>FR990026.1:6538725-9038725 GCA_905404135.1 Hesperia comma
CGGTATCATGCAAACATTAGCTTATGAATCCTCTGATCGTTCCATCGGTATCGGTTTCGATGTCATGCCCGGATGTAAATCACCCGGTATCCTACACCTACGTGTCTACCCCAGTGTCGTATACGTGATAATAAATTAGTTTTATTGGATAATTTTATGCTGGTTTGATTTCGATATAGCTTTGACAGAGGGATTTATATAATAGATGATAGATGCTTAGCACCTACCTATCTACCTTATTGCTCAAACCATTAAGTGATTTTGTATTGGTACCTAAAACGAAGAACTGGGAACAGTAAAAAAACCTACTCAACTAGTATTTTGCTATATTGGCTGGCAACGCATTGGTGACACCATTAGAGTTACCACTTACCATAAGATGGCTCGTCTGCTCGTTTGTCGGATATAAAATATTTGGATGTTGCTTTCCTGGTCTGAAAATTTAAGTTCGAATTATATAAGTCTAATTTTATAAACGACTGTAGGAAATTGCCATACACTTCTATATCCAAAAGTTTTACATAATACCTATTATTAAAAGTGGCTGGCATATAATCCGCAGGTAGGTACTTATCCATTGTGGTAGAGTGGGCTCTACACTGAACAGTGTGGTAAGACGTCGAAGCCCAGAAATGGGACAGCTGTGGGTTGGGATTATAAATAATAGCTCCATTCTATATTACATTATTTAACCAAGTAATTACAATCCCTGGGGTTGTTTCTCATATGCCAAATTACATAGGTATAATAAGTAAGTATTACAATTTCATACTTCATAACACGTCACAGCACAATGAAATTACAAAATACCTTATCAAAATAAGGTATACTAATACTAGCAGGAAAAATAAATAAGTTGTGCACAGACATACAAGTTAATGCGTTATTTACAGCACACAGAGACGTGAGGAGCCGCATACAGGGCCGGAGGAGGTGCCTCCCCACGTATGTAGATACCTACACATTTGCTTTGCTCAAAGACATTGTCGCTTTCAGGCACCTCATTAGAGCGCGTCCCATGTGAGCCTACCCACCCCAACCCCGGCTCCCCCTACCTCCCTCACATACAAAGGAGAGCAATTCTTTTCCTCGCCTCGCAAACTTGGATGGATAATTACACTTAGGTAGCTACGAACCCATTCCTCCTTAATGTCTTTCGGGCGCTATATGAATTATATAAAAGCAATTATCTTGGAAAGCTCTTACAATTTTGAATCGGGTAAAGAGTTTGCGAGTTTTACGTTACGTGACGAACGCAATGACGGATGTTATAGATGGGCCGTAAATAAGGCATTTGGAGGCATAAACAAGTGATGTCCCAGGCTGTGATTAGGCCACAATAAATATCAACTTGGATAAAATATAATCAAACTGTCACACGACCAGACTGTTACGTGTCATAACCTCGAACGGCACTCGTCTTGCAATAAACTATAAAAAGTGGATAGTAAAATGATATAAACAATGAGAGCAGGGCTAAAACGTTTTAGTGTTAAGAGTGGGCCCATAAACCGTTGACACGCACCCGTAAAATATTAACGATAGCTACAAGAAAAATGACGACTATCAATGTAGGTACCGATTTTCGGTCGCGCTACAAATAATGGCGGGGCCGAATTTATACGCGGACCCGAATTGCCCCGATTGAATATTTTACCAGGCCACGAATGCGTCCGACGATATTTTTCTATTTCGCCACCCATTTTTACTATCAATTGCTTAGTTTCCCCTTTAATATTATTCGTGCGACGTAGACAAAGAGCACGAAATAAACGCAAAACGAGTGACTTTTGATTTGAGCTGGATAAGCGATTTCCTTTTTTCCTGCTGCCTTAGTGTTTTTTTAACGAAACATATTCATATTTCCCTATTTTGAACGAAACAGACTGGTTTTACAATTGAGTACCTACAGTTAAAGGATGTTAACAATTTAGTGAAAGAAAATAATACCTACCCATAAAATCGATAAATAATCGGAGAGGTAAATTAAAATATCCGAATACGATCACGATTTATTGAAAATGATTTATCTTGATAAAATTGACAAACATAAAGAAACCTATTTCGTGACCATCTACCGGCATGTCTGCGCCTTGACAGACCATATGAATCTCGCACTTCGCTCGAGATTCCATCTTCGTTACATCTTAACGAGTCTAATCGGAATAACGCAAAGGGATCGTGCTACATCAAACGACTATCTGACGTAGTATCGTCAAATTGAATCATGTAAATTGAAAATAGATATTCGATAGCGTTATACGGACGAGTGACGCGGCCGCAGAATCTATAATTTGATGAATGCCCTTCCTTCCGCCCCGGTCATTGGAAAACAATGCTTCGCGCGATTTATCGCACGCTTCTGTGTACCTGCTACCGAAGAAACCTATTCCATTTTAGTGTTTAGGGAACACAATAACCTTTAAAAGGTGTAAAGTCGTCGCTGGCGAGATTTAAAATAACTTCTCGGAGGCGGATGGTTTATTGCTTATTGAGTAGGTCCGGCGGAGCGGGCGGTGAGGCATCGGAATCTCAGTCAATATCGGAATATAGGTACGTGGCGACATTGAAATTATCGCTCGGTGGGAGGCGCGCGTCGGAGCGGGCCGATGAGGCTGCGCGGACTAAAACAAAATGAGAAACGTTTGAAACAATGAGCATTGTCGCGACGTGTGCGCGGTGCGAGCGCGGTGCGAGCGCGCCGCCATTGGCCGCCGCGCGCTGGGCGGGGCGACAGCGGCGCGCACGCAAATAGCGCACCCGCACACAAATTAAAACAATAAAATGAAAGTAATAAAACAAAGTAAGCGCCGAAGAGTACCCGCTATCGAGCCTTAATGGCCGAGCGGAGGCGACGCCGCTTCGATTTATTGAGTGAGCCGCTCTCACCCCGTCGCCGGACGACGGTACCACGCGGCCGCGATCCGCCGATAATGCTTGCCACTTGTGATTTTGCTTCAAAATAAAACAACTATTACAGTTTATCATATTGAAGTACATTTATATCGTGAGACATAAACATAACCTGTAGAAGATCATCCTGATATCACATAGATACCTATACCTACTCAACTTATTGATTTGTTGTCTCATACCAGTAGAGATTCCGTTAGATGCTATATCTTAATAACATAAATCAAATTAAAGATTCCATACCATACAACCATAATTAACACTATATCAGAAGTATGTAATAAAAAGATCCTAATTAAATACCTTCCTAATACTGATACCCAAGCATAATAAAATAGCACAGCAACAGTATCAATTTCACACGAATAAAAAAGCCAGTACAAAATGTGGCAAAAATCACTTCACATAAAGGGCTTAGAATTCGAGTCCGTTTTCCTCGAACCGTCTCGAAGGCTTTCAATGAGAGAGCCGAGTGATGTAACAAATATCTACTCCCTAGTAAAAATAAACAATGTTCCACAACATCTACCTCATTACTAGGTATACTGCAGCGGTATTTGGAGTGAACTTTACAATTTTGTTAGATTGGGTTTTAACCCGAATAGCGTTTACGCTATTCGTAACTTTTATTTTATTAAGTGACCGTAAATCAATCTAATTGCCAAAGTTTTCCTTTGACATTTGTCTATACGCTCTCGTGAGATTCATTGATTAAATTATATAGACACATTATTATTGATTGTAAGTATCACTTTAGTCAACAATAACAGCATATAAAAATACTAGTCTAAAATTATAGGTACAGCTACCGGTGTGTGTGAATATCTCCAGCAAAATTAAATATACATAAGTATAGCGACTCTACATTACTTACAGAAAGATTCGAGTCTTCGTGTAATATAATTATTCCGAAACTAAACGAGAGAATGATTCTGCTAATTAATTTTATAATTGGCAATATTAAAAAAAAATCTAATGCTTCTGCTACCTGAATGTAACATCATCGTAGCTTAGCTTGACAAAATATATGTAGTGCTACGTCAATGCAGGCATACAAAACCAATTATAATACGGAGATGTAAAGATCGAAGAGCACATAGTAGAAAATGCGGTATCAGGTACCTAATAATATCTAATAGCAATTCCAACTTTCTTTTCCGACGTCTCTTTCGATGAAATGCGATAGGACTGCGCGGGGTAACTAATGCTATCTCATTTGCTAATGTAGGTACAGACAGAGAATATTCATACATGCATATCATAAGTATATAAACTTTAATAAATAATGTCAGTAAAATGTTATAAACTATGCACCTTGAGGAAGCAAGAATTAGACAGAAGGTAACAAAATTCAGCATCGCCATCTCAACCTACCATAGCCCACAATTGAGCACGGGTCGTTTCTCAAAATGAGAAGGTTAAGGCCATAGTACACCACGCTGGCCAAGTGCGGATTGACAAGCTTCACAAATCTTTGAGTTTTACGGACTCTCCGACAAGCATGTTCCTTCATTATGGTTTCTTTCACTGTTATAATGACATTTAAATGCTCGAACACAAAACTCCGAAACGTCTGAAGTTCACGCCCGTGGATTCGAACCACGCCGTCCTTCGAGTAAGAGGCCGAATTCTTAACCACTACACTAATGTAATTTTAGAGGAAATTCTGTAGTCTGAACGTCACTATTCACTAGTAAATAAGTCAGGAAAATGTATTACGAGAAGGACGTTAATCGGTTGATTTGATAATGACGAAGTCGTTCTTGCTCTCCAAATAATCCGGCTAACATGTTAGCTAGGGAAAAATAACATGGAAATAAATGTAAATACATTTTAGGATAAGGACTTTATTGAGCTTCTTGTTTCTTTGTAGGTATCAAATTTTTAAGGGATCCATACCTAAAAGAGTGACGAACGGAAACATGTTAATATATATGCCTCCACTTTAATTTAGTTTACCGGACTCTACCTATCTCTTAAATTAATGAAAATATTTTTTTAAATTTTCACTTACAATTTTCATTTAAAATTTTCACACAATGAGTGTTACTAATGAGTGTTAGTCTTGATCAATTAAGTCAATATCGTTAGGTTTGTACGGAAACTTCGACTCGCTATTAACTGTATTTTTAAATTAATTCATGAAAGGTACTTCCAATATTTCACATTTGAGAGTTCTACATTCAAATAGAGACTTCTTCGGCGATGGTCAACATAGTCCTATTTAGTGAATTTAAAATTTCTGACCACCATTAATTGTCCATCACTGAGTAGGTATGTATATGAGTCAATCTCATATTTGAGGAGGGCCCGAACATCCTCCATCACGCTGCAACAGTTCGGATTGTTGGAGAAGTTATTACCCAACCAATGTTTCGGAAATTGTAATGACGCCCTAATACTTTCAACTTGTCTTAAAGATCTAGCTATCTAACGACAGCAACCTGAACTGACGGCTAAACGTGCCCTCCGAAGCACGAAAACGCTTACGAACTCTACCATTCTCTGTCAACCGCAACTAACCGCGCTCGCTGTTGCTTAAAACTCAGTCGATTATTTAGAATCGACCATGCCGAACTATGACCTACTCGGTATGAACATATAATTATGTCAAAAATGGGCACATAATAAAAAGTAGTAATTCTCGAAGGTTTGCAATACGAGTCGCCCGGGAGAGACGTAACGAATGTCGTCTCATTTACTAATGTGTCGCATACAGGCGGTGTTACATATCTGCACGGGCGAGGCGTTTCATCTTTCGAGTAACAGTCTATGTTATCAACTTTGAAAACCAGCCTCACTGGACTTCACCTTAATATATTTCAATAGGTGATACAGCTGGTCTTTGCTGAAGTAAGCAGGTTAAACCATTGGTTCTCACAGCAATAAATGCAATGAAAAGATAAATGAAATTACTCATAGCAGTAACAATAGTTGAGTTATGCTGATGAAAGTATACTGTACTAGTAAATCCGCCCTCGCTTCGCTTCGGGAAACCAGTCCCTTCAAAAATCTCTATAAATTTTAACAAATTATGTTATTCCGATGTCTAAGCTATAGGTATTACTGCAAAGTTTCATGAAAATCCGTTCAGTAGTTTTTGCGTGAAAGAGCAACAAACACACACACACACACTCACTCACATACATCCTTACAAACGTTCGCATTTATAATATTAGTAGGAAGGATAGTAGGAAGTAGGATACTGCTGGGATAGGATTTCTTCCCACAGTGCGGGGTTTGCCAGGTCCATCACGTACTTACTTCAAATGCAGTTGAACAGATTCTGCATTTCTTTTAGGACATAACGAAGATATCTTGGGAGTGCAGAATTTCTCAGAAGCTTTTCCTGTAAACAACTGATTGATAGAATCACAGCCTCAAAAATTAAAGATGTATGTAGTATCCCAATCTGGGTTCCAATTGGTTTTTGTTAACAAGAAATTCATGAAATTTGTTAACAGAACTATTCCAATGGTTATAAGGTGCACACAGATGCAACTCAGGAATAATAGGTGAGCTCAGAGCATTTTCCGAAGGCTTTCAATGAAAGTCGGGCGGGAGCGGCGACGTAACGAATGTCGTCTCATTTACTAATGTGTCACACACAGGCGTTGTTTCGCTCCGGCCCGGCGGGGCAGCGGGGACGGGCCGAAGGGGAGGGGGGGGGGGATAACGTCTCCCGTACACTGCAACGTTAATTACGCTTGGGAAAGCTGATGTATATAGAGGAAATTAGTTCTATGTAACTTTGGAGAGTAGGTAGCTACTGTGTTGGACTTAAGATGCTGTGTGAAGCGGATTGGATAATGTTATATAGGTTGTACACTCTTGTTTCTTTTTCTAGGTAGATTACCTTACAGTAGGTTTCCAGATATTGTCTCTGAACACGTACTGGAAACTGGGTTGACAGAGACGATCTTGGAAAAGATGGATAATTAATTAGTAGATAATATTTTCGTCTTTTAGACAAATTACGTCTAATTTATTCTTTGTGTGACGTTAGTCCATAGGTATTAGGTATTCCGAAAGAACACGTTGTGTTATCAAGACTTCATGCGTAGATGAATAATTAAATGTATTAAGGAAGGGTTAGCAAAGAAAGACAGGATGTCGAACAATACGTTCGATTTGTCGTGTACTTATTGGTTTATATTTACTTTTCCGTTTCACACCAGCTAATAATCTCCGATTAAGTTTCCGTGTTAAATTCAATTGTACCTTTAACGCGAGTCATATAATCTTAACGTCAAATTTTAGATAAAGCACGTCGTTATTTCATTTACAAAGGACGAGAAGGAGCGTTTTTCTCAAAGAGGCGTCGTTTGCGAGTTAGCCAGCCAGAGTAAACATTCGACGTCAAAGCGTGATTGTGAAAAGGATCGTGATTATTACACTGCTTGTAGTTAGCGGAGGCTTCATTAGAGCGGGGGTCGGGCGGCGCGCGGGGAGGGGGCTCGTCTCAGTGGGTGCATCGCCGCTTGCGCGCGCAAACAAATTAAAACGTAAGACGCGCCCTAATCAATAGCCGAGTACGCCGCGAACGCCGAATTAACTCGCCTGAATGAAAAAATGAACAAAATTATATTCGCGCGAGACCTCGGCCCTCCCTCGCCCGCCGAGGAAATTGCTTTTCTTTCAGCGGGCGCGCACACACGGCGCGACGCGAGCGAGGCGAGGCGCGAGAGGGTTACCTCCGAGCCTCCGACACACACAATATTATAATTTACGTTTCCTCGTATATCGCAGTGTAAGTAGGCACTTTACCTGGGCGTTTCGCGCCCGCTCAGCCCTCGGCTCTCGCTAAATCTGAGCTTTATACGTTCACTTGACGCGACGAGAGCGATATTAGTTTGGAGCCGACTCCTTTCCTACTACGGTATTTATTAACATTCAAGGAGGCAGCGATACACGACGCTAACATTTCTGTTTGCTGCACGCTCTACCTTTTGCGTTTCTCGAATAATAACTTTACCAATATTTTTAGTTTTAATACCGACGTCTACGTTACTTTTCGAGTAGTACCAAAAGCTCCTTTGTACGAATATGAGTTTATAATATATGTACATACCTACATATTCCTCTTGGGCAGTATACAATAATTCATATCTTTCACGTGAGTTACGTGACTATGAGGTTAGCCAATTTATTTCCTCGGGGCGAGACGTTTGGTTACCTACAGAAGTGTGAATACCTACTACCTATGGCTATACGAGTGGCGATAGAGCGTGGGCTAAGAAAAGTCTCATTAATCGAAGGCGCTTGTCTAATCCGAGCGGGCTGGCCGCCCAATTAACGCGCTCCCGGCCATCTCCCGCCCGGCGCCGGCCAATGGCGGCCGCGCGGGGATTAATTAAGTAACTTCCCGTCGGCTCACCCCCTGCCCCTCATCACCCCACCCCCCGACCCTTGCACCTACCCCCGCACGTCCGCAGACTCCGCGGACACGCCCGGAAAACTAACCACCTAATGAGGGGAGATGACCTCACGTGTCGTGTTTGTGTGCTTTGTCTGCCCTGTGTATGTACAAACTATATCCGGCACATCCGGCCCATGTGCGGGTTCGCGGTACAGCCTTTTGTGCGCTCGTTATGTATTATAAGTGATGCGGCTATGTCCCGGTTAAATTTGCCACGAGGGTCCATTACGGCGAATCTAACTCGTAACGACTTTTCGAGTGGTAGCGACCTAGTGGGTACGTATGTCGAAAGCGGCTAAAGTTACGTAATGAGGTTCCCGGGCTCGGGATACGGAAATTGTTTCATTAGTTTACTGCTCCGAATTTGAATGTTGGAAGTAATTTTGAATTATTTTACGTAATAAGTCTATTTTAGTATTCATCAAACGTGGGAAATTACTTCATTACTTCAACTTATTAACAAATTAAACAACTAATATTCAAATATGATCTGATAACTGGACCATCCTAGTCCCTAAATTGAGTCTTGTTCTAGGTCTGTCACGATTGTCACGGGCGGCAACGAAAGGGTTTTACTGCATGCTCGTTGCTAACTTTACTCCTACCATAAAAAAACTATTTTACCAAAAATAATGTCAATTCCAGCACCAGTTTTTATACACCAAACACTTCAACTAAAAAAGAATGATTGTCATCTAAGATATGATCTCTTACAGCATAAATTAAACCGAGTGGTTCTTAAATACCTGTATCGCAGTGTATTGACAAAGGTCAATTAAACAAGGCCGAAACATGGTGCACATGACAGATGGGAGTGACTGATGCTATTGTTTGCGTCTGCAGGGCGTCACATGATCGAACGGAATCTTGTTCCACACTGCAGACCAACATTAATATGTGTAATAGGTACTAGTTTGCGGCGAGGTTTCTGTCCAACCCAATTTTCTCTGCTAGTGATGTACCATGGAGATTAGAAACGAGATCTAAACAGATCCATTTTAATAAAGGGCAGTATGTATAGGATATTTATCACATCAAGGGTAGTCCTGTCAAAAAAATTATGAAACCAACATCCATAAGCGAAGAAGTTATTTAAACTAGGTCGATGATTATTCCGTTTGGTAATTAAACCCGGTACCTTTGGCTCTACATCTTTTATCAACTTGTTTATGGGGTCGTTGTTTATAAATCAGCGGTTAAAATAAATATTATATTGTTCTCACTGTTCTCAGAGCTTGGTGGTGCTAATCTCGTATATAGTAAAATCAATATTTCAGCATGAAAGAGAGTAATATTATAATACTATCCCCGCCTTATCTTGTTTAATACAGTAACTTTTACTCAGTAAGCATTGAGATATTATGTACTAAATCAGTAAGAGAGAATTTTCTTTTTTCTTGAATATGTAGGTACTTCCATAATATAATCTTAAACGCTACTCGCTTAGAATTAAGGGACCATTGAGCAAAAGAATATGTAGGTATTCTTTCTAACAAACAATTTTATAGATAGATAAAGATAATTGGTTATATACCTATTTCGTGTACATAATCTGGTTTATGATTGGCAGAAGTATTAAATTGATGTAGTCGTTCATAAATAAGTTAACAGCAATGAAAATTTTATGGGCTATATTCTTTATCTTGTTTTGAATTTCATCAGTGCCTCTGTAATGTCGGATTTTATAGTGCGTCTTTTTCATTTTGAGCGGTATTAGTTCGCGAGTCAGTATTTTGGCGCAGATAAAATACATTCAAAATAAACCCGGAAATAATCTTCAAATGCTTAAGATTCCGTGGTATATCTAACAGGAATAGTAAGATAACTGCAGGATTTCCTCCGATAGGTACATAATCTGAAACACTCATGAAAAAACAACATTAAATCAATTGAATTCTTTTTTGGCATAAAAATCGCCTGTACACTTATGTACCATGTAGGTACAGTCATCAATCAAAAAACTAGACTGTTATTTCATAAAAATATAACTAAACGCGAGAATGATATTATGCTTTTTCTCACAACTCTATGATGTTGTTGAGAATATCTCGTAGGCAGTACCTTAATATACCTAAGCATAAACAAAACTGAGCCGTAAATGACCTGTTTTCGTAAGTAGTTTAAAAAAGCCCCAGCAGTGGTTCATAATGGAGGGCTCGGGATGCAGGGGTGCCAAAATAACTAATAGTTTTCGCGGGGGCGTGTTAGCATTTTTCTTCTGGTCGTGACGCGAGCGGGCGGGGTGGCGGGAGGCTTTCAGTGGCTGTACGGATCATTTATACTTCATCGACTTCCTTAATAACATGGCTACGAGTCCGGCTACAACGCGAGCATTGTTTGCTTCGGTGGAAGCCTGAATGAACTCGCCGTTCTACGTCATTGAAGGATTTAACCCACTTTGTACTGTAACAACCTTGTGCTCGACACAATTGTAATGGAAATGTTGTACATATACTGTATATGGTGTACAGAGCCGATATGGATGGAATGGGATAGACGCCGTGTTTATAAAGTTGTATGAACACATCAGTAATACCGAGGCTCATCACTCAGACAGATGATGACGTCAAACATGATTTTTAATTATTGGTCGTAATTACAACGTAGGTAAACATGATTTTTCTTCGTAGTTCGAGGTCATTATATTATGTATATACCTAGTAAAGGTATCTATATGAAATTATGAGGGTTGCGCAACCTTTTGAAATGAACTATGAACCAACTGAACTAGACGTGGGTAGACATTTTAGTACGAACCCTTTCTCTGTGTCATCGTCACAATACTACAATCAGGAAATACGTAGGTATTGATAAATCTGGCAGGTCTGTCAAAGTCTGTCTTTAGCTTAATTATCTCAATAATACTTAATACAATACCTAGGTATAGAACCTGAAATAGTAACAGTCTATACTCTTTTCATACATGAGTTACACGAGCTCAAGATTGTAGTCTCGACCTCAACCCGCTTGATTGATATCACGCCTCCCCGGCCTGACGCCCGGAAAATCAACCCTTTACCGTTTTAATTACCACGCCTAGTTTCAGCGGCGGGCCGCCATTGGCCCGGTGGCTTCCCGCTTCGTCGCCCCCAGTTTTAATTGGCCGCTCGTAATTAACGCCGAGTAATCACCGAGGGGCGACGCGCTAATTTGAATTTTTAATTACCGCCGTCGGTTTCCTCGACGCCGATTGGTGCGTCTCCTTACATAGATGCGTCCTATTTAGGGATTGCAATCCGGTATCATTTTCAATCCGGCCGGATCCGGTCGGATTTTCGTCAATCCGGCCGGATCCGACCGGATCCGGCCGGATTGTTTAGGATCTAGTATTTAGTGATTATTAGTTTTGTAAACTTGAAGGTTGATGTAAAATATACCTTTACATTACGAATACCTTCTACGAACCCCTATATAACGAATTTTCAACTATCAAAAAGAAGTGTAAATACCTAACATTAACGAACTTTGTCAACTCAAAACATCTATATAACATTCCTACCAATACCCTTTATCCCATAGAATGTGATTTAGTCGCGACAGGTTTCTACAGGTTTTTTTCCGTAAAACAATCGAAGTCGTTTGATAGAAAGTAATGAATACAGTCCTGCTCAACACTATTGTTAAAGATTCTAGTTGCAATGGCTCAGAAACGTAAAATATATGTTTCTTATCAATCGCAGAAAAGCGAAACATCATTAACTATGTTGACAAAAATCTTACGACGAAAAAAGTAGTGCTTGTTCATACTGAACACGCGGACGCGGTGACGGGCGCGCGCGCTGTGTACGTGGCGAGTTCGTGTTCATATTGACCGCCAGGCGTTTTGCGCGAGAGCTCAGTTGCGTCGCTACTGAATCGCGCGCTCCGCCGCTAGTTCAGTGTGAACACACACAAACATTTCATGCGTTTGATATGCCGCGAGCGCGCCGCGCGCGTCGTCGCGAGCTCTCCCGCTACTTAGACCGCACGTGCGATTCCTGTGTGAACACTTGGATATTACGCCATATGTTTGATATTTCGTGACCGCGCCCGCCACCGCGCCCGCGAGTCAGTATGAATGAGCACATAGAGTAACAGATACTTACATCTGAAAGCACTTAAGTAATAATAACGCGTTAATAATTTAAACAGACTTAACATAACTGTCTTTTAAAATTGTACTTGATATCAACTTTAGAAATTCATAATGTTAAATTCAATTGAATATTATTTCTGTGTCTGAAATAACGATCTAAGGAAACAAAGATATACCTAGTGTTGATTGTACTGATGTACTGCCCACTAATCGGCTTCTGATGGTACTAAAAATAGTAGTTATCGCGCTTTTTTTACTTTACCGGATCCGGTTCCGGATCCGGCGCCGACTCACCGGATCCGGTAGGTCCAAAAACACGCCGGATCCGCCGGATTACCGGATCCGGTAATTCGGATTGCAATCCCTAGTCCTATTGTCTTAAATAGGGCATGTTTTAAATAAGGAAAAGGAGAAGAGGCTTTTTTTCAGGGGTTTTTGTTGTATAACGATTTGGTCTTGTGTTTTTGGTCGTATATTTATGCAACGATGAACTGCTTTACTTAAGTACCTAACGAAAAATAATGTAAGAAGCTATTTTTCAGCACCTCATCCATAAATAATTGTCTCAATTCAAGCTACTATTTATATTTTTGAAAACAGTAATGTTACAGGAGATGTGAACTACATTATTACAAATAGGTATATATCGTCGGTACAAAAGTCAACTAGCCAAAGTGTAATTTTGGCAGTTTTGACATACATACATTGGACATCAATATTTTTTACACAACCCATATTGTGGCAAAATATTGTAATACAAATTCATTAACTTGAATTGATTTTAAGAAATCCCTGATTTACAACGATACATACTTTTTTTATTAAAATCCTACCCTTCCTGAACATTTTGACATTTGCAGATTGGCGAGTTGACTTCTGTACCGACGATATTATATATGTTACCGTTAATTTGCGTAAATCAGATAGACTGCAGATTAACGAGGTATTCTGCAGATTATCTGGCCGAGTCAGTTAAAGTGGAAAAACTATAATTGTGTTCATACATTAACTAGTTAATCTACAGACTTCCTAGCTAATCTGCAGACTAACGACCATGCATACGGTAAAGTCTATAAAATAGGTTCTTGTTTGAACATCAATAGGGAATATGCATGATTTTTTTTTATTGCTTTGATAGCTCATTTATGTTAATATAATACCGTAAAAAAATATACGAGTCCTGGGAAAGTCCAAATTTATTTTAAATTAATTAATGAAAATTGCAATGACATAAGGCCGATTCAAACGCCGCCCTTTTGGCGCGTTCTATGGTGACGTCATCGTTCGTCAGGTTGGAGTTGTTGACTAACAAGTGGTTATGAGCGAGGTTGAGAAAGAGTATTTTATAGTATTAAATTTACGTTTTCTAGTTTAATTTCATAAACGGAAGTATGGATGGAAACCGAAAACCTTATTTTAAGTACTGTATTGTACCTATGTGCAAGAATACGAGATGGAACGCACCGGACAAAGTATTTTTTCATGTTCCACGGGACGCTTATGTATATAAGAAAAAAGTGGTGTAAAATTGTGAAAAGAGATATTATATCTACTGCTTAGGCTATAAAAAAAAAGCACTGCATACTGTTGCGAAGATCATTTTAACGTAAGAAGAAAATAATTATTTCTACCAAATATTAATAGTTTTGGTTTAATTTGGCTTACAAAAGTACAAACCCTGAAAAGTTGTTGTAAGATTCTCGTTCAGATCTGGGATAAAAACAGATTTGATTATAAAGTATTCCCAAACACGGATTTATTTTTTAACAACCATTTATTCCTAAAATGTGATATGAAGGATATAGTATAATTTTTATGTAGAAGGTAAATGGCTAAATGTTTACAGGTTATGTTAAAGACTTATATGAATTACATAGAAAAACTGTACATGAACCATGTACTTAAATTAAATATCTATCACTTCCTCACCTTGTAGCTTTGACTCCCCTGATTTCAGCTGATGTAAAATCATTATTTGAGGCGAAGTACGAACTTATCATGAAAGCATCAATTTTCGGAAGATTATCCGACTGCGCCTTTTGAAATCCACTTTCAGACATTGTTAGTCATTCAAAACACCACTAACAAACAAAAATCACGCAAGAAGTATACGATAAACTCTGAAAGCAATCAAATTAACTGAAATATAAATGAAAACAGCTAGTTCTAGTATGTTTTTGACATGTCCATCGCGAAGGATGACGTCACGCCGATGTCTAACCAATAGCGTTGCGTTTCGACATTTTAAATTTGCCTCGTAAAATTTGCACTTTTTATAAATTTATTTTAGTGATTTTAAAAAGATTTAATAGAAAATAATGTGACAGATATCATTATTTTAGCGATAACGACTGTACAAAAAATATTTACTTAAATTTGAATGACATGCATATTCCCTATTGTTAAAAACGAGTTGATTTTGGATATAAAACAATGAATACTCATTTCCATTACTACTCAGTCAAATTCTTCAAGGTAGGTAGGTCGAATTGGTTACAGAACCGAATTAGCCTACACCTACTCCACGTAGTCTTGTTTGCCCTACCCCTAGAGTGTTTTTTAGAACCCGGAGGCGCGGAGGGAGGGCAGCCCCCGCCCGCTGTAACAAAACGCAGACACCCGGGCGAGCCGGAGCGGCTAAGGCTGGTCGCCGAAGGCGACCAGCAAGCCGAAGCTGCGCAGGCGAGCGTGCGTGTCTGTGCTTTGTTACGCAAGGGCGAAGGGGCTGCACCTTCCGCAGCGCCGGAGACGTCACGGTTCGAAGTTATGCCCTATTTTCCGTGTTTTTACGATTCGACCAAATCTCGATCGATCGGCCAGATCGATCATTTCATGATGTGAGCAAATCTACGATGTGGCCACGACATCAACACAAATTGGTACTCAGGTAGCCAGTCTTTCGCAATTTAACGATGTACCATCCGTTACTGTGCAGACTAACTGGGTAAAGTGCAAATAAGACCTTTTTTTAAACTTTAACGTATCGTATCAGTGTATCTGCAGATTACCTAGTTAATGTGCACATTAACTTATTATGCATTTTAACGGTAACATACATGAATACCAAATAAATTACAAGTACCTAACTACTTATGCTAAATATAAAATCATGACAAAGACGCTATTTGTTCGTAACAAACGACTCTAGGTACTCCCTCATGTTATCAAATAGTGTATAAATATTGAGAAGGTAGTGCGTAAGCAATGCATTTACATACCATTAACATATGAACTATTGTAATGCATATATAAATATTTCACCGTTTATTTCTCCATAACAAGAGAGAATAAAGTACACCAGGGCTCATTCCCACGGCATACGTCTTTGACGATTCGTCAAAAAACACGATACGTCTTGACGGATGGACGTTCACATTGAATACGGAATCGTGTTTTTTCACGATTCGTCAAAATATCCGCATTGAAGTTCACATTTATTTCGTGATTTAGCTCATTTCAGATTGGTTCAGAAACATTCACGATTCGTGATTTCTAAAAGACGTATCCGTCATAATCATAAAACATTCACGATTCGTGATTTGTAAAAGACGTATCCGTATTCGTCTTTTTTCACGATTCGTCAAGCGTGTGAACATGAGTATTTAAAAAGCATTGCCGCCGTCAAAAAAAATAACGAATCGTGAAAAAAGACGATTCGCGAAAAAAGACGATTCGTCCTCGTGTGAATGAGCCGAATGATGAAATTTCGTTCTCATGCATAATCAACTTTAGTTCATTCAAGGTGATAGACCTTCTATAAGGTTCTAGAAATTATTTTAGCGATGTGATGTCGACTGGTAGGTATATTTTATATGTAGGTACACTGTCAAGTACCTACCTATAGGTAAAATCATAGGACATGTAGATACGTAATTAGATACTATTCAATATTAAAAAAATTAATATGTTTTAAGAGCACAGTAGGTAAGTAAGTAAAGTCATGTTTCACAATATAGTGATTAAATTTTATAAAAATTATGTAGCTTATCAAATAAGGAAACCTTGCAGCAACGAAATCCTCAATGCCTGACAAAAATTTATAGCAATTGTTTCGGATGCCATGCTATTTGTATACAAAAGGTGTAGTTTTTTTGAAGCAAAGCGAGAAAGAGTAACTGGTTTAAAATAACGATAGAGCGTTGGTGAAGTTTTGGGGAAAAGAGAGTTAATGAGATGAGCTTTAGTAAGCATATTTCATGTACATATTATGTTTTTTCACCATGATTTTTTTTCAGATTTACGTTTTGAATTTAATGGAGGAATACCTACAATTAAACAGCATACAAACATTAAGCCGAATTTTATAATACTTAATTTAAAAAATATAAATTTTAGCCAGCACTGACATAAGTAGGTAGGTACAGCTTCGAAACGTGGTAGGTACTTCACTATTGGCCGTCGCTCAGCCGGCAATGTAGAGGGCTATGCTCTATATCTTCGTGATCGAATCAGAAATGATGAGATCCGTAGAAGAACACGGGTAACCGTCATAAATCAGAGAATAAATCGGCTGAAGTGGCCATGAGTCTGGCCACATAGTCCGAAGGACCAACAACGGTTGGGGAAGAAAGGTTCTCAGATGGAGACTACGTCTTGGAAAAAGGAGCATAGGTCTGGACTGTCGACCTGAAGAAGATAGCGTGCTTCTGCTGGAATCAAAGTGCTCAGGACCGGTCAGAGTGGCACAAGTTAGGGGTGACCTACATCCAACAGTGGACATGTATAGAATAAAATGTAAATAAAAAAGAGGCATAATACTAATGATAGCTTAATCAATCAGTTCGAATAATGTACCGTTTCCTCATTGAAACCCAATGATATATCCTCGCCCGACGTCATCTCCGATCGTGACTTAAGCCCACACCCATTCATTACCGAGGGTTTAGGTGGCACGCTAGAACGTGCACCGAATGCCGGTTGCTGAACTGCAAGACGCGGGAGCTAAGGAGGTGTTTACTGTTTATGCGCGCGCGCATGCTGACGTTGAGTGACGCGGCCGGCCGGGCGGACCCACCTTAATAAGGTAAATGAGATGCAGCCTGCCCGTGCGCATCGTTTCGTGTGCTAAATTAGTACCGACGCGACCCCGTCCCTTGCTAAGGCTCGCTAACAAACGCCTTGTTACCCTAAACGAGCCGTATTGCCAATGAGCCCGCCGAACACTGGTGTCCGGTAACTGTATCTCCAGGGATCGTGATTTACGATATAGGAGCACGATAAAGTAATGCTGATTAAAGAGAGGTATCGGAGTCTTTGTTGCGCTGCAGTAACGCTCATTAAATTGCAATTCCGTTTCAATGTAGAAACAATTTTAATTTTTCATCGCGACGGGGTTGATATGAAACACGTTCAGTAATATAAAAGGTTCTTTGATTTTTAGGTAAATTTACCTCGTTTATAGATGCCCTCGTTTGCTCTGCACCTAATATGGTTAACTAAAAAATTCCTGAGTCAGCGTAGCTTCAGAAAATTAAAACTGTTCAACCTGGTAAAATCACCCATGAATGGTCATGAATGGAATAAGCTTAGTCCATGCTCATGGCTCAATAAAATGACAAACCCTCTCCACTTGATTTTTAAATTAGGAACGGATCCAGTGAAGCATACAGGATCGTCGTCTGAACCGTGACAATAACATTACAGCGCGTGAATATAGCTGAAAGAACAAGAACGACTCCATCAACATCGTACTCCGGTCAGCGCTCTGTAAGAACTTTCCCAAACTTTCTGTAAGGACTTACCAAAGCTATTTAAGCTGACAAAAAGCTCAAGTTAATTTTTTATCCAATTAAGAGAAGCTCGGTGGGTTTTTGCTGGGCATTATTAGTTTTTAGTCGGGTGTAGTTTTTGCCCGGGGCACGGGTCAGGCGCAGAGACAAAGCGTGGTTTGCCGTGCGGCCGGTCGGTTCCGCGTGCCGTAGCCCATTCAGCGCTAATCGCTTCATTCACCGGCGACCGAGCGCTTTTTCCTGCACTCGATCGGTCATGCATTCCGAGGCCCGAGTGCTGCCCGTTGCCCGAGCGGACTGTCATTGCCCGATATCGCTCGATGTGGCAAATTAACGCGTCCAACGCTCAGAATGCATTCCGTACGTGCTTTAGTCTGGTAATGATCTTGAACTAAAGTTGTAATCGTTCTTTATTTAAAAGAAGGTATCAACGACGAATATTTTTATGATCTTAACTTGATAATTGAGAATCTAATCAGATCGAGGATAAAAATAATGAAAAGATACAAATTAATGCTAATAATTTGATTAACATGAGCAAAACTGAGGTCATTCTCGAAATGGTTATCTAGCGGTGAATGGGTGCTCCACAATGCGTGTCTGAGGGCAACTGTAGCGGATTACGAGACCTCGCGATTAAATCACTGGCAGGACGCTGGAGTTTGTTCACAATATGGTAAACGTTTGTCGCATCACAATCCTACTGTTTATATTACATCTTTATTAAAGTGTTTTAGTATGTCTTCAAATTATTATGATAATAACATACGAGTAGAAGTTTTTTTTGTGTGTCTATAAAATATCCATAGACTACCACTGAATCATCATAATTATGATGGTCTGTATTACAATTTTTGTTTTGTGCTTCAGATTCTCAGGATTTCAGAAGAAAAATAGTAGTTATACTGAGCTACTATTACCTACTGGTGATCTTAATAATAAATAATTTATTAGTGGTAGATATTTTCTGCAGTTTCTAATGAAATATACCTAATAAATAAATATAAATACTTATACTTATTACATAAGTGTTAAAACATAAATTAAGCTGGTTAATGAAACGAATGGCATGCATTCTGATTAATACAAGAGCAAGATTGTCCATTAAATTTCGAACGGCGATATCAAAAAGATATTGATCAAGTCTCCAAAATTTTTGTCAGTCACGATTAAGCTGATGTCTTGAAAAAATTTACATTTCTTGTATTACTTCAAAAGATTTGAAACGTCAGTTTTCATAAAAACAAAATAATAATAAGTAAGATTGCTCATTTCTCATTCAAGAAAAGCTTGCCACGTGCCAAGCCTACACTGTACAACGTCAAAAGAATAAAAGTTATGATGAAAGCACAGTTCACTGTTAGACTTTGTTCACAATGTAGGAACTTACTGGATACGCTGTATTCGACCGTTTAGTGTGTTCTATTGGAAAAAAATTACATATTTACAAATTATTTAATACGTTGACGGTTGACTATTGACAATACTGAAAATTCAGGAAAGGGAAGCAGGTGACTTCTTCGTATCAGTGACTGACAAAGCTTATGCTTTCAAACGTTCACACCTGTTTCTTTTATCAGGCGATATACATAATGTAGGGCCTTCGCTGTTATCGAATATCAATCTAGTTGTAAATATTATGAACTTCAATGAATAAATAATTTTTCGTGTTAAATTAACTATGTATTTTGTAGAACAATGTTATTTGTTAAAATTCCATAACTACCTTTAAGTTTATTTTTAAGCTATTGTATAGCTTTTATCGCGGGCCTTGGGCGCGAGGACCGAATGCAGAAATTTCGTAACGAAAATTTATTACACCCTGCACACAGACATAGTTACTATGTCTATGCACCCACACATCGATAAATACCAGAACTTTTAACTGAGTTAACTAACTTTTACTTTATAACGGCTAAACCGATTTGGCTAATTTTAGTCTTGAAATATTCGTGGAAGTTCAGGGAAGGTTGCAGCGATGAGAAAATATGAAAAATTGCGAGGTAAATACTAAAAAAATGAAAATTTTAATTTCCCATACAAATCTTACCTGTCAAACATTTGATTTTCGCCCCGTCGGTTCGGTGTTTTAAGAATAATTACATGTAGATCTGGATTAAATAAGGCGTTGGAATCGACAACATGTATTCATAATAGTCGAATTATCGCGTATTTAGATTTAAAACATACAAAATAATAACATGACATAAAATAATGACACTATATTAATGACTTGAGGGTGATAGAGACAGTGCCATACAGGCAAGGCAAACTGTAAGGCACTGTCTCTGTCACCCACACGTCATTCACGCGCCAAAAGATCGTTGTAGGACTTAAATGTCAAATGTCAATTTTCTTTTTAAAAAGAATTATTTTGTCAACTGAAATAGTTCTTATGCTTTTGTTCAGAATATTTAAATCTTCTTTGCACAAATTAATGCATTATCCGTTTCTAATAAACTTTGATGTAACTTTTGATAACTAGGCAACTAAATGAAAACTGGTACACCACTTCCTTATCCCACTGTAAAACAGTGAATATCTGTACTCGTATAATTTGTGTACAAAGTGTTTTAAATATGAATAAACAAAGTGCATTTATTAATGAAGAAAGTCACGAAAAAATTGTGAAAGAAAATGAGTTATTACTCTATATACATTCATTTTATTATTATTATCACAAATGCAGTATTATTTTTTGTTTTGTTAATTTATATATAATGCTATGCAATAGCTTTACCGCGGCAGTCTCCGAGTGCCACACGTCTTTTTTTCATACTGTCAACTATCTACAATTAAATGTAAATAACAATCACGTCGCTAATGCTGCCATTGACTTAGTTAATCTTGTATCGGAACGCATGTTTTTACTTGACACAAAAAGCCTGCACCTTCACCAGTCGAACGGTGCCAGCAGTACTTGCTAAGCTACCGTGAAATAAGAACCGGCCAACAATGAGCCACCACTGTTACGTATGCCTCTTAAATAATAGCTTGTATTATCTCCCTGTCACTGCTAAGATAATTTTGGATTTCAAAACATTCAATTATCAAAATGAACGCAGCAAGTGCACCGACCAATCACTGCTTCGAAGTTGTCAGTCAATACACGTATTGTTTGTGCATCATCATCATTAAGAAGTGAGGAATGTCTTTGTATTCTAATTAAATTAATATTCGACGATATTTCACATGTATTCAAACGCATAGGATTCACATGAGAACTGAATAAAACGTAACCCCGATTATCTCTTAATCAGAAACAAAGTATTGTTAAGTTCTGATGAAGCGGATGGGTATGGAAGGTTGGTAACGCACGTAGCTGCAATGAGGGACGCAGGAGTGACGCGGCGGCCGTGATCGTCGCAGGCAATGCGCGGGCGCAGGTCACTCGCTCCCTGTGTAACCCTACCCGCGCGCACTAACACGACCGCGCCATAACATAATTAAAAATGATTTAAGGCATTCGCTTCGGCTGCTTTGTTTCGCGCATTATGTTTCACTTGTTCGCGTCGCCGTCCGCTGCGGACCTCCATTTTTAACGCGCCCGCTCTTAATTTTATTCTGTCACAGTTTTTATAACCCTTTTGTATTTATTAATTCCCTTTCGGCTCCGGTAGCTCTACGGTTCTCGGAAGGCGATTCGGACGCGACATTTCTTTGAGTCGCGCCGTGTCCCTGCGTTAATGAAGCGTCCTATTTCGGCGCCGGTTTCCTAATATTAGACTAAGTAATTAATTTGGATCCTATTCAAACCGAAACGAGCTAAAAATCTCATTTCCAGGAATAGCTCGGATACAATGAGACAGAAATAAATTTGACATAATGAAGTCTATTGTACCTCCCAAAAAACAACGTGATACAAGTGAGGCTTAATAAAAAATAAGTATTTTATCTACAAGTAATCTCGATTCCATGCCTTATACAGAAGGCGTGTTAAGGAGGTAATAAAATTTTAATATAATTTTGGTGAACAATGGATTGCTCGGGCAGCAGGTTTGTCCATTTAAATAAGTATTAAAAGATTAATTCTGGCTTGTTGACGCGTCCTGGCCAGCTCTCGGATTTCGCGATGGCTGCACATTGGGCGGCCTTCTCACCGTCTAAAATTGTAATTGTTCACGGTTCATACATTGTCGAACTCTCTAATTTGAATACCTATCTCTACTATATATTGTAGAGCTTGGTTGCTATGATTGCAGGAAACGAAGCCTTCGAAACCGGGCAAAATGAACTTTATTTAATGAGTCGTCTTTGTAAACATAAAATGAGAAATCGTAATGTTAAGAAGAAAATATCTTTATAGTTTAAAAAATTGTTGGTAGATGGCGCTGTTAGAAACCCTGAATCACGCTAATGACTGTATATGCCTTAGTTTCTCAGTGATGTGATTCTTTTGTTATTATCTACTGAATAATACAAGTTTATGCTAATTGAATATTTTAGTCTGAGTAACCAATAAAAGAAAGGAGATCAAAATAATTTTGGACGCTGCGTTGCTACATAGACAGACGCTTGTTTTCAAAACTTTGTTAGAATTAAATTTTAACATTTTTAATTAATATGCCAGTCAATTAAAAATTATTACAAATAATAATACATAGATGTGTTTCTCCCTACCAGTCAAATTCAAGCATACCTACTCGAAAATTAAAATAGGTACCTATTTAAATAAATATTATTTCCTGACATAATCTATAACAGTTTCATAACATCTTCAGTTCTTTGAGGCATGCTCAGCTGATTTTAGAATGAAACACTGTATCGCAACAATCTCTTTTGTTACGTTTAGTTACCTACTGTTTTTGTATCTCCTACTTATTTTTGCATTACGATTTGTATTTTAGAGTCGGGGTAGAGTAAATTTTTTATTGATTTTTTGTGCCGAAAATTTTCATGAATGGCAGTAGGTAGGTACCAACTCCGAGTCATCGGGTCATTGAAGACTTAAAATAAAATAACATCTTTCTCTTACACGTGCATAACTTACACATACGAAGTGGTTAATGAATATTCCATAAAAACCGTACGCGAAAAAATCTAAAGCGGGCGTACCTGTGGAATGGCCCGATCGAGCTGACAGATCGCCAACAAAGCGGGTATTATTTATCGCTCGCGAATGCATCACGGTCCGAGTGGTAGCAGGGAGCTGGTAGCCTGGTAGCGCAATGAGTCGGCGGGCAGCGCTCCATCTCTGTTAATTAGTTTTTTGTGTCGGCCGGCGGGCGCGGGCGGGGCGGGCGACGCCATCAAATTACGATGAGTCGGAGTTTCAGCTACCGGCGCGGCGCCGAACTGATAATAATTATACACTCGTTACTACCGTGCTGCGGCCGCGCACCGACAGCCAACAGCCGACCCGCATCACGTGACGCGCCCGCTCTCTAATGAACAAGGAAAATTGTTTTGACAAAGCACCGATGTGCAACTCAAATAGTCTCGCTCCGAGCCATTGAACTCCGCCGACGATAAAAACTAAAGATACAAAGAGTGTAAACAACGCTCTCTTGAATTTTACAGGCGGAAAAATAAAACGATCGATATCGATAGACGATGAGCGAACTAATCTAATACACTCGTTGGTTTTTTTCTAATGTTCGGGAAGTACGAGCGGCGTAGAAAAGAGCGCACGCGCGGCGGAGTGTCGACAATAAATTCCATCGATAAAATCGGCGACGTCGACGGCGCGCCTGGTAATTTCTTAACGACAGCGTAACCCGGTGGCGACGCGTGCGCGTACGCATTTTATTTCTCTCGAACCGAGAGCCCGACTCGGAAATAATCGTCATCCACTCAACATAGATCGTAATCAATTCGACTATTAAGTTGATCTTAATGTAACTTTTTGGGCAATGAGTGGCGATGACTTAGACTTAAAGATCGAATCTCGGAGCATCATCAACTACGCGCTACATTTTTCGTTGCTCTTATCGAGAGCGTTATTAGTGATCTCTGAACAAGATCAAGATATTAAAGAAATTTCGTACTTAATCTTTGAGATTTGTCATTCGTTTTTTAAGTGGAACATGCTCGGGTTATTATCCGTCCGGTTACCTGAAAACGTAAGTTATGGACGTTACAAAGAGTAACTCAATATTGACTCACACGAGTGGATGGTAAATTAGTTAAGGCGAGTGCCGGCGGAATTGTGTTTTTAACTGATTATTATTAGTGGATGAGGCGCGGCGACTACTGGCTTTATTGTTGCTTCTATTGACGCCGTCCGAATGAGCTTCCTACTAATTACCGCCCCGTCCATCCTTTGACGGCTGAATAGGGTTGACACCCGGACTCGCTGTTCATTTATAAAATATCGACATAATATAATTACGAGCGAAGAATAATATCCGCTAAGTTTTTTATGCGACCGATATTACCTATTTAGAATGAAGTTAATATCATTAGTATCAAATGTTAGATAAAATTATAGACATTAGAGTAACTATGAAACACGGAGCGCGTTAGAATATCCAGCGACGCGCATGAAATATGCTAATTTATTGGATAATGTATCGTGATTAGGTTTTGATTAATGACCGCGGCAACACTATCACTGCCATATTGATCACTTACGTTTTTGTTAAATATAATGTAAAATCTGAATGGAGCTCCAATGAGCTAAGCGCTCGGCCCACTGTGACTGGATTTAGGCTGCGTATCGTAATTGCCATGTCATTTATCACTGTCAGATTGCACGAGTACGGCATTCTCATTAAAATACTTTGTTTTATTTAGAAGTTAATTGGTTTTAATGCGCGGGCAGCCCTAGCGCGGACGCGGGCGGTAGCTATACTACGTGAGGTTATGTTACGTTATCTTTAATTAAAAATTGGTAGAGGCCATCTCTAGATTAGTGCGGCCGGTCACAAAAAGGGTTACGAGGGATCAGACGAAACACCTTCTTGATTCGTCACGAATCACAATCTTCTTTTTGAGAGAACCCTTTGTTATACATATTTAACTGAATTTGCTGCTCATAAAAACGGGCTAATTAAGAAATGTTCGGACCTCCGTTAAAAGTTTTAGCGTTCTTTTGCCTGGATCTGAATCTCAGCTCTCGAATTTTATCTCATTTCAAAATATTTCATTAGCCGATTCCCGGGAATTAAAGTAGCTCTGACATTGTTCTTTTGTTATTCGTTTGCTATTTTTTCTGGATACCTACTCGTTGTACATTGAACAATATTCGTTATTATAAAACGAAGACAAAAGTGCAACAGCTCAGCTCTTAGCGACTATGCAGTTGAGTTTTTGTTTCTACGGAATGCAAGTAGGACACGACCGGAACAATGCTAAAAACTGTGATTTTTGACAAGTGTCCAAGTAATTTATTTTGATAAATGATATCAAAGAAACGTTCGATTTGATTGATTTGTTCAACAAAAGAGCATGATTGTCTTTCATTTACTTTTTAACATTAAGACTTCAGTTCATTTATTCCAAATGTAAAATGTATCGCAATATAACGGTTATGTATTTTTACTTATTTTGCATTAAATGCTCTATTCATTGAAATGAATTTTGAAACTACCGTCTCAAATGCAGTAATAGGTAAATATAAAAGTAAGTACCTGTCTTGTATTTGAATACCTATCTAATGACACCTACTTACATTATTAGCGATAGGGTTGGGTTCCTAAGGCTTTATTTATTACTAGCTTTTGCCCGCGGCTTCGCCCGCGTGGAATTCGTTTATATCGCGAACCGGGGAAGTGGGGAAGGGGGTACGTCATCAACTATCTTCCTGGGAAAATTCATCGAAATCGGTCAGGCGGTTTAGATTTTTCATACAAACTTTCATCCCCTATTTCAAGCCTTTAGGGGTTGATTTTTGAAAAAAAAGTAGCCTATGTGTGACTCTGGGTCTTCAACTATTTTCATTCCGAATTTCATCCAAATCGGACCGGTGGTTTAGCCGTGAAAACGTCACAGACAGACAGACAGACAGACAGACAGACAGACTTTCGCATTTATAATATTAGTATGGATTATTTATTCATTTATCTTAATCCTGGAAATATAAAAGAAAGACAAAGCATTAGCTCTACATTAACGTTAATTAAATAGATTATCAGGTTGTAATCCGAAAATGTAGCCTTTAAGATCTGATGTACCTACTACTAATTTTACCTAATTTAAATCGATAATTGTCTTAATAAGTTAAAAAATCGAATAAATTAAAGAGGTATTTAAAGTTTTCATTTCTTTTTAATTTTTAAACAGGTGATCAGAAGAAGTCTGCGAATATTATAGACAAACTTTCATTTGCTTTACTCCATGATAATTTTTATATTGTATTGCTTTTCAATTTTCCAATTTTTATATAATGATGTAGGTAAATGACTTTGATTATAATCATAGTACCTAAATGACAATGGACAAACACACCAAATGGTGTAATCGATATAATTTCGAAACCTCTATCCGAATCACGAAAGACTTTAGACATCTACGATAATAGTATATTACGATACGGTGCGTAAAGTTGGCCATTTTTGAACGGCGTGAAGTTAGCGCACGAGCGAAGCGAGTGCGATGCGCCGCGCCGTTCAAAAATGCAACTTTACGAACGAGTATCGTATATTATTTTATAGCACGAGTGACATAAACCCGCTTTATTGTTGTTATAATAAATAAAAGTTATAATTTGATGCTTTAATTTCATAAAGATTTTTGAGTTGCGATGATGATAATGTAATTTTATTGTGCGAAAGAGAATTACAAAGTGTTCAAAACATGAAGAGATAGATAAAAAAAATAATGACAAAGCCTCCTGAAAGGAATTATTACGAAGTTTTTAATGTTTATATTCAAGTTTTCTACAACATAAAACTGTATTTAGAAGAATCTCTAACCTATGTAAATTCTTGCATAACCCCGTATTAAGCACTAGTTTAGTATACTGAACCAACAATTTGAGAAGATAAGATAACTAATTATGAAATATTTTTTCGCTGATTTTACCAAACAGTGTCCTTTACCCTTTATGTGTACTTACCCATACTATGTTAAGTAGTTTATTTGTTTGCTCAATCATATTTCCTATTAAAAATATAATAAAGTAACAGTTTTCACCAACAATTTCACACATAGGTTCCTACCTACAATACACAAAACATACTTCAACTGAATTAGTTTAAAAAGCAGTAAAGATAAACATTACTAAAGCACAGTATAGATAAGTGCAGGCATACATGGTGACTATTTTCTAAACTGTGGTGCGGGTTTGCGTCACTCAATGTCATAAAGTACCCTCATGTTAGTATATATTTTTTAATTTCTACCTTCGCAATTTTCAATAATTCATTTTTGAACGGCGTGAAGTTGGCGTATTTGCCATGTAAAAATGAACTACTTACGCCACGGAAAACTGTGACTTAAGTGCGGGTCTAGGTCATGCTGTGCTATAAAAAATATTAAATTTATATGTCCGCATGAGTACCAGGTGGACCGGTAGTCTATGTATTTTTATACTAATAGAAACCATCGCGGTGTGTATTACAACAGGACCGCGTGAAGTATCGCTGTACACCGGGTACCGGCGACATAATTGCGTCGCGATATAATGTGCGGTGTGGCGGAATGTGGCACTCTCCGTGTCAACGAGCCTCGCCACCGCATCCACGCGGCGCAGCGCGGGCGATTGCGATCACCGCTTTTTTGCACCCTGGGATTAGAGGAACGATGCGGCTCGCGGCTGCAGCTTGCGGCTGCGGCGTGCGGCTGCGGCGTTAATGTTGTTTGATTTAGATTGACTCTCAACTCAAATTAGAGCAAATTTAAATAAGCCACAAATTTTGTGTAACATAGTTATATTTGTTGGGTTGGGGTAAAATTTTATTGAATGTTTGTTTTATTTTAAATGGTTCACAAATAAAAAAAGATATCTATGGCAATTTAAAGAATCTCATCCGAACATTTTTTGACTACGGATAGCTAAAGTTCCCCGAAGCGAATCGAAGGTAGTAACGTGCTATTATTTAATGATAGATAGAGAAAAATATTTTTTTAACCCAATATACGACCGCTGCAGACCCTACCCGCATCGCACAGATCTCTGACGGAAATCCACCTTAACGCCTAAGTATTTGCGGTGATCCCATACGCCTTATTACTAAATTTATGATTCCAACGCGATTGCTAGTGCCACTTAGCTGTAATACATCGTTGTTAGCCCTTACGACTGCTAAGCAGTTTTATGAAATAGGTGTTCTTTTTTGCGTTATATTTTACAAGCGTAGCAACTACTCTTCGACCGCAAACAGGTGTGTGCTACCCGATAGTCATATCACCAAGACTTTTTTAGAAAGACGTACAGAAAAACAGTTTATTCTAAGCTTTCAGACTACTTGTAATCTTGACGATTTTGGAATTAAGCTTATCCATGATTTAGGGATAATTCAAAAACGCTTCAATGAGGGTAACCGTTTTTGTGCTCACCAGTTGGCGCCACTGCAGAGGGCGGTCATGCTGTCAAAGCCCGCCCATACATAAACAGTGACAAATGAAATTCAGACCATTCAGACAAGCGAAAAGTGACAGACAGACCTCCCTTCTCACTAGCGCCTCTAGCGGAAAATTGACACGCGGTTACCCTCATTGCGTGATGTTGGAATAGTTTCACACATTTTTTCGTATACCAAATGTGTCTAACTATGAAATACGACGCAATTGAATAAATGCTTACCAAAATTGGCATCCAGGTTATGTGGTCATTTTCTAAATAAATACAGACCAACTTTCTTTCTTCTCTAATCCTTATTTGTCCGCTACGCATCAGTGAGGCATTTGGTGTGACTGAGGTCGATGGGCTACGATGACAGAGATGCTACGACAGAGGGCTATGATGAGAACAGAGATCTGAACCTGCCAGAGGAGTGTGAAGATTCAACCTTTGCTGGTCCAGGGTGGTAGACTACTGGTTATTTATCTCGAAAGACACAAATCGAATGGATGGTAAATATATCAATATTGACTAAACAACACCCTGCAAAATCATAATACGAGTATAAAAAAATTTACGCAATAAACCTTGATTGAGTTAGAACGGTGGTTGATAATAATTTCGTATAATAATAACAGCAGTGGATTACTTCTACGTCAACACGAGACGTACACTTTCATTACGGGCCGAAATAAATCAAAATAATACCAGCGCAAAAGATAGCGAATGGAAAATCATCCCGCCCCACCCCACGCCGGTGATTTATGCCAGTAATTTTCCGGACGGTTACGAAAGTAACCTGCGATTTTTCTCGTTGCACACACGTAATTAGATAATTTTCATGAATTTCCCTATTTACGTGAGGGTTACGTCATCTTTTGTACGTTTTGTACGTTTAAAGTTACAAAACTGAACAAGGTTGTAAGTGTGTATCGGGTAACATTACAAGTTTGCAAACACGTTTCCTTAAAGATACACACAGAGAATACATAATTAAGGGGCAATACCACACAAGTCGTTAATTAACATTCGGTCAAGACGGTCGTCACTCTCCCAGGTGCTTTCGTATTAATTTCTGTCGCAGGTTTAATTGCTCATCTCGCGCTTGAGACTTTTAATAAATCCGAGGACAGGCGGCTAAGCCAACACGATCAAAAAATACTAAGCCAGGGCACGGTAGGCCAAAAAAACGAGATATTAATTTATAAGGGACAGGACAAACGATTAATAATTTATTTGTATCCTCCGTTTGCTGTGTGCGAGGGTCGGAGCGTTAAAAACAACCGTTAAGAGCGCGGCCCTCGTATAGCTCGCGCTTAGCCCGAAATGCCAATTGCGGGTAGACACAAGTATACAGCGAGCCGGAATGTCGCTTTAAAAAAGCCCGCAAATAAATAAATCGCGTCGCACGCACCGACCGCGCAAAAAAACGTCCACCATATTCGATTCTTTAATGTGATTTAAAAAAAATAGAAGTAAGAGAAGGCTGGCTTCGATTGAAAATGAATGAGGGCGAGCGCGATAGTGGAAATTAGCATTGAGGTAGGATTCAGGAGCGGTCTTTGTGCGATCATATCGAGGTGTATTCTTTGCGCTTTTTACGGCGGCGACGCGCCCGGCGACTCTTTTCAGTCCTTATTACGATCCTGTCGCCTTTTTGTTGCAAATAATTACGGTCGCGCTCCACAATCACGTGTCGATAAATTTTTGGAATCGTCAGCGTCAGCCCGGTGCGGATAGGCCGAAAAACCGCTTGATATATGATAAAGCTCAGTGGGCGCAAAACATCTATATGCATGCAACATTCGTAGCGACTTGAAGATTAAATATGTAAGCTGAATTCTCGTACTGGAATTAATAAACTACATTTGCCCTATTTATCAGGTTACAGTTTAGCTACCATGAATTTTTTCTAATGGATAGTTGGTTGCAGTATGGGGTTGCAGTATCTCAGCCCTTCATGCGTTCTCGGTAATACATTAAGTACGATTATGTAGAGGGCATCGAAGTATCTATTTCATTACGTGGAAAATGAGCAAGCCTGCGGATGTTTTGACGTTTACAGTACATGACAGGGTGCAGGGTTCGATTTTCGGCCGATAGATAAATACCTATAATGTAATGTGTAATTGTAGGTATGTGGGATCATCATCGTTGTCGCAACTCATAGCTGTCCCACTGCTGCGCACGTGTCTCCTTTCACAATGTCTCTCCTCTTATGCTGCACAAGTGCAGATTTGCCGACTTCACGCAACTTTGAGAACACTATGAAGAACTCTCATATGTGAAGGTTTCCTCTCAATGTCATCCTTCATCGAAGCGAGTTATAATTCATTTTTAATATGTAAACTGAACCTAGGCCCTCTTGTTAGGGAGTCCAAATTCAAAGCACACGGTTATCACTGCTGGATAATTACACATGTGAGATACATGAAATCCTAACAGCACGCCTTTTTCGTGCACGATGACGCGGTGTATTTCTCGTCGTACCACCAGTAGTATAGCCAGTGGTACGACGTGGAATTTGACATTCACCCTCGTACCACTGAGTTTTTGCTCCACTTTAGATGAACGTTTGTTTTACTTCAGATTAGCTACTTCTGTTGTCAAAAACTGTCATAAGTAATATTCTACGTTGGAACTAATAAGGCACCTTTACTTTACATGATATTTTTTAAACATGCACAAATTTGCGACCTGAAATAGTCAATTAACTCCGTATCTGGCCTTTGTTTTTCCTATTGCGAGTGTTCCAGATAAATATCGAAATGAAAAAGCGCCAGAACAATGCAGTATCACAGTAGTACGTAGCCCTTAACCGGAAAGAATGTTATTTATTTATTGAACGGTTGCGGTGTGGTCCTGCCGTGGCGGTCTGCACTCCTGAAGCGGCGGCGATGGCTCGATAGTGCGCCATTAGCGCCAACGCTCGCGCCGGCGTCCAATTGTGCGCTTAGATATCGCATACAAATGTCGATCGACTCGCGACTCGCCCCTGCCCGCTCATCTGCATTCAATTCCATTGTTGCCTTATTACTGAATACTGGCTGCGCGTAATCGCTCATTTAAAGCCCCGAAAACGATCTCATCTCGGTTAATACATGGATGTAAAGTCTAGATGGGCCCGTAACATACATAAGGCGCACGGCGAGTGGTCAACATTGGGTTGTGTGATTGAGTGATTGATCAAGTCAGTCTGTTGTAGACAGCAGCGAGGTACACATCTTCCTTACGCAAAATTGATTTCAGTAATTACGTCCGCAAATGTAGAAAATATGGCTTCCTGTGCCTTCAAAAATATTCTAACAATTCAAGAAACACAAATAAAGTCCAAAGGAATCACATTTCATTATGTAAACATTGAATTGTAAATTATTTTCACTATTTCTAAAATAATAACTAAAGTAAAATGGCGCGTGACATATGTAAGAGTGACAAAGACAGCACGACTAAAACTTCCAAACGCGGAAGCGAGATATCACTATGTAATCTGTTCGTTTTCAAATATAGTAACAAAATTCCATCGCGCCAACTTCACGCACAAACCGATTCGATTCAAAATTGGAATGTTCCAACTTGACGCACATTCGAACGTGCAAGGCCCGTCTAGGTATATATGTCTATGGGTTAATACTGATTTTATGCAACGTTAAGTCGATCCTACCTTTAAAGGTATCCCGGTGGATGATATTCCGAAGAACTGAAGTGTAATTTATTATGCTTTTTACCCAAGTACGCGATACAAAGAAGGGTTATGTGTTTATCTACTATACGAGCATACAAGCTACCTGATTCAAAGTCGCAATGTTTCGTAATAATTAATGGTAATGAAAGCAATCTTATATTGATTAGTTATTTTATTTTCAACTAGCTTCCGCCCGCAGGCTTCGCCCGCGTGGTATTTGTTTGAACGTCACCCCCTATTTCACCCCCTTCGGGCTGGAATTTCCGAAAATCCTCTCTTAGTGATCCCCTACACTCCCCAAGGAACATACACGCCAAATTTCAGCTTCTTTCATTCAATAGTTTCGGCTGTGCGTTGTTTGTCAGTCAATCACCAGTAACGCAAGAGTTTTATATATTAAGATTACACTCAGATACTTAACTACCCGATCCCGCTAGACATCTGCACGTGCTCAAATTGAAACATCCGAATGATGAAAATTGAAAGAATTAATTTACAAACAATACTCACTAAATAATAAACAATTCAATATAGTAGCACAGTGGGATAGTACAAAATAATTAATGATCTGACGACATATCTACAAAAGTCCATACATGTTCATAACGCTGAATTTAAAATAATTATGTAAATATCCACTTAATTAGGGGGAATCCGGGAGACTTGCCCAGATGGGAGAGTTGAACCACCTTTTAAAACTCGACTTAAATTTTGCGCTAACGAAACGTCAAGACGGTCATTGATAGTGCGCGGGAGGCCAATGACAGGCACGGCGCCATTTTTAACAATGGCCGGTTTGTTTAGCTGTCAGATTCGAAAAGGTGTTTTTGTTATGGCGGAGTGAATTTTAAATTTTTTTGTAGTTTTGATATTGCGGCCGTGTTTACAGAGGTAAGTATTGTGTGATATTACTATTTTATTGCCTGATTATTATAGTTTGACGTGTGCTCAGTGTTGTTTCGATTATGTTGATTGTTTTTTCTGTGGGTAGAATTTAATGTCAAAGTAGTATATGCGGGAGAGTTGCACCATGACGGGTGCGGGAGATATGCTCAGTGGTTCATGTCTCCCATGTATAGTATTTGTATGAAGATATTTTTGAGTTTTACTTTACAGATAATGGATGTCCCAAAATTCACGCAAGAAGTAATTTTGATAGAAAACATAGGTTTATAATTAAAAATTGTATTTCTTTTTATTGTTTTATATAATATACAGCATAGGGTTATGTATGGAATAGCATATTGGGTAAATGGCCTCCACGACGTTGCTGGCACATACGTACTCTTTTGCTGAAATTTTCCTTGGTTTATTAAGGTTTTTTGCATAAATGTGGCTGAATTTCGTTGATATAGCGCTCAATTTCCTCCTTCAAGGCATGGTTGGTCGTGGGCTTGTTGACCTTAAACCTTAGACTTCAAAAAACCCCAAAGAAAAAATCCAACGACGTTAAATCGCATGATCTGGGCGGCCAATTCTGATCACCAAAACGGGAAATTACACGACCAGAATGCATGGCATGTGGTACCGTCTTGTTGAAACCACATGGCGTCCACATCCATATCTAGTGTAGCGCTCCATTTATAATAACCCTGAACTGTCAGCTGCCACGCTGTATTTTTTTTTGGTTGGCAACACTTTACCGCACAAATGGCGCAAAATTCAAATCTTGCGTGATTTTTGGGACACCCGTTATATAAATTTTAAACTTTTTGACGAAATTTAAAAACAATTCGGGAACCTTAACACAACAAGTCTTATTTGTATTTTGTTTGTTTTTATGTGTAATTTTATATTTTATTGCAGACTAATGAATGAAATATATCATTTCAATACAAACCATCCGAAAAAATACCGAAAAGAAAAATATATATCATTACAGAATTAGAAAATGCTATACGTGAGGTAAAGGACGGTGCATCTTAAAGAATAATATTGATCAAATTTTTGGTTACCAGCTGACTGAAAGTAGTCCTAATTAAGGCTAATTAATGATACTAAATGATAAGAATAAGTAAATAATTGAAACAAAATGGTAAGAAATATCAAGAAAGAGTAAGAAGTTTGATTAGGGAAACGTTAAATATTTAATTTTATTAATAAAATGTTTAATAATTATGATGCCTATGGAATGCTTAAGAGTATGTTGAAGTATTGTTTATTTTTCCTTATGAGAAGAGTGTGTGACTGTGTTTCGTTAGAATTTCATTTCATTTTGTTAATAAACTTGTGATTTAAGCTGTAAAATATTTTTATTTTCTACCTTTAAAAAGCAGTGTTCAACTCTCCCCAGACCCCGGTTCAAGTGTCCCATAGGGTGGGGAGAGTTGAATCATATCCCATTTTTTATTAAAATGTGTAGGTATAACATATTTCAGTAATATAATATGGAAAATCTAAATACGCATAACTAAACCTAAATAAATAAGCTATCGTTCATCATTATAATTAAATCACTAAGCCTCCTTATTAAGAAAATATGGTACTTTAAAAAAAGCGGTTCAACTCTCCCGGACTTCCCCTACAACACGCGTATTGCAACTTATCATATTTTTACATGCGAGATGCGTCGATAGCATCTTAAGAGGCTTTAATTGAAAATAAATAATTCATACCGTGCGTAATAAAAATAAACAAACATATAGGACAGAATACGAATGTATTGTACAGGTAAAATTAAACTATACAAAACAAGCAATGCGCAGTATTGTAAGAAAATAATACAACTTTACACGGACTTAGGTATCCCTCTCACAGACAACGATGGTATAGAAAAGGTGAGGCGATAAAACTAATATGTCACGATTTCAAATTATTTAAAAACATAATATCCTCGCGTTGTAATCTCGGCTTGTAATTTTTTTTAGTCCATAGACGCGATGCCGCTGATGGTGAAACAGCACTGTCGTCCATGGTCAATAATAAAAACAAAGGCATCATAAATGGGTTGCTAGCCTAAAAAAGGAGGAAAAAAGAAATAAAATATAGCCTCTCCAATCCTAAGTCCGAACACAACAATGACATGACGATTGACAACTGACTCAAGGGGATGGTAGCTACCCGGCACGGCAGTGCTTGAGCGAGTGCAGAGTGTGTTATCAAGCTTTTGATGGTCCATTCGCGTACTTGGTGTCTCTGAATGTCGCAAATTAGAGAATCCACACGATTTAAGAAGATTAAAATTTAGTTTCTTTTATCAGACAACTAATATAATATTATGTTGATTGTTGATATTATATTAGAACAAAGCATAATTATTGATATGTGATCGTTTTAACTAGCTATACTGTCATTAGGCTATACTGTTACTATGTTAGTGCAAGGGGAAAGTTAAACATTTTCGTTCGACTAAGGAAAATGCAAAAAAATCTATACGATGTTGTTCCCATAATTATGTCGCTGTTAACCGCGACGCATCAACACTAACTATCGTTTCGCCTCTTCGGAGCGGATGGGATGTCAGTGGCTAAGGGGTAATTATACGCATTTCTGCATGATTGACCCGCACAATTCGAGGTCGAAGTAATTAAAGTGTCCAATGGCAATCAACTTGAGGCTTAATATAAGACCTTTAGCGCGAATTTGCATTCATTATGTGACGTTGTTATCTCTTTGTTTAATATCGAGTAGGTACATTAAGAACGTGGCGTATTCGATTGATGAGCTTTTTAAACGGTCAAGAACAACTTGAATTGTACTTGAACAGGTTTTTGAATTGAAATAAATGGTGATAAAATATTCATGTTATTCGCATATTTGTATAATTATGGAGATATTAACTAGTTAATCGCTTGTATGTTGACCGCAATGCGTTGGTGATGTCTTTGGTGTTATAGATTATAGAGCATGCACAGTAGGTAGGTTGCTCGGCTCATATAATTAATGCCTTTTTAACATTTTGAGAGTATTATATCTCTAATAAGTAGACAGAGTTATGTTGTAAGGTGTTCCGATTTAAGTTCGGTTCTATACGAGTATAACCGAATCCGTTGTTTAGGATTTAAGCCATGAAAAGATGCTTCAATTTTATTTTAATTAAATATTATTAAACGTATTTAGCCATCCCTACATTACACCCCTAGATTTCACCAAGACATAGCCTGTCCATAATTCTGCTGCTGTTATCAGCAAAAATTACCAATCCAATTTCTATACTTCACCATCTTCCATTAGTTTATTACGTTCCATTAAATTACCCTACCAATACCATAATCACCTTCAGTCCACTTACAAGTGTGAGTAGAGGTTATCGCGCCATTGTTGACGGGGGCAGAATTAACCGAGTCTACACGCAGTAATTTGTACCGGCTTGATTGAGTGGCCATAAAGCGAGGTAGCCACAATTGCCACTGTCATCAACCCAGCCGAGTGGCTGATACCTATACATCACAGCCGTATATTAATAGCGGCTGCATGAAGGTCGGTGGACCTACTTTGATTGTCACAGCTCAATGAGGCTGGACGCATCTATACATGCGGGAATAATAAGACTAAAAAGTTGATCTTTACATTCATTAACGACTGGTCTTAAAACCTTTCATTCTTTTATTGCCGACGTGCTTCTTTTCTTTTTGGTATTAACACAATTATACTTAATTATCCATTAGTAACGAAGGGCCTTCAGAGTTAAAGATTGATTTTATTTTTAGAATTGTTTACAAAAACAAAATCAAAAAGTAGTATGATTTCCCAAGGCCTCTATAGAAAAGAGTCGTAAAAAGAAATAGTTGTTTAAAATTATTGAATTCAAGTGAGACGTACAGAATTAATAAATTGTTAATATACATTTTCCATTCCTATGGTGCGATGTTTGCCATACTGGCCCGCCCTTCATAAGGTAAGCTGGGTTCGGTTACCGCAGGAAGGAGAAAATCTGAATATTATTGAATCTCATTATTTTTTTAACTTTAGCCGCCTTCACTCCAAGTAGTTCGACGCTTATTTTGAACAAAGAACGCGTATTGCTTCCTTTAGATACTTCTCTTTAATAATAATTGCTTTTTACAAAAAAAATAACCGACTTCAATCTTGATAAGTAGAGATAACTCAAAAACTACTCGCCAGATGGCGCTCAATTCAACATGTAAGTGTAAAGTTCTCGTCACTACAAATTAATGAAGCCCAAACACTAGATAACTGCAGTAAATCGTTGAGGAGTTCCCTCGACTGTCTTTCGGCTTCATCAGATCGACTCCAGATCTTCATGAAATGGTAGCGCTTTAATGTACTTATGATAACATGAACAAACACACTAGTTGTCCATACAATTTTCGAAAGTTCCCCTCGATTTCTCTGAGATGCCATCATCAGATCCTGGTTTCCTTATCAGGGGACCCCACTGCGCATATCTACTTTACAACAAAAAAAGAATTATCAATATCGGCCCATAAACGACGAAATAATCGCTGAACGTACATAAAAAAAGCATATAATTACGGTCGAATTGAGAACCTCCTTCTTTTTTGAAGTCGGTTAAAAACCGTTGAATTAACACTCAATATGGATTTATCACACACGGATGCAAAGTCTGCGCGTGATCGACTTGCGTTCAGTTCGCCAATTGATTTGGGCAGTTTATTGGCTGGTGTCAATGAGCCGTCTGCGGGCGTGCTGATTGAAATGCGTTGGTTAATTTAAAATAATTACTGCCACAAATGAGGACACTGCAGTCTGTGCCGGTATTACGATGTGGAATTAATGGAGCGTTACAATCGTACATTCATCATAGCGATATCGTATCGATGTTGTGAAACCTAATGTGTTTTGGTTAAGCGTTGGATATTATCTGTGGAAGCAATGAATATCAAATAGAACTGAGAAATTTGTTAAAATGACCATGTTTTACAAAATTCAATATTATACATAACTTTGATATTTAGATTTGATAATGATTAGGTCATTATCTATTCCGTTAGGATGTAGACACGAGGTAGGGTGTCAAGCCAAGTTCTAGCTATTCAGTTTTCAAAGTTAGTCAATCAATGGTCATCAGTAGATGATCAATGTTCAATGATGAATATTTATCGTTCAAAGTTCACCATTCATCGTTATGAATCGACCTGAAAAATCGCTTCACTTTAAAGAAGTACCTTAAAGTTTACAATCGTATTGCAATATAAAGATATGTAAGAGTGAATTTGAACTGTTATGAACACTTTAAAACAAAAAAAATAACAGCCAAATCAACTCCAGCGTCTTCAGAAGGTATTCTGTTTCATCTAGAAACACTTAATAGAAGCAATTAATTTTTCTTATTGGTATACCTAGAATATATTATTTAGCTTAATATATTAAGCGTAAAATAATGATCCTAATCACATTAGGATAAGTACACAATCATAATATAAAATTAGATAATGGATCGCATGTTACACGAAAAAATACACCAACATATTAATAAAAAACTGCTGTAGTAAACCGTCGATCAAATCAGAATCAAACGCCCATATTTCAATTAATATTAATTGACAATAGATTCGTTTTAACACAGGAAAAGTCAATAATTTGAACGGAGCTTTATTGAGTCATTTATCCTAACTATAGGCGCTATGATTAATATCCCGGATATTTTGCTTAAGGGCGAACTAGGAACAATATTAACATTTCCTTTGGAATTGATTTTAGACATGCAGTCGTTAAACTAGGTTTGAAAAGCGCTGAACAATGTTTATTTAGTGTTTTCGAATTATATGAACAGTGTCATAATTACATAGGTACCTTTTTTGGCCGAGTTCCATATTTATTAAGAATATCTACCAAGTACTTACATACCTTGTACATAATTATCTAGTATTTTAATAGATAAGCGTTTATAGAGACTCAAGTAAATTGATCTTCAATCATGCAGTCCTCTGTGTGATGGTATGGTGACGTGTTTATTTTTGAAACTAGATTTTTCATTTTGTTTGTATATAGTTTATTAGTGATGTTGTGTTTTTTGTCGTTGATATTGGCGTTGAAATAAAATAAAACTCTAGGGTGAAATAGTGTTTAAGAAACTTCATTGGGATTGGCGTGCGTCGGGTAAATTATATATGTATAAGAAGTGACTGCATTGTGCATGTTGTGTCTTGAGAATAATATTATACTTTATCTTTCTTTCTTCCCTCTTCTGTTTTGGCCAACAACAATAGGCAATGCTTTGGTCTTGTTAACGTCCAGGGGCGACAGTGGTATCTTACTGGTTGTGTATGAGTCAGCACTTCACATGGAAGAAAAAATTACCCATAAATATCGTCTGCATTCAAAGTTAGCTTTGTAAAGGGGAGTGCTAGATGAGACATAAGAATGTCTTATCTTATGTTACCTTCTATAGTAGGAACTGATTTGGAGGCAGCATAAGAGAGTGCGACCGATGCAAGTGTTGTCATCTCGAATGACATTAGCGTACGAAGCGAGAGATCAGTGCGGCGCGGGACTTTGGTCGTTGGGTAGCAAGTGATAAATAACGCGTAATTGAGCGACGGAAACAGCCAATGAGTAAATCTCGTCCGTCAATTTATTTAAATTATTTATTAGTGGCCCGCCATAGACACCCGCCGCGATCGCTTTCAGAGCAGTTCACAGAGCGCCGGACGCGGCCAGTGCTGGCTTGGACGGGGCATCGATATCGACACATATCGATAAAATTATGACGATCGCGTAACCTGTTTGGTAGGGACCTTGCCTGCGAAGCAAGGTGGTCGGGGTTTAATTCCTGGCCGAGGTAGACATTCATGTGACAGATAAATGTTTGTAGTCGGGTCGTGTATGTTATTGATAAGGTATTTGTGTTGTCCATTTCAACAGAGTCCTAGTGCGAGGATAAGTATGTAAGCATTTATTTATGGTTGTTTGAAGTACAATAAATCATGGGATTTCAAAACAGGTCAAAAAATGCCGGTGATAAGTATACATTGTATGAAGCTTCATATGACAACCCACACGTATCAGCACATAAACGGCTCAATATCGCTTCGAAAAAAGCTTATGGCTCGATGCTGAATCGTTCCCGAGTTGATTCAAATCTTTGTATGTATGATTTGAAATAAATTGATCTTTGAATAGAAAAAGTAAGTAACTATGAATTACATAATATGCATAAAAAACAGTAGAAATGGATCGTTTGCGCCTCACAAAAAAAAGAGATTCAAAATTCAAAAAAACACCAACAATACACATAAAATTTTAATAGCTAAACACTCGCTTTCTAGGCTATAATTTCTGTAACTAATTGCATTTTTTATGGAAAATATTTAATCAAAAACAACGTCAGTCGGAAATTAAAACTTTTATCGAGTGTGTGTCGGGGGAAAATAGCCCTTATCAATCCTCCTCTTTTGCGAAACTAACTTATAACATCACCATAAGCTACAACCCACTAATGGCCCACTACTGAGCATCCTCCTCAGTAATGAGGAGAGACTCCTTATTACTGAGGAGGCCTAGAGCATACTCCACCACGCTGCTCCAATGCGGTTTGGTGGAGGGGTTAGTGGCCAACCCAGTGTCGAAAGCTTGCATACCGGCCGAAGGCCTCCGACATTCCTCCGGCATTCAATCGGTAACAACCGGGACCGACGGCTTTACGTGCCCTCCGAAGCACGGAAGCGCTCAAGAAATTTTTGCCACTAGCGGTCACGCATCCGACTACCGACCGCGCCCGCTGTTGCTTAACTTTGTCGATCGCTTAGGATCGACGCAAGCCGCCGGGCTATAAGCGCTTCCATCACCATAATGATAAACATTATATTACCACAAAAAATATTCACCAATGAGCTCTCATATTATCCTGGGCTATAGGCTAACTAGATGTAAAATTTAAATTGAACCTCTAAATTTTATTGAATATTAAACTATCACAAAACTACGAACTATTCAATCACGAAGTAGGTATTACCTAAATAAATTCTTTTACAAATACATTCAAACCATTATTGGTTTAAGCGCGCATCGTTTTTATCGAGATTGTTTACAGCAAAAACTGTGGTGAAAAGATTTTAGTAACAGATAGTGTCGACTGACACGGAACATTTTCTATTAGCCTCAAGTGGCGATTTTATCGACAAACGAGGCCGCGTTTTATCGACGAGCACATTACTAGAGACGATTCGAATTAGTTAATTTGTGCAGATACGACACAATGGACGAGGAAATAATATACTCACATGTACAGCTACCGGGAGATTGTAATTGGCGTAATTGGACGAATCTGGACGCACTTAATAATGGCCCATTGTCGTGATTCAAACGGCAATTCATCGTTAGTGAAAGAAATGATTCATTAGTTTAAAATTAAGGGTTCACTTCTCTTAATTGTGCGAAAGTTATATTGATTATAACTGTAACGTATATGTAGATACACATTTAACAACGTAACTGTAGTCACATTTTTTGGGATTCCGCTCGAAGGACCAATAATTGAATCCTAAAGAATAGAACCCATCCTTAAATTTTCAAAGTTATGTGCATATTTAAAATAAAAGAATCAAGTAGAAAGACAACATGTCTTCCATGTTTTGGAAAAACCTAGCAATTGTTCGAACCAAATTAGTGGATATTACCTATTAGATTTAAAATTAACTCTTTGCGCTAAGGTTTGATACTTTGATACCTACCTATCAGACGGGCTTAAAGAAGGCTTTATGTTGTCCCTTGAATTTTTGTTAATTTCTGTAAATAATATGACATTAGGTACCTACTCACCCATTGATATCCGTGATCGACCAAAAGTATTTCAGTACGTTCCTGGCCAGTAAGTACCAGATCTGCGTCCAGACCCACGTAGACTTCTCGATGGAGTTGGATATGAACTGCTTGGTTTCTTCATCTGGATCTAGTTGGACGAACTTCTTCTGCAGTTCTGGGCTCAACCGGCTCTTCTCCACGCGATACCACTGCAACAAAAACAGGATTTTGATTACCATATAAAGTATTACTGTACCTAATCCTAATAAATACTGAGAATGTAAATGTAACTCAATTTTGTTTATCCTAAATTCGAATTCCATAGAGTACCTACCTCTATCTACCCATTATAAAATTTAAATATAAAAATAAAAATATTTCGTTAACTTACGTGATTTTTCTAGCGTTGTTTCATGTAAGGATTTCCGAGACTTCAACGACAAAAAATATTTTTATGAAAACTTGTTATAAAATAGGTATTTAGCTGGATTACTCGTATTATCGGTTGGACCGTCGCCACGTCTAGCGTGACCAATAATAGCATCATTACACCGAATACAAATGCGTGTCATTAAAACGCCATTGTAAATCGATGTTTAACAACTGTGGAACACAGGATTTTAATGAAAGTTCATAAAAAGAGTTATGGAGTGCAAATAAGAGAGTAGAAATGGGAGTATGAAGCGTTGCCTCGTGGCAGTCACCCGTTGTGTGTTTAAGACCGCAGCGGGCCCACAAAGGGCAAAGCGGCGGCTGTTAATTTCACGGTGCCTCGAATTAACATTTCTTTACGCCACAGAATAATAACAAATTAAAAAAACTTCTCGCCTCTACATGTAACGTAATGACGGCAGGCGGCGAGCGAGCGAGACGCCGCGAACTCATCAAGCCAACTTAATTAATGCCCGATCTGTCTTTGTATTAAAATCGACGACCAGCAGCGCGAGAAAAACTGACAACCTGAAGCGGGGGCCTTCCCACTAATAAGGACCTTCGTAATGTTTACTGCTTCCAATAGAATATAAATTAATGGGATGCTGCCTATCCTGCCTGAATGTCAATAAACAATGATGATTAATATCTTAACTCATAAACCTAACTTACACAAAACCAGTGGTTATTTATAGAACTTTCATTCGAATTCATAATCGATTAATTGTCATAATAACTTACGCCGCTAGTATTATAATTTGTTATTTCAGAATTATCAACAAATTAATGTTCCTGCAACAATACGCTCGGTGCATTCTGATGTCAAACATTACAAAGAAATAAAGTTATTCCAATGGATCTTTACAATGTCATGAAGCTTTCACAAAAAACGTATAATAGTCGTACATACTAACAAACCGATATTACAAACGATGGTGTATAAAATCGATATCTAGAACATTTTACGACGTAGCGCTAAAAAGTATCGTAAAAAGCCGAGGGAAATAAATATTTAGTATCCACCGAATACTGATAGCGAATCACGTTGATGATTATGCAATGCGCCGTCTTTACATTCAAAATAACCTGCATCGGAACTACGGGATCCGCCGGGCGTCCGCGCCGGGGCGAATTCTCCAGACGGAATACAAATCGTGGAAAATTCCTGAATGACGGACTTATTGGTAACATGCTAAATGTTTAGGCGTTACTGGTGACTCGGTAATAAATTGCTTGCATAAAACATCGGTGTGTCACCGGCGATTTAGTTCACAGCTACCTGAATATGAAGGTTAGAAGGATCCAGTAGCAGTGAGCTGATTTAATGAGGAAGTTACATCTAATTCTAATATCGTATTCTTAGAAAGATACTTCTAGTGTACAACTAAGAGCAGATTTTCCGTGTCAATCGGGACTAAATATTCTCACAATAAACATATTACCTTCAGAAAATGATTATGACTTTGTTGTTTTTGAACAATATGTACACTAGGGGAACACGTTCTGAGTATTTATGAGACTCCTGTTTAGGATTCAATTTCAGCTCGTGTAAAGCTAGATTTGAATGAATAACAATATCCTCATTTTAAAAATCTACCTGTTAAGGAAGTCAAATCGAGGATGATTTATTCTACGAGTAACCGAGGTCGAGTGATTCTTGTTTATTTTACAATGTTTATATGGGTTAGAGATTTTCGCACAATGGTCATGGGGTCAGATGGTAATAAAAGGTTTAATTGTGTCTTTGTACATGTTTCACTCTAGTCACTCGGCCAGTCATTTTCAATACGATCATTATCCTCAGTTGACTCGTTAGCGCGCGGGTCAACGGAGGTGCATCCATGGAACGAATGGAGGGATGCAGATCCTTTATCCGGCGGTCGTTCGCCTCTCGGCTAATGAATCAAAGACCTGCGAGCATATTGTCAATACGGAGCAAAATATTAACGTTGGACGCGCACTGGCCGCACAATGCCAGATTAATTCCCATTTAAACGTGTGAAATAAATGGCTCACAGCGCTCGTTTAATGCAGTACCACCTCGCATTGACGCTGGCGACTTCCAAGCTTCACTCGGAGCGATCTGAATAGCTGTCGTTGAAAGCGTCGACACAAATTTGTCGTGTCATGTTATTATTGATAGGACTGCTGCTTCGTGAATTACGACGTCGTCGCCACTAAGAAATGTTTATAATCTAATTCAATGGCGTGCTTTACGTGAGTCTGTCGTCGTTAAAAGCATAGCAATTCAGTAATCTTTTCTGTTTTTGTTTCATTTTATTACGAAGAAGTCTGATAGGATAGTTGATTCTATCAGGGCATCTTTTTACGTCCCTAAAACATAATCTGAGCATACTATACAACGTTACTACTAGCTGATCGTAACCTCAAAAAAATTTCATTAACTTTAAATCAACATCAACCTAACTATTCAAAACAAGTAAACGTTGATTCAAATCAAACGCGTTATTATGACAGTTTGCAAGAATAAACATAGTAAGTATATTGGAGCTAAGCGCCGGCTCCTACGGATTTGGTATAAGCGGCTCTGGAGCTTGTTTGCCGGCGCTCCATTAAAATAGGATCTTAGGGATGCAGATCGCCTGGACGGGCAAGCCGTGTACGGGGAAATGGATCACTTTAAATTTACTACGTAAGCACATGTGTGCTTATGTATACTTACAATACTTTACACAGTATTACGACATACTCAAAGAATGAGGGTTTTTTGTTTCGAATCGATTAATAAATGGAATTAACTTTAACACGATGTCACTTAATTGTAAAAGTTAAAATTACTGATTGCAAATGTAGAGTAGGTATTTCATATGCCTAATCTTATAAGAAAATAAAATGCCAAATTAATCCTCAACTATTTTAGTAAAACGTAATTTGCCTTCTTAACAGTATTTTAAGATTATCATACAATATTTCCAGTGTATAAAAGTGCACCGCGAAGCTAACAAAATCAAAATAACAATAAAATATAGATAAATTCAAAGCAACGACTCAGTAAACCGTCCGAGAAGAATATTTCTATAGAGCATTTATATGACAACCGATTGTGTTCTCCCAAATTTATGGCCAACTAGACGTTAGACCTACAGCGCACTGATATAACTGGTGCATAAATATACCTACTGGTAATAGCTCCGGGCGCGGATATAAATATTTTGATTGCAAGTCTCAATTAAACCTCAATGAGTTATCGATTAAAACAATCCATTTCGATTAACGCCCGCAGAGTTACGAGTGCTATTATACATATAATTATTATCATGGTATCGTCGGCATAAGCATTTTGGTGACCCGCTCATAGATAATATAAAGGTAGAATTAAAAAAGCATTCGAAATCGAAATGTAGATAATGCTCAATTGACTTATTTTGGTTACTAGTGAGACAATTTGGTTATCTCGTTTCGTGACGAATTATTTGATTTCTAGTTTATAACATCTTTTTTTGTTTCATATAAAGGACACTTAGTTAAGTAATATAATTGACATTCATTACCGAATTCATTATCAGAACCCATAACTGGCTATACTGGACTTGGATCTTCTCTCACGTATTTGCCATACACCACCGTCTACCACACTGTCTAAATGGAGATTGGCAGACTTCATTTAGATCAAGAAAAATTCCATACAAACATTAATGTTAGTCACTCTTTTAGCTAGACAAAAAAGATACAAATACTCTTTAGTTCTGCAGACGTTATATTCTTTGGTATCACGAGAAGCCCGAGGGCCACCGTTGCGTAATTGTTTCAAACGCGTCTTTTAATTGTTCTATCGAGGGATGCGATTTATGGCGCTACGTGACCTCTTGCATAACGCCGTTTAAATTAATTTGCACTATTATTTCCGCTGCTACGAGCCATGGGAATGTTGCCTTACACAAATTTAATCAAAGAACATTCTGTTGGCCATCGGTTACAACGTTTAAAATAATTGAATCCATTGTTTCGTTTCGGTGTTGTCTTGGCCCGATGTTAATTTGACGGGTACCTGCGCCATATTGATGACAATGGACTTATTTCCATTAATATTTGTTAAAACATCCACACGGGATGCTGTGTCTGATTAATTAATAACTAATTAACTAATTAACTTTAAATGTATATGAATTGCCAAATAATTTATATACCGACATATTATAGTCTACAATACGTGCGAATAATATGTTATTGCAAGGCGAAGCCAAATGTGAAATAATTGTCAAAACCCAAGATATCCCGCATAGGGTGCCCCGTGGCGTCATCAAAATAATCACAAATCACGTCATTTGGGTTTTAAAGAATCGTTTTATTTAAAAAACAGAACGTTCTATTGACTTTTTTTTAATTCGTTATAAGTTGATTTAGTAAAATGTATTAACGTGCGTCAGAACAGTGACATTATACGACTGTATCAATACCGTCGTAAATATGGCATACCATTTGTAAGAATTGTAAGTCACATGACTTCTGATTTATAAATGCCGTGACGACCAGTCAACACTGTAAAATTCCATCGTTAATATTAACTATTACGGTGAAGACGTGAGCTTTGAGCTGTATTTTCAATTATTCGACAGTTTTCTATTACGAGGTAGGAACTGTTTCTAACGTCACAATGTTAAACCGATGATTGACGTTAACTTTAATAATAATATATTATTTAATTTCATTTATTCAAAAACCTTAACTTTAGATCACAAGCCTAACCTTATTCGTTAGTTACTTACATGTAGGTAGGTACATAAATTACACAATAACATGAAAGAAAAAAAGTAAAACGTTGAATTCAATAAAATAGCATCTACAAGCTGCACAGTAAAGTGTATCAAAATGGATATGATATCACCAAAAGTGAAATCCTTAAATACTTAACATAAAAAAATATCTTACTGGAATAGGTTGGTAAGTTAAGGTGAGGACAATGGGGAGCTTTGTAACAATGTTGCTTAATAAGCAAAACGAGACTAAGTGGGTAATAATGAATACAATTACATGGCATAAAACAATGCCTGTCGGTCAGTCTACACGTTTCAATCTTAAAACTACTGCGTGAATTTTACGATTATAAACTTTTATTCGACACATATATATTAGGCTTAAGGCCGCTATCCCACTGACGTTTTACGAGCGTTGGCGTTGGTCCAAAGTCTGCGCAGCGTCGCCGCTGCGCTGACGCGACGTTAACGTTGCGCTTACACCGGGTACACATTGGGCGCTTTCAAACGCGCGCTTTGCTAACGCGCGTTTCGAGAACCAGGAGGTCTGTTGAAGTATACACATGCAAGCGCGCGCTTCTGTTGAAGCGTGCGTCAAACGCGCGTTCATATATTTTTGTACGAACGCGCGTCGCGCAGGCGTCAGCTGCGCGCTTCGAGATACACGGGCCGCCATTTTGGTGTACATTCGATCGCGCGCTTTCGTGTAGAGTAGACGCACGTTGAAAATGGAGACCGAACATTTTGATACTGATTTCTTTATTGATGAAATCCAAAAGCGACCAGCTATTTGGGATATGGAAAGTGCCGATTATAAAAATAGGATTAAAAAAAAACGGGATTGGGAGGAAATGGTTGAAATTTTTTGTAACTGAAGATTATTAGGAGAAAAAAAACTGTTGTTAGTATAGAGTGCACCCAGTAGGTACTCTCTTTGTCTCTGTCGTCGTCGTTTATAGCGACGGTAAAGGAGCCACACCCAAGTAATCGCTTTGACTTCCATTTTCGTACTGAGCTAGAAATATACACCCTACTAACGCACGCCGAACGCCGCACTGAACGCGGTGTGTGTACGCTTTCAACGCGCGCTCAACGCAACGCTGAGCGCTCAATGTGTACTCGCTCTTAGACTGAACGCAACGTTAACGTCGCGCTCAGTACCTGTTCCTAAAAAAACGCAAACCTAACGCCGCGTTGACGCGAAATTAACGTCGCGCTCAGTACCTGTTCCTAAAAAACGCAACACAAACGACGTCAACGTCGCGTCTGTGCAGCGTTGACGTCGCGTCAACGCCAACGCTCGTAAAACGCCAGTGGGATAGCGGCCTAACCGGGACTCGAACACGGGAACCGTAGCTTCGCAAGCAGAGCAAATAGGCTACGGCATCGTTAAATCATAAAATACAATTAAGCGAATTGCTAAGTTTAATAAGGTTAATTGCAACGAATAAACGATAGGAAAGTTAGCATCTCATCTGAGTCACCACAGATAGAGCGGCATAATATTTTATAACATATAATTTAAATCTGACTGCATTGATATTGCTAATTTCATGTCATAAAAATAGTAATCAATACCTTTAATCAATGATTAAAGACGTGTACGTATGAGATGCGAGATGATTTCAGCGTGGGCACGTGTCTACAAGATTTACGAGTGTATTTAAACTGGTTTTACATTAAGCACCAACTGGGCCGATTTGATCGTAAAACCAGTCGTTATGTGCCGAGACAATATCGTTGCCGTTTGCCACCCAAGTACTGGACTGTTAAATTAACTCCAGGTTAACTGGAGGTCACTTTCTGGCGGCTCCGGGCTCTGCGTCGTTACAATCTAATTTTGTAATTAAAATGTGATGTTGTTCGAGTACGGTAAGGCTAATGAAATGTTAACCCACTGACAGACCTGAATACTCATATGTATACGCACGGGGGAAAGTAACCTAAGTTCGTATTGTACTTTTGTCGGCCTTGTAGCTCAATTGACTCTACCCTGAGTACACCTGAGTACCTGATATACACTGAGGTGATCCCTACATCGATGATGAAGCCTAACTGAATTTTTCGAAATTCGGTTTTTTTGCAGCCATCGAGAATACTATGAGGAACCCTCAGATGTACAGGTTTCCTCATGGTGTTTTTCTTCACCGAAGAAAGTGATAATTTGATTCGAAACCTCTCGGTTATCACAGCTCGACCTTGTTACAGTTTTATAATAATTAAATACCTTTTTTCCATCATGGGCTTTTAAGTTTTTGTTGACGAAATGAAAATTTAACTTTTTGGTTAGAAATGTTTCGGCATCCACATTGAATTTATACAAAATAAAGAGGGCAATTAAGTTGGCTCACGCCAAGTCGATTGTCCGGGCGCGATCGGCCATCGGTCCATTGTCGGTGGAAATCAACAGCGGCCGCAAAAACAAGCCGCGAGCCGCCGGTAGGGAACGTTTCGTAAATTAAAATTACAATCGAAATATTTCAATTAAAATATAAACACTACGTTTCTTTTAGGTTTATATTAATAACATTAGTTACATTGACGCTATTCGCTTTCCAACCAGTTTCTGCTGTTTCATGTTGAGATTTATTGGCAGAATAGGTGGTACTGGGAAAACATAAAAAGGTGTTTTATGACAATTTCCTTTGATATTTCGCTGGGATTTAAAATAATCATAAACTTAGGAATTAGATATGCCTATTCCCTTAACTATAAAATAAGGATGTTTGTTTCCAATTGAGATATTGGCATATTTTATTCAGTATCAAAAGTTCTCGCTGAACTAAAATACAAGTGGTATGGAAGTGGCGAAGACAGTTTAGGTAGATAGAAATCCTTATTGATGCCGGTTGCCTGGTGCTTGGTCTTGCGGATTTAATGTAGATTTCACGAGCAAAGCAAGGTAGGGTTGTTAGTGCAAAATACTTACGCAGCGTGATTTGCTGAAATGACGGACCATGTTTGTCACCGATCCCAGTCAACTACTTTACATTCAACCTTGACTGGTGTCGTCGGTTGTTTTGATTCATTTACACAAATTAATTCAGTGCTTTTGTTTAAACTCGAACAAACTGAACGAATATATAAAACCATAAACAACGGTAACAATCACCTTCTAGAATAAATTTGAGCTTGTAAAGAAAATTGGACATTCTGAAGATAAAGCCGTTTGCAAACGAGCCGCACATTAATATTCTATGAAACAATGTTGCCGTAAGTTTAGTATCTCCACTAATCATCAAATCGTAATATAATCTTAAAATGTAAGGGTGAATAAGTGATATTGAATTTAGATTTTTTTAATCTACAGTTTTCAGTATTACGTTGAAAGAGCAAAATTAGATTTGATTCATAAACGACGCTTAGGATTTTTTCAAATAACACTAAAATTTTCATACATGCTTGATCAACTAAAGTGACTCAAATTCGTTAAACCCAACTTTTTTTTCTTGCTTTATGTTAGTTAGTTAACCCTGTCGTCCCATTTTAACACCTTGAATTATATTACTTAAATTGTTGTAATTTAAACTACTTTTCTTCTTCGAAACCTTTGCCAATACAGTATGTCTGGGATAGGTACGTCTCTTGAATTTCTTACTTTTTGGATTAATAAAGTCAAAGTCAAAGTCAAATATATTTTATTGTGGACAATAGGTACAAAGTTTGGTCAGATACAATAACGCTATTTCGATCTCTATGTCCTACCTGTCACAGGTATACAATAATACTACATAAAATAAACAAACTAAAATAATAATTATCATAAATTGGATTAACATTAATTGCCACTATCACATTATAAAATTACAATTCAAATTAAATTATAAACTTAAACTATATTATTATATCCTTATCATCTAGAAATTCGTTAATTGAATAATAACACTTATTTATCAAGAAATTTTTTAATTGAAATTTGAAGACATTATAATTGGAAATTTGACGTATATTTTTCGGTATTTTATTATATATCACGGGAGCCATGCAAAAGATACTATTTTTATATAAAGCAGTTTTTCTTGGTATAGTACATAGTTTATCCTTCTGACGCTCTCGTGTACGGAATTCAAATAAATGAATATTATATTTAACGAACATCGCACACTCTAGAATATAAATGCTCGGTAAAGTTAATAATTTTGACTTCGTAAATAAAGTTTTACACGATTCCGTTCTTTTAAGCCCGTAACTTTAAAGCTTGTAACTTCGCATAATTTAAATATTTTATTTAAATAAACCAACGTTTGTTGTATGACAGCATAAATGTTTTCTGCAGGATGATTTTTTGTTCAATGTTATAGTTTTTCGTGTCTTTCACTTTTAAAGTATTTTATTGAAGCAAATTTCTAGATCAATCCTCACTTGGATATTGGAGCGGCTGCAGCGGACAGACGGCATTTGTCATTTGTCATCGACAACATGTAGCTCGTCTGTACACGGCCTTATAAAGACTTACTACGAACAGAAAAATCTAGATTAAAATTCCAGATTCAATTTATTATGAATCTAAAAGTGTAGAAAAAATATTCACACAATATAATGATTTCTGAATGTTACAATTCAATTTGAGTGCGTAACAGATTTCTTACTAAAGATAACGTTCATAATTTTTAAAATCTAATAACTTTTATTTTGTCTAAAGAGGATTTAGTTACCTATGTACCTGATTTGTGTGGTATTAAAGGACATTCACATCTGAACAGAACTTCATGAAACACCTACTAGGTAAGTGAAACTAAATTCGTAGTAAAACCAAGAGCACAGCCAAGAGGGCTCGCTAAGTAACGAAGAATGAAAGTAAAAGAAACGTAACGTTACAAATTTGGTCAGATATGCCCGGAACACGGTGACATCGAGCGTCAGGAGGCAATCGAACAGTGGCCGTTGATTGAATTGATTGAAAAAGAAATGGAGAGGGGCGCGAGCCCGCAGCCTCATCCGACGGTATTTTTATAGCCTGTCCACGTCCAAGAACGCGCGGGCGACACATTCCCGACGAGACGACGTTTTTGCACCGCAACTTTCATTAGACACCGCGCACACTCACACCGCGCCGGATCGACGCGTTTCCTTTTAATAAATGAGTTATGCGTTTATATCCAAGATGGCTGCCCGTTTTATCCGGCTCGGGTGTCAAGAATGCCCGATGAGGAGCACTTTTTTGAGGTATCCGTTCGAGTGTAATAGGCAAGGTAAGTTTTTTTACAGAGTAAGTGCAATTTAACAGACGCATGAATATCATAGGGCTTAATTAAGCGAGATTCTTGCTTTGATGCAGTCTGTTGACTTCGTTACGCAAGTGCGACGGTCGTATGACGTCATTCATAAAGCTGCCTGACGACTTCATTTATGAACTATACGAACAAATGCGAGTGAAATGAATGAACGCGCCAAAATACGAGTGAAAGGTATACAACATGAGTCACATTGAGGTGGATTAGCAGCGCATCGTTTTTCGTCACTACTGAATGGTTTTGTAAAAAGTATTGATTTAGTAAAAAGTCATTACGTGTTTTAGCACATCCAAAAACAACTGTAGCACAGATATCGATATAGGTACATAACTATCTACATATTTTTGTGAGCTTAACGAAATTTCACAAAACATTCTACAATCAGATATGTCAAGCATTGTTTAAATGAGCAGCGTTAACAGCTAGCTCCTTCAATAAATACGTATCAACTAAGGTACCCCGTGCAGACGGGGTCGTTTTTTTGCGAAGATTTATATTCCGAGACTCTTAGGAAATAAAATAATCACAGCGGCATCGATTTGCATACAATGGTAAAATAATTTTACGCGCGTTTCGCCGCGCTTAATTCTACTTTTTATTCCACTTTCCGCGCCCTATCTATGAATCAAACTGCTCTTCGAGTGGCCATTTAAGTGTTAACATTTTTACAAAATTCGCGCAATACTACGTCTTTTTATGGGTACATAATGTTAGCACTGCATTATTATGAGCTAGCGAGTTATCAATTGTACGTATCCGTGAACATGAGGATCGCGTTCACTTATGCGTTTATAGATGTAAACAAGGTGACGATCGCTTAAAGCGAACCAGACTAGGGAGTTCCGTTTGGAGTAGACTGCGTGGCGAGGTCGCTCCGTTCAAAGGGACCAACAGTCGTCTTGGCGCCGGCTACATACCGTCAACACATGCACTATGCGTTCACCCGCTAACGCATCGCCCTTCGAGACCAAACGACGGATCCCACCGTAAACGATGTCTATAACTTTGATAGAAGGTTTCAGCTGGTAACAAAAGTATTATATTCTCGCTACATAATTTACATTCAGAGCAAACATCGTCCGTCATAAATTCAGCACAAAAGTGCGAGCGACGGCCGACTAGCAACAAAGGGGCATGACTTTTCCCGCAAAAAGATGATCCTTAATCTGATTAAATCTCCATCGCAGCGGACGTCGGACCGTGAAAGATTAATGAATATTTGTGCGAGGATTCCCGGGCACGTAGCGTTGTCATAATCATATTAGCCGAGAGCGGGCAGCTAGGCACGCACGCACGCACCCGAGTTCCGCCGACTCCACTCCACAGGGCACTACTGCAGTGACACCTAACCTACGTTGAAACTTTACGACGTGACTACACGAGACGTACCTCGTAACGTTCGCCGCGTACCTACTGTTACTGCAGCTGTTTTATTAAACATTTATTATCGTACAAGGTGAAATAAATTTAATTAGTTCGCTGCGAGACTTCAATTTACATATTTTGAACATTTATCATTCGTAATCGTAACGATTTATTAAAATTTGTGTTTGTGTAGGCATTGTGCGTTGAAAGTTGAAAATAAAATAGGTGACATGGATTTTTAATAGGTAACTCACGTTTGATGAGGATGTTTAATTAAGTTTTGTCGTACTGATATCAAGCATTTTAGGCACCTATTGGATATAATATGAATACTGAGAGGTTTATACGTTACGTCGCGTCGGTCGCGGTGGCGAATCGGCAAGTGGCATTTCGAATTTCGCAAGCGCTCAATAAACACACTCGTAAAAGAATCAATTGAGGCCCGAAAGAAATTAAACGTGAGAATGTATTGTTTCATACAAGCGTGAACAAAACGAAAAGGGTTTGCGTTAACCAGCTCTCGGCTCGTTTTCGACCTGCTTTCGAGAACATAAATGGTTCTAAAAATAAAAGTCAAATTTATGATCCCGCATTGAAAAAGTGGCACTGCATTTATATTTACACCTGGGATTAGTTAATCTGGAACAATGCGTAATTACGTCATGTTTTTATTATTCGGCCATATTACACGTCTGCAATTTAATAAATTTTAAATAGTCCTTTGTCTCCAAACTGTAGACCCGACACCACAGTTTAACAAGATGTTGGTTCAAACTGCGAGTAAACGTGATGAAAACTGGAAAAAAATCGGTAGATGGCTGATAGTTTTGAATACGGTTGATAATTTTGAATTTTAAAAGAACTTTAAAATTTGCAAAATGTTGTCATGACCCATTTATCAGTAATTTTTATCTATATCTCTCTGGGATTGGTGTATTTTTAGCCTGTTGGTTTTAACTGGAAATGGAATACTTACACACGAGTTTAAGCAACTTTTTATTGTCTCTCTAATAAAACACCCTATACGTGAACGATCGAATCAGATGCAGTGCATCGAATCTGCATACAGGTAGAAAGCTTTAAACGACAAAATACTTAGTAGGTATCTCGCAAAATACAAGCGTCCAAAGACAGCAGTAGAAATAGCAACATTGATTGACACAGAGTAATTAATTATTTGACGGCATGTGGTGGTAATAAAGGTGCTCATCAATGATTCAGCGAGCAACGGGACGCGTGCGGCGCGACCATTATCCGCCATAAGACATCATAAACGGGCTACCATCATCTGCTCTTATAAAAAATTCATGCTCATCTCACATTTCGGTGCCCCTCTTAATTTCGCGTGAGCCTCTTCTAGGTTCGTGTAAAAACTTCGGGTGTCTTTTTATGACTTTTACTGCGGTATAATTGGGAGGGGCGAGCGCCCGAGTCCCGGAGGTGACATAAATACACCCCCCACGCTCCGTGCTTTCAACTACCCCCGCTTTAATCCCATGTAAGACTATACACCCGGAAGTGCCGCGTTAAAATTTCTTGGCAACTAACTAACGGCTTGGATTACTTGATAGCAAACAAATAGATCCTATCTATATACAAGCATGTTTTAACACAATCGAATTGAATTAACACGTGTATCCAAAGGTTGATAATTTATATAATCCATCAGTTATTTAACGATTTATGTATTTTTGTAATATTGAGACCCTGGAAAGGACAATGTATCTATAGCTTTTGATTCTGAAAAATGTTACTTTTGGGTAAATTATCGCAAATTTATCACTTCCCGCCTACCACATGGACAAAGCCATGAGCAAGACCTAGTGTTGAATACGTACGCAAATATCATTCATGAAATGTTTTCTAATAATAGACACCGAAGGGGTTTCTACATTCTAAAACATCATGAGGAACTCAACCACAATTTGTGAATATAAAAGAAAGTACTGGAATCCCAGATGAGTTGGGCGCAAATGTGTTTTGTATGTCGAACTGCTGTCTGTTTTCCCCTGTTATCTATTTTCTAACTTTTTCGCTGTTAAACACAATATAGGTCGTCAGTTGTCATGGTTCAATAACAAAAGTGATTCGGAGTATAAAGGCGATTGCATATTGTACAATCTTGCAATAAACAAAGTGGTTGGTATAAACCAAATGCTTTGAAAAATAAAAGTATTATTTTATTGCCTGTAATAAGTTTGCTATACCTTACCCATACGGTATCCTAATTAAAATAAAAAATAAAAGAACTTAATCTTTGTGGTCAATCCAGTTTCTACTTGTAATTTTCAGTACCTACAGAGCTGATCAACGAAGGAGGCAATAACGTGGAATCTTTATCGTTTAGACGTCACTGTGCTATTCCAAGTTTGTTTCAAATACTAACCTAGGTGCATGTAATTCTACAGCTTTAGTAGCTAAACTAGAATACTCTAAAGACTTGAAGCGTCTGAGTCGGAGTCTCGGAGAGCGATTACTCGTTTTCTGCTTGATCGGAGACAGTCACCCCGGCTGCTTCAGATGAGAATCAGTGCAGGTGACTACTAATATTATGACATGGGACTATCAGTTCGTTTCTACTATTATGTATTTACTCGTATAATATGGAAAATACGTGACATTTTTAAAGTACTATGCAATGCACCTAATAACTTTTAATTATTTCATTAAATTAAAATATTTAATGACAAAGTGATTGTAGCAATTTCAGAACATTTTAAATACAATAAATATGTATTAAATATCTCTAGAATTTCAGAATAAAACACCAGAAACGTGTTCTGTCTCGCTAATAAAAATAGTGGAGTTCGAGAAACAGAAGTAATATTGACGGGTAGGTTCCAATATCAAAGAGGAGTGTAGTCTCGGAGTCAGTCCGCAAATGCGATTTCAATTTTAGAGTAGTGATGTGCGAGGTGGCGTAGGGGAGGCGTCGTGCATGTATTTATTTGCAAATTCCGAATGGTTTTCAATATGTAGAGGCGCGTGCCGCCTGTCGATCTCGTACATAGCATTCGCCCAGCCGTCAACTACGTACACGAAATTAGGGTATGCGATTCGTTTATATAACATCTACTTGAACTATACCCGTCAAAAGTTACCTAACATTCAGTGTTCTGATTTGCCCAAAAACGTTTATGACAGCACGATATCTATAACAAACGTTCACAAGCACGTAACCTCCAGACGACGCATGATAGATGTGCCGCGCAAAAACATAAACGTAATTGAGATTTCTATTACAAAAATTGGAGTAGACCGATCTGTTTTTCCATGTTTGTTTACATAATGTGAGTGGCGCTGGCGACGGTACGCTATCGCGTTTCGGAAGCGCCGGCGGACGTCAATTTGTATATTGTCATTATTAGAGACGGCGCGGAAAGTTTGGGCGCATTCATCCATCATAGTGTGACGGGTGGTCGGTCCGATAACGCCTAATACGTATTGATTTCCCACTTAGCGCTTTTCTTGAGCCGCACGGTTCCACCCTTCCGTCCGGATTGCTAACGAGCTGTTTGTCCTACACTCGCCTTGTCCCGCGACGATTGCCTCGAAGCCTTCACTAATATTTATATTCCCTACCCCGACCTTCGACCAACCTTTAGTAGGACAACCAGGGAATGAAACCTCTTACATTACAAAATATTATCTGAAGAATAAAAGCAACCCACTGTTTAGATAAGAAGTATTACGATGTAAACATATGTGATGTGCACATAATAGACGCGAGGATCGTACATAATAAGTCTTAGATAGGGGTACATTTACCTAAATGCTGAAGAAAAAGATAGCGTCACCAAGGTCCCCGGTGGGGGTGGGAGGCGAGAACAATGGTTTCGGTTCTCACACGTGTGGAGGATTATTTGCATTCGGAAATAAAGAGAGGAATGATAAAAGAAAGGCGCGAGTGAGGTCCCGCCGCCCGGGGCGTGGGCGGGGGATGGAGGTGGGGGCTCGTTACGCGAACAATGGAGAAATAATGTACAGATTGCAGTGAGCGATGCGCCCAGCGACTCAGGTGTCTCTCTAGCGGACCTCGTATCGAACGACCGACTACCGACCGTCTATCATCTCGTGCCACCAAATAAACAATTCAGAAGCCATCACCAAATTCATTAAGCTTGTTTACGTTTGATATCATGGTCCAAATCAAACGCTAAGATAACCTACATTGTGCATAGATAGGAATACAATATTTTTGTCTTATAATATAATTTGTTATTTGAAACTAAGTATCTTTGCAATAAATAAAATGATACAGCAAGATGCCTAGAAACGATAACTGCTGTACCTACTATAAAAATGAAATGGATGACCACCACTATGTACCCTACTCTAGTGACGTTACCAGTAGCTTCATTCAGAACAAAATTTTCCCAATTAATCATATAGGATAACGCCGCTGATTACAGTGTCATTCTTTCAATCAGTAACGATCGCTCCAATCTAGATCCGTACAGGTGTCATTTTAAATGTCACCGGGTGCGCGAGGCCGAACCGCTCAAAGGATGCCTTGGTGGGAAGTGCGGGCAATCACAACACAATCACCCTATCCTTGCGTGACACCGAAAACGTCCTCGCTCATAAGTATAAATTAATCCATTTAGATCGTTCGCCCGGCACCGGCCGCACCGATTAGCGGAAACGTCTACTTAACTAATTTAACCCCGGGTGGTTTTAACAGAATGGATAGCAGTGATTACGGCTGACGGCTCGGTCTCGTGTGACGATGTGTACTACGCAGTTGGGATTTGAATACGGGCGGCTGGTGTGGTTTTCCGTTTGGTGTCAGGTCTTAGGGGTAGCAATGTTTGGTTAATCTGAACAGCACTTTGCTAATTATAAATACAGCATGTTTAATTCTAGTAGTCCATGAAATGACAGCACTTTCAGCCGTGTCCATAAATATGTATTATCAACCTTCAGTAACATCTTAAATAGGTATACAAAGAGTATGGTACCCAATAGTATCCAATTAGAAAGTGTTTTTTAAAAGTTAAAACTTCACAAACACTATTGCTTTTTCGTAATAAATAAGAGCAAAGCAACATTGAAACCAACTCTGAAAATCGATCTCTTACTCGTACAGATAGATACTTGTCTAAACAACTTCTCCATTTACGTAATTTAATATACACTTAATTGAATATAATTGAGTTTGAATAAGAAAATCGATTTTCCAAGCCAATGGGCAGTATGACGTGAATGTTAATAAAAACGGTTAGGTAAGTTGTCATTGTCACGCGCAGTAGGTAATGCCTACTTAATAGTAAAAGTGTATACATGACTGTAAGTGATCGTATCGCCTGTCTCCCTCCAATTACATAAGAGCTCAAGTACTTAGTTTATTTTACTTTACAACATTTTCCCTGTTTGATAAGTAATGTAATGTAATGTAATGTAATGTATCAGGATTAAGATGTGCTGCCTGTCTTTTATTACGATCGTGTGATGTCATGTGCAGAGATGAAGCTAAACTAAATGCCAATAATATTAATATGGAAAAATTCCAATGATATGGGTATTAATATAATACAGGACATATATAACCTAAGTTTATTTATATGTAACACAGTGGTTCTAAAATTAAATTAATTTGTATTAGTGTAATGAAAACCTTATTGAAATCAGTTTTGATGTATCAAGGACGGTGTTGAACAGAATGTTGAACAGAATGTGTTGAAAAGATATATTATGATAGGAGCATTTAAGTCATAATACTAAGGTTAAACCTATAAATTCATCATGTAGACGCGGCTTAGGTACCTTATAAGTTTGTAATCTATTCTGTATTCAGGTAAATTAAGCAACAAACCGTAATGTACATTAAGCTTTAAACGACTAAAATGTAGAAACCTCATCAGCTATGTATCTTGAGACTGGATATTTTTTGACGAATTAATGGATGGAATACATTATGGTGAGTGGTAAACGGTACATGGACAAGAGTAACACCAAAGCCATCCCTTATTCGTTGCCGGTCGAGAAAAAAGTCAAAAGAAAGAGCTACCTTACAAGCTTTCAGCAGGAACAAGACTGGAGGATAGGAAGCGGTTAGTCAACCAAATTCTACGGAAAATCAGATAAGGCTGATAACGATGTTTTTCGGTATTCTATGTAAGGGCTAGAGACGAAGGAACCTATTGCTTGTTCCTCACTCTCCGTCTTCAGGAGTGGAAATGTAGCAATATATATTTGATGATTGATGATTGATATTGATGAACGTCAAACAGGCCACGTTAGACTTGAATTATATGTACGATACGAGTAGTATATATAACAATATAAAATCTGAATTTGGTAACGAAAGCATAGAATCGTGTACGGTGTACCTAATGTTATTTCGGGAATTGAAATTTAAGTAGGTAGATATAGACCTCTGTAAAGTCTAACTATTACGTAAAGGTTGTACCTTATAAGTGATGCAGGACAAATGCAAAACGTTTGACAAAACAAGAAAACTACTTGAGATTATTGTTCAAGTTCGCAACCCGAATAGTTAATAGGATTTCGTGGACGCGAACCTCAATTTCAGCGGTCTATTATTCACGGAGCGGCTTATACGATAGTCAGATGTTTGTAATCCGGCAAGCCCGCGACATTTTAATAACATTGATCAAATAGAACAAAGTATGTGGACCGAGCACTCGACAGAGATGAAAGTTAAAAGGGTCGCAGGGGGAAGTAGTGTGGGAGGAGCGGGTTGAATGTCTTATTCCCTCCACAATTCGGAGGTATTTCGTGTTTTTCATACGCAAATATATCCTCGTTACAGCGGCACACGTGAGCCCGCGATTGCGTGTGCGCCTCGGATGAACCCCGGCGAGATGCGATTCGATTGCCTCGGGAGGGAAACTACATCTAGTAATCAAGCGGGCCAATGCCACAACTTTACTTATGCTATCTACCTACCTTCATATGGACGAATATTTATTCGTAAAACTCTGTGAGTAGCTTATGAGTTACAAAGGAGCAAATTGCGAGTATCGCTTACGGCAATAATAGTTATCCCGCGGCAACCTCGATGCCATTCTATGTTTATACTTACATATTTATACACCTAACGCTGCGCACCACACATAAGAGAAAGACACACTCTGACCAAGAACGAAAATTTTTGTGGATTCGCTGGTAATCGAACCTAGGACCCTTTGAATAGCGGTCCGGCGCAGGTTGTTAACCACTGCGTCATTCGGTCGTCAAATATAGCCTACTTACTAGTAATCGTCACGTATCTACGAAACATTACACATTGCCTACCATACGCATGATACACAATCACCTACATGTAATTTTGTGATGAATAATATATTTTTTCTATTTATTTATTGCAATTATGTCTAAAAGTCGAGAATGTCGTCCTTAGAAAAGAAGGAAACACAGCGAAAGAATTAAAAGTTATTTTTAATAACTTTTATCAGTTCCTAGCGCTTTATACAGGGTGATTTGTAACTCGACGTTATTCCTCTTAAATTATATATTTATTTATATTATTATATTTCCAACAAAATTAACCATAATGTTCCTAATACCAAGTCAGCTGGTTATCGAGATATTCCATATTTTTGGTTTTGGTCAAAGAACACCGAATTTGACTACAAAAAAATCAATAAATAAAAAAGTAGTGGTTCGAAATGAGTTGTGTGCATTTCTATCAGTGACCAATACATCAACAATTATTTATTAATACTAATGCAGGCACAAGTGTTACACATTTTAAAATAACAAGTGAATTCTTGTAAAAGAAAATATTTTCTTACGAATGTGGTCGATAGAAAAGTAGATTTATTTTAAAAAATCTAGTATACATCAAGCGTACAAACTACATGAAAAACATCCTTGTTTTATAAGCTATCCAAACAAGTAAAATTATTAAGACACAAACAAAACATTTCAGAAAAAAACGTATGTAAAGGACGTGCGACGTAAAACCCTTTGTTATCGTACCGCGGTATAAGTTCCTGAGTTGCAAACTTTTTAGTTGTTATTGTCGTTTGTCGTTTGTCTATTAGACCCACTTGATCATTTAAAATGAAAATTAAACAGCAGCAGTGTTTTGTTTCTGGCTACCAACGCGATCTCCCAAATTTACGTTGATTTTGATCACTAAATAAGTATGACGACTTACTCTAATTCCGAGTATGCCGATATTATTTATTGTTATGTCTTTTGTGATGGAAACGCGGATGAAACTTACGATGAAAATTACGATTGATTATCTTGTATCTCTCTTCTAAGCTTTTTGTATTTACTTGTATGCATTGTTATATATTATGTACCTATAAGTGAAATGATACTTACCATGTTGTTTAAAAAAAAAATTGTATTCTTGATTTTATAATTAGTATCTATTTTGTTGGTGCATTATTAAATAAATAAATAAATACATGGTTGCGTTTGAAAACGTGCGGTTTGATAACACGTTTTCATTTAAATCTATGTATGGTGGGGCCACGACACACAGCACACGCCGCGCCACAGCGTTTATTCGCTACAGGCGTCTCGCGTTCCGGGTCACAATACAAATCGTAACATTCGTAACACACTTGATCCCACACAGTAAAGGAATTCTTACTCATGATGGAAAAGTTTATTTAATTCAATATTTTAGTCACAAAAATGATTTTAATAATTTATAATTAGTGGAGTGCCGTTAGACATAAAAATGGCAAAACCTCGGAATCCAGGGACTATGAATGAATTTTCATAAAAATTGTTGGACTGTATTTCAAAATGCACAAATAGAAATGTTAAAAAAAATAGTTCACCGATCTTTTTTTTATTTTTTTTTTATCTTTGTTGGTAAGTTTGTGACACCATAACTTCGTGTTGGGTAAACCGATTTTGATGATTCTTTATTTTCTTGACAGTTGGTGCTCTTGGTATGGTCCCATATAAATTTGAGCGACATCTGACGAGTAGTTTTGAATTAACTTGAATAATGTGTAAGGATGTTTAGCTGTGTGTGTTTATGGTTTTTTCCTAATAACTTTTTACTGAGTGTTTAGATTTTTATGATTCTTTTTTTATTTGAAAGCTGGTACTTGCATTGTAGTCTCATATAAACTAGAACGGCATCTGACTAGTAGTTTCCGAATTATCCTAAATATTTTTTTTGTATGTATGTTACCTCATATTTTACTATTTAGAGGTCCGATTTTGATCATTCTTTTTTTATCGAAAGCTGTAGCTACACTCGATACTAGTTATCTACACTAGATAACTCAAAAACCACTCGTCAGATGTCACTGAAATTTATATGAGATCACACGACAAGTACTAGCTTTTGAATAAAAAAAGAATTATCAAAATCGAAGCACCCAGTGACAAGTTATGAGGTAACGAATATAAATTAAATACACATTATTAAGAGTAACTCAAAAACTACTGGTCTGATGTAAATGAAATTTTTATAAGACCACACGACAAGCCCCAGCTTTCAAATAAAAAAAGAATTATCAAAATCGAAGCACCCACTGACAAGTTATGAGGTAACAAACATAAATACACATTATTAAGGATAATTCAAAAACTACTCGTCAGATGTTGTTCAAGTTTACATGGGACCACCGACAAGTACTAGCTTTCGAATAAAAAAAGAATTATCAAAATCGAAGCATCCAGTGACAAGTTATGAGTAGGGGTACGTTAATTTCGTTTTTACGAAATAGATGCGATAAAAGCGAAATCTGCATTTTATTTGCGATAAAAGCGAAATTTGAATATTAAACACTTTCGCACCTTTTTACGTTACGTGCTTTCAAATGTTGATCAGACGCGCTAACAATTATTACAACTCTGATCAAAACAGACAAAGACAAGTGACAATGCAAGTTTTAGTTGCATCAAAATCTTGCTACCCTGGATTTACAAAAGCTTACAAAAGCAGCTATTCAATGTCTCAATTGCCCTGTCAATAATGTTGATGCCTAGAGGTACTTTAGTATCTACAACATTGTCGTAACTGATCGCAGGCAAACAATGAAAGATGAAAATGTAGGAATTACAACAATTCTAGCCTTTAATTGAGTTTTTAACACTGCATTTTCTTTTTTGCGAAATAAATGCGAAATTTTCTATTTTGAGTTTTTTTTAATGCGAAATCATGATTTTTTATTTGCGAAATTTACGTACCCCTAGTTATGAGGTAACGACCATAAATTAAATACACATTATTAAGAGTAACTCAAAAACTACTCGTCTGACGGAACTGAAATTTTTACGGGACCTCACCTAAAGCCACAGCTTTCGATAAAAAAAGAATGATCAAAATCGGACCTCTAAATAGTAAAATATGAGGTAACATACATACAAAAAAAATATTAAGGATAATTCGGAAACTACTAGTCAGATGCCGTTCTAGTTTATATGAGACTACAATGCAAGTACCAGCTTTCAAATAAAAAAAGAATCATAAAAATCTAAACACTCAGTAAAAAGTTATTAGGAAAAAAACCATAAACACACACAGCTAAACATCCTTACACATTATTCAAGTTAATTCAAAACTACTCGTCAGATGTCGCTCAAATTTATATGGGACCATACCAAGAGCACCAACTGTCAAGAAAATAAAGAATCATCAAAATCGGTTTACCCAACACGAAGTTATGGGGTCACAAACTTACCAACAAAGATTAAAAAAAATAAAAAAAAGATCGGTGAACTATTTTTTTTTACTTTTCTATTTGTGCATTTTGAAATACAGTCCAACAATTTTTATGAAAATTCATTCATAGTCCCTGGATTCCGAGGTTAAAAGCTAACGGCACTCCACTAAATATTATTGAAGTCAGTGCTATAATTGGACGAATAAGGGCGGCCTAGAATAGTCACCAAACATTGTCCTGCAACTTGTGTCGATCTCACGTGATTGACAAAGCTAAGCAACTGCGGGCGAGATCGGTAGGGTAGTTGGATGGGTGACGGCTAGTGGAAAAATTTCTTGAGCGCTTCCGTGCTTCGGAGGGCACGTAAAGCCGTCGGTCCCGTTAAGCCCTGTCGGAAGGCCTTTGGGCGGCTTGAAAACTTTCGACAATGGGTTGGCCACTAACCCCTCAACCAATCCACATTCGAGCAGCGTGGCGGAGTGAGCTCTAGGCCTCCTCAATAATGAGAAGGGACCCCTGCTTAGTAGTGGGCCATTAATGGGTGCAGCGATGCTATTCTATCATACGGCCGCTGGTCTCTCTGGTCTCCGTAATCTCGGTTCATGTCTCTATAATCGTAAAAGTACCTAGTCAGAAGGCGGCCTCGGGAAACTAGCCACCACCCTCTTGAATAAGTCAATCACCAAATACCATGTCATGGCCAATAGTCCTGGTCCAGGGCTTAAGAGCCAGTACTTTCTTTCTCTCCAGGCCTTCAATGCATCGGTGATGACTTTGAGGTAAGTGATATTTAGAGATGCTATTTAGGTGGCTACTACTTGTTTGTTGGTTATTTATATTTAAAAAATTATACTTCTTAAATGAAATTTCCATAATTTGAAGACTATTCATACCATCTTGTTCAACCTATGTAGTTTAACCTTGCTTTTAACTATTTTAAAGATCATAATTATGATAATAATTTTCCATAATGGAAGTATCATATATCTCAAAACTCAAAAGTATACACTGTGGGGAAAAATTAAGAAGTATGCTTAATATGTATAAATCATGATATTTGCATAAATATCCAATCTAAATAAATATTTGCAATTGTGGTATCTATAATATGTAATAACATTTATTTTTATAGGTAAAAATTTTATATGAACGCTGGAGTCCATCAAACTGGCCGAATTGTGGATTTGTAGACTTCATACAGCTTCAGGGACATAATGAAGAACTTAATGGGGTACAGGTTTGCTTTCCTACCTAAGCAAGTGAAGATCAAATGCGTATACTTGAGTTGTTGAGGATATGAAATTGCCACTCCCCACTAGAAACAAACTTATTATGTGTGCTTACAGTTCAATTTAGCTTGTAAGTAAAATTTATTAAAGGCATTTTAAATTTTCGCCGTCAATCTACAATGAGCCTTAATCAAAGCAACAAAAAGCTGATATTTGTGTGAATAAATAAAGAACTCCATATTGAATTTGAACAAATTATAGAAAACAATATGAATATGTAGTAATGCATAACGTTATATGCATTTTTATATGTCAAGTTATTGAAATGTTATGTTATCGAGTAACTCAATTTTGCTTTCTCGCATATTAACATAACTCACAGCAGAAAGTACAATCAAGTTTACTGTTTTGACTAGATTTTGCCCATGATATTGTTTGTATAGGTGTTTGAAAACGACAATAATATCTCCATTTCCGAGTTATAAGTATGCTAGATGACTTATTTCATTTATTTTTGGCTATTGCAACAGAGAAAATGCTACATTTACAATTTTATTGTAATATGGGTTACTTCACAGAAACACAATAAGTTGAATTTATAATTATTTTGCTGTGAATAAGTATCAGGTTTTTTTAAAATAGTTACAAGGAGATTATTTGATTGGGACTATGTATATTGAAGAATTGTGATGAGTGTCACTTTATTATTTTTATTGAGTACTTAACAAAACATCAGGTCTATCATTCTAATTACCTACAGTGAGCATAGAAAGTTCGGTTCTCATGGGAAATTGCTAATGTTTTATAGTACTTAAAATTATTTAGCACTTGGTGTGAAAGAGGGAATGTAAACTTCTTAATACTCTAAAGGATACCAGACTTATGTCCAGTTAATATTATGTGATGTGAATTTATGAATAAATGTATGCGAATGATGACTTTATACTTGCACACTAACATTGTCACAAGTGTGGCAAGGAAAAATAAAATTGGTATCCAATAAAACAAAGACTTCTCTATCAAACCTGATGTGCTTAGCTAATTAGCTGGGGTATATACATAATGTTTAATCTGGTGTTGTTAAAAAGGATTGTTAAACTGACTTCGCAACTTACAACTTTCTATAGACACCAATTTTACCATAAAATGTAAAATTTTGAATCAATCATATTTATACAATAAGATATTTAGAAATTTATGAATTATAATAAGGTTAGTCATACCAGGATTCATTTAAGCTCTACTTTGAAGGAACAAAGGATCGCTTACCTCATTCTTATCAAATTGTTGCAATTGTCTGTCATTTCTTTGTTTCTCATATAGGGCTCGGGCTAAAGCACTTCTAGGTCGATACAATCCATTCAGTCCTGATCCGCTTGCCATTTTATCATCCTCACCACGATATGCCTCCCAATTTACATATAAGTCTTCTTTAGTTGGACAGAATTGTTTGCATTCCTTTAGATAATAACAGTGAGAATCAGTTCTAGTACACACATAATCCAAGAGTAATACTTCAAAAAATAAACACGATAACAAGACAAAACGGTAAACAGTAAACATTTATAAACTGCACTACTAACATTTGATGATCTACCTTTTAAAACAACCTCAACTTAATCAAAATTTAGTCTAAATATTTTGAATGAGATCTCGTAGCTCGTTGACTCTAATTTTGGCATCCAATTTAACTTATTAGATATTAAAAAAGTGTAAATACAACAAGTTTTTTTTGGCCGACGTTTATCTCGTTGATAAGTGCTGTCATTTGTCAATGTCAAAATACACATTGAAGTTGAAAACTTGAAACTCGAATTTGAAGGAAGCATATATTTTGAAGTCTGATGTTTGTATTTCTTTCGTACAGAGGGCGTGATATTCAATGAAGCCACATTTACAAAGTTTGTTACGAAAATCATGCACGTTCATTTTAATTTATAATGTTTAGATGATTGTACAATTAATAATAGGTACATACTTTATCAAACAATATTAATTAGAAATGCATTTATATCCATATACATATATTTATAGCAGATTTGTCACTTCTAAGATAATCTTTACTAATAATTTAAAGCCAATGAGTTTGTTTGTTTGAATGCGCTAATCTTAGGAATTACTGTTTCGAAGTGATTTTTTTTTGGTTTTGAATAGTCTAGTCTAGTCATTGAGAAAGGCTAGCTATAAGCTTTATAACATCACGCTGCGAGCAATAGGAGCGGAGCAACAAGTTTGCCGACGCGAAGCGAGCGCGTATATGTTGCAGGACGACGTCTGCTGGGTCAATTAGTAGGTAATGAATGTTATTTTAAGAATAAAAATCTTAATTAAAGTGTTCTTTATAGAAACTAGATCTTAGGGGAAATTATCGTTTTAAGGATGTGGTCCATATTTATAAGTATGAAAACCCCGTTAATAGGTAAATGTTTGGCTATTTATTAAATCTTATAATAATTTATTTTTTAAGTTATCGCTGTCTGTGCATGGAAGAAAGATACATGAGAACAAAACTTATTACAGGGGGTGTTTAATGTTTATTAACGGAATAGTATCCAAGAGAATGATTTTTTAAATTTCTCGAGCAAATATATCGAGTCACATACTCGGGGGCGTTGTTCGCGCTAATGTCTAAATAGCTTAACCGATTTGGGGGTGGTTTGGACTGTTTTTTCTCATACATTTATTATCTTCCAAGTACAGACAGCTAAACACAATACATGCTCAGATTACATTAGTTATGTACCTATTAGGTACAGGCTCTTCATAAAAGTAAAGAAGGTATAGATGTTAACTTAAAGTAGAAAAAAGGTGGTATTAATACCAATAATCTGCTCGATTAGATTCGGTTCGATTAGATGTGGTTTAACATGTTGTTCGAAATATTTACAAGTTGGTAGAGCCTTTAAGGAACCTGCACATTATAGGTTTTATACAGGTTGTCCGGTTTCTGTCTATACAAACTTATAGGGCGTGTAGTGTGAGTTAAGTATTTTATGAACAAAATTCTTCTACATACTAGGTCTAAACCCGACTATCCTCGATCTACATCCATTTTAATGTTTTAATAATTTTTTTGGACCATGCACATGACACTGAATAGAACTCTACCACGCAGAGTAGTGCATTAGTACCACCGACCAGCGCCCCCCATGGTACCTAGTATCATTATTACCGACTAATAATGGTTTTAACAGCAATTGTGTTCCGGTAAGAAATGTGTGGATATGGATACACGTTATTAGATGCGACCATATCAGTCCTGAAGTTTAGCAACACATCTCTCACTGAATATAAAAAAAAAAACAATTAAAAGAATTAATCATCACTGCCCTAGTCGTGGGCCTACTGACTAACTGACAATAATTAATGTTATGAATGACTCCTAGTTCGTATATGAGTCTAGTCTTGTTGGTCTGCCACAGTGGTTATTGGTGACCACCGTAGTTGTATGGTTTTTCGCTATCATAATTCCATAAAAATTTATATTATGTCGCTTGAAACTTTTTTCCTCTGCTTTCAAATAAAGGTCCCCGAAATTACCATTGTACCATTCCTCGGTCGGTTTAAGGGGAAAATTATGGTGGTAGAGCGGAGTCCAAGAGCTGACACCGTGGGCCATTGTCTTAACTCTTAAGGCTCAGGATATAAGGCCCTTATACCCAAATGATGGTAATGTGGGTTATTAGTATTATTTATTACAACACTTTACCTATGGGCTCTCCACCACACAGGTCAATGTTTTGTAGTTTTATACATACAAAATATTTATTTGTTTCATCAAGACGGTAAAGGTTTAAGATATACCTACTTACCTACAGACGACGATATTGCTGTATAATTTTGATCGAGTTAATTGCGGAGGTACCTACATACCTAATTAACACTACCTATCTATTAGCAAGTAATTGGTGTTGTTTTATTTTATATTATACATAAGTACCTAGTTAGTTTCATCTACTTCTTAGTAATCTGAGCTTCTTTTATTATAAATAAACATAAACTCTAGAGATAATAAGTAATTATACTAACCATTCGTTGCTTAGACTCGGCTGCTGCTCTTGCTACAATTTCACGTAGAACGGTATTCATCATTTTGCTTTCACTAACTTCACCGCAACCTCAATAAGTAGGTGGTTGTTATGAGATAAACCGTTTACAATATATTCTAGTCGGCAATGTTTAGAACTTTTTGAAAGCGCACCAATAAATATGGGGTATACTCGTAACTTCTGTACTGGATTTTCGTGTACTGTGAAGAGGTGAACAATTTCTGAGATTTATTTGTACGAAAGGCCAATGTTTGAGATCCGAATCCCGGTTCGGCCTTGGCCGTGACCGACCGTTCACTGTCTCACTGCGGAGAAACATTATTATTTGTAGTACTTAAGGCTGTTGACTTCACTTAAAAAAGGTTGTTTTTTGGGTAAAAAGATATCGAGAAAAACTACATCGATCGACAAAAATCGAGACAATACATTTTATTTGTCGTACTGAGTCTCGAGTGTTGCAACAATGCATATCTAGTGCTTGCTTGTTCTTCCAACTGATTTTACAATCTAGTGTAACAATGGGTGATATTTAATTATTTCCGCTATTCATCAATTATTTATTAGTCGAGCAATATAATTTATTGTATAATTAATTGATTGTGATTGAGACTTGCCGATTGTAGAGTTCCAGATATGATTTCCGTTGTCATATTGTCTTTTGTTGATCATTCTACCCACATCACTTTTAATGCAGTCATGTTAGCGTGTGAGTGTTGGTTTCTAAGGGTAGTTTTACAACATGGAACAATAATAGATAGATATGTGCGCCCTCAGATGAATTGCACTAAAGAACAAACTTTTATTCAAAATTTAAAGTTCAACTATTCTGGGATTTTGTAGGAGCTTATAAATATGAAAATTTCAGACTAAACGAAATAATGACTTGAATTTATCAAACTGTATCTCAAATATAGAATGAATTTACACTAAAAAAATTCAGAAATTCGTGTAGGTAGAGAAGGTAGAGTCGCTCATTTCTATAAAAGTAGTGAGGCCAGGAAAGGAAGAAAGTATTTTTTGGACCCTGTATATGATAATACAATAAATTTAGTAATCTTAATCCTCATTCTGGTTTACTGACATATATTAATTAATATAATTCATTAAAATAACCCCATTAATTATGCCAATTTGATAGCTCTGGGATCTAATCTGTTGTCACGGTCACGGTCAATTAATTTTTAATCAGTGACTACTATCTGTCTTGCCCTTTAGAACCATAAAATATTTTTCTTTCATAAAGATGTCATTTGTAACAGGTACCTAATCTATTCAGAATACTGCATCAAACGGCAAACATTTTTATTCTATAGCGACTTGAAGTGACTCATCTTCACAGATAATATCTGCCAGTACTTAACTTGTAATGCACTGTGATGTTTAATTTGATCCATCGTACCGATTTATAACTTATCTGATAACTCATTAATACGTAATAAAGTAACTTAAGTAAGTGTTATGTAAGTGTAAGAAAAATAAATTACTCACTTGGTTTTTAAGCGGCGGTATTTTCAACTTTTGTAGATGAGCGATCGGAGACTGGGACATCTTAACAGGAAAAATGTGAGGTTATTCTTCTGTTTGTGGTATGGCAATTGGCAAGCCGCGAAACTGGTGTGTAGTGAGTTGTAATTTGTGATCGTGATGCTTTGTACACACGCCTATCTTCTTGATATTCTTACTCAGGAAGATAATTGGCTGCGATAACGCGACAAATTCGATAAGCCGGTACCTGCTTACTTTAAAATTAAAGTATCTGTTGTACGTAGAGTCTTATCTGTATATTTAATAAATAAAAAAAATCTGAATGTTGAATCTTGTTGACAGAAAAGTAGCTAATTAAAAAAAATAATATTTTATACAAGATATTAGACGTTTTATGAACAAGTACCTGGTTGACCGAGCTTTGCTCGGTTGAAAATTATATTTAGTATGAATCGCATACTGATAAAATATGAATAATGTTCTTCGATCTTTCCGACATAATATGAGTTTAAAAAGAATTGCGTGTACTTATGTACGCACGTAAGAAGTTATACTTCTTTGGCATCATTAATAATAAATATTCAACGTTAATAATTTTGACAGCTGTCATCCGAAATGTAGGTCTCAACCAGACCTACAACTTTCCCAAAGACACCAGTGCTCCAGGAGCAGCCGTTGCCGGGATATCTCCGTTCGAAGTTTGACAGCTGTCATTGGAAATGTAGGTCTTGACGAGACCTACAACTTTCCCAAAGACACCAGTGCTCCAGGAGCAGCCGTTGCCGGGATATCTCGGTTCGAAGTTTGACAGCTGTCATTGGAAATGTAGGTCTTGACGAGACCTACAACTTTCCCAAAGACACCAGTGCTCCAGGAGCAGCCGTTGCCGGGATATCTCGGTTCGAAGTTTGACAGCTGTCATTGGAAATGTAGGTCTCAACCAGACCTACAACTTTCCCAAAGACACCAGTGCTCCAGGAGCAGCCGTTGCCGGGATATCTCGGTTCGAAGTTTGACAGCTGTCATTGGAAATGTAGGTCTTGACGAGACCTACAACTTTCCCAAAGACACCAGTGCTCCAGGAGCAGCCGTTGCCGGGATATCTCGGTTCGAAGTTTGACAGCTGTCATTGGAAATGTAGGTCTCAACCAGACCTACAACTTTCCCAAAGACACCAGTGCTCCAGGAGCAGCCGTTGCCGGGATATCTCGGTTCGAAGTTTGACAGCTGTCATTGGAAATGTAGGTCTTGACGAGACCTACAACTTTCCCAAAGACACCAGTGCTCCAGGAGCAGCCGTTGCCGGGATATCTCGGTTCGAAGTTTGACAGCTGTCATCCGAAATGTAGATCTCAACCAGACCTACAACTTTCCCAAAGACACCAGTGCTCCAGAAGCAGCCGTTGCCGGGATATCTCGGTTCGAAGTTTGACAGCTGTCATTGGAAATGTAGGTCTCAACCAGACCTACAACTTTCCCAAAGACACCAGTGCTCCAGGAGCAGCCGTTGCCGGGATATCTCGGTTCGAAGTTTGACAGCTGTCATTGGAAATGTAGGTCTTGACGAGACCTACAACTTTCCCAAAGACACCAGTGCTCCAGGAGCAGCCGTTGCCGGGATATCTCGGTTCGAAGTTTGACAGCTGTCATTGGAAATGTAGATCTTGACGAGACCTACAACTTTCCCAAAGACACCAGTGCTCCAGGAGCAGCCGTTGCCGGGAACAGTACCTCAAAGAAGTTATCCTAATGTTTCATAGATGGCGTCAGTATGATGTTTTTAAAATCTCTTTATCTCGGGAACCGAGCTTTTCTCGAACCTGGGACCTTGATAAATCGATTCCTTGAGCCGAAAACCCCCTAATCTGTAACTTTCATGAAAATCTTTGCAGCCGTTTCCGAGATCGTGAAAATAAATAAATAAATATACAAGAATTGCTCGTTTAAAGATATTAGATAAAACAGTGTTTATTAATTTAGGTTTTATTCTTAAATTCCTACGTTAATGGGAAAATTTCGAGAGCCCCCATGCCGCATGCCGCCCAAGAAGGAGGCCAAATTCCTAACCACTAGGTTATCACCGCTTACATACTTAGTTTTATGATCAGATTATTAGATCATTGCAAATAATTCAAATTCAAATATTTATTTCTTCGAAGTAGGTTTTTACAAACGCATTTCGAAAGTCAAGTTACGCCGTCGCTTCAACAAATCCCTACGGTGGGTGGACTTGGAAGAAGAAGCGGCAAGAAACTTCCAAGGAGTCTTTTTTTTCTCTTTCTCCACTCACAGTACAGGTTGCACTTAGTACTAATTACGGCTAACTTTTAAAACAATACATACCTACTTACAACTAATTACAGTTTTACACATACGAACATGAGTGGAACCGGTCGCGGATGTCTATATCCAAGCATCCTTGTCATTTATGTAATCATCGATTGTATAATATACTTTCTTAGTAAGCTGTGTTTTGACATGTTTTTTAAATATTTCAAAGGGCAAATCAATTATCGTCTTAGGTACTTTATTATAGAAGCGTACACCGAGCCCCACAAAAGATCGCTGTACCCTGCTAAGGCGATATGAGGAGATGACTAGATGGTGCATATTTCTAGTATGCCGATTAGAAACATCACATTTTCGTTTATATAAGCCTAAATTTTTCCGAATAAACATCAAATTGGTATAGATATATTGTGAGGCTACTGTCAGTACTCCGATTTCTTTGAATTTATCGCGCACAGATTCGCGTGATTTTAGTTTGTATATTGCCCTAATAGCTCTTTTCTGTAATCTAAAAATTATATCGATATCTGCTGATTATACACCAATGAAGCGGGGCATTCCCGTTTTATCTTCTGTCCAAAAACAGAGGTTTAATCTCTATCTAATCTGTATATGGGTAGGTACAATATCAACAAAAAAAATCTATTAAAATAAATTGAAGTAATTAAAAGCACGGGCATATACCGTACATAATTTCCATAGGCTCAATATGGTTTCTCGATCACAGCGGATCGCCCGAAGGGACGCGCTTGCGCCGCGCTGTCGCACGCGGGACATTTAAAATAATTACAAGCCATCGGAGAAACGTAACAGCCAGTGTTTTGAGACCATTACTTACTTTTTAATTCCAAAAAATTGTTTTAAGAGCACACTTAGAGCTTATTGATGCAACTCTGGCTATAAATGAGAGGCTTACACAGTTTTAATATAATTTTGTTGTGGATTTACAAGCTGTTTTGCGCCTTCAGGCTCATGTATCCTTATGATTTTCGAAAAAATTTAACTTTCAATATTACCTACTTTTAATTATATGAGTTTTTGCTAACTTTACTTTAGACACGGGATCATTTTTATCATACAAGAAGTTTGAGGCAGGTACGTGTAAATTAGATAAAGGCATCAATAAAATTAAAAGCGGATAGATACTCGGATGTATAGTTAAAGCTAAGTGAGCTATAACAATAGGAGCGAAGCATTTTAAACCCTAACCAAGCGGTCAGTTTAATTTAAATCCGTGCTCGTAGTTTTTGCACCCTCAACCGCATTCTCACAGCGGCGAGACTCGATGCACTTCACTTCTGATTGGATCATTACCGAGTTCATCATACCCCGTGCGATCCTCCGGCTAAGACAAAGACGGCTATACCTACCTCTACCGCCACGAGGGAGTCAGACAACACGACCACATCGCTCAGGAATTATTTCATATCATGATTATTGGAACTTTATTGCACTCCGTAACTAACAATTGACATTAGGAAATGCAATTTCATATTGATTTCGTAATCTCGCCCGACGTTTATTTTTATCAATGCAGCAAATCTTTCTATGATTTGCGGCTAACCATCGCTCCTCACGTTGGTTGTTTTCTTGAGACTCCGTGTTCCAAGAAAATGTCATTAAAAGCTCGATAGGGGATTAGGTCGGTTTAAATTTTCACGTAGCGCGGCAGGAAATCAGTTTAGCCGTCACAAAGGGTGGGAAGAAACCGAGAAATTATCTTAGCGTCGGCGTACAAACCGCTAAACGGGCAATTACATGATGCAGGTGAGGGTATGGAGTTATCAAAAATAATAATTTTTCACACCGGCCGGAAGGTGGCGTGTCGATCACGTCCCAGCGCGGCAGTATGCCCGATCGACACTGATTTCGGCACGGAATACAGTCATCACGTTTCTAATAAAAATCTCTCGGACATCTGTTGTATTGCGTAACCACATTTATTGCTGTTAATGGCCACTTTCCTTACCGTTAATTTGTGACGAAGCAAAAACTATAACCATAATTCGGCACGGTATCGAAAAAACATCATTATTTTCGTATGTATTGAGCGCAGTGAGTGAATTGAACACTTAGTAGAGTCATTACGTGTAATTATTCCGTTGGCCCATACAATTAATGTAGCCTTGATTTAAACGTAAAATTTGCATGACGGAATTCTTGGAAGGTGCTATTAATTAAATATATTTTACCTTCCTTATTATAGGATACTCCACTTTGAATAACAGTGTAAGAAGATTCAATAATGTTTTCCGAACGAAATTCCTTATAAAGCAAGAAAATGAAAAAAATATAAATGGCAAATGTATAGGAAGTCAGGTTATTTGATGATAAGTAGTTTCCACCAAAGGCATTCGTAACACCAGATCCTGGTTGCGGACGAAGAAAGAAACTATAGAAGCTGTTCATAACAGGAATATAATATTTTTTTATGCAAACATAAAAATACTGAGAGATTTTGTACATTTGATGGATGGAACCCATAGAAATTGCCGCATTCATCATTATACCTGGATTCACCGTACCAGACCAGAAATTCAAGGCTATCTCGCACTTAGGATGTACATAATCTTAATAAGTTACCTATTCAAGAGTGCTGTCCTTTTTAAAAAAAATACTAAAATAATTTTGGTACTCATCATTGACACTGTTGAAGCAACGCACCACACAATTCCTTGTAAGTTCATAGACGCAACAATGAACATAGAATAGTCTTGAAATCGAAATGAATTAAATATAATTGGAATAATCGAGGCTCGGCAATACAAAACAAAGGGAAGGTAAGCTGTGGCTGCAGAGCGGGAACGAAGGATTTCAATTTGGAACGTGATGAGGCGAGTTTTCATTTATGTACGGCCGGTATGTTCGATCACAGGTTATTCCTGATATAGTGGAAAAAAGTTCGAAAAAATCCCACTTTCAATTTCATAAAGGAGAATTTTTCGCATTTTCAAATACATTATTGTTCTCTTGTTTTTCTTATCTATCTTGACATGTAACAAGGGATTTGAAGTTTTATTTCCGCAATTATTTTTTATTTAGGTACATAAGTTAATGAATACCAAATATTTGTAAGTAATGTAAAGTTAAGTCATCTATTGATAAAGTTATAAAATGAGTAAAAGTTATAAAATGGGTACACATATTATTTTTTTTGACATTGGGTATTTTTGTGACATTGTAATACAATAAAATTTAAATAATCGGAGTTTATTCATCGTGATTTACACCATTTTTATACACGCTACTGTAAGGTTAGAATTACGAGTCAAAAGTCATGAAGAGAATGGTTCGAAACAAGTAGGTAATGACGCGGACAGGCTCCTGTGATCATTCTAATTATCTAACTTTAATGGTATATTCTGTGAAAGATTCCGTTCGATTAGGTGGACAATTTCCAATCAGGTATCTCGGTATTCAATGTTTAGATAGATGTGGAAGTCTATTACGAGTTATTGTAGGTTTTAAAAAGGTTTTAAAATTAGAAAGACTGAAGAAATGCAAAATCTTTTAATGTAGAAATATGTATCTACCTACTTACCTTTTATAAGTGTGACATAGTTAATACCTACCCTACTTAGCCTGCTCAACGAGTTAAAGTTACTTCTAGGTGCAATTCTCGGGCAGTTAAATGTATTAGATTAACGTGTGAAAAATTGTTTGATTTATTGACAATGAAAAAAAGATGATGAAAATGAAAAAAGAACAAATTAATAATAGTTATGCAAATATACAATCTCGAAATGTCTCGATGGACAGAAATAGTCTGAACGTAAACACTCGTTATTCATGTAAAGTGAATCATTTTAGATTGTAAATTCCTCATGTATGCATTTTGAATAGCTTGTGAGTGCACACAAATTACAAGAAATAATGAGTTAAAGTCATATCTCATTACTGAAGTTAAAGCTCAACGACTGTGGACAGGTTAAGAAGTTCTGGATGCAGGCTGAAGTTGATAAAACGATTGCATCGCCAATGGTGACGATATTGGAATTAGAATTCTTTTTCCTTAGGATAAGGTAGAATTAAGAACTTACAATATATTGCGTTATGATGTTTTGGATTTATATATAAAAGCTCGGAGGCGTTCGTTAGGCAGTTCCATAATTAAAAAATAAAATTGACGCTTCGCGGCGTTCGCGATGTGCTGAAAAGTTATACGAGTAGAAACTGAGTGATGGCGGCGAACCCTTTATTCTTTTAAATATGCATTGTTTTTTTGTTCCTAATAAATATAATTATGGTTATGATCTTATGACGCAGTTATCAAATGAAGTTGGCGATAAAATTATCTTAGATTCTTAGCTACTTGATTTTCATGCAAGCTGTAGGAGGCTATCATTTTGGTCGTATTGGGGCGGTCTAGCCTCTCTCTCTCTCTCTCTCGCCAGTCATTTCTTCATGCATTCGGTGATTAACATAAAAAAAATTAATAACATGAAAGTTGAAATGACCGTGTTAAATAAACGCTTCACACTCAACCACTTCATCCCTCTGACATTGCACCTGTTTATAGGTGACGGTAGCATAATGACCATCAGTGTTCAGTATCGTTACTTGACAAAATATGCATGGTACCTACCATACATGGAAAGTTATAGGTAGAGCTTCTGACGACGTTATTTATAGCTAAAAATAGCAGCCCTTAAAGTAAAGATCACGTTAACAGAAATAAGTAACTCTTAGGGCTTATCGTAGGTACCTGATTTTGAAGTAAAAATAGTTTGTACGGTTATAAATTTTCAACCATTACTGTTCTAAAAAAAGGTGTTGTACCACAATGCAAGCGGTCATCAACGTCGAACATTAAGCAGGTAAGTGCACCAATCTCTGCTCATATTTCCTCTCAGCGCCATTTAGATAGCGATACAAATTGCGAGCCATACCTCACGCCACATCGAGTGTTGACCGCCCGAATAATTAAAGCGCTAATAATTACTCCGTGTTGGTGCTTGAAATGCAAATCTTGTTGCCCGCAGTGTCTTCAACTTCAAACCTGTAGGGTTGTCTCTTGTCTCAATTAAATACTTACAGACAAATCGTGCTAACGTTGAAGCTTAGTTTATTAGAACATGGTTATTACTTTATGTTAATGTTGTTATGGCTTACAGTTCTCCTAGGAGGTCTAAGCCGCTATTTTAGTCAATCCCGCTATGTCAGTTTAACACAGATTATCCTTATAGTAGTCCTAGCGTAGCGTTTATGGTATTGCGATTAGATAATTAAAAAAATCATAATGCCTTGAGTTTGATTTTATTCTAAGCGAGTTGAATGGATTAAAAATATCAAATCAATATCTTCCATTTTCATAATTCATAAGCATATCAGAAATCTGTCGAAAATGTCCATTGTAACTGTCTATTTTTATTAACTGGTCATTAACAAACTATTGTAGAACTTATTTTATTTTCTCTGATTATATTTTCCCTTAATTATTTATAAGAAATTAGGTCGCACCATATTTCGTTTCGCCAACCCTATTGACCTGCGAATTGGGAACAGATAAGGGCATGAGATTTACACCTCCGCGCGTCACGTCCAGAGACTTACCGTTCGTTGACCGGTTACCTTATGGTTTTTTTTACCACCGCTGGATCCAGGGTGTTTAATAAACTTTATTACTACAATCCTTTGTGTCTTGTTCATTAATCTTTAATCAGCGATACCATGAGTTGTCTTCTAATTTAGCTGGGTTTCTTAAACTTTAATTGGCTACAACCCATTATATAATGACCCACTACTGAGCACGGGTCTCTCCTCATTTATTGAGAAGGCCTAGAGCATACTCCACCACGCTGCTCCAATGCGGATAGGTGAAGAGTGATGGTAAACTTTAAATTATCAAATCCTAATTGCCAATATAAATATACATTCTAAATAGGTACATTTTGAATACTGTTATTAGATAGGTAATTTTTGTAAATTATTGAGGTGTCGTGATTTCTCCTGATTTTGACTCGATACAATGGAAAGGCGAATGTTGGCAGATCCTACCTATAGAAGCTAAGTATAACTTTAATGTTGTTAGTAATGTTCGTGTAATTAGGAATCCTGTTACAGTTAGTAAGATTTCTAATTACTTGGCTACCATTCTGTTTGATTAATTTTAATGTGATTCAGAGCCAGAGGCAGAGTGTTCATCGGTTGCTTTTTGGCTGGCTATGGATTCAAGCTCCCGAAGTGATGCGACCGACCATAGAGGAACGATTGAGTAGGGGCAAGAGGTAGTAGCCACTGCTCTACCTCTTAGCACAGACTGACAAGTTAATTACAAAAATAAGTTGACAAGTTAATTACATGTAACAAAAAATAACCGACTTCATCCTGGAGAAATCATGAGTCGATAAATGGAGGTAACTCAAAAACCACTCGTCAGAAGAGTCCAGAGGGTTATCTTCTAGTCCCATAAAGAGAGTTATATGGGACGACTAGACTTTCTAATATAAAAAGACTTCTAATAATCGCTTAATTTACCCAGTACCTAAAAAGTTATGTTAAAGATACCATTTGAATAGCCGACGTTTGTAACCATCGAACCCATATTAATATTTACTCAATATTGCTATTTACCAAGCCTTTATCTTTATCAGTTGGGACATAATATGCCATTATTAAGAAACAAATATCATATGTACGTAAATTTCCCATATCATAAGCACTGGTAAAGAAAACAACGCCGTAAATTCGACGTCTCGGTCGTATCGTAGCAGATTTTAATGGTGGGAAGTTCGTCATTTGGTCCCCGCTATTATTTCGCAAACAATCAGTTTGGCTGTGACAGTTAAATTTGAAGGTGTGATCACTGACACTACCCTGTTAAATTATCTTGATACTTGCGTTTAAATGTGCAATTTTGAATTTGGGATTTCTGTTTTTGTTTATAAATATAAAACCTGGAGGAAATAATATGTTGTTAATTATAATTTATATCGATAAACATACTGACTTGTTCAACAAAATAATAAAAGAAAATATATAATCACATTATCGTTAACATTTTGATAAAAATTTGTTTATTAAAGGTTTACACAAACTTCTTTATACCTACTTGAGTTACTCAGAATATGGAATTGCCACTCCACGCCGAAAACAAATTTATTACGTGTGCTCACGATTCAATTTAGCTAGTAAGCAAAATTTACTTAAGGCATTTTAAATTCTCACCGTCCAACTTCAATGAAATTAGTCGCAGGGGTACAAGAAGGGGTAGCCGGCATTTGTGTGGGTTGCCATTAAAACAAATTCCATATCGAACGCAAACGCTCTCTCTGTTCGTAAAATATTTTTTTGTCTAAATTCAACAAAAACGCACACAAATCGCATTCTGTAAATTAAATTAAGTAGAAAGTACAAGGTATCAAAACCAGTTTTCGCTCTAATGCTCCAAGAAAAAAACTTTAAAAACCGAATTGAATTTTTTCATTTGTGACTGCAATTTAATGAAACACGAAGGTTAGGAAATGATTTTAGAACGTGAACTTTGTAATACGATTTAAGTCTAACAAATTCTTTCTTTATTTTTCTGTTCTTTTTAATGGACGTTTTACCTCAAATTGTTCATACAAAATCATACTTACCTATCATTAGTTCATAGGTTGAAATGAATATCTTCCTACTTACGAAGCTACAGGAAACTAGAATAAGTAATTACTCTTTTAATTGAAGTTATTCACGAAGTATATATGTAGGTAGGTACCTCATTATAAGAAGCAATGATTCACAGTAAATGATTTTCCTGTCACTTCTAGTAATATTTAAGGATGAGTCAATAGCTACTTGATCCGGGAAACAGAAAAAGATACTAGCAGTGGAGGTTTTCTCTTATCCCTTCATTTCTTCGGAAGACCTTTTCCCGCGAACGCAGGCACGACAACAAAAGCTAACAAATCCTGTTTGTCCAGCGGGAAGCGTCCGTGATTTAATACAAATTATTATTAGACGACATAAATAACGTTGTGCAGGGGCGAAGCGGCCTCCTTAATAAGTAATAAAGGGGTCATCTTTCTTACTGAGAGCGGCCGGAATTAACTGTTGTCGACATATGGTGGCGCAGACCATAGCTTGCTTGCTGCATCGTCGGTACAACAAAAATCCTGATTTATGCGCTTTGTAACTTTATTATAAACTTATTATGTTTGTTATTACTTTGACTGAAAATTTGTTTGCATAGAATTTAAATCATCAAAAACAGCTGTCAGGAATAACTTTGTAGTCTATTAAACTTTCTTTATTTATGTAGTGTATTCACCATCTTGATGGACCATTATTGACTAAAGACTGTCCCAGTTTTCGCACGCTGCTGACATATCTGCAAATTTTTTACCTAAATAATATTATTGATTCAACAAAATAAATACAAGCAAAAACATAAAACAGTTGTAGTCCGCGCAAACTAGTCCCGACACAGTAGAGACACCGTAACAAGACGCTGATGAAAATATGTGCCATCAATAACAAATAAAGATGTTATGGTGAATTAATATTGCAGGTGCGTACGGGCCAGTTGTTTATCATGGGCGCAATTCATTTATCGGTTTATTAGCGGAGTGCGTGTAAGGAATACACCGGACTTCACCGGACTGGGTTTATGGGGGAAAAGTCGGCTATTGATATTGTTTAGGTGATATCGTTTACTCTATTAACTGACTCATTAGAATTCAAATTCGTCGATTTCCTTGCACATTTTAATGTGACTCATAGGAAGACTCGTTGAACTGTCTGTTATAGAGAATGACATGAAAAAATAATGCTACACACTCATAGTCCCAAACTGGGATTCTCTCTATCGTGGGTGCCATGGACAACACAAAGACAAAAACACGCACCCAGACCGAGAATGGTAATTGAAACTCAACAATCTTCCAACTCGCTGAGAATCAAACCAAGGACCCTTTGATTCGCTATCTGACGTGTTAATCATTGCACTTTTCGGATCATATGAAACTTCATATAAGTTAGTAAAAAATTCATAAATCGTTGACGAATAAAATGAAAGACTTGTCTTACATATAGTTAGGTAGGTATCTAAGTGTGTAAAGTTTGTAATGATATTTCACCATCAACAAAAACGTACACAACACTTCAAATAAAAAATTACCTTTTACATTTCCCTATGTTAATGCAAAGTGTTAAAAGGTATCCATACAAGATTCAAACAAAACAAAATAACGAGCTCTAAAAATCTGCATTCCGGCAACGGTTCGTTAGAGGAATATCAACTTGACTTGCATTAAGCTCTCTGAAATAATTTTGATAGCTTCAAAGCTGAAAGGGTTAGCGGTCACAGGGCGCCGCAAAGCGTCGGAACGGCCGTAAAGCCCGCCGCACACAGGCCCCCATTACCGTACTAATCGGCAGAGTGCCGACGCTCTAAATATCGCTTTTACGCAAATTTATCGAACCATAAATAACGACTCTATGAAAAATATAAATGTTCTCTTTTTTCTATCGTTTTCCGAGTATCGTGTTTTTTTCATAGAGTCAAAAGCTTGAACAGACCACTTTCGCATTATGGAATTGCCAAAACTCTATTTGGGTTCAGGATAAAAATGTGGTTTATGCAATTTTTTGTTATGGTAATTTCTACTCTCGTTTACTATGTTTTAGGTTGAATTTTAACTGTTTAGACATTCGAATAAGACGTTTTGGTAAGACATGTTAGCAGTGAGCGTAGAAATGAGATATTTTGGCAGTATTACGCAAATTGGATAGCTTTCAACACTCAACGGAGTAGGTTCCGAAGTTCGCGAGGAAAATTGAATTAAAAATATCATAAGACGTAAATATGTATGGAGACCGTAATGATGTTGGGGCAGTCTCGTCTGCCATGGGTAAGCCAATTGCGGCAACTTGCGGCGTATTTCGTGTTCTCGGCTGGTCTTGGAAAAATACTAGTAAAATAAAAGATTTGGAAATAAGACTTAGAACCAGTAATGGATTTTACCTCTTGAGATTTATTATCATGTAAAATCATAAGGTAATTGCTTTATATGTATATTTGCACTAGGTTTCACCCGACGGCTTCACCTGTGTAGATTTTTTTTTCAGCTTATCCGCCTTTGTATCCCTTTATTTACAATAATCCTCTCTTAGTTCTCCCCTATACTTCAGTAGGAACATGCATTTCAAATTTAAGCTCCTTGCGGTCAGTCGTGTCGGCTGTGCGTTGTCTGTCAGTCACTCAGTAACGGAAGAGTTCTGTTTCATACCTACATATATTGATTGATGATTGATTATGATTTTCGCAGGGATGTACTGCAGGGATGCAGTCGGTCAGTTAAAGGCCCGTGCCCACGGGTTTCCTCTTCCATAAGTAGGTACGCATCATTGTCGACTACTCTGGCCTAGTGCGCATTGGCGAATCTTTCGAATGCGAGTTTAAAATGCTGGAGGCTATAAGGCTTATATAAGCTGAATTGAACTGTGAACAGAGTTAATTTTGTTATAGCGGGGAGTGGCTAGGTATTCTATATGCTCGGCGACTCTGGTATACCTAATTATTATACATAATACCAAAATTCATATTTCACGCTGTCGTCATTTTAGCAGTAGGCAGCTAAATATTAAAACTATGTGCGAAACTATTTGATTAGCTAGCATTTAACATTAAGTTTTATGGTCGTCCGGTATTATTAATATTTTATTGATGGAAGGTTTTACTGCTTGCATCATACGGTTATCTCGCGTTGATTATAAATCACTCTATTGTACTCTGTTATTATCGTAGCAATTACTTCACCCGTGTAAAATAATTGCTGTAATTAAAGTTAGATTTAATAATTAATATATTGTATTGTATCGTCTGTTGCAATATTGCGGTCGCTAGTATGATACGTAGGTATACCTAATATATGACAGTTGATAGTTAAGTTGTCCATGTGCCGAGGTAATAAATAATTTTATAGTCCTATATAATTGTTATATTAATAGGCTATAAATAATAATAATGTTCAGGTATGTAAATATTAATACGGAAATTAAATATTTAACATTAGAAACTTAAGTTTATGTTCTCTGTTTCTAAGTAATATATTTTAAACTTAGGACATTTAATAAACGTATCTTATTTGACTAGGAATTTTGAATGCATGTTTCGTGGTGTGAACTATTTAATCTACTATTTAATCAGGCTACTAATTGTACCTAGGTATTGATTTCGTACCTCCAAGTCTAGATTTGACCAGTTACCAAAAAATATCTTATGTGTTATATTTGACATAACAAGTTACATGTCGTTTGTACATAATAAATTATATTATTATTTAATTAATGGCCAATCTCAGGAAAAGAAATACGATAAACAATAGGTAGGTTTAAAAATAATAGCAACGTATTTGATTGATAATAATAGTTTTTATCTATAACCAGGCAGTTATTTGTACCACTCAATTTATCTAGACCTAGTCGACTATTACGGCGGTAGTAATTATGCTCTTAAATTTTAATTCTTACCGGCCAGACAGCCACAAAAAATCCAAATGATTTTGAGAAAACGTCATCGGTAATTTTTGATAATTACATATAAGCGGCCTAAAATTAGCCGATCGGACTACTTGAGCGTGGGATGAAGACACACATACGTAAATAATTGTTTCTTATTACAATCAACGTTAATCTTTTTTCGGAGCAGATTCCGGCGAAGGCACCATCGCATTATGTTTAAGAATCGACAGCTATAATTTCTGTTCAATCAAGATTTAATTGTTTTAATGAGGCTTCATGCGTGAATGGCCGGCCCAATTATTGTTTATTTTTAATCGCCTCAAGTGGTTTTTATGTTCGCAACCCGGCACGCATGGCGGCCCGGAGCGATCATTTTCATTATTTTAATAATGTAAACTTCCAATAATAATTTACAGTGATTTGGGGTTAAACACGTTAAGAGATATTTATGAATTCCTCGAGAGATCCGAAACCGAAACGCAGTTAGCTCTGTAATTTGATCCTCCGTTGACGAGATTTTTTATCTGTTGCAATTAGGGCATGTCGATTCTAAATCTAAGGTACGTTGAATCTGTTAAATTGTGGAACATCTGCTAGGCTGCCACTTATTGATCTTAATTACTCAAACATACACCCGTATAAACTAAGTGTCGTAATAGAAACTAGTTATTCTCGTGTCTGTAGTGATCAAACCATTTTTAATGGCAAACTGTACCAGTAACACAGACGTACTCATGTTTGAGTAGGTACATTATACACAGGAGCACATACGAGTACCTTTGTCTCAGATACTGCAGATAATAATTATGTAAAATTTAATTCTTGGTTAGTTGCTAAGGAGTTTATTCCAATCTTCTCGTAGGTAGTTGGCGATATAAAGCAACTTGCTGTGCTGTTCTTTATATCTTGATATTAACGAAAATAATGTAAAATAGGTATATTTTGTTTTCAATTTCCACATCGTAGGTAGTATACCTAATCCTCTTATTTTACAAGAACCACTAATATTGTATTTGTAGTCGACTCTTTTACTGAAAACTTTATCAGCTATCAAAACATACCTGACAATTATTATAGGTATAGGTATACCTATTTTATTGAGCAGGTAATTTACAGTTCATTTTCATAATTAAAGGCAATTCTGGCCGTTATAAAATTTGAATTGGTCTGATTGTCAATTGAAATGTCATTATTAGCACGATTCGTAATTGAGTCGTGTGCTATAACAATTGGCATTAATTCCGATCAATTACTAATGATACAGCTTGTTATCGTTTTGTTTATTTTATATATACCTACGTAGCTACTTATGTTCGTGATTAAACTGGTATACCTACACCCTGTCACGATTGCTTAGGGCTATAATTTAAAATAGTACCTAAATATAAATTTGATCGCTTTTGTTTAGCTTCGAGAAAACCAATTCTTTGGACCAGGAATAATGAGGAAGAAACAAAGGAAGTAAGTATTGACAAGTTGTTTAGTCGGTGATTCAAGCAAGAAGATGGTAGCCAACCAGCTGAGGATCAGCGTTACCCCCAACCCAAGAAGGGGCCGTCTTGTATTGCTTCTTATGATACCCTAGTTCATTGACATGGGAATTTGGGGCCAATATTTATTTTAAGCGGCCTCAATACAACCACTTACAGATTTAACTAACAGTTATTGTATTGTCATGCAGATGTGGATAGATTGTGCAGAATGCAGACATTTTTGTGCAATCCATTTTGACGTCCAACATGTTAATTGTTAATGTTTAATTAGAATAATATTATCAACACTGTTACTAATCCACTTTACAATTCCATAACTATTTGTCTGGTTATCCATAACTCCATGACAAAAACTGTGGGCCTTGGATCTCCTCTAACACTGAAATGTTATAGTAAAGAACTGCGTTTGAGTGACTGAATGTAGGATGAAAACAAAGGAGAACATCAGATTTGGGCCTGAAGCGAACAGCAAAGCCCCACACTAGGATTACCTGTGTCGTGGGAATGATAACGATTACTTGTAATCAAACCAACGAAGTGACGTTGTGATTATGACACTACTAAGCCTGGTCAGTCCTCATAGCTGAGGAGGCCTAGCTATAGCATGCTCCTCCAGTGTGGATTAGAGCTAGTTGTAGTGATCAACCCACGTGTCGGAAGTTTTTTTTTACAGCTTAAAGCCTCAGACGTAGGTAGCTCAACGATTGTCATCTAATGATTTATCATTGTCATGTAATGGTTGTTTGACGCATAGAGATAGGACCTTATAGATCAATGGTTTGACGTGCTCTTCGAAGTACGAAAATGGTCGAAACTTTTTGCTATTCGCTGTCACCCATCGAACTACCAACTAAAGGAAGTTTGTCGAAAGAGTGATCAAGAAGGTGCAAATAACGAGTTATCTACTACAGCCGCTGTCGCTTATCTCGGACCACCAGTTATGATGACGCATATACGCATAGCTATGATGCAAATTGCAAATGCAATGCGGTCGTGTTATGAGCGCTTAAAATATAAACGTTTGAAGCACCAGAATTCTAGTTGAAAGTCCGTTATACCTAGTCGTACAATTTCAGCACAATAGGCTGCTGGGTATATTATCGCTGATATGTAGCAACTAGAATATAATCATCAGAATCCTCTGGAGTGCGGAACTAAAGGAAGTTTGTTGAAAGGCTGAAGGAAGGTGCAAATAACGAGTTAGTTAGCCGCGGGCGCGAGTGTACGAACTTTATATCGCGCATTGCGCTATGCTTCATTATCTCAGCTATTTTTGCTTTGTTATGCTTCTACAGGGTTGTCAACTAGTAAATTACTTATTTTATGTTGACAGGTTAACAGATGGAGCTGTCAATATTATAGCAAGTGTTAACAGGTGTATAAGTTGAAAATAAAGGAATGTTTGAGAAATTGATAAAAATTAAGGTAACCTGCTGCTGCTGAAACCTGTTCAACTGAAAATTATCCTAAAGTATTTGATTACTGTTATAAAAACAGTGTTGCCAAAATTTTTGTCTAGGTATGATAAGCTTATTTTTAGTGGCGTTTAGTTTAGGGAAACTAATAAAATTTGCTACCACCACCAAGCACAGTATTGTAATGTGGCATAGTTTAGCTGGGCAAATAATTTTCACATGTAAATTGGTATGTTCAAGAGGTATAAAAGTATACAAATGTTTGAAGTGTTTTAAATGCCTAAAGATAACGAATTGTTACACCATAATAATTAAATATAGGCACAACATGTTCAATAAACAAAATCGTTATTTTCATTGTAAAAAAAGTTGGTTACGTTAACGATGTTCAACACATTGCAAGCGTCAGCCCTGTCGCAGGTGAGACAGCGAGTCGCCCGCGGCGCTGCGCCGGCGCGCCCCCCACTCCGTTGATCGATCGCTCGGACCCACCAATTAGGTTTCCGCGATCTATCCGCTAATCGTCCGTTCCGTTCGATAGGATGAACTATCGATAGAACAAAGAAAGGCTAAGCCTTTACCTTTAGCAATTGGTTTGTGACATAAAGTGGAGTACGAAAAGATTTATTAGCCGCAACTATAACAGTATTTCAAATGGCACGTTTAGCTTCCTACTTGGGATAACATTACGAAATGTATTTATGTATTGTATTTCCAAGATTTTTTGAAAATATAAATACTTGTACGTATTTACGTAATTTATAATAATTATTATGCTTACATTTTTAAAGGCGTTTATTTGATTTGTTAAGAAGTAAGAAGAAAGCAATGACAACCATTTTGATGTCACTTAAAAATAGTCAAGCTAAGCAAACAGCATTAAGGAAATTGGCCATTATACTAAAAGCAAGCAAACCTCAATTAGGTGCAATTGTAATAGTGACGCCGTGGAAATAAATAAGAGTTGGCTCCATTAGACGAGAGTTAATCTCGATGACGGAACACATTACTGACGCCGGTAATGAGTGGAGCGTGCTGACTCCACGCAATGGCACATTTGCAAGGATACGTCCAGTCTTACTACAATGTATCAATCGTACGTAAGACATGGTAAAATAATGAGATTTTTTTACAGTTTACAAAGTATATTAAAATTTTAAGTAATGTTTTAATAAATCAATTAAATTCATTAATTAAATTAAAGATTCGAAGTTTGTCCTATAATAATTCAATCAGTCTTTTCTTCTTGAAAAAGGAAAGCTTCTATAAAATACTGATTGATATACATTTTTGAGTGTGTAAGGTCTTGCAGTGACTTTAGGAAAGTTTATCTATTTTTGATGGCTGTAGTGGCGGCGACTGCACGAATTCTCTGCCAATTTATTAAATAAACTAGCTGTGCCCGCGGCTCCGCTCGCGGGGAACTCAATGTGTCACAAAGTTTTTCCCGCGTAAATCTCAATCCCGCGAGAAGTCAAGAACAAAAAGTAGCCTATACAATGATCCATAACCACTTCTATCTCCCACTGAAAGTCCCATAAACATCTAAACCCGCGACCTCCTTCCCGCATAAGTATGTGATTTTCCCGCGTGAATTCTGATCCTGCGGGAATTCTAGGATAAAAAGTAGCCCGTACATTGCTCCACAACTTCCTCTATCTCCCATTGAAAGCCCCATCAAAATCTAAGCCCACTATTTCGCGCATAGGAGTTTTCCGGCGTGAATTCTGATCCCGTGGGAATTCCGGGATAAAAAGTAGCCTATATGTTTTTTCACAACTTCCTCTATCTCCCAGTGAAAGTCCCATAAAAATCTAAGCCCATTACTTACTTCGCGTATAGTAGTTTTTCCCACGTGAATCCTGATCCCGCGAGAATTTCCGGATAAAAAATAGCCTAAATGTTGCTCAGGAATCTCCGCTATCTTGCAGTGAAAGTCCCATAAAAATCCGTTCAGCCGATCCGGAGATTAGCGCGCGCAAACAGACAAACAGACAAACTATTTTTTTATTATTTTTTTTCTTTTAGATTCATGTTCTAGTACTGTTTCTTAACCCCCCTATATATTTTGTTTTGTCAATTTCGTAAAAAAACAGACACGACTTTTCTACGCTCTTATTATATAGGTAACCCACACCTCTATTTTTAAACTTATACACAAAAAACTTTTTTAATATAATACTCAATTAGGTATATTACCTGATAAACATGCCTGTCCTAATTTTTTACTGCTTCATGGTGAACGGAGCGGAGCGTGAACCGCGCGAGCGAACAATTTACGAACTCCTAAAGGCATTTGGAAGTACTGGTACGTAAATAGGCATGGATTTTGTTGGTCCTAGCCGGACGGTAATAGCAACAAACAACTCGCTGCCATGGTAACGAATCGCCTAAAGCTACTCATACACTAGTCTGAATTCTGGAACTAACACATGTGACGCATATATGTATGGAATTAGCTACCCACTCATATACATAAATACAGGCACTTATAGATAGCATTTTAATTGTCATTTGCTATAGTGGTAAAAACATCGTGACGAAACATGAATGCCCAAGAGTTCGTAACATCTCCAAGTTGTGAACAACAACGTGAAGTCTGCCAATTCGCACTTAGCCAGCGTAATGGACTACGACCTTCATCTTTTCACTCTAAGAAGAGCATCTTGCTCAAAAGATGATGAAATTGACCTAGGATCTAAGAATCCTCAACCATGTGCCTTTCAAAATTATGAAGGTTTGACCTGCACGCAACTGCATTAATTACGATACAATCATATATTGGAAACTCTTATCAACGGTTTTGATACACTTTACTAGTGCCAATAACTCCAATCCATCGATTTGCGTCGGAGGAAAAGCAGGAAACCATTTATGATAGCTACCTAAAGTTAAACTTGCATTATTAAAGTTATCGTGAAAAATATCACAGTGGGTAAAAACATCGCCAATGTATTCTTGAAACGGAAGTTTCGTTGTGACAGAAGTACTTATGTTGTGTTATGCTGAAGAAAGTTCTGTTATAACATCTTAGTATGATAAATGGTGAAAGCGTGTATATACTTCAAATGGTTACAAATTGAGGCAACAGTGAAATTACTTGTGTTACAACCTCCTGAAAGATGGACCATGTCAGGTCTCTGCTATTGACGACGATTTTATTGAATGATGGTAGAGTTGTTCTTATTGGCTTAGCTAACTCCACTTTTTCTGAAATGGTGGTCAAATATGCATATATATCAGGTGTTTCGGGTTTCGGTGGCAGTGTCGAAATCCAATCAGCATGCGCCCTTAAATTGCTCGCCTAATTATCAGTTGCACTGGTGACTCCCCTGGTGTTGCTCATGTCTATAGGCGACGATGACCCTTACCATCAGGTGGCTCGTCTGCTTTTACTTCAGCCCTTCAGGCTATAAAAAAAATACCGTTGGTGGCACTGATCTCCTTAGAGGGCAACGCCTACTTAACGGTAGCTCTTGTGTTCTGGTGTCTAACACTGTTTAATTCATTAAATTCCAACGACATGAATTCATGTCACGAATGCCATAGTACGTTCACTTCGCTGGAATCCAACACGTCAGAGGTTTTTTCAAGTCAATGGTTGCAAACAAATGTCCAATGTCTTGATTCGCTTAGTCTGAAATCAAATATTTGCAAGATTTTTCTGCTCGTAACAAATGACAACTAATTTTAATAATGAGCTATTTCATCAGTGAGAAGTGGTAATGCAGGGCTGTCCTCGGGCGATGATTAGCGATTCTATAAACATTGTTACAAAGCGTCGTTCCCTAGACCGCTTTAGTGGTTACGTTACAAGCAATAAATATGATGTCCTGACACCTCAATTTCGAAACCTAAAGGTCTATAAAGTTCGACGAGACCACAATGATGGAAAATTAGCAAGATCCAAGAGTTGGGGTGAAGTATGGATAGCCGGCGGCGAAGGCGACGAACAATACCCGAGCACCTCACGTAGCGACAAATCTCTCGCGGCCTCGGGCGCCGATGACAGAGACGACGATACCCTTCCACCCTTCACCAGAAAGGGACGAAGGTCCTGCACTCGCGAGATTATGATTTATCCTGTATAATTATCGAATAATAATCTTCTTTGCATCTCTCGTTATAACATTACGATAATTTAGTCCCATTACATCGGGTTCTAAGCGGTGACCGTTCGCTAGCCTCGCAACGATTGATAATAATCGCTCGCGAAGTATAATGGCGTACACCCACGGGTAATTATTGTTGTGCAGTCGTGAGTTCGTGAGTCGGTGGAATGGTGGAATGCATCTCCTTCGGGGGTTGCGCCGTAAACCAACACGGCTCCGTTCGGCCGGCCGCGTAAATAACTGATCGCTTTCCCGTGCTAATGATAGTGCGGCCGCGAGCTCTGCGTCCTCCTTACTCGATCCCGATAAAATAATTACCAGTACTTATAAGTGCTCGCACTAAATACCGATCCCGTATTGCTCATTAAGTTCATTACAGGCCTTCATTTTGTGAGCGCCCCAGAATACTTGGACGCACGAACTGATGCGTTGTTGCAACAAATGTGCGACTCTGATATACAATAGCAGGATATAGTAATATACGTCTACTGTTTTATATTAGTAAGCGTAACTTCGTAACTTAACTATTTTACTGTGTTTTTATATTCTCATTATTTACCAGTACCGCAAATGTATAGTGTAGGCACAAAGGTCGGAATGTAAATTCGAGGAACCGCAATAAAAGTTGCGGAGTTTCGAAACTGTTTGAAGTTACAATGAAGTCATTCCTTTGTCTGGGGCTGGATCTGCCTGGGGGTGCGATCTGCGAGTGCATCGCGAACGTTCGCCTGTATTGACGTTTGGTCACGGGGTATACCAGTGCACTGCTCCACGTTAATGGGCTATAGTGGCCGACGGCTCCGTTATAGCTAATGATTGGCCGGCATTAAGCCCCGGCTGTTCCGTGCGATTATTGGATCTAACAGATAATTTTATATCGTATTGTCCCGGAGCGTAAAATTTTCCGTTGTTATTACGAGCAGACGAGCTCGTCTCGGCCATATCTTCCATCGCAGTTAGGACTTCTCCAATTAGCAACTATGTATCGTGTTGCACTTTAAAGCCCGGGGCAAGTTTCGATATGAGTAATGTGTTAAATGTGTAATTACTCAGAACAACTTAAAAGTTGGATATTGATCTATGACCGTGTAAGTATTTTACGTGCGTTTTGTAGCAATCATTTGATTTAATGAATTGATATATTAATGTATCGTTTTATTTTTCAGTCCGCACGTTCTTATCAGAAAACGGTCGTGGCCATTCTGCATGTTGACAATCTGGCAGAATCACTTACCACAGATTAGGTACATTTGGTCAGTCCAATGCGTGGGTGACCACCCGCACGGGCTTACGTCTTCAACTTTGCTTTGCTTGGTGTTCAATGTTATATTTTACAGTCATACAATCGAAACGACGTTACAAATCTTTTTCTCGAATTGGATTTCAATATTTTTTACTGTAGGTAATTAAGTTACCTATGTTAAGACTTTGTTTTTATTTAGGTCCATAGTTGTAATACCTAACATTTTGGATATAATTTATATTTTTTTAATACCCATATAATATTATACCTATGGGTATTTCAACAAATTGGCCGTTTGAATGTTCACGGCGAAAGGAGAACTGTCATGGCCCATAGAAAATTTACCCAGGCCCGACACTAATGAAAAGTATGTACCTCTGTTTTTTGTTATAGGTATTACATATAACAAAAATATAGTAACAGTATTTTAAATAACAGTGGCTAACAACTTTTTACAGCTATGGGACTTTACTCAGGCGAAATATTTGAAAACCATTTATTTTTCACTTAATAGTAATTGTATTAATTTAAAATGACCCAACGTTAGTAAAAATAGGAAATATTGTACCTAAAATGAAAGCAAACTAAAAACTCATGACGCGTTTTACCTCCGAAACGTGCGCGGTAGCGCAAAATTGCGTTTCCGCGGCGGATGCGGAAAAATTCCGCATCGTGAGTTCTTTGTAGTATAGTTTAATGATTTACTGGAACTTTAGGTCATCTGAATAATCCAATCATTATTTTATGTAACAAGTTTTGTGTGTAAATAAATATAAAAAAATAGTAGGTACCTATGAAAACATCAAAAGTATTTTGTTGTTAGGCACTTATTTCGAATATAACAATAATAGATATACATATATGTAATACTCAAAATAACAAAAAAACTGGGATATGTTTCTTTCATGTCGGTTCTGGGTCAAAAATGACAGTTCTCCTTTAAAAGGTTAAGCTCAATTTCTGTTCTCGGCTAACGTGTGTGTTCTTATATCATAGTGTGTTATCTATTGCAATTTTGACACCGGATAATCCCAGCGTAGAGTTATGAGAATGTACCGTTACTATTGTTATCGCGAAAATATTACCCCAATAACATTAGACGTTACGTTACAGTCACTTCAATTATGAACCTAACTTAACCTAACCTTCATTTACGCCTTCAAATATCACCGCAACAACTGCATTAACAAAATTATGAATAGAGTGATTGTGGAAGTTCGGCTGTGAGGTCGGATCCGTAGCATTGACTCACGAGCACCATACTTCTTCCTCGGGTAATGAGCCCTCTAAATCAAACAATAGCATTAAAGTGTCAATACCGGCTCGATAACAGCTCGCCGTTTTCTTTTGCACGCAGAATTATGGCCATAAATCCATACAAGGTCCGTTTAGATCGTACGATTTGTCGGCGTTCCGTTTGTGTCTGCTCGAGTTCCTAGTTTTAGGCTATTCGTTGCTCAGCTTGTATATTTTATTTGTATAACATTCGTCTTTGCTTCAAAGCTTCTCTAAATCTTGATTGCTAATTTAATCGGGTAATATTTTTTTCGAAATGATGATTCCTGGCTATGCTCAAATCAGACTAGACTATTATACCCTTTGTTGTCTAATAGATTTTATTTTATTAGAATAATTATAAATCATTAGTAAATAATCCAGAAACGAGCCACCTGTGAAATCATTGATGCATTGCTGGCCAAAAACGAAATAAATTACTGGTCATAAAACTCCAAGTCGAAACCTAAACAGTCGTTTTACTTTTGGCGACTGACTCAGGCAAGATGATTGTAGTTAGCCACTCAGGCTTAAATTCCACCACCAAGTATTATCTTTTACGACACCTACCCTTTTTTTTAGCCTGAGCATGCAAATGAGCAGACGGGTCCACCTGATTGTAAGTGATCACTGTCGCTCATGGACATTGGCAACCTAGGGGCTTTACCAGTGCGTTGCTGGCCAAGAAGGAAGCGATGGACCCGTTTCTCGAAGGCCCCCATGTAACTAACCGGGAGTTTTGCAATTGGAGACAGTATTCCAGATCGGCCCAATCCACCGTCTCCTAGTTAAAGGAACATCGCCTAATACTCATAAATCATGATATTTATTACGGCTTGTAGTCGCGGGGTCCAAAGGCATTTGGCATTTGACGGTGCAAATGACTGTCCAAATAACGTAGTTAAGTTCCCGCGCGGTGCGGTTTCGCTGACACCCTTTCCACCGACCTTTGGGCTGGGACTGCTGAGAATACCATTAGCCATTTAATAGGTTTAACTCAGTATATTTATTACACTAGATTAATGTTTTAGGTTAGGATCTTCAAGAACTACTGGTTTTTATTTACCAGTTCCGGTTAACCTTACATAGATATGCGAGTTTATTTCTACTTTAATCTGTTTATTTTAAACAAATGAAAATAATATAAGATGCACTTAAAAAAATAAAATATCTTGAAAATTATAAAACAAAAAAAGGTTATGGTTATGCTATAGATTATTTTGTATTGTTTTGCAAAAAATATAAATCATGGAAATAAAAAAAAACTATTTCAACATCAATACGTGGAATTAATTCAAAAATTACTCGTTATTCATGTCCAAGCTTTCGGATAACAGTAAAAAACTCATGAGGGTAAAGGGTTATTCCACAAATTAAATACACATTATTAAGCTTGACTCAAATATTACTTTGTATTTAATGTTATATGCACAACACAATACACTCCTACAAGCCTCCAAACAAACTCTCTACAAACGTCACGACCATTGGAATTTTGAGCGTAGAATCAAACAAAACACAAAGTCAATTCAATGTCATGGGGCAAGGGGTTGTAGGTTGTAGATAAACACGAAGGGGTCGTGGGCACAGATAAACACGGCCGCTCAATTTGTGTAGTTGTACAAATGCGCAACGTCCCGCCGGACAGTTGCCCCCTATTGCAACTCTTCTACTTGTACGACGGTATTTATTGTGTTTATTGATTGGTATGTATTTTCTAATGGTTTCCCGTGAATGTGTCATGTGTAGGTATATTGAATGTCGACGGCCCGAATGGCGTAATGGTTAACATGCCGGATCGCCGTTCAAAAGTCCTGGGTTCGATTCCCAGCGAGGTGGGAATGATGAGTTTTTTCCGTTCTTGGTCTGGGTGTGTGTCTTGTATGATGTCTATGGCACACATGACAGGGAATCCTAGTGTGGGGCTATGAGGGTGTAGAGTTATTTATTTAGTAATAGATATGTAAATGTATTTTTTAAGTCTTTTTTATTTATATGAGAGCCATATGATTATACTGAATGTGTTAACTTCAGTGTTTCTGTCGTAAGGGACGTTATGTTGTTTACTGAACAGATTAAGATGTAGGTAACTCGTCATGTTAGCTTCTTTAATTGACTGTCATTTTTATTCATCGGTTTTGAGCAGACATTTTGAAAGTTAGGCACTTCTCACACAACGCTATTTGCAAGCGACTCGGATCTTGTCAATGTATGAAAGCGACGCGTCTACGATGCGTCTCCTGTCAGTGAGAAGCGTCAGATACAGCGAATTTTGGATTGCGTTGCAATCGCGTAGCGAGAAGTGCTTTAAATTACCGCTTAAGCAAGTCGCCGCCATGTATTTACTGTCTGAATAGAAAAAAGCAAGAAACTCTAAAGGAGTTTCATCTCTCGTCAAAGTTACAGAATTTATAGATTACGGGTTATACTTAAAAACTCATATTTTTATTTATTTAAATCACACTGTCGCACATTTATATACTCGTAGAACTTTAGTTTTATAAATTTTAATAGAGTTCCATAAGAGGTATATTACACACAGTGCCGCTAGTTTAACTAAGTCTGAAACTTATAGCATATTTTCTATCCTGGGAAAATAATATGTTCTTACGGTTTAATAAGGTAGAAGTTTAAATGAATATTTTGATAAGAAGTAAGTAAATTATACCAAGGGAGCTCTGTTAATTTTACACCCTACTGCATTTGCCCATTGAAATTCCGACTATATTAGTGTATGGTAATATTATTTTCACTTTACCTCTCCTAACATTACAGCACAGTAGGTACCGGGCATTGATCACTCTTCATATCGGAGGAGAGCTAGAGCATTCAATTGATTAACGAGTATGATTTTGTTGTCAATTAACAGATCGTTAGAAATGGCTGACGTCTTACCTGGACTTTTGACAGTCAATATATTATATACAGTGCGCCCAACTTATCTCTGAAATGGCAAAAATTGGGACTAACGAAAAGTCATTCATAAGTACGTCGTTTCAATCTTAAGTAGGGTTTACTGTACAGGGTGTCCAGTAATGAATGGGTAACCTTGAAATAGGTCATGGTAGAACTAATGGCAATTCAGAAAAAAATACAATTTAAAAAATAATGTTTTCAGGAGAGCATTTGGTCGTAGATGTAGATGTACTCTTCTGTTAACGAGTGACTGACTGACAGACAACGCACAGTCGAAACTTACTGACCGCAAAAAGATGAAACGTGACATGCATGTTCCTTGGGGAGTGTAGGGGAGCACTAAGAGAGAATTTTTTGAAATTGCCCCCTTTAAGTATTATAAAGTTTATAAATTTGAAGACTTGAGGCCCTGAACTCCGATTTCGCTAATTTATAAATGCGTAAACTAGGTCTCATGTGACTAGCTCGACACATTTTGTAAACGGAATGAATGTATCCAAAATTCTCCGTTCTTTGATCAGCTATAAACATATTAAATAGCTTCTCGCATTGTAGTGAACTACTGACAAATGTTGACGTGTTAGTCTGTTAGTAGTTGTTCATTAAAAGTGTCATCGTTAAAAGTCGTTTTGTACGCAACACTTAGCTTTAAGGACGTTATTGTTAAAGCTAATGTTGATCCCGTAATCCTCATCGGTAGCGCTCGGAATAAACAGTAGGTCTCATTAATCACCGCGGTGGAGGGGGGAAACTTTGTCTATTCGAAACTCCACCTGACTCGGATATTTTCTTTTAACTTTTAAGCTTTGTTCAAAAGTTTTGATGGACTTTGAGTTTTAAGTAAGTTGAATAGTAATATATCTTGTGCCGGTGCCAGACGACTCCATTCTGTATTATAATAAGCTGCACTGGAGGTACAATGGCTCTCGTTTAGGTATATAAGATTCTGTGTAATTTTAGTTTTGATGAAATTATTTATTTTGTATACCTCCTACAGGTAAAAAAAATAGTCGTTGTACGAGTAGTAGTGTAGAGTTCATGTATAACTGTAGAGTTATTAACATTGTAGATTTTATGTATAATTTTAGAGTCTTCAACATCGTAAAGTTTTATTATAATATGTATAATGAAAAATTGCGATTCTTTCACAAACCATTTTACTCGGTGAATATGTTTCAATACTGTTATTCGTATTCCTGTTCTTTGTTTTCGTAATGTTTCTCATATGTTATTTCAGACATGTGTAGGCAGTGCAAATGGATTTTATTTATACGCTGGATTATAACGACGAAAACTTTTACTAGTTTATGAATATATCTTATGACGGGGCAAGAATATATTATGAAATGGGGTGGGCTAGAGCGTCCGACGTAATTCCATTAGGTAAGCCGCCATCCAACTCAGAATTAGTTCCACCTTATTGCCGACTTGAGAATTTTTATCACAGCTAAAGCAATCAGAGCGCCAATAATTTCCCTCATAATGACTCGGCGGTCGTAAAATTTGAGCATTGCGCCAAAATGGTGGCACATTAAAATTCTCTCCCCATCGTTATAAGCGGAGTTATCGGTGGCAAGCGATCCGTTCGCGTCTTTCGGGACAATCGGCATTTCCATCTCAATCGCCCCCGCCCCGCGTTAGTTTTCTTTTTTAAATCGCGCGTTAAGGATTTGGCGTGAATGCGTGAAGGGTTGCCATTGCCACCCGCGCCGACCCGCCCCCTCATATGTCCTCATCTCGCGAGAACTACACCCGCGACCCGTTTCCTAACAATTGATAACTCTTTGTTTCCTTTATTACTTGTCATTATAATATTTGAATGAAAATGCTGTATTCGAATGTCACTGCTATTTATTACGTACAAGGCTTTATTACGTTAAACTAGTAAGTTGGTAATAAGGATTATAGGAGAATTAATTGCTATTGCGTTATGCCCCGCACGTTGTTATTAGTTGTCAATTCCATGTACAGTACAAGTTTATATGGGACTGTTATGTGTCAGGAGTAATGGGTTCGAGAAAATGCCAAAATGTACCACAAAGACTTTATTGTACTCGTAGATACACAATTACACACTGTACACAGTACACACCACAACACTATGCACGTAGGTACTCGTAAACACAATCGTCGAACACTGTATCGCTCGTAGAAATCACTTCACTTCGCACTGGTATCGCTCGTAGGTATCGCTGGTATCTTCCTGGTTCCGCTTCCGAAACTAGAATGTCTGCGGTTGGCCGATCGCTCCTTTTTATACCCCTCACGCACCATTCACGCCAATCCAGAACTTTCTCGCTAATTCCGGACGGACCAGATTCGTCTAAAATTCTAGTATGTTCCTTGCAACCGACGTTCGCCCTTATTGCCGTAAGGCGAAGCGTCGTGCGCGTATTTTCGAGATTGCCGCGCTCCTATTGTTTGCGCGACATGTTTATGGCCCCTATTGTTTATTGTTTAGCGAGGTACGCCAGGGCTGTCACATTGCCCCCCTCTTAGTCATGCTCGTCCCGAGCATTATTCGATCCATGAAATGGTGCCAATCTGTCCACGTGCACGATCTTCGGCTTTCTTCTATCCCCCTGTCTGATCCGGTAGGTCACGTCATTAATCCTCGTGACAACTGTGTAGGGGCCTTCCCATCGTGCTTGTAGCTTCGGAGACTTCCCTTTCTTCCGCAGTGGATTGTGCAACCATACAGAATCTCCCTCCTTGAAGCCATGTTTCCGAGCATCGCGATCGTAGCGGGTTTTCATCTTTTCGCTGGTCTTCAAACATTGCTCTCTTACAAGATCATGTGTCTCGTCCAATTGTTTCCGTAAGTCCGCGATGTATTCAACGGTTGGTTTCGGGGCGTCTGGCGGTGTTCCGGTAAGCAAATCCAACGGCAGACGCATTTCTCTTCCGAAGTTAACTTTAGCCGGTGTAAATCCCGTAGACTCGTGTATGGCAGACCGATATGACATCAGGAACAGAGGAATGTACCGATCCCAGTCTCGCTGATGTTCCTCGACGACCTTGGCCAAGTGATTTTCCAACGTTTGGTTGAATCTCTCCACCATGCCGTCAGATTGAGGATGCGCCGGTGTGGTACGTGTCTTGTTTATTCCCAAAAGTTCACACATCTCCTGGAATAACGTCGACTCGAAGTTCCTGCCTTGGTCGCTGTGTAACTCCAATGGTACACCAAAGCGGCATACTACTTCCTGGACAAGTTTCTTGGCCACGGTCTTCGCCTCTTGGTTCGGAGTTGCAAACGCTTCCGGCCATTTACTGAAGTAGTCTTGAACCACTATGATGAATCTATTCCCGTCTTCCGTCTGAGGGAATGGCCCAGCAACGTCTATGGCGATTCTCTCCCAAGGGGCTCCGACGTTGTACAGCTGTAGTTTCCCTTTGGATCTAGTGCGGGGCCCTTTCACTGAAGCGCACACTGTACATTTTCTGCACCAATCTTCGACGTCCTCTCGACACCGCACCCAATAAAAGCGTTCTCGTATCTTTACGAGGGTCTTCTTGATGCCGAGATGCCCACCAGAAGTGCCATCATGTACGAGCTTCAGCAAATCAGCCACTTTACTCCTGGGAATAACCATTTGCAGGGTTTTTTCGTTTCCGTTGAGTGATTCCCAGCTCCGGTACAGCACGCCATTCTCCAATACCAGGCTGTCCCACTGAGCCCAGTATGCCTTAGTAGTTGCGCTTGAGGCTGATACATCACTCCACAGTGGCCTCTGTCCTTTGGCTTTCCATTCCATGATCAGAGTAAGGTCTTTGTCTTCCTTCTGAGCTTGGCTTACTTGCTCCGTTCCCCAAGACTCGTCTAGGTCCTGCATCCTTATCACCCTGACCTCTTCTTTAGCCTCATGCTTGATGCAATGTCGACATTCTTCGGAGCATGGGCGTCGTGACAGGGCGTCGGCATTCGAATGAGCTCTTCCGTTGCGATGCTCTATTACGAAGTTGAACTCTTGAAGCTGTTCGATCCACCTCGCAACCTGGCCTTCCGGGTTCTTGAATTGCAGAAGCCACCTAAGAGCGGCGTGGTCCGTTCTTATCGTGAACTCGCGGCCCAGCAAATATTTGCTGAAGTGCTGAAGGGTCTTCACCACAGCCAGTAATTCACGCCGAGTCACACAATAATTCCTTTCAGGTTTCGAAAGGGTCTTGCTGAAGTACGCAATGACCACCTGCTGGCCGTCCTGGTCTTGGGATAATACTCCTCCGATGCCAGTATTGCTAGCGTCCGTGTCCACTATGAATCTCCCTTCCCTTCTGGGATAGCCAAGAATCGGAGCCGAGCACAGACGTTCCTTTAAGCGAACAAACGCATCTTCGCAATCGGAATCCCAACTGAAGATCCTCTTGTCCTCCGTGAGACGGTGTAATGGCTTGGCTATCTCTGAGAAGTTCTTCACAAACCGACGGTAATAGGCGCATAGTCCCAAGAACGCTCTAACATCGGTCTTGTTCTTTGGTGTCGGCCATTCTTGAACAGCCCTTATCTTATCTGGATCAGTGCGAACACCTTCGTCCGATATGATGTGTCCCAAAAATGATACTTCCTTCTTGAAGAAGTCACATTTCTTCGGATTGAGCTTTAGGTTGGACTCACGGAATCGTCTGAATACTTTCTCCAGATTTCGCTTGTGTTCCACGAAGTTTCGTCCCATGACTATGACGTCATCGAGGTATACCAGACAAGCGTCCCCCAAGAGTCCGACCAACACTCGCTCCATGAGACGCTCAAAAGTGACAGGAGCGTTACATAGCCCAAAAGGCATTACGCGAAACTGCCACAAGCCATTTCCGGTTCCGGTGGTAAAGGCGGTCTTCTCTTTGTCTTCTGGCCGGACTTCTACTTGCCAGTAACCACTCTTCAGGTCGACCGTCGAAAACCACTTCATTCCACCAAGCATATCCAACGTGTCGTCAATCCGAGGCAGAGGGTAGCTGTCCTTCTTGGTAACGGTGTTAAGCATCCTGTAGTCGACACAGAATCTAGTACTGCCATCCTTCTTCTTCACGAGTACCACAGGTGAACACCAAGGGCTAGTTGACGGCTCGATCACCTTGCTGCGCACCATGTCCTCGATCATTTCTGCAACTTCGTGTTCCTTTGCCAATGGTACTCGTCTCGGTCTTTGCTTGATCGGTGAAGTATTTCCGGTATCTATTGGGTGAGTGACAAGATTTGTTCTTCCAAGGTCGCTATCTCCTCTGGTAAAGATGTCCTTGTAGTCCATCAACAACTCTGCTGCCTGAGTATATTCTTCAGGGCTCAAATTCCTCCTAGTCGCCTCCAGCAAAGGTCTCATGTGATCCGTTGATCCAGGTTTGTCCGAGTATTCTTGGACCTTCCTCAAACTATCCACGGCTTCACATCGGCCAATAACGGTATTCTTTGCGAGATGTATCGGCGTGCTGCTAAGATTGATGACCTTTAACTTGGCGTCACGTTTGGTCATGAGCAGTGTCCTTGCCGTGATCCAACTGGGGTGTTCTCCATAGTCTTCCACTACGACACATCGATCCATCTGTATCTTTTCGGGAAACCTAACCTTGACCAAGGTTTCCGATCTGGGTGCTAGCTTCACTGTCCTCAAACAGTACACTGCTCCTGAACATGAACCGTCCAAGAAGACTTCTTGATCCTTGAAGCTTAACACTCCTCTGGCTATATCAACTATACAGTGATGTGTCCGTAGAAAGTCCAGTCCGATAATGCAGTCGTCAGTTATATTCGCTACTAAAACAGACTGCGTGTAAATGTCACTTCCGAGTTTCAGTCTTGCTTCCGTAACTCCTAGGACGGTCACTGGCTGGCCTGTCGCTGTCTGCAGATTGCATGATGGTCGTCCATTTTCCCACATGATAGTCCGCTTGAGTAGTTCCGGTCGAACGATGGATTTTGATGCTCCCGTGTCAATAGTAAAGCGACAGGGTATGCCATTTATTTCTCCAGTAGTTACGAGGCTGTTCCCGTCACAAGCTTGTGATACCAATACAGTAGGGGCTCGACGAAGTCCAGCCAGTGCCCGCCCCGCGGCGCTGGCGCCTCTTAGTTTAACGGCTCCTGGGTGTCGACTTGGGTAGCGGTCGACACCGATTTCGGTTGCTTCCGAGTCCGGCAGTTAATCCTTATATGGCCTCGTTCACCGCATCCGTAGCAGATAGGCCCAGTACGAGGTTGAATTGCCGCTACGACTTCGCGCACCTTACAACTTTTATAGTCGCTTCGTACCGCTTCCACTTCAAGGGCATGCGCTAAAGCTGCTTCCAAGGTTGCGTGATGACCCAAGCGCACCGTTGCTCTCACTTCGGGATCCCGTATACCGCTGACGAAGGCCTCTAACACTTTGTCTTCGACGGGTGTGGAACTCGACGCATAGGCTCGGCGTACGAGGCGCTCGATCTCCGTAGCCCATTGTTGCAGTCCTTCGCTCGACCTCTGTGACCGGTCTTTGAGCTGCGCGCGATATACATGCTCAAGGTGCTTTTCCCCGTATCGAGCTTCCAGGGCCTTAAATAGCGACTCCAAGGTGCGTCGCTCGGCGGGCAGGTTCTCAAGCACCAGCAGTGCCTCTCCTCGTAGCGCTAGGGTGAGTGCCGCCAACGAGTGCTCGTCCTCCCAGCCATTCCCATTTGCAACTACCTCGAACTGATGCCTGAACGCCGTCCACGAGGTCGTGCCGTCGAAACTTGGGACCTTAAATTTCGGGGCCCCAGGGCCTGAATATGTTGCTGCCGTGCCCAAAACCTTCATTTTTTGCAGCTTGTTGTCCAGATCCACGAGCCTAGTTTCGTGTGAGTTCACTGACGCACTGAGGCTGTTGATTGACGCGTCATGACTTTTGAGGGATTGGTCGTGCTCGGATGTACGCACTTTTACCATTTCTAGGTCCTCCTTTACGACGTTCAAATCTTCCTGGAAACCATCCAGCTTCGCATCGATTGTCCCCAGGCCCGCCTCCATAGTTTTGCGCTGGCACTCCAATTTGCTTTCCAGGCTCTTCAGGGCTTCGCGCTGGCTCTCCATTGCTTGGCGCTGGCTCTCCATTGCTTCGCGCTGGCTCTCCATTGCTTCGCGCTGGCTCCGCTGTATGTTTTCCATGGCTGCTAATAGGGCGGCCATATCAAATGAACTCGGTGTCGGCGCTGATGCAGGTGATGAGGTTGAAGGTCCGGTGGTGGCCTCCGTTTCCGTGCGGTTACGCCCGGGTGACTCCATCCGCGCGGCATCCAATGCTGTCTGCCGTCGCGTACGAATCCCGTCTTCACTTTGCGGTACTACAGGCATTCCGCTTCTGTCACCAATTGTTATGTGTCAGGAGTAATGGGTTCGAGAAAATGCCAAAATGTACCACAAAGACTTTATTGTACTCGTAGATACACAATTACACACTGTACACAGTACACACCACAACACTATGCACGTAGGTACCTACTCGTAAACACAATCGTCGAACACTGTATCGCTCGTAGAAATCACTTCACTTCGCACTGGTATCGCTCGTAGGTATCGCTGGTATCTTCCTGGTTCCGCTTCCGAAACTAGAATGTCTGCGGTTGGCCGATCGCTCCTTTTTATACCCCTCACGCACCATTCACGCCAATCCAGAACTTTCTCGCTAATTCCGGACGGACCAGATTCGTCTAAAATTCTAGTATGTTCCTTGCAACCGACGTTCGCCCTTATTGCCGTAAGGCGAAGCGTCGTGCGCGTATTTTCGAGATTGCCGCGCTCCTATTGTTTGCGCGACATGTTTATGGCCCCTATTGTTTATTGTTTAGCGAGGTACGCCAGGGCTGTCACAGGACTATAAAACTGGAGTAACGTAGACGTCCTAAAGGTTTATCGTAGATCTTTTTGTTTAACCTTATGGGTTTTAAAACACTGAACAGCGATCAAAATTGCATTTTACCTCAAAATATGGATTTAGACAACCTCGCCACACTTTATGTATGGTTTGTGCTTTAAACTAAATTCTCATACTTTACTATGCAAGGTACACCATGTGTGTATGTGTATAAGAAAAAGGATTGCTTCTTATAAATGAAATTATGTTTATAATTTTTTATGAATCCTAACTCGTTTTACTAACGTACTTTAATCGGTATCCAAGTGGTACTAAAGATGAATCTTATACATTATGACTAACACACGCGGCTTCGACAAAATACACAAAGCCATTAGCGTATTTCTTTACAAAGAATAAAAGTCCGTCTTTCACACTTCGAAATCTCTTCAGTGCAACTATGTCTCATATATGTAAAATAATGCGGCCGATATATCCTAAACCTCCTTGGGGGGTGTCAAGGGGTGTGTGGGGTTAGAAGAGACCCCCGAGCGACTTATTCCGATATAATCAATAACTTAGTGAGATCCCCTTTGCATCCGGCCGTGTGACAGTTCCTTCAATCGAATCTAAGGGTTGTTTTTTACTTTTTTGTTCAAATATCGCCTGATTAGAGAACCGATGTGTACGAGGGCGCTTTTGAAGTTGATGTTGTTTCACGAATGGCTAATTTTTCACTGTGCCTGGTAATAAGTGTTTGCCCTTTGATTCCCCAATCCGCTGAGCTTTTGAAATTTGAAGCCTAATGTATATAAAATAAATGTGTTTAAAATAAATTCTTCATGAAGCAAAACCAGGGAAATATTTGGCGAAGCTCTAGACTTAGAAATGGTAAGGAAATGTACGTATGATGTAACTTATCTGGTGATAATAATATAGGTAATATATTAAGTATCTATACGTATATTACTGTGTCATAGTGAATGTTAGTAGGTATACGCTGGTGTATCGAATGTACCTATTTCGACGGCGTAAGCTTGAAATATTTCATATGCATCGGTCATGCCAATGTGACTTTGCGAATCTTAGCATTCAGCGCTTTAGAATTACGTTGTTCGAAAAGGTATATTTTAAAGTAACTTTTAAGCAGGACGTGAAGTAAGTTCGGCGGTATCCCGCTACACATCTGTAGCTTTGTTATCTATACTATTATAACTTTACTATTATAACGTTTCATTTTTTTAGAGGCGACCATCTCAGTCGTCAGGGGTAGCAACGCATCTGTGAACGAAATAGAACGAGACTCATACTAACAATAACTTACTGGACTATTACATATTAACATTAACTAACAGGACTAATTATCACTAACAGTCCCTGTCCTCACACTTAACAAACTAACCAACAGACTAATATTCTAACACCATTTACTAACTGGACTAACCATCCTAGTCCCTTTGAGTCTAGTTCTAGGTCGGTCACAGTTGTTATGGACGGCAGCAGAAGGGTGTTGCTGCATGCTCGTTTGCTATCTTAATACCATAAAAAACATAGTTTAACTTAACCTAATCCATAGTGATCATAATTTTGATGTTTTATGGCCTAAGCAGGCGAACGAGGAGGCGGGTTACCTGATGATACGTGAACAACGTCCCCCATGGACATTGGCAACACTAGTGGCGTCAGCAACGCATTGCCGGCCAAGAAGGATTTTCTTAAGGATCCTATGGATCTTAAAGGAAAATAATTTAAAATCTTAAAGTGATCCATACCCTGTAACATACCACTTCGGAATCTAGGTGAAATGGGCTAGTTTTTTATTATTTTGGCATTCAAGCCACTGTACATTTTTTTTAACACCGGCAAAGTAAAAGTCAGGGATGAAATTTGAAAAAGCGTAAAGTTGGTGTTAAATTTTAATTTAAAAACAACCTGTGCTTTTGTTATAAAAATAATCGATGACATTCGATAGCACATCTATCCAGGAGTACTATCCAAAAAGGAAATACAAAAATGTCTTCATTTGTAGTCCTTGCGCCAAAAAGAATGGGGAAGGGTGAATTTTTTTTTTAAAACTTTGAAAACGTCAGATATCTCGGAAACGGAAGGACTTTTACTGAACATAACATGTATTTATCTGAACCGGCAAATGCAAATAATAGATGGGAGTAAAATTTCACCAGAATAGCACCTCTTTATGCCTGGCTGCCAACAGGTTGCGGCCATGTGCCTAATGGCACACCCGACTTTTTAGGACCTCTAGATCTTAAGCTTGGAGTATATTTTATATAAATAACAGATGCATGTAAGTTCTCCCCAGAAAGTTATTGTTTTTTTCGTTAATTTAACATACTAGCGGCCATTTTTCGGTTTATGGCCAGTACTACAGATTCCCATTTCTACAGATTCCCAGTTCTACAGATTTCCATTTCTTTTCCCAATTCTACAGATACCCATTTCTACAGATTCCCAATTATACATATGCCCATTCCTACAGATTCCCAACTCAACAGATTGTTATTACAGTTTCCCAATTAGACAGATTAATTTCTATAGATAGAAATGGTAATAGGAACTACCTTGAAGTATCAGTAAAGCTAAAGGACAAATCATTTAGAAATGAAATACAAAATAAAAACAGTCAAAATCTTATTTTATTTCGACATATGCTAGCTCATTTATTTAAAAAAATTCAACTTAAGACTGAACTAACTTAACATAACATAACAGGGAATCTTAGTGTGGGGCTATGAGTGTGAAGCGTTATAACCGACTTCAAAAAAGAAGGAGGTTCTCAATTCGACCGTATATCTATATGCTTTTTTATGTTTGTTCAGCGAATTTTTCGTCGTTTATGGGCCGATTTTGATAATAATATCTTTTTTTGTTGTAAAGTAGATATGCGCTGTCAAAAGTCAAAGTCAAAAGTAGTTATCTATCTAATAGTTATCTATCTGTAGTAATCTAGTGTTTAGGCTTGATTAATTTGTAGTGACGAGAACTTTACACCTACATGTTGAATTAAGCGCCATCTGGCGAGTAGTTTTTGAGTTATCTCTGCTTATCGAGGTTGATGTCGGTTATTTTTTTTTGTAAAAAGCAATAATTATTTGTTTTAAAACCTAACCCTTGTATTCGTTTCCTCAGTAACAAAAGTAACACTATCGTCATTCTAATAATTTATTTGTTGTCATTATCACAGTACAAATTTTGTATTTATCCATTCCTCCAAGATTTTATCACATCGAAAACGATGATTTCTATAAATGAAACCTGGCTAGATCGATTTTTCGCCTCCAGAACCCCCTGCACACAATTTTTTTTAATCTCGACGAATGGGAATCTGTTGAGTTGGGAATCTGTAGGAATGGGGATATGTAGAACTGGGAATCTGTTGAAATGGGAATCTGTAGAAATGGAAATCTGTAGAACTGGGAATCTGTAGAAATGGGAATCTGTAGTACTAGCCATAAACCCATTTTTCGATAGGCACACCAGGCAAACCATATTGTTCGTTGCCTAATTGTACGTAAAAAAATGATTTTAATCAAATACTCGATGCAGGTAACAAAAGTGTCACGGGATAGGTTGTACCTATAGATACTTCAAGTCTTTAGTTCACATGTTCGCAGGCTTCCTATACTTTGGTTTCCGAGACGTAGTCTCCTCTCGAGGACCTTTTTTCCCTGGCAGTTGGCGCACATTGGCTTACATGTAGGATTTCTAAAACAATGCAAAACATTGTGGATGGTTTGAAATGGCTAATGGCAAATAATCTTTATCACATTGTGCTACGTTGGTCCCGAGTGGTTTAATGAGATACCAATAGGTAAGTCTAAACCTTGCCGTCAGTGAATTACTATTTTTTTACAAAAAATAACCGACTTCAAAGTCGAGATAACTCAAAAACCATGTCGCTCCAATTTAATAGGCACCACATGACAAGCACTACCTTTCGAACAAAAAAAGAGTCATCATAATCGGAAAACCCAGTCAAAAGTTAGCATAAACTACATTCACATTATTGAGAATAACTCAAAAAGTGACCATCAGATGTCGTTCGAATTAAAATGAGACTAGAAGGCAGTCTTTACGAATCTTGAAAGAATTATTGAAATCGGTTCACCAAATACGAAGTTATGAGGTAACACTCATAAGATCAAAAACTCATATAAACGAATTGAGAACCTGCTCCTTTTGTTGAAGCCGGTTAAAAAGAAAAGTGAAGTTTAATTCAAGAAATTATTTAGTTTACAGCTAACTCAGGCCCATTAATTAAATTTGCAGTCCTGATATTGAGTTAACCAGCTTTACTTTTATTTTAAAACCATGGCTCTTAATGGCATTTTGACAGCAATAGTGTTCCGGATATAAATGTGTGGAGCCGGTTACACTATTTTTAGCAGCAACCATAATATCAGTTCTCAAGGGTAGCAACGAATCTGGGACCGAATTAGAACGAGACTCATAGTAGCAATTATTAACTATCACTAAAAGTCCCAGTCGTCACCATTTATTAATAACCTAAGTCTAATATTCTTACGACATCTGTTTATTAGAGTAATCTTAGTCCCTAAATTGAGTCTTGTTCTAGGACTGTCACAGTTCTCATGTGTGGCAGCAGAAGGGTTGTGCTGCTTGCATGGTTGCTAATTTAACTCCAAAAAAATCTGTTGTTTAATAAATTCTCTATAATTAATTATACGAGTAGTATTACTTACAGTGTCAATTATGTCTTTCTTACTTCTTTGATGGCCGTCAACACATCGATAATGTGTTGATGTTAAAAAAGTGGTATATAAGGCAATCCGGTAATGCACGCTGAGAGAAGGATTTGTTTCTTACAAAGGCTTATGTTACAGATAAATATTTTTTGAGTGTTAATTATGATTAATTTGTGTAGCTAGGAACTCTCTTTAGTGCAGGTGTATGAGTGTGTTTGCGTTATTATAGGTACATACTTATATTTTTTTCGTTGATACACATATATTTGTTTATATAAATGTTGCATGTAGTAATTATGTGCTTAAATAGTCAAGGCGTACCTGGTGAGACGGCATTTCTAGTGCGCAATTATAATAAATAAAGTCTAATTATTTGTGTTTTTCTTAGGTTTTAGAAAAGTAATTAGGGTGTAATTCTTGTGTCTTACAAAGGAGCCTTTTCACGCTTAATGTGCAGCATCGATTTCGATGAATATTTGCATGGAGATAGTTTGAGAACCGGAATGGACATGAGATATTTTATCTTGGAAATCTTAACGGGCCGATAAAAATGTATAAAACTCACTATAATATTTCTATTAGATTGCAATAAAACTTAGCACATTTATTCCACGACCAGGACTGGGCTATAAGTTACTTTATTTTTGAGTGTATGCTCCCATGGGATCATAATTTTAAAGTTTATTTGTCATTAATTGATTATTTCAGGCGGGCGAAGCGGTGGGCAAACTAGTCTTCAAATGAATAATTTCTCTACCTATAAGAATTTGTCGTTTAAGATACCTAAATAAATAGGGCATTAAAGAAAATAATGAAGTTCTTTTTGAAAATAAGACACGATAATTATGGATTATAGGGTTTTGTGATAGGAGGTTTCTAATAACCACCATATTATTATTGAGTTTATATTTTTTACTTATGATACCAAATTAATATTTTTAATTAGTATATTATATTATCTAACTATCTCAGACAAGAGGTTTATAATTCGCAATAATTATATAGTAAAGTGAACAACGAATATACAGTAATGAATTATGTACGTAGCCTGTCTGCCTAAATACAAAATAATTGGGTATATTGTATTCTTTCTTGTTTCAGTGGCATTAAGTATAATGATGACGGCATGTAGGTCGTGTGTAGGGAGGGGGTAGGAATACCTAACTAAATGAAATAAAGGATATATTTCAACTAAATAGGTACACTGACTAGGTAAGCAATTATAGCGAAATAGGTTAAACTTGGTCTGAAACAGCTTGAGTTTCATGCCTGCGAGCTCTTTTTATTCTACATTTGAAAAATACTACCTAATTAGAAACTAATTATAACTTGTTTCTGTGACGGAAAACGTGCTCAGAAAATTGTTCTCCTCAGAGTTCTAAACAATGTTTTCAAAGGTGTCTGAAGTATGAAAATCTGGCTAGCGAAGTGAACTATGGTATGTGCCTTTTAAGTTCTTGTGCACATTACAACGACGCGACAGCGGACCAACTAAAACGAATGCATTCAATTATGACCTTTATGTTTTGGTCTTTGCGGTTGTACATATACTTGAAAATATGTACTGCTCGCCACCCACTCCTGACCAACTCCGAACGGATATCAAATATAGAATCAAGGCATAAAGATCATAATTAAATACGTTTGTTTAAGCTGGGCCGTTGCCAGATCGTTATAATGTGCGTTTTTTTTTGTATTGTGACTCTAATCCATTAGTGGGAAAATTATGGGTTGTGATGATGATATGGACTAAAATTAAATTTTCTGCCTGTAAGGTGTAATCTAGTTACTGTATACATTATTTTCCATGATTCCTTGACTTGACTCTTCTTTCATTCTTTGAAGGACGCCTCATGGTTGTGGTTATACAGATACATTACCTACAGATTTGTCAGTAGGATTATTCTCACTTTTAAACCTTTTTCCTCACCGCTATCATTCAGTCAGTCTACGCTGTCATATATTTTTTATCTTTTTTATTCTTATTCTTGTTACTTAAGGCAATGTTATGGTTTCGTTTTAAATTAGTATATTTTGGTACACTCGGCTCCTATACTGTATTTCCTCTGTTTTACCTTAACCCTGTGAACCTTAGGTTGTAAATCGCTATTAAGCGATAAGACCGCTTTTTGTATTACAATTTGTAAAAATGTCTCATTCTGTTGGGTCCTTGCTATGGTGTACAATAAAGCGAATTATTATATCAAGGTATCAAAAAATAAAACTACAGTGTCTGATAAACTAACTTTGAGTTTATTTTTACCATTTACACTTGACAATGTATTCGTAATCTGTTGTCGGCTACGGTGGCGTGCGGCGTAGCACGTAGCTCGCGCGTAGAGTTTGCTACGCACACGTCATGCTAAAGGAAACTATGCTACGAAATTATCTAAGGAAACGAAAATTATTGTTACAGTAATAATAATATGAGTCGTACAGATACAATAGTAATAAATATAACGAGAAACTTGTTTATACAAAGTAATATAGCACGGAAAACATAGACAAAAGTCACAAGTGATTTCAGTTTGACTTATTCTCTCACAGATTACAATATTAGGAACTTTATATTTTACTAAGAATTTTAACATAATTTTAGTTTTACGATACAGTATTAGGAACTATGATAGACACGTGTGCTACCTTTTACGATGACAAACTTAGTCGTGTAACCAACATTATATACCTAGGGAACTATAAAAGTCTAGACACGTAAATCCTTCGAGAATAACAAAATATGACAGTGCAAATCTATTCTTATAAAATAATAAAACAAAGTGGAACAAAGCCTGTACAACCAAACAAACAACATGGCCGTGGCGGCACCTCTAGTAGCAGATACAACAGACTAATCCGAATTAATCTTAAATATTAAAATTTGTATTCGGAAAGTATAGTGAAACTCTAGATGCGATAATATTGAAATATACATAGGAACCATGATTCATTCCGCGGACCGGAGCCCGCGGAGACACAACATCGCACTACCGACTCGACCTCCTACACGTACGCTAACTCAAACTTATCCGTACTCGTACAGTATACTCCCGATTACAAACCGATTCAAATAAACATCTCCTACGGGATACGGGACGCTTGGCCGTCCGTGACGCGGTGGAGTTTCCAACTTAACCTTCAACAAACTTTAATAGGAGGCTCGTTCTTTAATTTATAAATATAGACGATAAACCTTACGCAGTAAATAAAATAATGGTGTCTTAAAACGCGCGCCTTCGCGTAGAACGATGCTTGAGTGCGTTGCGTGAAATCGATATTGCTCTTCACCTTCGGAGGTCAGTGTCGTGGTCGCTCCAAATTATGCGTTTAAATAAATGTCCGAACGGCTCCCGGGAGCCCCGCGTAACTCCAGACACCTCCGGGGAGTTGTAAAACGATCGCGGGGATCGCAACGCGCGCAAACATCGTCCCGTTGCCATTACACATAACAAGAACCGCCGGTAACCGGCGGCATAAATCATTGCACTTTTCAAAAAACAAACTCAATGTTGTAGTAGGTATCCGCTCGTAGATAAAATATTGTAGTAGACTCCGCTAGATAAAATGTAAATATGTAAAATATTTTAATAACGTGATCTGTGCCATCGAAAATATAAGGGACTCCACGCACACAGCAAAGTAATGAATATACACGCGATAGGGTCGAGCGCGAAGGCTTCGCCGCCGCATGTACCTCCATGCCTTTCAATCACTTATGCCACTACTAATAATCATTACAATATCAATAAAAATTCAAGAATCACACTTAGTTCCAAAATAAACTCACTTGTATGCGAGGTAGGCTGAGCGCTAGCGCGCAGCCCGAGTTTCGAGTTCGTTCGTTTTGGAAAAGTTTGCTACGTTAATAATTATTATAAATAACCGTTACCAATAAGCCTACGCGGTGTCGTCGCGTCTCCGCGGCGCTCGGGTGGGGCGAGGCGCTCGCGCCTAACTTACACGGCTCCGACTGCGTACAGAGCGGGGCCGCGGCACTCGCCGTACCGAATGGGTACCGCCGAGCACCCGCGGCTCCCGACGACCGGCTTTACGGAAGGTGCGGAGTGATGGCTTTAGATCGCGTAAGGACACGTTCGATTCCAGCGGAATCCCGCGCGAGAGGACGACCGCTCTACTGCCTAACATACGTACCTAACTTCGCCTCATGTTTAAAAAAATCATATACGTATATCACTATATATATCTTCGTACATTTAAGATGCATCAGGAACTTCTTACGCGAACGTATCTATGCCTAAAATTAGAACGATTATATGTATGTATTACATAGCTTTAAACAATAATTAAATCGTAATTATCAATATCGATAATATTATATGACATAAAGATAGGAACTTGCTTTCCTGGGGGACGATGGTAAAGAGCGAGCCGCGCCGGCTGGGCCGCAGCCGCGGTGGCCGCGACGATAAACGTATATAATAAAACCTGTCTAACGTATGATATGAATGCGGCCGCGCGACCGTGCCGAGCGGGCCCGCCGCCGCTCCCCAGTGCGCGGCGGCGGCGCGGCGGCGACGCGGGGCCGGCGCGGGCCGCGCAGGACGCCGGCCGGCTCCCATTAACCTACACTTACAATACTACAAGCTTGAATGTATAACTAGGAAAGTGTCGCTCGGGGCGACCTTATCAACGAAAAGAAGCGTTAAGAGCTAATAGTGAACTGCTGCGTTGTCGGACAACGGAGAGAGCGAGGGGCTCTAAGTAGTAGTAACTATACATTTCGTCGGATTAGGATTAGTGGCCGGCGCTGGCGAGGGGCAGCTCGCCGGGCTGCGGGAAGCGCGGGCCGGGCGCGCAGAAGTTGACGTCCTTGGGTGTGGTGGCGTCCTGCGCCGCGCGCGCCGCCAGCAGCGTGATCTGGTTGACGACGTCCTCCATCTCGTGCGTGAGCGGTTCCGGCGGCTGCGGGATCTGGAGCGGCGAGGAGTTCCGCGCGTGGGCCTCGGTCTCGGCGTGCCGGCGGAACTCGGCCACGGTGCGGAAGCGCTCGCCGTGGCAGGTGCGGCACTCGAGCGCCGGTTGGACGACTCGGATGACGCCCCGCGCGGCCTCCCGGCCGGCGTAGCAGGAGCGGGCCTGGTGGACCTGCAGCGGCGCGGCGGAGGGGAAGGCGACCTTGCAGTGCTTGCACACGTAGCAGAGGTCGAAGTCGAGCTCGCGGGCGCCGGCGGGCGGCTCGGTGGCGGGCGGCGGCAGGCGCAGCGTGGAGGCGCCGGGGTCGGCCGCGATGTGCCGGATCTGGTCCAGCGTGGTGGCGGGTAGCTGCAGCACGCTGGCGCCGTTGCCGGTCTCCACAATCAGCCCTTGCGGCTGCGGCTGCGGCTGTGGTGGTAGCGGGGTAGGGTTACCACCTGTAACAATGAAAAGAACAATGTTAATAATTTGCTAATAAACATTTTCTCGATAATAAACAAAATGGATATACTTCAATTTATTTGTAACAATCGGAATTTGCATTTTTAAATCAAGTTCATGGATTTCTTTTATTGGGATATGATGCGAATATTATGACAATACGCTGCAACCTTAATTGAGTAGCCTACGCCACATTCAATCCTTAAGTATTTTACATTTCGATCTGAAAGGTATGGTTGCAACGACAGATCTGTAGCAATGTAATGAGGAATTAATAATATTAATAAACCAAGTCTTTATTAATGATTCTTAATTTTTAATTAAACATAGAATAATGCAGGTAGGTGCATCAGTAGCGTTATTTTGGTATCTTTTACCCAATTTGGTTAACTTATTCACATTAAGTAGGTAGTTTGAGAAAAAGTGAACGTTTATCATAAAACTGGAATGTTCGAACGAGGTTAATCCACGTGCGACGAGGAAGGTTCATTGCCATTATTGTCTAGCCTTGTAGACGTTGTTGACTAACCGATCATATTTATTATGTAAACATCAATAAATTAATAACCACATACAATGTTCTAAACATGAATCATCTTGAACACGAACTAAATATGTATAGGTATTGTGAAAGAATAAAAACACATCAATCATTCGTCTCGTTCAGAAACTACGCAATTAGGTATAGACAGTATTGATTCAATCCATACCTGTTAATAATTATTATAAATGCGAAAGTTTGTTTGTCCATCTTTTAAGGTCAGCACCCGATCTATGACGTATTTGGTGTCGAGATAGTTGAAGGGCTTGAGAGTGAAATAGGCCAGTTTTTTCGAAAAACATCACAGTTCCAAAGAAAATAACATTTTAACGCTACAGATAAAGTTTTGAGTGCGTGTACTGTAATTCGAATATTTTGCCAAAATAAGGAACAATTTACCACTAACTTTCAAATACATATAATGTTATACATTACAAGGCAACCTAAATATGTAGTACCTATATTTCTGAATCAATTTAATTGTCATAAAACTCGATATGTACCTACCAGAGATGTTATGGATATCCGTAACCGTAACCGAAACTATCGGATATCCGAAATAAAAATATATCCGTAACCGTAACCGTATCCGCTAAAAAGTTTCGGATAATTTCGGATAATTGCGGAGTCTAAATAAAAGACCTAACGACAGGTTTTTGTTTCACCCACTCACGCGCCATGTAAATCCTACTAGTCCTACTAATATTATAAATGCGAAAGTTTGTAAGGATGTATGTGAGTGTGTGTGTGTGTTTGTTGCTCTTTCACGCAAAAACTACTGAACGGATTTTCATGAAACTTTGCAGTAATGTAGCTTAGACATCGGAATAACATAATTTGTTAAAATTTATAGAGATTTTTGAAGGGACTGGTTCCCCGAAGCGAAGCGAGGGCGGATTTACTAGTATTGCATATTTGTTTGTTATTTTTAGTCGTAATGTGTTAGATCAATATTTTTTGTTATCACCTATCTAAAAGAATCTTTTTACTTTTTCCTATCATCAAAAATGACTGAGATATTAAACTTTAAAATTAGGCTTTCGCGCCAAAGAGCATGACGTCATAGCGCAAAACAATAAACTTGTATATTTTGGTGGAAAATCTGACTTTGGCTCGTTGCACTCTAACGATTTCGCTTTAAATTCATTTGTTTTTCTGCAATCAACATTACGGATGACGTCATAATGCAAATGGCGAAAGAACGAAAATTAAATAAACGATGAAACTTTACAACGCTGTATGGACATTTTTTGATCATGACAAACTTCGGTATATCACAATTATTTTTATAAAAAGCATTGTAATTTGAAGTGACCCATTAATTCTCATTTTCTCCTATCTGACTTATTGCACCAAATGATAACCTAGACTTGATAGTAAAATAATCAAATTATTACATACCTACTATTTTTATTTTACTTTAATGTAATATCCGTAACCGAAACTATCCGAAACTTACGGATAATCCGAAATAATTAGATATCCGTAACCGAATCCGAAACCGATATAATTTTATTCCTATATCCGTATCCGTATCCAGATCCGAAACTCCATATCCGTAACATCCCTAGTACCTACCTCGATATCTTAGATAGTGAGTTTGATACACAAAACGACAAAATGAGAGTAAAATGTAAAAACCGAAGCTCACAACGCACTCAATCACGAGCAAACAACTATCGTTCCCAATTTGGGAGGTTCTGGTCGCCATTGTTTTCTCCGACCAGATAAACACTGTTTGCGTACATCGGGACATTGTACATGCGTGATGCGTTTCTAACGAGCGCGCACTGTAATTGATTCGGACGCTTTATGCGCCTATATTCGCGAATGCATAATACATGGCTCGGTAGCCAGTTCGCCAACTAAATGCAGTATCTCAAAAAGAATTGTGCAAAGCTCAGAATAACGAAGGAAAGTAATAACTCGGAACCCTGATAATGTACGACCTCGCGATTGTAGCTCTCGATGTTGGTTTGATATCGTGTTTTGTATAAATGATGTTGATATTACCTAAGTTCATTAAGTTAGGATTATGATTAATGAAAATAATTCTAGCTTTTACTTCATAATGTTTTTAATTGTAGGCATATTTATATCTATTCTTATCAAGTTGTACTCTTAATTAAATAATATCTTTATGTGTATTTTAGAACATAATTATATGTCAATGGCGGAAACCTTCGGGTGGCTGAATTTTGGTTCAACCAATAATCTCTTTATCAGTCCGCATTAGGGCACAATACTATACAATATATATTATAGTGAAGTATATTTAAGTCTTCTTTATTATAGAAAGAGGCTTGTGGCCTATGTCAATTAGTAGAGTTTAATTGTAGTTAAATTATAAGTAGGTATACAGAATTACAGATTATCATAATCTTTGTCAGCTGCTTAAAAGTTTCTTAAAAAATATAGGTACCTTTATCAAACAGGTAGTGTTGAAGCCATATAGAAAATAACTAAAACTTTATCAATAATTGCTTGCACAAACATTTACTTACTAGACAAACTAACCGTAGTCCTGTCCTTTAAAATGACGGCAACTGATTCGATTACGATAATACACAAGAAAGTTAGCATTCACGTCGATATATGGTTCTGATGGACGCATGATGAGCAGACGTTCCTAGCCAATTTAATCGTATGCGGGAATTTGCTTGAATAATATTGTACGAAACGGAGCGTAGCTTTCGATCTCTCAACAATCGTTCGGTTGATTGAACGATCGTGTTCGTGTAATGAGACCTTAGCTTTGAGTGCCATACGTACCCGACAATGTGTACGCTAATGAACGTTCGGGCTAAAAAGGAATTGTAGTTTCTAACTAAACGGGCTCTAATAGGGCCGTGTTTGACGAATGGCTTGTGTTATGTAGTTAGTTCTTTTTTAGGATCGTCTGAGTTAAATATAAAATTATTGAGGAGTTATTATTGAAAGAAAGTTTTTATGTTTAAATGGCATATTAATTTGTTGGTGAGATTATTATACCTATAGTAACTTTCTGTGCGTTGAACCTAATTTGCACTGAGTTGCTAGACTATACGGTGTACTAGACTGTGGTGTAGTAATACATTCTAGACTATAAATTGAACCAGCTCATGCTCAGCTACGGTACCAGTTAAAATATCAACGAAAGTAGTAACAATGACAAATTATAAGTAAATTGGAAATACTTGAAATTTCCCATTTACGCGGGACCTAGGAACAAAAAATATAAAAAAACATTTGGTAATCAAATCTTCTGTTATCTTGTATAGAAATTTTACAGCGATTTATTAACTTAGTATTCTAGAGTTTTGCACATGGAAGTGGATTTTTATATGTAAGTATATGAATAGGTACTCTAAGTATAATGTCCGTCATAAAGGCTAATTGTGGTAGTTGGGTCACGGTGGGTTTCTTGAAGGTCATGTAATTTATATGTTGACGGCTAGAATTCAGGCTTTGTTTTCTTGGTATCGAATAGTCAATATTTGATTACATTTAGCGTGTTTGGTTATGAATGTTATGATCCAAATATAGATATTGGGGTGATTCTTATTTCTTTATATACCTACCTAAAGTTCCTTTATGGTAGATTACAATTTATACAGTATTTCTTATCCACACCTGTCTTATACTTGTAATACACCTAATAGGTATAGTTTGGAAGATGAGATTTATCATTTTTTAATAACAAAATAATAGTATTGTAAAAATAATTAAATGTAGAAGAAAAGGGATTTTTATTTATAAATTACACAATTTTCAAAATTTAAGGCGAAGAATTTTAGCCTAAAGGGAGGCTGAATAAAAGCCACAAATGTTACATGGTTTCATTACAATAAATTTATCTTCACAATTTTTTCCGCAATCTGCTTGTTGTATACCTAAAATATAAAATACTAGCTTTTGCCCGCGGCTTCGCCCGCGTAAAATTCGTTTATATCGCGAACCGGAGAAGTGGGGGAGGGGGTACGTCATCAACTATCTTCCTGGAAAAAATCATCAAAATCGTTGTTTTCATACAAACTTTCATCCCCTATTTCAAGCCTTTAGGGGTTGATTTTTGAAAAAAAAAGTAGCCTATGTGTGACTCTGGGTCTTCAACTATGTTCATTCCGAATTTCATCCAAATCGGACCGGTGGTTTAGCCGTGAAAACGTCACAGACAGACAGACAGACAGACAGACAGACAGACAGACAGACTTTCGCATTTATAATATTAGTATGGATGTCAACCCTCGTCTGTTACAAATTCAGTAATATTTCACCACGAGACTACGACGTAGATAGTTTCAAAGCGATAAAAGCAGCAATTCTTAAGGAGCAGGATTTGACAGCTAACTAAAATCACAAACCATATACGAATGGTGGTATAATTGAAACTGGTAAACTATTTATCAAGCGTTGGAGTCACAAAGCCGCTGCCACGACACGCCTCGGCCGTGACGTTAATTCGCAACCCTTTCTGCCAATTAGTTTCAAAATAGCCACACTATTGTACTGCTAACACGGTCACACATCGCACCTAATGACGCGGAACGGCCGTTGCAATTCCAGTTCTATTGTAGACTAGATACGGTCGGGATTCAAAAGTAGCGCGCTGTCTCCGTTTGGTCATTGCATCGGACGCTAGGTTTAAGTCAAAGGGCTTCTTAATCCGGACTTGTAGGTCGTTACGCGTTATTATAACGCGGACGGTCTCGGCTACTTGTTCGCTCATTTACATCTCATTAAGGCTGCTATTATTGGCGCATGGACGCTGGATCGCGAACGCGGACATTATCCAGTTACGTTTATTAAGCTTTTCACCATTCGCACTGTCGCTTGATTCGGCTTTTGAATGTCAACTTACCGTATAAGGTTTATTTCTAAATAAATATCATCGCATGCCTTTTATATTTAATGAAAAAATTATAAAAATTGTTTGAAGAAGTCAGGTGATTATCAAGTCAGGCTTAATTATCAAGCGGTAAATTAATTTAGATGTTTTATCGCGTATAGACAACACGGGCTTATGCCGTGTCAAGGTGACCGGTGGTGAAGTGGACTAGGCCAAGTGCTTGAGTGTTAATAATGTAATGGCCTGCATCGATGTAGGCGTAATGCGCAGCATTAAAAATTCAGTTTGAATAAAATACGTAGACAGGTTATCTATACCTACTACTGAGGGTAGCCTACCCTGGTAGGTAAAACTGCAGATTGATAAAGCAGGCGAAATAATAAAATCATAATTCAGAGAATATTATTAATCTTTTGTCTAGTTTATGTGGCCCGTTTAGTTCATTTTAGCCATTCATATCAAATGGCTTGAAATTTCGCTAAAAAGATTCAAAACTATCGTACCTGTTCGTATTAAAAAGACAAATATTATAATTTTAATTATTATGTTATTTTCAAAACCTATAAAATTTAAATTATACGGCAAAAATTTGCTAAAAGGATTCTTGTTAGTGCATTATCAGCGTCGTATCCCTATTCAGTAGCCGTCCGTCGTCCAGTGGCAGGCCGATCCGAGATAGCGCGATAGGAGCCGTCAGCATGATGGATGGTAATTAAACTAGATCGCCAAACAACTGCTGGGAACCGTCAGCGAGACCTGACCCCGGTCTAACTTTACTAGTCACTTGCATTCGTACGAACGTTGTGTCGCTAATTATGTACGCGTTCCCTAATAGGCTCATGATATGATTCATCAGCTTGTACGCGAGATGGCTTAGACTGGTTACTTAACGACCCGAATGGTGCAATGTTACCATGATGGTCGTTCCAAGGGTCCTGGGGTGGATTTCCAGCAAGGAAATATAAATAACGTGTTTATCTTTCTGCTTTTGGTCTAAGTTTATGTTTTTGTCTTGTGTGTTGTCCACCAAATAGGAAATTCTTATGTGGGGCTATGAATGTGTATTGTTACTTTATTTTAGACGTCGCTTTCCTTTGACAGATGTCCTTTGATTTGACGAATGATATAATGTGATGTGATGAGAACAAGAAAGACAATATTAATTTGAACACAATTAAAATACTTTTTTTAATAATTAATATCGTTTTCATGATAAAATTGCTGGTTTCGTTAACTTAAAAAAAAACTATGTCCTCACGATACGAGGGCACGGTAATGCAATAAAAGAGGACCTCCCTAGCACATAGACGAACCTAACACCCACTTATTTAAAATAAGGTAGGTCGAACCCGCAATATTTATCGGTGAATCAATCTCGGAGTGTTCGCATTATCGGGCGGCCACGAGCGCTGTCGCCGGCCCGACAGTCGGGCATCAATGTCGGGCCGCAATTAGACTAACGGAGACTACTGGGTAACTCACAGTAACTAGATTTTCTAATACGCGCACAACTCGCTTCGACGATTCTCAACGTTATTTTGGAGGATAGGTCTGTGATTTATTTATTATTTTTTTAAGTAATAATGATTAAATGATTACACACATAAACGGCTACTACTAGGATGGCTAGATTTGAGAGTTCTTTTTTGTTGTGTCATGTAAATTGAACAAAGGGAAACGCCCTGAGCAAGCACACGAAAATGAATCAAAGGGCTGTCTTCCAGTTACTATTTTTCCTAAGAGAGTAATCATAATATCATACAATGTCGAGTGTTTTACAAATGTTTCGTCAAACATATTGGTAAAAATGAGATAACATTTGATAATATTTTTATCAGATGACAACTTCAATGTATGTACCTACCACTACTGCTACTACCTACTAGATAGGTCAATACTAGGAGTGCAAATGTGACTAATAAAATTATAAATTAGTGCGCGCATAAACAGCCGTATACATTAAGTTGTATGTGGAACGGTGCATCAAATACGGCTTCTCACTAATGCGCAGTTTCACGTGATTGAAAGTTTATCCCTCTAATTAATTTACGTCAAAGTCACACGTAACTCACACACACAAATGCACATACTTATACGGAAGTACTCTATTAACAACTTCTATACGTCTCTATCTATAGGTAGACAGGTACTTTATTAACTGGCCTAGATAATTTAGCAGAATAACTTTTTGTTTTCTTGGTTTGTGGTATGAGCCGTATGCAACTTGACTGATAGATGTACATAGATATTTGTCTGATAAATGTATTTTCTCAGGTCATGAGTGTTGGCTACAACCCATTAATGGCTCACTACTGAGCACGGGTCTCACCTCATTATTGAGGAGGCCTAGAGCATACTCCACCACGCTGCTCCAATGCGGATTGCTGAAGGGGTTAGTTGGCCAACCCAGTGTCGAAAGTTATCAAGCCACCCGAAGGCCATGGCTTAACGACTGCTATCCATTGATAACAACCGGGACCGACGGCTTTACGTGCCTTACGTTGCTTAACTTTGTCGATCGCTTAGGATCGACGCAAGCCGCCGGGCTATGAGCGCTTCTTTAGTGTTGCTGGTGTGTTATTTATTTTATCCATGTTACCAGCCACACAGGTAACCTAGTGCAGTTTTATGTGTTAGCGTTTATTTTTATTGACATTGTTTTAGTTCTTGAATTTAGACTAGGTACATTTACCAATCAAATCTGTCAAAATCTTATAGGTATACCAACTGCATATGGAGCTTGTTTATTTGAAGAGTTTTTTTTAAAGTCGGTTAAAAATTACTTGTTCTCTGACTATCAGCCGGAAGAAATATGTCGTTTGGGGGCAGACTTTAGCAAGTAAGTGAAAGAAGATAAGTAAGTATATTAATTAAGTACTAAAATAGCCCTTATACCTACTAAGCTACTACTAAGTTTTCCAAGCTGTATGAACTTCAGCTAAAAATTACTGTCGTACGGCCAAAAAACTGAGGCTTTTATTTTGTTTTCACTGATTGATCAGTAGCGGTGATAGCCTAGTGGTTAAAGACTTCGGCCTCCTATTCGGAGGGTCCGGGTTCAAATCCCAGGGCACGCACCTCTGGCTTTTCGGAGTTATGTGAGTTTTAAGCATTTAAATATCACTTGCTACAAACGGTGAAGGAAAACATCGAGAGGAAACCTGCATGCCGGAGAGTTCGCAAAACTCAAGGGTGTGTGAAGTCCGCCAATCCGCACGTGGCCAGCGTGGTGGACTATGGCCTTAACCTTCTCATTCTCAGAGGAGACCCGTGCTCAATAGTGGGCCGTGATGGGTTGAGATGATGATGATGATGATGATTGATCAGTATCAGTGTGAATGTCAAAGATGACCTCGTGAGATTGATAAATAGCATATTTCAACAAAATATTACATGATAATTAAACACGGAACTCTTACGTCATACGCATCTTACTTATATAGTAGCAACTAGCGTAACTGACGTAAATAAGCATTTTCTATAATAGATGTTAATTTTCGTTGTAACCGAATAGTGTTGTGAACCAGTTAGTACATTTGATTTAATTGTATACCTAAGTATTCTCGCAAGGTCATTACCTAATGTGTGTACCTGCGCACAACTCACAAATTAACGATAAGGTAAAGTGAATTATATGTATAAGCAAACCCAGTAAGGCTAGAGAGTACCTAATCGTTACGTACGTATTACTTAACAAAACAAAGTAAAGGGCATACATAAATTTATTTTTTATACTTTTTTAAAAGATTTTTTATTATTCCAAGCTACCTACATTTAAAGTATAGAATTGATCTGTGTTCATCTTTCTATGAATATGAAAAATTACAATTCTTATTTAATTACTCACATTTCAGATCTGATGTTGATACTAAGTTATACTAAATTGTAATATTACGATTTTGAGTAACTAGTCAGAATATCTTCCTGAATATCCTTCCTCTTTAGCAAACTCTACATGGAGTCAACATTCAGCACTAGCCCATACAACGTTTAACGGCGTCAGTTTAATAAAATCCAGCCGTCAGTTAGCTTCGTCTATCGCTCCGTCTACGCGCATTACCGCAGTAATCTAGTTAAGAGACATGCAATTGACGTCACCATTCACTAACTACTGTGAATATGTGTAGTACAGTACTTTTCGATAGCTTTACAAAAGATTGTTTTTAAACGTAAACTACAACTGGTGAGGACGTAACTTAAGTATGTTTTATTTAGTTTTGTAAGCAGGCTTTTTAATTTTTTTCTACCTTTTTTGAATTTACTTTTTTACTTTTATTAAAAATACTGCAATACTTAATTAATAAATTTTCTTCTAGTATCCATTATTCATAGATATGTGTAGATGACAACGCTTATGCAACACTAAAGAAAATGTGCTATCACCATTCAAGTGCTATTTAAAGGCGGGCAAACATTGTGACACACAATCTTAATAGATAATCTGTGGTGGGCGGTGACCGATGGGCAAACGCCATCAATCAGGGCTTTCGAGGCGAGGGCTCAAATAAACGATTAGTTTTCAGTAAGCAGTCGACAGAAGCCACTGAAGCGAGCGCGACAAATGTGCACTTCCGACGGCAGGATTCAGCAAATTGTTTCCGAAGGCTTTCTAACAAAGTTATATACTTACTCGTAGCTCGTCAACGGTATCAATGTATCTCGGCTATCTTTGTGGGTCGCTTGTCGTCGTGTTATGCTGTCGTCGTATTACAAACACGACTTTGATTTTGAAGCGTTAACAACACTATATTTTAAACTTAACTCATCCATATTTTATACGGGGATAACGGCGTACGAAATAGGTACCTACATACCTAGAGTACCTATATCATAATAAAATGTCACACAGAAGATCTAAAGACTACTCTTATAACTTAGCACCAGCAAACTGGACAAATCCTACATACATCCTGGTTATACACTGGGATGGTGTTGCACTAAATTCCTTGTTAAGTCGGTCACAATAGTCGTGGGCGACGGTGGAAATTGAGTCCTGCCTGTTCTTTTGTTCCCTTAATTCCTTAAGAAAAAAGTATTCTTTGTAGACGTAGGTAGGTAGTAGTAGAAACCAAATGTGCGGTTGAGGTTTTCGAATGCAAAGTAACCAAATAAAACATAGTAAGAAAGAAAACCACCGGCCAATCGCGGCAGGTTCCGTGCAATTTCATCGACCATTAAACAATAATTTCATCGAATTTTATATCCAACGCATTAACGCGCCACGGTAGAGCTTCCATTATCCCACTTCCTTCGAGCTCCCTGCGGAAATCTCACCGCATTCAAATATTTAATTACTTCAGCTCTCGATCATTTATAAACTCGGGCGGGAGTGCTATCATAAAACGCGCTAATGCCTTATAATTAAAATATTCTCAACAAGCCGTGGCGTAATGGCACCTCCGGCGACGGTCTCGGATGGAAAAAACGCATAAAAAATTACATTCACCCAGAGGACTCACCCCTTGTGTCGGGAAAATCGATTAAAAAGAGGAGTCGCGGGGCGAAGGCGACGGGGCGGGAGTTTAATATGTACGAAAAAATGCACGACGCCGCGGGAGCGAGGGAGAGATCCAAGGAGTGGGCCTCGAGTTGCCTTCAATTTTTATAATTACGTTCATACGTGAGCGCGGCTTACGACGCTCCGACCATCGCCGCCCGGCCCGGAGCGGCGCGTCGCGGCGCGCTTTACTTATTTACAATAGTTTGCTCCGTGCCAACAACGAGAGGATTTTTAATTATTTACACTAAAACCGTTCTCTCTGCCCTGTCTTCCTTAAATTGAATAAAAAGTAACTTTAACGCTTTTTCTTTGTCTCGATTCGTTTTCCCAACAACACGAGCCTGATGGAATAAGACGTATTATAACTTTTTTCGTTTCCGACGAAATCAATTTCCATCAGTAAAGACGCTCAAAACTTTTCCACGCACGCAGCAATCAAGGAAAGGAGGAGGCAATAAGAGCGGGATAACCGACTGGAGGACGTTATCTCAGGAGACGGTTTGCAAATGAGCGGGAGCCGCACACACGCGCGCTCACACATACGCTAATCCTCGTCCACACACCGTACGTATGCGTGCGTACATTTTATAAATAGATATCGCTTTTTTTATCCGGGTACAAGAATACGTAGGGGGGCGCCACCCGAGCCGAGGGGGACCCCTGCGGGGGACGTGTTGGATTTCAGATTGCTACGAACTGCAAAAATGAGGGATGAAAGAAATATAGCTTAAAACGCAGATATTTCCCGGCGTCTTAAGGCGGGCGGAGATGGGGAGGAAGGGTGTGTGTGGAACAAAGTAGAGTGGCGATATTGAACCAAAATGAAATGGTAAACGAACCGTGCGCGTCCGTTCTAATGCGAATTTATAATTTGGACATTGCCCCGACCGGCGCACTCTTTGAACTGCGAGGGGGTGGGTCGCGAAGGTGAATTTACAAGGAGTGCGGATGTGATTTATAAATAGGGGCCTGCCGCTGACCGTTGATCTTCGTTAAAGGTTTTTTTCCATTAGCCGTTGGGGTTATTAATACGCGCACACGGCATAGCGGTCGTTTGGACACAATGAGCGTTTAGGCGTATCCTCATTGCGCAGGTTAACGCGTGTGTCCGCCGACCTAATTGCCGTCGCGCCGCATCTAATCGGGATATGCGCCACGCGATAATTGCGACAGATTACTGCTAGCGCAGGACACTAAGATAATGCGCGCAGACGCGACACTTCTTTGATGAAACAAAATCGTCTGACGCTAAGCGAACGATTGTGAGATATTAAAGAGCAACTGTAATCACAACGAGACAATCTTGATGTTTACTTAAATTTTGGATCGAATTCTTCAGTACCCTCTGAAATGAACATTGAAAGTAGGCAGAAACGACTAAGCCTCGTCTGCAAGCGTAGCTGTTCCTTGACTTTATTACCGAGACAATTGTTACTGTTGCTAATTCACTAATGAGTTATGTAGGTGTAGCGCGGGCGACATAAACGTTGCATTAACAATTGTGACACATTAGCGTTAAAAAGTTTGTACAGCGAAATCTGCCGTGACTTCAGCCGGAACGGGGAATCAATGAGTTTACTGCCAACACTCATACGGGGTCTGACAAGTGTGCCGTCTAAGCGGTAAAGTGAAAATTGCGTACGTGAACTGGGAGAAAAAATATTAAAAATTAATCAAGGCACCGGCACCGGTCGGGGCGAGCGGCAGGGAGCACATGTGTCGACAAAAAACCGCCTCCCTCGCGCCGAAGCACGTGCGAGAGGCCGTTACGGCCCCGTTCCGTCGTCGAGTTAAAAGTTCTTTCGGACAAACAGAGGATTTGTCACAATTACAGCGGGGCGGCGCGTCCCTACTTGATTAAAACCTAAATCACGTGACATGTTTACAGCCACGCCGGAGGTGTTTTCAATTTGCCGACTGCTAGAATCGCCATTGGCGTTCCGGACACGTTCCGACGCACCTACGGGGGCCGGCCGGCGTTTTGAATTTGTTGCGAATTAAATTATTGACGATCTAATCGGTCCACCCGATAGCGTTCGTTCCCCAGAGAGCCGACTCCCACAAGACACCATCGACCCGTCAACAGTCACGTTTCTTAATTATTTTCAAACGCCAACCGAAGCCCGTGGACGATTGCGACGCCTCACTGTTTCGCCACGGTAGCGTTTCGGCTATAAAAGAAGAAGATTAACATTTGAATTAATCGGAAGATTAAACATAATGAAAGAAAATCTCATTACGATCCCTATAATGGCGGTGAGAAATATATCTGTGCGAGCGGAAAGAAAAAACACGCCGCATAAAAGAAAAGGCGAGCGCGAAGAAAATTAAAAGCTGGAACGAAATTAAAAAATGTTGAAAAAATGTAATCGACGCCGAGGCGCGATTAGGGAGGAAATGCAAACAGGGAGGGGCGGGGCGGGGAGCGGGGAGCTAAAAGTTCTCAATTAAAGAGCGGCTACGGAAAGTCTTGTTGTAATTAGATTTTTTCTCATCTCCTTAAATCAGCGCAGGTCGCCGCTGACACTTGCTTGTTTAATTTGTAATCGAGACTTGTTAGCTTCCGTTTTTCTTTTAATTTCATTCTCTCGTTCTCCGAGGAGTAATTGAAACGAACCGCCTGATTGATATTGAATTAGACGTTTCCCAGTAAACGGAATTACTTTCTGATTTCACTTAAATTAGATTTGTCTGACGTCGGAGTAACATAACTACACGGCTGCAGTAAGTAGTGCACGCAATCAGAAAACGTACGAATCAGGCATTTTTATTATTGCGTTACACTCATCTCAGATAATATTTTCTTAGTTCACTACATGTATCGGTAGGTACTTGTTACTTTCTCATACATTTCTGATCTTCCAATACCGCGTAGGTGATTGTTGAGTTAATAAGGACATTGAAAATTATGTCATCTACCTACTATAAATAATTATACTGGATAAATCTAACGTTATTCTAATTACATAATACTATGTAAAAATATTAGTTGGGCCGGATTCAATAAATTACAATTTTCCTTTCTTTCCTTCCTTTCCTCAAATTTTTGCCGTTAAATTCAACAGTGACAATTCTTGACACACACTCATTCACATACATACATCTTTCCAATCAGAAAAAACTTAAATTTTACTCAAACTCATTTTCTTTTACTCGCACAGATTTTAAAATCACAAAGTATTACCTAAAATGTAACACTAACATTTTGCAAATAAATGTCATGTTTGTTTTTACGGCAGAAGTAAACAGATCGTTACACCTTGTTGTTTACAAAAGCATTTTCCTCTCCAAGCGAAACTGACCCGACTTTCCTTTGCTGACATTTCAGTCCGGCTTCATTCTTTAAACTTCCTTTATCCCTCCCTATTGTTACTGGCTGTTAATTAATTCACAGGCAGCGAGCGGCGGGCCGTAATTAAACATCTCGCCTTGTAATTACTTGCGCTTAAACTTGTCGGAAGTTAGCGGGAGTTGTCGAGGATTGTCGGGCTTTAAGTGGCCGGTCAGCGGGCAATTAAGCACGCCCACGATTAAGCAATTAAGGCGGTTAGGGCGGACGCTTCCTTTGAGGCTTTTCCTGTTGAAAACTTTGGATTTTCGAGCTTTCCCGTTTGTTTATAGAGGGGCTGTGGTTGTTTGCGAGTAGGAATAATTTCTTAATTTTAGGGAGATTTCATTTGATTGTGTATTTATTATTCCTGAATGGGTGCGTATGTTGAATGTTCTTAACATATTTTATCTACTTACTACCTGTGTTAATATTATGCTATTGGTTTCATTTAGAACGTAGGAAAATAGCTCTAATTTTGTTTTATAGATTTTTTATCATATACTAGTAAACCCGCCCTCGCTTCGCTTCGGGGAACCAGTCCCTTCAAAAATCTTTATAAATTTTAACAAATTATGTTATTCCGATGTATAAGCTATATTACTGCAAAGTTTCATGAAAATCCGTTAAGTAGTTTTTGCGTGAAAGAGCAACAAACACACACACACACACTCACACACATCCTTACAAACTTTCGCATTTATAATATTAGTAGGATTATGTAATGATACTTTAACGCTAATGAATTCGGCTCTTGCAGGTATGGTATCCCACCTATAGAATCTATACAACTATTGGAAAATCTTTCAAAATACTGAATGAACAAAAACTTACCAAAAGTTTAAATATTTTATAATAATAAAATTGATGGTAGATAACATTTTAACAGCATTCCTACTTGAAATAACTTTAGATTTCTGGCGTCTCAACTTTCAAATCTTTGTGGCACCGCTACAGCTTAAATATACCCCGCTTCCGTTATAATTATTCCGTAATTAATATAAAATCCGTTATAATAATTAATCATTAGACCGCAGCTAATCATGGAAGGGTTAAGCCATTAATTAAGAACCTGGGAATCTCCTTACAAACAAGATATCATCCCTCAACCCTTATTAAGGGTTGTAGGGGTAAGGCGGTAATTCAATAAAGCGGTGTAAACTGCGCAAACAGGCAGAGAAAGGGTTAATTTGCATGTCGGTGTTACCAGGGTTAACCGGCGCTTCGTTAGGGCAGCCATTAACGAGCTAGGGGAAACTCATGGGAAAGTTGGTCTAGGTCATGGTTGTTTGTAATTAACGTCGAGTTTCGTTCAGAAGCTTGGCAGGTTTGCGAGAATTGAGGCGTTTCGGGCATTGGTATATTTATCACCCATAGTGCCATAATATTCATCGTCTTTTTGTTAACAAAGCTTAGTTTCGTACACGTTTATTATGAGCCTGACTTGTTGCTATTTATTGCTAAGGTAAAAAAAAAATCAAATTAAGTAATATTAAGTTAATGACGCTATATTATTAAGTGCTATGTAGGTACCTCCGAGTTTCAATAAACGGGTTCAAATTCAAATAATTTAATGACCGATTTCAGGAAAAGGTAGAGATTTTTAATTCGCTTATATTTTTTCGTTTTTGGAACTGACATCTTACTAAAACTATGTTTAATCCTATGAATTTTTGTCCGTAGAAATTTCGAATCGACTTTTTCGACGATTAAATATCCTAAAGTAATATTGGGCAAACATTTCCAAGATTTGTACCTTCACAACACAAACCAAACACTTTAACAAAACCCTACCAACCTGCTATCAAGTAAATCTGGTGATGTATTATAAACTATAATTACAGAACTTCGTAAAATTGTAAGGACCAAATGGAAGACAAATAATGTATTCTTTTTGGCTTGTATATTATACGTGTATGAATGTTCCCAAAACACGCGCTTGGGCGGGGTCTATACATTTATAACTCACTAATTTGTTGTTTGAAGGATGTTAAATTACAGCCCTCCAATTATATTAGTATTAATATTAATGAGATTTGCTTGCTACCTTTTTTATAGTTTTTATTGAGATATATGCTTTTTAGAGTGTACTATTAGAATAGTTACTTCCTTAGTAGGTATAACAAAAAATTGTTTCTGTTTTGTGTAAATAATATTGTATACCTGCTATAGGATCGTTTTGGTTTATTTTTGGTCTAACCGTATTTTGAAAGATTAAATACTCAATAGAATTAATTAAAATGTTTGCGAAATCTGCCCCTGCTACGATATGAGAACGGTAACCAATAGCACTTAAGATGCAGCTATGCCAAATTAAAATTTACCCTAAAATAATCTATGTTTCCAATTATTGTGGGAACTTCGAAATAAGTTTCTAAAATGTTTTCACGACAGTTAAATAGTCTCAACAATAAACAGTTAAATAGACTCAACAATACACTCGTCAACAGTTAATAAACAAAGAAAACAAACAAACAGCGAAAAAAAATACATCACTTTTGTAAGCAAAATGTTAATTAGACACATTAGGAAAGAACAAAATGTTTTAAATAACGTAAAACGAGGAAAAGCAGAGGGCGTTACAGATTATAAACTCTGATTAAATTCATAGACAACAGTATCATTACGAGCTGTCAGTGAGTGGTGAGGTGTTGGAGATATTAATGATAAGTGGGCGTTTAAGCCGAGCAATTATAAACACCGTGTAAACGTTTAGCTTTTTGTAAACATTTCACGCACCGTTTAACGTGACTTTTATTAATTGGTGGATACGTTTGTTTTATTATTCCACTTAACGCCCATTAGGAGTTAGTAATGAAGGCAAAAAGAAGAATACATTGTATTAGCTTGTTAGAATAAAATTGCTTGGGAAAAATGTTTATAGTTCATATTAAAAAGCAAAGTGATTGTTGTATGTTTTGTTTATTGAATGATTTATTGAGTATCTACATATATATCTATGTTCTAACATGAAAATATTGTCTTAAACCAAATAGTAAATGCTACATTTTTTCAACAAATTTTGTTTTCCTTTTTGTTTTAAATCCCTTACCTTGGGGCATTCAAAAAATGCTATGTGACTAAAATCGAAACGCTGTAACAAAAAATCCAGGACAGATATCGTGGGAAATATCGTAGAGTTAGTATCAATTCGCACATTACTCTCAGCCGAACGTGCGCTAGTCTCGATCGGGGCAATTTTGATTGATCGCGTCGGTTACAATGTGTTACTGATAACAGTATATAAATGATTTGTGTTACGAACAAATATTTTTTGAAACAAATTTTTAAAATTAATATTTATGCCACTATCATTTAGGTATCTACATGTGCATTTATAAGTAGTGCGAAATGTAACTTGCGAGAAGACTTGATGGGATTCGCGTATTAATTGTTTTGTTTTATCAATCCCCATGTCGTCATTTTCTGCTGGAAATATGGAGAAGAGGTCTTTATCTTGATCTTACTCTTTTACTAAAGTTTAATAACAGAGTACAGTGCCTCTATTATGAGTTGTTGTAGTAAACGTAAAGGACGTTACTATTGCAGTTAACGTTTAGAATTTGTATGAGAATTGTAGTTCAGTATCGTAACCGCTAGAGGCGCTGTACGGATTCTCATACAAATTCTAAACGATAGACGCTAGCGTGTATAGTAAAACCATTGAGTAAAACATAGTATTAAAAACTCATAATAGAGGCACAGATCACTGTACTTTTGTATCCAAATTGACAGAAAAATAAACAATAGACGGTTGTAATGGTGATAAAATCCCTAAAAAGATCTCCATCTCGATCGGTGACAGTCTTAGTTCTGTTGTATTGAAAGCAATTTGCTTCCCGTGTTCCGGCACAGATGAGATAACTAAACTAGCGGCACGCTATGATGGCCGGTTTGACGTTTGTCCGCTCATGAAGTTCCGTATTAATTGATAACGACTTTGAAGGAAATAATTGTATTACTTTATTGACGATAGTGATGTGCAGAGATTCATAAATTTTATCGAATGTAGTTTTAGGTTTAGGACTCAAAATTTATTTATTAAATTGATTTCTAAAATGTATACAAGTGTAGAAAAATCAGTTTGCACCATTTAAGGGGTGAATGTACCATTGTGAGTATAATGCGATTGAGTTGGTGTGGGCTCAAATTAAGGGATATGCTGCAAGACACAATACAGAACCCCCATTTACCACAAAAAAAATGCTAAAATTATTAGAAGAAGCTTGTGAACATGTGACTAAAGGAGACTGGGAAAAGGTTGTGAATAGAACTGTTAAATTAATAAGGGAAGATTATGAAAGAGATGTGAAAATAGATAATATTATAGAAAACGAACATATAATTATTAATGTAGGTGATGATAGCAGTGACGACAGTGAAAATAGTAGTATGGACGAATCTGATTAATTATGGCCTTTTGTGGCACCTTTTTTGGTATCTTTTGTATTCATATGTTTCTTGTGTGCATATAAAGTATGTATATTCATTTTCATTCAAATATTCAGTTCGTTCAAATAAATTAAATAAACATTTACATTTTTGTTTTATTAAACCTATTTAATCAGGTACAAAAACAAAACTTAATTGTTTTTTGTTCGAGAATAAATTGACATTCCACATCACTGTTGTAATGTGTCAAACCGGCCATCATAGCGTGCCGCTAGTACCTATAGTACAACTATTGTCATACAAACCTTTAATAGCTTTCTTCATTCACGTTTGTTATTGCATCGCCAAAAAACGCTTAGACGCGCTTTTTATTTATGACTTACAATATTACAATTACGGTAAAAACACGGCTCGCAAAGTGGGTTAAATAATTGCCTCAGTAAAAAGGGCTGTTACATTTTCTAACAGTGTACGGGCGCACGGGACGAGCGTGCGTTGGAGTCACTCGACCGACGCAATTTTGATTGATTGCATTGCTTAGTGTAGTGTAACCAATCTTATTGAATACTCGCATTGTGCACCGTCTAAAGGCCATCGCTGCTATCGACGCGCGGCTTGTCAAACGCTTTAAATTGAAAAAAAGGGGACAACCCTAACAGAAACTCATAATGCCGTTGACATTTTAGATTTTGGGGAGTTATTGTAGTTTTGTCAAAAAATGCTATCGCAATTTGTTATGGCGGTGCGGGATGTATAATGATGGTTCGGAAGTTGACAGTACCAAGTTTCGATCTATTGATGAGTAACTTACTTGCGTTGAAGAATTAAATCTGCTAAACTCAGTTGTCGGCCATTTGTGAAAATAGAATCATCAACATAAATAATCGAAATCAAGTATATACCTACGCATTATAAGGGATAACTCCAAAACCATATGTCATATGTAACTTTAACTTCGAGAAATCAAACTTATTTTAGAAAATTATTGTTATAATGCATCGATGAGGCCTTTGTTATGTTGGGCGTATAATTATACTATGTATAATTATGCTATAATATATATATATGTAGGTATAATTATGCTATGTAGCTTGGCTTGTCGGCTTGTCTATTCGTTCGTCAGCTATTTACTTAAAACATACGTTTTCTCTGCGTCTGTTTACTTTAAGCCATGTTAACAAATTAAATCCAATCAGTACAAATAACTATCGGGCACAGGGCATACTCTAATAGGATGTCAAATTCATGTCGATGTTCAATCCTGTTCGACAGGAGGGCGGCTTTAAAAAGAAAAAGGGGTCGGTGGAATCGATTTTGAAACTTCAAACAAGATGAAACAGGATTCCAATAAGTCCACTTACAAGGTTTCATTGTGTGCATGTTGATAAATTAGTATAGTATGTTTACAAAAATGTATAACTACATATAGGTATGAGTAGGTACGTAATTATTTTGCTACTAGATGAACTCGAACGTCTAGATTTTTTTGTAGTTAAAATATTAATGAACCTAGGAAGTTTTAAGTATGACTCTATACGAAATATGAGGAAATCAAATCATAGAAACTTATAGTACCTACATCTAGATTATGGGTGATGGGTGGCTCGGTGGTAATGCCTTGCATATTGCGTATGGTGAAGAATAAAGCTTGTCTTGTTGCTTGTTGATATTTACATAAAAAAAACTATGTTAATAAGCCTATCGACTAATGTTCATGGAAAAAAGCATTAGGAGTACTACTTAAAATTTCACAACTTTGGTACCAGACCTTTTTCTTTGAGTAAAACCGACCGTTAATACTAAACTTAGTTATTGTGAACGGAATATAAATTTTGCCACCCAAACTTTGATAATAAACCTTAAAAATGTAAGGCAAACAAATGGTATTTTTGAATTACAAAGGAGGCATCGCGAAAACAATAATTAGAATAGCCGATATTGGCGCATGGCCGCGAGCGTACCCACCGTGCCCTCACCTCCCCATTATTTTATCTAATCAAAAAGTTTTAAAGGAAAAAATTATGCCGGCCTGTATTATGAGTCAACTTTCTTCGGAGGGGAACAGCGGGTATATTTTTAATAACGAGTGCGTTAAAGAAAGTCATTGTACGGAATAAGGCACCTAAATCTGATTTTTATTGCGGAAATCTTGGACGAGCTATGGATTCCGGTAGAAAATGTAGAGGTTTTTTTAAACAAAATATCTAATCTTATTATTACTGTTAACTCATGATTTTGTTCTAATATCATTAATAAATAGTACGTAAATTCGTGAAAAAGTTAAGTCTTGACAACGAAATGTACGATTAAGGTAGGTAGGTATGTAAAGTAGGCACTGGGCTTTAATTTGTGCCGTGAATATTAATAAATATCTTCATAATATTATGTTATGTAATAACTATTTTATCAGAATTTTAACATTCACATTTCACAACATTTTAATATGGATAAGAGGATTTAAAAGTCTACAGTTCTGGTTAAACGTTTCATTACCTTGGCTAAAGTAATACATATTTCAAAGAAAAGTGGAATACTTAAACCTTTATGTTAAGTGTAATAATAAATGGGTATCTATAAGGTGGCCCTATTGTCGAGATTTATTAAGAGATCAACCAAATTTACTATAACCAAAGTTATCGTATTTGATGTAGGTACATGTCTTATATGTATCAAAAAATTTAGAAAATATTATTATAAAATATATTGAAGATATAAAATACTAAACAGATTTTTTCCGTTTTATAACAAGTTTTTACATTAACAAAGAGTAGGCATTTTTAAAAGTAGATACCTACTTACTTACATATTTATGATTCAATCGAAACCTATCCAAGCATCTTTCTTAAAGCCCCAAAGTTCTTACACAATTAAGAAGGCGCTGGAAAAATTGTTCCGAAAAAAGAGGGTCTCGAGTGGCGAGACTCCCCAAACTGTTTCTTTACACAAAATTTTCTGTAAATACGAAACACCCAAGCGTCAATGAAAATGTAACCTTACGGTGGTGCCTTAAAGTTTACTTTTGAATTACAGCAAACTCATAAAAAACATTTTATTAGACAGCATTATTATTGCACACCTTGTATGCGTAAATCAGCGCTTGAGGCAAAAAGCATTTTTAAGAGGAAAAATGCAATTATGCACAGAAGAAAATAGGGGAACAGTTCTAAACAATATAAGATAATCATTTTCGTATTCTGTAGTAGATAGGTAGGCACTAAGAAATATTTATAAGTTGTACATTATTTAAGTACTTTCACGTTGTAGTAAAACTATTATTTGCATCTAGGGATGTCGATTCTTTCTGAAAAAGATCGATTTTTGAATCGATTCGAATCGTAACCTACTGAATCGATTCACAAAAAAATCGAAGTGTAAAAGATCGATTTCTAAAAAATCGATTTTTCTCCATGTCTGCATATAATGTAAATATAAATTCATTTTATGAAAAACAAGAAAGATACTATAATAAATAATCTCTTATCAGTGAAATCAATGATTTTTTTAGTTCAAGGAATTCGATAATTACAAATATTTTGATTACCATATCAAAGCATCAGTAACTTTTTTTTATTTAAGAGAGGATAATGAAACTAAGCACGCAGCCATTTCGCGAGTTTTTGAGTAATTGACCCTTTAAACACCGTAATAATTATTACGGATAAAATTGTTCCAGTAAGAGAGTGTACCTTGGGGCTTTACGGAAAATTTCCCTCTCCACTATGAAGTTCATGTAAGGGAGTTCATACTACCAACTCCCTTACAGCGCGTTTTTCTGTCGGCGGCGTTAATTTTATTGAGTTGTGTATTGGTACTTATTTCATGGTAGTGGGGGTTAAAATCCGAAAAAACCCGAGGTATATTTTCTTACTAGGACGGCTTTACATTCAATTGTAAATAATTTTATGGTTTTTACCAAAACCGAAAAAATCGAACGACGATTTTCTAGGGTGAAATATCGATTCACTGAATCGATTCAGTACTACGTATCGATTTAAAAATTTATTATTTTTGGTCTGAGAAATCGATTCTCCGATTAATCGATCTCAGATCGACATCCCTATTTGCATCTTCATTCAGATTACAGGTACCATACCATATTAATTGTCTAATAACCACATTAGTTTAACGAAGGTACCTACATCTACTAAGTTATGGGATAAATGGTAACGTTCTATGTAAAATGAAAAAGTAACCAAAAGAAATATTTATTTATCTACAATAAGCACAGACTGCGCATGTGAGTTCAACTGCGTAATAGGTAAACAATTTAAATTCAGAATCATATAAATTGAAAAACAGAATCATCAGGAAGCCACGCGCGGCCCGCCTGGTTGGCGGGAAACTCAAAATACAGCGAATAGTTGCAAACATTGGGTCAAGGCTTCGGCTCAATGTCGTGCAACGGGACCCGAGAACACAAGCGTTCCGTACACGAATGTGAACACGTCTGATTTATTGAGACGCGTCCGCTGATAAAAATGTTCGCAGACCAGAATGTGGCGTATCACCGAACAGTATTTAGGGATCTTATTCTTCGTTTTTGTCTGTGACGGCCGTGGTTACACGTCGAAAGGATTTTATACAAGGGCGTACCAAGTTTGAATCTTAATTAGTAGGCCCTGTAGCTACAACGCTACAGTGTTGTAAGCGATAAATAAACTTCTTAGAGGAGCATTTCTATCGAAGCCCGATATATTATGTATTGGTTGGGGTAGGTTTTTGGTCATATGAATAAAAAAATTTAACTCCGCGTGATGCTTGAAGACAGGCGGATAATAACACCAAAAATATTGTTTGGTCTCTACACTCAGCTCTACATCGATAACAAAACCTATTAAGTATATTATTAGCTTTGATGTTTTAAATATCTAGATGGAACATCGAATCCGCGCAAACGTGTCAAAAATGTGGCTAACTGTGACTATATGTGACAATAGACGAAGGTGTAAAACATCGCCTGCACGCACACATGCTTGATATTGTTGCCTTGTTTTTTTGTTTTCATTGTAGGGCGACGCTCAATCTAGATATTTAAAACATCAAAGGTTTAGGTAGTATTAATAGATGATGTTTAAAAATGTAAGTAAACACGAAGATCATTTCAAAAAATCACGATGGTTAAATTAAATTTGATTTACGGATTTTTGGTTATAGGATTGCAGAACAGAATAATTGTATACATATTATTATACATGAGTACGAGTATATTTACGAGCTTGGCGAAGAAGAGTGGTCCAGTGGAAATAAGACAAAACACCTCCATACACTACGCTCGTGAGAAACTGTACGGAACATCCATTGATAATTCGGTGACATGTTAAAGCTGTTTTTTATTTAGCTCGCCCGCTCCGGCCTAACTAACATAACATAAATATGTATGGTGGTCTTATCAAGGACATATTATGTAGTCCCGACGCGTCATTCGTTCGCCCGCCATCCTGCATTCGGGTTTGGAGTCAGCCAGGATTATTTGCTTAATATTTACATGGTCTCGAAATCACACGGTGGTTTAGGACACTGTTGTACGAGTTTTTAATAATATATATCCTTGTTTATGTAAGCTGACGCAATGGAAAATGATGTTAAATAGTCCTTATCTGTGATTCCTGGTTAAAAAGGAAGGAAAACCAGATTTTTGCCGGCTTTAAGACACTGACATTAAAGCAAATTCACGGTCAACAATTCACGGTCTCTTAAAGGTCTTTTATCATTAAACTAGGTGGTAGAGAGCCAAGCAGCTTTCAATAGGAGTTAATGTTCGCTATACCTTCGTCAGTTTCTTAGCAAGGTGCACTACGAGAAAAGAGGTGCAGTCTCAAAAATAAATGGGGGCGCACTCTGACACACGCTTAAAAAACAATTTCAATTATTTCAACGAAGTCTTCAATTTCTGAGAGTTAAATGTTGCTATAGTGCTATCTTCTTAGCTGTGGAAAATAAATAATTGAAGGAAATAGGTGAATGTATGTACATAGAACGTACAATTTGTATTACCGATTTGAAAAAATTACATCACAATTTTTTATGTTTATGCGAAGTATTTGATTTATTTAATAGTATGAAAAGCAATAAGGGGGAAAAATAATATTTCTGTGGATTATTATTTGATTGCCGTATCTGTAAGGAACTTAAGTGTCTACATGACGAATTAGTTCATAAGACTCGTTCCTGAATCTAGTATTTTTTGGGTCATCATCGGTCTAAAATCACGTCCAATCTTCGGCCATTTCGTTAAGATTGATGGTAGTTGAGTTTATGACAGTCACCTTGATATATATTTTTTATATCTTTCACGGACATTAGATTGATTATTACTGATCAATTGGTTTGGTTCAGTATTTTGTTATTTACATGAAACGAGATTATTTATACTTACCTACAACGTACAGTAAAACGACATAGGGTTCTAAATACGGACGAATATTTTTTAAATTAAATATGTTTTTGAATTATCTAGTTTTTAACATCCACCAATTTTTTTATAGAATTTGTTTTATGGATTGTTATTAAACAGGAAAATATAAGATATCGTCGCTTATGAAAGACTCCATAACGGAACGCAACAATATTCGTATCCACGAACGCAGCCGCAAGACAATACAAGTTTCCAATGAGCTATTTAAAGCCAATAAGAGCGAACTTCTTGTCCTATACCAAAGATAATCTTATTAGAAAAAAGTACTGGTTAAGGCAGATTTATCGCGGCATTTATTATTTTTTACCCGCCGAGAACTACGTGTAAGGCACCACGCTGCGCTCTTTTACGTCCACAAAAACACATTTCCGTAATCACCTTATAAAGGGATTACTATAAATAAAAAGGAAAAAGGAAATTAACCGCATTAGACGAGGAAAAAATCCCGTCCCCTCGCAATATGTGCGCTCCCACTGATAAAACACTTTATGTACGCTCTTCGCGCAAATGAAACAATGTGATATTATGTATTCTGTCAGCTTGCTGCGCCGCTGGGGTACATCTTGGCGAGGAAACACTGGCTCTGGACACTAGTTTACCACCACACTTACTAGGTACTTACTAAATGAATGCTGTTTCTCGTATGTTTTTCGTTTTCTGCGCTTAGAAGCTTGTTTTCATAGATCAAGAACTAATTGTTTGGTGGATGTTATAGTTATTATTTTTATTGACGTGATAACGTCTTATAAATTGGTTTGCCGGGTGGCACTTCAAGAAACTGCGTTAGTAGCTCCGCTCACGTTATGCGCTTACAATGAGAGCGAGTGAGAGGCACGCGTCCCTTCCACTCGGGCATGGTTAGCCCGCCTAAGAGCGAGAGAGACAGACATAAAAAGTGAAAGGCACGTGTCCCTTCCTCCTTAACATTACTTATGGTAGCTACGGCGTACACACGTTGGCGTGTTTCAGAAAATGGTACAGCGCCATCTCTGGAGAAGAGTAATCTCGTTTGTTACCTCACTTAGTTGTGACTAATGGTTAATGGTCTAACGGTTAGCAGCGCTAGATGGCGAATGGTGTTACAATGTTTTAAATATAATTCTTTGTATAAATAAATGTTTTAAATTGTTACTATTATTTCATCCTTCTTCCTACTATACGAATGAATATTCACATTAAAATTATTTTACCACTCAAAGTCGTTGTCACGTAAAACTTTCGCCCGTATACCGACTTTACAGGCAACCAATTTTTTTTTCGTTTTTTATTTTATTTCTACTGATTACTTATAACAAGTTAAAATAAGACTAAACGATGATAAAGTCTTACCTGATATGATATATTAAGATAGGAACATCATTAGATCGAAGTCAAATACGTAATTACTTGCTGATGCGCTCAAATAGGAGTCTTGTAAGAATAGGTAAAGGGAGGGTCGTGAGTAGTTTCTAAGAGGCCTCTACGAAAGTTAACGATTCAAGAGGTAGAACAGTACAGTTAAAGAAGTATTTTAGTAATAGATTTAACTAAACTTGCATTTTCTCATACAAATGTAAAATTATAAATAGGTACATACTTGTATACACTATGACAGCATACTAAAGAAAGGAAAACTGATAATATGAGAGATATAAATGTGTTCAAAGATCTGCCTATTTTAATTGGACTAAGGCAGTAGAAAATATGAGAGACGACAGATTACTGATACATAATAATATGTTACACGTACCTACATACGAGCACATAAGTAGTTACTCAGCCATCTTAGTTTTCAATACAAACATCACATCATCTACTTATGTTTTCTCAGGAGACGCTCAGTCGCATTCTCGTTAAAAACTAGCGTCTACCGCATATAAAAGCCTTAAGGGGGTTTTAGATGAACGGAAATCCTTAAGGATACATAAAAATATGCGGTAGCTACCCCTATGTGTAGCCGGGAGGCGGTGAGTAGGGGATAAAAAAGAAAATGAGGAGTTATGTTTTCGGTAATAAAGGTCGGACGAGAGAAATCGTTTAAGACGCCGCCAAATGAGATGGAACGAATATATTTGATTATTTTTATGGCGTGGAATGGCGATACGGCCTCGGACTTAATGTCTATTTATTTTACTAGAATTTAATGTCGTATTGTCGTTATTGGACACTTTTATCGCTTTTCCAAAAGGTGTAAGTAGGCACGCGGATGGGTGATAATTTTTATGTTTTCGATAGAAACATAAAAGTACCTATCTTTAATTGGTAAAATGTGGGTCTAAAGTATTTTCTAATTAATTATTTCGAAGAAATGAATTGAGTGCCTAATGTATTTGAAAGACTTTTAGGTAGCTATACCTAGTAGGTATACTATTTATTATCAAAAAATACTACATAATTTATTTGCAAACTTTAAAAACATTGGTCTCAGCAATTTATTGAGAAGTTAAAAAAAATATATTTATATTAACCCAAAAATATATCAGCTCAGCGATAGCCGATTCGATTTACGGCGACAACAATCGAGAGAGTCGTTATTTTAATGGCTTCTGAAAAAAATGGCATGAATCAATACGAGGGACACAAAGCGTAATTTATAAGCGCATTCGTTTAATTGCAACGAGAAATAAGTATACTTTGATACACTTGCCTCACTTTCAACGATAAGCGCGCAGGAAGATTAGCGAGTGGCCTGCAAAAGTTTTTTTTTGCAGTACAAAATATCATTTCAATTAAACAGTTTATTTCTAAATGTTTAGACTTGGCAAATCACATTTTTTGTAGGTGTTACCTATATCATCGGATCAGAACTAAGTACGATCTAATCTTTCTCTGATTTGAGAGTTACGTATCAACTTAAAACTGATTCTTAATAGTATTTCTACGCGATTGATTATTTGGTAACTTTTGACAGAAAAAAACAGGTTATCATTTGGGTTATATAAGGTTCAATAAATGTTCACCGGTATAAATTGTAAATCAAGCATACGAAGGTACCCGTTAAGTAAAATTTAATATTTCCGTATATCATTATTAATCTAAGAAAACAAAACTGTTTTGAACACCACATAATAACCGCTGTAGTCCCTAGAAAATCCATATCGGTCAGCTTAAATTTTATTTAGGGATCGTCCATCGCGGTTCAATCGCTCGTCGACGGTAGAGCAAGGATCCAACGGAGCATCCACGTTAATTTTGTATCGGTTTTGTTACGGTAGGGTGTGTATCGATTTCATTTAAAAAACGCTGATCGAAACTACAAAATAGTGCATATGGTGACATTTGTCGCATTTTATACTTTTAATGGGTTTAACTCAATAAAAAAGTTACTTTTTCAAATTAGGTATATCAATCTCGTTTTGTTGCTTATATTGTTTTGTTATGATAAGGTGATGCATCAATGAGAACCTAACTTCACCATTCATATCACGGTAAAAATAACTAAAAAGCTAAAAAGCACAAATACCCACCTACTTCCAGAATAGCAACACGTTTTCATGCTGCTTTCTACAGTGGGTCTCGAAAAGATTTCTCGTGATGAATGGTCATCTTATTGCAACAAAGCATACAATATTTCTGGAGAAGCGGATTACCAAAAAATACAACACATTCGCAAAACAGCGTCCGAATATAAAAAGCGGTCTCGCACACAGACACAGGACCCTCGCGACACATAATGAAGGGAGGGCACCATGATATAATGCAGTTTTTTATTGCTTACTCCTTATACCCACAACTAAAAAAATACTAGCGTACATTTTAACTATCACTGTTTTTGTACGGAGATAGGAAGGGTTCGGACAAGGTCTGAGGGTGAGCTCGTTTGCTGATAAAAAATTTACGTCCATTCAAGTTTCGCGAAAGGGCCACGATCTTTTACAATAGACTCTAGGGGTCAAGCAATATCATCAGTTTCCAATGCAGTAGGTATCTAATATGAAGCTTCATCATCTATCTCATTTGAAATCCAGGCCCATTATGATCAGAACAGCTTTTGATTAATATTCTAATTTAATTCGTCTCCAGCGGGACTGTCGCCTGTGTTTTATCGCAGGTAGCCTCTTGTTTCTGAGAAAAAAATATTTATATCTCCTATTAGAAATCCTATTGTTCGCGCGAGGGCACGTCAGCACGCGACAAAAGGAACATTAATTATAACATCCGATTAAAAAAACGCCATTTAGCTGCGCGAGAGAAGTCCTTTGTTTGAGATGATTGAATTTAGAATTCCCTACATTAGCCATCGTCTCAGGGGAAGGGAGCTTGAAAAAATCCACCCATCTTCTATTTGCGTAGGCTGCGCCACTAACGAATTTTTTACACTAAGATATTTCGAAAGTACAGACTAAATTAAATAAAGATCAGGTTACACGGGAGTGTGTATCCAGAGACAGAGAGAAAATGGGTAAGAACGGTGAAACTGCCGAAATATGAGCAACCAATTCCATAAACCACATCGGTGGAAGGAAACACGAGTTATGTTCGTACGTGCTCGCACATAGTAATTAGATATTACGTTTCCCAGCTAATCGTAACTCGCACGGGTGTTGTTTTACCCGAAAGGGAGAATAAATCACGCGTGCACTACACACCATGCTACACCGCGACGCAATAAAAAACAACAAAAAAAAAAGAAACAATGTCAGAGAGCGGAACAAAAGAAATTATACCGACGCGCGGATCTATTGCGAAAAAATCGTTATGATAATAAATGAAACGCTTAAATAAAGAGCAGTAATAATAGCAAGAGAACAATACGGCATGTTTTATGCGTCCGGGGAAGAATTAAGGTTTATTTTGCGAGCCGTAGATAAACTTTTTGACATTTCGCACGCACTCACGTGGCAGCTGTCGTGAATTTTGGGATTAAATTCCAATAGATGAAGTGTTGCATTTAAATGAGTTACGACACGCGCGGCGCGTCTCATTTTTATCGTTACTAAAAATAATATAGGAATGTATATACAAAGCGGATTACAGATTAATTATTTTACTCCGAATCAAATAAACCATTGAAAAACTCTACAGAGGCAGGAATTCGACGAAATACTCAACGCACATTGCGACAATGTCGCAGCTCGCATCGTATCTCTACTGCATAAATATATCAGAAAACATGGCTCAAGAGAAATTTTATGGAAGTCAAGTGTCGTGGCTAATATAATCATATCGGTTATCTTTACATGAACTTCCCTTTCATCTTCTATTATTTAATAATGTGTTCATGTTTATTCATGAATGTGTGTTCGTTTTACAAACTTATTTAATAGTTTTGTGCTGTTGTGCTGCCTAGTTAAATATATTTTAAAATTTATTTTAATTTTTATATTTTAAGCAGTTTGATTTATACAATGTCGCACTTTCACTATTTTTTCGATGCAGCTTTCATTCTATACCTATCTATTTGCTCAGCTACAAAGATTAAAAATACAAGTTAGACTGTAGTGTCAATGGATGAAATGCTTCAATATTTCTCACGCGGATACTTGCTACACTTTGCTACGTGCGTCTGGTCTTTATGAGCACGCATCTTAAAAATGCTACGGTACACTTACATTTTTATAATAACGCACGCCACAGATGTACTATTAATCTCGTGCAGTGTGTAGTTATTAAATCTTGGTGGAGCGGACGGTGTCGTCCGACATATTATTAATGGAAGTGTATCACGGGAGCCATTAGATACGTAATTAACATCGATCGTGGTCGTTAGAAAAAAGCTACTTGAAGTGCTCCGAGCAGCGAGTCCCGTCACTCGTGGCGACGAATAAAAACGTCATTAAAGATTGATCGCCCGAAGGAAGTATCATTAATATTATTCAATTAATAAAATGTAATTTTGCGAGGCAAAACTCTCACCCCAAGGAGGAAAAAGCAATTAGTGGCTAGATTGCAATCCGTCAAAACAACTGCGTAAAAAACTACGAGTGCTCATTAAAAAAAGTATTCGCGAGGGGTGAATATGTAAGGAGTTTTTTGCATAAGACGGAGGCGCCCTCCGTTTTGAAGTTTTTTTTGTAGGGAATAAAGTATGTGGGTGCAGTAAGCGGTTTTCGTCACACTCACCGAGTAAGTGTATGGATTGACGGAGTTTTTTTCTAATTGTGTTGGTAATGAGAGTTGTTATGGTTTTATGGTACGGTAATGAGCAGAGTCGCGCTGTGACATTTGCATGTGATCGCGGGGACGTTTTTTTCGTCGTCACTTTTGTTGATAAAGTTTTTCAACTGTTTTTTCAGACTGTTTATGGCGAGCGATATTGCTTTATTTAGTGTTTGCGGTTGAACATTTCAGAAGCTCCTTGTTTATAGCTAAGGGGTGGTTTATTGTTCTTTTTTAAGTGTTTGTATTCATTGTAAGTAATATGAATATTTCAAATTGTACGTGTAATTGATACGGGTTGATGTTTTTAGGCGTTAATGTGTGGCAAATTAGGTTCGCGACGCGTTACGCAGTACGATTTGAAGAGTGTGATTAGAATTAGGACATAATGTCTGTCTGGGCCTATCAATCAGACGGTTTGTTGGTTCGAAAAGATAATAAACGACGGTGGTCTGACGTGCTGGCGGGCTCGATTTGGTATTAGCAATCATTAAATTGGAAATAACGCTATATCGGCGATACACCGCTTTTCTTTTATAAATATCTCTCACGTGATGGCGGTGCCGCGTCGTGTCACGAACCTTACTGAAACGATGGCAATATTCAAATGGCGATATAAAAAAGACAAGTTAGGTAGCATTTAAAAAGCTTGTTTGTTCAGCGACGAATCGTTTCTAGACATGACACACGGTGCACGGCGCATCCAGTGTTTCTTGTTCCACCAACGTCACCCTTATTTAAAGGTGTTAAGTGTAAATTTAAAACGTACCAGCTGAAGCGTTTCGCGGTGTATCTGCACCATCTTCACAGTTGATACAAAATTGATGTTTAAATGCAAGACCACAAGTTTAGTACGGATAGCTCTAACACTGTTTTGCATTTTTAGTCGCAATCATAGGAAAATGTTAAGTCTTTAGAAATAGGTCAGTATTTAATTAGGTATACGAATAGTTCACGAGTCGCCTTGTTACATGACGTTAACCCATTAGTGTTACTCTTGCTACAAGAACTAATTGAAGCGTCTTCCATAAAATTTTGCCAATAGGTAGGTATGTAGTAAGTGCGAAGGATTTATTGGTTCGATGGCAAGTAAGGAACCTTAGACTTGGCTCAACTTGGTCTAGAGATTTCATTACTTTTTAGAGATAAACAAGCAGCTCTATCGAGACTTGGCTATTTTTTTACAGAATGTTTTTGGAGGGATAGATAGATAGTTTTCTGTCTGATTTACGCAAGTAATTTGGTCATCAGTCACCAGTAGACAGTTATCGAACTCTGGTCTTATATTACCTAACTAGGTCGTTTATGGTTGCTTACGATTCACACAAGTTATGGCATGTGCTGTAAAGCCTTTCTCAAACAACGCTATTAGCAAGCGACTAGGATGTTGTCCAAGTAAAGAATACTATGTCTACTATGCGTGTCCTGTCTGTGAACAATGTCAGTGTCAGCGAATTGTGGAGTGCGTCGTAGTCGCGTAGCTAATAAATAGCGTTGTGTGAGAAGGGCCTAAGTCGTTAGATAACAGCGACGAAATTCGAAGCTGCATCCACAGTTTTCATTGTTCGAAGATCGTTCGTGAAGTGTGAAAGACAAAATCTTTGTCACATCTTATGTTACCTATGGCGTGTCTAGATTATTTAAAACAATATTCCTTTTATACGTATATTATATAAGTAAAACATATTTTATAATAAAGTTATCAAAATACTTATAAGTCCAATTTAATATGTTCCTAAATTGATTTTGTCACGTATACCAAGTCGCGACTAGTTAGCATGACGCCATTAAAGACCCAAGGGTTAAATTACTTTAACGCACGACGTAAAAAACATATTTCATTATGAAATAAATTACGAGCAGCATACATTAAAATTGAAAACGATATGAATATTCATATAAATCAATATTACCCATTACTAACAATGGCGCATTATCGGGTTGCAATTTATTTGCTTGTTTAATGAAATTTGTAACGGGTACGATTTTTGATAGCTATTTCAATTCGCTTAATTCTTTTATATAGCAATATTATTGATGAAAAGAGACGGCTGTATGTTTATGAGTTACGTTTAGTGCTTTTTGTATGGGTTATTGATAGAATTTTTAATGGTTAAAAAAATTACTACAATACCGAACGTGGTGTCAATGCGTGTCGATGTAATTTATTGCGAGTCGTAAATTATAGACTAAATTAAATCGATTCTAAATCCTGATTTTTTTAATGATCGCTATATTACTAATATTAACTATAAATCAATTTGTACTAACTCTTTTATTGGAGCAAATTTAAAATGTTCCGAGTCTTTTTTACAGTGTGTGGGGTGGATTAAATTAAAAGCAATGGCAGGACATTTAACTGACTTGTGCAAACTTGATATAATATATTTAAACATATCTGTACATTAATTTTTAGAACATTGATGCAGTTGAATAATTTCTGTATCTATCTACCTAAAATTATATAAAAATATCTTTAAGCAAAAGACAAGCGTCGATTATTCCTAATTTTCATTCACCCTTAGGTATACTTATTTCTTTAAACATAATTATGTATTTATGTACCTACTATTATATGTATGATATATTATATGTAGGTATATATTAAACAATCCAGTAAAAATCCTAAATACTTAAACTATGCCCTGCATGCAACCACATTTCGAAGGTGCCAAAGACAATGATAATTGTCCCAGGTGAAATATAGCGCTGCCACCGACAAAAGACCTATGGGGAGAAAAAAAATATTTTTCTTTGTGAGCCAGCGACCATTCACTACAGGTGGGGTGACGCGGGGCGGACAATGAGTAGTATCAATGGACGATACCAATATTTTTTGCTTAAGGAGGCGAGTATTCGCAAAAAAACGGTTCCATTAATTATTTTACAAACCATACCCGCGCGCTATGGTTCGGAGGCGATCTTGATCAGTTCTCATTTTGCAATTCATGTCTCGGTTTCTTAAATTATGTTTTATTATATATCCTTTTTGTATTTACAGGGTAAGTTAATTAATGTATGTTGCGTGTTGCCACCTAACTTGTACACCTTTAAATGATTATTTTATATTTATTACATTGCTAGCTAGCTATTGCGCGAATGTTTTGTTGGCTGTCTAAAGATTTTTTATTGTCACCAACATAGTTTATACATATGTAGATTTAGTTCTAAAATTTAACAGCGATACTGTATGATTTTAGGCTTCTCTTTCAGAAAACCAAAATATTTTATTGATTGATATAGCTCAAGTGATCTCAAAAGTTATGCAAAACAACTTTGTTTGTGGTTTTATGTAGGGTTGTTGAGGAATTGATTATGAGGAAGAGGAGGAGGAAGAGGAATTGTGACGCGCAAATTTTGAGGATGCGGATGAGGAAGAGGATATTTTTTGAGGAAGCGGATGCGGATGAGGAAGCGGAAGAGGAATAAAAAAAAATAAAAAAATAATACTTAAATAATAAATTATAAACTAGCGGACCCAACCCAAAAGCTGCTGTCCTGTCTGTACACTAGGTACATATCTACATTTATTATGGTGCGTACAGACTATATAACAAAACATCTTATAAAACATAGTTAAATAACATGTGTTTTTAATGTGGACGATATGTGTTACAAAAACAAGTTATACATATAACATGTTATTAGTTTTTGCAACAATTGACACGCATTGAATTGTTATAAAACACTGTTATACAACAATGTTATTTTAATGTGTACGGTCTTGTTACATTATGGAGGATTTCAGTAACATACACAACACACGCACACAAAAAAAGATATAGTTAATGATACCATTTCATAGAAGAAATGCGCAGTGAAATTCCTCATAAATTCCTCTTAAATTTTGAGGAAGCGATAGCGGAAGAGGATTTTTTTATTTTTATTTATGAGGATGCGGTAACGGTTGAGGAACCCAAAATATTGCGGAACTTCCGCATTATGAGGAAGCGGAAGAGGAATCCTCAGCAACCCTAGTTTTATGTAGCCTGTATAATCTTTAAGTGATACTCAGAATGTAGTGCCAATAAAATTCTGACGCATCTAATTGCTATAGTATACCTGAGTAATGTTATCAGCTCTAGTAACGTTTATAAACATAATCGTATCAATATCATTTGCTGACTATAGCCATATCGGAGAGGCCACCAGGAGAGAAGAATTTCTAACATTTCTAAATAACAATAATGTAAAACGATTGTTGCGGTGTTGGCCATTCTATGCACAGCCCGCTAAGTGACCGCAGGCCTAACTGGCCGATTTGAATTCCGATACAAATAGTTTATCTATTCGTTTTACGTATTTTAAAATAAAACTTATATATATACTTACAATGTAGTTTAAATTTTCTTAAGTAATTTTAATGGGATTTTTCTAAGTTTTCATTCATAAAAAGCAGTAAGTAGGTAATTTTTAACATTCATTTTTTTATTTACGTCCTATACCTAGTGTAATAAAAAAACAATTCATAATTTTTGTAATTGTTCGATTCAATTAAGATCTGAACTTAATGTATGGTTTAATAATAAATTTCGATTAAAGTTTTTTTCTTCGTAAGCCCTTTACAATTAGGTAGGTATACGAAACCATTGTGAAGTTCCAAAATGTTTTCTTGTCTAAAGACAACATGGTGATACGACCAGCTGCCAGGGACATCAACGACACTATTCGATCAGATATAACGACATTACACGCTTGTCTGCGTGAATCACTGCTTGCGGTTTTTAATACCTCAGGCTTATAATCGTTTGCTTCATGTAACGAATATGTTCCTTGTTACTAGGTTATAAAGCCTAAGGTGTTCATTTTTGGAATAGGTATGTTTTCTCTCCTACCAGCTGAATGGTTGGTTATGGATAGCTATAATGTGAAAATATATGTTTACATACTGCAATATTTGGTGTTGTATGTTAAAAGGTGTGGTAACGTTAAAAAATTGGTTTGATTTTTTTTAAAGGAATTAAGGTAGCAAACGAGCATACATCACCAACCCTTCTGCTGCCGTCCATGACAATAGTGACCGATCTAGAACAAGACTCAATTTAGGAACTAGGATGGTTACTCCAGTTAGCAGATGGTGTTAGAATGATAGTTAATTAGATTGCTAATAAGCGTCGGGACTTGGACTGGGGGTATTAGTTACAGTTAGTCCTGTTACTAGCTATATGATTGGTTATAAATGTCTATTAGGTGAAAAAATGAATATATGTATGCTGTAATATTTGGTTTTTATGTTAAAGTGTATGATACCTAACATTAAAAATAAAATTTTGACTGAAAAGCACAATAGACTCGCGTGCCATCCTTAAACACAGCGTTCGCAATATTTCTATAGCCAGCTGGATCATCGGCAGAATACCCACATAAAGGTGTTTTTTGCCCTTCGTTTACGAAAAAAAGTACTTACCCAAGAAACAAAAGCTGGTTTACGTCACGGCTCTAAAATAAATAGTGTCGTTTGTTAAGGGATTACGTTCCTTCGGCAGAACCACGGTGATTGCACGTAGACAATGCCTTCAGGTAGCAATTTTGGTGAGCAAATATAACAAATTTACAATTACGTTTGCAAAACAACTTTATCATTCCACTTTCGACTCTCCGTGTATGTCAATAAAAGTTTTCTTTTTATTTATAAAACTGCAACAACATTAGTTAATTTGGACTTTGTATACGCGTTCCGCGAAAGATGTTCCCGACGCACTGTTATTTGGTTAAATATAAGGAATTGTACTTACTATTGTTGAGTTAAATCCAGTATTGTCGTTGGTGATAATCCGAATTGTACTTTAAACTGATTCTGTTAGTAAAATCGACTAGGAAATGAGGTTTTATTGTCCTATGCTGCGTTATTTGAAAAACAATGCAACTAAATTGTGTAATCTTACCTGAACAATTTTCGATCGAAAATTTTAATATAAATAACGTTAGTTACTTAGATATTATTATTATTATTATTTGATAAAACCGGGCACGAGAAATAAGTTTTCCCTGAAGCCACTGCGACCATTCCTGATCTATTGTGGCCATCTCATTGGAATGAGCTCTGAGATAGATTATTTAGACATTAAACACAAGATTAATTTAAGACCTTTGTTAGACCAAAAGACCTTTTTGTGATTGTTAGACCTTGTTGTTTTATAGTACCTAAACTAAAGGAAATTTAAGAGAAAATGATGTTCTAAGCCTCATTTCTTTTTTGTTGCAATAATGAAGGGCATGTTACCTACTTATAGTTGCTGGTAACTAAGGATATCATAACTGTATTGATGTTATTGGGTTACATATAGCTTATCCATTTAGGTAATCCGAAGTGACAACATTTGAAAACATTTTTTCTAATAAACGTAACAAAATGAAACTGTGGTTTAATTTTTATTTAATGTAATTTTTCTATGACATCCAAGCAATTGAAATGATCATGTTCATTTGCATTTCCTTCAGTTTTATTAAAGGTGATAAAAACGGTCCATCTTATCTGTTTTAAAAAATAGATAATAAACATCAACAGACAGACGTCCGTCGCGTTTGTCTTAGCACAATGCAAACAGGATATTAGAATGAAGGTTCGAAAACCAATAGACAGCTAGAGTTAATTCCGCGAAGGTATTTGGTTTAGATAAGCTCGCTCTAAAGTTGTGAGGATTACGTATCTGGTCCATCGGACCTATGACTAGTGATGGCCGATTTGGGACGGTGATTCATTGAGTGATAAGTTGAAAGGCTTTGGTGTCGTTAAGATGATATCCGTAGTTTTGGTTCCGTATAGGGCGGGATTCCATAATAGAATGAATATATAAGCGCAAAGTAAATCACTTTATTCAGGTCAACGAGGCTTCCTAATTTTAAAGTATTTGCTCATGATAATTTGATAAGAAGATTTATTAAAGAAATCATGGAAGCACGTAATTAAGTAGTTAATTAGCTGAGTTTGTTTTAAACCGACTAAGGAATAGTATTACAAATCTGTTACCAATAGGTATGAGAAAAGTGAACCTTCTGCTTATTTAAAGCAATCACCCAATATTGCATCTATTGTTTTCGATTCGGAATATTTCTCAAAACTTATCTAAGTATATACCGTAAAGGTCTCAATGTATGTAAATTTTGCTTTAACTCAAAATCACCGATCCCCTGCCCATCACTAGAGTAAACATCGCATCCAATAAGTGATCGTATAAATTTTAACGAATATCCATCCTATCTTTTAACTCTGGGTAAAAATGGAAACAAACTATTGACGCGACTTCGGCAAACCAAGATAAAATAAATATTTTAGGGTGGCCGCGCCCTAAACAAACACCGCCAAGATTTGCTGACCGTCGATATAGTTTCAATTTAATACGCCGAAATTTCATCACCTTCTTATTTTCTTGAATATAAACCTTATCACACACGACCAAAGTCCAATATCCTGTACGCAATTTATGGTTCATGAGCCACTTTATTTTGTGTGTTTAGTTATAACAGCGTCTTGGAAGAAATATTTGGATAAACTCGTATTTTTTTTTTGCGCTGAGATGCTCTGTTCGTTAATTCACAATATCTTTTTGAGATTAAGGTACCTAATAATTTTTCAAAGTCTTGGTCTTAAGAAAATATAACATACTCGTAAGAGTTGACAATGCTAAGACTAACATAATCAAAATTTAATTCACAATTACATAACTGGTTACGTTAAGCAAAATAAACCGAGCACAAAAAGGCATCTTCCTTCCCAACTTTACTCAGTAGGCGTCCGAATATTAAAAATGGCGTACATTCATTTCCTCTCACCGTTTATCAGATAAGGCTTGCCTTAGAGCAGTTTTTAGTACATTCAGTATAATTAATATTGGCAAGGTGCCCGAGGCGGTCCTATCTCAGGAGTTATCACGGCTCGCTATATTTCTTCATTAACGACAAGCCACGACTGCAACGCGTCATCTTAGAGCTCCAGAGAGCTGCTAAATCTTGGTAATCATAATGGGAGTAAACGTAAAGAAAATATTATTCTCTTTTATAGGGTTCCGTTCACGAATCTATGTTTATTATGCTCTTATTATTGCAGTAGGTGTGTCATTCATGTGATTATGTACAGAATATAGACGAATAAGTCCGGTAATGGTCCGGTACGATTTTCAAGATTATTTTCAGTTATGCTTCTAATGAAAACGATCAAGCAACATTGGTAGCCTTTACCTTAAAGGCAACCCTACAAGTAAAGTAGGGTAAAATAACATTAAATCGCTACAAATAGGTATCTTTATTATCTACTATTTAGCTTCTCACGAAATAATTATAATTTATTGCGAGGTTGATCTACTATGGATTAAATCACCTGTTTTAATGGGCTTCAGGTTCAAAATAACTTCAACATTTTTAACTTCAATTTGTTGAAGCTGAGGAGACTTAGAGTGCTCTCCTGAAATAGAGGTCGGAAACCCTTTTTCATTTCATACTGTCAAAAGATAACATTAAATAACTTAGTAGGCAAAATTATCTGGCTCTTCAATATATTTATATCTGTAATGTAATGCTTTAAGAGTCAATTTAAGTTATTTTCTAACAAACTCTATAACCATCTTACTAATTCGAACTTATTTTCAAACTTCTGCACTATGTAGGTAAGCTTATCCGTTAGAAATTGCTGTTTAGCGATAAAACCGTCTCTTGTGTAATTCTAATTCATGGATGTTCAAAATAAACGAGTAGGTTATAGAGAAGCAAGACTGTCGTTTTAAGTAACGTGCATTTTTAAATGATACAGAAGCCGCGTAATCATAATTTCACAGCGCTTTCTCAAAGGCTTTTGTTTAACTGAATACGACTATTCTAAGAAGTCAAAACAGTAGCGTCCGCAGAACAGCTACGGAAAGCGAAACAAATGTTCCGTAGTATTTTTTGAACAGTCCTGACTCGGCGATTTATCAAATAATATGACAGCGTTCAACGAACATAATTTTAAGAAAATTGTAAAGAGTATTGTGTTTCATAATTAATGAAGCAAAAGGCTTTCTCGGTAACAAAATATCCCGATCTTAGATTCGGATCGTCATTACTTGTCTCTTTGTGCGACATTCTTTTGCGCCCAGGTGTTCCTATAATTACACTATACGGCGAGAGAGTGGGACGGATGTATACAGATTAGAGTGGGAAAGAAAGAAACAAAATTAGAGCCTTGTGATTGATAACTGTGACAAAAACGTAACAGATGAAAAATAATAATTATGAGATCTTTTGTTAGAGGCGTATGAAGTTTAGGCAGGGGTGCGTGTTCAACGATTATAGTTAATTTACACATGAATTTGTTAAAACTTAATTTGCTTACATTTTCCATTTAAGTCACATTAATTACAAATAAATGAGTTTCTCAATATACTTCAGTTCTTTAATAATATACCTACTTTTTTATTATTTATGAAACAATATCTAATTATAATTTTAAATTGTTCACAAGATTATGGTAAACTTGTTTCTGATACAATATCTATACCTACACATTTTATATTTAATTTTATAGATAAAGGAAACTAATACCCATTTTGAGTCAATCACTTTAATAATTGGCAGCCCTATCTTACATCGCCCGGTGCAATTCTGTTGGCGTACAACGAAGCCTAGGTAGACAATACTGTAAGCGCAGGTAGACAAACCAGCTACTTACTTCTGAACTCGTAAAAATACTCATAACTTTTAATATTAAAGTCATAGGGCGCATTTTTGTGATTGATTCTTGTTTCGGATATGTTTGTTGAGGTGTACTTGTATTTTTTATATTTCATTAGCTAAGTTCGCGCTTTATGGATCACGATCGAGGGTTGCCGACGTGTGTATTGTTTCGTCAAACCAACATGAGAAGCTCGTCAATACAGGATGGGAGTTATTGTTTTTTTTGTCAAGTTTTATTTATCCAAATCAGACTCCAAAGTTATACCAATCCATTATGTGATTTTGCAATATTCTGAATTTGTTATTATTTTTCTTAGCTAGTTGATAATAATCTCAATTATAATCAAAATTTTCTGTGATTAAATATAAGAAATGTGTCTGGGTATATTAAAGGCAGTAACTGACCCCAGAACAATTTATTTTTAGAAAAGATTTTGGTAATAAGTACCAATATCGTTTATCTAGAGAACCAATGCAATACTAACGAAGATAATAAAAATATCAAAAACTATAATTTTCTAGCCAAACTTTTGAACAAATGTTCACGAACACGCCTACTAATTTCCTCAACCTTCATAACAAATACCTCGCAAATTCAACAGGTTTATAAAAAGATAGAAGGTCTCTGATATGGCTCACTATTAAGTAACATTACTTACCGTACCGTAAAAGCCTAGACGAAGTTGTTCATTCGCTTTGTCGATGTCGACACACCGCCCGAGCTGTGCCGACACGGTTTATTTAATAAATTGTTGTTAATTATCTCAACAGGTAATGCGAATTTGATATTTTCACATTCTGTTACACATTTGCTACAACGATTGCACACTGCAGATGATTTGAATTTGTACACTCGAACGAATCGAGCTCATTTAGATGTTGAGATAATAAACAAGACGAATGAGAATTCAAATCTCATCATCCCTACGATTTTTTATAGAAACAATACTCCATGGAGCGTTAGTTACGGTCGTTATTTGCGGAGATTAATTACCTTCGCCATCCGACTTATCGCCACGACCGATCGATATAGTATAAATCAATTTAATCTAATTAAAAGCATTACATGTTTTTTGTTCGATAACGAAACAAGACGAGGTATTAGGAGATGGAATCGTGGAGATTAGAAGGTGAGGTTGAACCAGCGGGTCACCGATGATATCTCTAGATGGTCCGTCAATCCGACGTCGGGTTGCTCTACAAATTATTTATACAGTCTAATTTAATTTGAGTCTCCTGACCTTTGAGGTGCACTTGGCTCTGAAAAAAAACTCTCGGACCGTTCCACGTGACTCATGTAACATTCATGGCTTATTGTATTACGTTAGGGAGCGCATTAAACGGCGCTCCTGTGGACGGACGATTCGAGTTCTACCTGGACTTTGGCAATACAAATGATCATGTAACACTAGTGCAAAACGTTGCACTCTCAATGTAATCGCTTCGTACTGAATCAAACGGTCGGTGTGATGAAAACGTGCGAAGTCCTACGATGGACGTCCTAACTTACGCGTGGATTTCAAAAGAATGGTAAGTAGTGTTCGCGCGGGTGGTTTCTATGTTTGAGAGCGTATTATTTTAGTCGAGAAGATACTCGGCCTTGCACCGCGTCTCGCCACGCAGTCTACGACGGAAGTTTACGACCGAACGCCAGCCACTTTTATTGGCTACCTCGCATCCAAGCCTCCTCACAGCCTCCCATTCACTCCGCAAGAAATATACTTTTTTATTGCTCTGTCACTTGGGTAATTTATTGACAATGAACGCACGTGCATTTCTATTAATATTTTATGTCGTAAGAGTTTTTATGCGGCCGCGTCCGCTCGGCCCATTGTTGTATGGAGCAAGCAGTTTGTTTTATGTCCACTCCAGAGGCCTACTTAATTGATGTTATTCAAATTAATCGTGATAGGTCGCCTCGACTCCACGCTGATATACAATCGAGATATTTTTATACCGAGAGGCCGGATTGATATTGAAAGCGGATAGATGTACGCAAAATGGTTGAGTACAGCATTGACATGGAAGAAAAATTAAAAATAACGATCGAGGACAGTTTAAGAGATATTTAAATTTTTGAGAGAAATATATGGGCTTGTTACTTCAACTTTGTGAGTCGATTTGTACAGTTAAGTAGCATTTAACGGATGAGAGTGTCGAGCTAATTGCAGTTTTAATGTAAATCGAACGATCGGCGGAGAGACGGCAGGCCCATAAAGCATCCTGACTGTCGCCGTAAAAGTCTCGTGTGGTTTTTCATCGTCTGACGCGCGCCCTTTCGAAATTATATCCGAAATAATGACAATTCTTCGACCGTCTTAAAATGCGGTTACCGTAAGGATGTACGCAAAGAAGAAAACAGAATCTTTAATATGTTTAATATATCAAGGCAAGGATTTATAAACAGTTTGTCTCTGCTTTAATATGGCTTCAGTAACGGTATTTTTATTAATGACTTATACAAAGTGCTGTTAAGAAACAATTACTGATACGATTAAAAAATACCTATAATATAGGTAGGTATGTAGGTACCCATGTAATAAACTTTTAATACATATACATACCTAACTTGTGCGAAAAACGACGTTTTATATTAAAGGAGTATTAAAAGAAAATCGAAGAAAAATGAAAATATACGAATGATAGATATACTTCGTAAAGTGCTATGCACCATTTAATCTATCATAATTACCACAATGTCAGGTATTTATCACCAATTATAACAGTAAAAAATAAACTGCTACATAATTAATGCGCATTACTGAATGTGTCTTAAATAAATAATTTAGTATATTTTTCCATATTAGAAAACTCTTAATACCCTATTGATACAGAAACCCGTAGCGAAGTGTCAATCGTGAGCGTGCCCCATAAATAACGTCAGACAAAGTACCTACTGGCAGCAGCGCGAATATGCGCTATATAATTAACAGTTATCCCCGTTATGGGCACTAACTCACGAGCAGCGCACCGCGGAACAATGCGCGGTGTTTGGCACCTAATGGCCGCGTTGATTGAGCCTCTGCAATAATGTTACCAACGCGCAACGCATTGCTCACTCCTTTTATCTGTTTGTTACACTATTTTTTAGTTTCCAGCATTTAGTACTGTTTGTGGAATAAATGGTCCAGTTTTTTTTTGCATTTTTCTGCCTGGATCTGTGGGATAATGGCAGCGTTTGTCAACTAATGGCCGCATTCATTGAGCCTTGGCAATAGCATCAAGATATTTTCCACGTTTTTCTTCATTTGTCGACTTATTTTTGAGTTTTAATATGTTGTATTTATAATAATAGTTAATAGTGCAATTATATCCAGACTGATGTCTAGCTTGGCACCTAATGGCCGTGACAAATAAACAGGAGCAATATTAAGCCGACATTGCTTAGCTCCCTTTGTTTTAATTTTTAAATAGTTATATCACATTTATCATTAAGTTGATTGATTAAGCTTGTACAACAGTGTTGTCTCTTCTTGCGATTGTCCCTCTGTGTGCTTTTTAGTGCGTTTCTTTAAATCGATGCGTTTTAATAACGAGAGCATTATATTCAAATTCTTTGCATTGTCGATACAATGTTGTCGGTTAATTTCATAGTAAGTATAAAAGAACTAAACTGTTTGTTTCGAACCCAATGACCACGGTGATTGAACGGGCGTTTTTCCATTAGCCGGCCCGGCACCGGCACCGGCGTGCCGGTGAAGCAAAAATGTAGGAAAATGTATGGCTCGCTTTTCCACTTACCGGCGCCGGCGCCGGCCCGGCATTGAGTCCCGCCGGCGCCGGTGCCGGCCCGGCACAATGCATATGTATTGTATATGAGTTGTAGCCGTGTGCGTGTGTTAGTGTGCGGGGCGATTAGGAGGGAGATAAAGAGAATTTTCAGATGGATAATTTGTATCCAACAAATAGTTAAATGTGTCCTCGGTCATAGTATGGATACCTATATAAAATATTTTAAGAATTTTCTGGGGCCCATTTTCAACTTTAAGGCTATATTATGTTCATTCTAGGTATCTGACTTTAAGTATTGAATTAATCCATAATTCGACGTCTCTGCGTTGGTATTGGCGTCGTAGATATAAAAGAAACAAATAATATAGTCGACGGCTTGAAGTTAATGGTTATATCTACGCGTTGTAACGTACTATACGTGTCAACATGCTGAAGACCATGTCAGTACTACAGTACTGATACAGTACTGGTGAGTGGTACACCACTCACCGGGCATAAACCGGCATTGACACCGGCACAATGGAAAAACGAAGACCCGGCGCCGGTGCCGTGCCGGTGCCGTGCCGGTGCCGGGCCGGTGCCGGGCCGGCTAAATGGAAAAACGCCCAACGTATGCAACAATGTTGCCAATCATTGGCACTGCGACTAAAAACCTTTTCATTCTCACTTTTAGACTCATTTATATATAGAAACATTGTAATTAAACAGAACAAAATTACTGGCAATTAACTTCTTTACAATATCAAGACGCGTTTTTATTCTTTTTCATTTTGTAGTTAATATCGTTGCAATAATGTAGTCTTACTCCAAGACAGTGTTGTATGCATTCATGGAAGTCTGCCTAGTGATATAATTAGATTAATTACGCGAAGGAGACGTTGCTGCAAACGTAATGAAAAACTTTACAGTATGATTCCATACAAATGCTAAAATTTTAATCCCTTTAATTTATTAAGGGGATTATAAAAAATAAATACGCAACCTGATTGCATGAGCAACGGTTTTATATCAAGTATATGCAGAATTTCTAGAATATAAATATAAATTTTACTTAAGGAAAAGAAAGTATTATCTAATGACGAAAATTAGTATGAACCTTCCTGTCGATGATATAAATAGTATTTACAGATTTACAGATGGAATATTATTTAAATGTATTGAAAAATTTTCATTTAATTCTTACTATGTATTGATAAAAGAAACCATAATAATGTGCACTTGTGTAACTTACTGTCATTGATTCTTAATTGCGTCTTGGAACTTACCTGGAAAAGAACAGAAATAATTAGAATCATTATTTATTATTTGAGATAGGTATATGTTACAAATTGATATAGAACTTCATGATTTGTCATTTTGGTTACTATTTTGAACAATTAACAAAAAAAAACAGAGAATGCTAACCTGTAACAAACATAATATAACTTTATGGACCTTCTAGCAGTCGAGCGACAGTTGTCAGCCAGCCAAGAAGCATTCGACTATGTACTTCTAAATTCTTTCTTGTGAAAATTTTTGAAACACCTTAAATTGGAGTATACGTAGGAAAAAATCTATTGTCATCACATCACTATACGTTGAATAAAAATATTAACGGTGTAAAATATTGAAAAAGAAGGTACTTTTCAACGTTGAAATCAATTAAGCAATTATCTTTCAGACTTGCAAAATTCGCCATAAATTCCAGTTCAGAATATCACTGATACACGTAAACACGTCAATTCTTTGTTTATCGTCGCTTCGCATAGGTACTACAACGCTTTACGATAGAGAAGAAGCGAAACGAACTCTTCAGCATTTATAAAAAGAAAAATCTGCTGCATCGTATAGCCACCTGGCAAATAGTTCAGAGATTTAACAGAATGTTTCGTTAACACATTGTCATAACCGGCCAGTAATTCGCTCACACGTCGCTCGCGTTGCGTACATACCGCGTTTCTTACCCGGATTCCCGCACGCCACCCGTCTAATTACACTTAATTCCTGCTTCGTGCCTCTTTAAACGCGACCCGGCGGATTGCGATGCGGGCAACACTCGAATTAACCCGCGTATTTATACAGACAATCAGACGAGAATTAAACTTGATTTCCGCTAAGGATCGAACTTTCTCACGCACTTTGCTTGCAATAGTTGCAATTGATTTTTTAATAAATATTTACCTACATTGAGAGAACTCTTAACTTGTTTGGTATCTACTTTATACGTCAGTAAATCACAAACGGTAGCGGTGATGATAGCCTAGTGGTTAAGAATTCCGCCCTATTTGGAGGGTTCCGGGTTCGAATCCCAGGGCACGCTCGCACCTCTGACTTTTCGGAGTTTAAGCATTTAAATCCTTACTAATATTATAAATGTGAAAGTGTGTTTGTTTGTTTGTTTGTTTGTTTGTTTGTTTGTTTGTTTGTGACGCTTTCACGTCGCAACAAAGCTATTATATGGTAAGGTTTATGTGTGTGGGGATAGTTAGGAGGGTGAAGAGTGACGTAGGCTACTTTTTACCGCGGAAAAACATCCCATTCCCACGGGAAGATCGATGTTTTGTTAGTTGCTAGATATTTATTTTCGGAGTTGTTAATAGATGGCGTTAATAAAATTCATTTGCAAGTTCTGAATTACGCTATCAAATACTTCATGTAATTTACTTAAGTCAAATGTAATAGGCTACTTTAGCTCTGCCTCGAGAACTCCCCGCTCCGGCTGTATTCAGTGTACCGCCCGGCGCCCGCTGGCACTATCCTGTTGGCTGATGTCCGCAAGTTGCTGGACTCGCCGACACCGGTGGTGGGCGCGGGCGACTGGAACTGCAAGCATCCGGGGTGGAATAGCCTAGCTGCCAACAGAAGTGGAAGGCTACTTCTTGATGCCGCTGAACAGCACGGCTACACTGTCGAGGGTGTTGCACACCGTTACCGCGGCTCTGAATAAGAGAGAACGCGTGTGTGCAGTATTCCTCGACATGGAAAAGGCGTTCGACCGTGTTTGGCACGACGGCTTTCTCTACAAGATCTCGCAGTCGTCGGCGCCCCGGAGTGCCGTTAAGGTGATCTCCAGTTTCCTCGAAAATAGAAGCTTCAGAGTAGTGGTTGAAGACGCCGAATCCACCGAGCGTCCGATCGCAGCCGGCGTCCCGCAAGGGAGTTGCCTGTCCCCGGTCTGCTACGCCTGATACACCGACGACATCCCGGCGGCAGGGGGGCGTCGCTTGTGATGATATATGAATAATGATGAAGATGAAATCACAAACGAACAAACGCCACTTGATGGTAAGTATTCATTATCATCGAATTAACGGGAAAATGGGAAAGGTCATCAATCATCATCACGTGTCTTCGAAATAGCGCGAACTTACAAAATCCAGGCTAAAAGGTAAAAGGTTTTATAGTGTACTTATTATGAGTATATAGTGTAAGCAAAACAAATATTAGTCTATTTGATATACCTACTTAGCCACACTTTTGATATTACTACAATACTTCAGTAAAATCGCATCTAAATCGCTTAAACCATTTCTGACATGAACCAAAAGATATAGAATGAATTATTTATACCTACTTACTTTCTTTACCACTACCTTTAGGAGTTATAAACGTTATACGTAAGAAAAGTAAAATGTATACCATACCATATACCATTTCCTTGTTTACCTACAGCACAGATGTTTCTGATTGAGATCTAATTATAGTGCACAACTTGACCGACAAGCATTTTGTTGCGGTGTACTGTTAGTAAGTAGTTGCAAAATTAGCTGTTGTTTCAACTCCTAATAACTGTAAAGTGTTCTACTAAACAACACAATAGCCACGGATATATACTCGTATTTATAGCCCTTAGGTTATATTGTCTTACATTATGTTGCAATTTTCGTCGGCCTAGTTACTTGACTTCATCATCATGGCAACCCACAATTGTCCCATTGGTGGGCACGGGTCTCGGTCACGTGAGGTATACAGACCATAGTCCACCACTCTGGCCAAGAGCAGAATGGCTTTATACCTTTGTGACAATTATGGAGAACATTCAGCTGTGCAGGTTTCCTCACGATGTTTTCCTTCACTAAAGCACGGGATAGTAAAATTCTAGTAAGGGGGAAGAAACTATTCTTGCAAATTAGAAGTACCTTTATGATTTACATAAGTAGAAGTAGAAGAAGGAACACCATTAAAGCGTTACTAGTCGAAGTACCTAAGTGTAGGATGTCTAATTTTTTGATGTCTTATTTGTGGTTGGATCAATAAAAAAAAAAATATGTTTCCTTGAATTTAAATGAAATTTCCGCCTTAAATGTTTATGAATATGAAGGTATCTTCACGCTTCTTCGAGACAGTAAAAACACGTAAAGTCAGTAGAAATTCCCTCAATAAATAGGTACCACAGAATCTACATATAAGAAGGGGTTGATGAGAAGCGTAATCAAATAGCCAGTACAGTTAACCACAGTTTGCAGCGCGAACTGCGATGGACCCACCAAATCATACAAATCTCAGGCCCTGACAGAAAAACCTGTGATTCAGTACAGAAAGCATGGGAACGGTATAACGAGCGAAACCTATTAAAGAGGCGAGCGTAGAGAAATATCTCACGATCCTAGCTCATTACAAATTATGGCCGCATTCTTACATCGAAGACTATTAAACAGGAGTAGACGGGTTGTATAGATGTGTACGCGGACGACGCAATTAATCTATAAAAATATGGCAACATCTTACTGCCTGTCTGTCTGTGATTGCAATTTTTAAGGCTTTAACTTCTTTCATTCCCTACAATGACTCCGTATGTCAAGGCTGCTTTTGATTCACACACATAGTCACATTATTGGAACACAACACCCACAATCAGAAAATAAATTTATTTATCTGTCATATAACTGACCGAGTAATTGAACCCAGGACACCCACAGAGAGGCTTATTTCATGTGGAGCCAATTCTCAGCTAAGTATAGCCTATCCAGTGAAGTTTGTCTTAAAATCGCTTGGTCATCATAACTTAAGGAATATGAAAAATTTCAAGTCCATAGAGTAAGAAGAAGTTATTTTAATTTAGCTTGAAAGTATTGACCCAACAAAAAAATATTGCAAGTTAAATAAAACTTTGTAAAACAAGTGTACACGAGGCACGCGTAAATACTGAAGCACATGCTAGTATGATTTAACACATTAGCAAAAACGTGTGCGGAATAAATGACAAATTGCGATATAAAAACAGACTAATAACTGTGAAGAAGCAATCGGGAGAGCCTGCTAACTACTCCAGCGTAGTGACAAACTCAGGATATGAACTGCATTATGACTATGATTAGAATAATCCGTCCGTCCGTCTGTCACCAGGCTGTATCTCATGAACCGTAATAGTTACATAGTTGAAATTTTCACAGATGATGTATTTTTGTTGCCGCTACAACAACAAATACTAAAAAATAGAATAAAATAAATATTTAAGTGGGCGCCCATACAACAGACCAGATTTTTTTGGCGTTTTTATACATAATGGTACGGAACCCTTCGTGCGCGAGTCCGACTCGCACTTGGCCGGTTTTTCATCTTGTTTTTGTCACTTGCATTGATTTTAGGGCGTAATTAGAATTTTCAAACTCAATTATATGAGACCCTTAAATAAATTATTTGATTACCTACCTATACTGTCCATTACCTAGGTACATGACTTATTGTTATATTGACTTCTTTTAATGTAATTGTTAAAGTTAATGATAGTCGAGAATAGTAAGTGTATGTAAAGATGGAATAGATTTACTTTTAATTGCCCATAAAAAAAAATTAATACAGCCTAAGCTATTTATTGTTTGTTTAAAACGTTGCTTATTTGTATCAAAAATAATATTATTGGGTAATTAGTGTCTTTAAATAAAATATAAAAAAGGAACTTATGGAAACGTTAGTGTGTAAAATACTCTTAAAACAAAGATTGTCTCATATCAGAAAGACACATTTTCCCTGTGATTCCTTTATTGAATACAATTGAATAGGATGTAACTGTAACAATAATAAGAGCCGGAGTGCAAGATATAAAAAGAAACAATCACGACACGAGAGTTCATTCCGTTAGTGGATATGCCGTTGACACGGTGTGGCACCTCAAAACAACCTTTATACTCTTGTTACCTCCGAAACGACCACCCGATAAGAATAGACACAGAAATTCCACAAGCGCGAGCCGATTATACTCCTAGGTGAAAATAAAAGATTGTTTATAAAGCCCAAGAAGACGACATGACAATAGATGAAGGTGATGGCTCGACTCCGCTAGCGTTCGGCCGGCCGATCATGCATCGTCCGAATCCGATCCAAATTCGTATTTACCACCACAGATTTAAAGTTCATTAATTTAAAGACACCGCCAAAACATGTGACTTTAAGAAGATGATTATGAAAAGTAGGGGCGTGATGTGTGAGAGGGAGGGAGGATCGGGCGCGAGCGAGAGGACCACGAGCTTAGGGTCACAGGCGTGATGTCAGGTCAGCCACTTTTGCACCTCGCCATAACAACGCGTCTCAAATTATTATGGACGTTTGATAAGTGTCCGGAGATTGCTGCGTCTTGGTACTTTACGATGTTAATTAAGTGTTTACGTTAGGAACGGATTGTTGACATATCTCAACGGCGCGTTCCGACGGATTCACATCGATATTCGAGAAAATATATATCGTCATTAAGCTTTCACTAGCCAGGAGACCAGTAATTCCACGTACCTGTGTGTGTGAGTGTACGTTTATAAGAAACACAATTCAGTCGCCGATATTTAAGACGCGTTGTTATTTCGATGGAGTATTATCGGAAAAAGAATTTCATCTGAAGAACATTGATTAGATAGTAACATTTTATCATGTTTTTATTTCAAGAAGCATCTCCGATATAGCCACAATAAAACGATATTAGCGTAATAACGATTTATAGCAATAAAAACAGTTATGACGTCGGCCAATAAACTCCCGAATCGCTATGCGTTTTAAAATAAGTAGATTAAGGATAAAAGACTCGAGTTGCCTGTACGCACTGTAAAGTCGGTTGCTTAATGCGTCTTAATGTGTATTTTATGTTCGTTACACAAGACGCTAACAGTTTTACATCGGTCTAAGCGATCTCTATCTGCAGTTATTAAATCCTCTGATGTTCCGAAACATCAAATTATGAATGAGAAATAAATCAACAGGGGCGGTCGTAAACCGCTTTATGTTTTGTTCTGGCGGTCTGGGAGATTACTCTTTTAAATTGCTCCAGATCTGGCTTTGCAAATGTGCGGTATGATTTTAGTAGAGGTTAATTTCGATCGACTCTGAGACGCCATATTTGCTACTTTGCCCGGGTTTGCAATGACTTAATTTAATGTTCTAGGTTGTCAGGAAAGGATTTCTGTAATGTTTATGATTTTTTATTATTTTTATTATAATTATTCATCTTATCAATCTTCTTATTAGCCTTTATACATACGGATGGAACGATGGGTGCTCACTACCACCAACAGGTATCGTTACTACCAAAGGTATAAGAAAGACGAGAGAAAAAACGTTAGCTGTATATACAGGTAGGTATTACTGCCTACACGGACATGTAATACCAGTTAAAAATATTAAATTTAATAACAAAATATTCAATTGATGAATATTAACTTAATAACATTAATAAAATAATGACAATACGGAACCTTAACACCAAGCTGGTTGACCATCACACCCTGCTTCAAAGTGAAATTCTGGTACTTTCTTATACGGCAAAATATATCCTATATCACCTGGAGTTTGATCTCAATTATCAATAAGTAAAAAGGTGGCGAAAGAAGTGGCGAGATTTATCTACATACATAAGTTTATTAGTATGTATGTAAGTAGTATGGTCACGGTTGGCCGAGAAGTAACACCAAATACTTACATCTCTGTCCAATGAACAAGAAAGAAAAAAAATAACCACCTGAGTATCTAATATCTATAATAAACCTACCTTCTTAATAATTCTTTATAAACGTAGCGCTGATAGTTAAATATCGTAAAAGCATCACCTAATGAAACATTATAAAAAGCATTAGCGTTAGGGGTGCAGCGGAAGTATGATAAATGTTGCGCGAATGACTGGCGTGAAGTCCCGGCTTCGATTCCTGATTGATATGACATTGAAGAAGGGATCTTTCAGTGTTATTGATATCATTTACGTGATTAATAGCGAATTTAGAACTAAATTACTGTTTAGAAATAGATGTAAAAACATTCAATAGCCATAGGTATGTTTTCTTTGGTGGGTGTTGAGAATGGCAGGTTGGTTCAGACCTTCTATGTATACCTACTTGATTTTTATTCAAATAAAGTACGCTCAATAGCTTAGGTGTAATAGAGTAATTGGATTTAAATGAAACTAAGATCAAATGTTACTAAATGTTCAGAAAATATTATCAGATACGATTTATCTAACCATTGAATTAATTCTTTTGGATAGCTACAGTTTCAGATTTGCAGACAAGCTTTAGGACAAAAATTCTAAAATTGTAGAAACTTGTGTTAAAATGTCAGACAAACGGAATATTAATATTTATTATATGCAGAGATACATAGCAAAGACCTTACCATAAAAAGCTACTTTTCTACGCGATCCATAAAAGTTTATTTACTGCGTTGCATACATTCAGATGTAAATAACAAAACTTAACACACGTCCGATTTGAAATTCATCAGTTTGATTAACCGTCCGCCATTACCATACCCGGTCGGGAACGAATCAACCTTTCTTAAAACATACAAACAATTGGACTGTGGAAAAAAAACCGTGATCAAACCTGAACGAATACAATGACAACTGCATGGTGAATCAATCACAAAAAACGGAATTTGAACAAAAACAACAATTAAAAGCGTACCTCGGCCGCCCAGAGAAATATTTAGAATTCGTTGGCGAAGGCTCCGTTTTCTTTTTTACTATTAAGGCTCTACACGTGTCCCGGGATGTCGTCTTTATTGGTTTAGTCCAATTAATTGTGACTAATATCGTTAATTCTGAGAACGGGTTGAGGGTTATAAATTACGAACTTATTTTCGGGGTGTTTTATGAAAAATAGATAAAGGATTTCGATTTACAATAACTGTTGCTTTTTATTTTAGGATGTTTCCTACGATTTCGAATTTTATATCTGAATAGGTAGGTATACCTGCGTAGGTAAAGTGAGTGGTTTAAGATGCGAGCGACCTCCAATAGCTTCTAATCAAATTTATAAAAACCAAAATCGTCAATAAATCAAAGACAAGACTTATCTGTGTTATAATTTACACTGTAGTCTTAAATTTAGGTATACCTACCAATCCTACTTACATAAAAAGTAGAAGTAAGTGACCGCAAAAATAAAGTTAAATTTAAGTTAGTATAATAAAGTCTGTTGACTTCAAATTCATTGGACTAGAAAAAATGTTCCATATAGCATGATTAATAGCACGCGCCAACTTCAAGCAGATACTATTAAGATTACGGTTTAAGTCAACGTTATTAGAAATGAGAGTGCGTGGGCCCCCGTAATGGCGGTTTCCATGTTAATGCTGATCAATCAGTCCTTTCGTGCTATCATTGGTCCTATTTGCAAATGTTCGATCGATATGGAGAACGATAACTAAAGGACCCAGCTTCTTACATTAATGTTGCTTGGCTTATTGAAATGGATGTGGCATAATAAATAAGTCATAACAAACGTATAAGCTTACTGCAATAAATTATGCACTTCTCTATTCTTACTTAATCGAAATAGCTATCATGAAATGGCAAAAGTGGATCCCATTTTTCTTTTCAGATGAAATAATATCTACAAAATAAAATGTTACGTAATAAAATATTATAAATATTTCAGACACATTTTTTATAGTCAATTTTCTTAACTGACTTAATATTAGAGAGGTTGATATTCATTACTTAGGTATCGATTTTACACAACTTTAACCTGGTCCATTTAACCACGAAATCATTAAATAAGTTTGTTCCTTTCAGATATAATTCTAGACTTCCGTCCATTCAGTGATAAGTTATTTTCAGTGACTTGTATCTCCATAATGTTAGTAGCTTATCTACACAGCCTATTTTTGATCAATGCGTGTTTGGATATAGTTTGTGAGGGAATCCTGATGCGGTTCAATCCTGTTTGATCCTATTTGAGAAGGATCGATAAGGTGAGTGATTGAAACTGAGCACACACATTCTACGAGTATGTAAAATTATGAATGATTCGCGTTGGTACTGCGTTAAGGTTAGTTTAGTAGAGAAAGATAGATACGGTATTTTACTCTGTTCTTTCCAAATAATTATGTCGATTAAAAATATAAATATATATAAATATATATTATAGCGATTAAAAATATAAATGTTTTTTTAAGATCATTAAACATGTAAATTGCTTGTTAAAATGTTCACATATCAAGCATATCAAAAAACTGGACAATATTAATATTATAGTGATTTTAATGTTTAAAAACCATTAATTATGAACAAAAAAATTTACAGTGCATTTGGTTTCAGTGATGATTAATATTTTTTAACACATCTACCATTACTACTTTTTAACCCTCAAATGTGATAGGAAACCTGTGTGCAGATTGGGACAGTTATGGTTGTACGATGAATCATTCCGATACCGCATCCATTCCGAACCGCGCAGTTATAAATTCGCAGCTCGCGTGCTGACCACGCCACGCAGATATAAAGCAGCTCAGTACTGATTGAGTTATGGTCGCCCCACACCTGATTAATGCGACATCCAGGTCTGACGCGCTATTGTCCGCGGGATCTGCATCCAATGAGACCGAGATCGGTCAACGATGTAGTATCAACATTTGTCCGTATACATTTAGATGCTTTTGCAATATCTTACAAAATATTTTTACTTGAGATATTTTGGTTGCGGGTGATACTGCGTTTGAGCAAGAAAATGTCAGCTTCGAAGATTAAAACAGGATTGTGCTGTAACTTCTTTTTGTTGTTTGCAATAGATAGTAGATAGGTTACATTAAAAGTCAACGAAGACAATCGTGGGCTATTAATAGTTTCCACAAAAAAAATTGATTTGATATACGAAAATGATTGATTTTGCAAGATCAATAGCCTTTTACGTTGACGACTTTAGGGTTAGGTATAAGCAGTTTTTTGCCAGAACATTTGTCAGAACTAAAGATACGTTAAACAGAGAGATGAACAAAGTGGATTTGATGCAAAACAGTATTTAAAACCCTATATAATACATAATACGCTTCCCATTTAAGTATTTATTGATAAAAGAGAAAGGAAAATTAAACAGAATTATTACTGAAAACAATTATGCGTTACAAGTTGGAGTATAACGCGAATCGTCAAAACAGGTTAGCGTAGCCCAAATGGTCCCCCGTTTCCCTTAGACAAACGAAAATAAATGAATTTTCAAAGAGCAAAATATAAAACGATAAGAGGATTAGGCGGAACGGAGATGACATTGGAAATTAAGGCTGTTTTCTTTTGTAATTTCCCCCTTCTCACCCTCCAGTGGACGTTAAAAATGTATGTTTGGCCCCTCGCGGACTGGGTGGCTTGGGTAATTTTTGTACGTAACTATGTCTATAAATTCAACTGAACAACATTATGTTTTTCAGACCCTACAATTATTTAAATAGAAAGGAATGAAGGCATGTAATCAGATAAATCTGTTTTGTTCTTCCTTCTGATTATTTAAAAAGATTATTTTTTACTCTCCTTTTTTATTGACTGCTTTTTTGTTTAATTTATTCATCTACTAGTAAATCCGCCCTCGCTTCACTTCGGGGAACCAGACCCTTCAAAAATCTCTATTAATTTTAACAAATTATGTTATTCCGATGTCTAAGCTATATTACTGCAAAGTTTCATGAAAATTCGTTCAGTAGTTTTTGCGTGAAAGAGCAACAAACTCACACACACACTCACTCACTCACATACATCCTTACAAACTTTCGCATTTATAATATTAGTAGGAAGTAGGATAACATGTAAAGAAAATTGCAGTGTTAAACTCCTCTTTCGAATGGAGACCGACTGACAAAATCCGTTAACATTTGAAATAATTACACAGTTACTTGCGATTGCGATTGCGAACTATACTTATTTAACGCAAAGAAAATACAGAACAAAGTCAAATGGTACATTGCAATAATTTTAAAGTCATAAAATAAGTACATCTCTGCACGATGCATCGTTATAGATACATACATACGAAGTACCACTGCTGGTGTTCAATAAAGTGTTAGGGCCTTACACTGTATTCCCAAACATAATGAACCTAAACTACTTAAAATGGAAGCTGCGCCTTCACTAAATTTCTATAAAAAGTTAAACAAGATATTAAGCGTTTAAATACCAGCATTTTAGCTGCGGTTTTGCGACTCGGACTCGCATGCCGAAATATCTGGCGACGCGTTCCTTTACCCACGGGGTAATTAAACGGACGCGCGGGTAAAAAGCCGCGGTCGGCGCGCGCGGGCCGCGCTCGACAATCGCGTTTTTGTCGTCGGGAGCTTGCGACACGATCGCGACGCAGCAATAAATTAGAGCGGCCGACACCGTCGATACATTAAATAAAAACATTAAAGACTGGTCGAAAATAATCGACGGGAAAAGGACCATATCGGGGCGATTTGGTGGCGATGGCACGATGGCGGCTCACGGGTTAACTACAGAGGTTTTATTCGACGTATTCCCATACGCTAAATAAGGAATTATTTTCAATGTAATTACTTGAAGGCCACTTCCTTAACGCGAAGCTGTACCATATAACGCGGTAATTTTATTCTAGTGCAAGAAATAAATGTCGATTTATTTATGGGCGTGATAGGATATACCTTAAACTCAAATTTAAAATTATTTTTCTTTCTTAAATAATTTATTTCTTGAAAATATTTTACAAAAACTGCTTAATATCATAAAACGAACTAGGTATAAAGTCATAATCTATCTTGAGACATTCCCCCATTAAGGTTATGTCCAAGGACAACAATACCAAGTATCAAGGGCGATTTAGATGATTAATAAATCAACTAGAGTTTGATGGGTACTAAGCCCTAGGCAGTAACAAGTGTAAAACACAAGCATCCATTTGTAAATAAGCTACGTATGTGCCAATTTCATGAACCTTATATGAATACTTCATGTCTGCATATCCACATGAGAATTTCTAATACGACACTAGGAGAATATTAAAACATACTTTGAATGCAATCTCGTTTCATATCGCTACTGTGAAATTCAATAAATATATTCCACCATACTTCACAGACGATTCGACGGTTGATATGAATTGTAGCAGACAATATGTATCTACGTTGTATTTAGTAAGTAAAACCATCATGTTGTCTTCGGTTGTATAGAAGAAGAACGGTTGTATAGAAGAGGCGGGTATTTAAAGCCTTCGATCCCGGATATTAGATAACAATCTATAAGCCATGTCGAACCATACACACTTCTACTTTGTTCATAGAAAGATCCTGTACCTACTTGGGACGACCACTGACTTCTTTACCAATCCGCCTCAACGCTGGGAAGAATCCCTGTGTCCTGTCGTGGACCATTAGGTAACAACATTAGTTAGGTTGAACCCAAAAAATACTAACTATGACACTAACCTTTGATAGTACCGAATCTATCCAATATTTTAACAATGAAATAAACTTTATAACTTTTTCTATTAACACTTAAACGCTGACATTTTTTATGATTAGAAGTGAGAACATTTCTTTTAAGAAAAGATTTCCATATTAATTCATCTATTTCATGTTTAGTTTTGTATTCCTATACTTATTTTAATAATTTATGGATTAGATGGTAAATAATCATTACATAGCTACAGAACAACAATATTCCCACTGAAGTCTAACATAGAGTGTCCACAACATTTTTCTAAGGCAAAAATAATACAACAATAAAAATAACAACGAATGAAGTCTATAAACCTAAAATCTAAATACTTACAAAAGCTATAGTTAAAACGAAATTAGATCGAAACGTAAATCGAAGGAGCACGTGTCGAGAGTAGTCGGGGCACGGAATTAGTATTCGAAAATGCAATTTCAGTGCTGTATTTCAGACGGTCGTATGTGGAGTCGGTAGGGGGGCTGAGTACATATTCATCTTGTTAGCTATGCGCCCGGATGCGCCGGCTTCGGCAAACACAATAAGAGCCTTCTTGCCTTCGTACCCCCTACCCACCCTCGCTCTTATGGAGAACTTATTAGACCACGGCCCGTTGGGAATCCTTTTTCCTTCGGTAAATATTTGAGGGAGAAATTAAAATTTGACAGCGGACGTTTTCCAAGTAACGGACTATGGACTATATTGTATGGTCGTACGTGATTTCTGAGGCGTAAAATGAAATTTAGATTGAGTTTGGACAGTTTAACGTCGCCTTTGTGGAAGTCAAGTTAAATTCCTAGCGGCTTTTGCTAGGATGTGTCCACAACTGCGATACAAATTGATATTGTCTTTTTAGGTATAGAAAATCCTTGTTATCTAGAGGTCGTATCCTCATACTTATTGCGAAAATATTTTTTTGTGTAGGTAAATTGTAAATTACTTTACTTTTAGGAAAATGTCCATAGAGTGGAAGGAAAATGCATGATAATGAGCTCTTGCTCTTGTTTGAAGGTAGCATTAACCGCTTAATTTTAAAGTACTATTTTTACATTTACATTATAAACTTATTATAATATTTTCTACCTCAGTAAAAGAAAATCTAATATTGATTTAAGTACCTACCTACCATATTAACATTACTTTCTGACACTACTCTGATCGTTGCAATTTCATAATAATTAATATTACTTTATAATGAAGTAGAAGGCTGTAACTACACCGTTAGTATAAAGAGTGTTACAGCTAGGAAACTCATTTGTTACAGGGCGCTCCACTGAATGCGGCGCACGTTCCCAGTCTCCCCATTTTTCACTACATTGGTTTTACGTGTGAATTATTGTTTGTTGGTTTCGCTCTCGTGCTGTTGTTTGCCGTACAATTGGAAAATTAGGCAGTTTGACGTTTTAGAGATAAGATCAACCTGTATCATTGGAGTTATAAGGATGAGGTAGCTGCCATCGAATCACCATGAGAATTAGTTCCTAAGTTACGGATTGCAGTCAATTTTACAAATGAAGTTTGTATCTTACTCAAGTATAGAAACAGCAGTAACGATAACTATAGAGTCTTTGACCTTGTTTGCCCTTTTTACCCTTTCAATGAAACTTCATAATCAAGTGAAGAATATGAAAAAGCTACAGAATTTCCCAAATAAAACTTTGATAGAGAATATAACAAAGTAATTTAACTTATCTAATTTATTATAATTGTCGATATAACATACATAATTATGTTCGGTATTCCAAAGAAAATAGTTTGTCTATTCATCATAAATTAAATATCATGTTTCATTACACATTACTGAATAGTCCAGCATTCTCCACATAAAAGGCTAAGGTTACAAAGGGTAGAAACGTTTACATAAGGGTACAAAGGGTAATGTCTTGGCAGTAATTAAAGGAGGGAGGGAGGCTGCGTAGTTGGGCGTGTCTCGCGCATGCGTTGTGTTAATTACAGAAACAACGAGTCATTGACGCCTGCCTTCATTAGGGGCCAGCGATGCTATTGGCAAGGGTCAGTGTAGGTATTGCGGGAAAATCTCGCTTAGGTATTGACCAGTCTTATGTAGAGATGCGTTGTTTTAATTAGTCCAGATCAGTTGTTTTGATTAGTCCAGATGAGTTGATTTAATTGTTCAAGATGAGTTGATTTAATTGGTCAAGATAGCAAGGGTTAATGTATTCATTTCAGGGATATCGCGTGTAGGTATTTGTTAGAGCTTTTGTGTATTAATTAGATTAGTTTTTTTAATTGGTCAAGATTACAAACGTTAGTAGATGGGTATTTGCGGGGGCTTTTATATAAATTAATTCACGTTGTTAATTATTTGTGCTTGTGTTCGAAAGGACAAGGAATTTTATGTCTTGTATGGGATGATAGGTACATTTTATTCCGTAACATTGCATTTTGAAATTTATCTGTAGAAATAAAATCCCAAAGTTATCAAAATTAACGGTATTTACTGTTTATGTTCATTATTGTTATATGCCACTACCTAAATGAAATTCAATGAAATACCGTTCACTAGGTACTTATCTACAGTCAAACAAAATAAGATGTGATAAATGGACAGACACACAGGGGAGTATTTCTTTGTGTTTATTTATATCAAAAATGTAAAATAAATTTATTATAATGGCGTCGTTAATAGTAATGTAATGTAACCGAAATGAATAAGAAGAGGTATCCAACTTTAATCAGATTTCTCGTCGACAAAACGTTGGTACATTACGTAGCTACGTAGCTGATGCATAACTCTATAACGACCGCAATTATTCCGTACGTGATTGCAACAACTTCCACGAGTACAATGCTACACCATTAAAAGTACCACACGTATGTATCTATATGCATAAGTAGAAATGGATTCAAAACACTAGATAACTCACAGCGATAAGAAATAACTCGTGGGGTGGTAGGCTTCTTTACAAATAGAAAACTGTGGAGAGAAAACTCGGGGTGGCAATAAGTTCTATCGAATTTATTCTACCTTGTCGATTTTAAGTCTTCATTGGATGGGTAATTTAATATGCAAGAGATTTAAGAATATAAAAAGAAAATAGAGACTAATATAAAAAGGGTGGCTTTTTTGACGCTACAGACGTGCATGGGACTACTTGACGTTTCAGATGGTGGGTGCAAAATTGTATTTATATAAACTTATTTTTATATAGGTACATGTATTTATAGACGTGATTCTTTTAATCTAATTCCACGAGGAAACTGAAAATAAATAATTGTGTTAGATTAAAATTTTATACACAACCTATTTTTAAAACTTTTATTTAAATTGAATATGCTGCGGTTTACAAAATCTTAATTAAAATTGCCTTGGTACATGCCACTTATACAAAAATGTAAAAACAATACATATTAAAAAAGTAAATACTTAAATGAAACTGAATCGTGCGGCTAGAGTTAACTTGCCAAACGGTAGACGCGTGCCAATGTATTCAATTCACGTGTGCCCAAAACTAAACATAGCCCTTTAAGGCCCTGTTGTCATAGCAAAGGAGAAATGTCTAGCGTATCTAAATAGGCAGTATGATTTAAATAAAAAATCGTAGCACGCGACGAGGTGGCTGCGTTCATGTAAATCATCTCAAAACCACGTCACGTAGGAAGGAAGGGTGCATATATTTTTGATTTGTTCTTGCCCAAGCAATTTTTTGGCCTATTCTTCATTCACTCCTGTAGGTTTTGGCTCTAATGACGGTGCTTTGAGCGAAGGGAGTGCGGTAATATATACAGAGTAAATCAAAATACGAGTTCGAAATTACTATTGTCATGCAAAAGTTATAAAGTGGCACCGACAGCTTAATAAAATATGCAAAGAGTCAATACAACAATTTTATCGTGTTAATAATAATAATTCACACTAGGATAGAAATATCTGTATCGTAGGTGTTTTGGGTAATACTTCAAGACAAGACAAGCACACCCAGACCGAGAACACATCATCCAAATTGCCGGCCGGAATGTAATCTATATACATACGAGTATATTTTATAAAACGCTTGCGTTACTGGTGATTGACTGACAGACAACGCACAGCCGAAAGTACTGAACGGAAGAAGCTGAAATTTGGCATGTGTGTTCCTTGGGGAGTGTAGGGGAGCACTAAGACAGGATTTTTCGAAATTCCAGCCCGGAGGCGTTGAAATATCGCTATCAAAAAGAATTCCACGCGGGCGTAGCCTGCGGGCGGAAGCTAGTGGAATCTAAGACTCTTTGAATAGCAGTCCGACATAGTGACTATTGTGCTAAACGAATCATCACTACAAAATTCCTAAGTTAACTTATTATATTATCACAATACAAAAAAGGTTTCTTTAAAAATGTTGTTCATAAAATCCTGTGACCGCTACACATATGTCAATATCGACACATAAATTCCAGTGGCCCTCACAATTTCATCCCAAACTCCAAACCGATGCCCTAAATAAGAAAACATGTAGTTTTTCAAGGCCTACACCCCATTCGAGACCTTCAATCAAGCTAATCCGCCATCTATCTACATGTCGCACGATCCCCAATCCGAATTATGCCCCAACATACTCCGATCCCAGATATGTATCTGGGTTGTAATTTTTCTTAGCTAACTTAGTATTCACCGCGTATTGGCCATCTATCGCCTCTAACATGCGAGTGCGTTGTAGATGGAGAAAAACCAGGAAAAATGAAACGAATCAGGTGCGTTTATAATGTGGCACGTGATTTCTGCTAAGAATCAAATGGCAAAAATAGGTATCACGTGTGATTTGGAATTTAAAAATAAAAATATCACATGAAAATGCACATTTATTTGATTCCGCACAGAATTCCTTATTCTAGTTCTTTTCATGTCACGTATGTATGATGGTGTATACCTTCTAATCTGTAATAATGGAGTTCCGCAAAGTAACGACTGAATCAATTAACTATCTTTTCATCTCAATCAAATATGTATCCCAGTAGTGATCTCGTCGCTTATAAAATCTAATGCCATTCTATGATCTGCATCAGATACATATTATATTTAAAACACGTGTTCTCGAAAGACATCAGGAGATCATTGGAAGCCAAGTGGACAGTGTTTAAATTCAGCATGCTCTTCTGAGTTGAAAAAAATATGTTATTCTTAGCCCACGGCTACATCTGCGCCTTAGCGCGTTAATTAACGCTTTAATTTGGAGAATTAAAATAAATTAGGTTTGTCAAAGTTGGCAATTACTTCCATTTTCATGTATTAGGAATTTATGTAAAAAAAATAGTTATAATAGAAATCTGTTTAGGTACCTACTTACTAAGGCTTTATTCAACATAAATTCCTAATAGGTAAGACTTGTATGAAAAAAAAGAGTAATTGCTAATTTTAATAAAAATAATAAAGTCTAATTATAATAATAAATAATAAACGCTAACACACTCATACCCCCGCAGTAGGTTACTAGGTACCTGTGTCGCGGGTGGCATGGACTACACATATAACACATTAAAATTACACCCATGACCCGAGTACAAATATTTATCTGCCACATAAATATCTGCCCGGCCGGGAATCGAACCCGGGACCCCTCGCGTCGCAGGCAGGGTCGCTACCAACTAGGCTACAGGGTCGTCGCTTCTTAATTCACCACATTACTCACTTTATACGACCAGCTCATTTAAAAACATACTCCTACTGTATAACTGTTAGACATTTCGATGTTATTGTATTCATTAAAATTTAAAATAGGTACCTAAGTACATCCTTTTGTAAAATTTTCCACTATACATATTACCGATGTTTTGTTGAGATTCAATTGTATTTCAAGGGAAATGTCGTTTGTTTATAAGAGGTAAATATATCATGGTCAATTGAGGAATATTTTACGTTAAAAATCAAGGTGAAGAACGAAAAATTGTTTGAATTACGCATTTTATAAACTCAAAACGTGGTAACGTGTTGAATGTTCGATTTTTAAATACAGTCTGATTTTAATATTTCTTCTACGGTTTCGTGTTTTGGAGGGCATTTAAAGCTGCGGCTGTTATAACTAGATAGCAGTCGTTAAGCCATGTCCGAAGCCTATAGTATAAAAGTTTCGATAATTCCTCCACCTCCCTTAACCACTTAACTCCTCCTCTAATTCGCTCTGGAGCAGATTGGTGATGTATGCTCTAGGCTTCTTCAATGAAGAGGAGAGAGAGAGAGACCCTTTACTAAATAAAGCGTGAGTCCCTCTAGTAAGCACTAGTGTGCTTACTGACTATGCTATTAATGGGTTAAAACCATTAACCGAACAACAATTTTACCTAATATCAGAAACTGGAGCAACTGACTCATAATCTTCACAATGAAATTAATTTCATGTTTTCATTCGTATTATTTACGAGTCCGTATAAGCAATAAACGTATACCGATAACATGTATTTGCTTACAGTCGTTAAGGCAGTGGATTTATCTAAAAAGAGGAACAAAAATGTCCTGGGTTAACCCTGGTCGACGTCGTAAAAGACCCGATCGGGGCTTCGGGCAGAGCGACAACAAAAATACTTTATTTATATGCTAATGTAATTTATATGACGCTTAATGTCTCGTGGCTGGTAACGCACGATTCTGTTCCATTCTTTCAGACGTCGAACCGGTTTTTGTAAAAAGAACTGTACGATGATGAAATTAAGGATGTGTTTACAATAAGGGGTGTCGTGTGTGTCGATACGATTATGAATGCGCGGTAGGAGGTAGTTCCCAACCCAGCTTCCTTGGAGGCGGTGGGTGGAGGGGAGGTCGCGGGAGAATCAATAAAAATACGCGAGAAAAGCGTTGATTATACAACGGGAATTTGGTAGGAAACAGTCTTCCAATAACGCTCTTACTTCACGTAAATGAAAAATAAACGTTTAGAGCATTAGCAGGACCACTGAAATGGATGATATTGTTACTGAAATAGGCAATGATATTTGATTTAAGAAGTGTAATTTGAGAAGTGTACTTACCATTTGATTTGTGTTGCCTACAAAAACACAAATAATATCTACTTATTGCGTTTCCAAACACTAAAATTACCTACAAACCATTAATTGCCCACTAGTCATTAATGTTGCCTTAGCTGAGGAGACTTAACAAGACTAACTATATCTAACAGCCTCTGCCCGCGTCCTCATACCTACTGACAAACTTACCTATCAAGTAACGTTCTATCACCGTTTGCTCACTGACTAATCATCTTAGTCCGCATTTGAATCTTATTCTTTGTATCTTTTACAAATTATATTACAATACAATACAATACAATATGGTAGCGTCGTCATCATCTTCACCTGCTTTTGTTTTACTCGTTCGCTAAGGATTGACATAAGCCACCGGGCTACGAGTGCTTTGATAATACTCAAATATTAGTTATTTATGACGTTTTGTAGAATTTGGTTCTTATCCCAAACAAGTTAGTAATTTGCCTCGACTTCGCTTTTACCCCCTTTCATAATTATCAGTAATTTATAAAAGAGTAGTCACCGTCACCACCTATGTCTAACACCAATGACCAGAATAGGAGATGAAATTTTCTTCCAATAGAAGATCAATAAGTTTGTTTCATAAGTATTTATTTTTAATACCTACTTCTATCAGTGAATGCAGAAAAATGCCTAATAAAGAATATCTATACCACTCAACCTAAAAATATGAAGGCATGCAAAAGCCATACAGGTAAGAATTGAACTGATAAAACAGGATTGTTAAATTAAATGCAAATATCAACTTAACCGTTTTGTTTTAAATTCAAAGACCACCAACGAACGTGGGATGAATCTTTTGTTATTAAAACTCAATACACTGGGCTTCAATTCTTTCAATTTGACATTTTTACGTCCATGCCATTGTTGATCTAACATTTTCTGAACAAAGACCTTCCGTAGCGTACACCTTGGTTGCATTCTTCGCATCTAATTCCTTACACAAAGAAGGTACGTTTCTCTGATTGTGTATGTGCAGCATAATGTTATAAAACATTCAAATTAGATGAAACCGAGCTACCGAGGAGTGATGGACATTCAATCTGTGCTGCATGTTATTTGCATAAAAATCCGCAGTATTGAAGCGCTCGCATCGCTGGAAATGCAGATAGGGTGCTCTGAGATAAAACCGATATGATATACGAACGCTAATACGTTTGACTGGGTAAGTCCTCTGTTTCATCACGCGTAGGTGAAAGGTGATAATCTGGCAATCTGTAAATTATGATTCACTTTCAAGAACACTTACAGGTAATTATGTATGAGGCACGAAACGTGCATTAGAGATGAAATCGTTGTTAATTTTGAACGTGACTTCAAATAAAATCCTTACAATTTTTAAGGTATTATCGTGGCCTTGTAAGGTCGGAGACAACAATATCCCCTAAGTTCAACAGTAAAATAAAATCATGAAATATAAACTTATGATTTTATCGATTGGTTTAATGGTGAAAGACATTTTAAAAGATCCATCAGAAGAGAACTCTTCAATAAACTCACAAATACCAGTATAACCACACAGTATACAACACCTCAGACTGTGACTTAAATACATTTGCTTCATAAGTAAATTGATCACTTTACACTCATTTTCAATTTCTTACTTTAAAAATACTATGGAATCATCGCTTGTCCTATGTGCTTAACGGATTCTCCGGCGATGTAGCAAGTACCGCAAACCGTGTACTAATGCTATGTAAATGTCCAGGATAATGCCGCCATGTATTATTCATTGTTCGAGTAAAAGGTAGAAAAATTCTGGAGGTTCGTTTCGTATCGCTGATAGATGGCTATCTCACATTTAAATATTTGAATTGCAGACTTGCTATTGTGAGTCGATGTCGTAGTTTCGTAAGCATGAAGTGACCTAATCAAAGTTTGTGATTAGCTAATACGGGTATCTGTTTTACTTCCTCTATTATTTGAACGTGTTAATAGTGCCCTTTGCTACAAATTAGGTATTTTAATGTTGCAAATTTTTCGTCAATAACGGACAATACTATCAAAAATATATAAAAAACAACAACATACCATTGAAGAGGTACATAATTTAAAGTCTTCGACTGCATTACTTACCTGTAAAAAAAGAAAAACATTGTTATTACATTGTAGAGTTTTATTATCAAATTAGTTAAAAATAATGTTATTGCTATTTGCCCAATACATGTCGATTATTGTTTACTTTTATCGCCGTGGGACCGAGTCCGGAGGTGAGGCTTTCATAAAATGTGACAATACACTCTAAATCGATTCACATTTCTCTTCGAGAAAAAGGCCTTAATATTTGCAGCACGGCGAATTTAAGGACCTATAAATTTTTGTCATTAGGATAATAATAAGAGTTGGAGTGGTGTCGCGGGAACAGGATGTTAAAACGTCTTTTGTTCGAGAGTTCGTAACGCGCATACCAATGATGTTGAGGCTTTTGAAAAACCACCTACATTTTTTATCCAATCTGTTTATTGAGATTCTTAATAAGGTGTCTATTTTGTAATGTCCATCATCTCATTAACCGTGCGGTTTATATTGATTAGGCATTAGGTAGTTTAAAACATTTTAATATTATTTTTATTCATAATTTTACATGATATCGTGGTAATATCAAAGTCCGCCAAAATGGGACAAAAATGCAAAACTCAGGAGTGTAGGTTTTCTAAGATTACAAGCCAATCTTCACCAAAGCAAGTAGAAAGTAAATTTAAATATGTAAGCAGATCATTTTGAAAATTTAACGTGCGAATTTAAACTCTGGACAGGTTTAATTATATAAATAACTGTTTAGCTACGATTCCACGGTTATTAAATTAAAACAGACGAAGTCAGTTGCGAAGTTGAGTTAAGTTTGAATTTAGAAACCAAAGCAGAAGAGCATTTGTCATTTGCTGGTGTCAGGGAAGTAATCTGTTCACGCCTGTACAACACTCATAACTCAATCGCTATTTTCTCTAACTGTATAAAGACAAATTACCATACATTGTAAGAACACTCACAATTTACTATATTAACTGAGGAACACAATATTACCACCGGGAAATAAAGCCGTAACCATCATTAGGTATTAGCATAACAGCAGTAAGCAAAAAGCTGGCAAACTGTCAGAAAATATGCATCGTAAGCCAGTATGTCGAATCGTAACGACAGTCGGGGAAAGTCTCACACTGGCTGATTTATAACCGCATTTGATCACTTATTTGATCACTTTATGATAGCGAAAAGTGTCAGGAAAGCTCATAAGGTGCGGCGATGCAAATCGCGCGAATGGACGCGTCAAGCGGACATAACGGCAGACATCGCATGTGCGTGACCGGTCTGTCTCTATCTTCATAACGGAATAGAAATCACCTAACAGCCGTGAGGAGGTGCCACAAAAAAGGGTACTCGCCAGTTTAGAGTAAACGACATTTTAATTCCTAACAGATCACATGCAATCGACAGACAATTGATGAGCGAAGTGTGAAAACGACTCGAAATTTCACATGACTCATTTAGGCTTAAAAATAGCATTATAAATTTGTAAAGCACTTGGACTATGGTACCAAGTTTATAATAAGAATAAGCTTATTTAAATAAAAATGTCCAAATTAGCATGCTACTGAGCGCGCGGATCTTTCCATTGTTTGCGCTAAACGACATCAAAGTTGTAGCGGCGAAATGTTTTTAGCATGTGAAATAAAATTGTCCATTTTCTAAGAATTTTGTGAGCGCGCTTAACAGGTGTGCTTCGTCATCGATTGATTGATCAACAGCATTCTGCATTACTCGTTTCACGCTGATGTATTTATTACCCGATTCTGGTACTAAATTTACATGGTACAACGGATAAAAACGTTTTATCGGAAACATATAACATTAAATGGTAAATAATTTAACATTAAAGTTGGAATATTTAACATTTACGTTGAATGTGGTAAGAAAAATAAAGTATGATTTACACAAAATTGCAATTAAGTATAACATCATAATATAATCTTTTATTTACATTCGATGCGTCGTGAAGCTAATTGGCAACCAAAGCACTGTTGGAGCAACAGTCGTCAACCACTTCGAACACTACTACATATACAGTACCTATAACAGAATTCCTTAGTAGGCAACCACAGTTGTCTCAGGCTTATTAAATTCAATTTCGTCTACAGACATCATCTTCTGTACTAATTCCGATTTATAGAAGATGTCAGAGGCCAAGAGCAAAAGTATTGCAAAAAATTAAATAATACGTCACCGTATCATTAGTAAGATATTTAACCGACTTCAGAAAAGAAGGAGGTTCTCAATTCGACCGTATAGCTTTTTTTTTATATTTGTTCAGCGATTTTTCCGTCGTTTATTGGCCGATTTTGATAATTCTTTTTTTGTTGTAAAGTAAATATAGGCAGAGGGGTCTTCTGATAAGGATCACTAGGATCTGATGATGGCATCTTGGAGAAATCGAGGGCAACTTTCGATAATTGTAGGGACGACTAGTGTGTTTGTTAATGTTTTCATAAGTACATGAAAGTGCAACAATTTCATAAAGGTCTGGAGTCGATCTGATGAAGCCGAAAGACAGTCGACGGAACTCCTCAACGATTTACTGCAGTAATCTAGCGCTTAGGCTTCATTAATTTGTAGTGACGAGAAGTTTACACCTACATCTTGAATTAAGCGCCATCTGGCGAGTAGTTTTTGAGTTATCTCTGCTTATCGAGGTTGAAGTCGGTTATTTTTTTTTGTAAAAAGCAATAATTATTACTGAGTGGCTCTGTAATAAGTTGTCTGGGTAATTGTATTACTAGAACTTGGCTTGTCGCGCTTCCGCGCCTAGATGTAGATGCTACTAGTAACGTAATGGATTCCAAATAATATCTAAATTATTTATACCTTCGTATGAGTGTGTGAAAGTTCATTTTTATTTTATTTACAACTTCAAAACCTACTATACGAGCTTGCATATGGACTGACCTCGTCTGTATTACGAAGATCTTTTTATTGCAATTTGTATAATATTAGGTACATTAAGGCGCTGGCAAGCGATGGGGCCTTAGTCCCTCGCGGGAAGAGCCCGAATATAAGGGCGCCGCGCTTGGAGGACTCCGGTTGTGTTCCTTTTGGAGATCCCGGAGTTCTCCACAAGCGCTGAGGAAGGCCACCGGGGGGGTTTTAGTGGGTAAAAATCCCACATCACCCTGTGTCGCTCCCACGGCACCGGGTACCTTTTGAAGGTTTCCCCCTCGTCAACAAAAAAAAAAAAAAAAAGGCACATGGTTTTGTTACCTAATAGAAATTCCGATGACGAAATAGGAAACATAATAGAATGGACGAATTATTTTTGCGAATAAGTTCTGTCCCAAAAGTTACCATAACACATATTTAACTAACGTCTAAAGGGCAAATCAAATGCCCTAACTAAAATTAAGTACAGAATATTAGTATCGACAACTTCATTTATCGTAATTAGATATGTAATGTAATTTAAACAAGTTGTTTAGTTTCCTAATTTCATATTGCAATATTTTCTAATGTCTAGTCCTTCAATAGAAATTACGTTACACATTAAAATAAACGTTCAAAATGCTATATCGTTTTAATTACAAATCTCATTATAAATTCGATAGGGTCAGTTATTTTAATCATCCTGTTATATTGACACAAATAAAATACCTACAACACGAGAGCTTACTTTAAATGTGTAACTATCAGGCAATAAATAAAATCTAGGTTATGTATTTGAAAATCAATTTAAAACTAAGTCTAAAATACATAACGTCTAATTGTATTTCATTTGATCTAACGTTCCATATGTGATCCTATATTTAAATATGTAGTACAGTGTTTGGCTACCTTAACTTCTCTCGTAGAACTACATCTGGTAAGATTTGTTTAAATATCATAGATCTGTCTCGTGGACACCTATTGCAAATCGCCGTTCAGTAGAACTCTATTAAAGATTATACCGTAAGACCTAGAGATAAGGTTCAAAGTCATACTTCGACATGGTCCAAATGTGTCGTCCTTACTCAAGATATCGTTGTTATTCATCTACACATGTCCACGGTGCTGGCAAATGTATTAGACGTTGATTCGATCGGTTGAAAAGCGCACAATGTTAGTTCATTGTTGTATACCTACTCATTTCGCATTAATTTAATTCCAACCCATAAAGAGCAAGTTACCCTATATCAATCGTTCTATCCATATGTGGATTAATGGAATGCAAGTAAATAGGCAAATTTAATTATTTCACTAGTGGCAGCTTAATTGATACGGGTGTTTAAATTTAGGGTTGTCATTTTGTAATTATCCGTTTTAAAAGATATTTGAAATTCAAAAGAAAACTTTTCGATCTTTTAATTAATAAAATGATATAAATATTTCGTGTTATTCTATGATATGTTTAGTTTTAACTTAAAGTTGATTATGTTGATGTGATATTGCTGCTGTTCAAATATTTTATATTATCTTCGCTGTAATGTCTCTACCAGTGAAGAAGCCGGACAAAGAGACGGAAAGAAGGTCGAAATTCAGGACAGTTGTTAACTAAGTAAGATAAACTTTATACCTACTCATACTATTTATTGGCATCATAGGAGGGTACATGAAACAAAGAAAAATTTAAGCATCAGTAAAAAACCAAATTGACAGAATAATATGAAAAAGCAACAGAGAATTGAACAAAATGCTTTCAAGATGAATGAATGCTACGCAGACGGTACTATTTCGAGGTAAAATTTAGTTAGTATATAGATAGAGGTATAGATTGTAGATGAGTACATCTACACTGTAACTAATAGGTACATAATAAGGAGGTTAGTATTTATAAATAACTTGAAGTTGTAGAATAATTGATTGATACCAAAGAACAAAATTCATGATGTCAGCTTATAATAGTCGATAAGTTGTTATTTAAAGCCCAAATATTTCACCGATACAAAACAAAGCATATTGCAATTCTGGCTAAGATTATTCATGTAAAAAAGAAAGACAGAATCATAATATGTATGTATTATTTGACTTACTCGATCGCAAAACTTTTCCTATTACCTACGGATTACACGTGGATGATTATGAAAGTTCAATAGCTCTGTTAACGCGATTGCGGATAGACCTCCGTCGACGTTAGTAAAATCAACAAGGCCTTATGATAATCTACGTACATTGCTTGAAGGTTTCGCGAAATAATGCCCGATATTTATTAGGTATCTGAAAAGTCGAGCGAAGGCGTCACGTCTCGTCGCGGGGCAAAAACTCACGAAAAACATGGAAAGGAGCAAATAAAACATGCCAAGTCAGAATTTTATTCACTTAGGATAGGGTACCGCCAGGGTACCGCACTATAAATATCATAGAGAGAATTTTTGCTTGTTGCAAACTATTTCAATCGTTTTCAGAACTACGAGTATCTGTACGTTTAAGTAGTTTTTAGGACAAAAATAAAGTTTTGTTGTTTATTCTTTTGTCTTGTTTGTTTTATGAAAAAAAAAATGTATAATAACTTTTCATAACTTATGTGCACGTGTAATGGGTAATTTCATATGAGTAGGTACTCATAATAATAATATGATGAATAGACTAAATTTTATTTTCCAGTTTACCTTCGAGACAGAATAAATTTTAGTATCGACTATGTTTGTTTTTTACTAAACTCTACATGTGTATATTTTCCTTTTCGGCTTAATTCAAATGGCGAACAGAAACAGATACAACATTGACTAATGGCTCTGTTGTATCATCGGATGTACAGAACCCTAAAAATCAGGGTGATATTAAAATAAACGAGACATGCGTGGCACACCGTCAGCCACCAGACCAGCGTTCTGTTTGGGCTACAGTCACGTTCCGCGGTAATGACAAACCTCGACCATTGTTAATATCGACTGACGATTTTTTCAACCAACGAACGAAGGTTTTAATTTCAAATAACAATGCGAACGTGTCAATAGCACTTTAGGTATTAATTATGCAAAAAAATACTTTTCTAAGCTGCGGTAAGACACATTTCGAGGTCGTATCTCTTAGTCGAGGAGTTAATTTTCAATTAAATTTCCATCTCGGGTCAGAAGAGAAATCTGTTGTCACGCGGTTGCCCTCGAACTACGGATGCGTGTAATTGCGATAAAGACACCAATTAAATGTTTGCTTGACGCAACGGTTATTAGCGAGAGGCGTACGAAACGCTAGTGTAATTAGTGGCCGCCAGTGCTGTCCTACAAAGCGTACTTGGCTGTAATGTTTCTGAGAGCGTACCTTCAGAGATCCGGCCAACAAAGAGCAATTAGCAGGCTCCACGCTACTTTGACCTTTAATTATAAAACCGTGGAGTATGTTTTACATCGTGCAATTTGGACTAACAAAATCTTAAGCTATGTACCCGTGTGAATACTAATTCAGACTTGCTTACAATTCGTTTCGGGATTCTATATTTACAAAGTACATTGAGTGCGTATTTCTGTCGCGGATTTATTCACGAATACGAAAGTTTCAATGTATCTACGGTGTAGCAAAACTTCGCGGCTGGCGATTAATTACAGTGTCACGAAGGGTCCATTAGAGGTCTCATTAAGTGAATAATGGCTGTGTAAACAATGAAGTGATGGGGGAATCACGCGACGGTGGCCTGCAGTCGAGCGTGGTCTTCGTCTTTTGTCCGTTTGCACATCCGTTTTCCAAAGTGAAGCACGTTAAATGTGCAATTAGACGTTCTACGTGTAAACAGTTGAGAGCGTTAGTAGCGGTTGCAGGGTTAGTTATTATTTTAATTTGTGAGGTAACTATGCCGGTCTATCGTTGTAAGGACCCTAGGTTAGATTTCCAGCCTGGCAGAAATTTGAAAGATTCTGTTTTCAGTCCGGGGTATGTGTGTAGTTCGTGGCACACACAAGATCTGATGTTCTAGTGTGGAGCTGTGTTGTTTGAATTAAAATTCTTGAGGCAACTTCATAAAGAATAAGCTACGCAATTTTAAGGCGACGTACGATATAGGAGGCATCATCGTTTAAATCTTTTAAAATCGAGACCATAAAACTTGCATAAACAAAGAAGGTATAATTTTGCTGACGTCACAATACAGAAAGTAAGAATTCCCTTAACAATAATAGAAGAAATACAACATTACACGTTGAATTCATTATATGAAAGCTCATCTTTTCTAAAACAACATCTTTGATATTATTTTAGTAATAACGAAACTTGTTTGATGTGTAGACATTTCTCCTGAAACGAAATCATAATCTATTATTTATTATAATTGGCTATTTTCTTCAAAAGATTGACTTATGTTGTTTATTTGGCTTTAAGTAAGATTGTGTAGGTACCTATTCTTATGAATTTTGTATCTTCCGAATTTACTCATAATGATCTACCTATAGGTTCCTACCTACTTGAGTCACCGAGCAAATGGAATTGCCACTGTCCGCCAAAACCAAACTAATTACCTGTGCTTACAGTTTAATTCAGCTCGTAAGTAAAATTTACTAAGGGCATTTTCAGATCTTAAATCTACCTTAATCTCACAGACGGAAAGCTGGCATTTGCGTGCCGTGCAATTAAAACGAATCCCAGATCAAACAATGCAAGCCCCAAAACAGTTGTAAGTTTGTTCTTTTCTTTGTATGTACAGGTATACACACAAATAAGGAATCACAAACACTCAAAATTTAAGTACACATTTCTCACAAATATCTGTCCAAATCAAAAAGAGGGCTCTTAGCTCAGCAGGTAAGGTCACTATTATCAGAACTAATGGGTCATCTGCAAGAGTTTTCTATACCAGTCTTGATAATACATTCGAGTGGATAAAGCTGTGTCATTTTAACTGTGGGAGATTACGTTGCGGAACAAACAGCCTCAAGCGTTCGTTATATTTCATTTGTAACTGTCTGTAATTTAGATAAACAATAAAAAGTAAAACTGTCAAGTCCATACTGGATAGGTCAGTGCTGGGGTCTCTATACAATTTAAGCAGACATTATTATTGTACTAAGAATTCATATAAACTTGCAAAAATCTTTTGTATTGGTTTTTAAAAGTAACGCAGTTAAATCTCGCATTTTGTGTACAATTTAAGTTTTAAATATTCATTTCCAATGACGCGTCCGGCGCGTCAGAAGCAAACGTCACAGAAGGGACTACGACGCACCTGTTGTGTCATATAAGAATTATCCAAAAACTAAATTAAACACTGAATACGGTAACACATCTGGCTATTAATTAAAAAAAAATATTTTACATTTCAGGGATTTACCATTATTTATCAGAATGATGTTCGCGAAAAACGTGATCATCACCGAAGCAAGTGATCAGTTTTGAAAGTTAATGGTGTCAGAAGAATTCAAACCAAAGCTACCTTGTTCGGGAATCTGTTACCCAAATTACTCGGTTTTGGATTTTACACTGAATGTAAGGATCCCTGAAAAGAACGTAAAGTGATAATCGACCTTGTTGCCTGGATCTCAAAAATGTATGCGCGTCGTCCATATAATGTGCCATAATTATTTCACACATCACGAGTATAATTGTTTACTCCTTATGGTGTTGTAAAATATGAGCGTGCGCAGTAATTAAATTCAGCAACTATTTCAGAGTTAATTTTATCAAGTAATGATGATAACGCATAATTCTGTAAGAATCGCCTTCGGGCTATGGAGTTATAATTTTGTTAATTTCGTTCTAGCACTGACCTTATGTAGGTATAAGATTACTTTAACAAGTCGGTGGCCAAAGTGTTGTTCGTGGAAATATATGACTTAAAAAAGTGCTCCAGCAATTTCTTTCTTATTAATTTAATTACAAGAGTAAATTAAAGTTTCAAGTAATTAGAATACAATATCTCTGAAAATTCTATTGAACTTTCGCTGAAGTGCGTCATGAATCAATGTTATTGATTGTACAATTTTTTTATGTTTTATGACCAGGTTTTGTTTACTAATATTTCCTTATAGTCCCAGAGCTGACTGTCATTAAAGGAAGGATAATGTAGATATAAGATAAAAAATTTGTGTATGTTTTTTTTCGATATCAAACGAATAATAAATCGTTGGTCTGGCAATCTGTAAGTCTACCAATTAAAATTATATTACTTTGTTACACAATTATTTAGTCTAAATAGCCTAAATTCAAGAATTGAAATTAAAATAAAACATAAAAATAAAAACATCGCCCCTAGCGCAAGCACGCGAGTAGTGAGAAGGGAATTTTTGAACAGTGGTCTGGCAGAATTTTGGTCACGTTTCAGGGTATCAGGTCAGAGTCAGATCACTATGTGCTGAACACTAAATAAAATTTCATTACTTTTAAACCATCTGCCTTAACAATACCTATACCAAATTCTGTTCGCCAAACATGTTTACTTCAAAATAACTTTCAGCCGAAATAAATTTACAAGCGATAACAATACGACAGTCCGGTATAATTAAAGTTGGCTCATTCAAGGCTGCTTGGTTCTTAAGAGGTCATGAATAAAGGAACTTATCCAAAGGGGGCATTTTGATTTGATACACTTATTGAAAGTCCCGTTGGCTAAATAAAAGAATTAAAAGAAAACTCGTTCTTAGGACAAAGGGCCCTCATAATGAGACTGGGGTATTGTGTGAAGAGCCCTTAAAATCAACTCGGATCTGCTTCTACAATATGTTTTTTGTAATGGGAGCGATTTTGCAAGAGACTGTTACTTTCTCAACTCAGCTGTGATTTAGTAAGATCATTAATCACGAGTCGATGCATTTGGAATCATTGAATCCTTTGTGAGAGCGAATGCATTTCTAAGATACTTTGGAGTTTATTTAATACTAGAGAACCGCCCGCGCTTCGCTTCGGGACCCGTAGGTAACAGCCGCGTAGGTCTCGCTCCCGTAGGAATTTAGGCTAAAAAGTAGCCTACTACTCGCTCTCATCACTCCACCCTGTCTGAGGTGTGTGGAGCCCTCGGGACAGTTAGTTCCCCTTTGGGGGTGTCTCTCGCGGCCCAATAAAACGGGCCGGTCCTTGGGTTGGGCCCTAAGGCCCTTGGTTGTCCATATATGGTTAACCAATAGGTCAAGTCCGGTGAGTGGTGGCCTTTTTACAGGCCACAGAGTCTTAAACGGGATGGGGTTCATCTTCGCGCCGCCCAGGCGATCGAGGCCCTACCGGGTGAATCCCGCTGGTGGGAAGCCCAGCAGGAGCCGATCAGCGCCGGGCGACGACTTACGAAGCCCCAGTATCAGTCAGTGCTAGCCCCGTCCCGCGCAACCAGCAAGTCGCGCGGGAAGGCCCACCGGTCCGGTGGACGGGTGTGGAGCGGCACCAGGTCCTGCAGATGCGGGAACCGCGACGCGTCGACACGCCCGAACATGTTGCGTGCCAATCTCTCGATGAAGTCGTCCAGGCTCTCGACTCAAAGGTCCCTCTGGATGACGGCGTTCCTGACGTACCTCGGCGCACCAGTCAGCCGGCGGAGCGCAATCGCCTGAACCGCACGCATCCTCTTGCGCTGCGGTTCGCTGGCGAGCGCGTACCACGCCGGTGCCGCGTACGTGAGGCGGGATCTGATGTAGGTCTTGTAGACCCCGAGCTTCAGTCCGAGAGGGAGGCTCGAGGAGAGCACTGGTTTCTGCCATCGCGCTTCTGGAATTCGCGACGGCTTTCGTAACCTGTGGCTTCATCGAAAGTCTTCCGTCGATTTTGCCCCCAGGTATTTGGCCTGTGGGGCCCATTGGATATCTTGTCCGTTAAGCTCCAGAGTAGGGTCCCGCCTGTTGAGGTATCCTCTTATGTTCACGGCCTGCGTCTTCTCGACATTCACCGACAGTCTCCACGCGGCAAGCCATTCGGGGAGGGCATCAAGCGCATGCTGCATCTTGACGATGGCGTGGGTTCTATTCAGCGACGTGGTGATGTACGCCACATCATCGGCATACAGGGCAAGCGACGCCCCCCCCTACCGCCGGGATGTCGTCGGTGTAGCAGGCGTAGCAGACCGGGGACAGGCAACTCCCTTGCGGGACGCCGGCTGCGATCGGACGCTCGGTGGATTCGGCGTCTTCAACCACTACTCTGAAGCTTCTATTTTCGAGGAAACTGGAGATCACCTTAACGGCACTCCGGGGCGCCGACGACTGCGAGATCTTGTAGAGAATAAGCCGTCGTGCCAAACACGGTCGAACGCCTTTTCCATGTCGAGGAATACTGCACACACGTGTTCTTTCTTATTCAGAGCCGCGGTAACGGTGTGCAACACCCTCGACAGTGTAGCCGTGCTGTTCAGCGGCATCAAAAAGTAGCCTTCCACTTCTGTTGGCAGCTAGGCTATTCCACCCCGGATGCAGTTCCAGTCGCCCGCGCCCACCACCGGTGTCGGCGAGTCCAGCAACTTGCGGACATCAGCCAACAGGATAGTGCCAGCGGGCGGGTGGTACACTGAATACAGCCGGAGCGGGGAGTTCTCGAGGCAGAGCTAAAGTAGCCTATTACATTTGCCTATGACTTAAGTAAATTACATGTAGTATTTCATAGCGTAATTCAGAACTTGCAAATTAACGCCATCTATTAACAACTCCGAAAATAAATATCTAGCAACTAACAAAACATCGATCTTCCCATGGGAATGGGATGTTTTTTCGCGGTAAAAAGTAGCCTACGTCACTCTCCACCCTCCTAACTATCCCCACACACATAAACCTTACCATATAATAGCTTTGTTGCGACGTGAAAGCGTCACAAACAAACAAACAAACAAACAAACAAACAAACAAACAAACAAACAAACAAACAAACAAACAAACACACTTTCACATTTATAATATTAGTAAGGATATGCTTGTATTTATTTAATTCTACATAAGTTTGAGTTTGAAGTCTTTGATGGTGACTAATTTAAGGTGAGTATCACATCATCATAATTACCTCTACATAATTATTATGATTGTCCACAGTAGGACTCAGATCTACTCTTTAATGCAACCCGCCAACTACAGGGGTGGTGAGTTGGTAGACTTCGAACTTCATTAGGAAGATCATTTAGAATTCATGACGTGTTTCGTTCGGAGCAGCTCTTTCAATAACAGCAAACGTTTATTTTTGGTCGGCAACGCTTTGGTGATATATTTGCCGTTACTAATCTCTATTGGCGATACTGACCGTTTACTATTTCTTCTTCTTGTTTATCGACGAGTCACAAAATTTTTTTTCATGTAAGTTAGTGCTCATTATAACTGCGATGTGATACTAATTAATTTCTAATAGATAGGTATTATACTTTTATAGAAGCTTAATGATATACATAGATACACAGGAAGGGGATTCCAGCCTCCCTCCCGTATTCAATACTGAAGACCTTACTCAAATGCTAGACTATGACCATTACAAGCTACAAGTGGTATTTGACAAGGCATCATTTCTAGATCGGTCACACGCCCGCCCCTCGAAGCTAAGACAAATGGTATCCATACGTAATTCCCAATATCCTTTGTCGCGTAGACATGGACTTCCTTATTGCGTTTGACGCTGAAACCGTTCAATCAGATAACAATCTCGTCGACCCAATCTCGACTATTTAGCGCGCGCAATGGGCTCAATTAGGATATGGCGGATATGCGGGCCCCTTCCTAGTGGGTGCTAAGCGCCGCTAAAATGTACTTGTATCCGAAACTCGCCGTAAATATTAAGGGGACACTCAATGTTAGGATTTTAAGGATTTTATTTATGAATCATTATTAATTTGGAACATTAAATTGATATTGTTATTTTTTTAATTACTTAATGTTTATTTTGTTTTATACGAAAATGTGTGTTTAACTAAGTAGGTAGGTAAGTACCTTTTTTATTACCTACTACTTTTGTTATAGAAAGTAAAATAGCACAATAAAACTACTTTTTACTACGACATAGTTTGCTACATTTTTGAAGTGACGATTAAAGGAAATATATACAGTCACCCATTAATAAACGTACAATAACAAATCTAGCAACATTTTAGGCCCTCAAACACTTCATACTGATTCCCGCTGTTATTAGTGTACAAACGATTTGAACTGCCACATTAAACTCGCTGTAAACTTTGTTCGTGATTTTAACAGATTTTGCGTTCATGAAGACGTTTTAAGCCGCGATATTTTCAATCTAAGGATGTTTTTGTGGTTTTGCAAAGTTCTAACTGCACCTGGCGTTAACAGCAAATGTGTTATAACACAAATTCTGCAAACAAAAATTGAAATACCTGACGCTTTGACGACTCTTGTCTGACTTTTATAGCTTGGAGCACGATACGAATCGTTTGTACTGCGATTTTCAGCCAGTTATAACAACAGCTACCGTCTATTCTTGAACAACCCGAACGATTATTCCACAGAGACTTCGAGGCAATCCAAGTTCCTCTGCCTTTCTTTCGAGAGGCAGTAAGTACTCGCAAGAGCTTGGATGCTCTTTAATAATGTACACAGGAATTTTCCACTCACAAATAACGCAGATCGCTGTGACCCATCATAAATACATCTCACAGTCAAATCTTAAGGTAATTTGTGACGATTTTGTAGCTCATTTAATATGCAAGGAATATAAAGTACAGGCGGAATCGATTATATTGCAGCTGCAAATCAAGACAATCTGACTATCAAAGTGTGACGGCCATATTGATGCGACAGCCGGGTAAAGCTCCACTTTGTATTCATTATTATATGAAATATGGAGGGCGACTCCCGTCTGTGTGATTATGTACGTAACTTTGCGTTATCTATAAAATTACCATTGCAAGTGTCGTTCTAACATCAGCGTTACTGTTGGTGTCCACCTAATTCAGCCGAGAGTGTGTCTGCCAATTGCAAAGCTCTTGGATTACACTAGCTGTCTCCTGCCTCTTCTTAATTCTCGATTCCAATTTACTATTGGTGTAGAAATGCAATTTGGAATCAGTATGTCACTATCGTTATAATATCCGTGATAATTGTACGTTAAGTTGAAATTAATTGAAAACTTAGTGCGATAACCACCGCAACAATTCCCATGAAAGAATCGAAAAGAAAATATTTTTTTTTTCATGATGTCAAATACCACTTCTCTTACACCAAGAATTACTCCAAATTTCTTCTCATTTAGCAGACAGCACAGCATTGTTAGCTTTCTTCCCTTATATTTCTTTCTGGTCATATCACGTGTCTTCCACCATACTCTACTCGTGATTTGTGATTTCATTGCTTGCTTTTGCCCTATTTCAAACATTTAAGCCTTGGAGCTCTCGATTTCATTCATGAAATTCAATTCAACTGTCAAATTGTGTATTTTTATACATACACACATAAACGTAGGCAATTTTGGCATTTTAAAACCGTTTACATCTGTTAAATAAATTGTAAAAATAAACAATTAGATGTTTTAATTTATGAGTAGAATCAAGAAGTCATCTTTCTTAGCGAATTACGAATCATTGGCCACAACGGAGGTTTTCATAGGAATCAATGAAAAAATATATAGAGGATAAAGTCACAGGGCCGTATAGCTTGTCTATAATTTATTTTCGGAGATAAACCGACTTTGCAAGTCGTTTAAATTACTTGCTTAACCCATAGAGGCCCGGAGTTGGGTGCAAAAATGTTTATTTCATGTCGTTATTGTGTGTCGACCTGTCTTTGTGTCATAGTTATTTCTGGATGATGAAGTTTATTATGGGATGGATTGCATAACTAATCAGCAAAGAATATTCTGGAATCTATAAACTGAACAACACGTTCATGTATTACGTCACAGTCACTTCCATATTGTATTTATTATGAGGTTAGTATAGGTACTAGGATTAATATTATGTTCACAATTTTGCTAGGCCATCAATTATGAGTAATGATACAGGAGCGTGAGCATACAAATGAATAACCTATACTATGATGTATTTGCTAGTAATTTTTCAAGAATATGGTTAGAGAAAATATTGGACGTGAAAACGCGTAGTTTGTAACTTCTGGCGATGTTACTTCGGTTACTCGTAATTCGAATGTGAAATAATATAGTTTATATCAAGTAACTAGGTTTTAAGTAGTTAATAGAGATTTTTTTATAGCCTGAAGGGCTGATGAAAAAGCGGACGAGCCACCTGATGGTAAGTGGTCATCGTCGCCTATGGACACCTGCAACACCAGGGGAGTCACCGGTGCAACGCCGGCCCGGAAGGAGAGCTCTTTTTACACCTTTTTTGAAGAACCCCATGTCATAGCGCTCCAGGAATACCTCAGAAGGAAGCCCATTCCACAGCTTGCAAGTTCGTGGCAAAAATTATCGTGAAAATCGAACTGTAGTCGTTCGCCACGGATCCAAGCGATGTGGATTAAACTTCAATCTTCGGCGAGTGGTGTGATGATGGAAGGGTGAAGTTGGCACCAAATCGAAGAATTCCTCGGAGCACTCACCGTTGTAAAGTCGGTAGAGCACACAGAGACATCCTATATCTCTCCTAAGACTTAGGTGTTTTAACCTGTTAGTGACTCTTGGGTCGTTGACAATTCGAACAGCGCGCTTTTGTACGGCGTCAAATGGACTAAGCTGGTATTGTGGAGCCCCTGCCCAGAGGTGAGAACAGTACAACATGTGAGGCCTGACTTGCACTTTATAAAGCATCAGTAGGTCCCTCGCATTGAAGTACTGCTTCGCCCGGTTCAGGACGCCAAGCTTTTTGGAGGCCAATTTGGCCTTAGCTTCCAGATGACACCGATACTGCACGTCGCTCGAAATGTCAACACCCAGAATCCCAAAACTTTTATTAACGGTGAGTGCGGTATCCTGGAATTGAGGCGTCATGACAAATAGGGTTTTCTTAGGGGAAAACGCGCAAACTTGTGTCTTCGTGGGGTTGAACTCTACTAAATTTAGTTAATAGATATGAAGATAAGAAAATAATTAATTACTAAATAATTAAAAATGAGTTACAGATTTCTATTTTATTGATTTTTAATCCGATCTTGGACATTTTTAATCCCCATATCATTATTTCATAATGTTAGTAAATAAATTTAAAAAACAAACTATCTTTGCTCTACCATAGCCGTAGGTATACCTTACGTTTAAGGAACCTCTGTGTAAAGTTTAATGCTAGATAAGTTTAGTCTTAAGTTTAATTTTGTAGGTTCATTAGGTTCTGCGTTGCCTATCAGTCAGTAACCATTAGGAAGTTTATTATCTTATATATAAAAATAAGTCGGGTTTTCCTTCCTGATTCTATAACTCCAGAACGCACAAACCGATTTCCACGGTTTTGCATTCGTTGGAAAGGTCTCGAGCTCCGTGAGGTTTGTAGCAAACAAAATTCGGGAAATTTTCAACAGAAAAGGAGGAAAACAGGGAAAATCATTGTAAACCAAACAATTTAAGTAGGTGTTATAAACATGTAATTTGGTAGGATTGTCATATGGTTGCCTTGGATACCACGTTGTTACCTTCTACTGTCTAATAAAATATTTTTCCCACAGATTTTTCCTATGCTGTGTAAACTTTGTGTGTAAATCTCTGTTTTTCTATCAGGTTAATATGGGCCCAGATAGCCCATGAGGTATTCCACACTTCCCAGTTATTAACCAAGATTAATAGAAAGAATTGCACGTATTAAATTTTGTTTTTAAAACGAGATGCAGAACAAAAGGAATGTTCGATCGCCATCGGCGATGCCGGCATCATTGTTGTCTACTTTAGTACATAGTATCTCAATGGTTGTCTACAGCTTCGAGTTCTGGAATAACTGTCAATTTTGAGAAGCTTAGTGGTATATCCAATTACGGCAACGGAAGTTTTTGATGCGGATGTATTTGATACATGAGGACTTATGGGACTGCATCGTTGAGGCTGAGTCGGGTGTCCCTAGGGACAATGACGAACGCAAGCAACGACGGGCTCTTGCCAAAATACGTTTGATGGTGCAGCCATCGTCGTTTTCGCATGTACGAAATGCTACCACTGGCTTTGAGGCTTGGAATAATTTAAAAATGGCCTATGAAGACAAAGGACTGTGTAGACGTCTTGGACTTTTACGTACAATGTTCGGATTGAAGTTAGAACAATTTAATGATATGGAAGCGTATCTCTTAAGGATCACGGAGTTGGATCAACAACCACGAGATATTAATGCTCCATTAGATGATGATTTCCTGTCAGTGTTGATACTGAGCGGTCTATCATCAGATTATGACCAGCTTATCCTGACATTGGAAAATTCTAATATTAAATTATGCAGCGAGACAGTAAAGAGCAAACTATTACAAGAAGAATTGCGTAGAGGCTTTGATAAGAGCGAAGAAGGCGCAATGTTTGCAAAATGAAATGCAAAAACAGCGAATAAACCTTTTATGAAAGGCAAATGCTTCATATGTAAAAAACAGGATCATTATGCAAAGAAACTGTCCGACAAAAACCAACAAAAAAGGAAAAGGAGGAGAAACATGTGAAAATACGTGGAGAGGAACATTATTATCGGCATTAGCTATAGATGTAAATTCGAATGCCTGGTATGTGGATTCCGGCGCAACATGCCACATGACGAACAACAAAGCTTTCTTGCAAAATTATGTTGTGGATACTCCGCGGTTGGTGACAGTGGCTAATAGAGAAAAGATGCATAGCGAAGTACATGGTGAAGAAGAGCTGTTGTTAAAAGGGCACACTAAGACTACAAAATTAACAGAAGTTATTTACGTGCCGGGTTTGTCAACGAATTTGTTATCGGTTGGAAAGATGACTTCAAAAGGGCTTGAGGTACATTATAATGAAACTAAATGTAATATTTGTTGGGGAAAAGTTCCAAAGTAAATTCAAATGTAAAAGGGTCAGTTACTTCGATATAAAGAACCAATATGTGAGACGGGTTGTAGAAGATACTGATTAATTATATAAGAGTATGTCCGATTTGGTTTACAAATTGTTTAGTTTAAGGGCAGGTGTTAGAAATATATAAACCGAACAATTTGTAAGTGTATTGTACATACGTAATTTGGTTGCATTGGCGTATTGGTTACCTATATTATGTTGTTATGTTACGTTTTACTGTCTAATAAATTATTTTTCCTATGCTGTTTTGATCTCTGTTTTTTCTATCACCTTTTCAAATATAAAACAAAAAAAATTCTTTAATCCCCAAACGAAATGTTACAAAAAACGAAGCCATCTGGTGGCGAAACGGAGTTCGCCGGGTTTGCTAGTGTAGATATAAAAGTTTATGTGCGGATTACACTTAATTAACACTTACTTCGGTAATGGAAATCATCAGTTAACCATTACTTAGGTAATGAAAATCATCGTAAGGAAACCTGAGAGTTCTCTTAGTTCTCAAAGGTAGGCGCGTGTAGTCCGCCAATTTTCACTTGGCCAGCGTGGTGGACTATTAGTTATTCCTTCCACATTATGAGTTGTGATCATGATAATGATAATGAAAAACGTTGAAAGAATAATTTTACTTTTAATAAAAACATAATCGACATTAAAATCGATAAGTAGAGATTAGTGATGTAACGAATGTCATTTTTTGAACATTCGCGAATGCGAATGCGAATGCGAATATCTGATTTCGATATTCGCGAATGCGAATGCGAATGCGAATATTCAGATTTTTTTATTTGAACTTAATTTTCTATGCGTGATCCATTTGCATCTTTCTCCGAAAACTAATTAATTGATTAGAACTCGACTGACTAAAGTTTCACCCCGCTAGAGGGCTGTTCAAGTATAAGGTACGTAAGCAATTCTTTTTTATAATTTTTAACTTTATAAAAAATCACACTAGAAAGGAAAGTGGATTGGCGGTAGAAATCTCAAAATAGCGTTTACTCGCTTAGAATTCATTATTTTTGATGCCCGACTCTTGATCATAAAAATCTATTTTCAATTTGAGAAACGCCGGAATAGCGTTTGGTTCCAGCATAAAAAAGCGGGCAAAGCCTATGCATTTAATTAAAAGTAGACAAAATTATGCAGAAAATGCGAAGAGTTGTAAAAAATATTGGCTTACTGACGTAATCACCAACCAGACCCGCTCACTTCTCATTTAGTAATAATTACTTAAAATTTTGCCATTTAATTTTTTTTAGGACTTGTAGTTTTTCTGGAAATTGTGATAAACCGTTTTTTACCCTTAAACCCCCCTCAACCTCTTCCCGACCTCAGATACTCCGTAAATTATTTTTCCTTTTATTTTTGTCATGTTTTCTTCCTTTCCCAATAGATTTCATCCAGTTACTATTTTTTTTACTTTTGACCAATTTTAACGGCTTCGGCACTGGTCTAATAATCGGTTCTGCATGTAGAAATCAACTTCTAAACTCTTACTTATGGCGTTGATGTAATGTTTATTATTAAGGTGATATCCTGTATTATGACAAGACAACAAAAAAGTACTTTGACGGGTTAGTTTTCATGTCAAAGGAACTAAACTAAAATATCAATGAAAAAATATTGAATTTTGTTTTTTAAATCCTTTTTTGTCCTTCTACGAAAAAGATATTAAATAAAAAAATATATCATCAGTTGATTACCTACACTGTTAGCCATAGTATCTCAATGCTGTTAGCTTTCAAATGAGCCATCTTTCGGCCTCCATAGAGGAGGGGGCAAGAGAGAATTTGGATAGTGATTTGTCGATATAAAATACCATATTTCATCCCCCTTAAATCTCCGACACTGGTGACCAGACACATTGTATACTTCTTACTTTTACGTAGACATTTTTGTTGTCATTTCACAATATAGTGGCCGAGAACGTGACAAAACTTCTTTGGTGCATTTAAGCAGGTTTGTCGTGCACTTAGTCCAGTATTAATAAAGAATTTTTTTATATGAATAAATATGTCTACATTATCATAAATAAATAATTTGTAAACAAAAAAATACCATAAAAAAACTATTATGAATCGAAAAACATCAAAAATGTTTAACTGCTTCTTAAGCGTCCAAAGTGAGGGTAGTTGAAATAATATTGACGTCATACCTCGAAAACTAGACGTGATGATACCACATAATGTTTGGTATTATAATATTATGTTTGGTACTTTTTATCTATGACTTGTTACATACCTATTCATTGCATCCAACAGTTAAGCGGGTACCAAAATCGTGTAACGCAGTGTTATTTTTAATTTCTTCTGGTGTAGTTCAATATTCGCAAAACATTCGCATAAATTTTGCGAATGCGAATGCGAATGCGAATATGGAAAAATGATGCGAATATTCGCGAATGCGAATGCGAATGCGAATATTCGTTACATCACTAGTAGAGATAACTCAAAAAGTACCCATCAGATGTCGCGTTATATGAGATCAGATGACAAGCATGATCAGGTTTCGAATAAAGAAGACATAAAAATCTGAATACTTATTCGTCAAAAGTTAGAGTGTAACACACAAAAAATACAGTCGAATTAAGAACTTCCTTTTCTGAGGTCGGTTAAACAGTTTTACCCATAAGCCTAGTTATGAGACGCGAAAAATGATTAAGTTGCAACTTGAACGAGCTACAAAGGATTATTCCGTTCGTTTATGGTAATGAAAATATTGAGGTGGCACGAAAGACCGCGAACCGCTAGCTTGAGGTTACTGAGGGCTCAGTGACTGACACTGGAGTGCCTATACTTTATTCGCGAACTATATGGACTTCGTTTGAATGGCCACACAAATGGCAGCTCTCGGCCTCTGTGATTAAGGTGCATTTTAGGTTGACGTTGAGGGTTTAAAATGCCTTAACTATTTTTTCTTACTACTAAATTAGGTTATAAAAATATATTCATAAATATTTTTCCCTTATCCAAAAATCACGCTAATTGCCCAATTATTACTAATTTAGGTACATTCAGATATGCAACGCTACCGAAATTTCTTAAAATTAACAACTATTCTATCATAAGATCAATAAGATCATCCTACTCATTGGTTTTAATTACTTATGGTAGATTTTAAATAAGCATTCATTTTACTTAACTTTTCGTTCACTATTGTCTTATAACAATATCTGTCAAGGGGTTTAGCGTTCACCTCTCAACGTAAGGACGCGGATACAATTAACGCTAATCTCGCTTATTTCTCTTTGTCAGCGCGACGATTAAAATAATAATCACGACTTTAATACTCTGTAATGAGACGTTCTCTTCCCAGTTCGCTGAGGGCCGCCGCACACTCTATACTTTTAGGTCCATTCAATTTAGGTACTCACCTAAATTCTTTCATCAATTATTGTGTTGGTAGGTACCGAAATTGAATTTGCCTTGTGTAACTTATATTAATTTTAAACAATTTATATGTACTATTCTTAACGGCAAATGTCAAGGAGTGGACATAATGGGTGTCTCAGTAAGAGTGCACTTTTTCATTTTGAAATAAAAACACGTATTTTATGACAGAGTTGTGATATTATTGTAAAGAAAACATATTGTATTGTAAAGAAAACATGTTCCGATTAAGTATGGAATAAAATATTCGGAAAATGGCCCCCATGGCTCTGATGACAGGCCATTACTCTTTTCATGAAATTTTCCATGACTTTTACACAGATCTGGCTGTATTTCACCGATGACGCGTTAGATCTCTGATTTGAGCTCAGGAATCGTTTCTGGTATATTCGAATAAACCCGAGGGCCGAGATTTGACAAAACCCCAAAGAAAAAATCACATGGCGTTAAATCGCACGACATTAGTGGTTTGCGAGCGGTTTCAGCGCACCTTTCCCCATTTTTGTAATGAGTTTTCACAATTTTAACGTGTTGCTTTTTCAAAAAGCGCTCCATTTTTAATAATGGGAATGAACATAGGTGACATCTGCCAAATTTCAGAGTTGCCACTTGCACGAAAAAAACATATTCTAAATTTAAAAAGTGCACTCTTACTGAGACACCCTATACGAGTGTAAGGCTGAGGGATGGATTTTGTAGCGATTTTGATGCAAAGGACAATTATTTGGTTTGTCGCTTGCATCCATTCGTTTTACATGTTTTAAAAAATATGTCTTCGATAGTCAAGACTTACTTAGTTTTGACAACGTACCTATATTTGACCAAGCCAATATAAATAATATACCTACTACTTATACTATTTGATCATATTTCTACATAATATATTGTACTGTTTTTATCGACCGGTAATTAGGTATTAGATTTTCTACCTATCTACTACCTTCAAGTCTTGATGGTGTTATTTACTATGATATTAAATAAAAAATAATCAAATTGAGAACCTCCTTTTTTGAAGCGGGTCTCATTTCCGTATTAACACTGTAAATTATTACAGTTTGGTCACGATACCGAAAATATACCTACCGTGTGCGTACGACCTCACTCGCTAAGTAATCCGGTGTCTGCGGGAGCTGGTTGCTTTGTTGTCAAGCTGTCATTTTACTGTTTAGTTAATCCGCAGCTATGCTGCTGTAAACGCTATTGAGGTATTTAGGGCAATAGATACTTAGTAATGTAATGTATAGGTAATTGTCTTGAACACAGAAATGAAAAATGTTATTGACTTTAGGCAATAAAAATATAAAGAAACATATTGGAATTATAATTAATTTATACTTTGGAAGTGTATTCGCCAGAGACAAATTCATGGGTGCCATTTGACTAGCACTATGGTTAGTTATTAGTACACTATGGATGGAACTCTAGAAAAATCAAAGTTTCGTCAGTATGTTGTGTAAGTAGTTATTACGCATACCTCCGCTGCATTTTTAATTTTTTTCGTAATGAAGAAATTAAATAGTCATTTCTAGATCTTATTTTACTCAGCAGCCTTACGTCTTATTAACACCTCTTTACAAATATTTGATTTAGTGCAGGTATGTACCTACCTACGCAATATTCATAGAGCCTTTGCGTTTTGTGTTACACATGACGATGCCTGTACTTCTTTAGATCTGGATTTCGCTCTAGCCGATTGCTAAGCTTATCGAATTCATTACAAGGTAACAATGGATCTTAAAACACCCTTTTGTTCTTCATACAAGACGCAGTGCAGATAAATTTCACGAATTAAAATATATGACCGAGCCCTTCGGATTCGGACCCAGTCTCCTACCAGCGGTGATTGAACTCCTAATTGGCAACAGAGTTGTCATTTGTTTTACAAGTACCCATCCAGTACCTACTTATCTTCGTTAGTCGTAACTTTATAACGATGTTCATATACATATGAAATTGGATGTCTTTGCGAATTTTGTTAATTGTTGACTTGAGTTATCTGATCTTATTATTAATTTGTGAATTGAGGTTGACTTGAGTTTGAGTCGTTGACTTAGAAGCCTGTAACATTTAGGTACAAGGTTATGTAACTGACGCGTTGGATCTACTAACCAAAAAGAAAAAAGAGAACTTGCTTTAAGTTTAACATACCAACTACCAACCTATCAATAAGTTGTAAACACAAAAATAAATAAGGAATATTTCTCATGGGCATCGAAACAGAAGAATTCATGTTACTCCAAGCGTCTCTGTTTGCGACTGCCCTCGACATTGCATAATTTGCGTAATCCTTTGTGATTCACGTATGTACCACGTGTCACTACGTACAATGGACGAATTGTGTCGAATGTACCAATAGATTGTCGTGAACGTTTACTGTTTAGCTATGACGGTGCTATTAACGCACTTTATGCCCGCATACTCATCGAAATTATCAATGCTGACATTGTCGTAAATACGAAGTATAGTAGGTACTAGGTACCATTAATATGGACATCATTATACATACCTAAGTAGGGAATTAAAATTTAAAGGACTTGCTTTGTACTTAGCCCACAGTGCGTCTTTTTTGACTTACTAAGTTTTTTCTCTCTTCGCTTTACTATATTGGGTTAGGAAAGACTTAGTAATATTGTGTCTCATTAAATAAATATTATGCGTGTCGGTTACACGCTTTTGCGTTCAGGCTTTCAAACCTGAACAAGGTAAGTTAATTAAAACAAATAACATTTTTAATTTAAGCGCGATGTGTTATTCAGTGCTATTAATAATACCATTTATTAACGCGCCTCATTTCATTCGCGCGTAGATATGTATCGCGTTTGTATCGCGTTGAACGCGCGTCGTCGGCGCGTTAAAAAATACGATGTGTGCTGGGGCTCTACACTCGTATTTAGCCGACACTACTGAAATAGGTGCGCATTCGATATGAAATTCGTTGTAAACGCATCCCACCCAAATTATAATCTTCTGTTCTTATAGTTAAGGCGAATTGCAGATTGACAGCGGGACTTTAAAATTTTTAATCCTCCGCTATTTAGATATACTTACGACATAGAATCGAATGGCTTTCATAATATTATCTGAATATTTATTTATATTTGCTTATTGTAATGGAAATAATCTACAAACTACTCACCTACCTACCTAGTTACAAAAAGGATGGACTTGCTATTGGTATGGGTCAAATTATTATTTGTGTCTCTCTAATTAAAGTATAAAAGCTTCCAAACTAAGGATGTGTATGGTCAATAATCTTTATTAAAACAGAGTACCTACCCAGTTCTTTTCATTCATCTTTTTATGCCAATAGACGAGAAAGGAGCTTTGCTCGATGGTAACTGGTAAGTGGTTGGTTGCCATCACCTAGGAATATTAACAAAGCCCTCTGCCAGTACCACCGAAATATGTACCTATCATTGGGCTTAATCTGGGTAATATAAAGTTGAAGGACCGAAATCAGGAGGGACCTCACAAAATACATGATGAATACACCACCTAATGTGGTTCAGCAAGGTGTACAAGATGCAGTTGACATGGAATCAAAGAAGATCCCTTTACATTCAAAGCTAAATGGAGATATGTAGATTAGATTTTAAGACAAATTGAAGAAGTTGTGTTAATTTTTTACTACAGAAAAACGCTGGCATAAACCAAATACCTAATTATTCCTATTCGACGACACATTCATCAGTAGGCCAGAGCCCCGATTCTGCTAATTTACAAACGCTTAAATTGGGTCTCCTTCGAATAGTTTGACACATTAAAAATTTTATGTATCAAACATGTATTGTGTCAAAATATTCAATCAAGCTGCAATTGAACCATTTTTAAATTAGCAGAACAGGGGCTCAGTTCTAAAAGCCATTATATATACCTAACCTATAGGCATTTCTGTAACGACGTGGCTGTATGCAACCGTAACCTGTTAGCCTCACCCTCCTAATTGGTTAAAGCATTTGTCGAATTAGGCCCAAAGTGGACGCTGTAAATTACCACATTTCAGTAACATTGACACTTGGCCATTACTGGCTAGATGACCACGACGGAGTCATCGGCCTCAAACCATCCGGATCTAATTACATAGTGTCATTAACATTGCGGAGACGGCACGTCCGTCTAGGAAATGGAATCGAATCATTAGTAGTTTGATTACAAAAAAGGCTTAATAGAAATATAATAACGGACGGAGAAGAAATTGTAAAAAGATTGTGGAGCGATCCAATAATTGGCGGTTATTTGTCGATACGGTTTGGAGCGGGTAATGGGTTGGGACGTTTCGACGTGACTCCAGAGCCTCCCTACATTATATTATTACAATTTAGCTAAATTTGCAGCTCCGAGCGGTGGAATGTGCAAAGAAATGGAACGCAAGATGTTCGTCGGTAAGCTAACAGAGAAAGGTATATCGCACACAATCGAACCACTATAATGATCCTCTATTCGTAGATGCACACAAATGGAACGAAGCGCTCGTGTGCGATGTAATGTATGTAATTGGTCTGCATAGTTGTGATTGTGGTCAAATCATCATGATCTATCACTACTTAAGGATTTGTTTTCTAAGAATCGACTGACCAATTTGTTTAAAGTTCAGTTATTGAATGTGATTTATTATTCATTGGCAGTGTGTGCAGATTGAGAACGAATAGGTAGGCTTATGTTTACTTATGGAGATATGGCATGTTTTAATTAAATATTTTCTTTACGAATAGGTATGTATGCTAATAGATACCTATTTTGATTTTATAACAGTGGTGGTTTTGGCTCTCTCACATGGCTACCTGATTGATCAAGTGGCAAAGAAATAAAACAACTGATGTCTTACATGTAAGCATAGGTATTATATGTATTGGAATGTAATGCAATCATTTTCATTCCAACTATGTTTGCTACTTGCGGCTACAACTACGGTATTAAGTATTTAAAATCATTTACAGTTAATAAGCGTGGCTGCTACGGGTCCATTGTAAAGGTTGTCCTGCCTTTTCAGATGAATTTACACGAAATTCGAGAATTTTTAACCCTTCCCCTAAAAATGGTAGATACTTTTTGTGCTTATAGGAGATTTTTTTTGTTTACTTCAGTATGGATGTTTAAGATATCGTGTACAGGCCCGCCGCAAGCGGGCGTGCAAGGCTCGCACCGCACGCAGGCGGCACGCAAGGGAGATGGCAATGATTGTGAACCTACATTATTACACCTACCATCTTTATTTTACAGCATAGATAAGAATAAAGTAGGAGTCACACGAACTTCCAAATGATAAGTGGCTGCCGTTATCCACGGACATCAATAATATGTAGTATTTAACAACAGTAAATATGTAAAACATCTCCAAGTTGTCGAGTAGTAAGGAAGAGCGAAGAAAGACTTTTCATTTATTATTCATCACATTAAATAGGTACCTACCTAATTTTAACCCCCAACGCAAAAAGAAGGGTGTTATAAGTTTGACCTTTATTTATTTATTTATTTAATCTTTATGCACTATACAAATGTACAGATACAAAGGCGGACTTAATGCTAAAAGCATTCTCTCCCAGTCAACCTTTAGGAAGTACGAACACAGCGAAAAGGCACAGGACACCTTTCTGTCTATGCAGAGACAGTTAAGGTCTCTACTTATTTTATGTTATGTACATATTATGTATCATATTATGATCTATACGAACGAAACAGATTTTTAGATGTATCTATTTGAATTGACCATCACACCACCCCTTCGTATCGTATTCGTAAAAATAGAAGTTTGGTGCGAGTGTTATTGTTAATGATGAGATGGATAGCTAACCTATTTATCTAATATCTACTGAGGTAGGTATACGCAGCGTTTAGCGCAGTGAGAAGGGGCTGTAGGCCTTATTTAGTAAGATTCTATACCTACTGCGTTCACGTTTGATATTAAATTTGTTGCCAGCTTTTGTTGTTAAGGTTCTTTGCAGATTGACGGGGAGAATTTAAAAAGCCGTAAGGAAATTTTGATAGCAAGCTAAATTGAACTTCGACTCAAGTATAGATTTTATGTCGTTATCCATAAATGTTTTATGCCTATCTCTTGGAGTAGAGATACGTAGAGCAGAAAAGTAGGTACTCGTAGTAGCCAAGTTATAGGTATAGAACGATAGATAATTGTATTAGGTATTATATTCTTACAAGCTTTTTAACCAACTATTTAATTTGTGTTCAGAGGTAGGTATCTTAACCTATTGATTCTGAATTTAGGTAGGTACTCTAAAGTTCACCCACATAGGTAAATTATATTAAGGTATCAGTAAAACGAAGTAAAAAACTGTTTTGTCGTTGAGCAAAACGAGTTGTTTTCAGGCAAGCACGTCCTATATCATTGTGTACAAAGAAATAATTAGTTGGTTTGGTAACGGGAGATTTTTTTGAACATTAGCCTTATGCCTTTGTGGGAGCGTAATTTAATATTTTTTGTTATGAACTCTCGAATGTAAAGTGGGTGATTTGTAAAATAATGCGTATTGTCCCCGAATCAAGGAAACCGTTCAATGATACAGCTTATATCGTAGATCCATAGCATATCGTTTACTAGACATAAAAATAAGGCCTTTTTATAAATACCTACGGACAGGTGTGAATTGCAGATAAGAGACAGCTATTCTGGATATCTTTGCAATTAACTTAATAGAATATATTCACCAGGTGTCTACTGGTTAGCGAAAGTCATTAACTCAACGTTTAAAACGAGATGTTTTGACAGTTACTGTTAGTTTAACATGCTAAAAATATCGATTTCGTCTGATGTAAGCAGTCTGTTTTGATATGTTTCATTCAATATTGGAGGTTGGTTGCTTGTGTGTTTAAGTCCAATTTGGGTTCTCTCTTATTTATTTAAAACAAAATACTTTCGTTCATAAGACTTCCCGATTATTAGGTATTAGGTCAGCGAATATGTATTTTATTAATAGGAATAATAGTTTTAAGTAATAAATCAAATCAGAGTTCTTGATTCGAAGACAAATATTTGGAATGCCATAAAGACTTCTGTTTTAAAAATTTAATAGATAATAAAAATTCTCATTTTCCTGCATAGAAAAGTAGCGTGCTCACTAACATTTTAAATGTTATTTTAAAGCCGTTTAGCAAGTTATTGTTGAACGATATTGATACCAAATCTCAATTAAGAGTTTCCGATACAAATACGAGATGAAATTACTCGGGCGCCATCAAGTGTGACGCTATGTGATTGATATTAAAAATACAATGCCCACGTAATCTGTTTTTTGTTCTACAAAAGAACAATACAACGATTTCTTGGCTAGATAACTACCTACGTGATTTACCCGATACATTGCTGCTTTTAGGTAATTCCAAGTCAGTGCGTTGCCTACGTACCAACCTACTTATAATATTTACTTGCGAAGCTTCGAATAAAATTCCTTTTGCTGGGATATGATCCTTTTTCAATAAAACATGTATTGTGAATAGTGTTAAGACTTAAGTGATTTTGTCTCATCTTATAAGGAGAAAAAAAGGGCAACTTTAAAACTGCTTGATGTCATTGTCCAAATATTTTTTTAAATAAGTATGTACCTAGTGTTAACGTCAGAATTTCAAAAGTAGGTACATACCTACATAGATATTGAACGTTTTTAGTTAATTTATTCGTTTATGGTGAACTAGAGAACCGCCCGCGCTTCGCTTCGGGACCCGTAGGTAACAGCCGCGTAGGTCCCGCTCCCGTAGGAATTTAGGCTAAAAAGTAGCCTACTACTCGCTCTCTTCACTCCACCCTGTCTGAGGTGTGTGGAGCCCTCGGGACAGTTAGTTCCCCTTTGGGGGTGTCTCTCGCGGCCCGTTAAAACGGGCCGGTTCTTGGGCTGGGCCCTAAGGCCCTTGGTTGTCCATCTGTGGTTAACCAATAGGTCAAGTCCGGTGAGTGGTGGCCTTTTTACAGGCCACAGAGTCTTAAACGGGACGGGGTTCATCTTCGCGCCGCCCAGGCGATCGAGGCCCTACCGAGTGAATCCCGCTGGTTGGAAGCCCAGCAGGAGCCGATCAGCGCCGGGCGACGACTTACGAAGCCCCAGTATCAGTCAGTGCTAGGCCACCAACCAACGAACCAAGCAAGCGCAACCAGCAAGTCACACGGGAAGGCCCAGCGGTCTGGTGGACGGATGTGGAGCGGCACCAGGTCCTGCAGATGCGGGAACCGCGACGCGTCGACACGCCCGAACATGTTGCGTGCCAATCTCTCGATGAAGTCGTCCAGGCTCTCGACTCGAAGGTCCCTGGTCCGCTGGCACTATCCTGTTGGCTGAGCAACTTGCGGACATCAGTCAACAGGATAGTGCCAGCGGGCGGGCGGTACACTGAATACAGCAGGAGCGGGGAGTTCTCGAGGCAGAGCTAAAGTAGCCTATTACATTTGCCTATGACTTAAGTAAATTACATGTAGTATTTGATAGCGTAATTCAGAACTTGCAAATGAATTTTATTACCGCCATCTATTAACAACTCCGAAAATAAATATCTAGCAACTAACAAAACATCGATCTTCCCATGGGAATGGGATGTTTTTCCGCGGTAAAAAGTAGCCTACGTCACTCTCCACCCTTCTAACTATCCCCACACACATAAACCTTACCATATAATAGCTTTGTTGCGACGTGAAAGCGTCACAAACAAACAAACAAACAAACAAACAAACAAACAAACAAACACACTTTCACATTTATAATATTAGTAAGGATTGTATAAAACCAAAGCGAATTTTTAATGTAGTTTGTAGGCAGTTACCTAATAGTTGACAGTCTTGTATAGAATTATCTGTAGGTACAGATTGGTGAAAAATATAGATTGCGATGATGAAAATATTCAAAAAGTTACACTGGCATGTTTTTACGACTGTGCAGTAGAGGTAGGTAGAGTGATTAGGTACGGTCGGCCAAAGAATTGGTTTACCACTCTAAGGTTGAATGCCGTTTGCAGATTCATAGGTGTTAAGGGTTAGTTTCGCTTGCAGATCGATCTGACAACTTTTATTGCCATCTTTATCCGATTATAAATACGTGACATTTGTTTTGCAACAATTTCGGTAGGTATTCATTTTTAGGGTTCGGTAGCCAAATTGCAAAAAGCTACTTTTCTCCGAATCTAAGAACTATATTGTTTTTAAGATTTTCACACAAAAATAGAAAAAAAAATAATAAACTTTGGGGGTTCCCCATACTTAGAACTGAAACTCAAACTTCTAAAATAAGAGAATGATAAAACTAAAAAAAATATATGATGTGCATTACCATGTAAACTTCCACCGAAAATTGGTTTGAATGAGATCTAGTAAGTAGTTTTTTTAATACGTCATAAATCGTAAATCGCAATTTACCTTTCATTCAATCTACTCAGATATTCTTTTATATTATGTTTTTTGCTGCTACGGAACCCTTTATGGGCGAGTCCGATTCGCACTTAGCCAATTTTTATTACATTACTTGCATTTATTTGACTAAATGTCAATTGTCAATTTTCTTTTTAAAAAGAATTATTTTGTGAATTGAAATAGTTTTTATGCTTTTGTTCAGAATATTTAAATCTTCTTTACACAAATTACCTACTGCATTATCCGTTTCTAATAAAGATTAAAATGTCTTGCACCTATAGGTATGTTACTTATGATTTACGTGTTCTGAACAATTAGGTTTACGTCATATCATGCGTCTCTTTCAGTTATATTACTATCTTTGATGTAATTTTTGATGACTAGGAAACTGAATGAAAACTGGTACACCACTTTCTTGGCCCACTGTACCTACTTTATGATGGTTACTTTACCTTGATTACTTTGTAGAAAAAAATTGTGTTGATCTTACATCTACCTGGTTTCAATCGGTTCAATTTAAGTAAAAATATAATAAGTATTTGGTAAGAAAACTCTAACTACACTAATAGGTACTACAACGCTAGTAAAAACGAAGCCACACAGCGTGCCGTCACGATCGCTTTTATATATTTTTTACAATAATAATAAAACAATATCAGTCTAGCAATCTGTTTTTATAAATATTTCAATAGAAAATAGAAAAAACTTTGAAAAGCCACCTCCTACCTTGCAGTAATGCGTGAATCTGAAGAATGTCTCTCAGTGCTCCACGAAACAATGTAAGTGTCACAAAGACCCTTTGTTTTAGCTACAGGTACAATTTGGGTGACAGAATCTGCAATTCCTAGTTGATTAAAAAATACTTTCAACTTCACCTGTCCTTAAGTAATCTATTTGTTTAAGTCTTGGCTGGAGACCACCAAAATAACTCTGTATTAAGACAAAAGCAGTATTCTTTTCCTTTATCTGTGTGACAAATAAATAATGTAAAAATAAAAAACAAAGGACAAAGGAAACAAGGAAACAAAAAAGCAAAAAATAAAATAAAAACATAAGTCAATAATATAAATATTGCATTTATTTCAACGAATTCGGCAAATAAAATAACTGTAGATAATAATTATAATAATACTATTCAGTTTACAAGATTTTCATCTTTCTTTAGACGTTCGTCTTAAAATAGAAACCAAAGATTTTCACTGGTTGGCACTGGGCTTAAGTTTCAAACAACCATAAGAATGTCATCTGAATAACAGTAAATGCAGATCGCATATAATTAGGTAAAATTAAATTATACAAATTAAAATAAATTTACTGGAAGTCGTACTGGAGGCAAATTCTAAATTAAGGCAAGAGCCAGCCACCTGACTCACCTTCATGTATACACATTTCTTTTAAATGATAAAACAAAATAGAAAAAAAATAATAACTAAAGAACAAAAATAAATACAAACATAACATAAGGCAAAAAGAAAAAAAAAACAACAAAAGCGATATGCAAATAAAACTTATGAAATAATGTCTTCATTTTCCTGCTATGGTAGGTAAATAGAATAATATCATAATTCCTGAGCGAATTGTAACCTATTAGCATTTTAAAGGAATGCGTAAGGGTTACCCTATTGGTGTAAGGTAAGACGCTAGGCACGAGTTTTCATGTAAACAGAGGAATAATAGCACACCCTATGCGCGTGCGCAGATCAAAATCCCAACAACCGCACGAGCGGCCCACATTTCTATGTACGCAACATTTAAATTTGAACAAAATATTTGCATATCGCCTAATACCCCAAACTGAGTCCTCTCTTATGTAAATCCGTAAGAATATCGAAATCTGCAGCTGGCGACCCCACACGACACATCATTATTATGTAAATATTTCAAATTTTCTAATGTTATGTCTGTATGTATTTTTGTGCCCCTTGGAAAACATAGTCATAGTAAACTAATTAGATACAGTTATATCACAAGTTCTTAAGATGCCTCAACGAAACGAACAAAATCATTATTCATTTTAAATCTATCTATTTATATTTACTATCCTTATGCGCACCTATACTACGAGCGGCGAACGGAGACAATTATACAGCGTTCTAACTTTTAAATCTAGTAGTATACTTTTACACATTAACTATTTACAGTGGAGCTGAGAAATAATTTACAAATCACTCGGATTCTACAAGGCACCTTATTTAAATAGTTATAAAGACTTCAGGCTTCGCTATGACTTTACAAAATAATTAAAACGTTTTAAATTCTCTATAATATATAATTTGGTTTTCATTACAATGCTACAACAATTGACAAGTCGCTAATACCTAATAGGAGTTTTAAATATGAACAACTAGGAAGAATAATATTATGCAACAGATTACTAGCGGGTTACGTGTACGGCCATGCAGTGTCGTTTGGCGTTTGGGAACGTTGTTTGAAAGTACTTGATTGGCATTATTTAAATAATTGATTATTCATGTGGAGCGAAACGCATGTGCGCCAGATCGGTTTCATTAGATATACGACGTCCTTCACGCGTCCTAACTCCTACCATTGTTGTGTTCGTTTGCATTTGAATAGCGGCGGCATAGAGCGATCCGCCCACCGGCCCACCAACGGACTGGCCCGCCTCGTGTGGTTTCGATGACAACACTTGTGGCACATCAGTTTCATCACACTGATCCATCAAAACATATTCGAATACGTACAGGCAAGAAAAATACGCGGAAAGGCACATTTGAGATCGTTAGAATGTAAGTAAGTAATACGGTATCAACACTGCATAGGCGTAACGTAGCTATACCGTTCTATAACTAAATGGATATTTACACGAGGACTCACTAGTAGGAAAATGGACCAACGACCGTCACGGCACGATACGAGCTTCGCTCGAACCGTGAGTTTTCATCAAACGGAACAATTGAATCGGACCAAGAAACTATAGTCCCCTATTAAGCGAAGCTCACCGCTGCGAGTTTCTAACTATCTAGGGCCGGGGTCGCGTAGCACTCGGAAGGGCTAGACGACGCGGACCGCGGTCAAGTAGTGCACTCACCGTTGCCGGCGAGCTGTGGCCGCAGGAACGCGTTGTGTAGTTCACTGCCGATTCCACCCTCCAGTCGCGCAGCCATCTGCATGAGCGCGAGAGTGCTGTCGTCGCCCCCGCCCGCGCCGCTTTCGAGCCGCGCGCGAACCGTCGCTATGTGGCCGCGCGTGAACACGTGGTCCTGCACGGAGTATTTGTGACTATACTTGAAGTCACAGACGCGACATTCCTCCGGTGGGGGTGCATCCGACACCTCCGACAGGCCGGCAGCCAGCCGCGCCTTCTTTTCTTTGGCACGTGCGTTTTGGAACCATACTTGTACCACTCGTTTGGGGAGCCCGATTTCTCGCCCGAGCGCCTCACACTCCGCCATTGTCGGCGTTTTGTAATCAGTAAACAATGATTTCATAATCTTTACTTGGAGTGATGACATTTGGGTGCGAAAACGTTTGCCGGGGGGCCTCGGCGTTTGCTGTTGGCCGGTCACAGGCGAAGTCGGCTCGTCTTCTTCATAAAACTCCATAGTTTCGGAAGCCGTGTCCGAGCGCTCATCAACATCAGATCCCGGTCGTGATAAATCGACTGGTTTGCTGAGATCTAAAGGTATCTCCGATTTTCCATGTTCTGGCCGTCTTTCCGAAGGTTCATTACTACCGCCGTTTTGTTGGGCAACAGCGTGTGCTTGCAACTCGCTTACATATCTTTTCATAGATTCTTCACTGTACTGCTTGATAAATTTCTCCATGTCTGAGTGAAAAGGTGGAAAAATAGGGGGCAACATGGGAGCCCCCGCTTGGGAAAAATTTTGCTGGCGATCACTTTGTTGAGAACCAAAACTTGGTGTAGATTCTGTGCTAAGTTCTTCATCTGGCAATGCATCAACATTAATTTCTCCTCGTGTACATTGATCGGCATGTTTAGTACTAAGATGGCTTTCCAATGCACTCTTTACCTTAAACAAAGCTGGACAAAAAGGACATCGCTTATTAATGACCTGCGCATGTGCTCGAAATTGTCCTTTTCTTTCACGTGCTCGTGTGTTTTGAAACCAAACTTGTACCACTCTCTTTTTTAATCCAACTTCACGTGCAATATTTTCTAACATTTTTCGTGATGGGTTCGATTCTATTTGGTATTTTTGGTAAAGGTAGTCCAGTTGTTCAGGTAAAATAGTAGTTCTTAATCTTTTATCCTTAGGTTGTTCACCAGTATCTATTTCTTCAAACTCATCAAATTTTCTTTTCGCTACTTGTTGATTTAATGCCGCGACTAAAGGGTGTCTAGCTTCTTCATTTGTGAGAGATGCATTTAATTGTTGTAACTGGGCATGTTGTTGCAAGATTCCAAAAGGGGAGTCTGGAGGATATGTGGGAAATAAATTAGGGTTCATTATGTGAACTAATTGATGTTCCCGCCATAAATCAAACCGTGGGAAGACTAAGTTGCATTTATCACATTGAAAGTTGCCATCTTTTTCTTCACGGGGTTGGTGTGATAAAGGGGTTACAGGAGTATGTGGCGTTGGCGGGGCAGGAGAAACCGGATAGTTTGGGGCTGCGGGAGTAGGTGTTCTAGGTGGGGCGGGAGAAACTGGCACATGTGGTGCATGATGCTCTACAGTACTAGAGTTAGAATCTTCACTACTTAGCGTTGCTGCTACTTGTGCCGCTGCAGCTTGTGCTTGCGCCGATCTCTTTGCATCCTCTTCTTTAAAACAATGTGTTTTTTGATGCCTTATTAATTCGTAGTATCTTTGAAATACTAGTTGACACTTTTTGCATTGGTAATTAAGGCCAGGAGTGCGTTGAAATCTGTTGGCATCATCCGTAGCTCCCGTCGGTGGTTCCGCAGCTGGTTGATTTTCATATACTTTTCTTGCTTTCTGACGCGCATTTTGAAACCATACTACTATTACTCTTGGACTCAAACCTAGTAGTTTAGATAAATACTCTAAGTCATCATCTTTTGGATATGCGTTGTTCTCAAAAAACTCTTGTAGAACTTTTATTTGATAGTCTGTGAATCTAGTTCTGTTGGCGCGTTTGCCAGAAGACCCCGAGCTGTTGGATCCGTTCGAGTTGCCCCCGGAAAGTCCGAAATCGGCCGGTCCCCTGCCAGGACTGAGGCTGCGATTTGGGGTCAAAGGTAGGACGTTCGGGGGCACGGAGTTTGGGGACGCGAAGTTAGGATTTAGCTTCGGCGGTAACATCGACGGATGTGGTGGTTGAGGTATGCTCGTTGCTGGAATCGAGTCAATTTGAGACTGAATCAATGAATTCAGTGATAAGTGAGTAGGCGTTTGTGGACGCGATATGCTTTGTTGATGATCAGGGATATTTAAAGCTGGACTCTGAGAAGGAGCCTGCGGAAAAATAAAGCTTTTATCTTCTTGATGTCGGTCATCGTAAGAGTTATATTTCTCTTCCATCGTTGGTTCATCATTTGGTTCTGATTTGACTTCTTGATGACCAATGTAAGAAGCATCTTCAATTTTTGCTTTTTTTTCAGGCGGTGGTTTTCCCTCGTCCGAACTCGCTGATGAATCCAGCGGCGTAACTTTTGCTTCACCGGTCTTTTCGTATTCCTCTAGATTCAATGTGGTGGAAGGCGGATTATTGAAATTATATGGAGAGTCTTTGTTACGTTGGCGTTCTTTGAATAGTGTATTGCGGAACCAATGTTTAATGACTTTCGTAGCTAATCCTGACTGCTTAGCCATTTTCGCAATTGCTTCATCACTAGGTGAGTTATTAATATCAAAGTGCGCGCGCAATATCTTCAATTGCTCATCAGTAATGCGAGTTCGCGCTCGTTTTTGACCCGCAGCAGCATTTGCCTGCAAAATAAAAACACGGTCTTTCAAATAAACTAACATGTTACCTGTTAAAACGTCCGTACGTATGGGAATCATTTTTCATTTAACATAAAAGTATTACATCGCTTTACATCGAACAAAGGGTCTACAAAATTGAAAAGGGCTCATTTATCTGCGGCTGTAGGACACTCAATGATTGCAGGTAACTTTGAATAATAACAGAATTCGTTGTAAATAATAATACTTCGACCCTAGGTGCTCAACAATGGTCCCTCTGTTGCTTTGTGCAAACAGATAGCTAATGCTTATCTCATAATACCTCGTAGATACGTCTTTCCTTACGATTGAATTTACACTGTACTTACAGCTGACAGGAATAACCGAATGTAACCAATGTATTTTATCTCTAAGCGTCGTTTTATACGTAAGTACGTCTACGATGAGGCGTTAAATGAATTTACAGTTATCACTCTGAACATAAAATAGGCAAAATATTCGTTCATGAGGGATATTTAATTATTTAAGTTATTGTTTAGATTAGTTACAGTTGTCTTATAATGAATTTAGTTTTAAATTATCCAAAGAATGTCAAAATAATCACTTATGGAGAATTATCTATTAAGTTATTATAGGATCAAATTACCGCGGACTATTGTAAATGAAAAAAAAATATTGATATTTATGGTCATTGCAAATATAATAGATATACAATCCATTTTCTATCAAGATTATTAGGGTAAAATGCAATCTATGCCGATGATATTGATAAGACGAAAAATATTATTTTTGTGTAAAGTATAATACATATCTACGAGTTCATCGTTCGAATACATAAAACATGATACCATTGTGCTGATAAGTTAATTTAGGTTGCTGTTAATTAGATGTGTGCTTAAAATGTTTGCAAACTCAGATAACATCTTTTTGTCGATTGTTTAATCTAGTCAGATTTCATTGAAAATATGGCATTAAAACATTTTTTTTTCTATCAATTACTTCACTCACCTGTTGTTGTTGTTGCAAAAGCTGTTGTTGTTTCATTTGGGCGTCGTGCGGGAAGCCCATCGCTTCGAATGGCGGAGGAGGCAGCATGAGCGGCACCAGTGGAGGTTGCAGATTCATTGCTGCCAGGGCTCCTACATTTAATCCCAATGGTAAACCCAGTGACAGCATTTGGGCTACCATAGGATGTAACTGCCCCAGCTGTTGCTGCAGCTGTAGCATATTCAAAGCCGCTTGCATCTCTTGCACTTGTGCTGCAAGCAAAGCACCGGCTTGCGCTTCCCCTGGACCGTTCCCGTTCTCGTTGAAGTTGCTGCCCGTCTCACCGCGCGGAGAAGGCGATCTGTCACCCTGAGGGGCAGGTGATGCAGCGCGAGGCGAGTTAGGAGCCCCTGATTTCCTTTCATACTCGGATTTAAACTGTTCCGCGAACTGCTCTAAAAACTCCAATGGAACTTTGTCTTTATGCACTTCTTCACAATGAGTCTTTAACACAAAAACACTAGAAAACTCTTTGTTGCAATGTTGACACGTTGATTTCGACTCCCCATCCGGAGGCTTCTCCTCAGGAGGTGGCGGTGGTGGACTCGGCACTCGAGCCATCTCACGTTCCTCTTGAAGTTTGCGCCGTTGATTTTCATTGTATTGCATAACGAGATCGAAGCCGAAGGTTTCCAATAGTTGTTTATACATTTGTGAATTACGTTTGGGCGGGTTGCCCTTAGCGACCATCTCGTCTAAAGCCGCAGCTTCTGCGTCACCTAGTGGCGAATGCGCCCGCGCATCGCCGAACGGGCATGAGGTCGCGCGATGTGCGTCGAGTAGCTCTCCGGTAGGAAATGACGCGTGGCAACGATCGCACGAGGCGCTACCTGCGCGCGGGGACCGCGGGCTACCTGGGCGTGCGGGGGGTGAGGAACGAGGCCCCCCGCTGCTCGTAGACGAAGGGGATGTATTTTTCGGCGACAAAACGTCTTGTAAAATTTTGGCGGGGTCGTTCCTGTCCGGTTGTTCAACGAGGGGCCGTGTCAAGTCCACGTGGCCGGCCGCGGCGAGTTCTTGCAGCTTGCCTGCTCGAGTTTGATGTAGTACAGATCGCATATGAATATCCAACGTACTGCCCTGTGTGTAAGCTACTTTACATATATTACACTTATATCTTTTGCGATCGTCTTCTTCACTTGATGTACTTTTAGGTGTTAGAGTCAAATTAGAAGGCGCTGTACCCGCTCCTGGGGATACGGGGGGATTGTTATTGTTTTGCTGCTCCTGCATAGCTCGTTTCAATTTGTGCAAATGGCTAACACTATTGTAATGTACGAGTAAAATGTTCTTTTGTGTGAAAGATTCTTTGCACACATCGCACTTGAACGGTCTGTTAGGGTCAAGGTACTTCTCCATGGGATACGTTAGCTTCTCTCCTTTTCTATGTAAAAGTGTTTTGTTATGCGCTGTTAGATACGACTGTCGTGTAAATGCCACTTTACATCTATGGCATTTGTACTTTCTATTTGGATCGTTATACGAATCCTCTGCCATCGCTTGTGAATTCAAATAATCTTCAAGGAACTGTTGATCTTTGTATATAATCGAGTCATCAGAATTTTCAGCATCGTTATGACCAGATTCATCTGCAGCAGTAGCGCTTGAATCTCTATCTTCAATCTCACCTAGTTCATCATCAGGGGTTCTTAAAGCTTCTTTTCGCAACAAATCTGCAGTCGCGGCATCAAGAGCAGTGCCTTGTCCTGCTTGTAACAAAGGGTTCGATGCTAGACTACGCTTAAATGCTGCGAGCTCGTCTTCAGATAATTCAGAGTGAGATGATTCAACATGCTTTTGAAGAGCTAACACAGATCTAAAACTTCTTCCACATAAAACACACTTAGTAGCATCACGTATAACATGGTATTGGGAATGCAGTTGTAGTTTCTCAATAGTTTTAAAAGCTAAACTACATTGATTGCATCGGTATTTATAAACATGTTTTTCAGACACTGACATGTTTGCAATAGAGTTTCGAGCGTGTGCTTCTCTAAAGTGATTCTGTAGAGCGTGTGCGGCATCAAAATAACGGTTACAACCTTTTTTCCAGCAAAAGTAACCCGGTCCTTGTGGTGTTTGCTTCAGTTCTAAGTGACCCGATTCATTTTGATGGTGACAGAGTTCATCGACGTTACGGAATGTTCGATTGCATGTAGAACAACGTTCCGTCTCACCATCAGCACTTCCTTCTGAGCGAGGAGAAGAAATTTCGCGTTCTTCGTCACCTTGGCGTGATTCACCTTCGCGCTGTCCCTGAGGTCCACCATTCAGCCAATGGCTTTGGTCTACTAGAAGCAATAGCCTTTGTAAACCTTCAGAATTGACTGAATGTATTTGCATCACATGTCGTTCAAGTGCAGTTCTTTCCTTAAAAGCATCTTGACATAAAGGACAAATAAAATGTCTCGTAGGGTCACCATGAACGGATGCAACGTGGTTTTGTAATTTACCTTCACTGCCGCAACTAAAGTTGCAATACGGGCAATTGTGTTGTCCCTGAGCTTCCTGGCCATCATCTCTTTCGCTGGATTCATTTTGAGGCGGTAAGTGAGATTGTTGTTGCTGTTGCTGTTGTTGTTGTAGTTGTTGTTGTTGCTGGTGTTGTTCCAAAAACCGCATCATTTTTTGTTCTTGTGTTAGTTCAGGTTTCTGGTCAATTGGCTCTTTGTTATCTGTTAACAAAGGAAAAAGTAATTATAAACACTTATTGTAATTGGTCACAAAATTTAAAAACAATATTTATGGAGCGAACCTCCCGCTACAGTATCCGCGAGGCAAATGAATGTGATCAATATAATCGTTACTAGTGTATGTTCACAATTTTCTACCTACGTTTACGTGAGATTTATCTACAAAAAAGATTATTTCTATAAATGAAGCTGGCTATTGTTCGGTGCAAGCATTTGTTACTTTTCTGAATTGAAGTTAAAAATAAAATCTTCCCTTTTATATTATTAGTAGGACTCGTTTTGTTTGCGACGTCCCGGCAAGACAAAGGTATCGCTCTATCCATCCCGTACGCACACATTCATGTACGTATTAATGCTATCGTAACAAGTATATTGTAATTTTGCACACAAAGAAGATACAGGACGGGCAAACAATCATTGTTCATTATTACAAAAGGTTTCAAATATTTCGTTTCGCATCGGATCAAATGCGTTTGGAGATCAACGTATGTGTTGATGAGTGCGAGCGAGAAGAAACATGCAGAAGATGTGTGCTGTGAGTGCAATTATTATTTGACCAGGGATGTGTCCGCGGCAGCGTGTGAAAGAAGCTGGTCTGTATTGTTTACGCTCAAATAAGGAAGGTGAAAGAAACGATCGAAGCGTAGAGACCAAAGGCTCCTTAATGTAACGTTACAATTAAATGTCATTATATTTTTAACAGGCATACCTTGCTTACCTATTGTGATATAAGCTCAATTCTGAAATGTATTAAAGTTATGAACCGATACAGTTAGAAATATATCGTTAAGTAGGTAGATACTGCAGACGTTGCAAATGTAACAATGTTCGCTCATATTGATACTGCTATGTGGGGTCTTATTTTTATTTCAATTTCTCACTTAATTAAAACTTAAAAATTTCTGACCGTGAGACGCAGCTGAAACCAGTCTGTCCCCTGTCTGTTTCGGAACCCGTTTCATAGTTTTAAGCAGTTAAAACCGTTACATCTAATGAAGGGGAGCGGGATAAGTAAATTTTAATGCATAATAATAATCAACTGACCCTTTTGGAGACCGGAGTGACCAGTGTAATTATTTATGATGTAAATTTGCAGACCCACAGTCTGGAAGGCGCATAGAACAATGGCCAGGTAAAGGGACTTTGTCTGCACAAATGCGATCTCCAACACTTTTTGTCAATGACAAAGGGCCCCTTTCTAAGGAAACACCACATCGTTATAGCGTCGTAAAGTAAGTATTGTGTATTGTGCAGTGTGAGTTTTGTTTTGCGAGATTTAGGTCAGGATTTTTACAGCATGGCGTCAGGATTATTGTAAGCTACTTTGAATATTTACAGCCATTGCGTCCTTAATGGCGCAACTCTCAAAATGGAAAAATGTTATCTACTCTTGAATCTTATCCAAACTTGAATTCGATATATGAACAACAATATACGTTTTAATTAAGGAACGCATTTTAATAATAGTACAATAATAAAATAGAGTAAATAAAACAAGCTGAAACACTAACAAGTATCTGTACATGGCCTACATAAACACAGTGATGTTATTGAAGGTTCTTACACTTAAATATAAACCAAAATACCAATTTAATGCAAGTAAAGTACGATAAAATTAAACAGGAAATTTAAATTTAAAAGCTCAAAAAATTTGATAATTTATATTGAATTTTATGTCTTGATACTTTTATACTTGAAGGGATGTTGTTGTTACCATTTTTTGCTCTAGAACTCAGATACATGTAAAATAATTACCTACGTACTACCTATGGTTGAACTAAAATATTATAAAAAGTATTTTTAGCATTAAATTTACAGTTGCGGCTGGGATATGGTAACTAGTTGTTTTTTTGGTGAAATCTAAATCATGATAACAAATTTTCCCTCATCAATTATTTAACCAAACTAATTTATCCCCGGTGAAAAATTTGTTGTTTGCAAATAAAATATTCCAATTAAAATATATATAGGTACATAAATAAAAATAAAAAGGAGGCAATGTAACTTTTGTTTTTCCTTTTTAAAATAAAATGAAATTCATTGGAAGGACGAAATTTATAAGGACATCAATCGTTTAAAGCGGGGACTCAATAAGGTGAAAATAAGTAATAAGCATAAACATGAGGGACACAATGGTGTAAGCCGGATTTCTTTCGCCTCCACATTTCTCTCGGTTTATCGTATTTCACCGTGGCCATAAACATACGGGAGATGTACCGGCGACATTGTAAGATGATGTAGCTGCCTCATCACAAGGGGCAATCATCCTTAATGCGCGACGGCCACATACGTAATGCGAGTCATTGTCCCGCGTGTGGTACTTATGGAAAATTCGCGTTCTCAATTCAAATCTTCTTTCCGTCTCCCTCGCTCGCGGGGCGGAGTCGCCTCCGACCAATGACCGAGTCCGACTGTGGCGACACCGTGTAAGGCGTACGTTATTAAAGAAACCTGTTCTAATGTTGAGAGCTTTAAATTAAATTTTGTCCGTGTGTAATTATCTTATTATTGTAATTACGAATTCCCCGCTAAATGCTCATCGCCCCGAATGGATAGCTTCTCGGATCCGATACGTTTGACGGTCACGCTTGAAACGCTGATCTGATCTCAGACGACGTGTTGTGGTCGGTGTTGTCGACACCTTGCTTCCGAACACTTTAAACAAATTAACACAAACCAAATGGTATATTTATTAGCACGATCCACTGAAAGAAGTCCAGTTCGTAAAAAACGCAGAACAAAATTGATTAAGGAACGAATCGGTTTAAATTGGAAACCGATAGTGACGTTTCGAAATCACATTCATAAGTCCACTCTGTATTACTTTATCGATACGAACGCCGGTAATGGTTTTGGTTGAATTAATTTTAATGGAATTTTCACGCTTTATAGAATAAAATGTTGCGAAATGTGTTTAGCACGAGAATAATAAATAGTTAATACGTTTTGCTTCTGTTCTTGTAGGTACTTTTATAAAAAGCTTTTCTATAAACGACACCGGCAAGCGTCGAGAAAAAAGCTTCGTTAGAATACAAGGAGCGCACGCGCATCTAATTGCGATCCGGCTAAGTTTTTTAGTGTAATAGGACAGACGTTGTTTTTACGATAATGATTTGTTCCTCGAGTAACATTTGAGACAATGACTTCAGGAAGTTAATGCAAAATCATAGTAACAATAGTTGGTCACGGTTGAAGTAATATGAGTAACGAAGTAATAATTTCCTCGGTAATATTGTGACTAATATTTAAAACATTATTAGGGGACTAATTACAATTCATGAATAATTTATATAACGATTAAGATCGTGTTAAGATTGAATGGGAGGTTCGGTAATTAAAAAATGTTGATCTTGATAGTATAATAAAGTAAATAAAATTAAATACATTTAGACTTACCATTCTCTTGTTGATCATAAGGACTTGGCAGCTCAGTCGGTTGCGGGATGACTTGGAAGAGTTCAGCAACATCAGGGGTGGGATCCTTGCCTTCAGATCGCCGTTGGAGCTGATGGATTTGCTCCATCTGCAAGTGTTTTACTGATCGCACATGCTGTAGAAGAGGTAGCCGATGTGGGGAACCGAAGCCACATAGCGCGCAGCGGTACAATCGAGGTCGATCACGTGGTATTCGCGAAACACAATCCCTTAGGTGTCTTAACAATAGAGTTGCCGCTTCATGCCTTGCCCCGGCAGCATGCAACTGAAGTTTGTGTGCAGAATTAGTGTAATAATCACAAGCACAACATCTGACTTGGACTCCACCAACCCCAGCACTGCCAGTTCCAACTCCTCCACAAAACTTCAATTTCCACTCGTTTCTTGGGCCACCTTCCTTCACGTGATTAACATGCTGTAGCCTCTGTAGATGCTTATCAGTTTTGCAATGCAATTGAAAGTTTGCTTTTAAATTCGTTTTGTATGTGCAAAGTTTGCAAACGTAATGGCCTGCAACTAATGCTAGTATTTCTTGCTCTCTAATCTTTGTGCGATCTTGCGCTAGATGGTGTCCTAAGGCTTCCAAGGAATCTGTGGAGAAGCAGTTGCATATGCAGCAATGGAAAGTCCTCTCTGGCTCTGGATCTGCTGGTTCAGGTGGAGGTTCCATTGCTTCAGGATTTAAACCAACATCTAAATGCGCACCTAGTTCAGGTGGTGATGGCCCTGGACCTCCAGTCATTAACTGAATCATAAGAGCTTGGTTATAAGCCATGTCGGCTAAAGCTGCTTCTGGATTAGGAGGAGGAGCATCTGTGCCATGAAAATGTAGTAAACTCTCTAGTTGTTGTTGACTTTGCTGTCGATGATGTAATGCTGAGAGGGTTTGCATGTGTTTCACATTTTGTTGTAAGACAAGCATGTTATGTGTGTGCTTTTCAGATGTCATATGTATTCTGAGATTTCTTGCAACATTCGTTTCATAATTGCAAACATCGCATCTAAATGTGGGTTTTGGTTTCTGACCTAATGGCGAATGATGTGGTAGAGGTGGCTTATGAACTCCGGGTGGAGTATGCTGAGGAGGAGGCGGTAAGTTACTCTCACCAGGATTCCCACCATTTTGCAGTTCTTGCATATTATTAAGATGCTTATCAGATTGCATATGTATGCTTAGGTTGCCTTTTGTAGTCGTAGAATAGTTACAGACTTCACATCGGTATGGTTTATATCCACAAGTATAAGTTTCACCTCGTGCTAATCGAGGGTGAGGTTGACCAGCTATACAATAAATACAGCTGGTTTCAGCTTCTGGATGTTTCTCTTTCATATGTATTTCCAACGTTTCTTGATATTTGTAGTGCCAGTTACATTTAGGACACTTCAAAGTTTTACAAGAATTTCGACTATGCATTCCGGCAAGAGGACCGCCCAGTCGACCTGAATTTAGTATCAATTCACATTTCGGGCATTCTGCACCGGATGGTCGTCCTCCTAAATGATCTGGACAAACACCTATCGTAGTTCCCGACAGGAAGGCAGGAGGTGCTGATTGGAACGGTGGGGATGAATTCGGACTTGCTCGTGGTTGTACCGAAGCATTTATTGTGTGAGGATGAGCAACAGAGATCAAAGAATGTTGAGGAACTAAAGATTCAGCCATCGACCGAGGCGGTCTCCATGCAGGCGGACTCGGCCTCCTGTCGTCACATGTACCATTGGGTAGCGTCGATTCATTTTCTCTATCTGGAGTCATAGTCATATCGGGCCGCTTTTCAACGGATGGACTTGATAATTCTGACATATTAGGACTACCTGATACGGAAGCACGGGGCGGTGCAGCAGCACCAACTGGTTCTAGGAATGAGACAAGTGGTTCTTTGTCTTTTCCAACACACTGGATTATAGCCGAGGCATTTTCTCTCGATAAGGCGTCTCTTTCAGAGTCAAGCAATGATAAACTATGGTCCGATTGGGCATGCGCAACAAATGATTTTGCGTAACCAAAACTCAATTTACATATAAAACACATAAGAATAGGTTTGACTGGTACGCTGACAGGACACTCCGACGTTGGAGATGGTGGCCTTTGAGCGTCCTTTCCACCGCGAAAACTGAATACTCTATAACTGTGCATCACAGGTGCATCGGGCCTAGCACGCACTCGTTCAGCAGCTAGTCTTCCATATAGGGCACCATATAACGAAGGGTTTCTTGAAACGTAGAACGCACTCGCTATCTGAGGAAATTCCAGCTGCCTTTCTACAACATTGCTATCTCGACTGTCGACAATGCATCCTGGTTCTATCTTATGTAGATCTGATAGACTAGTCTCGCCTTCCGATAGCTCTGGATCCTCGATGATGTAGGCAGAACCGTCGGGGTTGTAGACGATTTTGCCGTCGAAGCGTTCGACGTCAGAGGAGAGAGGCGGGGAGTCACGTCTTGAGGTGAGATCAACAGCATCTGGGGCGGCGGGAGGTGAGGTGGGCGCAGGCGCTGATGAGGGCGCAGGAGTGGGCGCCGCGGGGGCCGCGGGGACGTTTCGCGGCTCCTCCTCGGGGCTCATGTCGCCGTCGTCTTCGTCGGGCTCGAGAGCGGCTGAACTTTGTGGGTCGTCGCGCTTGCGGCGCCGCTTGCGCTCCGGAGGCGGGCCGCTAGCGGGGCCGCCGGGCTGCAGCGGCGTGGGCATGGCGCCGGGCGTCAAGGGCCGGCATCACATGCTCTCCTGTAACAAGAAGAATGAACTTTGAGAAACACTTGCAGAAATATTTAATTCTGAATTATTACCTAATCTCGCATAAAATCTATTTCACATTTGGCTAAATTTGTAAGTGTAACTACGGTATTGTGTAAAATAATTAATGTTAAATAATTAACACTCCTTTAAATTTACGTCAACTAGTTTAATTATTCTAGTTCCCGATATAATTACAATTGTCCATTCATGAACTACTTGTATAGTGATAAACGAAAAAAAGTTATTGTATCGAATAAATCTTACTGTTCTCACGGATCTATTTAAACCAGTCAACCGAAGGTGACTATTGAATGTATTTGTACGACTCGCTACCGGAAGTGGGTTGGACGCGCGTTTGTGTACGGTATGTGAAGTTTTTGTTTTCTGAAGTTAATCTCTGCGGTATTCCACAAGCTAAATCTTTTATTGATGAAGGTTATGAATTCAAACTTCACTTTTGGATATTGGAATTGAAATAAAGTTTAGTGAAGTAGGCACCTAATAATTTTCGTCAAATAGATGTTGTAAGAAATGTTTATAAACATCATTCGTTATCCAAATTAAAACATGTATTCAGTAATCGTCGCTTATCATAGGAGCATTTGAGTAATCAATATATCCAACTGACAAGCTGTCAACGCTGTCAATATTGACATTTTCACAATTAAGCAACCAACAAACTTAGATCCCACCGAATTCAGAATTATCTAAAATCAGGTAAATGATCATTGGAAAGTCTTCCTTAAAGATGAACGCATTAGGTGTACGTGTAAAATGGTGTCTGAGTTTGATAAAATAATACGATAATCTAGAATAAAAATTCGTTAAAAACGAGATTAAGCCGTCATCTCTGTTATCTTGAGCGTTATCTAAGATACGTATGTAGTTCAAAAATACCTAACGAGGACCGAATAAATAACGTGTAGACATTTATTTATTTAGCTGACAGCCTGAAGATAGCTAATCGCTGGAAATTGACGTTGACATGGTGAATTATTGATTGCTACAAATTTTGGAAATTGTGTTAAGAATATTTTAAATTGAGAATAGGACGCAGAATGTGTAATTGTGAAGTTATGGTAGTTCATATTCTGATGTTCGTTGGTTCTGTTACCTCGCTCAATCCTGGAAGGCTGCCAGGATCTCCATTCTGGTATAATATTCCACTTCAGAGGATACCATGACCCGTTATTTTAATTTGCATTTATTTTACGTAGAATGCAATACTTTTTCAGAGATAAATGCAGTCATGTTTAATAGAACACAGAAATTCAGAAAAATAAAATTAAAAAAAATTGAGAACATGCATTTAATGTTTTTTGAAAAATGAAAATAATTTAAATAAATTTGCTAGTAATTCATAAACGTATCTACAATAATATATAACAACTTAAGTTACGAGGCTAAATTCGTTTGAAGATCATATTCGTAAATGTAAATTTCTTGAAAATCTTGGAAATATTATTACTATTGTGAATAATTTTTACTTCGAAATTGATAAATTACGACGTACGAAAGAACTGACTAATTCGCATGGCACAATTCACTAATCACTGACTAATGAGTTGCGACAGGATGTGCAAAAGATAATGTATAAAATAACACAAATATGATTTCCAACCCTACACCGGATGTTGAATTAACGATAAAGTTTAGACGAGTAATTAACATTACTTACATATTTTTTTCATGCGATAACGCTCAAACATGTAGGTAAATGGAACTAAAATAACAATTAATAAGGTCAGCAACAAATTAATTTTATGAACATAAAAAAATTAAGTGTCATTGTTACACGAAAAAACTAATGATTACCTACTAAGTACATTAAAATAATTATATAATATATGCCCCTAATAAAATTCTTCAGTTTTTTTAACTTGTCCCGTGAGAGTTCTTGTCATACTTTTCCTATCTTTTCTGTAGGTATCTTAAGTAATCTTACCTACGTTTTCAGTCTAGTATTAAGTTAATTTCAGCAAATACATTTAAATAAGCCCTGTATTAGAATAGATTTAAATAAACCCTGTATCTGCATGTGTTCTCCCGGACAAACTGATGTTTTTATAAACTTAAATCATTTGGACCTTCATGGTAAGGATAGATAAATAATTTTTAGTCTAATCTACGTAATAATAAAACTGTTATAAAACGAAGCCCATTTAATAATATTTTTTTTCATAAGTGAATACTAAGATCAAAATTTCAGACGAAAGGCGTAGTTTTACCAAATTGACGGTTATTGGTAATTTTATAAATCTCATCATTTTTAATCAAAAACCTTGAATTTTGACTAATATGTGGCGCGCCCAGTATTTGCTTAGTTAACGGTCGAGTGCGGCCCTTGAATGTTACGATAAATTATATTGCACGAAGAGTTGATAATCATAGTAATCTAAATATTTGTACATGCGACAGTTACTTTGTATGAAAGAATCGCCTTGTTAAAGCAACGGCGTTTCCTTAACCTTTCTGGTAACATTTTTGTTTATTAAGGACTTAGTTTTGTTTACTTTGAATTTATATAAATTTACATTTAGAGTTTGTAGGTATCCATTTTTCGGTCGATTTTGTTGCTATAAAAATATGCAGGAATATCCATTTTTATGATCAACCACTAACGTATCTACTCGTACTAATATATACCAAATATCTGACAGTAAAAGCTATGACTGAGTCACTTTATTATTCCAAAATGGCAATTTCGATTAAAATGACAACCCAACATAGTCATTACTCATTAGATTGCATGAAAGGGCTATTTACGTTCACATCTGAAATTGTATTCTCATACTTTAGCTTACTACCTTACAGCAATATGATCAAATTGCTAAAATTAGACAAATAACACAGTAAACTAAATATCTCCTTTACTTGATTATACATTTACAAGAAACATATGTAAGCTTTAGCATGGTTCTTGAACATAAATGAAGAAAAAAGTATAAAAATAATACAAAAATAAAAGGCTCCGAAGTCATTAGATGACGCTGTAAAAAGGCATTAATTACAACTGTATTTATTGTGGTTTTTCTCTGCAAAAGCAATTTGTAGATCATTTCGCAGTGCTAATGTGTATGGAAATTATGCAAAGAGCCGGTAATTAGAGTGGAGGTGAATGGTCTATAATGCTTATAATTTTCTCATAACTTCATTTTTCTTTCCCCAACATGATTCAGAGCCGTGTCCACTGTTAAATTTATAGGCCGATTCCAGTTGGAATTACACAGCAATTGGAAATATTTGTTTACTTCCAACTAATTTTCATAGCACTGTCATTATTTTACACTGTATTGACGGTAAACTGTATCATTAAAATGTTGCGAATGCAAAATCAAAAGGTCCGACGTAAGCTGTAATTTTTGTTTACTTTTAGAGCCGCGCTCAATACATGAATGTATAATGCGACATGTGTAGGTATTCCCATGGTTAAATTCAATGGTGTTGTCAATTTCCATCGATACCCTGATGTTCGAAGCAGAACTAATTTCCGATAAATGCACACCAACAAACGCATCGGCCACATTCGAGTGCAAATTACGTATACACAAACATGAGTGTGTGAGCGTGAGAAAATTACAGCGGAAGTATGTGACGTGTGTTCGCGACACACAGGCGTAAAGTGGATACATGTGTGCTGTCGCCATTTTATTAGGGTTTTCGTCAATAATATGCGGTATTTGATTGGACTAATTTACATTATAGTGAACGATATGCCATGTACGTTTATAACATAGTGAATATCTTTAGGTACGTAAAAATGTTTATATTAATTTATTTCCTGTATTTGTAACTTTATATACCTTTTATATTTAACAAAATTACAACAGCAATACCTAAGTGTAAGTAGTAAATTTAAAACTCCAACCAATTTTAAGTCAATTAAATTCCGATTAGATTAGGCTCCATTATTCACAATTATTAACTTAGTATTAGTTTAACGCAAACATCGGTGGGAACCCTAGCCACACACACTAGCAACTTGCGTGGGTACTCACACACTCGCATTGCCCGCATCGGATTAGTATCCTACAATAGTTATCAAGTTCGTCATAATGAAGATGTGCGCTTTTCAATTTATTAATGAGGCTCCCACAACGTTATTGATAGGCTGGGAACCGATGAATGCTATTGTCAATATTCAATGTATGGCCAGCAATCTGTATGATTGGTTAATCTTGCTTAATTAGAGAAAGTCAATTTTATCGAGGACTAGAGGACAAAATTGCATAAGACAGAGTGAGACGATAAATTGTCTAATTAGCAACAAGACATTAAATCAGACTGGTACTCATTACAGTTTACCTGAGAGGTCGATCGTGCGTCGTGGATCACTTTCAAATAAGAATTTACTATTAGAAACTGTGACATTCACGGGCCCAGCTTTCGTACCAATGAGCAAAATGAGAATTGAATAAACATCGTTTATTTAGCACGACTGTGCGGGAGAAATTATTAGGTAAGTTTAAAACGGCGACTCCTCGAGGTTGAGAGCAAACGAAATGCGATAACAAGCGTCAAGAGATGTGAAAATTTTGTAAGCACAAACGATGATTTCAAACAGTTTAATAGCGTTGATATTAAATAACTCGAGGATAGATAGTTTCATATCCATCGTATTTTCAATGGAAAATACTTTCGAAAAAAGTTAAGTTTTTACAGAAAGCGATCACAAATATGTTCGCTTTCATTATTTCATTAAATAATAAGTTGGACCTCACAGTTCTTATTTTATAAGGATTTTGTAGCTCACGGTATCTAAGTAAGCAACCAGTCAGAAATAAAACTACAGTTCGGTACAGGTTCGACAAAGAGGTTAGTACTTGAAGAAAGAAGACCTTTTTTATTTTCTAAGTTTTGTAATGACCCAAATGAAGTTTTGACTTATTTCAGAAACTTAATAATTTTAATTAAGATTGGTCTAAGAGATGTCTATCAGAGCCAGTTTCAGTCAGGAGTCAGTACCCGAAATGTTAACCTTCTCGTTTCTCCTCTATTTTTGCAAAAAATAACTACATGGATAATTTCATAAATTTAACTGGTAGCCCTAATTCCTTTTTGGTGGCAACAGATAGGTGTTTATGGAAAACTTCGTTTTATTCACGTAACATCTGGAGGTTCCTTTGCTTCTATGTTGGATATTTACATAAAATAAACCGTTGCACCAAACGTTCTCTACCATTCTCCATAGCACAAGATGGGTCGGTAACAAGAAACGTGGCAAAGTACATCCATATTAATAATCGTCGGTTATTACGCAGGCCCTTATTAGTTCGCCGCTCGCCGCACGAAACCCCAAAGCATTGCTAAATAATTACTCCCGAGTTGCTTTCTTCACGAAAACATCGTAAAAGCGCATTAAACGGCTTCGACTAAGACTGCGAAGGCATTACAATAAATAAGGTATTAAACCAGCCGTTGTCAGGACGGGCCGAAAATGTCGAAAAGCGATTAATGGAAATAAAATTGAGCGAAGTTGGAGGGAACGATTTACTTAATACATTGATAATAAGCGTAGGGAATGTATGTAAAATGTTGGACGTAATGGAGGTAGTCTCGTTAGACGTGGGAAAGGATGGCCAGTGGGGGCTACATCAGCTACATGGTAAGGATCGCGGCCGACAATGTCCACCGTTAGGGTTTAAGTAACCTTCATTAATGGTAATATTGGTAATGGATCTGAACTCGATGGGAATATCTCTTTTTGCGTGCGCCTTCACCTAGCGTCTGTAATAGCCATGTTTAAGCCAGTAGCTAGCCAGTCTAACATTTTTATATTGGTAAACCTAAGCCATATTGTTATTTATTGGATGATTTTTCAAAAGGTTTAAATTTTTTAAATGTAGAAGAAGATAGAATAGGTTACATAAATGTTAAATGAACATCACGAAATACAAAACTGCAGTCGTGGTACTCGTGGTATGTTCCAGGTCTATTCGATACAAAACAAAACCAACCCTGTAGTCTCTTGTTTGGTATAAAGCGAGATCTTTTTCTATCAGTAGCAACACTGGGAAGATAAAAAAGAATTACTACAAAATCGGAGACATGATGTGAGAGATATAGATAAGAATCCTAATTAGGATCTTTCTAAGATTTCCCCACTAGCACAAATAAGTTCTATATCAGGTTAAACGGTTAAACATTGAAACATAAGAACATTAAAATAGACAAGTATATTGCTTAATTAAGAATTCACATGTGCTTAAATTTCACAAGAAACAGTAATGAGCCAAAACAAAAGCTTAATTGTTTAATTAATGAAATTATAAATAATCAAAAAGGTATTTCACTTTGAAGCTTTAGACCTTTACGTATAAAGGATTTGGTGATTCTCATTAATTTGTTTAATTAGACCCTAAAGATGCTATTAAGTTGTATTAGGCGAAGGGGTTTGGAGAAATAACAAGGTTTAAATGATTAGAAACATTCCTTGATGTATTCTTTAAAATGGTGGTCTATAAAGCTGATTTTATGATTTATTTACTTTCGAAGCTTGATATCTAATTGTGTTAGACAACCAGCGGCCGCCGTCTCTAGAAAGAGTGTTTTGATTGCTCCAATTTTGAAACGGCTACATTTATTTCCTACGAGACTCATAAAGAGTTTCTTGAAACTATGTCGAGGAGTTGAAATTAGATTTAAGGTACCAAAACCTAGTACCTAATAATAGATGTTAATGTATTCGGTAGATGAACATTTTTTTATGAAAATAGCTGAGAAACGAGGCGAGGCGGCAAACGGATAGGCACTACCTGATGGCAACTGTTGATCATGCACTTGGACATCAGTTAGACCAAAGGCATAACCAACGCGTTGCCGACAAAGAAGGGTGTAGAGGACGGAGTTTTTATGTTTAGCTTGTTTTTGGCGTACTTTACATGACCGAGGCAGACGGCAGGTAACCTGGAGGCGCCAGTCGTCCGCTGCTTAGGAACCGTCAATTTGCGCCTGTAATTATTGCGGACCCTTCGATACTTATTTCTATTTTTTCTCCGCTTAATTGTTGCAACAGATGACTTTTTTGTCGAACCACCTCAAAGAGAGCGGAAAGGCATCAAACGGAGCGTCGAATTTGGAAATAATTATACATAAATAGTCCCTTGAGCGGCCGATTAAGACAATTTCCGAGGCAAATTGCCGCAGACGAGCATAATAGCACACGCGCTCCTCCGTCATAAATAAATCTGGATTACGTTTCGTACGAGATTAAGATTGATTCGATCTCGATGCTTTCTGCTATTAATGCCTGCGCGGGATAATGCCTCGATCGTGTTAAATTTTTAAATCATTATACATTTTTTGTACAGTGTGATTTGTGGGATAATTACGATCGACAAATTGCCGAGCGTCATTAAAAGATAACGGGTGGAGTGTATCGTTCGGACGGGCGGGCGTAATTAATGATCGATACATGTGAAATAATTAATTAGCGGCTGGATCGGGGTCGGATCGGATGCTGGCCTAAGGCACCACAAAAAACAATGACGTGCGGTTTTAGGCTGCGCCGGCGCCGGTGCGGCAGCGGCGACATCCGTTGCGCTGTACCTATAATTTGGACCTCGAATTAGTTTTAATCCCCAGATGAGCGTGACGCCGACGACGCTAGAATGTGTCATTAATGATAATTTGAATGATTATTACATTTTTCGTGGCGGTAATTATGTTACGTCCCACAGATTATTCAAACAAAACGACCTTTGATCACGAAGTCGGTTGATCCTTTGTCTAAATGGAATTACATTTAAACAATTTTCTACAGGTACGATAATGATCGATGACAAGTAATTTTAATGTTAGAAGTTAGAACCTCTTTCCCCCACGACAAAATGTACAGTCATAGTTCGCACGTCTCGTCTTTCACTCATAAAAAACATGCAGCCTACTTGAATCAACGTAATGGGTTGGTACTAGTACCTACATGTATCATATATCTATAGAAACGTCATCGCACGTAACTTCATACATGATTATGAATGAAATTAGAATTAATAAAATGCGATCTTCATTCACTGATATTTATTTATTTTAATTAAAACAGTTAAGCAATGTAATGACATGAATTATTGAGATAGTCAATTGCAGTCATACCTATTCATGTCTTCTTTTTAATAAGTAGACCAAAATGTAACTTCACGACAAGTACATAGTAGGTTCTTCGGTTATATAACACTGGTAAACCCGCCCTCGCTTCGCTTCGGGTAACCAGGCCCTTCAAAAATCTCTATAAATTTTAAAAAAATATGTTATTCCAATGTCTAAGCTATATTACTGCAAAGTTTCATAAAAATCCGTTCAGTAGTTTAGACCAAATCTACATGTGTATTTTATTGATACCTACTAGAGATCCGCAGTGAGATTTATATTCAACTTTATGCATTCAAGTGAAGGTTTACAGTAGGTACAGTGATACTAATGAATATTTAATTTTGATTAATATATGTATTGTATGTATATAGTACCAACACATAGGTATTACATTTGAAAATTTCATTTCAACTTAAGCTATGTTATCTTACAATCAGCTTAGGTATTTTCTGTTCATGAATAAATCAATACCTATAAATAAAAGTTAATCTGTTGCACTATTATGACAACTGCTTTTGTATCAGCTTAATAAATCAATGCATTATAAAAAGAGCATAATAATATCTTTTTTATTGCATGCCATAATCTAAAAAACCTTTATATACGGATTTTACGTAGTTTTTATTAATAGGCGTGGTACCTACCTACTATTAAATTTGTAAAACACCTATAAACACTAAAAAAGTTTGGATAAGGTTACTGAACGAAAGATTCGTCTTTTTCTATTTATCTATCTGATTTGTTTGAAATAATAATAAGTAGGCAGGTATGTACCTATTGCAAGATGACTGGCAGTTATAAAAACTAATAATCTAATAAGTGATCTCCAAAAATCAATACCGATAGAAATTCTCACGATTCCACAATGTTATTCGAAACGACCATCGGGATGCGCGTGCGCAATTAAAACCAAACCAGCAATCATCCGCCATGTTTGTACACGGGCGATGTTAATAGCCTCCTGTAATTACATACCAGTATGCTATCGTTGCTTCTCGGAAGGTTGATCGAATTAATAGAACTTATTTCGGGTAACCCATTGTGCCCACTTATCTGCTACGCTTTGTAACAGGCAACTAGCCGGCTCTACGACGCTCGTATGTGGTGATTAGTGTAACCATTATTAAAACATACAACTAAAGTCAGTTTAAACCAAATTTAACAATGATTGCCGATTACAATTTCATCGAGTGTATTTCTCCCAAAATGTAGTGATTATGACGGAATAAGGTTACATCTGAGTCGGAAATGCCTCCGCCAAGAACGCTCTAACTACCTTTACTCGAGAGCGCTTGTACTTGGGTTACTGAGCCTTCAGAATGCTTATCTCAGCTTATCCATAGAATTTTTACGCACGAAGGCAAAAACACATACCCAGAACGAGAACTCATTATTCAAATTTTAATCTCGTTGGGAATCGAACTTTTGACTTTTTCAAAGGGCAATAGGTAATTCGTTTATTGGTCGACGAAGTCGTAATGTTCTTTGGAAGCTATCACTATGCAATTACTTATAATAGCCATTATTAAGAGATACTGTGTGTGAAACCGAAGTACAACCTGTTTTTCTAAACTTAATCTAAAAACAATAACTTTCCGAATTTCCGAAACTTTTCAATTTCAAAAAACGTCAGCAATATAATAACGCACGACATCGTCGCAGAGACTCGAGAATTTCATATCGCCATTTATCCATTCGCGGAACTAGCGGGCCCAACCTCCCCGTCGTTATATCCGGGGAAAGAATATCTAAATTCAATTACAAAAAGGCTTCTCTGCGAGGTGTGCTACTGCACCCGCGCCTCCTCCGAAAAGGGTGTATAACAACTCAATTTCTCCATATTATTAAGACGGTGGGGTGCGCAGAGTAGGTTGGGGTGGCGTGGAACACAAAAAGAATGCTAATTTAAAATTCTTATTACTGTGTTTGTATGCGCGCGCGTATGTATCATTCGCGTAACAAAGGCGAGGAGAGAGCCGCCCGAGCGCGTAATTTCAATCTAATATTCAATTTGAGAAGTATCGCGAGCTTTGCCCGCCATCTTTTATTTATTTACTCGTCTCTAAACGTTTTTCTTGGATTCTCACATCATAGAGTCAAGACAGATGCTTTATTAGCGGCTTGAGCGATCCGCAATTGTCCCACGGCTTTTTGCTTTTAGTGTTTTTTGTGCCTACATATATGTATTTACAAGTAAGTAAATGTAAGAAATAACTGTAGCCGTACCTTTATTAAATTGTACTACGCACATTAAGGGATATTATTGAACAAAATTTCTGATAGTAATTCGCGATTAACTTTGCACTTTCCATATAGGTACTTAGGTAATGTTAAGTTCGTGGGTATCGTATTTAAAGCCCCAAAATAAACCCTTCTGTACATATACTAAGTCATAAATGGTGACGTCACGACCCTAACAAATCACTTAAAGTGATATTAAGAGTCGTTGATTTTTAATAAATGTCGAACTAAATAGGCATTGTTCAAAAATCTGAATAAGTCAAGGATGCCGATAAATCTTCAATTTCCATTTGTCACGGTCACGATTTGGTAAACAGATGTCGTGATAGCCAAAATAAGTGCTAAGGTCTGTCTTAGGGAATGCTGTCAAGGTGAGTGGAGTCGAATGTCTAGATTCTAGAATCGAGATACGAGGATATTTAATTTTGCAGGGTATTAAAAAGTCGAACATTTCGAGGGCATGTGGGCTTTATCGATGCACCACCATGCACCGACCTGCAATCTACTCCGACTCCGTTGATAGTCGATACTAAATGCCGGTTATTAGGCAACTCGCCCTGGATTTGTATCGTAAAATGCATGGGCTTCTTCATAAGTATTTCGAAACTTCGCCCGTGTATAAGCTGTAAAAATGTAATGATGATCATTCAAATCCACGAATATCGTTCGGAAATATGTCAATTCTGTAATAATATAAAGTAGTACAGTTATTAACAATATGATTACTTTTTTACGTAAAGGTTATGTTTGATGTTCAGTCATAGAATTTCATTGCGAAATTTAAATAAAGTTTAGGTTAGAGGTTTCGTATTGTTTAAAATAGATATAGAATGCAAATGGTAAGCAGTTGGTAAGCTTTACTTTATTCTTGACCCGAGACTAAAGCCATCTGTTTAGTTAGTTGGTTACACAAAATTCCAATGATCTTACTTATCAAAGAACAAGTTACAAAACAACAGTAATACAATTACAAAATATTTATCACCCAAAACTACAGCCAGTTACAGATTCCACGCAATAAATCCTTACTAAACAACAAACGTACAAAACAAGCATTGAGACGAACGAGGTGTTACGGTAAGTGCGCCGGCGCCGACCGCGTCGCCCGCGAATTATCAGGAAACGCCCGCGCACGCTTTCTGAACGCACTAACCGACTAAGAATAATATTTAGCGGCAACTAGCCGGACAACCACTACGTACATTATTACACTACGCAATTGTGAAGTGGAAAGAGCAGAAGGTACACAATCATATCAAAACACTTATGATCCACGCGCAGGCACGCCCGTCTAATCGAAGCCAAGGAATGCCTGCGAATTGATAAATAAGGAAAGATTGTGTGCTTTCTGCATTTTAATTCGCAGCGGTTAGACGCCAGGATGCATATAATTTACATATTATGCTTCGTATATCCAGCTTAAATGCAACACGATTCACCTAAATTACTATTTATCCGTGAATTCATGAGGTCGCATATAAACTCGCACCGTAACATATCGCACTCCATAGTAGATTCCAAAGAATGATCTATAAGTATCTATTACGATACAAGTGCGGTTACCTAATCAGCTACGGTAGTAATTCAACGGGCACCCACTCCATTTCAGAGTTAGGCTTCGATACCAACTATAAATTATACAAAAAAACAATACAAGATAAAAACGACATTGTCGCATGATAAATGATCAGATTTAAATTTAGAATCAAAACCAAAGGGTCCAATGCCAACATCGAACGCGACGAGCCCCGTTTATAATTATAATTAATACTCTTACTGTATTAAAGTGGTCGGTGAAAAAAAAAAACTAAGATTCGACGCGAGAATTAATAACAAACAAATGGGCTACCTGCGGTGTTTTTTGTGAACTCCCACAGGTAAGCCGTGATGATGAAAGGAACTCATATGCGTCTGTCTTAGGTTTTTAAACAATATTGTTCGATTTTGACACGGTTGCACCTTTTTTATAAGAAACGGCGGCTCCATTCATGGGAAGTAGTTCTAAAGTAAACATGTAGCACCTTCAACTACTGCTCGACAGATGGCGCTAAGAGACCAATCGCACGCCGCACTGACATTCGCAAAAACTTTAGTAGCTAAATAAAACTAAGTCGCCCGTCCTCCATATCTTTCCTCTCATATTTCTGAAAACTTTGACTGATTAAAAAAGAAACAAAAACCAACGCTGCGTTGGAAACAAGAAACCAGCGATTCGAAAAACAGGACAAAGGAGAGGAACTCTCTAAACGTGATACCATAATGACAAAACAGAAATATGATTTCGATTAAATGGTGTAAGGGGAAGGACTATTGTATATTGTGGTGCGCGTGAGCAGGACAGAAAGCTAGTTAATAATAAAAATATTTTATTTGTATAGTGGGGTAAAACACCCCCGCTGCGTGCTGTTTGGTCGGGACGGCATCCATCATCATTATATTAACCGATTTAACACTTTTGAACAGATTCCAGTGACGGTTGGTGGTAGATTCATTTGGGGACAAATGCGCAAAGATGTAATCTGAGTTTAGTGTGGGTATAATCATTATACTACAAAGCCTCGAGGGTCCGAAGAAACATTTCATAACGTACTTTTGTAATTGGCTTCGCCATCAATATTGTGCTGTATTCCCAGTAGGTTTTCTGTATCTCTAATCGATAAATAACTTTGTCTTTTATGCTATTGGCTTAATTAAATCTTGATTTTAGCTTCCATGTTAGGCAAAACATTTAGATCCAGCCTCTACAGTCCTAGTTTAGTCTTAAGGGTTATTAAATGCGTCAGAAGGCGTTGAAACTGGGCCAAGACAATTTTATCATCATAATATAATCAAGTCATCTCGCATGCTCTGGCTCCTTAGTTGATTTTTTAATGATATTTCAATAGTTAATAACAAATTGGCGCTTACTGGGACTTACCGTCGATAGAGCCGCCTCGACTGATCGATGCATATAAGGCAATCTTCGCCACTATTTCATTAAATGATTGACAACGTTTTTACGTCAATTATTCCGCAGTAAAACATTAATTGACATGTAACTAACGTCTCCGTGATTATAAATATGTAACAGTTGCGTATGTTAGTTTATTTAAATTAATGGACAAAAGAGAAGTTACTGGACGTGGTATTCAGGAAGTGCAATTAAATGAAATGATGCATGTCGATATTAAAATGCGTATTGATATGCAAAGTTGATTATTTTAGAAGCCGAGCCCTGCCGGTCCCATGCACTGTTTGTTCACCAATTTTTGTTCGCTAATCAATAAAATTTGACCCCATTTCCAATTATTATTCAACGGTTACAAAAGTTACATTCAACGTAAAGTTATTTGTTTTCACTGTGCAATTGTTGAATTGAATCTAAACCTATTTGTATTTCCTTCAACAGTTATTTGTATTAAATTTTTGTAAATACTACATAAATTTAAATACTACATAAAAATGTGATGAAAGTATACCTATCTGTAGGTACGTAGATTGCTAAAATTGGAGTCATCCGAAGCCAAAAAGGAAATTCGTGTGGTCCGATGCTGACCCAATAATTAAAGTCGCCGATTTAATCTCAGCTAAACCTCATTCTGTTAATTACTCCCTTGAGCTAAACGTACGCTTTGCCATCGATAATTTAATAAGCATATTAACCAGGTCGATGTTATAGATAAGTCTTTGGCCTTAGGCAGTTGTTGCTAATACCCTTTTGTAATAGTACACGATATTTCAAGGTATACGTACAATTTACGCAAAAGGTTTAAAGAATGTCGCATATTACGATCTCTTGCTCTAGTAAATACCTACTACAGTTACTGTTCATCTCAAAGATTATGTTGCTGGTAAGCGTAAAGAAATTGCTACCGAAAGTGACAATATTGTTTACGAACTTGGATGCTCTCTCTCACAATCTTTTGATACAACCTTATGATGTCGTTAATATAGTAGTGTAAGTAAATTGTGTGAGCGGACACATTCTCATTGCGAGGTCAAAGAGGAATGACCATGTGAACTAATGAAAGCCAGAAGAGGTTCCTGACTCGAATCACAGTTGTTCAAAACACATTCACATTACAATCAATTTAAAACGCTCGCATCGTTCGCTCTCTACGACATTGCGTCTGGGCAAGTTTTCATCGCGTGTGGCGACTGCTCATCGGCTATTCAATAAAAGGCGATAGTACTTTGTATTAATTTGCAAGTATATGCCCTCGAAACGACGCGAACGTTTAATAATTCCCACATCGTATCATATTGCAGCCGTATCAGTATCAACCGATTTCTCGGAAACGTTTAACATAACAGCTTTAGGACATTAGAACACAGAAATTATTATTGAAATTGAAGTACAGAAATAGTTACTACAACATTTGATTATCAGAAATTAAACGCATGCCAATCGTTTCTTTAAATAATCAGTTGCAAATTACACTGTATGGTACAGGCGGAACAATTAAGTTTATGGAAGGTGTTCAAGATGAAAAAACAGCATTGGATAAAGTAGGAGTCATAAGCACGATAAAAACTAAAGGCGACATGACCTCAATGATGAGCGACCTCCATTAGCATGTTATGGGTTTAATTAGATATCAACGTATCGGCCGAGCGCCCACGTCAAGTGGTGACTGCGGCAATCGAATTAGCCGCTAGCTCCCAAACAAAGCTGCCGATCGGACCCACGCCACCCCACGACAAAACGTTTTCTCGCAATCTTCGATCACCGGATTAAGCGAGTCTCGTCTCGCACGTTTTATCTCCGATTGTCCGCACTTAACGCGCACTTTACGCCGAGTGCCCCTCGAGAGGAAATTGAAAGCGATCGCTTTCCCCGCTATCTTATCTGTAGTGTTACACTAATTAATCGATGTAGTGCGACGATCGTTAGAGGTAAATAATGCTCGCACCGGCCGGAGGAGGTGATTTATCGGTGTGAATAGACAAAAGTGTCGCGGGCGGAGCGGGTCGGGACAATGCGATGGAATGTCGTCGCCGGTCGCTCGCTCGTGCGGCCCGTGAATGCGGATTATTAATAACTCGCCCGATGTTCGACACGACCGAAGCGGCTTCGAACGCGCGCCGCGGTCTGAGCGACTCCCATCCCACTACGCCCGGAGCACCGCTTCACCTGTACTGTATGACCGCGCCTTAATTTATTCACGGTGCGTTTTAATGACTGCATTGATGCTCGCGCATTTCACGAACCGTCCCGTCCGAGCGATCGATACGATATTCCCTAATGTTTGCGAATATTTAAGATCAATCAATGTTTTCGAAAAGCCTAAAATTATTATATTCGTATTGATGCGACGGATTTCTCACCCCTCGATTCTATCATCCCTGCGCTCGGTATTACAATGCATGACAATGGAGTTGGCGTGGATTATAACAATTTCCCCAAATTCTGTGGGTTCATATTTGTGCGCAACAATAAGACAAAATAGTGATAATGTCACATGTGTGTACGTTTTGCCGCATTTGGAACTAATTGGGATATTTCATAAATCTGCGCACACTGTTAAATGTAACATCTGCTCGGAACCAACGGACATCTATAAACTAAACTAGAAGAATGATGAAGACCGATTGTTAATCAATTCATACTACACAGAAGCTACACGGGGCAATTATAATTAAAAATGCTCCCTCAGCTCAGCCGAATCACTGGTAGCTATTGAAAGTCGAGTTATAAGAGAATCGATTAAAAATTGAGTTATACGAGATTCTTCACGACTTTGTAGATGATTCAACAAAAAACAATGTTAGTGGAAAGGGCAGTGTTTATTAGGCGTGTTGAACAGAAAATGCAGTATGAAATTACCTTTCACGTTCTCTTGATACCGGAGAAACTAAATGAGATCGGTTTTTGTCGCCTACACGAATAGGTATTAAAAGGTTGACCCTACATCGTCAAGTCGAAACCAAGTTGAAATCGAGCCAAACTGTTGTTTCGGGTCGACACGAGATAAAAATATTTATGGGTGATGTAGTTTACTTTTACCAAACAAATTTCCGTTGATCTCGAACTTAAAAGATAAGTTTATAAAATTTAAACTTTCCATTCATATCTTTTGGAAATTTTCATTTGTCGCTGATAAAAAAATAATTAAAATGAAATAAAAAAATCGGAAATAGGTACCTATAGAAATCCTTATAATGTTCTCATCATGGATTGCAGTGTTAAAGTAAGTTATTTTAAATATTTTAAACTATGGAAGAATAAATTAATAAGAGACAGTATGAACTTATAAATGAAAAAATGTAGGTAATCAATTAAAAATTGGATTTTTAAACCAACTTAAAAATTAACGTGAATATTTTTTTAATTATTTCCTCCTATCGAATGATCTGCGATGGTTGTCACATTAAGTTTTTTACATTCATCATCACGAGATTTTGTATGTGATCACTTCACGACGCGTTTTTTGTGTATTTCAGATTACTGGTCAAAAACGATATCGTGATAGGTTCGATTCGTTACCACCGTACACGTAATTAGCTTCACCGTTACCGCATTCTTTACAATTTTCTTTCAATGCATTTCTGAAATCGTCAGTGTTAGTTGTGAACTATTCAACGAGAGGTAAGTATATTTTCTTTAACCTTAAAAAGCTGGGAAGATAGTTTATAAGTTGTAGAAAGTTACCTAATCAAAATTTATTTATTTTAAATTTCGATAAGGTAAGTTAACAAACAGATGCAAGAGATACATTTACAAAAGGAGTTGTCTTAAATATTGCTATGAGTAACAATTATTTTCTGATCAATTTTTATAGTGCTACGGTACCTAGCTAAACTACGAAGAAATAAAATAAAAGAATTAATTTAAACCAATCCGGTAGGTCAAAAGTAACCAATTTAATACCTAATTAATTTTATATTAAAAAAAATCAACTGATAAAAATAAATCATTAAAGCAAAATCACGTAAGTACATTTAATTACGTCTTTAATTTACAACCTTTTTTGGGTGAACTTTTAAATTATTATATCAGCATTCCTTAAATCATTTTCTGTCAAAATCTCAATTGTAATATCGGCAAATTCTGAATAAGGCAAAAATTATACTTTGATCTGTCGTTTCAAACGTTCTATAAAAAGAACAACTTCAAAAATATAATGCAAAGCCAGCCTTAAATGGTAACAATTTTACAGTTACACTTCACCAAAATAAGTATGCACGTACGTACTAACGTGTGTACCTAGATTGAATTTTAAGTGGTCGAAAAGAAGACAAATTGAACAGGTACAAAATTTTAATTGGAAAAAAGTCAACCAAACACATTAAATCATGGACAATGTCTCATTGGCTGGTTAGCAATGTAAAGCCTGACAAGGAAAATAAAATCTTCGTCGCATTGGGGTTATTCACGATATATAATTTCGATCACTGATAACATACGCTTAGGTTTTGTCAATAACCTGTCGAAGAGTTAAGTGAATTTCCTGTTTACTATTTAGACATTTTAGACTGTTGTATGAATATGTGAAAATATCAATGCCAAAATGAAATAGATGATAATGTAATAATCAAATTAAAACTAGAAATAGTTACCAGCAACAAACAATGAATACTTAGTTAAAGAATAGAAATAAATAGAAAATATTTCTTACACCGACCTCAGGTGAGACTTTTATGGAATTATTTTGGGAAGAGATTCATATAAATTTATGTTTGCAGGGGATATTAAATTTAAAGTATACCTACCTTATTTACGCTGCTGTATGACTTGGGTTAACAAGTTATAATTCATAGAAGAAGAAGAAAGATATTATAAATTTTTATTACTTCATCTATTTTTTAGCAATTTTTTTTCGAAAATCCAAAGAAATATGAACGTAAACATCTTAATGTGAAAATATTAATTGATTATGATTTTTAGATAAATGAATAATTTATTATTTACTAAATTGGTATTAGATATTATAATTCATAAGGCTTTAATTCTAAGATTTTAGGCAAGCCTTAAATTAACATAAATTTTACGGAATCGAACCCAGGGCGTGCAACTTGTCTATAATAAAGAGATGTGCAAGAGCGAGAAGAACGGCGTGAATTAGTGGTGATATTTTGTGGTCAAACACTTCTAGATCGTTACAGACAACAAGCCATTGTAACCCGAACACGTTTTGATGCTAATTGTCCGATGTCGCGTCCGAGTCCGTGACGTACTTGTTTGGAGAAAACCGCTATTTATAATTTTGAAAATTTAATTATCAACATTAGGTTGACACCAAAACGGTGCAGTGACAAATTAGGTAGCGACATGTACCGAAACGTATGCCATTGTTTGCGAAAGTGTTTAGCGAGCAGCTAAAATTACATTTCAATTTACTAATAGAAAGTTTATTACGAGTCTCTTACGAACGACGGAATAGAAACGGAGACGTTACCATTTTATTCGTAGATATTAAATGGAAATAAATTTGTTATAGATGCCGTTTAAAATTGATGAATTTATGCGAACCAAATACGTTAAATTACAAGTGTATGAATAAACGACATTATATCGAAACATTTTGACACGAAATAATTCAAATATAAAGGATGGTTGCCGCTATTCGCTTTCAATAGATCATAAAACAGTCTTTAGTTATTTGCTTTCGATATTCCACGAGTAGGACGAATAGCACGAGCTAAATAATTTGCTCAAACACGTACCTATTTACAACACCCACCTCGCAATAACGTGATATTAAAGCACATGATGAAACTGTTAAAACCTAAAAAATAAATTAGCGAACGCGTACCAAGACAAATAGTATAAGTTAATTTACAAGTCAGAAGCTACGTAAAGACTATCAAATTATGACAACAACTATTTGAAAATGTACTCGTGATTGTTGCGTTAACACTCCGTCGACCAATAGGATTGAGCTGAAAACTTTAGCCGTCTTCAAAAGGCCTGTACGGCTTAACAATTCCTAATTTATACCCTACTCAAACTGAATAAGGCACATAATTGTTTCAGACACGTACCTATGTCTGATGACAGTCAGGCTACAGGTTAAATAGCTTTTAACAGGAATTCAAGAAATGGGAAAGTACTAATTAAAACGGATTACTTCGAAAGATCCCACATAAAATGTTTAATTAATCTGCGTGTTGATGCAATAGATCGTTTCATTCTGTTGTACAAAATCACTTTGTTCCATCGATTCGTCGTGTAGCAATAAACGGCCCTAGTCTCCTCTGTGTTTGTGCTAAGAATTTGCGGCGCTAACGTTTCTTAAGATCAAAGCTACTGTCGATTAGCGTTTCACTTGTGGATATTGTTATGTAAGCAAGCTCTAATGCAATATTGTAATTGTGACGTACGTTTTAACACATCTTTCCAGCAATGCCGAGAACAAATATTAGCCACTCCGAAAAAAATCGTATCCAACGACCGGCCGGCCCCTGAATGAACACAATTTATATAATTGCATCAAATCGTCGTAATAAAATTTTGAAGGTAACGCCATTAGAATCTGGTCGAATGAGACAACGTGCCCCTAATTAACCTGGGGACGGAGAAATTATTTACGCCACACTGCGCCCGCGACATTTCTACAAATGTGTCTACACATAAAGACGTACGAGTTGTAATGACGTAAAGTGAATGGACAACAATAATTACAGCGAGCAGTGGAGCTGTAGTGCGTATCGTCCCAACACTAATTCTCGAACGACCGGTAATTTATATCATTTTATGACATACATAACGTCCATCACTATTGTTGTGATATATCCGTTTTATATCCAATTTAGATCAACGAATTCCTCCGAAGTCGAACATTAATCGTTCAAAACAAAATTTGTTGTGATACGAATAATAGTTCGGATGGATCCAGTTTAGATTGTATTGTAATAAAGAACGCGACATTTCGAAGACATTAAAGTTCTCTGGATCGTAATAATTACGAACGACACATTCGAACATTAGACGCCCACGCGGGCCATGTTGTGGCTCTAAACTTGTATAATTTGTGTTAATGCTGTAATATATTATGAGAGTTTAGGGAACCCTCGCACTCGGCGTGCCATGCATTTGATCGTTAATAAAATTATCAAAATCCAAACAGGTTTTATAACCATCGCTCGGGCGGTAGAAGACCATACTTCGTTTAAACTTATGAATGGAAATGGATTTTTGTATTTCTAAGCATTTTTTAAGGTCGTAAATAATTTATCGCCGCGTGATATTTCCGTCGGACGAATTTAAATGTTTGAATGGACGATCGCCGCGGTATCGATCGCTACTGGATTTTAAATCCGCATCTACATAATAAGTATCTGTTGTTTTACTTCGAATCTAACGCATCTATTGCGGAAAATAATTTGATGACAAAAATATGTATCAATTACGTCATTAGTAAAATTTTACGATACAAAGCTCCAAGATTTTTGCATTAGTTACATATTAGGAACGTATTTTAATAATTATATCTTTTTTAAACCTGAGCGGCAATAAAACTATAATTCTTGATGATATTAATGCATAAATAGCTGTCTTAAACAAAGTTGTTCATACAAAAATACCACTTTATCGCCTATTCTTTACCAGTGTTATTTTAAAACAAGTTATTAATCATTCGCCTTTTAGTTTTATTTGTTTTATAATCTAATACATATTTATCCAAATATAAATTATTTATACATTTAATACAATAAATGTACCAATAAGGAACTATTTAAGATAAATGTTCATATAATGTAGAATCCTTGTTTTTTATTGAAATCAATGATCGTTTGAGTGCTAATTCAATAGTATAAATATTTCACTGATAGCTACAAATGACAATTTTTATAGGAAACTTATGAATATTCTAGATGCACTTAACACTTGCTACAATACAAATTAGTTCAATAGAGCGTCTACTAATAGGGACAAACAGCAAAGCGTCGAGGCGTGATCGACCTCGACCCTATAGACAACACTTGCTGAACCCGATCACAGAATATGAGACATTTTGGAAGCATTGCTATTGATAGATAAACAACGAGACAGATACAGAGGGGTACATAGATTAGACAGATTAGATAGGCATATACCTATAAAGAAATAAACAAAATGCCAAGTGGTTTGAACATCGAACTCTCGAATAGAAACACCTACATAATTATATAAGTAGATACCTACCCTTCACGCATCTCTTATTTCAAAAAAATGTGCCTATCAGAATTTAATTGCCGCTTACTTCGGTGAAGAGAAAAATTACGATTTTTCTTAACTCATTATCATTCATCATCATCAACTCATTCATGAAATTCTCAGGTGTGCACCTGAAAGTTTCTCAAAAGGTTCTCAAGTGATTTTAAATCCACCAATCCGAATTCAGCTAGCACAATGGATTAGGTACCTATATCTGGAACCCCTGATATTGTGTGACGACATCCGTGCCCGGCAGTGGGATACTTATGGTTGCAATGATGCTTATAAACCAACATCTTGCATCTATACGCTTTCAACCCTAATTAATTACTTCTTGACCAATACCAGCAGAACCTAACCTGTAGACATTAATTTCTCATCAGTCGTAAAAAGTCGAATGTGTCCATATGCAGGTGCACCAACTAGGTAAGTCGTTAGAAATATCAATATTCATAAACAGTCTGGCATTCCGCTTAGGTCTTTCGCATAAGAACGATAGGTTTTTGCGCCAAAATCACGTGCGTTTTGCAGTAAGTAGCGGTGAGTTGCGTCACCTTATGATTCAGAGCCGACAACGCAGCACTCACAATGGTGTACTTATATGTCATATACCGTACTATGTTTAGGGTAGGAATTATATTCACACATAACATCATAATAATTAAGATGCAGTTACGTAACATCACATTTTTTTTACTTACACTCAAGCATACTCGAGCATACACTCGATTTTTATTTTATTTATTGTTACCTACTTGTTACATTCAACAAACAATATTATTTCTGTATTATTTTCATTTCTGACATAAGCGAGAAAAAAAAGAGTTTTTGTCTATTGCCTTATAGGTAATATAAATCTCCAAAGTATCTTGCACGTACAGACATCGATCCGATTTTATTATAATAGATAGCGAATTGAATAATATTAAAGCGGCGACAAAGATTAAATATAGATTCTAGGAGCGAGGTAAACTACTGCTTTGTTTTATGAGTGCATGCCTGAGGCAGTATCGGTAATTATTCTGATCACACGTGGACACTCGGCCTGTCTCACTATGTCTCTAACTCAAGCTTAATGGGTTAATGGCTTGCACGGTGAAATAAATTGATCACGCTCGAATTCGGAACGTTTCAATGTGAAGAAACCCTAATGAGTTTTGATGTTTGTGTGAAAATTTTGAAGTTTTGTAATATTTCTTTAACTTGTCAAAAGTTTTCCGTAAACGCTCGGTTTGGCTAAGTCTGTCAAATATGTACAATAATTATGGATTAAATTGGAGTTCTCGCTTTTTGATATAGATTCCTTATTAGATTTCTTTTAAACTTTTTATATTTTTTCTTTACTTAAAACTTTTTTTTGAACGATAAAATATGAAACGATAACAATAAAGGGATGTTAGGATTTAATCCTTTGAATTGATTGAATCAATTGAATTGATGATGATGAAGAATTGATTTGATGGCTTACGAAAAATATACAGACATTATCCGAAGGTTTACATGCTTTAAGCGTACTAATAACTTAAACTCAAGCACTTCTGTATAAAAATAACAAAAGATTTCTCATCGTAAAAAATAAATACCTAAGATTGGTCATCCGTGGGCAAACCAATATTTAATCGTTTTATATCGGAATGCAAAATCGTGTAAATAAATTTGTAGTATTTTTTTGGTTCGGAATTAAAAGTGTTTTGACACCCAGGCTTTTAGATAGTGATGTAGCGACGTAAAACCGGTAGCTTAGCCACCAACGACGGAAGATTATCTATATCACTACCTGGGAGCTCGATGGTACCAAAAAATAAAAGTTACGACTTAATTTTGAACCAGGATATCACTGATTAAGTTTTTTGAGAACAGTAATAGTTCTATCTATTTATTACAGTTCGCGGATGTAGATCATAATGGTTTGAGTTGGCTTTCGTGGTCAATTTCACTATTAAGAAGTGTCCAATAAGAAATTAATAAAATTATAAGTCAACATCTTAAATAATTATTTTAGGTAATCTACATGTTAGGTATGTTATTTAAAATAGACCAAAAACATGAAAATTTAGGATTTGTGTTTCAGGCAACAGTGACTCACAATATGGCTAGTAAACTATAAGACTAGGTACACCAAGACTTAGGACCACTAGCACTACCTTTCAAATGAAAAAGAATTATTAAAATAGTTCACCTATATAGTAAAAAGTAACACTGAGAACCTCCTCCTTTCTTTGAAGTCGGTTAAAATGTCTTTATGCACGTCACAAACCACTCAGCAAATACGAGTAAAGGCCTGTATAAGATAAATAGGTAGCCGCTGACATTACGCTAGTTTTTTCAATCTGCTTATGTCACAACCTTCTACTTGCGGTACTATTGCGATCGTATCCTCTAGCCTTGAAACCATACCTACTTTATCAATGAAATAGTAGGTGACTGAATGAATGGACAACGTACGATGCTCACGGTAGAATTCCTAAATAAAGCTCCAACTATGCCCTTTGTACCCGATCCAGGCGAAATTCGTCTCTCTAGCACACGAAATTGAGTTGTTTTTACAATGTTGTTATGTAATGTTACTATACAATTTTACGAGTAGGATGCGTGTAACGTACATACTTTGTGTACCTACTAGTGATATTTCTATCTGCGTTTGTATCGCACTTATTACGACATGTATGCTACATTTGGCAGTCATGTGCCTAAAAACGGACAAACTTTACACACTTCAACCTCATCTACGTTGTACCTATGTTGCGTAGTAAATAGTAACACGTAGAAAAGTTAAAGTCAATTTTTTAAAAGTTTAAAAACGACATTATTGTTTTATACACTTTTTAAAAGACTACAATCCGTGCAGTTCGGGTTAGTGATACTACACACGATAACAATAATGATTAAGAAAACAGTGAGTTTTCATATTCAATTTTTAAATGTCAAATTATGCAGAATCTTCAAAACATAACTCTACTGACTCTACTCTACTCTACTACTATGAAGAGTCCTGAGAGAGAAAGCGCTGGGAAATTCCTAAATCAGTCAAAGTTTAATAAATCTTAAATTGTTTCCCATGCGTTTGTTATTTTCTTTCAAACAAATAAATATCATTCAGATAATGCGACAAAATTTCTTATACAATATTAAATGCAAAAACGTTTTAACAATTTATACACGAAACTTACCAATCTGAACTAAGTATTTATGCAATACAATACTAACAGTAACAGGTACGTTAAACATACTAACTAGAATTGACCCGACATAAGCGCTCATTCACACTGACCCAGAATCAAGCAGGATCCGCATAGCGTTGCCGGATTATCCGTGAACAATTAGACTAAATGCCGCGGTGGCATTTGCTGATCATTGAGTCGTGCGATCCGATTAGATTATTAATTAACTAAGACTCGTCACGAATATTAAAGAGCACTTTACTCTTGGTACTGTCTCAGTGGATATGACGTATAAATGTAATTTTAAGATATCCAACGAACATGTAGTTTTAAATTTCCTTCGTCTATGTCAACTATCATACACCCAAATAAGACTCAACTCGAGACTAGAAATGGTTCGTCTAGTTAGTAAAAGATATTATTAATAACATTAGTTGGTGTCCGTTAGTAGATAAGGATTTTGAGATCATGGGATTATGAAATTATTCAAATCTGATTTTTATGGGTCATAAAATTACAATCCTAAAAGAAATTTATTTATAATGTTAAAATATTTTAAGTGACCACCTTATTATACCGCTCTACGTGAATTTCGGTTTGGCCTAATAGTTAGCTGGTAGAGAATGCAATTAGCATTAGGTAAGCTCGCCTTTTTTAGTATAACTTTTTTTGTTGTGGCCAGTAAGGTTGACATGAATTTTTTTTTTATTGAATTAAGGTAGCAAACGAGCATGCAGCACCACCCTTCCGCTGCCGACCATGGCAATTGTGACCGACTTAGAACAAGACCCAATTTAGGGACTAGGGTGGTTAGTCCAATTAGTAGATGGTGTTAGAATGTTAGTTGGTTAGTTTAAACATAAAACATTTAAAATCATATTTTTAATTAATGATAGCTAAAATTAAAATTTTAGGAGAAAAAACAAAAGTATAATTATTAAAGTAGTATAATAGTAGTAGGCCCAGTCACCAGTAACGTTTGACGTTAGTTTAGAAATCGCAAATGTACTTAATTACGTATGAAGAAACATCCGCAAAGTCACAGACCGTGTAAGTTCGTATTTCTGTGCAATTATTATGCAACAATTTTCAATCTTAGCCATTTTTAGCATAAATTTTGCCATACCCAATGAATGCCTAAGAAGTCTAAGGTAAACAATTAGGTTTATTGAGAAAGACCAAGGTAAATCTGTGCAAAATAATTATTAATGGGTAGTCCTTTGTAAATGTGTCATCTATTGACGTCAAAATTATTGAATAAGCTTATAATTAATTTAGGAATGCTCCAGCAATGCATTATTCGGACTCAATGCTCAGCCAGGAAAGGCTTTTATGCAATAAAGTGGTTAATTATGATGTCATTACCTACTGAAAATGCATGACACTTGTTCGACAAAATCTACAGAGTGAATAAGTTTTTCTTATTAGGTCTGTTTCATAAATTGAGGCAGCTAGGTACTAACGATGGACATCGACTACAGATTCTACATTGCTGACAGTAAAAACGCAGAAGATATAAACTCATTCACTTACCTGTATAAAATGTCAATAGCTACTTAGACCTCACACGGTCGCACTAAGAACAAATTTTAAGTTGTAAAGATCCGTAAACATTGTATGTTACACAGCGAACGAATGTCCATAGAGTAGAGATTTTATAGAATAGATCGACTAGTTTGGACAAATGAGACGGACGGTAAGTTAGTAATGAGACTACATCGTGTAAAACCGGTAGGAAGGCCCATCTCGGACCGTTACTCGGCACATTCTGGCTTAAGGTGCGGTCATAGAACGCGATCTTTTGATGCGATTACGAATCAGAACATTCATATTACGTAACTAAGTATTTCAAATAACAAAACAGGTAGAAAACTCAATAATGATCACGTTGAAATGTGTATTTAGTACCCCTTCTCTAACACAAGTTGCAAATTATTACTCAATATTTTTAATACAATCATAACTAAAAGAACTGCCCATGCCTGGATTCTATGGATTATTATTTTGTTCTTTTTGACACCCTTTAAGTGATGGCTTCAAGACAAGGCTTGCAAAACAACAGGCGACTGTGCGACATGATTATTGTATATTATGCGCAATCAACAGTTGCATTTATGATCGCGCCCTTATAATGGACGCGGTCATACTGATTTCAATCGGAACGACTTTTAATTAATTTTCTACTAGATTATGGTTGTATATCACTTATTATATTTGGTTATTCTTCTCGATAGAGTTTTTAATTAGAAAACGGTACGGTCGCTTGACATGTAAGCGACTAACTAATTTGAGTTTTGGCTTAATAATATGAGTTTAATGAAAACGTCTCTCCGAAGCGATAAATCATGTTTTCTGTCGATGTTAGCGTTAATTATTGTTATCGGCTTCCTAAGTAAGTAGGTATCTTGATTTCCGTTCCGTTTTATTAATCTCCTTGATTATTCGATAGCGAGACACGGATTTTAATACCATACGCAGTTTTAGTAGAAAATTATTTCGATCCCGAATAAATTTAAAGAGAATTTTAGTACTCAGAAAGCATATATCACAATATAAAAATACGACGAAATAAAGATACAAATTGCGTGTACAATACATATTAACATTATTGTTTGGCTAAATTCGTTTAAAAGCTAAATCCGTGAGTATATTTAAATAAATAATGAATTAAATAAATTCTAGTCACGTCTTTGTTATCACTACAATGGTAATTCTGTACGAATTAATAGTCCGGTTATTTCTACACATCTAATTAATAAACATCTTATTTCGGGGCCTTGAACTTTTGATTACTTAGAAGTGGACAATGGAGTTAGTTATTTATATCTAACTCAAATACTCGGGCTACATTCGGACAGACGAGCGTATCTAAGTAATTAATCGTGGCTTTATGATTGATTAAACACATTAAAAGCAAACACGACTCCTATTTGAATATTAAATCTATTAGGCAAGTGACATAATACTTTATACAATTTTTATCCCGCTCAACATGAGCCACGGTTTCGGAAACAATACTCGTGAGTGAAGTAACCTTTGTTTAACGGAAAGTTTTGGAATTAATGTGGATTGTGTCCGTCATAAGGATTTAATTTCCGTGGCAAGGTTGGCTTGCACTTTGTGGGCACAGATTATCTAAATGTCTTAACCCAATGATATGCCGCTATTGTTTACGATGTTGTTTAGGATTAACTTTTAGTTTATAATAAATTGAAATGCTTGAGATTTGTACACAAATGTGATATGCAATTATTGTTTTCACTTTGCGCTTATTAGAACCACTTCTAAAGATGATAATTATAAACGTGTTTATTGACTTTATGTTTGTTTACTTTATGTATCAATTGACAATTGAAACAAATATGTGAATTTAGCTATAAGGTATACAGTACGTAGGTAGGTAGCCTACCTACAAACTGTAGAGTAGCAAACTCTTAAGCACCAGTTGGGGACTTTCAATAATTAAATATCTACCATTATTTATTGATTACTTGGAAACTGCAAATTGTATATTACCTATTTCCAATATTTTGTTGTCATGTCGTTCTTGGTATCTTAAAAAATGCATTTGAACTCGAAGAAATTACCTTTTTATTTTTCCTCGTCGTCTGGACCCAAGTACAAATAAGTGGTAGGAATAATTAAACAGCTACCGCAGAAAGGCTGGAGCGAGATGCAAATGACCTCGACAATATTTGTCGTCGTAACAAGACAAACACTGAACAGCTATCGAGGTGTTCGAGTGGCAACCCTTTCGCGTCACTCGCTTCGGGCGCCGCGACACACGCTCTAGTGATGCGTAACGCAAACTCTGTTGTCGATGTTTGCGTTGCGACTGCAAACAATCGATGTTTGTCCAACTCGCGAGCTAATGGCGTGAGGTGTTCGACGATGTTTAACGACAGATTCACATGAACGCTACTGTAATTAACGAAGAAAAATTTATTTGTTATGTAGGTATTCAAGATAATTGTGATTTTGGAGTGACATTGTTGAATTTTATCATTTATGTATTATTTGTAATAGGTCCGGTTCTGGTTAAGCACATAATTTGTGGCGAGTGTGTAATTTCGTTGTATAAGGATATATGTAGTGCAATGTTTACAATCATTTATACTTATATTTACCTGGTCACATCATGAAAAATAATCCGATTTAAAAGTGAATTCGGTTCATCTTTCTCAAGAGTGTCATTAAAATTTGAATTTGTATGTTATAAGGGTATATATTATATATTATGAAGGTACATAACTAACCATTTATTAAGCTTTTGGTTTTTCGATAAAGTCAACAATATTAACAAAGCCAGAAACAATTATATTTGAATGGCTGCTTAAAGTGCAAAATCGATGTCGAAATCGAAAAAAAAATTAAAATAAATTGAACTTTACTTCCTTACGCTTGTGTGCGTACTAGCACAAACACTTTGATCATGCGAGCATATATTTATGTACCGTACGTAGGTACGTGTGTGACGTTATAAGGGATCAGAGAAAAAACAAGCGTCAAAAAGGTTTCTAAAAGAAAAAACGTAATGTAAGGCCATAACTTCGTCTTGAATTCTCTGGTTTGTGCCGTCTCGCTCCTAACAGCAGGGGGCGCCATCGTTCTCACCTCGACGCGAGTGGTAGCCGGTCTTTAATAAGTATCGATAAAATATGAATATGTATATAAATATTTTCGATACTTATCCTCATTATGTTGTTCCGCTAGGTAAGGAAAGGGATACTGAACAACCTTCGAGAACCCGTGTTCGATATTCAAACCATGTACATCGTTTATTACGTTGTTTTGTTTTCATCTTTGGGTTCAATGGAATGGATAGAGTCGTTTTAAACTTACACTTTATAAATGCTTACAGTTCTGCTTATTGTTTTGTCGTTATAAAGTCAAGGAAACCAATATACGCCTTAATATAGGTACGCAAAATCGAATATTCACGGTCAATTTTATATTCCGCTGACCTCATAACGTATCATTTACTAATATAAGTATTACTTAATGTAAATAAACACAGTCGTAACCCTATTTAAAACTTAAACGATACATCCATTCATTTTAATTAAATTGAATATTTTCACTTCCAATTTAATTTGCAATACATCATAAATCTAGCAGTCGTAGCGTTATGATCAATTTGTCATTTTCAAACCATTTGAATTAAAATATCTATAAATTTAAATTGCATAATAGTAGCAAGTAATGACACTCAGATTCTTTCGGATTTCGGATCCAAAACAGGTTTTGTTATTCAATTTGAACGGAGTTATTTTTATGAGATTAATAGCGGATAAAGTGTCGCAGGGATGGTCCTAATTAATCTCTTCGAATCTCTCTCTATTCATGATAATTAAGAGGATTATTTATACGTATTGGAAAACAGATTTTTACTCATCGATATTAGAGTTATACCTATTAGTTTGAAGTTTTAAATAGTGCTTTTGTCGAAGATTTTGTGACTTATCTATGTGTGGTCTGCTCTTCAATAGTTCCTGCGGGAGTTGATTTGAATGAATTTTTGAATATTTTTAGGTTTCAGACGGTCACAAATACAAAAATATTGACATATTTATCTACCGAGTGTGTAGTAATAGTACTGTAGTGAACGATATACATATGTAGATACCTATAAATCAGAATTCACTACTGATTCAACATAATATTACATTCTTCAAGAATTCGATGATGGAAAATGACACCTATTAATTCCGCCCATTGCACCTGGCACTAAGTAAAATAAATATTTTGAACTTTAAACGTAGTAACATAAATATTGGACTTAATGTTATCAGATCTCCCGTGTTGGTTTGATTGGTTAAAGCAGGTGGCATAAAGTAGAACAATATTTATTAAGTAGTTCCATTGGTTAAAACAAAATCATTATGCACATAATACCTAGGTATACCTATATGCGATATATAAAAAGAAACATATAACGAGACGTCTATTTCACAATTATAGAAATTATTTATGACAAAATAAAATTTATGTTGGTTAAAAAGTTAGAAAATGTTGCAAAACTTACTGAAACGGGTATAATTTTCCACGCCCGGTAGGTAAAAGATTGTTTGATGACGAAACCGTATAATCGAAATTCCCAAAAAGCTCGCCAGTGGGAGAGTTCCCGAATATTAAATGTCATTCTACAACAATGGTTTCGGTCACAATTAAAGTAAAGAGCGGTTACACGATATGATCTCGAGGTGAACCGACCTGCCGTGAGACGTGGAATTATATTTTTTCGACACCAATTACTAAACAACTAAATGTGACGGAAAACAAAGTTGTTGTACAGGATGATGTTAGAACGCTTGCTGTAGACATGACTGCAGAAAAGACACGTGTAAATGAAATAAAAATATAACTAATCAGTATACATCCGTACATACAGGAGAAAAAACAATTACGGGGCCTTCTATTAACGCAATATAACCCAAAACAATGATTGTTAGATATTTTTTTGTATGCCTGAACCTACATTTGTTTCTGCAAATACCTAGAAAATATTTAACAATTTCACTTTTGTACAGTAAGATTTAATCGCAATAAGGAATAAAAAAATATGGCAATAGAATTTTGTTGAATTTCAATTTATAGAATTTGGTCTAAAATGTGGCGTTGAAAAAATAATTTGTAAATTTGGTAGAAATTTGTTTTCCGACATAGTCAAATCTAATCACACATATTTTTCCCACGACTTACGTACCTTCAATTCGCAGTGATTGAATCGCACACCCTAATGAAGATATAAATTTAAAAGATGACTAAACTTAATCGTTATTTCACTGTGTGGACGTTTTTACACCGACAATCAAAATGATTGTCGCATTCCCAAAAAAGTTACTTAATTGTGGCGGGCGAGTGTTGATGATAAACAGTAATTACGTAGGTAGTGCCATCAAAAATGTTATTAAAATCCGCTTAGTGACACGCTCTGGTGCGACCGCGCTTAGGAGTTGAATTGGACGATTTTTTAACGCATTAAAACGATGCTCACTTGTTTGAGTGACGATGGGAAAATAGCACCGCTGTAAGTTATATGACGGATTTTGTAAAAGGTCACTTTGACGCTCATGATTATTGTCGTTACAGGTTGATTATTTTTGTGGACAAAAACGTGTTTTTATTTTTCTGGTTGGTTTCAGCGGGATTTTTATGGTTATTCAAATGAAGACAAATGTCGAAAGTTTTAATGATAAATTACCTAAATTAAACTTTCTGTAGAAAAAACAAGTTCTTTAGGAGTATTTAGTCGCCACGTTAGGGACTTTTTGAAGCGATGGCGTACATTTGAAGAGTATTTGTAAAAACCAAAATGAAATAAACCTACCATTAATTCATTCCATTTCATTTCAGTGTTAAATTTTATAAGCGATTATTTTCAAAGATTTCGTTCGTCGTGTAAATTATTAATTTCAGTATTAATTATACCCAGTCCATCGTCAATATAACCCTAAAAGCGGTAGGTAGTACGACGATCAGATAGGTCCAAGCAACCGTCTGGCCTTTCAAAATAAAATCAAAAATCGCCTTAACGACTATTAAAACCACACCTGTCCGGTTGGCGGATGCTTTCCAAATAATTATCATGCAAATATCTCAGCTTCAGGGTGCTATTGTTTAAAGATCATTTTTATTGCTCTTCGCATCCAACAATGGATGCCGGGGGGCAGTTGACTGCGCTTAGCCGGCTGAGGACATTCCTTTTCGTTTTAGCAATGCATATAAAGAACAGTGGGCTTTCTTCACACTCTCGTTGATGCCGAGCTTTAACTGTAAGCGTGTCATGTACGCACGCATCATGTAACACACACACGCAAGCTTTATCGTCCTCAGGCCCTCAAAGAAAAATGTTTGCGCGCGGTCTAAGCTCAGTAGATACAGGATGGGACAGCGGTGTGCTCACAAACAACCGTGTTGGTAAACCTAGTTATTTAAACATAGGTAGATACCCTGATTTTATTTAACATGCGATGCGAGGGTATTTCAAAATTACGATTCTATTGGAATAGATTATTATAAAATCGATATTTCATAAATATTATTTGAGGTAGGTACCTATGTGATGGATTATTGTCAAATGGGAATCGAATAGGATTCCCTGTTAATTAATAAGCAGATGTATATAGATTATATGTAGGTATGTGACATAAAATAAGATACTGAGCGGGAATTAAGCCTTTGAACCTTCTTTCTCCGAAAAAGCTCTTAAAGCTATGAGTACTTATCGAAGAAAGAAGGTATTTACACTAATTAGATAGCCTGTCTAAACTGAAATGAAAGAACATGAAACATAATATAATGTTTAAGATAATATTACAAGACAAGAGAACACAAGAAAACAGAAAATTGCCTTTAGGTACCTTCCTTGCCAGAGTCCTCGGGCGTTGTTTATACTAATAAGCTGTGCCTGTATCTTATTGACTCCGTTATGATACTAGCTAATCTTTATTTAAATTGTTTAACAGGACAAGTTACTTTAATGTTACTTATAGTTTTGTTTATATTTAAATTATTGTAATAGCAGTAACAGTAACATAAGTAAGTTTATGCTAAAGATGTTTAGAGGTTGATTTAGCGCCTATAATACCCACGAATATGTTGATGTATTGTCAGATTTAAGTAATAAGAAAGTTCATTTTGTGGTTAATTTCTTAAAAGCCCTGCCAAATATTATATGACAAAATTACAGCTAACGCGTTTATTACAGCAAGATATTATTTTTATAAAGCGTACTTACACCTGATATCAAATAACTAGCCCCAATATTAACATGTAATTAAATCATAAACTTAGATAAAGATAACTAGTAAAAACGCCGCTACGAACGATAATCCAGTGTGATTTACAATTAGGTAGGTGTAATTACAGGGCTAAGTCAGTTAATTGCCAGCCATATTAATTATCAATAAAAGGCGAAAATTCCGAAGCGAATCGATTTATTATCGATTACGTCGTGGTCTAAATAAATAATTCGAATGTATGACGTTACAGGCCAATCAGGGTTTATTGCGCCGATAGTAATTATACAATGATATCCGTGTTCGTGGATGACGCTATTAATTACACAGTAAACAAACTTAATAACTAGTGGAGGTGATTTTACGTTGAAGTGATTTTTGTACTCAAGAGGAGTCAGGAGCACAGCAAATAGAACGTCATAACTATTTCCGAGAGCCACAATAACTCGAAGCGTGTGTAATGAGGCACTGTAAACCCGGCCACATCTGCTGCGAACGAAACTTAATTAAAGTGACACTTCGCATGCATAATAAAATTATTCACGCATAATCCAGAGATAACATTCGTAGCTATTCACAATGCAGGCGTACGAGAAATTAATGTGCATACACCCTGGCAGGTTTTAAGGTGGTCTCGACCGCTTTGCTACGAAAAAAGTAACGAAAAACTCTCGCATTTGTACGATAAAATTTGCATTGTAGGTATTGCAAGTACATAAACAGTCGATATACGGCCTCTTTAGATAAACAAACGTACGCCGTATTCGGAGTGTTATTAATAGTAACAGAGGTTATTAAACACTTTTATAAAAAGGAAATTTTTATTTATAAAAAGTTATTTCCATGTTGTAAATTATTGTGTATTTTCAAATGTATATTGGACGCATTGTCGTTAGGTACTTAATAAAACAGCTTCTTAAAAAGTATGGTAGAACTTTTTTATAAATAAGGCAGACAGCTGATGTATGTACATAATATGATGTGTATTACTTTGTAAGTCAACCATGCTGGCTGTGCCTTCTGGTTGGAGAATTTAAGTGAGACATAAATACAAAGGTTGGACATTTATGATGTTGTACTGTATAGTTCATTCCAGTATACATTATAAAGTTTGCCCGTGTATAGTTCCATACATTTCCAAAGTTGTTTTAAACCCGTTCCAAAGTCAAATCTTGTTGAAGATTGACACGGTTTAGCGGTATGGACAGCTTTATTAATGATATCATATCTATATTATTATCGAAGTAATTAAACATTTATTGCTTTAAGTCGACAGACGATAATTTAATTTTAATCTTTTATGGCATACCTATTATGCTCCTTTTAATTATAATGTTGGTATGTGTGTGAAATATGTTACCGCAATTAACGTGTATAAAAAATTGGAATGGAATTTTACGATCCGCTTTTAATGGCTCTTATCCATTTAGAATGAAAATTACTAGTATATAATAAATAACACTTGTAACACTTGTGGTTAATTAATTTCGTGAATTAACATAAGTTTGTATGTATTTATTATGATAATTTTGGGGATATAAATAATATTATTAATTACCTATAGGTCCCTAATCTTCTTAGTAAAGGTTAATTTCTTTAAATAGCCTGCAAATGAGCTGACCATCTATCCCATTTGTGAGTGGTCACTGTCATCTATATTTGGATATTAGCAAAACAGAAGGCATCACCGATGCGTTGTCAGCTCAGAAAAAGGCAATTGGGTACTTATTTCAAGTTCCCAGCCGGAATACAACAAGTCGCTTGGCAACTGACTCAAGTAAGCAAGCAAGGGATCAAAGAAGCATAATAAAATGGCAAATGACAGTGTAAAATTTCTTAATAGCTTTCTGACTAAGTAAACCCATTTTCACGTGATTTGAAGATGTTTTAGTCAAAAGAGAACTACATATTATGCCACGAACAAAAATGTAGTTTGCCAAAGGTGTATTACCAGCTTTACAATTAAACGCTACGCTAAGCTCTGTAGTAGATAGGTATTTATAAATAGCTACAGGCGCGGTTTATAAGGAGAAATCCTATCTTCAGGTCTTTACGTTACAATAACACTATTGCATACTCTGTCGGTCGTTCCTAGTAATTATCATAGCAATGACCGCTTATCAATGGTAGCATTATCAATAGTATCGATTATTTAATAGCAAATATAACAGATAACGTTTTGGGAAGTTATCGACTATCACTAATTATTGGGAGATAACAACAGTTATTACGGGACAGGGTTAGAGTGCCTTGACAATATAGGCACTTAGGTAATCTAACGTAGATAGTCTGTCTTTGAAAAACGCGCCGATGATGAATATTTTTGATACTTCATCTACATTTCTTAGCGATGCGCGCTGTGTCAACTCTATTAGTAGAGATACGTTATTTTCAAATTTACGAAATGAGTGCGAGTAGATACGAATTTGGCCAATAAATAGTGATAAACGCGATTTTTTATGTTTAAGTTAACCGCGAATTTCGAATTATTTACATTATTAAAGCGAAAGGTTCAAGAATGTTTATGCGCCTACTGTGAATTAGTAAAGTAGTTACCTAATTTTATTCCTTATTCATTTACAGTGGGCAAATCTAGCGCAGGCAATTTAGGCTTAAGGAGGAAAATATCAAAACCACTACAGTGCTAGCCTTCACTTAAGGGCCCACTTAGGTATGTGCTTATGCTAATGAAGAATATTGATTATGAATTTTTGATTGTTTTGTTGGTTTGATTTTAAGTAACGTCGATTTGCGAAACTTATGATTTCTGTTTTTTAATGCGAAGTTTTATTTTTTATAGGTATCCGAAAATTATGCAGGTATTCCTAACTATTAGGTACGTCTAATAAGGGCTACCAACTACCAAAGGAGCATATCAGGATACCTAATTAAAACGTCAATAATACCTATTTTTTGAATATTTTTGGATATTAAGAAAATATATGCGACTTACGCGCACTGTAATTAAGTGTATATCGGTAATAATCGGTAGAGATAGTAGGGCAATATACAAAGGATTATGGCGTCTTATCAACTAACATAACACCAATACGTGGGTTTATATGAGATAACGTTTTTATCCGTCATGTTAGCTTGTTCAATGTGACATATTATGTCAAATTAATAGGACCCTAAAATTGTGCTTAAAGTTCATGACATCAAAGTTCTGCAAGAATCTAAGAAAAAATTTCTTTCTAAGCTTTGTAAAGAATACCTTAATAATACTTTAATACCTACTGAAAAAAATAAAAAAAAAACAAATCAAAAGGGAGCATTAAAGCCTATGAGTATGACTGCACAAAATTTGAAAAATATAGAGAGATTTAAATACCGTAGCAACTTTCATTCATGCCTAAACCTATTGCTACATCAAAAATAAAGAAATACCTATCATACCTACGCATTTATTACTTTCTGTTTACCGATCAAACATTTACACCCAAAATTTAAAGCTCCCATACTCCCGTCCCGTAGCTGTTATTCAGGTCGTTAATAAAATTGCGATGCGCTCATTAACTCGCAGGTGAAATTCGCTAATTAGGCGAAATTAATCTGAGCCGCATTTCGCAGTGTGACGTAAACGCGAGATGCTTTTGTTTTATTGAATAATTGCCGAGAGGTGTTTCGGACGACGGACTGGTTCCTCCAAGGCCAGCCGTCGAACTTGCGCGAACCTACCGATCGACACTCGGCACTCGACACTGCTTGACGAGCGATGCGGAGATTACGTCCGGCGCGGCGCCCGCGAAACTATCACATACAAACACTCACGTGCGCGTAAAAAATACAACGAAGTATCGAATAGGCGGTTTACCGGGCCTGTTTTATATTGACTGTTGTGTTTCAATAATAATAAGTTAGGTAAATTAACACTACCGGATGGAGTAGTTAAATAAGTATTTTATGGTTTTAAAATCTGTTTTTGACCGGAATACCTATTTGTTGTCATTCTGTATTTTCCATGTCCCACATGAGACAGGGAACGCTAGTGTTACCTTAAGAAATCCCAACAAACATTTTAGTCGAATAAGAAGGAATTACGCGACTCATAGTGGTATAAGCGTTGTATAGAAGTAGTTTCATTCTGTTATACGACTTAGTGCCCCCTATAGTTATTCGACTTGTAGTCGTGTAAAAACGTCGTAGAAACGCCTATTCGACTGCCCTATACGACTATTACACGACATTCAGTCGTGTAAGCAGTGTTGTGGCAGTAGAAACGTCTATGCGACTTCTATACCGACTTTAGTCGTATTAGAGGTTCGAAAACTACCTTTACACGACGTCGTATTAGAGTGGTATATAAAACTCCTATACGACTTTCAGTCGATTCAAACACTTTTTTACGACCGTTATACGAACTGAATATAACTACGGAATATAAGTAGGTATGCGACAAGTTAACTGTAGTCCAACTGGAGATGGCTCCGTAAACAGCACTTTATTTTTTTAAAACGCCGTCATCAGTAGGTACTATATTATACCTATACCTACTGTACAAGTTACAAGAAAAATATTTAGTTTTATAAAAAATCATTTCTAATTACAGAATTCCCATTCATCTTCTGGGTAATTATAGTATACCTATGGCAAAAAGTGCAACTTGGACACCAGAAAAAATCAAAATTTATCAAAATATATAACAGTTTCTTCAGTTAGTATAAAATTTGCAGGTTCGGTTTCGTCACTAGTATAAAACCTGCAACCGAAACAACGATCAGCACGTACAAAATGTGTAGATTTCCATGGTCATTTTGAGCAATACGTATCAAATTAATAAATCTAATTTTGTTAAGAATTTATCGATATCTATTGTATCCAGTATCACGTATATTTTTTTAATGACAGCTCAACCAGCAAACAACACAATAATGATAATAACAATAGTGATTAATAAGGTTTTACACACTTGACAATTACTAAACTGGACCCTAATTTTGTTTCTATGGCGGAATGTTTACAAATCCAATAATGACATAAATTGAAACGTCGTATAGAAGTTGTATAACGGTCTTTTCCAACACTTTGAATCGTATAAAGGTAATTGTAAACACGTTCTTTCAAAAATGACTGTAAAATATAATTTATTTAATGAATTATATTGGCGCGTTTATTATATAGTTAAAACTAGCACATAAGACTCGATGAAATTAATTTCCCATAAGATCAACCGTCCTTGAACTTGAGTTTCGAAGTAAAAACAAAGATGAATAAGTAAAATGGCCGAGTCTCACTTTCAACAGTAATATTTATAATTACATATTTTGTCAATTTGACAACTAATATATATTTTGCGGTATAAGAGGCGCGCTGGATACTCGTATTCGATCAAATGTCGTAAAGCAGCGGTAATAAACACCTTAATTCGACAAAAAGTGTGATACACGACCTCTATACGACCACTATGCGACCAAAAAGTAACTTACGCGACTGCTATATGACTTTTATAGGACTCTGAGTCGTATAAAATGGGCCTTTTCTTGGTGATACCGACGATATAGCGACGTAACGGCGACAAGCTTATAGAACCAAAAGTTATCGCTGGCACGTTGTGGCGACCTGTTAAATGTTTGTTGGGATGTGACGATTTGACAATTGATAGGCTCAATAAGCATTATGAAATGTCAAAATTTTGTTAATATTTTTTTACAAATGAAATGCTTTCTTGGATGCCCTGGGCAGGTATCAGAAAAATACAATTTGTCCCTTATTATTGTCTATCTCCCTCAAAAACTGTCAGCAAATCTAACAAAGTTTAGATTGACCTAACGCATCAACTATTTATCCAGGTAATAGTAAAATTTGAAAATAAATTAAAAGTAATAGATTTATTACATAAACAAGTAATATAGTACAGAGATAATAAATTTATGTTGACCGTGCATCACTTTTCGATTTATCGCCTGTCCTGATTTACGCGGGGGACATAAATTTTTGAGTCAGAATCGCTTGGTGGGTTTAATAGTGAGTTGATGACAATGATTTTGGGTTGTTGAGAATTGCCGTAGGTGATGTCGTATCTGAGACGTGTCTGGCTCGACACTCGCTCACCGATCGACTGCCGGTTTTTAACCGATTTCAAAAAATTGAGGAGTTTCTCAATTCGCCTGTATTTTCCTTCTACGTAGTTACTTTTTACTTGGTAACCTATTTACTGATTCTTTTTATTCCAAAGCTGGTGCTGGTGGCGTGGTCCTTTATAAATTAGTGCGACATCTGACGAGCAGTTTTTGATTTATCTGTACTTGTCGATGTTGGAATCTGTCCTTTTTTGTAGAAAGTTAGTTTATTTTGATTTCGTATTATGTCGTCATTTTATGGATATGACATTAATTATTAATTTAGATTTAACTTAGGCGTTAGTGATGTTTTTTTTGTGTTGCAAGTACAATGTAAAACACAGGGTGTCCTAGATTTTTACTTGATGTAGGTACTTAAGGTATCTAACGTTGTTATTCCATATCTCAATTTTCACAAAATTTTAACTATGACATTCCTCATAATATTTATTACAACACACTTTTTTAAAACATATTTAATAAATAAAAAGTCATGCACCATAAAACTTTTTCGTACCTAGTTTTAGATGAAGAAAACATTAGGTAATTATAATTGCAACTGGTAGTCTATTATTCATTTTCACATTATGCTAGTGACGATGAAACATAGCTTTAGGCTGTGCGTTAGAATGCATTTATGCACCGATTAATTTGCATAGTACATAAATTGCATAACAATTTACTATTAACAAATCAGTAGACACCGTAGAAACATTCTAAAGTATAATCATTCAACAACCAAAAACCTATTTCAACTTGTAGGTACTCACTATGTGTAAACCTAAACGAATTGAAGTGAAATTAAGTGATTTATTTATTTATAATTTTACTTTAATTAAAAAGGTAGCACCAGTTACATTAATTAAAGAACAATCCAGCTATACCTCACGCTCACAAAACTTCAAGCATACGGTCAATCTATCCTTCCATTCATCCGCAAACAAATCACTCTCAGGGTAGGTCTCTAGGAGAGGGAGAGCAGAAAGAACACGAGGAACGGGCGAGCTGGCTCTCGCTTCGGTCCGACTCATCAAGGCTCATCAAGGTAGAGCTCATCAAGGCGGCAGTGCTCATTAACGATATCAGGGGCATCTATCCTTTCCTGATATTAACTGCTTTTTCAGATTTAGGCAAATAGATATTTAAAGAAATATAGGCTGCATTGAATCCAAATCTACAGATCGAGTTTTAGCAAGACGAATATTATAAGCAAATAAATACCTACCTACAACCTAGACGTTGAGTAGACAAATTCAGTGAGATGTCGCCGGCCACTAAATTGCCGGTACGTATCCATTCTCCACGCACGTGCGTCACGGAATATGGCCTATTATCACATCAACAAAGAAACCTTCGAAGGCACGAGTCGCTGAAAAATATACCACGAAATTTGATACCGCGTCATCTTTCAACCGAGTACAATACTAACAAATCCTAGAGGCGCGTCTCGAACAAAATATTTCAAATGCAAATCGTGCTAACGCCATGAATGTAATAGTTGGTCGTGGCATGCGCACGCGCCGCATATACCGGAAACAAATTATCATAGCCATATAAGCGCATACGAAAATGAAAAACTTTTTGGTGTCAACGGTTTTTATAAATTACGCCAAAATAGAATGGATTAAGAAAGCGGACGCTTGCTTTGGATACGTCTCCACTTAATGTGATGAATTCATGACTTTCATAAAAGGTAGGCACGTATATAAAGGCAGTAACGTGCGTCCGTTTACTAGATCATCAGTCTGTCAATTCAACAAAGACAAAATTTAACGTCGCATCCGCATCCGCTTTTTTGTAGCAATTTTGATACTAGAAAAATTGTCCTACTCCGTTGGCATGCAAATATTCGTCCGAAAAAATATTTCCGTTAAATTGAGGCATATTTTTTCCGTTGACAAATGGTTAACGAGCGCAAAACCATTGACATTCCATTCGGTAACGTTTTGCAACGTGAAGGAGTAGCGTTAAATTTCGGTAATCGATTTGTTCGACGACGCCATGTTTGTTGACATTTTGTTAACCCGCGGGCCGTTCACTTCGGAATTCACTGACTTTATTTCAATGCACTTTTAGCCTAGTGTTCTCAATAAAATTCACTTATTGGGTACAATAACTTCTTTTTGGCGAACGTCGACAGGGCAATTAACAAATAGGTACTTTATATTTTCAAAATTTTGAGCAGATAATCAAAATATTTATATACGTACTTAACTTTTTAGGTAATCCAGATAGGTAGATACAAATGATATAGGGTAAGTCCGGGGTAGATGGCCATAAGGGATAGTTGGCCAATAGAAAAAAAAACATTGAATCCTTCACTTTATGTAGCTAGTAAGAGCTCAGTTCGCTTTGCGTCGTGCTTAAGAGCTAAGATATAACGAACATTTTACCGAAAAAAAATCAAAAAGTAAGTAAAAACCACGTTTATTGTTTTGTGTACTGCAAATATTTCTTAGATGGTTCATGTTTTACATGAGTATGATGTGAGTTTCTTAGAATAATGGTGATTTTTGTTTTTGTTGATAAGTAGGTATTACCAATGAAGCTTTATTCTAACCTCAAAGCTACTAGAGTTTTGTTCTGACTTGTTTGCATTTTATGCATGGTCATCTCTCCCGGAAGAAAAGGAGAGATGGCCAACTGTACCTAGTCGGTATGTGATGGCCATATAACTAACAAATACTCACGGCGTATAATGTTTGTGCGTGCTACCACTATTCGGTACCAAATGCCAAGAAAAACCTTAAAGAGAATAATAAAAACGAATAATTACAAAAAAGGGTCCATGGGGTAAACATCATTATTTGGAAAACAAAATTACAAGAAAATAGTTGCTCCTATCCATTCTATGCAACCTAAACATTTGTAAATGAGCAAATAGAGGTAAGAACGCTTGACTTCGTAAGAATATAAAATAAATGGTAGATGATATAAAGCAGAGAAAAGAATGAAGAAGGAGAAAAAAATAGAAGTCTAAAAAGAAGAAATGGAAAAAAGAATTAAGCAGAGAAAAGCTATACTAAGTATCTCTGATAATAGTGACGGAGTGCGAATAATGTTGATGAAGGTTAAGAATATGAAAACGATGATAAAAGAACAAACAATGTCGCGGTTGTGATGAAAATTATTATACAACAATTCTGGTAGAAGATTGAATTCAATGCAACATACAGTGCATTTTCATTTCATGAAAATTGTATTGAATTTGAAGATAATATGTGCCCGTGAAAATATCGTCAATTGAAAAAAAAGGCTGATTAAGCACAGACTAACACCAAACCTATTTTAAAGCTAGTTTTTAGTATTGGCCCTCTAACCTCTAATACTATGGCCATCACACCCAGACACCTCGGGTTAGATGGCCAATTGCGATTTTTTTTCAAATGAAAAGGTCATCTCATTAGAATTTGTTAATTTTGAGTTTAATAACTTAAAGCTAAATCTTCAAAGTTTAATTGTAAATAAAATTTGATATCGTACCTAATCTGTAAGGTTTTTTTATAACAACGCTTTAAAAAAACTATGGCCAACTACCCCGGACTTACCCTATGATATACGGTTAATGATCCTAAAGGATGTCATTACCTTATGTGCCAAAATCTCAATTAAATGTATTTTATCAATGATAAATGTCACATAATTACTTATGAAGTATTAAGTAGGTACCACCTTTTGCTACATTGTTATGTGGTTTCAATATCCAATTAGAGTGACCTACCAAATATTCGAAAAATTAAACCTTGAACGGCATCAAATTTCGAATCCCTAAACACATTGCAAATCAGCAACACCGTAATATTTCTGTGTCGACCTCATCTTGTTATGTAAATACTTGCTCTATTATGTTAGCTTTCAGAGGTTCGTCTATCAGAAATCGCCTGAATGTTAATCCGCGAAGCTATTGTCATACTGTAATGCGATGTATCTAGGCGAAAAGCCGACGTCCGCTGATCGCTTGCATGACAACATTATCACTGAGACTTTAGGGAGTGGCTTCACCGATGGCATAGAGTTTACGGCGAGTTACACACGATTATTTTCGAAGAAGTCCTAGCTTTTATTATTATGGGAAAATATGAAAGAATATTCGAATTGAAGATCCTTATTATAAAACATCAGTCTAAGAAACAAAAATTCTATAACAAGACCAGATTATTCCACTTGTGACGATTGTGAGGTAAAATTTTATTTTTCATGCTTTCGAGCACACGCTGTTGAAGAAGAGAATATTATGGATTAAAAAGGCTCAAAATATAGTCCACACAACGTAAAAAGTAAAACAAAATGTATGGTTAATAAGGGATTTGCTATCATATCTACCTACTTGTTTATAGAAAAATAGAAAATCGCGAATCATCAAGTTAAAACGTATCAAAAATAACGTTACATTTTTCAAAGTAGTCCATAGATTATAATTATTTATAGATTCATTTTACTGTTTGCCCGTCAGTTCGTGGTCGACGGTAAACCTATAACATCCGATTTATGAGTGCGAACCACAAAATTGTGATCCTAATACATATTTAATGTCATAACACCCAATTTTGTAAACGATCGCGCGTCATCTATTTATTACAATACATATTCATTGTTTTGATATAACTTAGTATAATTCATTTTTATCCTATGTTTATTATACAAGTTATATTTCTTGTCGTAATAACTTTATTTTTAAGTGTAAATAGCTCCCGGTTAATCCCGATGGTAGCTACTTTATCTTTGTGGTAGAGTCCGTAGAGTTTATTCACCTGAGGAACTATCTACTTTTAAAATTATTAACTCTGAAATTCTTTTTTACAAGTTTTACTAAAAGTTAAAAATTAAACGTGTGTTCCGTTTCTTTCAGCAGCAACTTATTGATGCTCAACCATCATGTTGTGAGGCTGTCCATTCATCAGCTGTTTGCTTCAAAAATAGAGCTATCTTTGAAACCTATTGGGGTTGGATTATACTAACGCACTATTTACTGATTGAACAATCTTAGATGAGCTAAAAACCCGTAGGTAATGTGTTATCATTCTATCACGAGTCCATCTCAACAAGCCGTCATTGTCCATATCTGTCGAGTACTCAAGACGCGCACTTCTTTCCCATGCCGATAATAAAGTACCTCTATCGCCCGGTAGATGGCGGTAGGAGTAACGAGTTATGCTTTTAAGCGACTCTCACTCGAATGTTTGAGATACCTTATCATATTATATTTTTATTATTTATGTAGGTATACTAAATTATTAAATGAAACGGGAAAGTTATGTAGAAAAGAACCGAAGAAAATGCAAAAAGTAGGTACCTATCACTTTTCTTTGTGAAGCGGTTATTCATAAAGCTTGCGTAGAAAATGAGAAGCGTCTTATTAATTTCAACTTCTTAACAGGCAGAAAATGTATATAATAATATGTATTCAGTTATTAATTTAAATAAATACTTATATAACGCCTAATTAAAAACGTTCAGTTCTTTGTAAGAACTTATGTTTATTGGAACATAACATCTTACCGATAAATAAATAGCAATTCATTACTTTTAAAGGTCAAAACATTAATTATCTATTAAGAATATTTTATTGCAAACTTCAATAATATATCAACTTACTAATAATTAAATTGTTTATTATTGTAACTCGAGATGTAATTAGTTGTACCCACGTACCTACCTATCTTAAGTTCATCATTTATTGTCTTTTGGCTTTTATATCTACTTGCAATTATAATTAATTAATTACCTTATTATTTCTATGATATTGGTTTCAAAGATTCACATAAATAGGAAACAGCAGTAGGTACCAGTACAGCAAGCTTAGGTGGGTATCTTCTTCCGTTCTTTCTTATAGGTAAGTAATGAACATTGACTAAATAATTATTACCTCGTGTGTAAATAAATACCAATACATACAAATTATGAAAATGAGGTAAAAATTTTTCGTTTTCTATACGGGCAAGGTACCTTACAATGCATCGAGTCGAATAGTACCTACGTAGGTAGGTACTTTATGTTATTAGGTATAAGTACTTGTAAGTACGAAAAAAGATAAATAAACACAGCAGCAGTATTGCAAAATTTTCTATAGGTAAATCTAACTAAGGTTAGGTAAATTCAAACAATAGTTTGTTATCTCGAGTTCCGCTCTATATTCGTTAGCGACTAGGTACAGTCAGTATGCAAAGTGAATTGATTTCCATATGCCAGTGGCGCCATTGTCGTATTTTCGCGCGTCTGCTTGCGCCTACGCACCGATATCAATTATCAGTTGCTGTTGTCTGAAGTTGTAATAAATTAAACAGTGTTTGCGATCGATACCGATCTAAGGTCGTTTTGATTAATGACTCCATCTGTCCCGAATCAAGCGAGATAGGGAAAACGATCTCAAGCAAGATGGCCGCCCGTTGCGAAGGAATGCGCGCGCGCCTATTGTTTTACTGGTCGACTTTCGAATTGAGGGAAAAATAAAAAACATAATTAAATCTTTGCTTAAATAATCCGAATTTTTCATAGGTAAACAATTAAAAAATTTAAAGTATTTTTATTGCATGGTGTTCCATTCATTCAAGATGTGTGGACTTAGTAGGTGTAGGTAGGGGTTAGGTACCTACTTCGATCTTAGTAATTATAAATTGTATTGGATTAATGTATGTAACCAACCAAAATTATTTCTATGATATTGGTTTCAAAGATTTAAGTAGAAAACAGCAGTAGGTACCAGTGCAGTAAGCTTAGGTGGGTACCTACCTATAGTGTACCTTCCTAATTGTGTAGGAAATTATGTTGTTTTCACACAAGGTGCCATAGGTGAACACTTTCTGTATACGAGTATAAGTACCTATCCATTCGTACCATTCGTATTAAGAGCGTGTGTGTGTGTATGTATTGTTTCTTGACTTTCTTGTGCCTGACAAAAATAAAAATATTTTATAGCTTAGGTAGGTATGTAGGTAGTTACATAATGATACTGCTTTTTCTTTATACGATCGATACTAATATTAATAAAACGCTGATATAACATTAATAATAACATTAATAAATATAGTTATCAAATAGGTAAATTACAAAAATACTTTCGAGGAATTATAAATGAAGTAGTAAATGTAGGTAATTTTACGTTGCATACTTTGGTATATTTTTTATTATTGATAAAAATATTATTAACATACTACTGACGGTCAGTAAATGCATAGGTAGGTACATTTAACCAAGTTAATTAAGTATGTGTGTTGAGTCTCAAGTCTCAAGTCATTAAAATAATAAATAACAGGTGACCTAGTGTACCTATTCCTAAAAATAGAATAAGTGTAGAATAAGTTTCATACATTCTTGTCTGGTTGGTCGAATAAAAATTATCATTTTATTTATAATTAGTAACAGGTTACATAGTCGACTTCTGAACGTGGCACAAGTCATTCATAATTATTTATTTCGTACCCTTTTCTGGTAAGTTAATAAAAATCCTGATTAGGTTCGTAATAACCCAACCCGTTACAAACCAAAATTATTGTTTAGAAAATATTTCTGTGACAACGGCTTTTACAATTACAACTACTAGCTAGGTACTACTAGCTACTAGCTAGTAACTACTAGCTAGGTACTAACTAGGTAGGTATTATTTTTGTGTTCAGTTTTAATCAAAGCTTTATTTCCACATTTTGCGTAATTTTTTAACCTGTAGTCTGTTCTAACCTGTAGTTTGTTTCTAATCTGTACTCTGTTTAACATTCTATCCAATCCACAGTTACATAGTTCTTACGTATTATTTTCCTACTTATCCTGTTAGAAAGACATTGTTGTACTTTAAATAAGTACCTACTATAACGTATCTACCTATTTTATTCGATCAGAGATGTGACGATCTGGGATTTCCCCAACCGCGCAACGCCTTTATTATATTCAAGTGTAACCTATTTTAAGAACGTTTTTGTATCGTAAGAAACAATTGATTGTTACGAATAGAATCATTGTAACAACTAAGCGTCAGTTGGATATGGATTTGAATTTCGAACGTTTATAGCAATCTCCATAGTCATTGTCAATGTTATTTATACAGCCATATTCAACACTTCCATCGTAATTATACTGTTGATTATTTATAAAATTGTTTCATTATTAATGTTATCGCTATTTCAAATTCTTGTATCAGATGAAACTTACGACTCTTTGGAAAGAAATAAGACATTCTCATAACCTCAAATGACATGACAATACTATATTAAGACAGACATAGGTACGTAAGTCAGACGCGATACTCTAATAAGACATGTGATTGCCACTGTTCAAAAATAAACAATAACCTAAATAGGAACGGAACGTATGATTAAAATCGCTTAATCTGACAAAAAAAGAAACAAAAATATACCGACCTACCTACGATCCGGCCTAGCGAGCCTATCTATCCCTTTTCGTCTTCTTGAATTAGGTATATTATGACCATCACAGTAATAATGTTCGCAAATTAACACTAAGATATTAATTCAATCCTATCCTTTGCATAAAAATTTGAAAAATCTAATTCATTAAGTAGGTAGGTACGTAGAGAGACATAGAAATGTGCCTGGCTATTAGGTATAATTTTTTAACAAAAACAAAGGTTTTATAGATGTTGTAGACGACTAAGAATAAAGTCCAATATTAAATCTTATAACAAGCTAAAATAAACTCTACTCAGCTCGCAAAGGGTTCTTGACATCGGGATCATCGTCATAATAATTATCGGGTCATGAAGGTTAAATGACCGAAGTATTTTATACAAAGTCAAACAAAAACAAATAAATAATTAAAATAAAAAGATAGCGACAGCAAAACAAGTTTCTAATTATTGATTTTACCTTGTCCTTTGTAAGACTAATGACCCAAGAAAGAAATTAACAAATAATTTTAATAAGAATCTTTGAGCGGGCGAGAATCATTCGAAGATAAAAAATAAACCTTTAAGTAATATTTCTGAGATTGTAGGTATTATTTATTACCTTCGACAGACCTAATTTTTACCTAAGTACCTAATTGTTTTTTATTGAGTCAAACTTCCTATCATATTGATGTTTTTATTCAACCTATCAAGCCTATTAACTAGCCTACCTACCTTGTTAATTTTTCTTCGATTCTTAGGTAAGGAGAACTGTAATTAATTTAATTTAATTTATAATAATTTGTATTAATTTTTAATGAATTGCTGTCTTGAAAATACGGATGTTGGTTTTAGCAAAATGTTTGAGTCTTTTTTAACCTTTATATTTCTCGTTAACTCTAAATTTGTAAAGGTCACAACGAAAACTTATTAATTTTTTTGTCTAATAGGTATAAACAATACCTATTATTAAGTTTACCCTAAAGAAAAATTGGGTAAATATCATAAAAAAATGTAATCCATTTCAAAGGAAATTAAATCTTCGACTACGCCTCACCTCATATTACTACACTAAAATCAAAATACCTACGTAACCCTTTAAACAATCGTACCTTGAAATCAACAGCGAAATATTGAAAAACTGAACATGTAGGTAAATTACCTAATAAAAATTGTCTAATTTGACTAACTCAGTAATAGATGTATAGTGTTTTTAAAAATATTAAAACATTCAAAACTTGATTGCCAATGATGGAAGATCTCACTAAGGCTGACTTCTTGAACTAAATACCATTCCGGACTCTACATTACCCAACTATAAGGCAACAAAAAGATTTTTTTCCCTAAAACCTGTATATTTTATATAAAATCCAATCCGAGGTTGCTTCTTAGTATCCCTTTTTCCTAATTTCTGATTCGATTTATTAATCTAATTTTCCTTGTAAGGATGCCGGATCTTAATCATTACAAAAATGCTATACGAAAACCAATTAAAATTACAGGAAAACGAAAAATAAGGAACTTCGCGAGACAAAAATTAACATCGCACTTAACCGAAGAAGGAAGTCATCTTCCAGTAAGAGGCTTTGCTTACCAATTAGCGAGGATCTGATTGGAAAATTTGAAAACAAACAATAACCTGTGAGCATCGCCCGTCGAACGGCCTATACCGACGTCAGGGACATCACTCAGTCACAAGCACTTTCAGTATCCGAAACAACAACACTTCAGTCAGTATCAGATCACAAACTCGGGTCACCGGTAACACTAAACTTGAGGAACTGTGGTGTAATGGAAACGCACGCACGACGTTGTACTGTCGACGGTCGCCGGCATACTGCGCGGTCGGGTCGGAGCGCCCCCCTCTGCGGCGCCCCTCGCAGGGGGCGGGGCCGAGCGAGGCGAGGCGAGCTTAATTACGCTCGGGGAAGCGAGACGGGTATAGCGAGTGGGCGCTAGCTATTAGCACTGAGAGCAGGACGACGCGTCTTAAGTATTTTGTATAAGTAATGAGGGGCGCGCGGGCGAGGGGTGCGGGGGAGCGCATCTCCCGCCAATCTTTAATGTTGATTGCGTCCGCCGACGCCTCTATTCCCTCATTAACGGGCCCCGCCTAGCGTTAATTGCGCCGGTTTAATTGCGGACGACGCGCAATTGCGTTTTTACCCGCATTCTACGATTGGCGATTTATTTCGGGACGCGTTTGGATAGTCGGGTGGTGAATGTTGACGTCTTTTACGTCTAATTGGCGCAGCCTCGTAGACGTAGAGGTAGTGACGTATGTGATGTAGAGACGATTACTTATTTACTTATGTCTGTGTAGGTGCCTACTTTATGGCTTAACTAGGTTTAAATTGTATTTTTTTTGTGAGCTTGATAATAGGTATTGATTAATAGTCTATTGGTATTTTGTAGTGAAAGTACCTTATGTATTCTCCGAGAGTTAATATATGTACTTGTAATTATACTTATACCTGATACCTAAATATCCATGCAACAAATTATAATCTTTACTGTGTGTAGTTACTATAGTATTAGGTATACTTACTTTATTTATTAAATTAAATTTATTTATTAAATTAAATTCATTTATTAAATTTAATAAATACGGCGGAAAATACCTGCCTTAAAAGTTTTAGGTAATTACAATAATTACCAATGTGGCTACACACCTACCTATGTCTTCTCTGTAGGAAGGTGCCTTTAACTACCTAGGTATAGGTATATTTTAATCGCTAAAATTATCTTAAGTACCTACTATAACATTTATCATAACTCTACATTTTCGTTTGGCTGAATTTCCTCTCTTTCTTGTTAAAATTCTAATAAGAACCAGCGAATTAGGAAGGTAGTAGATACTTATCTACCTTTCCACTGCATAGGTACAAATCAAAATCATTTTTTCACACTGTAAGGTAGTTTACCGTTCAGATAGGTGGGTACCTACCTACCTACACGGGTGGGTAAGGTAAATTCCTACCTACCTTCAAGACCTATAAAGTTGGTACCTACTTACCTATTTTTACATAAACAGTTAAATCGGGTCAAACGCCAAATAGTTAGTAGGTAACATGATGTAGAGTCGGCTCTACATAGCACACCTTGAGTTTAGATAGGTAGACCAGAAATTATGATTTATATTTCAATCTGTTGGACTCAAGGCTTTTCTTAATAAGTAAACAACTCATTGAAAAATAGGTAGGAACTTGTTATTTTTGATGGGATCTTAACCTAATTGATCTAGGTAGGTAACAGTCTCATAACTTCGTTCGAGCCTATTAGCTAACCAAATGCGTATGACAGACTTTTTCTACAACCGTATCTACCTACCTGTCGAAATGTTAGATATCCCACCTACACAGATTTCTTCATGATGTTTTCTTTCTCTATGTAAATTTTAATAATAATTAATTTCAAATAGGCAGGTATACCTATAGCTACATGAAAAAAAAATAAGACATACCTAGGTACGTAGGATTCGAACCGAGGTCCTCTGTTTTAGGAGTCCAACGTTGACCAACCGACTACTGATCTTTACTTGTGAGTATTTTAGCTGTTGAGACTTAGGTAGAGCCACCTAAAGCTCCTAAAGTATTAAATTATGTTTTTAAATATATTTTTATTTATTATATATTTCACTAAGGGAAGATTCTTTGAGCACTATGTAAATACGTATCATTTCTTCTTTCTTGACCGGCAATGCAATGCAGGGCCTGTTGTCTTCATGGGCAAAGTTGACCACATGCCATCAGGTGGCTTGGGTACCTACTTGCCTATTATTGGCTTGACTGCTGGTAGGTATACCTTTTCAATATTTCCATAAAAAATAACAAAAAAGTTCATCATCCTTGGCTTCATCGCCACTTACCATTACAGGGGTGATGGTTATCACGCATTAACTAACAGAACCTCCTGTTTTTGTGGTCAGTTAAGAACCCAGATAGGTACCTACCTACCTACAGGTGTGCAGATAGACCCAGAGGTATTCGCCAATACCTTTAATAAGACGAGGTATATTCAACTCACGTAGATATTAACGACTGAACAAAATTTAATGTCTAACTGGTCACGTTGCATGAATACCAAATCTTTGAACGGTTCTACATGTTTTGGTACTTAAAAAAAAGATTTAATTAAATAAATCTAACAGTCGCCTTTTAAGGATTTAAATGTCATTCGCTTTACCTAACGGTAAAGAAATCGTGAGGAAACTCAAAGGTGTGTGAAGTCCGCCCATCCGCACTCGGCCAGCGTGGAGGACTATGGTCTAACCTTCTCATTCTGAGAAGAGGCCCACGCCCAGAAGTGGGACAGTATTATTAGATCGATGCTTATATGTTAGCTAATTATTGAATGAGAAATAATACGATGGACAAACGTACCTATCTATCAGACAGGCTACCATACATCTAAATACTTGCACAAAATGAGAGAGAGAGAGAAAAAAAATTCTTCCTTTCTTTTATCTTTACTGGCATCGCTTTTCGTCATTGTATTTTACTGATGTCCATTGCGAATGTGACCACTTACAGTGAATAACTCGTCATTGCTTGTCGATAATTTACATAAAAAATCAAAAAGCGCATCACCAGCAAACGATGTCTAGCATCGACGTTCGGATCCATCATTAGCATGTGATGGGCAAGAACGCGCTAGTATTGGCACAGTGCGAAGTGACGTTAGCAATAAATAAATAAATGCCCATTTTCCCGCCACTAGCCCACCCACGGCGCGCGCGCAAAAAGTAGCCCAATGGCACAGAATAGATAATACTCGTGACAGTAGCGACACCTGTAAGTAAATGCGTTGTTCGGATACGCGCCGCTAACTGTACATTTTATTTATGTACCAATTAAATGAAGCTCTTATAGCGGCTGGAGTCAATCTTAAGTGATTGAATTAAGCAACAGCGTTCGCGGTCGGTAGTTGGGATGGGTGACCGTAGTGGCGAAATTTTTTGAGAGCTTCCATCCGTGATTCTAATTTCACGACGTCGGTGTTGGTTGTTATTGTTAGATAAGTTATTAATGCATGCCGTTAGGTGAATAAAAGGGGTCATACTTGGGTTGGCCACTAACCCTGCTGTAAATCCGCATTAGAGCAGGGTGGTGACTGGTATACTCCTCACTAATGTTGAGACATCTATGCCCTATAGTGCCCCATTAAGGAGTTGAAGTCAAATGTAGCTAACTATAGGCACCTTCATCATGTTTTTCATAGTTGAATCTTCCACTGTTTCCGAAAGGAAGCAGTGGAAGACTCAAAATACATAGGTATCTACCTACCTACATCATAAATGACTAAATATCTACTTACATGATTGTGAATTAAAATTTGAATACCTTATAACGATACAAACTCGTAGCTTTATGACTTATAGTATCGTCACAAACACACACTCAGATCGAGGCTAAAAATTTAAACTGGTCATTCAAATTTCCGCCTCTCTGGGAATTGAGCCCTGAACTCTTCGACAAGCAGTCTTGCATAATGATTATTTAACTATTTATAAGAAACAAACTTAAGTTGTTATGAGGGTACCTATCAATCACAGTTAGCCACGGTAACTTTCGACTAGTCTATTTTAACTACAATTTATTTTGACCACTTTATTGGTCGCACCATTGCAGGAGAAGGTATAACTGAGTCACCGAGAATATGGAATTGCCATTCCCCACAAAAACAAATTTATTAGATTACACTCACAGTTCAATTTAGCTTCTCAGCAAAATTTACTTAAGGTATTTTAAATTCTCGCCGTCAATCTACAATAAACCTTAACCACAGGGGCGGAAAGCTGGCATTTGCGGGTAATGCAATTGTTTTAATTCCATATCGAATGCTAACAGAGTATAGTTAGGAACACTATTTTAAATTATACCAGAATCTAAAACTTTCACATTTAAACCTACCTAGTTACCCACAAGCTGGAACAGTTATCAAATACTTACAATAAATCATAACTGATTTTTTGTCTATTTAAAACACGCTATACTTTTCCTCATAATGGAACTGGATGGTTCATTACAATTCATTTTCCTACTCTTCATTGTACACAAGAATAATATTATACCTGTTATTATTAGACTACAATAGACTATATAAATACTAGGCAAAAAATAATAGTCAAGCGCATTCGTACGCATATCGATAAAGGGTTCAGTAGTAAAGGTAAAGTACAGTCATAATTTGGCTAAGCCTTAATACATGTACCGGTTGGTTAAAATTTGATAATTTTATCTGGCATTATCTCATATAATGCCAGATAAAATTGCCAGATAGACATTTCAAATTAAGATATTAAGGTCCTTATTAGTACCTATATAATAAGAACTCCTGTTATGGCAATGTTTCCTATTAGAGTCCTGCATAACGTATTTACTTTGTTGGTAAAGTCACCAAAAGCATCACAGGAAGAAGAGAATAGAAAGAGAGTTCCTACTGGGTCTCTATTTCTTATCTCTCTTTGTATCGATACTTCAAATAATATGGAGTCTAAATTGCCAGTTACATTTACCTAGCTAAGGGTGGTATTCCACTGCTCTTATTTCTGTGTCCAATTTCTATATCCAATATTTCATCAAATTACTTTGACGAGTGCTAATTCCATTCGTCCAATATCTTTGTCCAATATTCCCTTAGTTTGAAAATGGAGATTAGAAAATGGAGGAACTATTAGCGGCTTTGAGTGCTGCCATTGTTGTAAAATTTTTAGTAAAATACTGGACGAAAAAAAGTTTGTACTGAGTAGATACGGCGAGATGCGACATTATGGCGGTAACGCCACAAATTTGAATCTAAAAAATAAATGTGAAGTCTAGGTGATATCCTAGATAATACGAAGAAAATAGAATAATGTACCTAGATAATATAGTGTAGGATCAAATTATACTTGGTTTAAAGGAATGGAAATGGAATTTTACCACAACATCAAAATCTTTGATTAAATACCTATCACTGTTATTCGTTAATTGGACAAAGTCATCCAATTTCTTTGTCCAATACAAGTTGGTTCAAAAAATTGGATGAGTGGAATACCACCCCAATATACCTTGCCAGCATAAGCCCTGCGGAATGACTAAACGCATAAGATTTAAGTTTAAATTAAAAATTAACTCTTCTTACAATTCCTACGATATCTGTGAATACTTTTGACAGTTCTTTAAATGTACGGACATATGAAATCTAGAGATCTAATTAACAATTTCGAAATGAAATCTATTACTACCTTAAATTATCACTTAAATATTTAAATCATGGAAAGTGCAAATTTTGTAATAATTTCGTAGGGTAACTACGCAAATTTTATTCAATAGTTTTGGCTTGCATGTCACTTAAATATCTTTTAGAATGACGTGGCTGTTAGGAATAGCGGTTTGTAAGGTTTGATTGAATCCTTCAAAGACGGAACCCTAGCTTAAGTATAGATACCTATAAAAATAAGCAAGACGAACAATGTAAGATTTTGAATAGTCAAATAGATACCTACAACTAATATTTAGGGCAACTATTGTTAATACAGTATGAAAACAACTCAATGCATCAAATTAGGCAACATAAACGTTGGTTGTGATTATTTTTTATTATTATTTAACTGTTGAAATCCTAAGCCTTTATTTTAAGTTATTAATTAACCACATTTAAAAAAGGTTCATTTAGGAACTAAGTATTATTAACATATAAGCATTCGACTCTAAGAATAATATTTATGATAAAAAATTGTTAATGAACTTTTTCTTCATTAAATAAATTAAAGTTTATAAAGTTTAATTAATAAATTGTTGTTTTCTATTAACCCTATGAAATTTTTTATATTATGTACATTACGTACATAAGATACATTATTATTGTACCTACATCTTCTTACCTCTACGTTTAAGGTTTTAAAATAATAAATTTATGCCTCAATTACCTATAAATAGCATTACGGTGGAAAAGTGCATGTAAGTAGGTATAGGTATACTACCTACATACCTCTTGACATATTTAAGTTTTTGGTAATGTAACTAGATTTATAAATAATTAGATTTAGTTTATTTAGGTACAAATAGAAGATAAACAAATAGAGATATTACCTAATGATAGAGACAACTTCGGATAATTTCTCAAAATCCTTTTTAGTGGTCACACGTGTCACTTGAGTAACCTATAGATTCCTACCTATCTAAGATACAGGCGAATAAATTGAAGACATAATAGATCAGTTTATCAATAATGATAGCTATCACCATCTTTAAATGGAAAAATAGATTTAAAAAACTGTTCTTAATAAAACACAAAAAAGTGTACAAAACAATATCATGCTTTTCATGAACGAAATGATCTACCTAATCTATTTTACTAACCAATTTCATAACTTTCCAACAAATTCGGTTAGATTACTTAAAAAATAAGTGACTGGTATTTGGTTCCATTCAAACTTTTTGCAATCGATCCGCATCTTTAATAAAGATAAAATTACCTAGGTACAGTCACAGGTGGTTATATATTTATGAGTGGCTATTTGTTTTTGAAATTTTCGGAGTGTAAGTAGGTACATTTATTTGAAAATCTGCCCGTGTATACTTATCATTGGACGTGACCGTACATACAATTCCCTACCTACTGCAAAAACCGGGAAATATTTTGTTTTATGTTTTATATTTTGTAGATTTTAGAGATTTGTTACTGGATTTTTTTTTGTTTATTTATTTCTAATTTCTGACACCCTGTGACTTTCAATTAGCTTACTTTTTTATTAACAAAAATTGTGTTTATAATCTTGATATAATTTGATTCGTCGTGCTAACTCGGTTTTAATATAAGTAGGTGACCAATTTATTCCATGCTTATTCAAACACTAACCAATCAAAACAAATCCAAAATATTGGATTTACATCGGTATAAACAGTCAATACCTATCTATACCATTTTGATACGTCATTGGGTTACAAAATGATTTTTCCGTAGTACCTACATTAAAACCAAACGCATAAATTAAAAAAGACACGCGATTACCCACAATACATACCGTTTCGTAATCAACAGTACCATGCCCACAGAATAAAATAAAAAACAAATAATTTTTTGCACACCGTAGATACATTCCAATTCCAAAACAGTCAAATTCGCTTAGAGTCAGAAATAAGTCGTATTCAAAGTTTTTGCGCGGCTCGACCTGTAAGCAGTAAGCCTATTCAGGCGATGCGGGCATTGACCCGCGCGTGACCAACCCCTGACCTTGAGTATCGTAAACTGTTCCGAATGATGTAACCGTGACTCTTCGTACGTGTCGTTCACGTGAGCCGACATTCGCTGATATTGTTTCGTGTTACCTATTAGAAAGTCGGGAGGTTGCCTTTAAGTTATGTAAAGGACTTAGGTATATATACTAGGTCGTTATGGAAGTAAATCTCCGTTATCATACATACAAAACAAAAGTACACGACATTGAAGATATTGAAAAAAAACGCAGGTTTTTTTTTCAAAAGTGCCTACCTAGTGGGCAATAGGGTGGTTTGGGCAATAGGGATATATGAAAGATTTTTGAAAATTTTGTGTTTGACTGTGCATTTTTTTGCGATAATCTCTAATCTAGACCACATCAGCACTTGGTTTTTAAGTATACTTAGATACCTACTATTTAGTATAAAATATACGTAAGTACCTACTCAAGAAAAATATAAAGTAGGATAAAGTGAACCGTAAGTTAAAACATTTAAATATCTTAATGACAACCCTACTTGAAAGTAAAAAGTAATGCAATAGGTATTATCTATAGCTACCGATAACAATGCACAAATATTTAAAGTTCCAGGAAAATATTGACGAAAATTGTTTTTATACCAGATTAACCGACTATCAATAGAAAGCGTCGCGGTTAATGAGATACTTATTCTGCTTATATGCTTACAAAACAATCGGAAGTGTTTTTAGGCGACTTATTTTACCGAATCGAAAGAAACGATTGTATCGAACTTGTTTTTATTTATGTTTTATTTTTAATTTTTTACTACTTTTTAATGTTTTTGTTATCTTTGTAACGTGTAAACATAAAAACTGGACAATGAGTTGTAAAGTTAATTTTGCTATGGGCCTTAGATTGTAGCTACGCGATTTACACAATGAACGTTATACCTACCATGAAAACGCGATAATAATATAGCAATAATAACTACATATCCGACATCAGAATATACGAATGTTTATGTATATTGTATCAACGTACCATTTATGAATAAATGTATGTACCAATAATGAGGTCTTGGACGAGCCATCAGAAACCGAGGCGAGATACCTAGTCCTTAAGGTTAGCAACTCATATATGACCGAATTAGAATCAGACTCTTATCTTTTAAAACTTATAACGACTAACAGAACGAACTATCATTTTCAACCCCCACGCTAGTCCTCATAATCTACCAACTAATTATGCTAATTAGGTTTAACCATTTTAATATCAATCCAATTTTCAATCTAATTCTGGGTCTAACACAGTGGTCATAGAAAGCAGCGGAAGGCTTCAAGATCATTTTCTGTCTACAATGTAAAAATGTTACACACTATCATACATAACGCGCAATGCACCCTTAAAATCACCAATCCGTTGCCAGCCAAAAAGTCAGATATCAGTAATACCTATTATACTTTTAGGTACTCCAATACTTAGTTCAACTATTCTATTTACCTAAATAACTTATATCTAATAGATTAAATAAGAAACGAATGAAATGATAATAATTTATGTACTTTATTGGCAACAAAAACTTATAGAAGTTTTAATTCACTCAAGTCCAAAGGAAAAATCCTGAAACTCAATCGCAAACTGAACTTTGTAATATCTTTGCTACGAAATATAAAGGAGTCGTCTCTAAAGCTAGCTTACGTACTCGTATAACGATTTCAACACTCGTACATCTATTTGTACTAAACATATCCTATTACCTCTACAAATGATGCACTAACACCGCCCCCTATTCGATAATTGCGAAACTATAACGTTACAAGAAACACCACCCTTTCTAACGGGAAAACTTGAGAAAATTCCTCCCTCTACGTATGTGGGAGCGCTAGAATCGTATGAGCTCCAACCTGTTTGATACGTACACTGCCATCTGTTGACGGATAGACGAGTTACGTTTATAGTTATTTTTATAGTGTCAGTAAAATGCTATCCATGTTTTATGCTGCTGTAAAGATTTTCGAGTGGATTTGTTCGAACGTAGTTTGAGTCTTTTACCTGAAGATTTTATTGAATGTAGCGTAAAACTTTCGTGTAGATTTTGATGCATACAATCTGTAAATACCTGAAACAATAGAATTAATTCATTATTTCAAAATCCATACAAATTTAACATAACATGATTTAATATAACATGATATAACATTACTCCGGCGTAAAATACTACATACCTACTTGTATTAAAAAAATATAAGGTAGTATACAATTTTTGTTTACTCAAATGCCTTCAAACAAAATTGCGAGCTACCTGATTGTATATTGTGGTTGTTGTCACCGAGGCATAGACATACGTAACAAAGCCATCACCGATCCTTTGAGCTAAGAAAAAGGCAGATGCAAAAAATAGAAAAAAAGAACGTATACCTACCCACAGTTCTTTACTTAAATATTTAAACTAGGAACTAAGATTCAAAACTTAATTGACATAACATTAAGAACTATTACGCCCCGTCTGATACCTTATAATTCGTTTTCTTAGGAATTACTTTTAATATCACTGGGTAATTTTTTACCCTAATAATTACAATGCACGTCGCATGCCCGCGTCACGCGAGTTTTAAACTGTCGAGGGTGAGTTATTCGCGGGCGATATTCGATATTCGTTGGGTGACATTTCGCAAAATCGATTGCACCCTTATTGGTACCGAAATGATTGAACATCCTTATCGAGACGTTTTCTAATGGCGCTCGCTCGGAACCCCTTTTTACTGCTTCAGGGTACATTCACACGGAATGCAAAGTGATGTGACACACTTGCGAAGGTTTTGAGAATAAATAACATGTTTCATTGGAAAATAAGACATACTTATATAGTTAGGTAGGTACTATGTTTTGTAGATAGTGTTATAAACATAGCAATTAATGTGCCTATATCTAATGAAAAAATACACGCTAGTACCTACGTTATATGTATTATTGGTTTATTTAGGTATGCTTAGTATTGAAATTAAGTGAAATATAATTAGGTATAGCTCGTAAGAAGAGGTATTGAGACAATAAAATAATATACCTATATCTTGAACTTAACTGAACGAATTAACTTGCTGTAGTGATTTACATCAAAAAGAATTTCAAAAAACTAGAAGAATGACCATTCAACACCTTTTATATTTCTAGAAAAAGTTTTCTATTTTTGTATATTTTGGTCGTCGTTGTGGGTGTACAAATTCGAGCAGCAATGCTAAATTCCATTTTCAATATAATTGTAGTTTTAATTGACCATCCTGCTGCACGACTTCAAATTCAATAAACCAACTAAAGCTTATTTTGGTACTTCGATTCGATTTCGACCTTAGATTACAATAATGAGTACTGTTAGTGCTTAGATTTTAAACTTTATGTAATTTTTTTAACGAGTTTTTTCAACCCAGGTGCTTGGATTAAGGCCACGAGAAGATCGGCTCGAGCCGTAAGCTACCGAACACAATTAAAAATCGTGAGTACCCGTTTGCATTTAAAATATGTTGGTCCAGTTGGTTATATCGACAGTAAGCAAATGACGTCACAAGTTGTTTTTTCCTTAAATAGCTTATAAACTTACAATGTAGGTACCTACTACTAATTCCATTCTAACACCTACAGTCTTTACACATTGTAGATACTAATTTAATAATATAGGCTTATGTCTTGTTTTAAACATTCATGAGGTTTCAGTAATCTGAAGGTTTTAACTTGTAGTTGCAATCGAAACTGATGGTTATATTATGTGTGATCGTACCTACCTACGTCTTATGTTTTTGTGTCAATCATAATCAAATTATTTTTGTTTTGCAAGTTAATAATTAAGATATCGAGTATTAGTTATAAAAATAAATAGTATTGGGACCAAATTATATGAACCATGGTCACTTAAATATCGAGAGTTACCACAAACGTTACAGTTCGAATTTTTAATGTAAGCGAAAATTTAATAATACATAATAAATATGCCAACCGACTCGCACTTGGCTGATTTTTTGGTCATTCTTTATCTTTATATTAAATTAAACCTTTTGTTTTAACCGATATAAAATCAATAAATTCGTGTGGTTACATTCGCGTCCGGTGTCACACTCACACCCTTTCTTAAAACATGTCGCGACCAACGACAATACGAAATCAATACAACACCATCGATGCGAAAATCGTGAATAGCGATGTACGCACACATTAAACAGTGTGGGTGTGTGTTCAAATAATATGCAAGCTTCGTTCGTGTGAAGCGAAGACTTCTTGTAGGGTGGCTATGAGATGAGGTGAGACGGGACAAGCCCTATCGAAAAATTTGTAAAATTCGACATGGCTCTTACAAAAAGGTATTGAATACTATTTGTAGAAATTGTTGGGAGTCTAATATTTAATTGAGAGTATATTATGATTAGAAGATTAAATAATAATAACTGTAATTATTGAAGAATTGACTGATGTCATTTGATTTTCAAAGTAAAATATAGATATAATGCATCTATCGGGCTCATTCCCACGGCATACGTCTTTGACGATTCGTCAAAAAACACGATACGTCTTGACGGATGGACGTTCACATTGAATACGGAATCGTGTTTTTTCACGATTCGTCAAAATATCCGCATTGAAGTTCACATTTATTTCGTGATTTAGCTCAGTTCAGATTGGTTCAGAAACATTCACGATTCGTGATTTCTAAAAGACGTATCCGTATTCGTCTTTTTTCACGATTCGTCAAGCGTGTGAACATGAGTATTTAAAAAGCATTGCCGCCGTCAAAAAAAATAACGAATCGTGAAAAAAGACGATTCGTGAAAAAAGACGATTCGTCCTCGTGTGAATGAGCCGTAAGCAATTGTCGTTTACATGAGAGAAAATATTACAAATACTCTGACAAATATTTTCCCTTCTTTCATTGACTTTTTTACCCTACAATGTATGCGTCCTGCTTTCGTTTCCCCACCGAGGACACCCAGGAAAAATTGGTAAAAAGAAAACGCATTAACACATATAGATGAGTAGTCACACACGGCAAGGCACTCACACACGCGCGTTCCACCCCCGGTCCTTTAAAAAGCGCCCCTTACTTCTTTTGATAAGGAAATGCAGATATTTCAAGAAAAGCTAAGTATCGAATAAGCATTCAGACGCCGAGAGCCGTTATTTACGAAAGGACGTCATAATCTATGCGTAGGCAGTGTTATAGAGCTATTCGAGCTATTCAATTGAACGGTTTATCTGCGCGTGTTATTTGAATAAAGTGAGATTTTAACACAATATAAACTCGCTGCGTGAATAGCGACAATGATTTCTTTACGATTTTGTCACATTTGCTTCTTGTCGCGGAGGACAATTACTTTACAATAGTAGGTATACTAATGGTATGCTTATTTATTATCGAGAACTTTGGTATGCAAAATGATTTTGTCTATTTATTTGTTTAAAGACATTTTAGTGGAAAACACAATCACTTAACCTCTCGAAACATATCAAATCAAATTTATTTATTTATATTTGTTCACCTCAAATTAACAGTAACCTTATTGTTAAAAATTTTTCACCTCAAATTAACAGTAACCTTAACTATTGTTAAAAATTTAAGACACATGTTTCAATTTCTTTATTTATTTATGACGTAAAATCTCGTTTAATCCTTACCAAAACACAGCAGAAGAAAAGGAAATTGGAAAACAACCATAGGAGCAACAGATACAAAACTGATTTTTCTTTGCTTCTTTATTGTACCCATAGTCATAATTTAATAATAATTATATAAGTACGGGGACTTAATCAACTTCGAATATTATATAAAATATAATTATGTTCTTTCTAATGTGGTGGAAATGTTCCACACAAATAAATATCTGTTTTCGAGTTACCTGTTCCAGGATATCTTATTTGTAATGTTTACGTCCATATTTCTCTTGAAATCCCATGGAACTAAGAAAGTACCTACCTACTTTTAAATGATTCTGTGAAATATATTTTTTTATTAGCTACCATCTAATCTACTGATTTAAAACACACCGCTCTCATTACTGATTGTAAATATGTTTCAAAAATCAATCCTATAAACGAACGGCATAAAATTGTAAACTCATTAATAGCTAATAAAGCGAAGGCAGAAGTCCCTCGACGCCGAATCGGTTTACATTCCTCTGAAAGCCCTAAACGCGGGATTCGCTAATAATCGAGTTCCCCTACTAATTAAAACCCGCTTTTAATTGCTCGAAAAGACCACCTGTTGCATCGTACTGTCCCCGTCATCCTGTATCGCTGTCTCGCTCGGAGGCTGCGAACGGCCCGTTTCGGGATGCGGATACAACCCGGGTATAATTGTCACAAAATTCAATTTTCGAAGAACCTAATTGGGGCCAAATGTAATTTTCAGTATCGCCCCGGCGCCTTTGTTCACAATCCCCGACCCGTGCTTAATTGCCTAACGAAATAATGAGTTAATTGTTTTTATTTTATTCAGCATTTTATTTGTTGGCGAATCGAAATTTGATAACGTTTTCAGGAGTTTTTTTAAGTAATCATTTTGTTTATTTTTACGTGATACAAATACTTAATGAAGTAATTATGAAAATATTTTTAAACTGTAAAGTAGGTATAGTCTTGTAGAGTATTTTTAGGTAGGTATAGCTGAATAAGGAGCTGAAGACCTACTTGTTGATAAGCGGTAAGTCATCGTCATCCATGAACATCAGTGAAAGCATTACAGATCCATTGCTGACCGAAAATAAGCCATTGACCACTATTATACTGAAACTTCATAAACATTTCACGGCCGATTTTAGAAAGCTGGATAATAGGTAGCCAGACAATTAAAACCCTGAATAAATTAGGTAAACTGAGTTGTAAAGACTCAGTTACTCTTTTTTAGAGGCGACCATCTCACTCCCTGCGGAAGCAACGCATCTTTGACCAAATCAGAACGAGATTAACATTTGAACTCTTAAATACTAAAAATAACAGGACTAACTGTCTCTACCTTAGAATCGTAGAGAAACGTGGTTCGAACTGAAGGTTAATAGAGCCCCTTAAGCGGTAAAACAGTCCATCACGCACAGTAAAATGTTTACTAACAAAATGTTTACACCTGAAACAATAGTAAAGGCTCAATATAAAATTGTAGCAATCAATCACAAACTGGCCCGGTTCATCTAAACGCAATCAAACGCCACTTACGGTCATCATTTCACAAAATTGCCTCCACGAATCCACAGCGCTATTATCGGATGATTATCAAATGGAACCCCTTTCTTTAATTACCGCACATAATTTTTGTTTGTTTGTACGTCCCACCCAAGTCATTACTTTAATAACACCAAGTAAGGCTCAATTTGAGATACTGCTAGAAATGATTAAAGTTGATTAGCAGTAATTTAGGCTTGTGAGGTACTTGTTAGGTAATATTACAACACTTTTGTTGCTATTAGACGAAACGTATCATTTTCTTGTTGTTGTGCGTCTTGTTTACGGACAGGCAATTATTGTAACTCAGTGTACTTATTAAATTTGCTATATACTTATCTTTACCTATACCTAAGTGTGTGACTTAGGACTCCTTTGAATAGACGCTAAGACGCTAGTAACTTATACCCTCGAACTAGAATTTTCTGTATCGCGAGTGGCATGAATAATACAATTAATTTACCTATCACTTACACTCACAAGCTGAGAACGAATTCTTATATGTCACATTAATATAATACCTCTGCCGGTACTCGAACCCTGAATCATCAAATAAGGAATAAGGGCAAAAAGGCATCCTTTTCCAAGGTTTATATTAAGCCTTTATACTTGTGTTAACAATAGCCATTCTAATTAACATAAAAACAACAATCATTATCAATAGAGAATGTTCCAATACAAGTTATTGAACATTTTATCTCAAATCGACGTGCTTACATGACCTTGCTTTCTTCTCTAATATTTCCGTCTTCTTCCAAACCAAAGAAATGAAGATGCTTTCGGCTGTCAGTGCTCTTTTTCACTGCCCTGGAACTGTCCAAAATAGCAACTTTTACCAATATTGCATATTCTTCAATTTACTTACCAATGAGACTTTACTACAAGCAAGGTGCTTGCGGAGCCGGTTATATTGTTGAACTCAAGACTTACTGAATTAGAACTAGAGTCTTACTAAGTGTGCGTCCACACTGAATGCGCGGTGACTGGAGCCTCGAGGCAGACGTGGCGAGCAGTGGCGTGCGGTGGCCATAGTGAAGCGCGAGTTGTTATAGCGGTTTGTGAATATCAAGTGTTGCAAACTATGGACGAGGATTTGCTATTTTTCTCGGTGGCTCGCTGACTAGGCCCGTAGTGTGGCCAGAAACGCTGACAGGAGCCTTTGTAAACTACGCGCGCTATCTCGCTCGGTCCCGTCGCACTAGGCTTCGTCGTCATTACAATATGGACAGAAAGGAGAGTTTCATTTATGTAGGTATACTTCGCGCCCTTCGTCGCAACCGCGCTAGGCTCGCAGTGTGGATGCAACCTAACATTTATTAACTAGGCTACTATTAACAACTACAAACAGTCCCTGGCTCATTCCTCACACCTAATAACGAAATGACTTACTAACGTTCTTACACAGTTTGCCATCAGTTGGCAACTGAGTACCAATCCGAGTCTTGTTGTGTTGTTGTGTCTGTCACAGTTGCCATGTGCGGCAGAAGGGTGTTGCTGCATGCTTGACGGCTATCTTAATTCCAAAATAAATGATAACTTTTAACAAAATAGAACCGACTTTAACGCCGGTTAATATTCCAAAATGCTTCTCCTAAGTCTGACAAATACTATGATGAAAATCGCATCAAAATCGGTTCAACCAAACGCGAGATAATCGCACACAAATATACTCAACTCAAATTGAGAACCTCCTTTTTTGAAGTTGGTTAAAAATATAGAGTTCCACAAAACGCCTTATTTATCTTCTGCTAAATATTCCACACACTTTATTATTACAGGCACACAAAACAATTTTTTCTTATATAATAATAGTTAGTGTTATAATAAACATATTACGAGGTTTTTCCCATTTTATTTATTTATTTATTTTATTTATTATTTATGTACACACAACAGATTATAATATAGAAATTACATTTAAGTAAGGATGTACAAAGGTACCTACTGCTTATTCCTTAAGGAATTTCTTCCAGCAGACCTGTTATTTTAGTTTAGTTATTTTTAAACGAAGAAAACACCTTTTAAGGTAACATTCCAAAAGAATCGCAGTAATTAACTAATCACGTTGGCATACATAATTACACATTTAATTTATATATTTATTATCTCATTGACAATCCTGTATTATGAATCTCATCAGAAACCACTTATGTCTTGGTTAATTAATTACTGATATGGTTATAAAATTCACGATTAACCGGTCTGTGTTAGATAGTTTTGTCTTTGCATTAACATAAAAATTTTAATTGCCTACTAAGAGACTTCATTAATTTTATAAAATCGATTGACGGCTCTATCGTAGAGTATTGTTTTTATTTTATTGGACTGATATCAGTGGCTTAGGTTCGAATCCAGTCATTTAGCATTCCTACCTATAACTGATTTTTCTCGGGTGTGTTTTAAAGCACATAAATGGAAGTCATATTGTTGAAATACTTAAAATAAAATTAATTTAAAATCATTTTGAGATTCATGATATTTAGAATTCCTAAAATGTGTCATTTTATTACCCTTGTGACTCAAAGCCTTTGTGATAACCCTAGTAAAAATTCGAGAGGCATTTAAATTAGAGTTTGTGTTGATAATACGTGAAGGTTATAAATAGTGGTGTAGAATTTAAAATATTTGTCATTAAGTGGTTTTAATTTAAAACTAATATTGTGATTATTAAACGACTAACCTTTTACTCGTATGTTGTTAAATATAATGTTACCTATGCTGTAATTATAACACCGGGTTAGGTATATGAATTGTGTGCTCCAAGAGACATGAACGCGGATAAAAAATATGTTCATAATATTCATACCTAAGTAATTAATGAAGCGAATATGAAGCGTGAAAAACCTTTTTTTCAATAGCACTTCGTGCAAGTGTCCCGTGTTTATATCGACAAAAACACTGTGGCTCACACAATGTAATGACATGCTCGACTAATCGCGCCTGCTTTATTACACATACGGGACGCAAGCGTTTTTACAACTGCGTTAAGTGATACTTAGGTATTGAGCGGGAATTGTATGTAATTGTACGTGTAAGTTATGCTTGCATACCTTTTGAAAGTTGATGACACATTCCCTGAACGTAGGTTTGAGCGGTTACTGGGTTTTAATGAAAGAATGTTAAAGTGAGACTACCAATCAGTGGTAAGTGTATGCAGTTAAGAGTTTGCAGAAGAGTAAAATAATTGATAACTTGTTGAAAATGGAGATTATTGGATGCGAAGTGTTATTAAGTTATGCTCAGTATGTAATTTGGGCTCTCATCCTTGACTGCGGGGAAGAGTTTTGTTGTTAAGGGTACGTACCTGTTTACATCGTAGGTACGAATAGTATTTAAGTACATATTATACATAGGTATGTTAACTTGGCAGTCCCATACTCGGTAACTCCTCAGCCCGAAGTTTAATCGGTAATGTCCCTGAAGTGACGGGGTCCCGGATTCGATTCCCACTTGGGTCAGGATATTTATGTGACGGATAAGGTGTTTGTTTTTGGGTGATGGGTATTAGTGATGTGCTATTTATTTATAATGGCCATGCAATCCGCTATACTCATTTATTTATACACTAAAATATTCCATAATATACTACCCGCAGAAGAAGTATTTTATTCATGCATTATTTACTATAAGTATATTTCCCACTAATATGTATAAGTTATCCAAGTACAATCAGCACACAATACAATGTTCCATTGGCACTATATATCACAAAAAGCGAGCCTTGACAAGAACTGGAGAAAGAATTGTCGAGCATGGGAATGACTTCGAACGGGAGAAAAGACCGGTCGCGATAATCCCGAATCTAAGGCGATGTCGATATTTATTATCGAGTCTGGTACAAATAAAATAAAGCGTTTATTAGGATTCGCGTTTTGGTTCGGTTTGGGAGCGAGTATCCATTGTTTTTGTACCGCCATCAATCACCCATAGTTCGAGCAGCGCGGGGCGGGGACGTACCGAATAACGGTTATTGAAATGAGACGAAGCCCCCGCTTTTTTCCAAATTTAAATTTTGATAAGGCAAGACCTTGTTTTGCGCTCTAACTCCGTCTTCGGTTAGTAAGGGTGGCTGCTTTTTGTTTCGATTTTCTGTCTGTTCTTGGTGCTAACATTAAATTTATTATTTAAGTAGGAGGGCATTTTGTGAGCGAGGGGCTGTAGTTTTTATGGCACGTACAGGGCTATCCGTGTAACGATCTTGTTTTAAATATTAATCAACAGTGTTCAATATTAAATGAGCGGTTTTTTGTGTTTAGTACGGGAGATGTTTAGCTTCTAGCCTTTGTTTAATTTTATCATATTACACATTACATCATATTACACAAAAATATACCTAATTAACATCATATTACGCCATGAATGTTTTATTGATTTTGCTTAACGGAAAGGTATGTAGGTATTGTGTTTATCAATATTATATAAGCCGACATAAGAGCAGACGAGCCTTTCTGATGACGAGAGATTTCTGATGACTGGATGATGATCACTTACCTAGATACATTTGATGGTAAGCGACCATCATCTATTCATACCATAAAAAACAAACGATGCGTTGTCAGCCTAGTAAAAATGGAAAATAAAAGAAAATCTATATCAGACTTTAGGTTTCTTAAACATAGCTTTGGATAATTTTAAAGGTTTTGTTAAAATATAAAGCTAACATTGCCGAAGGCCGCACGTGACTTGTGAAATATGTAGTAATAAAAAATGAAAGTGATTCGTATATAATTTTTATACCTTCTGCGCTCTTTCATACGGATATTGTGATTTTTTCGCGTTTTGTTTTTACGATCTTTTTCTTCTCCATGCCTACCCATAACTGCTTCGACACGTCGAAGCCAGTCGTAGGCCACGGCCTAGAACTTTATGAAGACTAAAGGACTGCGCACATTACAACGACTCCACGCCAACGCGGTTACGGAGCCACTCAAATGTAAGCATTCAATAAAGATCCTTATATCTTGGATATTACGGTTGAATTTCGAGTGTACACTTGAAAAACGTGGACTACTCCCCACCCTCTGCTCACTGACGCCGTTCACACTCGAAATTCAATCGTAACGTCCAAGATATAAGGATCTTTATTGAATGCTTACATTTGAGTGGCTCCGTAACCGCGTTGGCGTGGAGTCGTTGTAATTTGCGCAGTCCTTAATTAGTATAGGTACAGCGTACAGGTGTTGAACATTATTTGTTTTACTCCAGTGAGAAGGGACTTTTACACACATAGGTAATTTACGAATTTCTAAATTAGAATCGAATAAAAAATGTTTTTTTATTATTATTTAAAACGTAATATTCAGGTCTCAGCACCTTGGTCAGAAGAAAGAAAGACTTTACCGGTACTTATCGCTTTACCGTCTCCAACGTTAAGACGTCTACCGCATTTATCACATCATTATTATCTCAGACTCGAATCATCTGATGTCCTCAAAAACGTATAGGAATGGCAAAACCAGGCGATACCTCTATTTGTTGTCTTTGTTTTAACTCGTTTATTCAGTTATAGCATCTCGACACGATTCCAAATACTCGGTTATTCGGTTTTTGTGTAGCTGTCCGAACGGAGCTGAATATATTACTTGAACTTTAATGAACTTGGAGATTAAATTATTATTTTTATATGAAACGCTTGTGTCAATCGGTCGGCAGTTGGATGGTCGCGGTTAAAAATTTGGAGGATTGCTTCCGTGCTTCGGAGGGTTTTTTTTTGAATTAAGGTAGCAAAAGTGTAATTGTATTAACCAATTGTTTAGTAAGAGTCTTATTCTAATTCGGTCACAAAAACGTTTATTTGTTGCTTGTGGATTGTTGTTCCTGAATATTTGATAAGTCATATCATAGAGCGCAGACTTTCACTTTCCCTAAGGGTATCGATTGATTTAAAGACGACACTCACCGAAGATTCACCACTTTCATATTATTATGATCCAAGAGTTGAGTTTGAGCGTACAACAATATCCTATACTTATACAACACGTTTAATTTCCCTCTCTGACTCGAGTCTGAAGAGTTACAACATTACAGGTGAATACACCAATAGAGGAAGACGTTCTGCAGTCTGCTTTTTTTATGGAATTAAGATAGCAAACGAGCATGCAGCACCACCCTTCCGCTGCCGCCCATAACAATTGGCTCATAACAACGACTCAAAGGGACTAGGATGGTTTGGTTAGTCCAGGTAGTAGTTGAATTTTCCTCTCTGACTAGAGTCTGAAGAGTTACATTACAGGTGAATACTCCAATAGAGGAAGACGTTCTGCAGCCTACTTATCTACTACTATCCATTTTTCCACCTGAACTCTTTACGCCGTTCCTTAATCTGGGCTACCTACCTATATTAAAGCCATTAAACTCATGTTTTAAGACGCACCAAGATGAGATGAAGCGGTGACTTTTACCATTACCATTTTACTTTTGGTGGTGGAATTAAATACGGAGTACCTAATAGTAGTGATATTTAAAATTAAAATGAGATTGTTATGTAGGTACCTATCTGCCGGGTACTGCAGTGGTCATGAAATACAATTTTTTTATCTCCAAAATAGAAGATATTGTTATAACAACTTATTCTTTGATACAAATACTTGCAGTGAATCTCGCCCAGATTCTTACCTTCAATAAATTCCCCACACAATATATTTTTTGTTATGTAAAATTTTAAAGTCAGTCCTTAAATTGGTGGTAGGAATGGACGAGACTCATTGACACCTACGCGTGTACATCTCGCTTCTTCGTCCCCAAAAGCCCTATTATCCGATACGTCTCATCGATATTCATGGATCGAGAGAGTTGTAAAAAGTAATAAAACACCATTTTTATATCTTGTGTTTAGACAGCGTCCGAGAGATGATAAGAAAACCTGTAGTCTGGTCGATACTGTATACTGAGGACCGGATATCGCCGGCCATTCACAAAAATTCAACGCACACACTCGTGACCCTGTCGTACACGAGTAGTAGAGCACACACGCAAAGCCGGTCACCTCGGTTCATTCATGAGAAATAGTGCCTTTTACAAGTCACAAAATAGTCGTAAGCTGCTAGTGAGATACCTACTTTACGTTTGTTCTGTCACTTAAAATAGCGCCGATAATGCCATAATGAAGCAATGTCAATAACTGTTGGAACTTAGAAGTTATTCAACGTTACACTAAATAAACAGTTTTGACCCTACGAACAAGACAGGTACAATTTTGTACGTAAATATAAATGAATGAAATACAAGTGTATTTTTGTAGAGCTGCATTAACAATGCATTGCAATACTAAAAAAGCTTGGCACAGTTACCCGTTAAATTAAGGGGATCAGGTTCGATTTTCAATTGAGATAATCTTGTTTTCGGTTTATGGCTGTACGACATGGGAAGACAGTTACATCAAGTAATGTGTTTCGATTTATTCGATTTTAAGCGTTCTTCCGTATTCATAAGGTTGTTGTGGGGTACACGATTCGAAGTCTGACGAGGCGAACAATATGGCCTGTGTGCGAAATTATTTGATGTCAAAATGATGTCATTTTAAGCCCGCCGTAAAATTCCGCTATAAAACGTTATGTGCTCCGAATGAGTTTACCCACATGGAGGTAACTGTAAACTTGTTTCATTCATCTAAATGCGTTGCATATGCATTGTTATTTTAATACAAAAGTACATATATGTACATATATAATGTACATATATAAAAGTACATATATGTAAAATGAAGCTAGTTCCATATAATTATATTGAATTTTTGTCTAATATATTTATCAAAATGTGTTTTAAAATACCTTTTGACATTGAAACTTGTAAGTTTAATATCTCATTAATTTAAATTAGTCACATTTATTAGCAATTACGATCGTTTAAAATATAACAATCTATTTATTATAGGAGTGGCTTAACTCATTATTTTAAATAGTATTAGTATGAGTCAGAACGAATCTAGTAGAATAAAGTCATTCATGATTTTTTGACTTTATAATTTGGTTCTATTTGGTCTGTTGGAAAACCCGTTTCTGTGAAGCGACACGTGTGTTAATGATTAATTAATTCATAACGTAGGCGTTTTGCGATTATTATCGATGACATTAATCACGAATTTTACTGCTAGTAAGCGTGTATACTTAGCATAGATATACAATGATAGTAAAATTTCAAAGTAGATTCCACCCGGTTAAGTTTGTTTTATAAAACACTAGCGGCCCGCCCGCGGTTTCACCCGCGTGGATCCCGTTCTCGTGGGAATATATGCATGTATTATACATAAAAACCTTCCTCTTGAATCACTCTACCTATTACAAAAAACCGCATCAAAATCCGTTGCGTAATTTTAAAGATTTAAGCATATAGACAAACAGACAAACAAACAAACAGACGGACAAAAATAGCGACTTTGTTTTATACCTACTATGTAGTGATTTTGCATTTGTAACGAATAAAAAGATGTAACGAAGACTTCTTATTCATTAAATTTGAGTTTTCTCGAAACTAGCTTTAATCAAGATAGGTACCTCAAATTTAGAAAATCAGTGCAGCCACATTATACCTACCTACTAGAGTCGCCGAGCAATGGAAAAAAACTGATTACCTGTGCTCACAGTTCGATTAAGCTAGTGAGCATAATTTCTAATGGCTTTTAAAATTCTCGCCGTCAATCTGCAATGCACCTTAATCACATGGGCGGAAAGTTGGCACTTGTGTGAGATGCAATTAAGGGACTCTGCAAACCGACTGCAGCCACCGCGACTGTGGCACTGTGGTGCTTCTTTTTAGAAGTGCGATCCGGCCAACAGCCAACAGCTCCAACAACAGTGAGCAGAATTCAGCCGATGCGGCTGTCGGCCGGACCGCGCTTCTAAAAAGAAGAGCCACAGCGCCACAGCCGCCGGTGGCTGCAGTTAGTCTGCGGGGACCCTAAAGTGAATTCCATATAGAACGCGAACGCAGTATCTATAGCTTAAAATTTCAGTAGCAGCTTAATGCAGTTAAATTACTTGTTTATTTCCACATAGTTGGCAAATGTGCTAACGATCGACCTCAATCTATGATTATCGTGTAATGCGATTGCCAAAGTCGGTTAGCAATAACTATGATCCTACTGGATATTCCCGCCGTTATACTGGGAAAGTTTACACATAAATTAAAATTTAAATAATGACCACTTTCTTTATTCTTGTTTATTATTGGAATGAAGTTTAAAATGTGTGTGATGGAAATGTATGCTTTTGGCTGAGGCCAGTCATAGATGTGCACGTATTGGTCAATCAGTTTTATTAATTGCAGTGCTAGCCAACTAGTCAGATCAGGTAAGTCAGGTGCCAGGTGAGGTATGACAAAGGTTGCTGTTTCATGTGTTAGGAATTTATGTTCATTAAAGCCTAAATCAGTTTTATAAAAACAATTTATTTAGCTCACATTTATAATACCTACATGAAAATAAAAATAAGTAGGTACTTCACAATTTTGAAAAGTCTAATTTCTTTTTAATTCACCAAAATTAAATTAGCCTGTTAATTATTTATTAGTCGAGTTATTCCAGTCTGATCCTAACAAACAGATCCTAAGACGCAGGTGTAGCCGTACAGTAATGAGAAAGTGCCTACTTTTAGCTGCCCTGTATTATTTACATTGTTATTTTAATTAGAAATAAAAATTGTAAAACAAATGTCATAATAAATTTCGATTACCGAGGTCTTATTACTCATTAATTTTGTTCGCGTGTTCAAATTAAGTAGTACAATAATTTGCAGCATTACTCTCAGCTCGCGTTCGACAGATGGTCTAATCTACTTTCATATGCTTTTATTTGGAACATGTATTTTTATATATTATATACTTCGGTTACAATTAAATTTGTACGTGTAAATAATCCTTAGGTAACTGCCTATATACATATTACTTATCTATGTGTAAAAATAGTTCTTTTCAACGATGAAATTACTTGCATTGCCAAAAAGAAAAAAAATTCGCGTAAATTTCATATGCAGTAAAACCAGTAGGTATATCTAATAAATTCAGCTAACGCACTTAATTTGAATAATATCATATTCGATCCCCATCAAAACGTGAGCGTTGAAATCAAATATCCAAGACAGGCTTAGAAAACAGTAGGCGCAATAAGTTTTCAGCGAATCTAAGATCGTACTTAGATTAGAGGACATGTTTTACGGCCTACTGGTCAGAATAAAATAATAATACAGCGGCGGAGAATATCCCGTCTGTACATGCGCTCGCGCACTACAAATTACAATCAACACGACCGGCATGTTCGCACGTGGCGTCCCCACTATCAATTTACAACAACTGTTCCTCTATATACCTCTGTATGTTTATTTTATGCCCAAGTAATTTCTCTATTAGGACGCCTACTCCACTCTTGTTTATTCATTTATCTCCCGTAAAAGGGTCGAGAATCTTATAATTTTCAAAGAACTTGTTCTTACCGCGAATAGCTTTCTGATAAAATGCTTTGCAAGGAATCCCTATTGATAAATATAGATTTACTCTTTTTCTCTATTGGTGGGCTTGACACAATCTTGAAGATCGTTTAAGCTTTCAATATATAAAACCTTAATGTTTTAGTTCAATTAATTCTTCTATATATAAATACATACTATACCTATGCCGATATAAATAACGCTAGCTCTGGTTTAACCAAGTTTGTCTCCGCGCAATGCATCATCGATTTAATTGTATATAAATATAAATAAATATTAACTCATAATTAATAATCATAACTTTGGCGTCTTCGTTGTGAGAAATGGTAAGGTTTTCTTCTCTTTTCTATAAATAATTAGGAATAGTTAAAATTTTAATAATATGTATATTATGTTGAATTATCTCTACCTACTAAGTAGGCAAACTGCATATACCTAGGTAGGTATATGCAGTTTGCATAAAAATATAAGTGCATTGATTAAAAAAAACCTTTAACGTTTCTAAAATCCCTTCAATAAACGTGAATTCATTCCATTTGCTACAATTTTGTCGAGTCTCGCGTCGATATCTGTAAAGTGATAGCGTTGACTAAATGACATTAGAGAAAACATTACGAAACGAATACAATGCATGAATCAGAGGTGTTTATTCGAACACAAGCTGGCCGTGTCCAAACATCAGTCAGACGGCAATACTGGTAATAGTTTCCCAGCCCTGATTTACAATCGGGATAGGCCTGTCGATCTGAGCGCCTACGCACAACTGCTATTATAGTTAGCAGACTACACGCATTATTTATGGTAAGAAGCTTTCTATGGATTATGGAGATGCAGTGTCAACAATAGATATCTTTGGAACGCTTTTTAATCGGAATTACTAAGTACCTGCCTTTTAAATTGTGTATTTAAATACAAAGTTTATTTTAAACTAAATAGAAGATATTCGGTGATGGGATGATGATTCGCTACGTCATGTCCTACTCGAGCTACGAAATAAGCCTAAGATTATGAGTCAACATTAGCCTGCGTTGGCTATATTAAGTCCGGCTTCGATAATGTAAATCTGATTTAAGCGACAATGATGCCGTCATCAGTGAAACGCGGCGTGTCTTCCATAATCAGATAGTTCGCAATTTCACCACGCAAGCAAACCAGAACCGAAGATCTGCATGAGACGTTTACAAACAGATGGCAAAACCTTTGATTGCTTTAGAATTACGAGTGCCATACCGCACTTGATTATAATTGTGCGGACAGCCCGCATCTAATTCGCGTGACCAATCCGCGAAGTAATGACGCGCCTACCACCGCTGCGCATGATTCCGATCGACGAACGCACTCACTTTCGCACTTAATCGAGAAATATGGTCGTGATTTTATACCTTTATTTATTAGCTCGCAGCCGGGGATTAAGAGCGCAATTCATATCGCCCTCATTAGCGATAAACTGATTAAGAACTGATTTTTAAGCCGATCTATTGTGTGAGCGAAATATGACATCCCTGGAGATATGCGATGTCGAGGTAATTGAACTCGAATGGTCGTTGCTCTCATGCGGTTTATTTTATGTGTTCGTATAAACATTTACTAGGCAAATAAGTTTACCGAGAAATTAAAACAGATCCTATCGAAAACGAGTGTTAGGTACTTAATTATTGGTGGAAAATATTTAATAGCTGCAAGGTTTTTCCGTGCTACTTTAGTAGGTAAGCTAACATCATGTGAGTCGCTTCCACAAATTTGTACGTCCGAAAGTCGACTCGGACGATGGAAGCGCCGCGCCGCCCGGTTACACGCGATCAAAAAACTTCGCGTGCTTCGCAATGACGCTTCATTAAATTAATTACTGCATGTTAGTTTTAGATTCTACAATGACACCACCTTACAACAATACAGGTATATTTAACAGATAAGGGGCTCGTGATTTATTGCGTGCATTTCTTTTGTCAGCTTTGAAATTGTACTCGCATAAGTTAACCGAGATTAAAGTAATCGAACTTATAAATTTTGTCGCCTCACCTTTATAAGGCGAATGGCGGTGTGTCGACGCGAACTTTGTTCAAATTAATGGGCCACATTATCAGATCGAGCCTCGTACATGGCGTTTATGCGGAGATAATTTTGTGTGCGGAATTTTTTAATTCTTTCATGCTTGTTCTCTGGACTCGTGATGTAAGCTCGCGCCTCGAGAGCGTAGGCGCTAATATAATGTTTGTCAAGACATGCTCTTTAATCTGAATCAATTCGCTTTCGCTAATTGGCAATTTTTTATCGCTTTGACTGTCACATATTCAGTTTGCAGTTCAATATAGAAATATCGCTTACTATAAAAAAGTGTTAACATAACTACTTTAAAAAGGCGAAGGTTATTTTTAACGGCAATGTATGTTTTAAACAGGGATGTTATGGATATCCGTAACCGAAACCGAAACTATCGGATATCCGAAATATAAATATATCCGTAACCGTAACCGTATCCGCTAAAAAAGTTTCGGATAATTTCGGATAAGGGCAGAGTCTAAATAAAACCCGTTACGACAGGTTTTTGTTTCACCACTCACCATGTAAATATGGCATATTTGTTATTTTTAGTCGTAAATGAGTCAGATCAATATTTTTTGTTATCACTTGTAATACTAGTTCCCCATGCCCAGACACCTAAATAATAATAATAATATTAAAAACCGCATTAACAACCTAGTCAATTTATTAGTTAATATTGAGTATTTCACCAATAAAGTGAAGGAAAAGATTTGTACTGCGTACTAAATTAAGTTTTAATTAAGGGCAAAATGCGTCCAAAATTAAGTTTAATGTGGACATTTTTTGATCATGATAAACTTCTTATTATAAAAAGCATTGTAATTTCAAATGTCCCAAAATTCTCACTTTCCCCTGACTTATTCATTGTATTACCAAATGATAACCCAGACTTGATAGTAAATATAATCAAATTATTACATACTATTTTTTACTTTAATGTAATATCCGTAACCGAAACTATCCGAAACATACGGATAATCCGAAATAATTAATATCCGTAACCGAATCCGAAACCGATATAATTTTATTCCTATATCCGTATCCGTATCCAGATCCGAAACTCCACATCCGTAACATCCCTAGTTTTAAAATATTTATCCTGCATTTTAATAAACAGGTAACAATCTTAAAAACTATTCCCTGTTCAAAACTATTGCCTCTTCGATTAGTTTAAATAAATTGATTTGGAAGAACATTGCACGTTGTTGTAGATTCATTTGTGGACAAATAAAGACCGCTTCATTCGTACGACTGTAGTAGCAAACAATATACACCATAGGCCTTAAAATGCCATGAGAATTCCCAACAACCGAGAATAAGACAAGTGAGCAACGATTAATTTGCATTTGCATTTATACGAGAGGACGGTGATTACATAATTACAAATTGTGATTCCATAAAATCTCAGTGTAAACGAAACGACTCGACTCGTCGAATAATTAGTCGAGTTATCGCTGAAACAGGCGACTTTGTCTAATTATTGCACCATTATAAAGTACCACCACTCCCCTCGACCCTTAGAATGATATCAAACGTTGGGGGCAAAAAACTTGCAAGACAAGCCAAAGTATTAATTAATTCGTGCCAACACCGGTCGGTTTATTAAGCGCTTAATTTTCATTTAGAATATTTTTACAAGGAAAATCTTGAGTGACTTGGATTTCTTAAAAAAAGAAATAGGGGACGAATGCAAATGTTTTCTCGTGGTTTCATTTGAATTAATTAATGGTCTTAATGACGTAAAACTTCTTCATTGCTGCGTCTCGACCACGTTTTCGTAACAATGTTTATGGTAAATAAAACTTGTCAAGGGAATGTTTTTTTTTCTCCGTCTGTCAAGGTTTTTTCTTTTTAATTCCTTTTTGTTACCGGCCGGAGTTTGCGGGAAATTGTTTGGATTTATTCGTGTAATTAGTGAAGTTTGTTCGTTTCAGATTAGTTATCCGGTTTTGTATTTGTGATACAAATTGGGGATACTGAATTAGGAGGCAATTTACCGTTGTTGCGGTTTGTTAGACCGGTCGGAATGTTGTATCTACTTGTACGCATAATTCAACAGACACTTCGAAGCGAAGTGAAATTTGACTCGTTGTAAAATGGCCAAAAAATGTACTTATTTAATTTTTTTATTATATTTTTTATCAAATCGATTTGCATAAACTTTAAAAATTGATTTAAAATTTTCATTGTATTCGACAGTCAACGCCAAATAACTACCTAATTAATAAGTTAGAATTCAATACGCAATTTTAATTCTTCTTTGTTAAAAAGGCATGCAACTGGAATATTAATTATAGACTAAATTTCAAAGTGAATCTCCCAGACACCAATAAATTACATCAGCAAAGGGTTAAGAAATAAAAAATGAGATAGCGCTTGTCCTTTAATAATTTAACCCGTTTAGCGCAGTCGTCGAGTAATAAAGATTAAAAAGTTTATTTTTAACACTTTCCGTGTTAATGACGGGGCGTTGGAAACAATTTGAAGGATTACCTTCTAAAAGCTTCCGTGGGGCTTTTAATTGAGACTTTTTTGTGGACTTGGAGGCTTTTAGCCCCTTTGATGGGCTCGCGCCTCGCCTTTTGTGATCGCGGGCCGGTGATCTATTAATGAATGAAAATATTGTTTCGTTTTTTCTTTCAAATAATGAAGCTGACACTGTAAAACCGCTTTTAAACATCCGGTTCATTCTAGACCGGGTTTTAATTATTTAGGTCGCTCAGTTTTTTAATATTAGATAGGTATGATAGATAGGTAAACTGTTGTGTACGCTTAACTAATACAGTAACATATTAGGTATATTATTATGAAATTATTGCTAGTAACCGTCGTAATGAAGTAAGCTAGCTATCCTTTATTTTTGTTCAAGTTTTCTTAATATTGGTTATGTTTCAGGTCGTGCACATTATTTTAAAATAGTAATAACTTCATTGTACCTACTGTAAGCATAAACATAAATACACACACATATTTAACTAACTTGATTGAAATAACTACTAATAACCACGACATCGGTAGGTATATTTGTCACATAATAATCATACATTTGCCCACGTAGGTACATATTGTGTAGTACCTGTATACGATAATTCATAATAATCATTCATTTACAAAAATAATTCACAATAACCTTTCGCAACACCCATACAACTATAAAGGGTTACAGGCGTATCATTCAGCTCCCAACTTCCTGATTTGTTCACCTCGCTTGAAAACATAATTCTAATCTCGAGTAAGACATTACGAGAATACCAATGCATACGCGAAAAATCGATCGTACACCGTCTTAAATTCCTCACCCTTTTCGAGGGGGCTCCCCCAAAAAAACGAAAGAATAGAAGAGGGAAAAAATCTAAATCGTCTCATATCTCCCCCCTCCGCCCACCCCCGGACACCTCCGACGTCAAGCGCCCTCCTTATTTCGTATGCGAGCTCCTTCGGCAATCATTATAAGGATATCGATTAGGCCCACGTCTAACCTGCCCATATCTTTGTGGAACTTTCGTGTGTACTTATGATTGCTTGACAAACTTCATATTTTTGCAGGCTTAATACTAAAGCTTAATACCAATTGCCGTATGGAACTTTTAATATGACGCTAACTGTGACAAGTCAGCATTTAAAAGCAAAAATACAATAATAGAAGTAACAAAACATACGAATAACGGAAAAACATGTTCAGAATAGTACTCCAAAACAAGACTGTAGTCCGGTTCTGGTATAATTGTAGATACAGAATGTCTACCTCAGAATTGACCGCCTCCATGTAAATGTAAAATAAACCTACCAAATATGACTACCAATGTCTCGTTGAATGTCATAAGTTAAAATTTATTGTTGACACAATTATAGCTAATTGTAAGATACATCATAATTACCATCATATAAGGTAAAATTTACATATCCGAAATGCTTTACGTAAAAATAAATTGAAAAGAAAGATGTACGTATTCTACAGCAAGAGTCGGCATTCCCAAATTACTGTAGGTAAAGAAGTCTTTCACATTACCTTTCTCTTAACAGATTGTATTAAATACGTTTTGTAAAACACCTTGACGATAATATAAGGATAATCAGAAATTGTTGATGCATAACAAGGAACATAAATAAAATATACGTCAGAAAAGAAAGTTATAATCGTTAGAATTTGGAGAAACTGAAATCGGATTAGATTATAAACGCAATTTGCGAAATGGCCCAATAAATAAATATGACTGTACGGCTGGCTGTGAAGATAACGATTGCTTGGGCAAAAACGAAAAGACGGAAAAGGGCATAGTTAACAACCGAGGACGGACCGCGCATAAGTAGATGCAAATTGTTACCGTTAAACTATTTCGGAAGGTAAACATAGAGGGGCCGGGGGCCCACGTGTGCCCAAAGATCCAGGGAACGAGATTAAAAATGCTGGATGGCAGTCCGCCGTGAGTCGGGTCGAGTATGAAGCCAAGAAATATAGGAGTTTACGAAGAAAACCGCTTTGGGGATATGGAAATAGGGAAGTACAAAAGTAATGTTTGACTTGGGACGCGTGTGAGTGGTCGCGGGATTATTACTTCACCCCCCGACCTGTGTGGTGTTCGACAATAATTGAGGACAACGATGAACAAACAAAAAGTGGTTAACGTTATGTAATTTTAATATTGTTATGAAGGCAATATTGTTGTTTGGTGGACGGTATAAGTTAATGTTTCACTCATATTTTAATCTTTCGTGATGGTTAGCATTGTTTAAGTTTTGGTCACATAATTATTTCCAAAAACAACAACTTTCTACCTACAAAAATATTGACGCGTTATGCGTTAATTCACGTTATGACAATTAGGAAAGTTTGATTAAAATTGGACTAGGTTAGGTATGCTAATGGAAATTGAAATTGCAATCATGAGACACAAACGTAATTTCTACTACAATAAAGGCACGGCTGTTCGTGAAAAACAATTTTCAATTCATAATTATAGTTTACACTACATCTGTTGCCGAAAAAATTTTAGCTGTTGCTGATACGATATGCTATTTTCAAAAATCTAATTAGAATATTTTTATCAGCTCTAGTTTCTGACTTTCAGCTATGCGGATATAAATCAGAAAAAAACGCGTATTTGCTAAGAAATACTTTATTTAAAAAATGTTATTCATTGATTTCTAAAAAACTTCGTTTTAAATCTCTTCTCTGATGTGTAGAATTTGGAAAATGACGTATCAGAGACCAACAATAGTCAGACATCATGTCATCCCAGAAACTCTGATATCGCTCTTCTGTGATGCGAAGGTCCTGATGCATACGCTTTCCCTGCTCTTCGCTCATATCTCCAAAATTTTTCGAAAACCTGGACAGGTGACTTTGGAGGAAGTGGAGTTTTATGCTCATATTGCATCCCATATTTTTTTAAAATAACAAAAGGTCTTCTACAAGTACGTAATTTTCAGATTTTTATTTCCGAGAAAATTCTGCATCATACAGGCGAAAGTTGTCTAAGCCTTTAGTTCTAACTCAGTTATAATTTTTTTTAATTGAGTAACTTTCATAAATTGTCTAATTTTAGGACCTTCATAATCAGCATCATTTTGTAATGAACTTGGGCCTTCAAAATCTTGTTCTAAGGGTCAAGATATATTTTTATGCACTGAAGACTCAGATGAACGTAGCACTGGTCGTTGAACACAACTATTAAGTAATTTGGTACTGCCATTTAGCTCGATTTTTAGTGTTTAAACCGTTTATGTTCACACTAAGCAAATAACAGTCTTCGCAATGATGTTGTGGTCCTCGCCAAATAGTTGGTGTTCCAAATGTAAAAGATCTTCTTTTACCACTTTTCCATAATCTTAAATATTCCAGACACGATTTACAAACGCAACTGGGATTCCAAAACTTCTCATTTTTATCCAAGAGCATCCCAAAGAACTCAAAATAGGTATTTTTCACTAACTCTAATAAGGCTTTCCTGTAATTTTTAAGTCATATTCTCCGCATATGTAACAAAAATAATCTGGATTGTTTAAACAACGTCTCTTTGAACTACTCATGACACAAAAACTTCAAATACTAATCTTAACACAGTAAAATACACCTGTTGTCGGTTAATATACGCGATTTAATGATAAAAATCAAAAACAAAGTAACTGGAGCTGCTCAAAAAAATTTGAGGATAGATTTGAAAAAGCAGGGTCATAAGTAAACATTATTAACCACAAAATTCGCGGCAACAGACAAAAAGTTAAATTTTGTAAACTAGTAGGCATGTAAAGTAATTATGAACATTTGTTATGTAGATTTCTGGAGTGTAGGTAAGTATTAAATCTTAAATACTCCTGGCGTATGTGAATTTCACTTAAAGTGTTTTAATAAATCAGCAATCGAAAAACCTCGATCAAGAACGATTTCCAAACATTGGCTAAAATAAAACCACTCATTTTACAAGCGATATTTTTATGGCAGATAGTTTTGTCGAATTGGCTAATTCCGTTAGGGCAAATCTAATAAATCCGGAGCGAGCCATTCTGCGGGAACGTCTCAAAGCTGTTTCATTATTCGGCATTAGCCGACGGTCGGCTACGCAAATCTTTCGTCCCTCCGTACAACCCAAGAACCCCCAATTTCCTTCATTACTTACCTCCAGTTCGAGACAATGGCAAGACGACGACAAGAAAAAAATAATAATAATTTCAAGTGGAGTAACGCTGAAAATCTTTTCACGGGAACAAGAATTATTGTTGTTTTGCAAGCGAGCTCTCAGAGACAAAATGCACCATCCTTATTACGCTATTGTTCGGTGTTACGAGCTTTATTCATTTTTACTTGGCTCAACTTGAATGCTTATTAATTTAAGACCGTGATAAGCTCGAATTCTTTTCAATGAAAGAAGGAAATGTCTGGCCATTGTGAGCTATTTTACATGCTATTGAGTTGGACGATGTACACGTTTACTCTGAAAATCTTAAGGTTACTCAACCGGCTTTAATGAGCACATTGTCTAAGATAAAAGTATGAGTAAAATATTTTGAAGAGAATTGTGGTCCTTTAAATGTTATTGTCTTTATAAAATACTGCATTAAATAATTCTGAGTTGTCCATGTTTGCATTGTTTGCAATATCTGAAAGTAAATAGCAATACGATACAAACGTAAGCAAGACGAACGTGTGGCATCCAAACAATGACTGCACCTACTATAGATCACGTTAAACGCTTTATGGTAATCGAAATATGCTCAAATATGCTGTTGAGAGATTAGAACTACCATCGAGCATGCAAGAGTGAGTTGAGCTTCCATATTTTTGGGTAACCCGTAAAGAAGCGTATCGGAAGTTTTGGAACTAGCGTGTTTGTGGAATCTTTGAGGCGTCTATAAACATTTCGACTAGCCCGTCGCGGAGAAAGTTGAAGGAATAATACTTGTAATGTAAGAGTAACACAATTTTGTTGAAACGTTGAAGGAACGTCGGAGTCGGTCTGCCTAAACCGCGGTATTATTTCTGAAAGCGTCGTCTCAAGACGGAACTGCATTCCCCCTAGGGGGCGAGTCAAGAGTGATTACGAATTTTAATTATTTTTTTAAGCCGGTTGTGAGGTGATGTTTCCCCAGCGCCGAGGCTTATGCAAACAATCGACTCGCACTTGGAATTAATCTGACTTGGGGTTTTTTCCTTTCGCGACAAGGAATTAACAAGCAAAGAAGTCATTAAGTCGGAAGATATTCGAGGATTCCTTTTAATTGCGGCTTCCTTGGCGTCCAGTTTTCTAATTGGTTCGTGTCGACGAATAACTTGAGCGAATCGAATTTGTCGCGAAGCATTTTTAGACGATCCCTAAATTATTTTTCCTTTTAAAATGGATACTTGATTCTGATTATATTTCCTTGATGTATTATTTATTATGTCGAGATTGTCTGATTTGTAATTTCAGTAATTACTTTTTATGAAATATCTACCATAATTTGAGTTGTGAATTAGGTAGGTACTTTATGAAAAGTATTATAAAAATTCTAATAATTGTTTAAATTATTGACATCATCAACCTTGACGACCAGGAGCAAAAAATGTGTTAAATATATTTTTATTTGTTTAAGATTTCGAAAGATCATGCAGCCTTCTGCTGCCGCTCATAACAACTGTGATCTAAGAGATCAATACAAATCAATCAAATCCAAACAAAAAGTTTTTAACTGTTGGAAATCGTTAAGGAGTTTCCTCCATTGTCCATTCGGCTATATCATCAGATGGACTCCAGACGACTATTAGTGATGTGCTACGGTAAATGTTATCCATACAAGTCCCATCGAACATTGCGAGTGTGAACTTGAGTCGCCGAGGGTATGGAATTGCCGCTCCCTGCTAAAACAATTTTATTGTGCAGTCATAGTTAAATTTAGCTAATAAGAAAAATGTACATAAGGCATTGTAAATTCTCTCCATCAATCTGCAATGGACCGTAATCACAGAAGTGAAAAGCTGGCATTTGTGTGAGTTGCCATGGTAACGAATTCCGTATCAAACGCGAACGGAGAATAAGCATTTAAGCGTTAGGCACTTTACACACAACGCCATTTGCAAGCGACTGGGATCTTGTCAATTTATGAAAGCGATGCGTCTACGATGCGTCTTCTGTCAATGAATAGTGTCAGATACAGCGAATTTTGGATTGCGTTGCAGTCCCGTAGCTCATAAATAGCGTTGTGTGAGAAGAGCCTTATAGGTACAATTAACTATTAGGTTGAAATATAACAAAAAATGCCGTCTTACCTGATAGCAAGACGCTCTGCATTAAAAATCCGACCATTACCGTCTAATATTTTAAAATACATAAACTATCCAATTATATCTGAACTTTATCCGTTTCAGCGAAATCGTTGCCTTTATAATCTAGAACGTCATACTGACATGACAAGGTAAGTGATTTTAAGCGGTAAATGGGGTTGTAATGAATTATTTGTGACTTGCGTGCAGTAACTTCTAATTGTCGAACGAACAGCACTTGGAAGGAATGGCATCGATCGATGCAATAACTGACGCTTGATACCTCTAATTGATTCTTTTTAATACCTCGGCGTGGCGGTAATAATACGTCGGCGTATTGATTGAGAATGTTAATTGACATGAGAATAAGGGGTTGATGGTTTGTAAAATGCAAATTTAATGTTCCGTATTTGGTACTGTTGTACCTACATTTGTACATATTTTGTACATATATAGGTACCTATGTGTAATTAACTTTTTAACTATTGCTAACATTATAAATCTGAAGAGTGTTTTTCTTTGAAGGAGCTAATGTCAGGAACTACTGATTCGAATTGAAAAATTAGAAAAACACTTATATGTGGCATGTGTATATGCGACCGTAACTTTGTCTGCCTGTCTGCTTCACTTAGAATATCTAGGTATAACCTACTCATACAACGAAAATTTTCAAACTTACAGATGGAGCCGCGAGTTTGTAGTTTGTAGGTATTACATTTCAAGTTTACCCATTTTTTAAGAAACGAAGATATTTTTATTAGTACATGTATTGTGTTTAACTCTATAATATTTTATATCAATATTTTTGGGTAAAATCTAATTAATGTAATAGTATATACTATCTATAACTTTCATTAGGATGAAATCTTATTAGGCAAGATAATATATCACTAATTTATAAATTACCAGAGGAGATTAGGGTAATTTGTCCAAAACAAACCAATAATAGACGTACTCTGATTGAGCAGCTCCGTTCAAATGACTCATTTATATTAACGAACAAACTCATCAATACTCATTCACTTGATTTGGATCATTCCACGAAGATCCTTCGCTAATTGAAATTGAAATCTGATTTCATTCGCCCCTCCCAAGACGTCTTACCGCGAATGGATAAACTTTAGAATTTTATAATTTCTTTGTATTTGAAACAAGTTGATGGTAAATATCACCACCTATACCTGTTAAACGGTGATAATGCGATCAAAAACTGTAAGAGACTACAGTTTAGCGCATAAACTTACAAAAAATTATCTACCTGTGATTAATACATAGTATACCTAAGTCCAAGTCAAATTATAATACTGCCTAATGTTCGACCTTAATTGTCATGAAATAAAGCTCAAATTTAAATAATTTCCTATTAGATGAATCTGAGTCGAGTTGGAGGTAAGTCGATGTTATCTGCACGATAATTGGAAAGACTTACCCCAGATCAGTTGAATTTAAAATATTAATTACTTGTGAGTGAGAAAATTACCTGCAGTACTGTATTTAAATTCAGCATTTTAAATCATAAACTTACTACAACTCCATCTTTAAGTTCTGGATTTAATTTGCATACATAGCGTATAATTTTTATTCTGTAAGAAAACAAATATATTGATTAAGCATCGTCTTGATCGATCATCGTTTACCTATATCATAGAACTAGGATAAATGATAATAATTCGGAAGTACATTAATAATTCTATTATCGCTTACCCTACGACAGTGAAACCCCATTCTACCTCGGATCTCCCCGTGATTAAAAGTATTCGTGAAAAATACAAATAATAAAATTACAGTATCGCTAACGACGTCGTCTCCCCAGAATCCTTTTATATTTTCGGAGAATAAATTAAAGCCTAGGAAGGGAAAAAGAAAGCCACCACCCGCAAACAACGACTAACGATTTCACGTTGTTAAAACCCGCTTTCACTAACGTTATGGCTATTATTATGAGTTGTAAAAATTTCCTTGAGTTTTCAGTGAAACGACCAAAACCGCTATTGTTAAATACTTAGGAATACAGCATCAAAGACTGCTGTAATTAAATATGATTACAAGGGAAAATGTTTCTTAGAATTTGTTAGACCTGTGCTATAAAAATATTTAAAATATTTTGCGTTGTGATCGGTGCACTTTATGGCATAAGTGCATACTTGCATAGCATGCATGCAGACCTATGTACTTAGTTCATTAAGGTAACAAAAAAAACCCATAAATGACTAAGCGAGGCTATGAACTAAGTCACCGTTGAATTCTACCACCAGAGGCGTTTACAAATCTTTATGACTAGAAAATTCTCAGATATAAGATTTTATTTTACTCAGATAAGAGGTAATTTTTTATGCATCTAATTTTGAAATAATCAAGTCTGTTAGAGGATCTTTTCGTTATAAAAACTTATTGTAAATTCTACATTTTATAATTAAAATAAAATATAAATCAAAATCAAAATCAAATGCAAATTTAAGGTTTCTGAACCAGAAATCCAAGTTTTGAGTAACGGGTGAAATAAATATTTAAATATATTATAATAAACTTCTAAAATGATATCGCATGAACCTAAATTAAATTAACAAGAGATACATAGATTAACCAATGGGTAACAAATGGTCACCACAAGCAACAGCAACAGCAGTCAAACAAAATTATTTTATAAATTAAAATAGGTACTTAAAATAGGCATTTTTTAAAATAGGCCAAGTTTAACATTAATTAATCTATCAGTTGTATAGTTAGAGTTGTAAAGAACTCGAGTCTTTGAGTCCTAAATTTTGAACTCGGTGACAGTTTTCACGACTCGAGTCTTAATCGTAAGACTCATAAGACTAGAGAACTCAAGTCTATATGAGCTCTTGAACTCGAGACTCGAGACTCGAGTCTTCTTTAGCGCTCGAGTCCTTTTTACGCGGCGAGTCGCGCTCGAGTTCTTTTCCGCTTGGAGTCTTTCTGTTTAAAGCAGCCAATAAAAGGTTACTTTTGTGAGATATAATTATGTGTAACCAGAAGGCGATGTCGAAAAATATTATTATAATGGTATAGAAGTATAGATATAAATTCTAAATAAATCACTGTCAGCATTTCGAAGAACAGTTTGAAGAAGACTCGAGCTCTTTTAAGACTCGAGCTCTTTTTAAGACTCGAGCTCTTTTTAAGACTCGAGCTCTTTTTAAGACTCGAGTTCAATTTTGGCGCTCGAGTTCAATTTTGGCGCTCGAGTCTTCATGATAGGACTGAAGCTCGGCTCGACTCGAGACTCCGAGTTCTGTTAGTTCACTGAGTCCTAGAAAATTGAGCCGAGTCTATCGAATTAAGACTAAAAGACTCGAGTCCTTTACAACAGTGTGTATAGTGCCATTTCTGGTTTTCTTATTTTTTTCCAAATTTAATGTGACATTTAATTTTAAAATTAGGAAATCTGCAACATTAAACAGTGTTAAAATTCATCACGGTATTGGGATAGGGTGACCACAATTTCTAAGTGGATAAAAAATTCCTTTTATGAAAAATATATTTTTTGTCATTGATTGTGATTCCGTTACGAATTTCCATAACCATTAATTCCATACAAGTGCGGTGTAGTCACAAGAAAAATTGCCCTATTTTGAGGATGGATGACGCGAATTAAGAAAGCAATTACTCATCGGAAAACGCACGGGGGCGGAATGCTAATAAGACGAGAGTATGACTAAGAGCTATTTTTCATTTGGTTTCCAGAACCATCAATGAATTCGTAATTAAGATGGAAATATCGCTCTCAATATTGTGCTCATAATTTATCTCAAACAGTTATGTATTATGGGAAAATTCACCCTGTAGATTCAGTAAAAGCGTTTAAAACAGTTAGCGTAAAAATAGACTAATGTTTGGTCAATTTTTTGCTCTTCACACGTGTTAATAGCAGCCGATTGCCCAAGTAGCTTTTCATGTACTGAGTGAAATTTTATGTAGGTATCTCTTGCCTTGATTGATATGAATATACACTACACCAGAACAGCCGTTCTATCTATCTAACCACACTAAGCCTAGTGTGGTTAGATAGCTAATTTAATCATAGTAGTTGGAGAACATACAATACGTCCTACCTAAGAATACTTTAATTATTTATTTATAAACAAAGATGACTCATCGATGCTATTTAACGGATAGTACTTAAAGAAAAGCTCATGTGATTCACGTGTTTGAACTTTATCCATATTCTGTTGATGTGCAACGTCAGGCCAGGCCTGTGAAAGTTTCGCGACGAGCTTTATGTTCATAAACTTTTGCATGGTTGAATCACTGTTTATGCCCTTCGATTACTTTGGGAACTGTTGACAGTGTATTGCTTCAACACTTTTTGCACTTTTTATTTGTGTCTTTTATTTGTGTCTAGTATTAGTAGTAGTAGGAGTTTAATAATTGCTTTTTACAAAAAAAAATAACCGACTTCAATCTTGATAAGTAGAGATAACTCAAAAACTACTCGCCAGATGGCGCTCAATTCAAAATGTAAGTGTAAAGTTCTCGTCACAACAAATTAATGAAGCCCAAACACTAGATAACTGCAGTAAATCGTTGAGGAGTTCCCTCGACTGTCTTTCGGCTTCATCAGATCGACTCCAGATCTTCATGAAATGGTAGCGCTTTAATGTACTTATGATAACATGAACAAACACACTAGTTGTCCATACAATTTTCGAAAGTTCCCCTCGATTTCTCTGAGATGCCATCATCAGATCCTAGTTTCCTTATCAGGGGACCCCACTGCGCATATCTACTTTACAACAAAAAAAGAATTATCAAAATCGGCCCATAAACGATGAAATAATCGCTGAACGTACATAAAAAAAAAGCATATATACGGTCGAATTGAGAACCTCCTTCTTTTTTGAAGTCGGTTAAAAATATGTATAGGATAATTTGATAAACAGCGTCAAGTAACTCAGACTATACAATAAAAATATTCAAACAAAGGAATTTAGAACAATATTTGCGTAACAATGCAAGCCGGATATTTGATTCTTTTGGATACTTTTAGTGCATCGTTTTCGACTTGTTTTATAGCCTTTTACATTGTAATTTAGTGTTTACGTGAAATATTTTAGAGAAGCGCCAATTTGGATAAAGATTTTGTATCGGGATATATAAGATTTTGAGTCAACAGCACGGGATATATAAAAATAGAATATAAATATAAAAATAGGCCGTTACTTCAAGTTCCTTAACTTCTTAAATCTTGGTATGTGTAGGAACAGAAACGTTACTATCATTTACTTTTCCAAATAACAATTAAGTACAACTCAGTCCCAAGGTCACTCGAACATTTAAGTCCATCAGACGTCGAGATGTAGGTACGTCAGAGCACCGCACGTTTTTCCGTAAGCCCTCGAATTTTCCCAACTTTTTCCGCTTCGGCCACTTATCACCCCTCCTCTCCCGCCAACCGCTAATTGCGTCCGTTAATTAGGAAACGTCGTGAGTGTTTACCGAGAGAGCTAAGTGTGAAGTTCAGTCCCTACTGAAAAAGTGTCCTATTGTACGCGATAGGCGAGGAAGTATTTGAATCTTTTTATTGTTTAGAAGATTAATAATTTGCTGGGCCCTTTTACTAATGTATGTTAAGATACGATATAATGTGTGAAAGAATTATGAAGGTAAATACTGGTATTTTTGCTTTGCTATATTTTATTTTTTTAAACGGAAATTAACTAATAATATTTACTGCAACATACCTATTTATTTATAAATAGCATAAGAGAAACCAGATACACCCGTTTTAGTCATCTGTTTGTTAATTGATTTAGTTTCTATTTGTTCGGTTAAGTTTAACAGTAGTGAAGTGTTTGTATTGTAAGTACATAGAAAAGTATAGTCTCCAATATACAAAATAAATGTAGGAATAAATAAACATAAACATAAAAATAAATAAACATAGGAAAAAATATTCAAAATTCCCAAAAAATATTTACTTAATCTTTGTTATAAATTTGATCATAATACAGCAGCACTAATTTTTCTGTAGTCACACACATTTTCTCGTTTCGCTATTGGCGTTTTAAGTTGATAGGTACCTATCACTGTTACTATTCAGTGTCTTACGATGGTACAAGTACCTACCCCAAGATGGCGTGAAATTACTTCCGGCCAAGTTGAAACTTAGAAAATAAACTTGGTGGGATTAATTAGCTGATGGGATGAGGATTAGACGCTGCGTCTGCCGCTAATAAGATTATGAGAGTTTTGTTTCTGCAACTTTTCAGCTTTACTTACCTTAATTTTGTCGGCGTGTTTAAGGTTTCTTTACCTTCTTTGCTTATCCAATTTCAATATCTTAATATGTTTAGTACGATTTTGTAAATACATTTTATTTGGATACCCTAACGAGACGGTTGGTCCTACTTACTGACCAAAGCCACAGTCTAGTAAATGTGCCAAAGCTATCAATAATAATTGCTTTTTACAAAAAAAATAACCGACTTCAACCTCGATAAGCAGAGATAACTCAAAAACTACTCGCCAGATGGCGCTTAATTTAACATGTAGGTGTAAAGTTCTCGTCACTACAAATTAATCAAGCCCAAACACTAGATAACTACAGTAAACCGTTGAGGAGTTCCCTCGACTGTCTTTCGGCTTCATCAGATCGACTCTAGACCTTCATGAAATTGTAGCGCGTTCATGTACTTATGAAAACATTAACAAACACACTAGTCGTCCCTACAATTTTCGAAAGTTGCCCTCGATTTCTCCAAGATGCTATCATCAGATCCTGGTGATCCTTTTAAAAAGACCCCACTGCGCATATCTACTTTAGAACAAAAAAAGAATTATCAAAATCGGCCCACAAACGACGAAAAAATCGCTGAACAAACATAAATTATAAACAAACATTTTTCGTCAGCCCTTCAGGCTATAAAAAAAAAAATAAAAAAAAAGCATATATACGGTCGAATTAAGAACCTCCTTCTTTTTTGAAGTCGGTTAAATAGGGTTGGCTGTGGTAAGAAATGGGTTAATTTAACTTTTATTTGCCTCTAAAGTTATGTGATAAACTTATCATCAATGTTACATAATGAGCATGTCCGTTGGTGTTTATTTACCGTGTGTGGTTCATTATTTTAGAACCCTTATAGATACACGGGATCATAGATTTAATTGCGTTGAGACGACGGTCGGTTCTTTTAGAAAAAAAAAGCTATTAAACTGTTTTTTTTTCAAGAATTCCGCAACCCGATATCGTTAATCACTCTTACAGTACATAATTAACGATCCGTATGCAATCCGTAACACAAATACTGTACCTAACTGTTCAATTAATTACAGTAACAAAAATAAGTTTCACGCGAGTTTATTGTATTTACCCTCTCAGGTGCTAGAGAAGTTATGGCGATATACAGACGAAGGTAAACAGTAAAGGAAAACAAAGTCAGAGCCCACGTCAAAGAAAATTAATCGGGCCGAGGTGTGTCAGCGGACTGTAATTAACGCGTAGCTGGCTTAATTACAGGCCGTATTGAGGCTAAGTGAAATGTGTCATCCGTGCTGGCTTTATTAGACGTAGCGGTCGGTTAAACGGCCCGCTGTTTATTAACACTTTTCACAGTTTCTGAAGGACTCTAGTTAATAATATATTATGGCCTCACTTCGTCGGGTTGCTTAGGTATTTATCACGATTACAAAGAAATCCAAAAAAGTTTAAACGATGTTTTGTGAAACGGGACTATTAAATTGATATAGGTTGTTCTTTGTTGATAAATAAACAAATGGTATCTAATTGTTACGTTTAGAGATATAAAAATTGCGTGACCATAATTATAATGCATGTATTGGCAAAAAAATTTGGTCCTAATAATGGATGTTTTTGCCATTGACAATTTTTTTTTGTCTGTGCTCAATTTTTTTATGTTGAAATTGCTTGAAACAAAATTAAAGAATTTAATTGAAAGGATGTAAAATATCAATATAATGCTGAGATTATATTTGGTATTTATTTTATAAAATTGATCGATCTCGATCGAATAGTAATATTATTGTTCGATCCACGCAAACGAAGCCACAAGCGGAGCTGGTTAAACTAAATTCACAGCCGTCGATTTCAAAGTCCTATATTCCGTAAAGTTAACAAGGTAAGATCGGATTATGAAGAAATGCGACGTTGCTACCATAAACACGAGGTTCCGTGTGATTGTGTTTTGTTATGACAGCGAGTTGGCAACATCGGGTTCGGCGACCCCACTCCCAGTTTTAATGATAAAAAAATGCGTACAAGGAGGGGAGTAAGTGCCATCGGAGGGAAAAAACTACGGAGAAAAATATTTGGCGCGACAGGTTGCCCACCCGCCTCCGAGGGTGGTTGATAAAAATTAAATCTTAACGACGGAAATTTAAAGATGACGCTCGAACGATCAAGAAGAGTGCACATCTGAGCCCGAGGGCCTTAATTGGGCAGAGTGGGCTAAGGATGTCGCGAAGAACGCGTTTTATATGAGTTGGCGTTGATTGATTGTAGGTAGGTATGTTTTGTATAAATGAATCGGATCGTTCAAAACGAACTCGAGTTACTGTAAGCATTGGTGATGTATCTGAAAACAGCTCTTCTTTAAAATGTTGGTTGGTGGCGGAGACATGCTACTAGAAGTTAAAAACAAGTTAATGCAATATATTGAATTCAAATTGAATTTTAATTTCAAAATAAATAAATAATAGACTTCTTTCTTAAATAGACCTCTTGTGCTTAAGAAGGTGAAGCTAAAATGAAGTGTTTTATCTCAATATTTATAGCTAAATGTGATCTATAGGTAGATACTCCCTCCGATTAAGGATCCGATGATAGGTTAAATTTAATAAAAAAAACTGTACCGAATTCACGCTTCTTTAAAAAATTTAATAACGATTCGATTAAAATTGAGGCCCCAAAACATAAATGTATGAGGCATTAAAAATATCGTTTTATAATATTTTTCAAATAACTTGCATAATATGGATTGTAACAGATGGTAATTAGGAAGAGCCACTTATTTAATTTTGATAGTAATACCTCGCCTGCTTTAGGTATATATATAATTCCAATCAAATCAAATTAGTAAAACATAATTAAATTTGCAGTTTGACCACCAATTTTAGGTAACAAATATGCACCTTTGTTGAAAAATACGATAAAAAAATTCGTAAAACCACGGCATTATTGAATATCGAGACGACGAACTTCTTTTCGATTTCGAAAACGTGGAAACATCACGATAGTTTTAAATTAAAATTCAAATGAAATCGTCAATTTTCGACGTACTGAAATGGATCAAAGCTTGTAAACTTTTCGCGTGCGTCTAACAATCCGCGACTATTCAATTTTACCAACAAGAGACAGTGTTTATAAGAAAACATCAGTCTGAATAACGATAAATAAAACGACGTCTCATATTCACTGAGAATTGAAATTCAAATGGAGATGCAGAAGATTTGCATCAGGCGGCATCGGCTATTGATTTTCCTACGTCTTGGGGCTACCATTGCAATCCGCCTTGTTTAAACTTTTTATTTCACTCTTCACTCGGGTTTTTTGTTTCAGCCGCGCGCCCCACAGCTCGCTCCCCTAAAGTATTCCCTCTTGCATAAAAAACGCTTCTAATCGATAATTTGTGTGGGGGTGCATTAAGCATATCGCTAGAAATGTGCCCGAGTGTTTTTCTCAATGCTTTGAGATTTCACCCCACGGCTATTTTTTGTTTTGCTGGCCATCTTGAAAGCGGAAAGCAGAAAATCTTCCGTTTCCTGATCGAATAATATACCTAAGACTTATTTATTTGGTACTGAATAATTTAATGTAATACTGTATGGTTCTTTTGATCTGAATCCTAAAATAAGCTGGTTCATTCTTTTAATCTTTCTCCTATACCTCTAGCTGTTTTGATACTTCACTACTTCACAGATTATGTGCGATGATATATTTGTATATCTATTGTCTCTCACTGTAGTATTCTGGCATACCTGCAATTTTCTGGTCTCCGTCTACATCTGTATGTATGCATTATTATCCTATTATTATAGGTGACAAACGAGCAGTCAAGTCACCTGATAGTGAATGGTCGGCCTGAAAGACGAGAAAAGTCGTTGGGCGGCTGACTCGTGGAGGGTGGTAGTTTATCGGTTTCATGGAGAAATAATAATTCCAGTAGGCAAGGAGCATCTTCAATTTATTTAATTGATTAACAACATTAGTTTTATCAATAGTGCCACAAAAGCTATAAAAATGAGATTAAAAGTGAAATGGAATTCTTACGAGCTTTCAATTGAGAGTGTTCATTCTTTTTGTGTATTTCCATGGCTAAATGTCAAAGATAAAGTCAAAGTGTCTACGGTACCCAAAATTAACACCCGTAGCTCAATTGGTAGTGATTCTGAGACACGAGGGGTCTTGAGTTCGATTCCCAGTCATGGTAAAGTATCTGACATGTTTGAGCTCGAGTCTTTGTGATGTCCATTTTATAGGTATGTTGTTTGTACGATCATGCACATGAATACTACCGTGATATATAGTTTTAGATATTACTTAAGAATAATTAGTGACATTCGCGCGAACACGAAAGTCTTCAAGTGTAAGATGAACTTCGAAAATGATACTGCGATGTTTTTGACACATTCTTGGAATTCAAAGCTGTTAAAGCTGTAAAGGTTTTTGGTCGCACATCAAAGCGTACACTTAAAACCTTCGTGTGGTCTCTCACTCATTCGGGCAATGTTAAAAGTTTGCGTGCATGCGTGACCGCGCGAAGACACTACGAAGAGCCAAGTACCGAAAAAATATTCATCCATCATTCAAAATACCTGACCGAATCTGGACCCGCTCAGGCTTCACCAAGCCCCAAGCGCGTAAAGTAGCAAACCAAGTGGCCATTCCGTCGTAAAATGTATTTACAATTGAAAACAATGTCTGTAGGTAGATACCATTGTGTAGGATGTAATCGGGTGAGATCCGTGGCGCACACCACCATGGGATGCGGCTAACTGCCAATATCTAATGCATCTGATCGAGCTGTCCCATTGTGTTTGCTCTTTATGTTTTTTATTCGGAGGGACGTGGCGATAATGTTTTTATGGCCGTGAGGGTCGTCGCCTTAATCAGGGTACGTTTTGATTAAACACGTTTGTTTTTGCACGTTTTGTTGCAACGTATGTTATATAACAATGTTTAGATATTATATAAATGATAACTCAAAATACACTACGCCATAGAAGTTTAAATATTTATTATTAAAATATCCCTCGCTGGGAATCTAACCTAGAAAATTTAAAGGGAGCTTGGCATGGTAACCAATTATGCCATTATGCGTCATAGTGACAACATGAGTGAAGTAAAGTCGGCCAGTAAGTGGTCAAACTGATGGTAGGCATACCGTTACAGACGTCATCGATGACGTCAACTAAAAGGTGCACCAGTTTATAATACTGCCGCCCACTCATGTGGCATTGTTCGATACAAAATCGACCAATATATTTCACCTGTATTTTAAGTGGCGAGATACCAAAGTAAAAGTATTTTACTTAAGATATAGCTTTACCACCCAGCATTTTAGCAAAATACCTTAGCAGATTAGCAAAACGCCTAATATTGAGACATTTTATATATGGGTAATCTCTTTATCGTGTCATAAATATGTCATCTAGTTCTGTCTGATTTCTAGGTGTCTTTGCTCTTTTAGATTTACGATAAGATGTGCATAACTAAACCAAATGGATAATATGACAAAGGTTAAAAATAGATCAAATCTGTCGATTTGGATTGCAAGGGTCTCCGTTAATCTTGAGTCCAAGTGTCCTACTACTACTACTACTACTACAAGTCCTACTACCCCTACCCTACCAACCTTACGACACCTTACGAGGTTCTATGGCTAGCTTCCTGGACTCTCGGAATTGATTTCCGTATCCGACGGTAACCAAATACTTTATACTCGTAGAATATTTACGTAAAAAAGTCAAGAGACTCAAAATGGCAAAATGCATATAATTTTTCCAAATGTCAAACACACGACGAGGTGCATACTCGTAAAATGCTCGGATGGGTGATAATATTTTAAAATTTGCGAATTTTAGTGTTCATCATAATGTTCTCAAAAGGTCAGTGGAGCAAAAGGGCATTTCAAGTTATGGGAAGAGTTTCTCAATAACAGTAAACTGCTATATTTATACTCATATGTTATAAAAAAAAATTGCTTCACTGTTTTTATAAGTAAAAATCATTGACAATACTTGTTCATCGTAGAAAACGTTTAAAAATACCAAAAACAAATGTTGATGTTCTGAAAATTTTATTAGTCTGGGTCATTCAGGACATTTATATGTTCAAGCTGTGATAAGAACCCGGGACCCCTCGATTCATAAGAAGGCACTATTCTCTTATTTCTGAATGAAGAAAAATGAACAAAATATTCAGGTTAAAACATACTTAAATAACAATGAAGATAGAAAGGTAGGAGTAAATAACATTTGAATTATGTACGTAAGTTTAATTTATAAACGTACTTGTATCGCCGTGTTACATTTAAATCCTATTAAATTATAAATAAAACCCATATTGGATTAACTTGCAACGAAGTAAATAAACAATTGCGCGTAGCGAACATCGCCTAAGCACATGTAGGTCGCTTCATAATATTATTATAATTTACTCTTTGTTTCACAGTAGAAGGAAAATCCATAGAGAATCATATTCGCTATTTTCTACACTCCAAAAATAATTCAACTTATTACTTTTTGTACGTTAGAATACTTGACTACAATCCCACCTGACGGTAAGTTGCGAGGATGTCCAAGATGTTGAACACACAGACTTATATAAACCCTAAAAACTCTCCTTTTGAAGACTCTCACATCTTAAACAGGCGGAAACACAGACGTGTAATTATAATCAAATGTTAAGATACGCCACCGTCTCTTGTTATTGTAATTATTAAACTACTTACTTTGATTAGTAGAAACACGTGTTGCATAATATGTACATATTATGTATATGGTCGAATTGAGAACCTCCGTCTTTTTGAAGTCGGTCAAAAAAACGGAACATATTGAATTTTAGTCCCTTCCATCAATTTTCTCCCATCTTTATTTTGGTAAGTTATTTTCATTATATTATTAATCGACATCATTCTGATCATATATAATCTATTTAATATACTTAATCTTCAAAAAAATAGGATATACCAAACACTCAAAGTAAACCAGCTAACTAACAGAATTAAAATGCTAAGTAAGTAATTTATTGTACCTAACACAAACAACACGTTATTCACAAATGCTCAAGCTCAAGAATGTATCCGACCAACTCATAATAATGATTCAAAACGGTAGTTTGAGACTAAGTTTTTCATAAAACAAGGTATATGAGTCAAGAACATTGGAGTTATAAACAAGAACACCACCCCACGCTTTCACCCCTTGCTCGAAAAAGTCACCCCGCACGTATGAACAGAAAAAAGGGCACCAGAGGGACGATACGCATCCCAAGTAAGCGAACCTCATTGCTGGGGTCTGCAGATGTCTTTAATGGCTTTAAATTATATGTAGAGAGAGCTAACTGCTCTCTGGTAGGTGATAGATCGCTGTGGATATTGCTCTGAATGCGTGTGTGTGGATCTTTATAGAGCTCCAAATGGGTATGTTATGGTGTGGTCAGAGTAATTAACGATTTGATTATTTCGCTAAAAACTTGTTTTGTGTCATGACAAATGTAAATTGTCTGTCAGAAAGTTTAAGATTAGCAATACATGTGTGGTTTATGCCAAATAGAGTTAGTTAATCTTATGTTTTAATTAAAAAATTAGTACTTACGTTAAGTAGCGAAAATTATATTTAGTATGCGATTTTAAATTAAAAAAACAAAATTAAGGTGGATTGAAAAATTATCCGTGGCACATATTTTTCACCTTTTGAATAGATCGTGAAGATAATGTTGACGCATTTTATGTTACTTCTAAAGGAGTTTTAAATATGAACACAAATAATAATCGCCAGCTAATTTAAAATCTAGTCCGAGTATTACACAAAGCGCTAAACATTTCAGTGCAAATCATCTCACTCATGGCTGGGCACGATTTCGTGCGATTCATTATCAAGGAAAAAAAAATCCGCGGAGAAATTGTAAAATAATGTCAATTACCGTGCAAGCGAGTCGCAGTTACTAACGATCATCATTACGCATTGTGATTACGTAAATAGAGACGGTTGGAGGGAAACGAGGCGGGCGGTTGCAGTTTTCCGCTTCGCTCGTCGCGCGCCGGTGCCTCTCGTTAATGTAATCACGGCTTTGTCTTCCACTCGCAGTAAATAGGCAACGTTCTAACGATAGATAATTTATTTAATATTGCATTGCTAGGTCCACTTATGATGGCATATTAGTTGACGTGACATTACTGCAACAAATTCAATAAGTAAAGTATGTTATTCAACCGGAATGGTTTGACCTGAATCGCTAAACGTTATAAATGGATTTATGCTTCGTTATTCAGACGTTTGTCGTCAAGACTGAATCGATTTTTCTATTATTTTCCATTAAAATTAATTCAAATATCTTGTTTTTTTGTTTTTTCAAATCAGATAAATTCATAATCAAAACATTGTGTATAACGGTTGTACTTCACTATATCAATTTTAAGGAAGGAACTAATTATAACTAAGACCTACAGAGTACTTACTTTATCACGCTACTTCAATGCTGGTTGGTAAAGAAAACGTAAGAAATTTTTAACAAGTATAATCGACATTTTGATTTAGACACAGGAGGATTACACATTGTTTTCATATCATTAAATTGATGAATCGAAACAAAGAGTTTCCGGTTTCGCAGGTTGAATGACTTCCGTTGGTTGACATAGCTTTGTTTGTTACTGTATACCATAGTTCATTAGACACACTAGGGCGTGACTGATTAAATGTGCGAGTGTTTTTGTATGTATGGATTTCAAAATAATGCTGGATACTGTTAGTTATGCTTTAATTTTTCTGTGTTCGACCAGCCTCACATTGAGTCAATCCTATTCTGGATGAAAGTGTCGTAGTGGGTGACTGACTGACTGACTTTCTACTGGCCAGAGAGCCAGAGTCCCTTACTTTCTATTTTTACTTAGCAAGCTCCGCATCTGTGTACCTATACCTCTTATGCTTCCTAATTTTACAGCAGAATAGAAATATGTGTATGTACGGAAAATTAGGTAAGTACTTTCAAACTTATAAAGTAAAGAATTGCACCAGGTTCGCTTGTAGTTCGTCTATGTTATTGTGATAAATAAAAAAAACCAACAATTTTATAGCTTCTCTCCATTTTATGTGGTAGGTACTTAATTTGTAGCAATATTCGTTTACCAGAATAACGTCAAAAATACTTACAATAGATTAAATACAATAGGATATTCGTTAAATTTAATTAAGGCCATACTTGCGTTTAGAAGCGATCCTTACAGCTAACAAGACATATTGTATTCTTCACTCACCTTCTGTAACAAAGAAAATATACGATTATTAAAAATACAATTGAAGCATAAAACTGATTCAGATTTCTTAAAATACGGGAATCTCCAAATATGGACTATTGTTACGGAAAATAACAATTCAAGTATCACATAAATGCACATGAAACACAAAAGCCGATGTCTGCCGAGGGAGAAATTTAAAATATGTGTGACAATTATCGGTACAAGCGCTTAATAGTATCCTTACATTGTGTAAGACATTGGTAGCAAAAAAGTCCCCCTTAGTTAGGAAGATTTATTTGCAAATTACTAATAAATTTCGCCCGAAGTCTACATCGGGTTTGAGTATAAAAATGTATTTAAAATGCCGCGGTGGAAAATGATTTATTAGGTAAGGAGTGTCGTAAATTTGTCCACTAGGACTTAGACTATAGAGGCCATAAATATTGGGTACATTGTCCGCATTTCGTATGATATGGTTATTACTTCGGCCACTAAAATTCACGACGTGACTCTAGTTTAGGCAATTTGTGTACTAGGTAGTTCTGTTAGTGTTCTATTTGCGAGGCAATTCATTATTTCTTGGTGTTTGTATATTGTAGCTTTATACCTATTAATTATAACTAATAATTTATATTATCAATTTAAGACAAAGTTGTGTGTAAATTTGATTTATCCGATCGTATAGAAGGATTTTACTTGTGACGTTTTTTTTCTCAAACCAAGTGATATTTAACTTCATGTTATTAAAATTTCAATAATCCGCACTGAAGACATCTATTCTAGGCCTTCTCTGTAACGAGGACATCAATGCCATCTAGTGGACCATTAATGGCTAAAGCTAACTTCAACCGTTACGTTAATTATTATAAAATCATGTGCAGTTCGAAAAATTGTTAGATTTAATTAATGTTTTATAAGGCTAGAATTTCAAAAATAGAAACACCATAAGATAAATATCTTCAAATTGCAATTCATAAAAAACAAAAAGCTTCCCATGCGAAAGCTGTCTATCAAAGCTCCCAAAAAATTACACACGGGAATATTCATGTTCTGATTGTGTTAATTTATGCAAGACGATCCTATGGGTTTTATTTATAGCAAAAAATCTACAAAGGCCTCCGTCAAATCACGATCGGTACTGTCACCTAACACTTTCTTAGGGGAGGAAGTTCACCCCTGACGTCATTGTACTTTTGTCACTTAAGTTTTTTTAAATCTAAGCCAAGGAACAAAAACTATCTAATTGTAACAGTTTTTTTCGCGACGAATTTTAAGGTCGATTATTATTTTCTTTGTTGCACCTTTAAAAGCTTAAGCTTTGAACTGCACCGTTGGAATGATTGACATCTTATGATTAAAAGTTTCGCGATAGTGAATTGTATTTTTGATATTAAAAGAAAACACGCATTGGTATAAATAAAGTTAACTATTTAATTTCATGAAATATTGCTGATTAAAAAACCCGACAGCATTAGAGCGCTGGCATTGGTTAAGTTAAAAATAACAAACTTTTTATGATTTTATGATTTACCTAGGTATAAGTTGTTGTTTTTAAAAATATTATAATACGAGGTAGGTACTTATGTAGCTACGTATAATATAATTTATCGACAAGAAACACGAAATCTCAGTATTAATAGACACACCTGTGACTTCGTGAACTTCCAAACTAGTTATTAAACCAATCCGATCGATCGGAAAGGGTGGTATTCAACAAGAAACTTATAATAAATGCGCACAAAGGAGATCCGGTTCGATCCGGATTTCTATTATTTATAGTTTCCGATCGAACTCTGAATACGCCTTAATTATTGGCTTTAATGTGTCGCACCTTTATATTTTCTTTACTTTCACGCTTGTTGAAAACTTTCACGTGAGTTCATTTTTAACCGTTTTGTCAACTACTGGGTCATTATAGTTAAGTAGGTTAAAAAGTCTAAGGATGCAACCTTTCGGGAAATCTACGGACTTTTAAATATTATGGTAGCTTAGTAGGCATCCCGAATCAATAAGAATTCGGATGAATTTCGGACAACGTAGCATAGACTTCAAAAATATTTGTAATAAATTAATTACTAGGTATACTATATTATAATAAGCAGGAATCAGTTTTTTTATTTATGTTGAATATTGTTTCTGAAAAAAATTGTTTCTGAAAAGAATCTTTTCGAAGAATTCCATGTAGACGAGTGTAGTGCAATACAATACAGACGTAGTAACTTAGACGTTACTGCTATAGGTACTGAGAAAGAATACCTACCAAACTGAATAGTAACTAAAATAGTATTTATTTAAATAATAAATCAATTGATGATATTGCAACGTATCTTAATAACTCGTACTAAACGATACTTAATTAACCTTGCAATGTGAAACTACTTAAACTTATTGCCATTAAAATTCATACCTGGTTCATACAATTTAAGTGTAACGAAGTTGCCATTGGAGCGTAAAACTGATCTTGATTGAGCAGAGCCGTATTGATTGAGGGTTACCATAAAGCACCATGGGCAACCCTTGTGTCTTGACAACATGACAGACGGGAGACGGTTTTAATAAGTATGAAATTGTTTTGAACTGTGCTCAGAAAGCGTGAAGCTTTAGTAAGGATTAGGAGCGAGCGATCGTTAAGACATTTTTAGAGACTATCAAAGTTTGGTTTTCGTTTCGGAAAAAAAAGAATTTTATGCCAGCCGACTCTCAAGTGCAGGTAAACTGATTAAATTAAAAAAATTACTATAATTATTCAGAAAAAAAAAACAAAAATATAAGTAAAAAGATAAGAAAGATAATAATAGATTTGGTTTATGTAGATAGCAATGTAGATTTAAGATAAGAATTTTAAAAATAATAATTTGTTCAAGTACAAAAAGTTAAATATATTTCTGGTACTAAATATTATTTTCATAACGGTTTAAAAGTAACATCCATTACTATCTTAGGTTGGGAGCCACTGACTTTACCTATCAAGGTACAGCAACCATTGATTGTTACCACAATGAGCAAACTTTGCTGTCTGACTGTAAAGTGATATATTTATATTATTTTCGTAGCCCCTGTTGCTTTTTAATCCCTATAGAACACCGTAATATAATGTACATTCTAAGGGTTGAAAAACGTATATACAAAAAGTAAATAAACTGAGGTAATTTGAAAAATTACAGTTTGGTTAACTGTGAGTTTATTTTTGTTGAGACTTCAATAGAATCATTAATTATATTTGTTTCTTAAATTAAAATTGTAAGTGTACATTGTATATTTATCCTTCATTAAATGTACAGGGTCGAAAAATGGTTATGGGAAAATTTGTTCTATTGATATATTTTATTCAATTCGGTTATATTGATATCTAATAGGTATTTTTTAAAATGTCCGTATAAGAATTTAATGATCACTGAATTTACCTTAGGTAAGTAAAAACATCTCAAAAAATCTACACTCCTGACCATTTTATTTTCGGCATAATGTTCACAATGACATATAAACTCCGCTATTATAGGAGGTCTATAGTCTGTATAGTGTGAATATATCGTGTATAGTCTGAATTTTTGATGGAGGGTACAAACGAGCGTAGGAGCCCATCTGATGATAAGCAACCGGTACTCATCTAAACCTGTGATGGCATGAAAGGTAACACTGATGACTTGCCGGCTGAGAAAGAAGGAAGAGGAAAGAAAGAAAACACTGGCTCTGAAGCTCTTTGGGACACGATAAGTTGTTTAATGGCTGACTCAAGCAAGAGGGTTGTAGCTAGCCAGCTTCAGCTCTGCTATCAAACAACTGTACAAACTCTAGTACCTATAGAGATAATGCTACATACTCATAACTCTACACTAGGATTCCCTGTGTCATGGGTATAATGGACAACACACAAAACAAGGACATACACTCTCAGACGGAGAACGGAATTTTAAACTTATTATTCATCTAGCTGGGAAACGAACCCAAGACATTTGGACAGCGATCCGGCATCTTAACCATTGCGTCATTCGGATAGACTAGATTCCCTGTGTCATGGGTATAATGGACAACACACAAAACAAGGACATACACTCTCAGACGGAGAACGGAATTTTAAACTTATTATTCATCTAGCTGGGAAACAAACCCAAGACATTTGGACAGCGATCCGGCATCTTAACCATTGCGTCATTCGGATAGACTAGATATAAGTAGCTATACCTATTATAGTCTATGACAAGGCTTGACTTTAACTATTTTGCTTAAACCAGACACATAAAAGTCGTATAACAGTTTATAGCGAAGTTATCACATTACGAAATGACGTATCGGAACCTAAATGTTATGACAGCAGAATCTGAGCGCACCCTAACCGAACGTACCATAAAATAACCATTGCTTACATGTTATATGGGACCGTAAAAAGGTACATCCGACATAGTTGATGTACGGGTTAAATGGCTATCTGAACGTGTATTAAAATCTCACCAATACAAACTACTCGAGTGGAAACCGTAAAAAATGTACCCCCGTCACAGAGTAAGGAACGTTGCGACATGAGCGATAAAATTTGAAGTGGCGCGCTGTTTCTAGATTTAAATGTTTTTGGGTTATGTTACGAGCATAAATTTATATTACTATATTAAACAACAATTCGTAAAATATTATGTAAAAATTTTCATATTTAATTATTTTGAAATATTCAGGAGCTAATTAAGCCATAGTAATTACCTAATTAGCATGTATTTTAAGAAATTCCAATAATCATAAAATTAATTTATCGTTATCTATTTTGTGAGGCGTATAACATTTTGTCACCAAAGGAATGATCTTATGACGACTATGACCACGACAAGAGTGATACGAACAGAAAAAGGTACTATTTTATTTACCTATTAATTATATAATACGTCGTTATTCGATGGCTAGTAGTACACTTTTTCTTTTTCTCTATTTTGAGCGTGACCGTTCTAATCTTTCCATATTCTATGGCGCTCTATAAAGTACCGCAAATCAGTAGCAGACCAGGTAGTTCAGGGGATAAGCATGTGAAAATGTGTGTTCGACATACAAAAACCCATAAATAAGACATTAGCAGCTCGTATACGGCACTTCGCAAATGCTGTTACAATAGTTTAGGACATATTTACGACTTTGTAACGCTTTCTTAAATGTTTGTATGACGTTCTTAAATAAAGTACGGTACGTTATCTTCTGAGTTGTTAAGTTTTTTTGTAGTACCGTTACACAAATAGTTTGATATGGGATTATTATTAAAATAAATACCATAGAAGCCATAAAACTATGATAACTTAGGAGTTACATCATCTTTTTAAGTTAGACCTACTACTAGAAGAAACTTTAACATGCAACATAAAACTGCCTTATTTCGTATTCATCACGAATGAAAATAGTCGATGTAACTAGACGAACTCAATGTTTGAATGGCGTATACTTAGGCATTTTTTATCACCTCATAGTACTAAATACAATGGTTCGGAATATATCAAAATAACAGGAAACAGTGTACCTACTACTTAAATAGCTTAAAAATACTTAATTAAAATTAATCACGCATAATGTGCAAATACAAAGGAGGGCTTCTTTAATTACCATTAATATGAACAACAAAAATCAACAAGTAAAAAGAAACTCGTTACCCATTGAGTAACTCGGAATGTAATAAAAAACATTAGATTACGGGCTTCACGGTGATCTATCAAAATTAACAACAATCGCGTAGATAAAATGTTCATTATAATAAAACACATGTATTTTTATCAGTGTGAAGCATGCCTATTCTGGAGGGGCGATGTCGGTCAAGTGTCAAAAAGGTGCGTGGAGTGGTCAAGATCGTACGATAGCGCCCCACCTGACATCGGCCCTTTTATGGAACAGGCCGGTATTTAGAATAGGTCGGTATTGGAGTAAGGGTGGTAAACAACGATAATTGTCGTTGAGAATATCAAGTGGCATGATGATTCATTACCTACTAATATTATAAATATAACCGAACTCTGGCTGTCTATCAATATTATAACTCTGTCTGTCTGGGAGGCTTTCACGTCAAAACCACTAAAGCAATTTTCGTGATATAGCGTTGACCTAGAGAAATAACAAAGGATAATTTTTATTCCGGAAATAACCCCTTAACGAGATGAAAACACGATGTTTTAATATTTTAGTGAAAGGTTGGTACCCTCAATTATTTTTAGGTATATTAGGTAGGTGGTCAGAACTCTTCTTCGGAGCACAATGGCGCGATTAATTTAACGTTGTGTCTCACGCGAGCAAAGCCGCGAGCAAAAACTAGTGGACAATATTCTGCAAAACGATTTATTAATGACTAAACAATTATTATTATAGAATTATGTGTGTTCGGGGAGTCGAGTACTTTTTGAGTTATCTCTGCTTGTCGATGTTGAAGACGGTTATTTCTTCGTAAAAATTAGTTATACTTGGAAACAAGAGAGTTATCGAATCGAATTATTAATAAATAAACGCTAAACGCTAACACACGCATACCCCCGCAGTAGGTTACTAGGAACCTGTGTCGCGGGTGGCATGGACTACACATATAACACATTACAATTACACCCATGACCCGAGTACAAATATTTATCTGCCACATAAATATCTGCCCCGGCCGGGAATCGAACCCGGAACCCCTCGCGTCGCAGGCAGGGTCGCTACCACCTAGGCTACAGGGTCGTCAATTGCTTGCTGATTGAAACTAAGACGGTATTTAATATTTCTTATTACCTAAGTATAACTACTAATATGTATGAAAAATTATTGAAAACTGTGGTGAACTCAAACGATGTGGCGAAACAAGGACCAGTGTCCGCTGAATTTCCGGTGACCGGCGTCGCGTGAACCTGACCCATGTCAATATTCTATTTCATTGTGGTCGCTGAAACAGTCTCCAACTGTATGACGAGATTTGCTACATGGGTGGGTCCATACATGTTATTATGATGTACTTACATTGTACAATGACATTCAATATAAATATCATTGGTATCTCTCGCTTGCGTTATTTGTGTGGAATTTATTTCGAACAATTTAACTGGTCATAGTAGCGCAGTAAAGCTCATGATAGAATAGATACGACTTTTAACAGTTCTCAGAGATTTTTCTTTTTTTTTAGGGGCGTGTGGGCACCGTGTCAGAGTGCCGAATGATATTGGATTCGATTCCCGACGATGCGGAAATTTTTTTGACAAGTTGAAATCTTTATTTTCTCCTGAGGTAATGAGATAGGGGCAATGAGGGAATCCTGGGACCAAGACGCTGGGGCAATGAGAGAGTCATGGGACTGTAAGGCTGTAGACTTATTTATTTACTTATTTTCTTTTATCTCATCCATTGCAGTTCCGTTTATAATACGAAAACAGTCGAAAAAGGTAAAGAGCAATCACAAAGATTGTCGAACGTTGCGTCGCGCCGGCTACGCACTATACTAAAGTGTTTACGCATTACACATATGTACATAAGAACCAATAGCATAAGTCCGACCACCGGACACTTCGGACCGGACGTAACCCACGTCCGTCAATGCTTTAGGGGTATTTGAATGTTCTCGACTGGCTTTGTTATGAAAATTCAGGTGCAAGGCTATAATATTTCAGTCTTTCAATTACTGTATAAGTAGGTATATGGTTGGATGATAATTCTCAGAATTATGTATACTCGTAGCCAATACATTAATTATTGTTAATTTAACGTAAAATTACAGAATTAAAAAATGGTTTGTAATATACCTACTTAGTTTTTAAAAATAAAAATAAATAATGTGTGTTTTTAACAAATTCATTTTTTGAAAATCAAAAAATAATGAAATTTATTATTTTATAAAAAATAATATTTCGTATTTTATACTGGCTATTCGATTTATACCGCTCAATATCAAATAATGTCAGCCAGGAGAGATTATTCACTTATCACAATAGAGTTTTCATTTTCGCCAGTATTTGAGGCGGAACTGCATTGCGACTGTGCTGGTAATATAGTATCTGCCCACGTTTTGACACCGGCGTGGGTGTGTGTACACGCTCCTTTATTGAAAATAATTTATTTGGTGCGTTTTCAAACTTACAACCAACACATTCTTTTATCGATGTTCATAATTGATGCAATGATATAATCACGTTACATATTGTATGTTTAAATAAATAGATGGTTACATCCGTACATGACATCGCAGTTTAAGGGTGAGGGAAGGGACACTAAAATGTGGCATCGTATGGCAGGGAGGAGGTTGAAGTTAAGCTTTGTACACCATTTGTAGGTACTGTAAAATTCTCAGACAGATATAGGTACCGAAAAGCTTTAAATCTATGTCAATTACACTATTATTAAGGTCACAAAATATGAAACACTTGGTACCTACCATAAACTATATGGCCGTAGAAGCCTTAATGAAAAGTTGCTTTCTAGGGGCCAAGAAGATAATAATAATCCATAGATTAAGAATTAATTATTTAAACAATTGTGAAATTAAGACAATTACTGACTCTGTAATTGACGGTTGCTAAGCGAATGGCTTTAAAAATTAAGTAGGTTAGGCAATATTTTTTGACCAGCGGTAAGTAAGCAAGTATTTACCATACTTCCAAGTGAAAATACTTGAACAAACTCTATCGCCTGATTGCATTAAAATTTACAATGTATTTAATTACTGGACTAGTTAATTTCCGAAGCCGTAGAGTGGCGCTGCAGTAGGGTTTCCGACCTCGCTCATTTACACTTGCAACTTGCCTGCAGTACTATAATTACAAGGCTTACGTGTTACGTAGAAGTCGCTGACACTCGATGTGTTAAAAGGTTTATTTTAACGCCAAATGCACTGTTTATACTAACTAGGTAGCTATTGGGGTCATTACGCGCAGTTTTTTCATTGAAGCGTATGAAACAGGAATTTATTAAATGCTCAGATTAATAATAAAAGATAAATATTAACAATTTAGATTAAATTATGACGACCCGAATTGCGCAATGGCTAACACGCCGATCGCTGTTCCGAGGGTCCTGGGTTCGATTCCCAGCGAGGCGGCAATTTGAATGATGAGTTTAAATTTCCGTTCTCGGTCTGGGTGTGCGTCCTTGTCTTGTGTTTTGTCCAAGGTACCCACGACACAGGGAATCCTAGTGTGGGGCTTTGAGTGTGAAGCGGTATTTATTATTATTATTTAAGTTTAGTATCGATATATAACCGGTACTTAAATTTTAAATAGTACGAAAGAACGAAATGTGAAAAATTGACGTTTTTATTAGGTATTGTTTTTTTTTTCAAAATTATTTTTATCTCAGTGAGATAATGATTTTATCCGAGTGAGATAGATTCTGTATGCATTAGTATTGCTTTTTAAATTGTTATTATTTTGTTTCATTTTATAACCAAGCAGTACCTACGTAATGCGGAAATAACGTTAACAATATTATAAAATAACATCTTACAGTTGTCAAAGAATAATTTTGCAAGCATGGTATGTCTAGCTGCGCTGCGAGGTCGCCCGAGACTGAACGGGCATGTTTTCGCTTCAAATAAATTAAAATTTTATCTTTAATGCATAGGGTTCAAAATGCAACTTTTTACACCTACAACCTACGACTTTCTTACACTTCTTTTGATGGGAATTGACCGTGAGTTCATCTTCTCCATTTAGTCAACTAATTCTTAGGTACAATAGTTGACAATTAATTTTAACTTCTTTTTGTTTTCACTGAAGTTACACAATTTATCAGTTTAAAGTTATTATCTAATTTTTCTAATATCTACTAAAGTTTTATCTATAAAACCCATATTTAGGAAATTCAAACTGCTTCTTATGAAATCAAAATAACCAAAAATGTAAAAATTCAATATTGTTTGTGTACCTATAATAAATGGATACCTGTATTAATTGAAAAATGTCGAGTTTAAAACTAAACTTCACCCGATTCGACAGCGGCAGTTAATTCGTTCCTTGCATTTGGCACGAAATTTTATGCTAGCATTTAATTAAGTTCTATGAAAAATACTGCAATGAAATGAAAACTTTTTTGTCTGACTTTAATTACTACCTTTTCCTTAGAAGAAAGAGTTATTACGAAAGTTAATTACGAAATTTTTATATTATACTAACAAATATCAATTGTATTTTTAAATTAAGAATTTGGAGCATGTTACCAATTTACGGTCTAGCTTTTATACTGATTTAAATAGGGAATTTATAAAATAAGCTGGTTTAAAATGGCGAATATAGAATACTTACTGCCAACGTGCAATGTTCTCCAGGATATGTATGAAATCATTCATAGTTCAACATTCTTCCGCAATGATGGTATAGTACTTTGAGAGTCAGCGCAAAGGGTTTGAGTTTGAATGGAGCCGACAATATAGTATACATCAAATTTAGTAAAGTCATGGCAACATTAGACGATTTGTAACTTGCTTCGTTTAAAGAAACAGTGATAAAATCTTCATACTTGAGAACTCTCTTGAATACCGTGGTGTAGGTATCAATTGGTTAGCTTGATGAACTTAGACTTGATTTTTCTCTTTCTGTTCTAAAGATATAAGATATAAAGAATATAAGATAACCTGACATTAAAACGTTTACGAATTAAATGGATTTCCCGTGGGTCTATTTACAACTTGGAATACCCATTTAAATATTTGTAAAGAATTTGATTTGGTGTACTTGGTAATTTTCGGTCAAAATACAATTATCTACAAAGCAAAATCATAGCACAGGTCTGATCAAACTCATCTCGATACTATACTGGTAGGGTGCACATGTAAATCGTGACATTATAACGCGGCGTGTCTACCAAAGCACCGATGCCTATGTTTTGCATATTCCGCACGAGCCAATATCACATTTGTTGCGTGACAAGCTTACAAGCACAATTTCTTCTTCCTTGCTGACTTCGAAGCCGCGTGCGGCTTGTGTTCGCGTCGATTGCGGCTTAGACCTTGCTGATTTCGTTTCTTGGTGTCTTACTGTATGGTGTTTCATATTGGTGCATGATTTTGGGCTATTATAGTCTTTTATAATAGTTTCCTGCTAATGACGGCAAGGTTGGCCACGTTATCAGGTTGCTAATTTTCAGCTATCTATGTACCTACGTAAAAGAACTGGAATTTTCTTGTAACATCTTTTAGGAGAAAATACAGTGTTACCAATTTCCGTTTTGATCTTCTCTTTGATTAGACTATTCGCGCAACATACATAAATATTGCTTCTAAATTCTTGAACATTAAATTTAATATAAATGTACATGTATGATTTAGACAACGACGCATGCCGCAGTGGCACGCCGCATCGCATAGAAATCAACCATTCAAGTAAATTTACATAACAGTAGTTCATCCTTTTTTGGGCATGCAAATGATTATCTAAGAATATGTCGCACGCACTGAGGGAGATTTCCAGTCATATGCAAAGCGATTTCTCTTGATGCGTCAAATCGTTATGTGAAATTGCAAATTAGTGGGTTGGCTTTGTAGTCTTCTTGAACGGAAGGTCGTAATAATGTGCTGTTAGATTATGCTGTCGATTGACTTCTTATTGAGGGAAATCCCTATCCGTTCTGTCAACTGATGACATTTGTTTGAGTTTCTAACGGAATTTGGCTTAAGAATCAGTGGATGCTTCTCCCTGTTTTCTAGCATTAAGCATCATTGGTGCCTATGTTGCTGGTGCCATTAGATAGCTTATCTGCTTTTTCATCCTAACATTGAGTAATGATTAATGTACCTATAACAATTATCAATATGGTACTGTACCATGTTATAATATGAATGCTTAGTCAGATTCCGATATCTAAGTATTCACCAGGTTCAAGATTATTGTTTAAAAACAAACCATTTACACATTCATAAAAACAGCATCACAGTAAAGTAACACGCTATAATATGTTAATTTGTATGGAGACTGTTCGAGATAACACTCTCTTAAATCGGTATCTTTTGTGCCCATTATTCCCGGTAATGTCTATTGCCATAAACAACGTAAACACTCGTTTCCAGTACATTAAGAGACTGTTGCCACGTTATATATCTGGGGTTCCGGCGTGCCTGATATCGGTATGCAAATCAGAACATTCTTCAGCACGCGTCTTTTCGAACTATTTAAATGCAAAGCACTCAGTACCTGGAAGATGGTGCAAAAGAAATTATTAATTGTCTGATTCGTATGGTAATGTTGGACGTAGCACGCGTTATTGCACGGGTTTGTCACGTGTTGCATTTACCTACATGTTTTTGGAGATGACCTTTTCTTGGCAGTATTTTAGCCTGCAATATACGTAACATGTACAAAACTTTTACAAAAAAACGATTTCAACATCGAAAAGAAAATGTTAACGTTAACGGAGTCGAAGTGAATTAAATACGCATTATTTGGAATGACTCAAAAACAACGCGCCAAATCTCACTCAAATCATCAAATCGGTACAAAGTAAAAAGTTCTGAGATAACCCAAACACAAATAAAGCAATATTTAGCAGACTAATATTAATTTTATGCATTCTCCTGACTTTAATTTACTTAATAATAAGTGAACTTAATTAAAATAAATCAAAATATTATGTTAACATATTTTGTTTTTCCTCGTTTATCGTACTCCGATCAAGCAACTGGACATCATTGTACAAGCAAGAACAAAAGGCATTCAGAAATATGCATCGTCGAGAAACCGTGACGCGTTTTCAAGCAATGTTTTCAACGTTCTCATATCTACAATTAGGTTTTCAGTCCACACAGAGATGAGTAGTTTCATAGCGCGCGCTCCGACAATACGCGTGTATTGTTTACTATGCGAAAACTTTACTATTGAATTTGCTGGGCACGAATACTCGCGTACGTTATGTTTATTTACATAAATAATACTGTACTTTAATCGTCTACAACGCAAATTACGCTTTCTACCATAAATCTCTACGCTTAAATCATAAGAACCGTAACGGATGTATCGAATGACTGGCACTAAACAGTAGAAATTTGAATATTTTTTCAATCAATAACCGATATATGCAAATGTTTAAAAGACATTATTCGTTCGTGCAACAATGCTTCGACCGTTATCGCAACTAAAATTTTCATCAAAGGAGCCCAAATAATTGATCGGGACGCATTGTTGCGAATGATACACGGTCGGTCCCCTTGGAATATCGAGAGGTTAGAAGAATCCAAAAATTAACCAACGATAGGTCGAAATTTAATTTCACGATCCGATACCTGCCCTCGACAAAAGTTTTGTAATCAAATTATGCAGCCGATGCCACTATTGTTGGCTACGTGCATAAATTCGAGGCATTACATTGTAGACACTTCGAAGGGTTAAGAGTCTCTCTATCATGGAAGAGACGTTTGATGTAGCTATTGAATTAGCTTTTCGTGTGGGAAGAAGGGTTACCTTGATGATACCTTATCGAGTAATTGTAACGAATTATATATGGCGATAACATCCTTGGATCTTGATACAAAATTATTATAGGATCCGTTGAATTTTTTTCAGAAAATCTCATTGACTTTAAAAATCAAAGAGTACCAATCAGCTGGAGTGACAAACCTCACCCTTCATGGAAACAAGGTGAATATCGCATTACAAAAAGTTCGTTATAAAAAGTAACCGTTACGATTACCAAAGGGTATGACAACAAGAGGGTGATCCAATTTAGCAGAGCTCTCTCAGTAGTAATGACTCGGCGCACGGGCGTTGCATACTTTAGCGAGAGAAAAGAAATTTCAGACAGAATCGAACATTGATATGTAGATGTGATGGCACAGGTAGCGAAGGGTGTTATTGAAATTAGAGATACACATATGAAATTCGAGAATATCGAAGTATTATCGACGTCGGATGTCAGGCGCGGCGGGACAGGTGGCGCGGAATAATGCAACGTATCTAACCTAACGGTAAAATTACTTAGTAACGTATATGATCCTAGTACCAATGCATACAATTTTGAGAGTTTTAATTTAAAATACAGAAAGAAAATTAAACACGAAGTGATTTAATGGAATATTAAGTAACTAACTACGAGTACAATAACTTGAATTAAAGAATAAGTTAAAATTGAATAAAAGAATAAGTTAAAATTTATAAACGCACTACAGAGCCATACATAAATAAGGAGCTTGTGGACTCTAAGAAAGCGTTTACCATAATATGAATATAAATTTAAAGGTGATACACTTTATTGACTAACACACCTATGTCATCTTTGCATAAGAAAGGTCCACGCGCGGATTTGCATACCTTCCCAATTTGATGTGTATTTATCTATGCTTTTTATTAGAATCCATTTGATTCCCTTAGCATGAGGCGCAAGGTACGTGTCATACGAGATACCAAGGCATTTGCATAAGTACGGCACGAGGCTAATATTTTTGCATATGGAAATAACACTTCTCCGAAAGTGTGCATGTACCGCTGCCAAAATCAAGGTTTACCTTTCACTGAATTGAATATATTCCTTTTAATGTTTAGTGGATTCATAATGCGGGTTAAGTGTGTACTTTGCATTTTTAGTTAATAATTTTACAAGATTTCATTGTTTATGTCCTGTGACTATACTGTAATTTTCAATAATATACTTAAATATGATTTTATATGATCAAGAATAATCTAACCGAATGCTTTTTATGGTTTTGGTTGTGATATTTATTGAAACTTAAAATAAAAACTCATATCGCGTTGCCATTGTGTTGCGATTCTGAAAGTTGCCAATAAACTTAACATCATCATCATTTTATACGTTTGAATTTTTAAGTTTCTCTATACCTATAAGTAAGTGTGGTTTTTACAGTGCTGGTTAAGTTTTCGTAAATTTGGAGAATTTCTGAAAGAAAATTCGGTAAAACTAAAAGGCAAGTTCAAGCATCGAATCGCCTGATACGTCAACACTATTTACACGGAATCCGCGAACATGCAATTAAAAAAAATATTTATTGCGATTCAGTTGCAACAAAATTTGTTCCAAATTCAAAAAGCTAAAGAGAACAAGAAAATTTTGTTTAAAAACCGTAGCAATTTGTCAGTGTTCCATATCGGGCGGGGCTCAGTCAATAATAAAAAATTTTCAGCACTTTTTTCTCCTTTTCGGGTAATATTAAACACGCAAAGCTTCGTGGACTTCCTTTGTGGAAGCCTGAAGACGGTATACATTTCATTATTTACTTATGACAGAGCGAAATAATGCTACAAAAAACTATATTAATTGCCCATAACTCGCGTAGCGACTTCATTTGCGATATTTGTCATTTTTATTTCGTGCACTTTCAAACAAATTGTAAGCCGTTTAATCTTTATGGCTCGAAAAAATGTCACAGAAGGAAAAATATGATAAAATAATCAGGATAATTATTATGACGATTTTATTGTCAGACGTCTTTTACTTGATTGTAAAAAATGCAGATTTAAATCGGTTTGGTATATTAACTTTGCATAGTAAGGAGTTGTCGTTACAATTTCATAATATTACATTTTTGATCACAAATCTTGCGTGTGCTGTGGTCATTATTTAAATAATTTTATCAAAATTTTACCTAGATGGTCTTATGGTTTAAAACTTTCATAAAAAATGTCAAAATATCAGAGTTTGTGAGTAACTGTGTGTGGTAGGTAGGTACATTAATATCTACGTTGGATACTGCCGATAAAGTGGTCGTACAAAATATGGCACATAATATTAATCAATATACTTGTTTAGTCTTATATAAAATTTTGACTCTTAATCCTACTGATATTTTTCCAAGACTCAATTTCTCGAAAGAAGTTATAGATGGATTAGCACATCGATGGATTATCATAAACTTTTTTTACACTACGTCAAAGTCGGTTGCGTGTAAATAATTGCATGCGATACACTATTTTGAACTATTTCAAATGGTTACCCATCAGTGGCATGTTACAGAATTGGTAGATCTATCTGAGAACTAAGATAGAAACTACCCTCTATCGCCTATTCTAACACTCATCATTGATACATGAGACATTATTGATCCATCCAGCTTTGTAGAAACCATCCAAAATATACTGCTGTTTTGACAACAATATTTACGACTTATTAATTTATGCAGCTCATAATTTTTTGGAAATCCCAAACACTTGTAACATCCGGAGTCGTCTTTAAATCATTAAAAATAGCTTTATTTTTGGGCTTGACTATGATCACATATTGTGTGGGAGGCCCGTGACACAATGTGAAAAGAATTTGTCCTCATATTTCTATGACTCCATTAATAAGATTAGTTATATTTAGCAAATGCAAGAATGATTGCTTGGGAATACTCCGATGTTTATGGCATATCCAACGAGGCTTTCTACTCCAACTAGAATTAATCAAATCAAGTAACCCCAACCCACTACTTTCCGATATAATTAACACATACATGTATGCGTGCTGGACAATACGTGAATGATCTTCGCTTGTGTGTGATAATGAACGATTATAGGAGACCCAGTTAGTTCGAGAATGGCTTTATCGGTGATGCCGAGATTCTAATTGGAACCTTTTTCCGTTATGTTATGGTCTATAATTTGAATTCGTGATTGGTTTATAATACGTTATCGTTTTCTTGTTAGTGGGAGTTGTTATTTCTTGGTGTGAGTTGATGAGTCACATTTTTTTTGTTTTGTGGGTAAGGCGCGAGGGTGCCCGCGTGGGGTGGCAGTACCCCTTGCTTACAACCCCATCTTATTAATCAGTGAAGTACCGGCCGTCTCTTCACATGTCTGTTCCATGCAAAACTGGTGTCTTATTGGAAAGAAAACGCATGTTCACCGAGTGATTTGATTAACACGTCTTATTTACTCACGTAATATTTACCTCACTCCTTATTTTTTTTGCAATTTATGTATGTAGGTACATACATATCAGTCCGAAACAACAAGTACCTCTCATATCAAAATCAATAATATTCAGAGATTCTTCTTCTCATAGGTATAAAGTTTTCTCGTTAACCAGATGAAGCTAAGATAAGATGATATTAAAATTGACTAACAAGAATACATCCGTAGGGATTTTCAAATTTTGTTGCTACATGCTTAGGTATAAGAAATTAAACGTCACGTGGAGGAAGCTATGAGAAAACATGCTTACATTTATTATCTCTTCATAATCACTTTTACTGTTAACTGTTGTTTTACATTTATTGACATAAATGTTCTGTGAAAATTGGAAGTGGATCCGATAAGAAAAGATTCGAGTCCAACAGTGGGGCAGTAATTAAATGTGAGGATCCTATTTAACAGACGACTGTAAATGCTAAAGCTACTCTTGTGAACATCCTAACAGATTTTAAATGGTTTTAAAAATCCAAAACGCATATTCAACACAAAACCTCGCTAACATCCAACAAAAATAATAGCCAAGCCATAGCCTATAAACGACGCTTACTTTAAAAACTAATCACAAAACACAACACGCTACAAATTAAAATTTAATGGGTCTCGTAACTGTCGAAACTTTGTCGTGTTCAAATGAATAATTATAGAAAATTATAACCGTCGCTTTATAGACGCCATTATTGTGTCAAGCGAGGTGTTCACTGTTAGCCAGTTAGCCCCTATAATTAAAGAGCGGCGACCAAGTATCGACTAAACAATCAATACGCCTGATCTATAGAAAAGAACACAAAAGCCTGAGTAGATAACACCCTCGACACCCCACCCTCATTAACAATATAGAACCCCGTTTCACTAATTATGTGTGTTGCGAATGCATGTCGAAGTCGATAGTGAGGACGACAGCTCACATACTGTCTCAGCGCTAAGTGACGTCCCTCATTTGTGTAATGTGACTAGTGACACTTGTGACTCATGGATCGAGATTTAATCGAATGTGATATCAAAGTTATATGACTTTAAAATAATGAATGTTCGATATTTGAAAAATTAAAAGAGATTTCTTACGAATCTTTAATCGAGAGGATGTCGAGGAAGATGTAATAAAGAACTGATCAAGAACTATTAGCAAATCAATCTGATAAATGAAATGTGAAGAAAGGGCTATAGAATATAGGTATTACTGGGACAATCTGTATGCGCCCACCAAGTGATGAGGAAGCTCAAATAAACTTCTCTGGGGCTGAAACACTAAATTTCTTTTGACCCCGCTTTAGGCTTTAAGCCCGTATATTTGACCGAGTTTTAGATTTGGGCAATAAAAGTGAAATCAATAGTATCGGTAGGCAGATGGATAAGTTATTTCTTGGTTACGTGAACGAACCGTCGCGTGCTATTCGGCTATTGTGATTGCTTGAATGTTAATCGGTCTAAGATTTTATAAGGGCCACCCAGATTACTTAGAATTAGTTGGAACCTAAGGTGAAAGGCTTGTATTGTTACAATAAGTGAATTAAGTTTTTCTCAGGCCGATTGACTTGGATTATTCGTTTTTGAAATACATTAAATTTAAGTTCGTTAAAAAGAAGTAGACTCTTTTGTCGTAAGTATTTGTCAAGTTTAACTGTCCAGGACCGATACCAATACATAAATTTTATAAGATAAAAAATGTTTTACCTAATATATTGAAACTATGCACTCCACACTTTTTTAATTAAAATAATATATATTTTTTACTTAGGTACACTATTATTAATTTATACCTATTTATTACCACCATTATTCTTCATTCAAATTTATTTTAAATTTTTTGTTTGGGTTTCCATATAAAGCGTGTTTGCTTCTAACTATTAACTGCTAGGTTTAATCATGCATGTAGCTTTTTCAAACAACGAGTCTTTATAAGTAGGCATATGATAGTAATGATAATAATAAAACTCAAATAATAGAATTATGTATGTATGTATTTTATATAGGTAGTGGTAGAGAAATTTGAATGCATTTTCGTTTGTCTCTGTAAGTGTATATTTAATATCAAAAATATATAAATAGATCGTCGTTAAAAAGACGTTTCGGCAAAAAAGGAATACTTTATATTATTACGTCCATCACTGGTATGTTTCGACCTTCGATAAAGCGTAGTGCACACCGCGGTAACACGAGCACCGCGTTGCGTGCGCGTGTGTGAGTGTTGGGCAAGGTCAGGGTGGCTCTATCAGATCAATGGTCAGCTGGACTCGCGAAATAAATCGGTTTGTAATGTTATGTTCTTGCAATGTTATGTTATCTATTCTGTTATGTTATCTATGTCGATGTTACGTTGTATTTTTTGTATTTTTGTTACTGGCATAATTTAGGCTAAATATTTATTTTCAAATGTAAAATTATTTTTACGCGTGTAAAAATTATGGCTTATAGAAATTTTAATACTGAAGATCATTGGATGATGAAATGTTACTAAAATAATTTCGCTCACAGGTGTGTACTAGTGATGTAACGAATATTAACATTCGCATTCGCATTCGCGAATATTCGCATCATTTTTCCATATTCGCATTCGCATTCCCATTCGCAAAATTTATGCGAATATTTTGCGAATATTGAACTACACCAGAAGAAATTAAAAATAACACTGCGTTACACGATTTTGGTACCCGCTTAACTGTTGAATGCAATGAATAGGTATGTAACAAGTCATTGATAAAAAGTACCAAACATAATGTTATGATACCAAACATTATGTGGTATCATCACGTCTAGTTTTCGAGGTATACGTCAATTTTATTTCAACTACCCTCACTTTGGACGCTTAAGAAGCAGTTAACATTTTTGATGTTTTTCGATTCATAATAGTTTTTTATGGTATTGCTTTGTTTACAAATTATTTCTTTATGACAATGTAGACATATTTATTCATATAAAAAAATCCTTTATTAATACTGAACTAAGTGCACGACAAACCTGCTTAAATGCACCAAAGAAGTTTTGTCACGTTCTCGGCCACTATATTATTGTGAAATGACAACAAAAATGTCTACGTAAAAGTAAGAAGTATACAATGGTCACCAGTGTCGGAGATTTAAGGGGGATGAAATTTAAATCGACAAATCACTATCCAAATTCTCTCTTGCCCCCTCCTCTATGGAGGCCGAAAGATGTCTCATTTGAAAGCTAACAGTGTAGGTAATCAACTGATGATATATTTTATTTAATATCTTTTTCGTAGAAGAACAAAAAAGGATTTAAAAAACAAAATTCAATATTTTTTCATTGATACTTTAGTTTAGTTTAGTTCCTTTGACATGAAAACTAACCCGTCAAAGTACTTTTTTGTTGTCTTGTCATAATACAGGATATCACCTTAATAATAAACATTACATCAACGCCATAACTAAGGGTTTAGAAGTTGTTTTCTACATGCAGAACCGATTATTAGACCAGTGCCGACGCCGTTGAAATTGGTCAAAAGTAAAAAAAATACTAACTGGATTCTATTGGGAAAGGAAGAAAACATGACAAAAATAAAAGGAAAAATAATTTACGGAGTATCTGAGGTCGGGAAGAGGTTTAGGGGGGTTTAAGGGTAAAAAACGGTTTATCGCAATTTCCAGAAAAACTACAAGTCCTAAAAAAATTTAATGGCAAAATTTTAAGTAATTATTAAATGAGGGGTGGGCGGGTCTGGTTGGTGATTACGTTGGTAAGCCAATATTTTTTACAACTCTTCGCATTTTCTGCATAATTTTGTCTACTTTTAATTAAATGCATAGGCTTTGCCCGCTTTTCTATGTTCGAACCAAACGCTATTCCGACATTTCTCAAATTGCAAATAGATTTATGATCAAGAGTCGGGCATCAAAAATAATGAATTCTAAGCGAGTAAACGCTATTTTGAGATTTCTACCGCCAATCTACTTTCCTTTCTAGTGTGATTTTTTATAAAGTTAAAAATTATAAAAAAGAATTGCTTACGTACCTTAAACTTGAACAGCCCTCTAGACTCTAGCGGGGTGAAACTTTAGTCAGTTGAGTTCTAATCAATTAATTAGTTTTCGGAGAAAGATACAAATGGATCACGCATAGAAAATTAAGTTCAAATAAAAAAAACTGAATATTCGCATTCGCATTCGCGAATATCGAAATCAGATATTCGCATTCGCATTCGCATTCGCGAATGTTCAAAAAATGACATTCGTTACATCACTAGTGTGTACTGTTGAAAATGTAGGTATCGGTTTTTTCATTACTTTGGGATGCATTTTAATTTTGACTATAATATTATGGACACAAATTACTTGACTACACAGTCAATTACTGGAAACAAAATTAGGCTTCTAAATGTATTTCCGAAATCAAATAAATCTTGCTAACCTTTTAGCAATAGAAACAATATTAAGTAAGAATAAAAAGCTAAAGAACTAAAATAGGTTTGTAGAGCGACGAGTCATGACAACTTTAGGTCTAGTTCCTTCGTTCGTGCGTTCACCGTTCTAATACCGAATAGTGTTGTGTTATATCTCCATAAACGACATCGACATATTTACGCACTAAACTTGGCACTATTTTTGACGTGCATACCACAGTCTCGCCGTGACCGTGACTCATGTAATTTGGTCTGAGTAACAGTTTGTAATATAAGAAATGCTAGTCCATGATATATTAGTATTCAATGTTTTATAAGGAAATTAGGAACATACAAGTTACTTAATAATGAAGCCGTATGTATTTTAATCTTTCTAAACAAAATTTTTAATGCAAATTCGAACTGAAAATTTTAGGTGGGTACTTTGTCAATGCACTTATGCACCATTTAATTTTTGACATTACTACCGTTTTGTGAAGGTGTTAAACATATTACATATTTTTGAGAAGAAACGATGAAAGAAACTTCTCAGCAACTTAAAATTATTTTACTTAAAATCGACCATAATTTGTTGTTCATAGGGGACTTACTGTAATTGATATTTCTATATGGAAATATTGCAATGTAAATTGATTTGCGTACATTTTTCTTCGTAACAACGAAAAAAATGTTTTTCTTTACCTAATTGCACGCCTAATGTTTATTACAAATAACTTTATTTGTATATTTTGTTAGTCTGTATTTTCTACTTCACTTAAGAATTCACCTTCAAAATCAAATTCTTTTATTTATCGTTTCTTTTTTATTCTTTGCCTTACCTTAATTTACTTTTTACGTACAAAGGCTGTTGTTTTGTTGTAACAACGGGTGCCTTGAATCAGCCGAGGGTACAAAAAAGCGGGCCGATACAAACTGTATAATTAATCACTTGATTAATCAGTGTGACGAATAAAAACAGTGTAATGACCCGTTTCCTTCAATCGATCGCCGTGACGTCATCAACTTGGAATGCACAGTCATTGTGCACGGAGATTCCAATTACGAAAAGCATTCGAAATTTGTTTTAAATTCGGATATTCTTGTAGATTTTTATCACTGAAATATTATTATTTTCTTTATTTGCGTTGGATTTTTTATTGTCGTTTTAATAAAGTAATTTACTGTTCATTAAAAATGTTTGTTTAAGGTTTTGTTCAAAATCATGTAACATAAAAATATTACTTCCTTAGGAATTGAACGAAGAAAAAATATGTCCAGTCGGATTTTATTTATGTTACTCCTTTAACCTTTACAGTAATTAACATAACGGTTACTAGGTCCTATAGACCCTGCTTCTACTGAATGAAGAAATTACACAATAATGTTAAGGTTCATCCTATAAGTGTGTCTATCATCCTAAGATATGTCTGATAATATGTGGTCACCATCACCCTTATACTTATATTATGAGTAACACCAAAGTATTTTGGCTAAGAAATGGGGAATAGGAGTGAAAGAAAAACGGACACAGCCAATACAAAGTCATATAAGAGTCTTGCTACTGAGTTAATAGAAGAATAATTATATTGAGCAGCTGTGCTAAATATACTAGTTTGGTAAAATACTTGTATTCATGGGCGTACACAGGTAGAGGTAAGCAGGGTGGTTATTGAACCCTTTAATTTTTTTTCGAAAAGTCGATTTGCGAAGGATCAGGAATTCAAGATCCTTGCCCTCCCGGATGAGGGCCGGGTATGCTGAAGCTTGTTTTGACTCCTGGGTAAAACAATTTTTGACATTGTAAAATTTAATTCATGGTTGCAAGCTCCAAGAGCACTCAGAATTGACCGCAGAATATTGTAGGAATAATTTGTACTACCATGTTTTATACCAGGTTAAAAGTATTGTCTATTTATAGCTAATATATTGGTCTCAAATTAATTACAAATATCGGGTATTGACATAAGAGTTCTAACAAGGAGTAAACAGATCAGCCCAACTATTTGTCTTTATGTTCTCACTACTGTGGTTTAATTTCTTCAATTTGTTTAAACACATGATAATTATAACTTTAGTACCATTTTGGATAGACCCTTAGGTAAGTAGATTAAAAATGCAATATATTTTTTGAACTTGTTAAATTCACTAACTATTAATAATTACCACGGATCGATAAACCCGAAACACTACCGAGGGGTGGCATCTTCTCATAGGGTAAAAAAAGTGAAAAGCAATCAGTGTGGCGTAATTAGTGAGTCGTATGGGGCGCGTTGCCATGACAACCGCGTCCGTTACCCCGCTGCCCGCCGCGTTAATTTCCAACGAAATTAATCGAATCAGGCGCTATCGATTGGCGAGATTGAATAAAGCCACGATTCTATGCGTTTAGACCACGCGAGCTAGGACGGGATTAGTTACGAAACATTATGAAGTGTTAGTTAAGAATCGGAATATAAGAATATTATAATTATTTTATATGGCACCAACTTGCTGTTGGCCGCGTCCTTGGCCAACGTGGGCCTTCTTATTGATTGTTAAAAAAACTCATCCGTTAGTTTACCTTAGTGGATGATTTACCGAAAACGTTGAAACAGGTGTTTCAATAGTATATCTTTCCATTATCCAAAAGATCAACTGGATTTCATAGTGTCCAATGTAAAATCGATGAAATTTCAAACCTACTCTCAACCCTTATTTTAGTCTTTTAGGATTGAAGTATGGCGAAATGTGGGAACTATAAACTTCCTACCCAAGTGCTACTAGCTTTCATACCACCCGAAGTTGTTCGGTGACTGATTCTTTGGTGACTATAGTGCTATGGGCGTTATACTTTTCTGACACAAGGGCTCTTTATTATACCTATGAGCACGATTGTCACTGTAGGCACAGTCGGTGCCGCCACTATCTAAAACAGTGTCTGGTGCACTACCGTTTTGCACACCTTTACAACCTGTCGCTTCAAAGTTACCGGCCGCGGATCGCACAGAGATACCCCTCGCGTGCCACAAGATGACAACCACACGCACTATGCGTTGAATTCGATATGGACCTGATTACATCCCACACAATACTAATTCCGCCCGTGTGACTATGTAACATTATTATGCATAATTAATAATTATTCGTAAAATCTTTAAATTTTTTATTAGGTACTAAGTTAGTATCTCATTATAAAAATAACTGAAATAGAAATTGCCTCTGTTCAAATTAAGCTCGAACAAAAAACGGAAACCAATTACACCTCCTTAAATTATTTGTCTAATAAATCCAATTTAACATCTAATCGATGTTATAGGTAGTCAGAATCGATATTAGCCGCTCAGTACAACTAAAATTAGAAGTAAAATGCTAACTCTAACCAGTCCTGTACTAAAAATTCGATAATTTATCGCCGAAATAATATAATTACGGACCTCTGACTGACGGATTGGTTGCGACCGGAAACTCCAAATTACCGGAGAAATTAAAGCGGAAACATTTGGCCACCGCCGCTAGCAAGATGGCGTACCGATTATTGTGTCTGTTCGATTTATGAATAATAATTACTGTCGCCTCTAATTATAATTATTTTTTTCGTTTGCATGAATCGGCAAACAATTACTTGTATTAACGGTGACTTGTAAAAATTTAGTAATATAACGGTACCTTAAAATATTTATTATCAACTTGTTAAGTAGATAGGTACGGCCGAAAAACGTGGATGCAATTATTTACTGTAATTAGTTATTATGTTTCCAGTAAGTACCTACCTTCAAGTAATTAACATAACTCAATTCATATTTTCGTAGCTACTAGCTAAGTATCAATGTATGAAGAATTTATTTACTTTAATTACTTGCTACTTTTATTTCATTCAATTTATATCTAAAGTAGTTGAGTGAAGGAAAAGGCAGCCTTCAATTAAATAAGCTTTTCTAGAACCGTGTACTAATAAGACTGCGGATAGAGTAGACGTCGCGTGTAGGTTTTCAATACGTTGAGTGGATCTAGCTTACTATTTAATGAGTAATTAATTCAATCAACTCGTTTACCTAGGTAGGTACAACGAGTTGATTTTCACATTTATTGTAACATTTATTTTCAAATCAATCTTATTCGCATAAGTAGTGAATGCTTATATCACACTTCAAATCAATGTTTCCAATAATGATTATTAGACTTTTTAGTATTTCTTAACTTGGTTAAGTAAGTCAAGACAATGATGAATGTAATGGGGCATTTACACGGCGCGTGCTAGCCCGAGCCTTCTAAACGCACCCGCTTGGCTCGGCTCGCGCAACCTTTCACGAGCCATCCGTTGTCGATGTTTTTAACCCCCGACGCAAAAGAGGGTTGTTATGAGTTTGAAGGTATTTCTGTGAAATCGTAGCTCGGATGGACCGATTTCGATACAGGTTTTCTATTCGAAAGCCAGTTAGTTTCCTTCTGGTGGTTTTTAGTACTTGTGGTGGTTATTAGCACTTTTCCAAAATGATGTAAGTAGGTATGGCATTTTTGGCATACAATTGATTTACCTATAGCTATACTTTATGGAGATTTATTTAAATGTTTGATGATCATCAGTAATCTACAGGTTTTACTTATTTGGAAAGTTTTAAAAATTTTAATTTATAGTTTTTTTGTGCAGATAAAAGGCGCGTGCGCCATCGTCGTCTTGGCGCTAGCCCACTACTCTCGCGTAAGGGGTGCCGCCCGCCGCCCGCGCCATCTAAACGTCCCGTAACTGGATTTCGACCTAGGCTGATAAATCAATATGGTGTTATAATGGTAGGTATAATAATCATAATAACTCTACACACTCATAAGCCCACACAACGATTCCCTGTGTTGTGCATGAATGGACAACACAAAAAGGCATGACCCAGATCGAGAATGTTTTAAACTCGTCATTCAATTTTCCGCTGGGAATCGAACCCAGGACCTTTAAATTGTAACCATTGTGCCTCAAGCTGTGAAATATTCAAAACTTGTGATTTATGAATGGGAGTTGAAGATAACCAGGTAAGTAAAATTAGCACCAAGCACACAACGAAAATTTTTGAGATTTAGCTGGTTGGTACAAGGCCGAGCTCTATAATTAAAATCTGGCAACCTTATTCTTTTTTTCACTTTCTAGTTCATAGTGTGCGCCAAGAGTAAAAGGTGTTGAAAGAGAGAGAAAGAAGAGTAGATCTAGTTTGCATAACAACGACCATTGAGAAAAGATAGAGGTACAACGTAAAAATGTTGCAGATTGTAGACTCTACCATGTATCCCATTCCCACTAGCTAGTCTTATAAAGGTGTGTCTCAAAAATGAATATTCTCATACTTATTTAACATAAAGAACCCTGTGAAGAAAGAGGTATTATCTTGTAATAAGACAATGTTGTTTAGCAAATAGAAACGAACGTCGCGTGTTCTCGCAGACGAAGTGAAACAACTAACTTTTAATTTGTGTGAACTTAATAGCTAATAGCACTTGACTGATACACAATAAATAATAAGCCTTTGTTTTATCATTGCAATGAAGATTTATGTCATTTAAATAAGTTTAGTATGTCCAATTGGTAAGAGTCTCAATATAATGAAGGTTCACTAACTGTATGAAAGGTAACATACAATGTTTTTGCTTCGGATCACGATGTTCTTATTATAATTTTATATAACAGTTTAAAATGTTTACAAGTTTAAAATATTGTTTATGTGTACAAGTTTAAAATGCGTAGGTATATTAGGTAAGTTTTATAAAAATTCTAACGTTGTAATTTAGAAGTTTTAAATATAAAAATATTTTTACTTACCTATTTTCTAAAAGATAATAAAACAAATGTACCAGTGAAGATACAATTTAAAATTAAATTTAAAAAATCAATAAAATACCTATGAAAAACTAAATAATTTTTTAAAAAGACTGAAATATATTTTAAAAGATTATTAAAATTTACTTTGTTCGTAAATGGTAAAGTTAATAATAGATAGATTTACCTACCTTTAAGGACACTGAAGTTGCGCATATTAATTCAGCCATCCGATAGCTTGTTACACTTGACAGTCATGCATACATTAATGTCTATTCAACCCACTAACACTGTAAACAACTAAATTAACATCAGTTACAACTGAATGAAAACCTTTAAAAGAAAAAAGAAACATAACATTTTATTAAGTTATTTTTTAAACTTCTCAACTTAAGGCATTCAAATAATATTTTGCGTAAAGCGCAAGATTTGTTTTTTTGTCTGTTTTGCTGAATAATATTGTTTATTTAATAATTAATTGATCGTCAAATCGCTTCTCGTTCACCGACGCACATTTTAAACTTTATCTTTTGAATCTTTGATAAATCGATAAAGCTTTAAATATTTGTTTTTAAATCGCAATGAATCATGTGATACATTCCGGTGTAAGAAAGTTTCCGATGCAGCCACGACATCGGCTCGGTTGCTCGCTTAATAAATCATATAAAAATAAATCACTCATGAGGTTAAAATGTGAAATACTTTCTCTAAACAAAAGGGCATTGTGTATGCAAAAATGCATTCCACTGCGAATATTTTTCGTCGCCTGACTCCCATTTTATTTTTATTATTTTATTATCGAAAGAACATTATACGGGCCCGCGATTTATCGATAACTTTTATATGAAACCGTCGTGTTGGAAGCTCACGATTGCCTTTTTAACTAAGGAAAGAATACTCAGACTTTAATACCGCTATGTTAACATCTTTCATTGTATTTCTTGAACCAGGTTTTGTTTATTAACGAACTACGAACGTTTTTTGTAGAGTCTGTAAATACACTTTATAAATTAAATTTAATCATAACAAACTAATATAGTTACAAGAAACTATAAATGATTATCCATATTGTTGTTGCATATAATTACGGCAAAGCAATGTAAATGTCAAACAATAAATTAAATCGAGTGACTTATCTCAACATAGTGAGACGTCTCTATCAGAAAAGGCGAAGAAAAAGTGTGCCTTTCCGTTCTCGTAACAATGTAACACCCACGTAATTAACAAAAGAATTTGTCATTGCCCTAAATACAAACTCCCACCAAAAGAAACAAATCACTGTCTCGTTGTCATGTAGATCAACAATAAAAAGGAGAGAGAACATCTTTTTCGGAATGTTAATGATACCAAAACGTTATGCGGCCTATACCTACCTGATATACCCGAGCAATCGTCGATTTTAATCGCCCTCGACCAGTATGGTTCAATAACCTACCACAGATTCATCCTTGCTCATTTGATAGCTTATAAATCATTTAGGGCTAATTAAAATTGGCTCTTTAAAAGTGCAAAGCGCATCGTCTGCGTTGGTAACTCGCGAACATAATTTACGATATCTTGACCGTCATTCGCACATAAACTTTCTAATTTAAAGACCAGAGCCGCCGGTAGAAATATAAATTGGTCCACAATAAAAACAACACCTCGGGAGAACTATAAAAATATATTGCCAACTGTCAATGTTCAATTTTGCTCTGACCACACCCGAAACGTCGTATCTGACCCCTACTGTCTGTCAAAGTAGCAATTAAATTTGTTTGATGTAGCCATAAAGTAAAGGATTAATTCCTCAGTCAATTTACATCAACACTTAGGGATTAATGCTTCCATTTCGATTATCTGTACTTAATTAAATCTCGCAATTTACTTGTATATGTTTAGTCATTCTGTGTTTAAGTCTAATCTATGTATGTATAATCGAAATTGTCAAAGTCATAATTAGCTTTTTAGAAGGAACAGTTATTCTGAGGCGAATGTCTTTAAGCTAATATTATTTACGGCTATCATAAATATGCGATGGAATAATATTCATAATCTTGTATTTATATCACATATATTATAATTAATAACTGATAGTCATTATTTCAATCAAAATTCGAATACATGACAGTCTTACCTAATCTATAAATATAAGCAACACTTAATACAAAGGCATTAAACAGAGTTAACAATCACATGGCGATCATTTTCGATAAGATTACACGGTAAAGATATTTAAACGATTTATTTATCTTTGGTGTACACTAATCGGAAATAAAATATTCACCCGCGAACTCTTGGAAATTGCGATTTAACCCGTCCGAGCCGAGTAATTTATTTTTAAAGCTCGTAAAATCTCACTCTTTAAGCTATAAACGTAACATTTTACCTAAGTTACACGGGTCTCGATTATGGCATTCGTTAGCTTACGGCTTTTAGTTTAGAAATCACTTGTAAACATTGTGACACTAAGAACAGTTACTGACGTCAGCTTAACCCTTAAAAAGCTGATATCGCTAAAAAGGCGTATTTACATACATTATGCCGGCAGCCGTCACGCTTGCATTTCAAAATAAACACTTGGAGAATCACGTGAAATAATTTCTAGGGCGCATTTTTGCATATCACACGCGACCGTATTTCACATAATAACCGGGTGCTAACCGTAACAAACGGAACAAGAACTGGGGGAACAAGATGAGAAAAGTTACTTCAAGAATATACGGAAGTTAATTAGAAGCGGAACGAAAAACAACCGTAACTGGTGGCGAAGTTAGCCGTTCTAGCGCGGCCAATGGTACAAGGCACTCACACAGACTCAGCCCTTACCACCGCTGCGAAGCATTTGCATACCGCCCGCCCAGGCGCGCGCCGACGCCGACGCCCAACTCGAGCGACAGGGACGCACGACTCGTCTTTGTACCACATACGACTGTATTCCACTCGTTTTATAATCTGTTAAGATCACACATCGATCACAAATAAAAAAAAAGATTTTTAATGGCATTTTAAAGCGTTTGAATTCAAATTCGCGTATTATCGTAGGCAAATTAGCTTGCGTGGCAGTGAAAAGGATGAAAGTAAATTTATCGCTGTCGTCGTGGAAGCGGTGATAGTAGCGAGACAATTCGTACTGAGAACATGAATGGGCTTAGATGGAAGGTAATGATGGTGCAGCGTGATTGATTGTGATGTATGCTCTGATGTAAATGCCTCCTTACACTGTTTACAGTTTTTGGAGGAACGATGAATGTAGAAAAACTCGATGCGTCACAGGGCCTTCTACGCCATACAATGTCGTTTACATGTAGTTTAAACTTTGCCCGATTTCGTAGGGTTGCCACAGTGAAGCAGCTTGCAACTAAAAGGTATTATAATAAAGACGATTATATATTAGTAACTGTAAACTACCATCATGCCAATTTTTACCTTTATACGTCAAGCGGTTTTCAATATTTCACAAGTGTGTGATATTTCGCTTTTACAATTTTAGGTTTATAAAATGTGCCGAGGAGTTATTGTCGCCATTTCTTCTACTCGATCATTTGAAAGTATAAATCAAGTCTAAGCTAGTAACCTCACTGGTAATACTATTTTTAGTTCTGTTCATGACATAGGTAGGTATGTACATGCGTTACCTGAATATAATCCCAAATTACCAAGTGGTGTAAATACATAGTTTTGAAAAGCGAAACGCACTAATTTTTATATACAGGTTCATTCGTAAGTTGAACTCAGCCGTTATACATATGACGATAAAAATGATTTATATGTTGTACCTAACTGCTAAAATATATTGGGTTTGAATATTATTCCGGTGAGAGCAGAGTATTGTTTTTCTTAATAATTATGCGGGTCTTCGCAAAAATTATTTAAAATTCATAAATAAACGTTTAGTTAAGTTTTCCTAAACTGCAATTCTTAAAGGGGCACTCGGTTGGAATGTTTCAAATGAAAAACTACTATGTCCCGTCCTAATGAAAACACACAACAGACAAGAACATTGTAATTACGAGGAGTACAAGATTTATTACACGAGGATAGGAAACTAACCACACGTGACCGAAGGTCGCATACCCGGTAAAGTATAAAAAGGCATTACTGTAAGGGAAACTATGTCTTATTTGGGGTGTAATTAACGCCAATTTTCACAGATAGAAATTCGACTTGGGTCGTTTCGGTGACGGTTAAATATGTGCATATGCATTCGTTCGGTGTGAGAGTTACAAAAGTATGTAGTGGTTAATTTTTGCGCAAAGCTGGTGGGAGCGAGAGGTGAACTCATTTACAAATACTTAGCTTGAGTGCGAGCAGGAGAGCAATATTAGGGGCTAATTAATGAACGTGAAGCTTGCGCTCTTTATTGCTTTCGTGGCTGGACGCTAAGACGGCGGTTAAGTTTTCTTTGGGAAAATACCGCTATGGGAGATAATATTTGTTTTTCTCGAGATGTTATCATATGCTATTCGTTTTATTACGATTAATTTGCTAAGTAGTTTGTTAGTATGCGAAGTATTTGTAGTGACCTCGGTACTTAGACGAGCAAAACAATATTAGACCCAGTCAGACTGATGTAAAGTTTCAGTAGGAATTTCTATATTTTTATAAACTATTCAATATCGAACAACAAAAACTCGTCAATCAGACTTGTTAAAAAACAATATACCTACCTAACACAAACTTCTACTTTAAAGTATCGACTATTTCCATACCTATAGCGCAACTTCACAAAGTATTCTTTTATATAGGTACCTATATTTTTTTTTATATTGACAGTGACATGCTAATTCATTAATTCCGGCTTTTACTAACATTTTCATTCTAGTCAAGGTTGTAAACTAAAAATAAAATATAATTTAATGTGATACAGTAAATTAATGTTATTATTATTAGTAATACTAACTATAGCAATTACAAGCATTGACAAAACAGCTAAACACCTTTGCTATAACAAACATCCGTGGTGCTAGACAAACGCCATAAAAGTACACAAATACAACGATAAATACAGCTCTCTTAATGTGGGGAATGTTTTCTTAATTTCATCCCGCTGCGTGTGTGCGGCGCGGCGGTTAAGAAATTAACCAGCACCGAGTCGTTGAGACCGCCACTTAAGTGCTATAGTTCTTTCTGTGGCATTCTCCTTAATGAATGCTACGGTTGGTTTTCTAGGTTTTTGGCAGTGACGCACAGATCAATTTTTTTTCAAAGACTAGTAGGTACTTAGTTATAAACTCGCGGTATCGTCTGCGGAAATATTGGGTTTCCAACGGGGCATGTACTTGAATGTTACGAATAATACTAGCATATTTTACATAAAAAATATTTTTGTCTATGTATAATTACAATACACCAAAGACATCACCGATGCATCGGCGGCCAAAACAAAAGGAAAAAAGAGGAAAGAAAGGAGACAAATAAATATATATTTACATAATATTCATAAAAATAGATTTTCCTATCTTTAATTTGTAACATAGACAAGTGATATAATATACGATTCACCCTCGAGCTTTGAGACAAGTAATTTAGGAACTATATTGTCCGGGACGGTTTACTTAATGAGTGTAATAGCCATTCTGTGTAATGAACAAGTTTGTTTTGTCCATATAATATTATTATTCAATGGCGATGAAGATTAGGCGTTAAAACTAGAAGTAGATATTGGTTATAAACCTACAATGACGAAGACGGCATAATTTTATCCTCTCTCAAAGGTTCAGTATTTTTCATATTGAGAGAGGAAATACATATACATATGTACCTACTTGAACCGCCGAAAATATGGATTTACTACTCAACACTAAAAACAAATGTATTGCGTGTTGTTCAATTAAAGTTGCAAGTAAAATTTATTTAAGGCAGTTTAAATTCTCGCCGTCTATCTAAAATGAACCTTAATCGCAGGGGTGGAAAGGTGGCGTTTACGTGGGTTGCCAGAACTAAAAGAACTAAAAGACCCTTAAGATCAGTCCTTTGATGGCATCATGTTACGTTAGGTTATTGTTGGGTTATTGTTTGGTTGTATGTTTTTCTTTACCGAAGATATGCAAGTAGATATATTAAACATATCAACTTATAGGTAGGTACTATAGGTACCTACTTGTCAATTTTGTTTAATATAAAGATATTGTATGTGTCGCGAAACGCATGGACAACTCAAATAATTTACCTATCAGTAATCTCACGACATAAGAAGAAAAAATTGTCTATCGGAATCGAACCCGGGACTCTTCACTACGCGGACAGGATCAGATGCACACTAATTGGACTACTGAATACTGTAAAGTGTAAGGTGTCATCCCTAGGTTTCTATTAATGTTTTTTACCTCACAAAACTTCTTAAAAAATATTTATGTAGATATCAAATTATCAAGAAATAAATAAAAATGTTATAACCTCTAAATAGATGATATATTGCACTAATGATAATATTAATACATTTAAAGTTATGTAAAAACAAATTTGAAATACATTAAAAATGCAGACAAAACCGCAGACAACGACCAGGCTAAGCTAAGATAAACTCAATAGCCATATTTTAGCGGAATGCAATTATAGCTGGTCAGGGTGTCGCTGATGTGATAGGGGAGCACACACATGCATACGTGCATTCTAATGTGTGTGTACACTGGTAAGTTGTTAGGGTTGTGACATTGTGAAAATGAAAAAATGTACCTCACAAGTATTTTGAATATAAATCAAACAAGTGATGTGTTAATTGGTGCTTAAAATCACTCTAGTATACCTACTATTTCAGTTTTGTTAACAAAAAAATATGCATGTAAAAAAAAATTATACGACCAAGTTTTCAGGTTGTGGCAACCCTACAAGTGAACCTGGTACTTGCAGTGGGACGTCACCCTTACGGATTAGTGGCGTGGCTATGGGATTACCACGTTCACCGCAAATGAAGAATCACTGATTATCTTTTTCTGTTATATGAACTAATGTACGGACTAATTATTTTCTTCATACATCTTAAATAAAAAGTTTGGTTATAAAACGGTTATACATTTTCCGATGCAACTTTGAATCGTGAATCAATTTAAATAATGTGTTTTTGTAAGTGTTTTAGAACGTGTAATAATGTTTTCATAAGTAATTAATTGTGTTAAGATATATATCTGAAAGTGTCAGGTAACTCAGGGATACCTAGTCATTCAGAAATGTATCACACCACTTTTATTAAAACATTCAGCAATTATCAAAGTTGTCTTTGCAGAAATTCATTCGAACCCGAACAAACTTTAAACCGTACCTACTTAAAGCGCCATTATGACTTATACTTACTCATTCGAAAATAATCCAAACAAACAGTTCCCGTGCGACACTTTGCGGAGCAATTAATTTAACGTATTCAAGTTCATAATTCACGTAACTCTCGCATCGCAACTCGTAAATAACATCTAAATGAATACCGAACTCAAACTTAACTTTTGTTTACATTTCAGATACGAAACGTCACAAGTATCCGAGTTTTGACAGATGATCATAAAGAACTAACACAGACGAAGGCACATTTACATACGCGTTTTGCGCTCTGACTGTCATACGCGGCTTTTAACGTTTCGGACCGCGTTCGAGAATAATTCAGCTTGAATTTGTCAGTTTTTCGTTCCGTTTTCAGCTTATTTTTCGTGTGTCCGTCACACAGTTTGCGTTAGTACTGACCACAGCTTAGGGCGCCGGCCACGCGGCAATGTGTGCGTGTGTGGAGCTTTCTGCACGCCATCTCTTCGCTTAAACGAGTGGGGCGTGCGATTGTGTGCGTATAAAGTTTACTTGTGGAAGTAGAAGGCTAGACTCATTGACTGCCGCTCTGTTGTATGAATGTGGAAAAATTATAGCGTACAGCAATGTTTTGCCTGAAAGAATGATGCGATGGTCATTGTATAATTATGGTCGTGGTGGTTGCGAGCACTTAAGACTCAGTTTTCCCTCTGTTAATGTCCACGAGCATTGTTTGAACAAACATTATTTATTACGAAGTGCAGTAATGAATGCCGCGTATGATTAATAATTGCATACTTCATTTGTAATAGTGGCGTATGTCTTGTAAATTTCATGTTGCTAGCTAGATATTCCCAATTAAGTTTGTTAATTCTTTTATAATTATACCTACGTGCATTGCATAAGATTAATATTTATAGCTTTTTAGTAATATACAATACACTATGTTACTTTGATGGTCTATTAAGGCGCACGTGTGAAATGTGAGTGTGTATTCGGACCAAATGTTCAACCTTAATTAAAATTCTTTTTTTTTATTATTTGTTCCTCTTCCTTTCATATACGGAATTAAAATTTTGCATTTTACTTTAACCTCGATGATAATGCAATTTTTTACAACCAACATGACCGGATACCTACTACGTTCAAGATTGACTCCAGTTAAAGGAATTTCTCACCAGTTAACAGCACAGTCATTAAATATTGTTTAATATTCACATAGCACAGCATATTACTATATTATGTATAAAACACAAAGCGTAATTATTATAAAAACAAAAAACCCGACTGCTTACAAAAGAACTCAAAAGAAAAAAACAAGTGTCACAATATCAACATAAAATACTTCATGGTGCTGCAGGCGGGGACAAACGTAGTACTTGTGATAAATCTTTTTTTACCCGTAGGTAGCAGTATAGTTTGTCCCCGCCTGCAGCACCATGAAGTATTTTATGTTGATATTGTGACACTTGTTTTTTTCTTTTGAGTTCTTTTGTAAGCAGTCGGGTTTTTTGTTTTTATAATAGGTAATATTTTTATTTCAGACTTTTTAGTGTTTTCACCGAAAAATTCTACTTTTTGGGATGGTTTTTGACAATTTGTGTTAAAACGACGTTATATGATATATATTTTTGAAAAGGTCTTTTCACGATCTTTCATTTGATACCCATATTGCTAAGATAACAAAAAACTCAAGATTATCCCCTCTTTTTCTTCCACTTTCGTGCGCCATTTTGAAAATTCACATAGCCTATGACACTTTCACAGTTCTGACGAATTCAACGATACCTTATATGTCGAAATCCGTTCAACCGTTTGGGCTGTGGGGCGGTCCAAATAAATGGACATACATACAAACATACATACATACATACACTCGAAAAACATAACCCTCCTTCTGACGCAGTCGGGTAAAAAGTGTCTTTAATGCATTTTAAGTATTATTTTACTAAACAAAAGTTAAGTTCAATTAACAAGGGAATAGCCAGAACTAAAGTTAACACTCAGGAGCAATATTAATATAAACTTTCAACAAAACAATTACCTTAGCACAAACGTAACATAAATACATATATCATGCCGAGTCAAAACTTGGTGCTTGCATTCTCAAAGTTAAAATTGCACATTTATCACGAAGAGGACCAAGCTCGGGTCCATTAAGAGATTTTTCTGAATCATAAATCTCCTTCGCTTCATCTCACTTCGATACAGATATGAACAAACACCCCGGACTTGAAAACTTTCATAGAATACCTTCATAAATGAATATAGGTAAGACATCAGTATCTATCATCAGTATCGTTGTTTCATAGTACTCAACGAGGAATTATAAAACACTCTCAAACTTGTGCAAACTGAATGTTAATAAATCTGGAACTTAGAAAAATCACATACAAGTTGTTTAATACATGCTGACACAATCGTAGGTATGCCCAATTATGATTGGTTGTGTGACTGGTACGATATAGGACTATATCACGATTTCCAATGCGAATTTTGTGGGCAACACAAATACCATGTCACTTGCACCCATGGCCCAATTATAAACACTATAGTAAAATCAACTTAACCTTGAAATTAAGTACTGGACCAATCATTGCACGCAATTCGATAGGCAGTAACTGACAGATGAATGACCACAACATACTTATGAATGACTTTTTAACATGGCGGCATTAGTTCCAATTTTTTGCCATTTCAGAGATAAGTTGATGGCACTGTAACTGTCTGTCTTTTCTCAAATAAATTAACTGTCACACTTTCTTAAATGTTTTTGGGTAAATGTTTGTGCGTGGCTAAGAATTGAACACTGGACCCCTCGCATCGCAAAAAGAGTCACTACCAAACACATAATAAATATCTAACAAATAGCGCGAGCACAATGTAATATAACGTCGATCAATAATAAAGAACAGCTTTTCAATAATGATCGATGCGTTATAAAAATAATTAAGCTCTTATTACAATTAAACTATAGATTACTTATAAATTTTTAACGTGTAATTATAAATAATTTTATTCACCGATTTCAATCGCTCTTTAATAGCATCGATGGCAACGCCCAAGATTGAGAATTAAATGCTACTACCGGCGATTAAGTCCTCTATCGGGCTTTTAAATACGACTCTTTTGTTTGAAAAGTATGAGAATGTTTTAATGAATGGTATAATGAATGAGTTCTGATTGAACCTTTGGACAGATGAAGACATAATTAAACGTTATTGAATGCTGTATTGGAATTCAAAAATTCGGATGCTTAAGTACCTTTAGTAGTTTGCAAGGTCGTTGAACTATGTGAAGATTAGGATATCTTATTTTATTTAACTTCAATGATTTATTTTGAGTTATACAAGAAATTTAGTAAGTTACTAGTTATTTACCTCGGAGGTACCTACTACATAAAGGATCTATTTTTATGCCCATATTTTATTTTTTTAGGGTAAAAAGATTTCTTCGCCGGAATCATGAGGAAGCCCAAATTTCTGAGATCAATATTGTGTTTGAACACAATATTATTATTTCTAAAGAGATAAAAATGATCTCGAATTTAGTATAGTTCAATCTTTTTCTGGAGTAATATCAGATTGAATAAAAGGACATGTCAATTACTTATTATACCAATTATGATACTGCGCAAATTCATTACATAGTTACATTCAAAACAGCCACACACGTTGTACCAAGAAAGAAGTTCCATTATAATATAATGTTACAATATACATATTTCAATCGAATACAAATAAAACATCCTTATAATTCTTTCATCTGCTACTGTATTTTGTACAAATACCATGCCCTATATTATTTGTTAAAACTCGAAAACATAATTATAGAGTACGATGCGTACAAAAGACCTCTAACTTTGTGTTTAAGGAACGTTTTTTAGTAGAGACTGTTTATTGAAATTTGAATTTTAAATCTGAACTAATAAGAGCCACGTTTTTCGTATAAGTTTTATAATTCAATGTCCAGCGAACCAGTTACGTAAGTACAAAATTTTAATAGAATCTCCCATATGGCGTCCGTCGGAAATGCGTATCGCCTGTCAGCCCTTTAATATTATAATGAAGCGTTCTCATTTCTTTCAAGTGACCACTCACAAAGAAGACAATGGGATACGCGACTTGACGAGGGCTCATCCGGAGGGTTTGCAACTCTACCAGTTTTGCGTTTATTTTTTAAATTATTTGTAGACATTAAATAAAGTAAAAGCTATTTTTTTTGTATAACAGTATGAACGAAAAGTGATAGAATTATAATTTTTTCTTTAATTCTAATTTGTGATTATTTTTTTGTGATGAATGCTCACACATCGAGAACCTACGCTTCGTGAGATTGACCACGATAGTTTATGTAGGTAAGATATGTTCAGAAACAAGATTTTTTGTCATTACAGTGAGATAATTAAGAACCATATATTACAATAAATATGTTTTAATTTATTGTAATGATGTTAGTTTTTATTAACTGAAATGTTGATGTGTACGTTACAATTGAAATAAATTTAATTTAATTTAATTTATTAGTCCATTAATTAAACAGGTAATAAATGTTACTAGTCTAAAGACAACTCAGCTATTATATTTCCCCAAACAAAAGCAAATAAATTTCACGTAAGGTCAAGGTTGTTTACCTTTAAAGGCAAACCGTAGCTTAAACGACTATTTATATGAATATCTCAATTGTTAGCATTAATTTATAGGTACTAAAAATGTAAATGTACGGGGACTTTTTTTGTAAAAATCATATGAAATACTTAGATAATGTCCAGTATATTAACGCTTCATTTAAGAATGGACCGTTTTACTGCGTAACACGGACAATCGCGACGAGCTTTACAACGGGGGCGGTTAAAAAGCTTCGCGTTAAGGCGGTCGTCGTACACAACGTTTAGTAACATCGAACAATATGTACGTATACTTAACAATTCGGTGTAAGCGGTTCGCACTTCGAACTTAATTTACGTGTATCTATCTATGTATTTACATAATATGTAGTTACTTACGTAATCTAAACTAATATTATAAAGAGGTAATATTTTTTTGTTTGTTTGTTTGTTTGTATGTATTGAATAGGCTCAATAACTACTGGACCGATTTCAAAAATTCTTTCACCATTATGAATGTACATCTTTCCGAAGTAACATAGGCTATATTTTATTTTGAAAAAAATTAGGGATCCTTGCGAAAACTTCAATAACATAAACCACCGTCGATAAAAATCACTATTGAAATACCTTAAATCGCGTGCGCTGCAATGACTATTGATGATGGAGCAAAATAATGTACTACGATTTTGTAGACCACATTATTATCTACAGAAAAGTCCGCGGTAGGGTATATCTAAGTATTATAGTTGCGCCAATATAAAGACTTTTATAGTTTAACAAACTATTTAAATCGGCAACGAAAATAAGATGTCGATATTCATACCATGGTATTTATACTTATCTAAATAACTTACTTTTTATTTATCAGTAGTTCAATACCTTTACATTGCTGTTTAAATTATTTTAATCGGACACTCCATTCAAAAGATATAGCGAGTTTAAAAATGTGGGTACCTAAATATGATATATTTTATCTGTGTAGAGATAGTTGGGAGGGTGGAGAGTGACGTAGGCTACTTTTACCGCGGAAAAACATCTCATTCCCATGGGAAGATCGATGTTTTGTTAGTTGCTAGATATTTAGTTCCGGATGCTGTTAATAGATGGCGTTAGTAAAATTCATTTGCAAGTTCTGAATCACGCTATCAAATACTACATAATATCGTTAATTTACTTAAATCATTGGTAAATGTTATAACATAGAGCCAACTTTTTATCTCGAGAATCCTACGGGAGCGGGACCTACGCAGCTGTTACCTACGGGTCCCGAAGCGAAGCGAGGGCGGTTCTCTAGTATATTATATAAAAGGCAATTAATAGTAAAGCATAAACACGTAAAGGTACATAAACATTGAATCCATCCATTACTGACAATATAGTCAAATCAATAAGAAAAGAGTGTTATAAATTATTCAAAACAAATATATTATCTAGTATTTTTATCAAAGAAAGTAGTGTGCAACAATAAAAATAAATTTTATTTCGTAGGTACCTATAGGTAAGTGTAAGTATCTAGGTGATATCACCCGTCTTATAAGTCCGATCATAATAATTGTGATACATTAATATGCCTTTAAATTTTGCGTAAGTAGGAGATTACTCATGGCATCATAATTTCTAGGATTAACAAGTAGGTACCTACACCCTGAAAATAGTTCGACCCATAATCCATAAATATTTATCGAGTCATGTGACACGTAAATGCGTTTTTATTACGCGTGGGTCTAATGGCAGTCTGCCTTTTAAATTGAAAGTGACGTAAGTGGTGTTTTAGTGCGCAATCGGCGAACGAAAGTCGTAAATCAAAGTTTTAGTGTCGAAATGTTGAGATGCGCTGGCCACTGGGGTGGCCAGTTCTTAACTTTTTTTAACTCGTTTAAAAAATAAGTTAAAGAAACAATATGACATTGTGCTGTTGTTGGGCACATTCTTCTATTGTTCGACCACTGACGATCACTGCTTGGTTAAAAATACCACAGTGTGTACAGACATTGTCTTTGGTTGCAGAATTGTATTTTGTTGCTTTAAGTGGCCAATTGACAATGTCATTGAAGTGTTGATGATTACCATTGTATTTTACCATCGCTATTTTACAACGTGGGTGTACTTCATGTTTAGCGCTATCCATCACGGAAATATTACTGCTTATGTTTGCTACCGAACTAACCTGTGAGATTTATTATATTTTACGCTTCATAGCTATACTTTGCTAGGGAAAGTAATAAATCCGGTGTATTCCTAGTATAATATTAAAATTTAATCATCGTGGATATCAAGTATTGGAAATGTAGATATAAATAATAATAATTGTGAGTACCCCTTACAGTTAAAAACTATTCGTAGTAGGTAGGTCATAACAGAACTACTTTCTACTACTGTGATTAAATATGCACACCTTTATACAGTAAAAAAAATTTAGGTCTTAGAATAGCTGCAACTGTAGAAGTTTACGAAACTGTTAAACCAAAATTGTTATAATTTCAGTAGAAAAGTGGCATTATGAGAAGAGATCTAGGGTTGGTAGTGAGCAGCTAATGGTTTGCTGAATTTAGAAAATTATTCGATTTCCATCATGATTAGAGGCGCCAACACCAAGTTTAATGTTTCACTTGATATAATTCAAAATACCACCCGATTTCCTATCATTACTAAAAACTTCTAAAAACTATTAAGATTTATGTTAAAGGTGCTAAGAAGGGGAGGAGGAGGACGGAAGGGGGGGGGGGGTTGCTTAAGGGACACTAAATTTAATAATCAATTAACTAAAATTAGTACCAATATTGAGTAGAACTATAGGTACCTACTTCTACTATTCGCCTTATATACTACTTAACTAAGATACTAGATTAACATGAGTCCAAGAAAGTATATTGTATTTTCTGGGTCAGTGACGGCATGACACAAGGCCAAGGCTGAGGCCCCCTAAACATTTGCGCAATTGTTAGATCAGTGAGGGTAATTTACAAAGGCTTCGATGACCTAATAGTTAATGATCACGCCATTAACGTAAGTTAATTAATTTAAGTTTTTCTCCTTAACTAAGGATATTTCTGACTTTTCGGATTTATGTGCGTTTTAAGCATTTAAATAAAAAAGTAAATAATAAAGTCACTTGCTACAAATGGTGAAGGAAAACATCGTGAGGAAACCTGCATACCGGAGAGTTCGCAAAAACACAAAAGGTGTGTGAAATCCGCCAATTCGCACTTGGCCAGCTTGGTGGACTATGGCCTTTACTTTCTCATTGTGAGAAGAGACCCGTGCTCAATAGTGGGCCATGATGGGTTGAGATGATGATGATGATGAAGGATATTAAATTTTAAGTAGGTATTGGGTCCTTGAATTTGCTAAGGCAAGACTAAGTTTCTGGCCGTTACCTCTGCTATATCGAAGGTGGATTGGATGATCTGTAATGTACCGTTTCGTTTACAGGTATCTGTTTTAATTTTGCAGGATCTCTAGACTACACTGTTGAATATGGTATTAATTGAAGATGTTTAAAAATATGTATTATGCAGGACATTATTTAACTACGCATTCACGTTTGAAATTAAGCTGGCTTCTTCGTATTAATGTTGCGAGTGCGATACATTGTAATGATTGTAAATCTCTCATAAGTTAAGTGTCCATTAATTGTCACTGTAAAGTTTTCCTTGGAGACGGTAACAAGATATGAGGAATAAGGGCTCTGAAGGAACCATTAATTTTGTTCCAGGAAATTTGTCTCAGAGTATCGGATTAGTTAGTATTAAACTGTGGTTTTACAGACTTCGTCCGTTTGATGCTAGAGTTGTTGGAGTTTAATGACGCGTGTTAAATTTAATTTCTTACTATCTTTAGGAGCATATAGTCCCGTGGTTTGAACGTTGGACTCCTGAACCTGGGTTCAGTTTTTTTTATAGCCTAAGCAGGCAAACGAGCAGACGGGTCACCTGATGGTAAGTGATCATCGTCGCCCATAGACATTGGCAACACCAGGGGCGCCACCAACGCGTTGCCGGCCTCGAAGGAAGCGATAGACCCGCTTCTTGAAGGACCCCATGTCATGTCATGTTCTTGAACGTGACTCTAATTTTGATAGAGTGAGTATCAGAATTATTGAATTTAAATATCAGATGCTTCACTGAAGGAAAACACCTTTTAATGAAACTTGTAAAGACCTGATCAGATAGATAGTTCCTTATATCCTCAAAGGTGTGTGAAATCTGCCAATCTGAACTTGGCCAGCGTGGTGGCCAGTGGTGTGTTTTCAAAAAGTTAATTTTTGTGTGACTATTTTCCAGGATGTTATAGTTAGTTGGGCCTTTCACTTTTTAATTAATTAACGTTAATTCCGTACCATCAAACCTTATTCATAATTTTATTTTAACAAATGGCAATTCAAAAGTTTCTGTAGATTGAGGAAAGATCGTCACAATTTCTAATAATATTTTTATGTGTGTGATTTTTTATCAGATGATAAATGTATACACACAAACAAATAAGAAAAAAGCTGAATTTGTACTAAAAGTCAGTTTAAAGACGCCAATTTTAAGCAGTTAATAACAAACCGAATGGAATGAGTCATGTCAGTGCCGACACTTGCATTAATGAGGCTCGCAACACAAAAGGTAATATTCGCGCGATTCATTTAGCCTGCGGTTAGCTAAAGCTACTGATAGACGTGACTACGCTGCGATGCGACTTTGCGATTATTGTATTTCATGCCGTATTCATATTATAAGTTATACTAACTCAAACATGCTTTGTAATGACGTATTTCTAAATTTAAAAAATAACCCTTTCTTCATAATCCTGTATGGTAGACCAAAATTCTTTATTAATGTTTTGTTTCCTTATCTATTAATTATGCTTCCAAATTAAAAAATATTTCTAAAGCACTTCTTGTATTTACACAGATACTCATTTGCAAACTAGTTTAGTCGGGCTGCTCCGACCACCAAAGGCAAAGATTTGTAATTCCAATAACACAAAAATTGATTTGAAAAAATTGTATTGAGATTTTGAAGTTCCTTATCTTATTTTACACTGTCCATAAAACTATGGAAGTAGAAATAAGTACCTACACCTGCAAATAACGACTTTTGAAGTCGGACACAAATACATACATGTATTTATTACGCGTTAGTTGATCGCAATGGAGCTACGAACAAGACCGTCTATCTAAACACATCTTTACACAGACATTGCAGTGCGGTGATATGTAACGCTTTTCATAATTAATATCGCTTTAGCACATAACGCGGTTTGCGATATGTCTGTACTTGATTGAGTCGAATCCTTGATTGTTGATGAAATTGTGGCGTTATAGCTTCGCCTTGATTAGTTTTTGCATTGAATGTCCATATGGAAATTGTAATGGTATTATGTTGTGGGTCGATATTGTACTACTGAATCAAATTGGTATAATATTATGTTAATCTACAAATCATAATTTTGTTTAATTAAAGTTTTATACGATTAAAATAATATGATTAAATTTGACTAGTGACGTTTTGTTAACATAAAATTTGCTTTTTCTTTAATTTTCGCACGGTACGGATGGCAGCTAGAAAATGGAAAGTTTTTGAAAATGGTTTTTGCGTGACGGAAACGGGAATATAGCTATTTGCTTAGTCCAGTCATAGATGCACGCTTATTGGTCAGTCAGTATAACTAATTGCCGATAACGTGTTCGCTGACAGGTCAGCTAAGTCAGCTGTCAGGTGAGATTTGTCAGATGTTCAAGTGTCGGAGTTAAAAGCCACTTTCTCCGAAATTCACTATGATTTTCGCATCTTTATTCAAGTGACTTCCCAAAAAATTTTTATGGCGGTTATCTACATCCTGGTAGAAATCGCCATCGCAACAAATAACGATCCAAGATAATATGGGTGTATGGATCCTTCTCACGATGTGAGGAATATAGGCAAAAGTCCACTATACTGGGGAAGTACAGATATTAGTTGGCTATAAAAGTCACTTGCTACAAACGGTGAAGGAAAACATCCCGAGCAAAACCAGCATGCCGGAGAGTTCGCAAAAACTCAAAGGTGTGTGAAGTCCACCAATCCGCACTTGGTCAGCGTGGTGGACTATGGTCTTAACCTTCTCATTCTGAGAAGAGACCCGTGCTCAATAGTGGGTCATGATGGGTTGAGATGATGAGATTGTTGGCTTCACAAACGTTTGCAAAAAATTGTAAAACTCTCAGGTGTGTAGGATTACGATGTTGTTCTTCACCGAGGAGCAATTTATAGTTAAATTTTAACAAGCGCATAAATTTTGAAAAAAAAAATGGTACAGGAATCTCGGAAGGTATATTAAGTCATTGAGGATTTTAGTTTTCAATAAGAAGACATAAACGAATAACCAGGATTTTGTTTTGGATTTTGTATTGCCGACAGCATCGCAATACAAATAACACTTTATGAAGCTACGCTCAAGGTGGTAATTGATGTCACACGTATGCATGTCTATCACGGGCGGGAATAGCAATGGGACGGGACTCATTGTTCACCAGATAAACTCAGTATGAAGTGAGCTACAAAGTTATTTCCAATAATTACGTATAAATACTAGTTTAATACTTTATTTAATACATTGTGATGAATACAATATTGTATTTAGGTAAAGTACGCATTCATTTAGTGTTCAGCAGATTCACTTTAAAGTCTGGCTATGTTAATTGCAAGTTATTACTTACCATAGTGACTAGAATAAAAACACTGTTGTGTGTGTGTCGGTCGGTCTTTAGATAATTTCTGTTCAGAACTATCATGTGTCAAGACTGTCAGTTGTCATTCCTGATGAACTTTATCGATCCCAACTGAGCAGTAACGACGCGTCTCATGCTATGGAATCTTAAATCTGTAATCTCCACTTTTTGCATTCCTCCGCTCAGAGCGCCATAACGACACAATAAACGTATTTTATAAGCGCTCACACTTAACGTTTATATCGCCTTATAAGTAGATCGAGAAATAATAAAACTAAAGGAGAGCGCACATCAAGAAAGCAATAACATCATTATCATAGCGAGTCGGCCATCTCTTTCCAATAGCTCTCACCCCTCCCTTAGCCCCGCCCACCGCGTATCGCCGCTGTCACCTGTATATCTCAAAACATTACACATATGCAAAACTTTCGCGCTCACACACAGCCTCCGCACTCACACGCTCGCGTACCTTGCAAGTTGCAGTCGGGACTTGTGTGCATCGGTATAAATCTGCAAGATAAAAATTGTACTATATCGCGTCGCGAGTGTACGAACGTGTTTTTCTTTTTTGTTGAGATAGTCTGTAGGCGTGCCTAGTGAGTTGTTTGCACCTCTCACAGTGGTCGATATTTCACGATGCCGTGTCATCGACACGACATCCCTACTGAAATATAGACGTAGGTTATGTTATCGCTAAGAAATGTGAACTTTTCTGTTCGACTCAGTAAACTTGCAACTCTAATAATATCTCATAGTTTTATTTTTACACCGTTGTTATTAAATATTTATCCGTACTTATATTTACATTCCTTATAGTTAGGTCGTTTGGTTTACACGTGGAGATATTTTAGTCGCTGCATTAAAAGAACTCCCTTGGTTGGCTTTAATATTATAAGGTATATTGCATCATCGAATTAAATGATACTTACTGAAAGTTTTATTCAATTTTTAACATCTCATCACTATCTTACATAATAATACACACACCGGCACAATTAACCGCCCACTTACATATTTCTGAACCTTTCATAAACGCAAATAAATTTGTCAAATATTGTTTTTTATTAGTGTTAAAGTATCGAGCACCAATAAATAACAACAACAATTTTGTTAAAAAGTGTTATTTGTGGTGCAAAATAAAAAAATACAGAAATTCACCTTTTTCTTGAAAAATCCAGAAAAGTTTAATACACGAAAAACATTTTTTTTCTTTACTCACAAAATTTTCAATAATGAGTGTTTCCTCCTCTAGCTCTAAAGACTTCCTGTAGCCTATTCGGAAGTCCATCCATGATGTCTTGGATGTCTGACTGAGGAATGTTGTGCCACTCTTCTTTTGCAGCAGTTCTGAGGTCTCTTAAGGTGGTCGGAGCTGGAATCCTTCCCGGATCCTTCTTTAAAGGTCGTCCCAGACATGTTCTATGGGATTAAGGTCTGGGCTACGCGCCAGCCACGGCATTGTTTGAATCCCGACCTCAGTCAGGCACTGCACAGTGCTGCGAGCAACGTGGATCTTGGCATTATCGTGCATCAGAAGAAATTTTTCTTCAATGAATGGAGCAAAAGGCACGACATGATCTTGCAAGACTTCTTCCACGTACCATTGATCCTTTATGCTGCCTCTTTCGAAGATGACCAGATCGGTACGGGCTTCATAAGAGATTGCGCCGCAAATCATAATTGAGCCCCGCCTGATAACCAACGATTTCGACTAATGCACAAGGTGCAAACCGCTCATTAGGGTGTCTGTAGACTCTTTCAAGTCCATCTGGTCCTCTTAGAGCAATTTTGCTTTTATCACAAAACAGAAATCCACTCCAATCGTCCATCGTCCAATTTGAGTGCTCGCGAGCAAATTGAAGTCTGTCTCTTTTATGATGGCTCAATAATCGTGGGGCTTTAAATGGGTGGAAAGCACTCAGACTTTTTTCTGCCAGTCTTCTTCTTTCTGTTCTTTCACTGACTCTCACGTTACTCACCTCGAACAGTTGACTTCTTGCTTCAACAGCTGTAGAGAAGCGATATCGTAAGATGTTACTCAGAATAAACCTGTCATCTCGAGCTGAAGTACAACGTTGACGCCCCTGTCCAGGCCTGCGCGTGAAGGAACTCGTCTCCTGGAAGCGCCGAATCGCATCCCACACAGTTGTTCGCGGAACACCCATCATTAGATCGATACGACTGGACGATACGAGCGATAGAGCTAAACCCACAGCCCTGGCGGCTCCAGCTGCATCCAGATGCATCGTTATGATTTAAAAAAATGAATACCACAATGGAAAACAAACAACAAAACAAAAAGTCCCGAAAAAGAAGCAAAATTCCACAATTTGTAAACTATTGACTTAAAAAATATTTTTAACGGAATTAAAGTACACTATACCCTTGCCGCCCATAACAACTGCATATTGATGTTCTCCAAGACGTATCCGTCTACGGCGGTCAGCGACAAGTTGTTATCACCTAACATGGTTTCTGAGGTGGCAAGCGAAACTTAACTGAGTTTTAAAAGTTTTATACCCGAGTAACAAAGTATCTATCATAATACACACTATACACTTTATACACGCATTATTATAAGGCTGGTCGCACATAGTCGCATGAAGGTGTGTACGGCGTGTAGGACGACCTGCGCAAATGATTTATGACATTCGTGATTCTATGCTGTCAAACTTGAGACTTGCGGCACATCAAAGTGCGAACCTCGAATCTTCGCGTAGTCTTCCATACAACCGTACAAACATTCGTGCAACGTACAAACATATGAGTGACCGAGGGAACTGTATGTAGGTAAGAGCGCTCATTCACATTCACGCGAATACTTACGCGAATCCATTTGTGTAAGACGGACCTTCGCAACAGATTATGCGAAATTTTTGAAAAATTCGTAGTAAGTAAGTATATAGATGTCAAAGTTGTGACAATTCGTGCAATGTACAAAGGTTTGCGCAAATGTGAGTGAGCGCGGTAACAACACAAATAATTTCAGATCTATTCAATCACCGAGCTGTCACGATCCAGCCGACAATTTTTCGTACATCCGCTCCATTTGGAGCTATTAACTCATAAACGATTTCAGTCACGGGAGCAGCTGCAATAATTATGCACATTGTATGAAACAGTAACTGCACTGTAATTACTAGCTGATTCAATGTATTGTTAAAATCAAAGCGGATGAATGAGTATATCATATTTTCGATGTGACGATACCTGAGCATTGTGTGCAATTAATTCAATGGCATGGAGGTCATTACGCGATTATTGTTCGATAGCGATGTGTTGAATAGAGCTAGGCTTCCGTTTGGTAATTAGAGAAAATGTTTCGTGAAGTCTGTGACAATGGAGGCAGGGAATCCAGGTCATAAAAGTCCTTGGCTACATACTTTTTGGTTAGTGGTGCATAACCTGCCAAAGTTGCATCTTCCTTGTAGGTACCTAAAACAAAATACAAAAATAGCTTCAAATAAGAATTTTTGCATAGTCATAGATTTAAATGTCGCTCACGATTACGGTGAAATATCATGATGAAACCTGCATGCCGGAGAGTTCGCAAGAAACTAAAAGGTGTGAAGTTTAGCTATTAGGCCTATACATTCTACAATTGGCCAGTAAGATGGACTATAGCTTCTCATTCAAAGAAGACACACATCTTCAAAATTTTCTTGTCATCCAAAGGACATAATATGACATAATCTAAAAGAAGGATGCAGTATTTCTCATGATGTCTTACTTCCCTATAACAAATGACAAGCAATTTGTAACACGCAATTCAAAATATTTTTAATGTGTTCCACTACAGTTAGAGAATACAATCCCGAGCATGTTTTTCAATCCCGGGATTACGGGATTTATGACGCATAATCCCGGGATCCCGGGATTATGATATTATGATTAGACTTTCTTAATTTGGCTCAAATAAAAAAACCTTGAGTAATTAAAAAAAATATTTTTAATATCGTTCGTTGCACAATATAAATCACAATACAGTAAGAAAAGAAAATTTACAAAAAATAAACTTTTGCAAGTAATTTAAAAGATAACACAACAAAACTATTTAGAATTTCGAAAATACAATCGCAGAAAAATCAAAGCATCCAATGTTTCACTTCCAAGCCTGCTTCGTAGTTTATTGCCAACATAAGCAGCAGCTGAAAACGCTCGCTCAGGTTCTACGCTGGTTGGAGGAATAGACATTAGATATTTGTTTGCTATTTCTAAGTGATATCCACGAACTCCTCCATTTTCGAACAGGTTCATTTCACGTCTAATACTGTTTGTATTCCGAGCGGGGAAGTCCCTTCTAAGTTCTACGACAAACATATTATTAGGGCTGTACCTGTGTAGTAGGTATGTATCGTCTCACAAATGCTTTTAATACATTCTAGGCAAAGTTTTTGTCAAGGCACAATGGACTACAGAATGCAAACTAGACATGTTTGTGGCAATCCCAAAAATCCCGAGATTAGCCAAGTACAGTCCCGGGATTTTCGGGGCTAGAAAACGGCCGGGATCCCGGGATCCCGAGATTCGGGATCCCGGGATTGTATTCTCTAACTACAGTACACCCAACCTCGATACTAAGTTACTTCTAAACTGAAATGTCCGTATTCTAATTCCGCGCGAATAAAAATAATCCAATGTAAAACATAAGACTAACACATCAGCGGAGAGCACAAATAAAACCATGACGTGTTTCATATCAAAAGTATTCAGCGTAAACATACGTAAGTGGCGTCAAATGCGCGATTCCGCGTCATCGCGTTAACGGACATGTTGATATATTGCGATAAATACGCAGCGATTTGTACGTTGCGCGTACAATTGTTGTAACATTTAGTTATGAGTGTGTGTATGTGTGTACGTCTGTAAGTGTATGTGATTGAATGCTGTCAAAGAAACTAGAAGCAAAGTGTATAATAACAATACTCTGGTAATAGTATCCAAACATCTCTTAGGTTATCGTAAAGTTATAATATTCCATCATCATCTTCGGCACTGGGCATAGGCCTCTCCAGAATTGCCACTCCTTGTTCTAAGTTTGTGCTCAACAAAACTTGATGTTCATTGTTTTTTGGTTCAAGTTCATTGAGTTCGTCAGTATCCCTGAAGGTCGTTGTGAGCTTAGTCAATTTGGCTCAGCTATTGCAACCTCAGTCGACAGAGTGAAGCTCTACTTCTATTATTTCCTTGGTATAGTTGTATTTAATCGTTATTTAAGAAAGTTCAACAGTAGTTGAAAAGTTAATACGTGTTTTGTACTTTTGGAGAAAAACAAATTTTTTAAATGTTAATGTTACTAAAATTTGATAAATTCACATCCTGTACCTTTTTAATTCATTTAATATGATGGAACGGAGTAGTCTGTACATAAAGCACAACTTTGTATCGATGTGTATATCGTGAGTTGGAATAAATATTTACGTTTTATTTATCCTCATTTTCCTTCATCATAACTTTTCAAGGGTTGATAATAAAGACCTACTGTAGAAAACTTTTGCAGGGGATGACCCCAGCAAACCGGTGGTAACGTTTGATCCACGACTTTTTGGCCACCCTGTATACAAATAATATGTTGTACGAATTGTTCAATTACGCCTCACGAATCAAGTTAAGAGTTAAGCACTCACTAATTACAATTTAACGTGTTCTAAGAAATCGAACAGAGCACTAGTCAATACAAAAGAGTAGCCTTCAAAAGGCCCCTGTAGTAATAATATGTATTTTTTATTTATTCTTAATTACAGTTGTAATGACGGTTGTATACTTATGTATAATTTCATTCCATAATTGCTATGTTTTAGATAAAACTGTACCGCACAATGATTACGTCCGCTTACCGTTCCTATAATTAAACATTTTAATAACTATACACCTTAAGCTTCGCTTTCATGGGAGATATCGTATCCAATATAATATTTGGAGACTAAAATATTTTTAAACGTACTTGGTTTTTTATGAAGTCTTGATGATACCTTGGTATTTATTTTTATAATGTACTTAGTAAGGAATGTTTGAATTTATTACCTATCCCCAATTACAACGCGTCCATTACAATTTTAAATTATGCTGAAAAAAGTTACCGCCACAGATAATACTACAAATATTTTTTCTTTTAATGCATTTTTAACATGTTTCATAGACGTGGAACAAATATAAGTGGCAAAGAAGGTATACCTTTCCCAAAGCTTGAGGTCGAGTTACTAGTAAACCTTTACAACATTAGAGTTAACTTTGTCTCCTAGGTAGGTACATGATCGATACAGTGTATAAAAATACATTCTTCAACAGATATTATAATATGCTTGTAAACATAAGCTTAAGATTTGTTATCTGTTTATAGTTGAAGTTCATTGCGTAAATCCACTTAGCAGTAAACGTATGCCATTATGTATGCGTATTATTTATATTGGCTTCATCCTATTAGCGGCTCCGTACTGGGCATAGGTCTCATACTTGAGGAGGCCTAGAGCATATTGCACCACACTGCTCTAATGCGGTTTGATGCAGGGGTTAGTGGCCTACCCAAGCGTCGGAATGCAACTTGCAGGTCTTTGGCATGGGTTAACGGCGGCCACCTAATGATATCTACCGGGCTTTGTGTGCCCTCTGAAGTACAGCAGCGACCAAAAAAATGGCCAACAGCGGTATTATAGCGGCTATTGCTAAAATTGGTTGATCACTTTAGATCGACGGAAACTGCTGTAAAAGCATTTTAAAATTAAAATTTTAGATAAATTAAAACAACAATAATAGTTACTTAAAGTAAGTAATTGACTATATACACACAATGGTTATGAAATCAGTATATAAGCTAGATAAAAAAACTTGACTTATCACCTTACAAGGTAAAGTGAATAAATTACTAAAACTTATATTATAGGCATCCACTGTTACGAAAATAGAGCTTAATGATGATTAAAACGAACCTTGAATCTTTCGTGTTTACACTAATTATTTAATAATACCTAATCAAATGCAAAATTTAAGTGACTCACCGTCTTAAAACTAGAAGCAAAAAAATTCAAGGCCACAATTTTGTTTCGGTCAATACACGTCACACATTGTAATTAGTTATTACTGAGTAGAAATAAATTTGTTAATAATAATTTTAATGTTGATTAAGTAAAAAAATAAATAATTCGATTTTAAAAAATCCTTCCTACTAATCCTACTAATATTATAAATGCGAAAGTTTGTAAGGATGTATGTGTGTGTGTGTGTTTGTTGCTCTTTCACGCAAAAAGTACTGAACGGATTTTCATGAAACTTTGCAGTAATATAGCTTAAACATCGGAATAACATAATTTGTTAAAATTTATAGAGATTTTTGAAGGGACTGGTTTCCCGAAGCGAAGCGAGGGCGGATTTACTAGTATTTTAAATATAGGTAGGTGCTACTTACTCTATAGTTATGTCACTGTCACTCTTAGGCTTTCATAGTAACTTGACTTGATTAACTAACTTGACTTGATTAAGTAACTTGACTTGATTGATTAACTAGTTTTTATTAGAAACAACATGGGTCTATAATGTTGCATATCTTCACTTATTCTAAGAGGAAAACCAATTTATGCAGACAAACGACAATGTATGAAATGATGAACAGTTTTTATTATAACTTAATTGTATTCAAATATCATTGAAATATTTTTATGGTTTCTGCTTAATTTAGGAGGAAAAATTTAATAAATCATTAGATAGTAGGTAGGTACCATCACAAATAGTGTGACTTGAAAACAAATATGTACCTACCTATCGTATAACAAATACATATATAACAAACACCAGAGTTTGTGTTACCTACAAATAAATTTTGATATAATATGGTCAATGTACATCTGTCACAGATCCAGCCGGGGATCAAACCTTTGTTTGACTGGTTTAATTCTTTTTGTTATAACCCAATCATATCATATTGGGTACAAACGATGAGCACAAGATAGTGGCTATCTTTTCTTATAACAGTGAAAGTGCACCTTAACGAAAATTTAAATGAACTTCAATCTTGTCACGGTTGGTTCAAGTGAACAAACGTTGCACTAATTACTACGCTGCTTGACGACAATTTATTTCCCATTAAGCTGGCCTTCCACGGATTTCGGTCGCCCACCTCTAGTGCTGACGATTATTTTAATTTTGCTAATAACACTTTAATTACAAACACCGAGGTCGACCGCAGCTGTATAATTAAAATGAAACGAAACAGGTGAAAAAAATATTGTTTTGCGATGGGGTTTTCATTAATTTTATTGACGTATACCTACTGTATTGACGAGACGTGTTGTGGCTTAAATCAGTTTATTTTTAATTATCATTTGTTTCCGTAATAAATGTTCTGTAAAAATTTAGTGTTTTAAGATTTGTTGGTTACCAACTATCATCAGGTACCTATTATCATTTAAGCATCTGCGCATTTGTCGATTATTTATATAAAAAAACTCAAAGAATAAAATGTATAATTATCTTTTAATAAAGTACATATTATGTAGGCATCCTTGACATTTAATGAAATAAATGAACCACTAAAGTTACATAAAAATATTATAAATTAAATGACAAATTATATCAAACAGGACCTATTAATAAACGCGTTCAGTATTCTATCGGCTCGCGCTGTAATCGGCCAACCACCCTATCGTTAGGGTCGATTTACACGCGTCTTTTGACCGCTCGATTCCCCAAGCGATTGGCTTTGTCTAACCAGAGTTTCAATTCGTAGCTCCATTGTGTCGGCCGGAGATGAGTGGATGTCGTTAGTGAGATTCCTAGCTAGTAAGATAAGACTAGTACAAAAGACATTGGCGTAATCTCGATGTGCGTGAACATTCAGCCGCTTTGTGTCTTCGCGTTGACATTTTTTTACGCATTAAGTATGTCGTGGATCTGTTGTCAACCGATTTGGTTATGTCAATTAATTATTATGAGATAAATATTTAGTACATTGTAAGCAGTGATACCCAAGTGATTCGAACGCCGCTGTGCTCTTAAATGGGGGCCATAAAGAAAGAAACTGAATGAACATACGCAAATTTTTTTTTCTCTTTTAGCTTAGGAAGTAGGATTTATGTCACATATACATTTATAACATGGAACGGAATACAGAATCCATCGCAGCATTGTTCAGCAGAACCCACAATATCGTCTTGACTAAAGTTGATACACAAAATCGTATATTAAATAAATAAAAAACCGACGCCCACATTAACACATTAAAATAAGAACACAAGTTACAAGTTTAATTAAATTCCATAAAAATATGTCAACACACTTAATGCAAGAGATTATTTCGTATGTATCGTAGCACAAAAAACATTATCAGATGTTCGCTTTATACTCGAGAATTCATTACCACTTCGAGGTAACTTGATAGCGAATAGCGAGACACGGGCCGTGTAATCCGATACATGCGATCGGTAATTGTGTCTAAATCGACAATATTAGTTCTCGACGAGTTTCATCGGCGACATTCATCGGAGCTATGGAGACATATTCATTAGGCTCGCACACGCGTATGCCTTCAGTGAGACAATAGGGATAGGGAAGTACTAGAAGCGTCCGAGTTTTAAATGCCTTGTTTAGTTGTTTGTATTTGTGTCTTTCAATATAATATTAAATGTGAGTACACAATGTTCATACCTTTTTAGTTTTTTCTTCGGTAATATAAAAAATATTTAAGGTTTTCAATGTTTGTGAGATGAGACCGGGGTATCTCAATTGTACTAAATCTATACCTACCGGTCTTCAACTGCGACATATTTCTTAGCCCAATATTTCCGTAAAGGCAAACATCAATTGTGAAATGTAGATATAGCAATCATAAAATCTAGTCCATTATATCGAAAAGGAACGATTGAAGAGGAACCACCACTAATGTGGTTGATTGCAGTCATATTGAAACAACCTACGTCCTACAAACGAACTACCGACTAACGTTCTTTCTTAGTCCTGTTTTGAGTCTTGATCTGGGCCGGGCCCAACTGTCAAGTACTGAAGCGCAAGGGTTATGCTGAATGCTCGTATTTTTCTTAAATAGATAATATTTATTATGAAACTAGAATTTTCCGTAATTACACTTATTCCTCGAGACACATCTTGCGAACAAGTGTGTCATCTACGCATCTTTGGATGTCATACTTCAAGCGCGTAATCAAGCAATATTCTTCTTAATCAACCCCACCCACAGCGACGGGGTCGATTCAACCAACAAAGGAATTGATTAAGTAACTATACCACGATATTACCCCGTCGTATTATTCCACTATAATAAAGAGGGCTCGGTAACCGTGGTACTTAATGAGAGAAAACTCGATTAGAATTCGTATTAATCTTGTAATAACTCGACGGAGGAAAGTTGGTTGATTGGCTGTCGCCTATCGAAGGAGGATCTGATTACGAGTACCTAACCCTATATTTCAGTAAATACAGAATATTGTATTTTTAAAGATCTTGATAGTATTAGCAAAGTATAGTACATATAGCATAGTAGTATAGTATAGTAGCAAAGTATAGTTATTAAGTATCCTCATTACAATGCATTAGAAAAGTTGGTGTAGGTACTCCATAGAATACCGGGCCTTGACTTTTTAAGTTTTTGGCTGTAGTTGAGATTTCACCTGTAGGTACTATGTTTTAGATTGCCGTATAATAATTTATACTCCATCTAAATATTTTAATGGGAACCGATTTTTTAACTAAAAAGGCCTGTAGGTCGGCCAAAATCCAAATAAAGTTTTCTTGAACTTCATCTTAAAATCAAAGCAAGGCTGCCGTTATTCATTCAAAGTCTAGCCCAAAAAATCTACGCTTTTTGCGATCGCACTAAGCACCATTTCAATAAGTTATCTTACCAAGACTAACCGTTATTGTGTTAATAATTGAAATTGTAATTAACATAGCTCACGTTATTCTTACGTCTTTTAAGCTTTTTAAGAACATACATTAATCCCACAGCTACTATTCCGCCTGTGTACGCTATACCTACTTTAAAAAGGTAACCCGTATAAAAGCGAGATACCCTTGACCTCAACAATGCATATCCACTGGACGAGCTCATTGAATCTTTGTAACAAAATAGTTATTCATCAACCATTTCTTGTTATCTTAGTATAACGACTGCCTCCTGTAGTAGTAACTCATCGATGTAATGTCAGATTGCAGCGCGGGAAAAAATTACTTTGTATCGTATTTGGATCATAATCAATAACGAAACGGTGTCACACAGGTCACACTATTATTTATTCTAAAACCACCGAATGCGAAAGTTTAAATTAACTCAGTAAATGTGAGGGAAAAGTGTACGTATTTTTAAAACATAGATAAAGAATTTTATTTTTATTTTTGTATAATAGTAAAAAAGGCATATTTTGACATGAATTTCTTGTAGCAAAAAAATCTTTAAAAATGATATACCTAGAATTTTAATAATATGAAAACCTGTAAATCCTATCTATTTATTTTCAGTCTGATCAAAAGGGATCACACATTTTAGTCACTTCATTTAAAAATATATCAAAATAATTTTGTAGCATTTTATATTTTCCATGACGTAAAGTTATGAAATTAAGTTCTTCGTTATATCAGTTCCATGGGTAATCCAATATAATTTGATTTAGAAGGAATATCTACCTATAAAAATATATTTTAACCGAATTCATAAACAGGAAAAGGTTCTTAAATTAACTGTAGATACAATTTTGTGTGTTATTTACCTAAAAAAAATTACATGGTGAACCGATTTTGATAATTCTATTATTATTAAAAATCTAGTCTTTTGGTCCCATTCAAATTTGGTTATTTTTTTGTGCAAAGTTATTTTATTACTAAATACATAATTACTTATTATAAACAGTTCTTTAAATCGCTCTTTAACTCTTAAACAATTCTTTGAAGCGCTCATAGCCCGGCGGCTTGCGTCGATCCTAAGTGATCGACAAAGAAGTAACCGCGGGCGCGATCGGTAGTCGGATGGGTGACCGCTAGTGGCCAAATATCTTGAGCGTTTCCGTGCTTCGGAGGGCACGTAAAGCCGTCGGTCCCGGTTGTTATCGTTAGATAGCAGTCGTTAAGCCGTGTCGGAGGCCTTCAGGCGACTTGAAAACTTTCGACACTGGGTTGGCCACTAACCCCTCCACCAATCCGCACTGTGATTTATTAAAAAAATAAAAGTTTATAATATAAACAATAAATATCAAATATGACTGCTATATGCGATGCGTCTATGCCCCGGACCAGTACTCGTCCTCCCAGAAGGTGGGTGTATTGGTGGTCGCCAGCACTCTCACGGTTGAGAGAAGATTGTGCTCAGGCTCGCCGCCAGTACGCCCGATACCGAAGGAGACGGCGCCGGGATGAGGCCGAGGGGGCCGCCCTTCTTGCGACACTGTTGGAGGCGAAGGATGCGCTGAGGAACGCGATTGCCTCCGCGAAGTCGGATGCCAAGGAGGAATTGCTGGCTACTTTGGACCGTGATCCATGGGGGCGCCCGTACCATCTCGTTCGAAATAAGATTCGACCGTACGGCGCTCCCCTGACACAGAGTCTGGAGCCACAGTTCCTCGAAGAAGTTGTTGCCGCTCTGTTCCCGCAGGGATCGGCAACCGAGCCCCCCCGCATGGCTCCGCCAGAGGGGGCTAGTGTCGGGGACCGGGAGGTAATCCCGGAAATAACCCGGGGCGAGTTTGGTGCAGCTGTACAAAGATTGCGCGCCAAAAATACCGCTCCGGGTCCCGATGGTGTTCCGGGTCGAGCTCTGGTCTCCGCACTGGACGCAGCAGAAGTGCTGGAGGAGCGGCTGAGGGGGCTCTTCAATGCCTGTCTCGTGCAGGGAAAGTTTCCCATGGCGTGGAAAACGGGACGCCTGGTCCTGTTAAGGAAGGAGGGACGACCGGCGGATTCCCCGTCTGGCTACCGTCCGCTTGTTGTGCTCGACGAGGCTGGCAAATTGCTGGAAAGAGTCACCTCTGACCGCCTTGTCGAGCGCCTCGAGTGCGTCGGACCCAACCTGGCGGATGGCCAATACGGGTTCCGCCGGAAGAGGTCAACAATTCACGCCATTCTGAGAGTGAAGTCCCTGGCGCAGGATGCGGTCTCCCAGGGTGAGGTGGTCGTGGCGGTGTCTCTCGACATCGCTAACGCCTTTAACTCCCTCCCCTGGCCTTGCATTATGGAGGCGCTCTCGTATCACGGAGTGCCATCCTACCTGCGCCGGCTCATCCGGGACTACCTCTCAGACAGGAGGATTATTTTCCCTGCTCGAGACGGATGGAGGCAGTACGTAGTGACGTGCGGTGTTCCACAGGGTTCTGTCCTAGGACCGCTCCTGTGGAACATCGGCTACGACTGGGTACTGCGGGCGGTTAGTCTTTCGGGAGTCGACGTCGTGTGTTATGCCGACGACACACTCGTGACCGCCCGTGGTGCCACGTTCCGCGATGCGTCACTACGTGCAACTGCGGGAGTAGCGCAAGTGGTGCGCCGAATCCGCCGGCTGGGACTGAGGGTGGCCCTTGAAAAATCCGAGGCGCTGTGTTTTCATGGCCCTCGGCGGGGGCCGCCCCCAGACTCTAGCCTAACGGTTGGTGGTGTTCAAATCGCCATCAAGCCGACGATGCGGTACCTAGGCATCGTCCTTGATGGCAGATGGAACTTCGGCGCCCACTTTGCGGCGCTAGTGCCTCGACTAATGGCGGCGGCTGGTGCGTTGACACGGCTCCTACCGAATCTGGGAGGGCCGGAGGTGTCCTGCAGACGCTTATACCTGGGGGTCGTGCGATCCATGGCCCTCTATGGTGCCCCTGTTTGGGCGGAGGCCCTGAGCAACCAGAATATCGCCCTCTTGCGTCGTCCGCAGAGGGTGATGGCGATCAGGGCCATCCGGGGATATCGCACGATCTCTAATGAGGCAGCGTGCGTGCTGGCCGGTAGCATCCCTTGGGACCTAGAAGCCAAGACCCTCGCGTCCTTATTTACTTGGCGCGAGGAGGCGTTGGCCCGGGGTCACTGGCCGGCACCGAGGGAGATCGCAGGCCACCGCGAAGAGCTGTGTCAACGCGCCATCAGAGAGTGGAGCCAAAGGCTGGAGCAGCCCACTGCTGGGCGTAGGACCGTCGAGGCAGTCCGTCCAGTTTTAGGCCAATGGCTGGCAAGGCGGCACGGCCCGCTGACGTTCCGTTTGACACAGATATTGTCCGGGCATGGTTGCTTCGGGGGGTATCTGTGTCGAACGGCGGGTCGCGAACCAACTGCTACCTGCCACCACTGTGACGGATGCCAGGACGAGGATGCCCAGCACGTCTTGGAGGACTGCCCAGCCTGGGCGGAAGACCGCGCGGAACTACGCGCGATCATGGGGGGCGACCTCTCGCTGCCGACCGTGGTAGAACACATGGTCGACAGTGAGATGTCGTGGAAAGCGGTGCAGGCCTTTGCGGAGCACGTAATGCTCCGCAAAGAGGCGGCGGAGAGAGAGCGAGAGGCTACCTCAGACCTCCCTATCCGCCGCCGGCGCACAGGGGGCAGAAGGCGGGCCTACGGCCTGCACCACTTGCCCCCATAACAACAGCCGGTCGGGCGGCGGATACGGGAATCCGTCGTCCGACTTAACGGCCCGGGTTGAAAGGCGCGCCGGTGTCGAGCGCGCCTTTACCCCAGAGGGAACTTGAAGAGCCAACTCGCCGGCCGCTCCAACCCTCTCATCAAGGAGAGGGGATAGAGAGCGCCGTGCGTAGGCCGCTAAGGCCGGGCAGAGGCCGCCAAATTAGCGGCCGCCGCGCTGGGACAGTGGAGCGAGAGTAGCACACTGTCCCGGCACCAAAGCGGTAGGCGTCGACACCGTGTGGTTTTAGTGGGTTCGAGTCCCACATACCTGTCCGGCTCCCCGTGGCCGGATAGACGAGACGAGGGTCTTTCCACACGTTAAAAAAAAAAAAAAAAAAAAAGGTACCTAATAGGGAAATGGAAGATTCGCGAACGTTGGAAACTTCTGCAATATTGTTATATTACTGGTTTAGTTAGGTGACACCAAACGAGATTCATGATCTGAATCTGAATAGGTATTACATAAGACGTATAAAAAATAGGTAGTACTTCAAATATAATTTGGTCACGTTAAAGTTGACAGAAGCACAGTTTAGTAAAGACTTTACGTTGTAATCAAGTTGTCCTATTTTAATAAAATTGTAACTGTGGGGTTAATAAGGGAGGGAATTTTCCTAGACAGTTTTTTAACACGCATTAAAAGTAACGAGCTTATGTACTCAAATGAATGATTTTACGTCAATTTCTGAAACTGTGGGGTTAATAAGGGAGGGAATTTTCCTAGACAGTTTTTTAACACGCATTAAAAGTAACGAGCTTATGTACTCAAATGAATGATTTTTCGTCAATTTCTGAAACTCGATCAGGTGTTGAACAAAACCCCGAAAGGCATCTCAACCTAAAAATTCCTTTAAGTAAACTTTAACTTTCAAGACACCGAGCACTATACGGATATGATGTGTATGCCACATAAACGTATTTGAATTGGAATTTTGAGCAGTTCCACTCTGTAGACCAACTTAACAAAGACGCGTTAAGAGCGAGCTAAGTACCCCAACTTTACTTGTATCTTGCGTTAGACTAGAAGTTACGGTGTTATCTAAATGAGACCATCTTTCGTTACATAAGCTAACTTAATTAAGAACTAGCAGATGAGAGTGGGCGCCGACGGGCGGTGGCGGAAGCTCCAGGGCATGTAGCTGCCGTTTATAAATCTTGCTGTTTAGATAACGTTAGGTTGTAATTGTAAAGCCAGCTCAGTCAGTCAGTCAGTCTCAGCAATAGATATTCAATTTTGGAATTAGATTTTTGAATATTTTCTATATCGAAAGTAGTTACCTATTGCAAATTAAAATAATTTAAATATGTAGTTAAGGTTCTAATTATTGTTTCAATTCGAGTATTGTGTGTTTTAAAAAGAGATGTAAAGTGATTAATGCAAATTGTGTCATTTTTTTATATAAAAAAGAAAAAAAAAGAAAAATGTTTTTATTGATTAAAACAAAGGTAATATTAAACAGGTAACATTAAACATGTTACATATACATATGTTTAAGCTATTTATAACGAATTAAAATAGCATCGAAGAGAATCTATAAAGAAAACTGATTTTTGTCGATATCATAATCATAACCACGTAATTAGGTAGAAAATAATTCTCTCAAAATAATCGTGAGTACTTGTTTCCATTTAAAAATCTTTCGTGTTCACGATAATATGAGTTGAAAATCCTCTCATTTTATTTATTTTTGTGTTTTATTTATCTACTGTTTATTTAAAATAAATCACTGACGGTAACTTACCTCGCCGCACGATCCTAAACTAAGTGCCGTCACTTATGTATGTGTGAGTTCTGAGTTTGTGGAATGCGGGGGAAATAAGGTTACGCGTGTGAATGTGTGCAACGGATTAGTCTTATAATAAAAGTTTTTGTAACAGATGTCAGATATTAAACACTGCTCCATATTAATAGCCGCGACGACCAAGAAAAATACTTATAATATAAAAAAGTTGGCAAATTAACTTGCTACGTAATTTGTTGTCTGTCCCACAAGATGTTTGTTCACTCGTATCTTGTAACGTATGTGTATGAACGTAGATTTGATTTTGATAATATCTGTTCATTCCCTATTGTTTTGTTGGGAGGTTAGTTAGGTGATTGTTTTGCATTCATAAATCGAGCGTTGTAGTTAGGAATAGTTCGAGAGTCAGTTTACTTTCTTGGCCGGGCTCCATTAGTGATTCCATTGATGTTATGTACATGCATAACCGTAATTACTTTTAATTCTCTTCTCTTACTCGTCTTTTCTTCTCTTACTCGTCTGCTTGTTTTTCCTAGAACAACTAATAGGTTTGTAGTTTTCGAATGAATTTTATTGGATATTATATTAATACTATTTTTTAGAAATTAATCGGTTAGCAATCAAGATATTTACGTTATATTAAATCATGTTTAGAAGTCTTATAATAAAAAAACGGATTCATGTCATGATCTTTGTTCAAAGTATTTACTTACACAACAATTAAAATATTAATGATGCTACGTCGTAGCAGCGTAGCATTTAATTGTTCTTAGCTACGCAATATTTCAAAATAATATTGAACGATATTTTTTGTCTTGTATTGTTGGGATAATAATGAAAATTAAAATAATTTGTACGATTAATTATATCTACACAATTATACACACACTATACTGAGATGAAACCTACTTGTGTTTAATGGGTTAAAAAAAGTCTTACCTCTGTTTACAAAGTACTCTGTGTTAACTATTGATGGATAAGAATGAATATATTATAAGTATAAGTGAAGCGTAATAGTACAATTAGTCTTAACAATTCATGATTTCACACACTATAATTATTAAAGCATCCTTATTTATGACATGATATCATATGAAATTAATCTGTAAGCATCCCATCCAATTCGATACGACATCGGTTAATTACTTATGTAAACGGCTGGCCCTTTGTCAGTCGTGTGGACGAGCAATAAGTGATTTGATCTCAAATATATGGCTGTTGATGTTTAGCTAATAATGAATGGTTTATTCTATCGCGTAGAAATGAATAACAGAAGTGAACATTGTTTAGAAATCGAAAAGTTGCAAGTTATTATTAACAAACTAAGTAATGTTCTAACGACGTCTACTAACTGGGCTCATCATCCTAGTCCCTACTTGAGTTTTGTTCTAGGTTATTCACAGTTGCCATGGCAATGGAAGTATGGTGCTGCATGCTAGTTTGCTATCTTAGGCCCACTGTCCACGGAGGCGTAGCTTCATACACGCTTCAAAATACGCCGTGCACCTTAAGCAGCCCAGCGTACTGATCTCTATCCATGAGGCGTATTGCAAGCGTACATTGTCATTCATTTGTGAGAATGCAGTCGGACGACGAAGACGTTATTTTGGCTTATCACTACATTCGAAGTCGACGAAAACGACGATTATATTGGACCCATCCATATATAGAAAGAAATATCAACTGTAGATTGTTCATAGCGGCAAGAGAATTATTAGAAGATGACAGTGTATTTCACTCATTCTATAGAATGAGTAAAACAACTTATCAAAATTTACTTCAGATCGTAGGACCATTATTACAAAAACAGAATACCAATATGCGAGAATGTGTTCGCCCAGATGAAAGGATATTAATCACTTTGCGGTAAGTAAAACAATATTTTAATCAAAATGGTTTATATTTTCCATCCAAAGTATCAGTTTTAAAAAAATAACATGTATGTCGCATCCGTGAACTTTTATTGCATTGTAAAATCTTCCAAATCATTAATATTTTGTGAATAATTAATAGGGTTTAATGTGGTAATTTGTGTTTGTGAATAGTCAGAGAAAACTTGTGTGTCGTTAGAATAATTTATTGGAGAAGGTGTGGATGCTTGTGTTTGTGAACTGAATTGGTTTATCCGTGGCTGGATAACTGAACACGTTGGTTTTTTAATTTCTTCCAAAAGCATCAACATTTTAATTCTAAATACACTCATTTGTTCATCTGTAAGACTTTGTATGTCGGGTAGCAAGCTCAGCAGAAACATTTTTCGTGGGTCATCTGTTTTATTTTCTTTTGTTTTTAACCAGTCTACAAAAGCTTTATCAGCTTCGTTGTTAACAGGTTTAATCTTTTTTTTTGGTTTTTGAAATGACGACCTCTCAACATGGGAATGATTTTCCGATTCAGTTTCTTCTGTAATATTCCTGTTAGAACCAACATATGCCTGTTCTTCGGGGCACGCAGGTTTCTCCGGATTTAGAGTTGATTGTTCAGGATTTGGTAAATTTCCTCTTTCATTCATGTGAATTACTGGTTTGACGTATGGTAATATAAATTGCATCTCATCATGTAAATAGTATTTTTTTTTTGTAGTTGCCGATCCACTAGCCTTCGGTTTTAAACTTCTAACAAAACCATTTCTAATATTTTTCCATTTTTCCTTACATTCGTTAACTGCAACAAGCAGATTTTTATTATTTAATGTAAATGAACTATAACATATTTTTAACTAAAAAATCAGCCAACTACAATTATAAAGGCTATCACTCTATTATTTTGCTTGGATGCTGTGATGCAGATGGATATTTTACCAGCATAGAATGTGGATTTGCCGGACGGAATAGTGATGGTGGCGTGTTTCAAGTATCAGCGCTTGGGCATTGGTTGGAAAGGGAAGGTTTGAACATTCCAACTGAATCAACAGCATTGCCAAATGATGCCACCGGCAATCGTTTTCCTTATTACTTTGTGGGAGATAATGCATTCCCTTTAAGGAGAAATTTATTGAGACCCTATTCAGTAAGAAATTTGAATAATGTGAAAAGAATTTACAATTATAGGTTAAGTCGCGGACGAAAAAGTGTTGAATGCACTTTTGGTATGTTGACACAAAAGTTTCAAGTACTACTGAAAGCTATATCATGTCGTAAATACTCAACAATAATTTCAATAATACAGTGCGTATGTATTTTGCATAATTATATACGAAGATATGATGGTGCGCAATACACAACGCCCACAGACAGTTTTAATGTGTCCAATATTCGACATGTACCAATTTTGATACCAAACATGACATTTGTAAACACGCCTAACGGTTTACGTAATTATTTAGCAAATTACTTTTTGCAGCCTAATGTTGCTTTGACATGGCAGTGGAATAATTGCATTTTTGAATAAATGTTATGTATTTTACTATATACAATAAATAAAAACGAATGTTCACCCGTCCATTGTATTTCATTCGCCACCTCACTCCAAGCCTTTTCAGTTAAATCTTTTCTAGCATATTCAGCAAGATTATTGTTATACAAACACGGATATTTTTCTACTATTTGAACAAATTTGGCAGCCGTTCCCGCCATTTTTTACAATAAAAAACTCATGCGTTCACTCCATGTACGCCCCGGCGTATGACAGCAAGTACGGCAGGCGTCATGAAGCCTGCGTGCAGCGACGCGAGCGCGACGTTGCCGCTCCGTCGACAGAGTTACATTGTTTTGTATGTAAGCTGCAAGCAAGCGTACACCAGGCGTATAATGACGAATACGCGTCTATGAAGCTACGCCTCCGTGGACAGTGGGCCTTAGTGAAAAATATTATTTTTTTGTAAAGTACGTATAGTTTAGGTACCTACCTACATTAATTCATTTAAAAATATTTAAACTTGAATTGGGTCAAATAATAGATATACTTTTTAAATTAAATTAAGTATGTATTTTTTTTTTTAATTATGAGCCATGGCGATCAGTCTTTTCGAGTTTAGTCACTACCCCAAACCACAGCAGATTTCGACGAGAATTGATATTTATCATACTTCTGGCTGGAAGATATAATTAATAACCCGGAAAAGCGGAATTATCATCACAGGATAATTTTTAAAGATTAATATAGAAATTCGGTATTAAAACCTTGACACTTTTCAAAATATTCCAAAATTTATGTGAAGCCAAAATGCGTTCCTTAGGAGAAGAGTTTATGACATACCTATGTGTATGTATATTTTTTCGAAAATCAGGTAATTTACTGGCGTCTACTGGCAAAAGTGTGACGTCACTAATGTTGCTTAGTATAGGTAGAAATGACCAATCCTAACGATCCTTTTACCCGTTTGTTCGCTGTTCCCAAAAATTGATAAATTTAAACAGCTACCGCTGTTAATTTATCAATATGAATTACACTACAACTGGCAAAGAAAGCTCATCAAGTAAAGTTTGGTGTAATTTCGGTTCCCACCGCAACAGTCGTTAGTCTCCGACAGATGTCGTTAAAGGGTAACACTTGGTTACAATTACATACGTAACCTATAATTTTTAACATATCATGTCACTGACAGCTAATTCCAGAAATAACATTACACTACATTACTTGGCGGTGAGTTAAAAACGTTGATGACTTATGGGCAGGTACCTAAAAATTATACAAGTTCAGAAAGTTTTCTCATTATAATACTAATTATTATTCTTAATATTTTGTGCACAACTCAAAAAGCATACGTGAACTAAACGTACAATGAACGTAATTTAAAATGGAAAAAATAAGGAACTACAGCTATTATTAGATATTTACTAATTTTTATTTCTTTTAAACTTTTAAAATGATTTGTTTTTTGAAAAAAAACCTTTCTTAGTAATTAAAAATATGATAAAGCACATAGGTACTTAGGTACTATTTTTTATTAATTTATGATATGAATATGAATTCGCCATCATGTAGCTCACCTTGTGGTTCAGAATATTTCGAACTTGAACTTTGTTTTACGACCTTGAATTAAATACAAATGCCTGGCAATTTATAACGTAAGTATAAGATTAGTAAAAGATATTTATTTATCTACCAACAATTTTTGAAACTAATTAACTTGACTCAATGATGTTAAATTCACACAATAATATGTTCAATAAATATTATATCTTATAACTAACACAATTTATAATACATTTTGTTACGTTCAAGTAATCACTAAGATACTGCATTATTGTAACGTAGGAATGATTTCTTATGTTACAAAACGATTTCCAAAGGCTGCGACCGTCTGCGAAGCTAGCCAGTTTGTGTGTAAAACATCGCCAATTGACGCGACCGACCAGCGCGATTGGCCCATGCGACACTTTTCATTGTCACTTTGTCAACCGTTACTTTATAAAATAGTACAATTTTGTACAAAAAAAATCCTATAATTGAATACGCAGCTACAGAAGGTTCAATAAACGTCGGTCACGAACCGAGACTTATTTCGGAGACGGTAGTTTTTTAAGGCACTCTGTGGCAACATTAATTTCACCGCGACTTTTTAGTTGGTTTTTATCCAAACATAATTAAAGGAACGTTGGTTAGGTGTAAAAACTGGTGAGGTAATGACATTTTAATTGTCCGGGTGATTACTGGGCGTCGACGGAGCGCCTCTGTCACGTAGTTTCATCCTGTTATTACGAATAATTGCATTACGGTTCGTTACGGAGGAAAAAAGCAAGTAGATTTAATTGACATGTTACTCTCTTTGTTCACGCCTTACGTTGATGTTCACACGCACATGGAATAATGTTTTATAGCTTAAGAATACACTTTATTTAGTGTTATGACTTATGACGTACGCTTCGATTTGATTTGAACATTAAAATAATTAAATCAAACGTTTGTGTTTGTTGTAACGCTTGTACCTACTTTAGTAGTGAAAACTATACTAAAATGAGTCCGCAAGATTAGTATTACATCTATAACCAAACCAGAACAAGGCTTTTACTTTCAATGACTAATTGAACTATTATGAAAAACTACTACTACGTCTAACTATCACTAACAGTTCCTTCCCCAGTCCCACCTATTAACAAACTAAGCAACTAACGTTCTAACATCGTCCACTAAATGACTTATAATCTTAAAACAGGATCAGGATTTTGTTTTAGGTCGGTTACTGTTGTCGTGGGCCGGGCGGCAGCAGAAGGTTTGTGCTGCATGCTGGTTGACAACCTTATTTATGTAAAAAATAACGCTTACAAATATTCATTTTTCATTCCTTATCCATGCGAACACCGCTGTTTCCGGTGATGAAAAGTGTTCGAGATGACTCATTGTATCTAAAGGCTACATGCTATAAAAACAAAAATGTGACAAGAACCAGTTCTTTTTAGGGGTGCGATGAACAAAGAGGTCGATAGATAAAAACCATTTATATAAAAAACATACATCCGTATTTAATGATATTTCCGATACAGTTTACATAGAAAAAAATATTTTAATTAAAAAACACCTTAAATTTTATTTACTATGCATACAGACACAATATATTATATTTAACAATCAATATATATAACATACCCTTTAGACATAATTATTAGGTATATACAAAGCTGGAAACAATTTTTGGGAATTCTGATAGGTACCTACAGTATAAAATTGATTACTGAAAAGGTACTGTAAATTTATTTAAGAAATCAAACTGTAAAAATTTCAACCATACGTCACATAAAACTAGGACACATATGCAGCCAAAGTCATAGCCAACTATATTTTCTACAGCTATACCTCTTCTATACCTCTTTGATAAATACCACAGCGCCTGAAGACCCAGAAAGCGTCAAAATTGTAACCAATACCAACTAGAACCAAATACCACATCCCACGCATACAAAAACGGTACACCTCGTGATTTCATTGTGAGCAAAAAAGAAATTTAATCATGAGAAACAATAATAATGACCACTAAGAAATTAGACTGAGTAAGTACGGGAGCCATGCAACTTAACTTTTTGAATACCTTTCAGAAAAAAATGTCGATCGCAATTGAACTCTTGTGTGTTTGAAATAAAGTTCAATTTCTTTATTTATTTAAGTCGATGATTTCACTATTGTTAAGGCTGTATGACTATCAATTATGTCCATAGAGTTCATACTCTCATGAGAGTGCTTTGTGATTGTACAGTAGCATTCACTCGGTCACTGCCGATTGAAAATTAAAGAACCGATATAATTTGAGACGAACTTAGAGATGGGACGATATAAAACAAGAATAAATTAAAATATTTAAATTGTGTAAAAACACATGAAAAAAGAAACGTTAGGTCTGTAAGCGATCAATTATATTTAAGTTATGACGAAAACAGAAATTTCCCATTTTTCCTAATGAGTTAAAAGTTAAAAAAAGTCTGTTATTGTAGGTATGACACATAAATAACATAATACCTTACCTTCCTCTTTTTTATTCTTAAAATTGATTTATATCGCATTTTAAATCCACTTAACCGGGTTAATTCCCACTAGTTCTACTAATTAACGTTTAATTAATTAGTTTTTGCAAAAACTTCACCAAAAAATACTAATCAAAACTACGACTAACAAAAACTTTGCAAAAGAGTCAAACAACTAAGTAAGCATTTCCTACATAACTTTTAAACCCAGTAATCTTATGAATAAACAAGCGAATAATTCATTAAACCATCGCAGGTACATCACTAGCCACCGCATTAACACGTCACTCGTGAGATGATAATGGCAGGAGCCGTGCCCCACTTAATTGATATAATAACTTCCTGTGTCAAAATAACAAAAGAGCTGAACAGTGGGCTATCCGTTGGATTGGATGCCGGCCCTCGGGCTATTGACTGCGCACTTACACAAACAATGCGAGCCAGTAGAATAAGAACATTCTTACAGCGATATCACACGCATTTTTATAGATCTTTAGTTCTAATAGTTCATGTATGGATCAATGATTAATGTAGGTGATGGTTTTGATTCTTAAACGCTCATAGAGATACATGGTCGTGGTGGAAGGACAACATAATTATTTAACCTGTCATGTAACAACCCGAGAAAAACTATTTATTTGTGATATACTTAAGTATCGAATCCGAGATTTCTCAGTCGTAAGCAGGTCTACTATTAACTAGGCTTCGGGGTCGTCAGTCTATATACCTAATTCATGATTTTGACAAAAACCGTCTGTTATTTCGCTGCTTAATAAGGAGGTGAGTAAGATAAGCCTCTCAAGTTTTTTTTTAAACGCGTAATTTAAAAAAAATGGTGTATTTTCTACCAAGTAAAAAGTGGTTTCTAAAAAAACAACCAGTCATAATAGCTCGATTGTTCCTAGCTTACAAACTGTTATGGTTTTGATCCTATTAAATTAGAATCATTATCTATTGTGAGTGCGTCGGTCAAAGCAGAAAATGATAATTGCGTACCGAATAAGGTTCACAAATCCAGTGAATGGACGATTTTGTGTGAATGTACTAAATTGCGTTCGAGTAACGGGAACAGACGAATTAAAATTATTATTGTGTCTTCCTGTATGACATTTATGATTATTTATTATTGCTATGGTACAACAGTAATGATTTAAGTTGATTGGAGTGATTGGGTTAAATAGATTATTGTTGTAAAATAATTAATTAAATTTTCATGAAATACACAAAAATTTAAGAGACGCGCAACAGATGTGCTGAGGAGTTTTTAACCGACTTCAAAAAAGGAGGTTCTCGATACGACCGTATTTATGATTTTTTGTTATGTTTATTCAGCGTTTTTTTCGTCGTTTATGAGCTGATATTGATAATTCTTTTTCTGTTGTAAAGTAGATATTCCAAGGGTAGTCCCATGATAAGACATAAGGATCTGATAATGGCATCTTAGAGAAATCGAAGGGAAGTTTCTTAAATTGTAGGAGTGACTAGTTTGTTTGTTAATGTTTTAATTAAGTATCGAATATCGATGGTAGCGACGAGAACTTTACACCTAGATAGGTTAAACTGAGCGCCATCTGGTGAGCAGTTTTTGAGTTAGCTCTGCTTGTCGATGTTGAAGTCGGTTATTTTTTTTGGAAAAAGCAATTGTTGAATGCAGGGACTAAAACATAGGTACACCGATAAAATTATCAAAACAATTATATAAGTTTTAAATTAATTTTTGAATTTTATCTTTAACCATGCAAACGAATTGCTTAATCTATAAACATTTGTTCTGAAAATGCTCTGAATCTATTTTTATAGAACGCTTTAGAATAGAACCAGCGCACGTGTCTGACCTTGCCCCATTATTGCATAAAGCCCTTAATTACCTTTGTCTAACTCGACGTGTGTCCACACGTGTTTTATACATTCAGCTGAATTACCATAGAACGGATAAAAGTGAGAAATATTACGCATTTTTTCAATGTCATAATTTTTTTGATTTTACCTTATGTAAAATAAATCATCTGGTTTGTAGATTTATATATCTTTTTATTTATATTTTCAGTTGCATTGTACTGCATATACCTGTAGCATATTTTTGTATCTATCATTGACCGACTGAATTTCAAAAATTAGGTACTGTAGGAAGTTAGGATAACAGTATCAGTATTCAGTAGGAAATAAAACTATAAGTGCTATTTGGCTAGAGTAAGTAAAGAGCTCGGTTGCTATCATTAGATTTGAAACGTTAAGCTTTACCTTCAGGTGTGAAAATAACTTTAATGGCTGGAATGGCTTAGACACTTCCACTAGATAGTAAACAACGGGCGATCTCATCGTTTTTAACCGACTTCAAAAAAGAAGGAGGTTCTCAATTCGACCGTATATATGCTTTTTTTTTATGTACGTTCAGCGATTATTTCGTCATTTATAGGCCGATTTTGATAATTCTTTTTTTGTTGTAAAGTAGATATGCGCAGTGGGGTCCCCTGAAAAGGACACCAGAATTTGATGATGGCATCTCAGAGAAATCGAGGGGAACTTTCGAAAATTGTATGGACAACTAGTGTGTTTGTTCATGTTATCATAAGTACATTAAAACGCTACCATCTCATGAAAATCTGGAGTCGATCTGATGAAGCCGAAAGACAGTCGAGGGAACTCCTCAACGATTTACTGCAGTTATCTAGTGTTTGGGCTTGATTAATTTGTAGTGACGAGAACTTTACACTTGTATGTTGAATTGAGCGCCATCTGGCGAGTAGTTTTTGAGTTATCTCTACTTATCAAGATTGAAGTCGGTTATTTTTTTTTGTAAAAAGCAATTATCAGATAACCCATTGTATAATTCCTAGCTAAGTTTACGAAAGAAAATAGGTTCATAGGTTAATAAAAATCGGCCAAGTGCGAGTTGGACTCGCGCACGAAGGGTTCCGTACCATTATGTATAAAAACCACAAAAACATCTGGTCTGTTGTATGAAAGCCTCGCTTAAATATTTGTTTTATCGTAGCCACATATTACGCACAACGCCATTTCTTGGACCTTAATATAACTAAACTATCGTCAAATGTATGGGCGCCCACTTAAATATTTATTTTATTCTGTTTTTTAGTATTTGTTGTTGTAGCGGCAACAGAAATACATCATCAGTGAAAATTTCAACTGTGTAGCTATTACGGTTCATGAGATACAGCCTGGTGACAGACGGACGGACGGACGGACGGACGGACGGATGGACGGACGGACGGACGGACGGACGGACAGCGAAGTCTCAGTAATAGGATCCCGTTTTACCCTTTGGGTACGGAACCCTAAAAAACGAAGACAAAAGGACAGGGAATCTGGCGAAACTTTAAAAGAGACTAAAAAAAATTAAGAAAACAGGAAGAAATATTTCAATTTAAATCCAGGCTGAATATTGTATATAACGGAACTTTTACCCGATTTAATTCTTTAAACCTATGGAATTTCTAACTAAGAAGTACTCTGTGGTGTTTTCGTACTAAGTATTATACTTGTACTTAGTCTTTGTAAGAACGTTAAATAAGGGACGCGTTCGCAGTTACAAGTAGGTACATTGTAACTTTGAATTACGGAAGAGCTTTTGTCCTTGGTAGTCAGACTTGGATGCCTTTTCGAATGCCTTTTTACGCCAGTATTAATCAACATTTGAAAATAAATAAAATAAAACAAATATTAATTTTTTAATACCACAAATCAAATTCATCCGAATATTATTATCATACATTTTGTCTTTTTTATATTAAATTTCGTTAGTACCTTCTAAGTACGTATATAATTATTATATCGATCACTAAAACATTTTATTATACCTATGTGTCACTAAATTTGGTTTTAATAAAAGTAACTGTGTGTTAAAACATTTATTATATTAAGCACCTATATTTTGACGTGACAACGTCTTATAAATTGGTTTGCCGGGAGGCACTTCAAGAAACTGCGTTAGTAAGCTCCGCTCACGTTCCTTGGTAACAGTGTACAGAAAATGGTACAGCGCCATCTCTGGTTAAGTAGAGTAACTAGTTTGTTACCTCACTTACTGTTGTGACTAATGGTTAATGGTCTAACGGTTAGCAGCGCTAGATGGCGGATGGTGTTACAATGTTTTAAATATAATTCTTTGTATACGTTTACCCCATGAAGATACGGGAACGCAGGGTCAACTTCACAAATAACCACAACTGCTTGCAAACCCAAAATAGCAGTTTATTATAAAACCAAAGAAGTCGACACATTGCCCTCTACAAATTTTTCTCTTATATAAACTCCACGTTACACTCGTTAGCGCGTTTCACAAATTGGTACAATGCCATCTTGTTTACAAGTGAGGAACTATTTAACAAAAATAAAACATTAAACTTAAATTGCTTCCGCCTTCACATGACGGTTAGACAGTATAAATAAATGTTTTAAATTGTTACTATTATTTCATCCTTCTTCCTACTATACGAATGAATATTCACATTAAAATTATTTTACCACTTAAAGTCGTTGTCACGTAAAACTTTCGCCCGTATACCGATGTTACAGGCAACCAATTTTTTTTGGGAAGCTTTTGACGCTTCTTCTTTTGGGCTTGCTCCAGAGATAGTCTAAAGGGCAAAGTACTTTAAATCTTTTTAAGTACCCACAGATTAATTCTTTTCTGTAAGAACACACTGTTTCACAAAACTACCACGATTTTACTTCCCTCAAGCCCCAGTAATTACAAGAATACCGTCATCATAATAATTGTGTGTTTGTATGAAACCAGTACTGTGAAATTACATACGCATTACATACAATAAGTGCTAATAACAAAATATACGGATGCTATCTACTTAAGTTTCATTTTAACTTAACAGACACTTAGCGCCAATTATGCTACGCAAACATCTTTTTAACTCAACTTTTAACGTCAATATCAATTATACACCTTATTTCAAAGCAACAACGGCATAAAACGAATTAAATTATTAAGTGAATGGTAATGAGGAGTTGGTAAGAATGCTAGAGAAAGGGGAAGGCGCGTTTCTTGATAAATTACAATAGAATTTTAATGTTCTCAGCGATTAGGTAATGCATTTATAATTTGTTTGTTTTATTGTCTACTTTGCATTTTATTGTATTTAATTGGAGGCACTTATAGCTGAGTGGTTTAGGGTTCAATGGTATTTTTTGAACGTTTTGGATTTATGTGAATTTTGTATCGTTAAGAATAGTAAAAGTAAAATTTTTGCGTTTTTGTATTGTCTAGAAAATTAGTTCTATTTTGAAACTTATTTTCATTTTAAACATAAACATATCGAATCAATATATTCGTAAAAAATATTTCGTAAATAATTTTGAAAGATAGAGAATAAAACGTATTTGTTTTAAATGAACTGCAGTATTAGGGATCGCTGATACATAGCATAGCAAACAAGTCGCCTTATTCCCAAAAGCACTCTCATGCCCTACCACCAAAGGTATCATAGAAGCCATTTCGGTCAAGCAAGAAGAAGAAAAAACTGACTTTAAATCTCCCAAGTCAATGAAAACGACAAGTATTACAGCGGCTGAGAGGGCTAGCCAGCCAGGCTACAGCATAACCAGAAAGCGATACAATTTTTTGTAAGGAACCAATTAATTATAAATGTTACACGCGTGGCAAACAAACCGTTATAATTAAGGACCCTCCTATAATTTTATAATTGACATAAAACGCTACAAAATTATCGCACACCAAATGTTCTATTTATGATGTTTTGATTCGTATGAAAGCACCAAAAATTGTCCAGTTTTTAGATAACATAAATTTAATAACATAAAAATTTAAAGAATTAATAAATACAAAATCCGTTATTGCTCAAGTCCAAATACAAGTATTTTCTGTTTGAAAAATTATAAGTAAGAAACAAGATTAAAACACTTTTACAAAATTTTAAATTAGTAGATATCTAAGATCCTTTGTACCTATACTAATTGATATATTGTAGGTATGTATTGTTACCTACTCTTGTTAGGATTATACGCAATAATTCTTATATTTTAGATGAGTTGTACTTTAGACTTTTAAACTTATTGTTGCGATAAGTAGTGAGAAGACTGAGCATGCAGCCCTTAACAACATCGATATCATAAGTTTTCAGCAAATGTAGTAGGTGTCTGCGGAAGTCTTAAAAAGAAAACCCTATTTATTTATTTATTGAACCCAATCTTGTTCAATATTTGTAGAAATTAACACCAGGGTATATGTAGCCACAACACCTTGTTGTGGTATTCCATACAACGCTCAATTGGCCCGAGGAAAGACTTTGTAAATGCAATAATGGTATAGATTCCAACTGGAAGAGACTTAAATTCGCTGTGAGTCATAAACACAATTTAATTTTGATTTTGCAAATTGGTTCAGTAGTTTTGGGATATGAAAAAGCAGATTCAATATGAAATTTAGGCATTTTTTCCATTCATTGTTTTCTTCTTATTCCAAAATTCAGCTGGTAGAGTGTTTTATTGTTAAGCTTAAAGTAGTGAGGGTGGTAGGAGCCCAGGTATGTACTATCATGGTACACTACAGGGAGAGACATGGCACCGTACCTAATATTATTTTAGCAAATTGCACTATGAACAGAGGACATTGGCTAATTACTTAAAGATGGATAGAGTTATTATCCTAATATCTTAATGGTTGATTAAAAAAAAAACAGAATTTGATAGTAGGTACGTTAATTTCATTGTATTCTCAAAATCTAACAGCTCAAACTTTTAAATAGATACGAATTACAAAAATAATGAGGACACATTACAGATTTAAATCTGTTTTACTCCAGGAACTACTACTTTCTTACATATCATATCTTTAATCTTTACATCTATGTAACACGCAGTCGCACAATACACACTCAGAGGTACAATTAGCCGTTTTGTACTGGATGTAAAGCTTCAATTAAACCTTCTCGAAGGTTGGCCTGTTTGTACGGTCGGGCAAAGAATTGGTTTACCACCCTAAGGTTGAATACCGTTTGCAGATTCATAGGTGATAAAGGCTAGTTTCGCTTGCAGATCGATCTGACAACTTTTATTGCCATCTTTATCCGATTATAAATACGTGACATTTGTTTTGTTCTTAGTTTAAACTTGATAGAACCATTGACTTCGGAAGGTATATTTTGTGAACCGCTTTAAGATTTTCACACAAAACTAATAAACTGTGGGGGTTCCCCATACTTAGAACTGAAACTCTAAAAATTTTTTTTCATCAAACGCATACATGTGGAATATCTATGAATAGGTCGTCAAAAATGATATTGAGGTTTCTAATATAATTTTTTCCCAAAGTGGTAAAATATGTGCCCCCCCCCCCTGTAACATCCAAAATAAGAGAATAATAAAACTAAAAAACATACATCATGTGCATTGCCATGTAAACTTCCACCGAAAATTGGTTTGAATGAGATCTAGTTAGTAGTTTTTTTAATACGTCATAAATCGTAAACCGCAATTTACCTTTCATTCAATCTACTTACTCGAATATTTTTTTATATTATGTTACTTGCTGCTACGGAACCCTTCATGGGCGAGTCCGACTCGCACTTAGCCAATTTTATTACATTACTTGCATACTTTGATGTTTTAAATATCTAGATTGAGCGTCGCCCTACAATGAAAACAAGGCAACATTATCAAGCATGTGTGCGTGCAGGCGATGTTTTACCCGTTCATCTATTGTCTATGTGTGCGTAATGTGTGCGTAATGATATAAAAATTGTGGCTAACAGTTAGTCACAATTTTTTGACACGTTTGCGCGGATTCGATGTTCCATCTAGATATTTAAAACATCTTTGCTTGCATATTTATTTGACTAAATGTCAATTGTCAATTTTCTTTTTAAAAAGAATTATTTTGTCAACTGAAAAGTTCTTATGCTTTTGTTCAGAATATTTAAATCTTCTTTGCACAAATTAATGCATTATCCGTTTCTAATAAAGATTAAAATGTCTTGCACCTATAATGTGACCTATGATGTATGTAATCTTAACAATTAGGTTTACGTCATTATTATATGTCTCTTTCAGTGATATTTCCTATGAACTTTGATGTAACTTTTGATAACTAGGAAACTAAACGAAAACTGGTACACCACTTTCTTGGCCCACTGTACGTACAAGTATTATGGAATTTTCTTACGTTTATTGTAGGTATATCTTGTATAACACGTCGTTAACGTAGATTTAAATCAGGTGTCCCACCACTAACGAGTCGGCGAATGAATCCTGGCTATTTACTCGTTCAAGACACGTACAAAAGATATACTTACTTAACATTCCTAGTAAACAAAACAGACGCATGACAATTCAATGAGTACTCACTGAATGTTCCGGCGAGTACTCACTGGCATATGCATCTGTTTTGCTTATACGGCATGTTTTATTTAAGTCCCTTACTTAGGCGAGAAAATAGCCCAAAGCTACTCGCTGCTCGCTGGCGGTGGGACACCCGTCTAAGTACCTAATTGAAATAATTCCCGGCACGGGTGGACGCAATGGTTTCCACGACAGACTGCTAGAAGGGTCCTAGGTTCGATACCGAGCGTGCCGGATATTTGAACGATGATGACTATGAGAAACGGTTTTGTAATAGTTCACTCCCAAGAAGGGTAAAGAGGGCATAAAAGTTTTTTTTAATATTAGATGTAAGGAGCTATTACAGTGCTCACCAAACTGGATTTTTGAAGCTACGAGGGGGGAGGGGGTGACAAAAGGGTATTGTACGTGGGCACTCATACAGATAACTGCGGCCCTCATGGTGCCTATATAAATATAAAGGGCCCCTATGCGGCCCTTGGCCAGAAAAGTATGACGACCACTGAGCTTATCCGTCACGTCAAGACCACGGTCAATATGTACCTACATAAATTAATATTACCGCTAATTATTACTGCCATGAATGTCAGCTGACCCGTCGTCCATTACCTACTTATATCAAAAACATTGATACATCCTAAATTGACGTCCATCATCATTCTTTGTTTGTTGATAACCCGTACCGCGCCATGAAAATAAACCTCGCCGCGTAATGAGAGGCTCTTAAAATTAACAAAACCCTTACCTTTGTAAGTATCAAATTAATACCCACTTGCAGTTCTCATTCATAGACATGAAAGAACACTCATTTTTGTTGTGGTTTTAATTGTATTGTATTCCGTAATTAGGAGCATTTCGAGTGTGGTTTTGGAAACCGATGCGAGTGCTGAAGTCCTTTGTTGGGTACAATAGCATTATTTTTATTATAGGTAAAGGAGTGGCAATAAGAAAAAGCTCCTTAGCGTTAATTAGATGGCATTACTATTTTTTACGATACGTTACATTACGAAAAATACAGTCCGAATAATAAGAGCACCAAATACTTACTACTGTAACACGAGCGATTTTAATATGAAACTATGAAACGAAACATACTTAAATTATAAAAGAAAATTTACGACATAATATGCAAACGAATTGAATTTACTAAATCCATGGACATCAACGCTATTGAAAAAGAGAGATCTTCGATCATATGCTTTGTGCATATACTCGTATTTTGAGTTTTAACACGAAAATTTTCTTTTTATTGGAAGTAGGAAATATATATTTCAACAGAACTAAAAAGCGTGGGCCTTCTTTCCTTAAAACTTCTTTTCACAACAGAAGATCAAGATTAAACTGGTTCTTTCCGCTTCCGGGCACTTAAAACTGGAATTACGTTGCCACTATCAGGCGATAAATAGACAACGCCACCACCCCGTCATCAAGTAAAATAAACATCGCCCACGTGATATCTAACCCTAAATCGCAGAGGCGTGCCTTAATGACCGCTAATGAGTGTTTTTATTATTTTACAGTTGTAAAATAATTTCTGATAGCACCTCTTTTTACCTAGATAAACATCGAAACTCGCTTCGCACCTCGATCTGATAATCGAATTAATACTCTTTTACCATTTCACACTGGTTTATTGCTTTTTGTGGAGCTAATATGGGGTTCAGAGCAGTAATTTAGGGTTATCACTGTATTCGATTGAGCTCATCTGCAAGTTTCGGATTGTTGGCAATGATATAATTTTTGGTAAATCATAATGTGGAAAAAGCATTATTTTATATTCATATCACGTGCCAAATTTTATGCCCTGTTGATTATCAAAATTTATAAGTTGGTTCTAGTTTTATTCATGTTGATAGGTACTTATTTTTGCTTAAATCTATGTACATTTAAAAGTACTATACGATCCCCTGTACCTACTTTATTAAGAAGTTTCTGTTACTTAGGTACTTGTCATTATTCCTTGTAACGTAGAATGATGTGATTTCAAAGAAAATCAAATACTCAATAATTAACAAAGAAAAAACATTGCTCGAGTACCGGAACTATCGACGTTTCGATCAAGCGATTTTCTGACGAGATACGTCCTTTGAAAACCGTACAGTCAGCAATAAACACTTTAAAAACCATTAATTTTTACTACTTTTGCAAATTTTTTAATGATTAAAAGTAGCTAAAGTAGATATCATTAGGCAATTCCTTAAATTTTTTAGAGTTAGTTACATCTTAAAACCTTCTCTTAGCTAGTTGAATAATATTGCTTAAATATTTTTATAAAATAACACTTTTGTAGCTGACCGTATTAACAAAAAGTATTATAATGTAAGAGTCTTTAATCCCATCTGTTTATCTTTTGCTTTATAACATTGCCCGGGTGTTGATGTGTACTAATAACATATAATTTTCGTTTCCCGATTCCCAAATTGTGTTCGACATCGCCTAATTTCATGCTCATTTTCGGCTGTTTAAATTTATACCTTCTTACCTTTGGTACAGTAAAAAAGTCTTATCTTTCATGTATTGACGTTTAAAAGGTAATCCAGTAAGGAAAATATTTTCCAATGACCATCATTCCGTCACGTTTTTTGTGTACGTTTATGCAACTGAGCATGCAGGGCCACTAGAATATGTCCTACTTGAGATAAGGATGGGTAGGCTAGTAAGCAAAATGTGTTTTTTCATTATGATACTTTGGCCAGCTTGTAAGTGTGTATGGCGGTAATGTAAGGACGGGAGTACGGATTGTTGGTGATGGGCGTATTACTTATTATTTCTTTTGATAATTTTACAAATAACAACCTAATTTATACGTATTAAAAGGTTCCATTTGGCCGGTGTCAGAACCATTGTATCGCGTATGCTAAACACCACAAACCTGATAGATCCAAAATAAAAATGACACATATAAAGCGGCGAAACGCTTCCCGTACGCACAGCACTTGCCGAATTCTAAATTTAAATAATATTTACATTCGACTATCGGGAGCGCGTAATTAATACAATCTTTGTTAGAGGGTAATTTGCCAGAGCTAATACCGGCATGTGTAATCTTCAAAGGGGATTTAGAAACACGCGTTCTATTCTATTTTGGTCGTGTTCTGAAACAGAGAAATATTTACAATCTCTCTGAAACACTCCGGCGCATCCGACGGTCGTTACTTGCTAACGCATCGATTCCGTCTGACTCAGTCGTGAGATTTGATTGGATCGAGTTGGATGAAGATGCGTTCATTAATGTTGATGGCCAGTTGCATTCTCAATATCTTTAATGCTGCTCGCGAATTCAATATGATAATTTCTGTAGAACTGTATTTTATTATGCGACGTTAATGTTCATTGCAAACGATAAATTCGGTTGTGCCATATTGTTGTATATTTTGTGTCTTTCTATCATAGCGTTATTAATATCTGAGCAATTTATATGCGTTTTGGTGAATTTATCTGAAATGAGACTATCTCTAAAATTAAGATTGGTAAGTTTGGCGTTTAGTGAGACAGGAATATCGTTTTATGAAAATTTCTTTTTTTTAATAAAATAGCATAAAAATCCTCGATGAGGTTTAATTTTTTATCTTAACTAATTAAAGTTGCAAAACTTGAGTGACTCACAAATTCAAACTGAAATAATGCCTTTAATTCGTTTGGATACTCAGAGTGCTAAGGTTCGACAACAACAGTTGACATTATGGTTAGCTTGAACTTGTGAAATTCTAATCTGTGTGTGTAAAAGTTCCTAAGAGTTGATGCCGGTTAAGAACTGTGGATATTGGCCTTAAATTAATTTGTTATGTCTTATGAATAAAGCCAATTGGGTTAGCTGATACCGAGTAGCGAGTACCCAATAATTTCTGACTGTAGTTATGTTACGTAGAGATGTGCTATTCCTTGCAGCGACTAATAAGTTAACACTAATCGGAATTATATTTCTATCGATTTGAAATATTCTTACCACGCTCAACGCGGTTTATAACCGTTTTGTAAATTTTATTACTTGGCGAAGTATCTATCTAAAAATTAAATTATATATTTTTCATTTATAACTAGGTACATAAATTTGAACGATAATAAAGACTAAAATATATAGGCAATGTACAGCTAGCTGTAATTTTACGGCGTGATTAATATATTTAAGTCGAAACGGAAGTTTCATTACGATAAAATATGATAGAATACGTTACGATAATTGCGCCAAAATTTTCTAGTCACATGACTGGCACTAAAATCATAAATAGCGTCCAATAAAGAATTTTCGTACATTATTCTAGGTCAAATGCTTTTTGTCATTTCGAAAGCGGCCTACGCAAGAAGTAATTAAAAACGAAAATAAACAGAGCGTTTGGAATCGTAAAAGAATATCTAAGTCGCCCATAAATGAGTACAGATGAGCGTAGGAGCAATAAAACTGATTCAAGTCACAGAAATAAATCTCACGAGGATTCGAAAGAACTTCGGGTGCGTTTATAAAGCCGTCAAATCGTACCAATGCTTATTACCTTCAATTACCTTGTACAAAAAGATATTGAATATTTGACTAATTATGACAAGACTTGTTTTAAATAAATTGTAATGTAGTTGTGATTGGTGTAGCTTTATTGCTGTTTTTTTGTTAGTTGTCATTTATTGGTCGACAACTTTGTTCATTTAATTATACATATATGATAAAATATAATTCTGTATTTAATATTATTTTTACATTGCATTTAATAAGTTACTTGAGTATTTAAATTGCAGTTTTAATTTATTATTAAAAAAATAATGTGTTTAATACGGCAACGAATTTTAAGAAGACTGGAAAACATTAATTGAGAAACATTTGAAATCATAAATGAATAATTAATAAGAACATTTTTTTAATTAATGGTAGGTATCAGAATAATCTGAAAAATGTGTTGCTCTATAAAAGCACTTCGCTAGGTGAGTTCCAAACATTATTGTGATACGTGTTTCAGAATCCCGCTGACGTGATTCAAAAGAATGCCATTAAAATGAGGAACTGGCTCCGAATGCCACGTGCTCATAAATCTATTGAAGATGATAATAATATCCCGAATGTTATGATCAACGATTTGAATTTGTGTCTGTCATTAAAAATAGAACTATCAAAAAGAGTTAAGTTCTATCAAATAATAACGAGGCATGAATTATATTTGGGATGATGCGAACTTTCAGAAAATGTATAAAATAGGCAGGTATAAAAAAATATTTTGGTAAATGTATTGCGAATAGTGGTTGAAATAGATGAGTTAAAAAAATGCAATGACAATGTTTAAATACAACCTGTTTGAGATGAAGGTAGTTGAATCAAGTTGTAGTTAGAAAATTAAGGTACACAGTCAAAATGAGGAGGAGGAGGGTTTGATCAACAAGATTCGTTTAACTCTTTTTGAACAATCCCATACCATAGCAATCGATATATTGTTCCTTGAAAATATTTTGATGTGTCATTAATTATACTTCAATAAAGATTCTTGTTTAATTATAAGGGCAACCAGAGCAAGCCTGAGATCCCAAAAGTAAATCTCTTCTAGTAAGAGTTACTCAAGATTCCAACCATAAGTAGTGTTCCTGTTCTCATTCAACCATATTGTTTATGTTCTCATAGAAAGATAACTCAAGAGGGCCGTATCACTGTTTCCGAAGCGTTGCAATAAAAATTGGTCCAGATTCCACATCGAAAATAAGACGTTTTTTGGTCGTCTGCCAAGTTCATTATGAGCGTTCATGAAATTTCACATTTGAATTATTTTACTGTCTGACTTATGGCCGTTACTTAAATATTTGGTAAACAGGAAAAATATAGCTCTGATCGATCAAATTTAATGTGTTGTGCTGAAATATCTATAAGTGGATCAGCCGATATAATAATGGAGAGCAAAATTTTAGAGCGCCGTACTAGAATGTTTATGTACGGATGAGTTTTGTTAAACGTCATTTTTAATGCGCTTTTATTTGTTTATAAAAATAACAAATAGGGACTCATTAAGTTGAGTGTCCACTAAAATACCTACTGGTAATAAATGGATACTGAATCTGTAATCAACCTTAGATAAGCAGGTACAAAGCTGGATTCTGGCCATACTTATTCTTCGATGATTGTGAGCGGCGACAGAACCCTGCTTGGTATTGGTAGTAACATTGATACCAGACTGGCTAGCTAATACTCTCTTGCTTGAGCCAGCCGCCAAACAAATTGTCATTTTCAAACTGGGGGCTTGAAAGACAATACAGAAAGTATTTCCTGTTTTTTCCTTCTTTGTTGGTTTACATTGAATTGTTGATATCTTTGATGTGGCTGATGGCCAAAGGCATCTGTGACCTTATCGCTTGTGTGTTATTCACATTAAAAGTTATGCTTCAAACGCCAGGTACACCTGACGTCTGAAAATATCAATTGTAAATGCAGGTTTAAAAAATGCGGATCCTCGATTATTGATTTGCTGGCAATGCATTATTGATAGCTGCGGTATTGCTGTTGTCTATAGATTTCAATCACTACTTACCATCATGTTATGTTTTCTATCTTCTCGGCCATTTAAAAAGAATATCATTTTCAGCCCAGACCTACCTCGGCCTGAAATTTTTACCGTTTTAATTCAGAACAATTACATTCACAATGACAAGCATTCCCGCGTAGTCCAACCCTGCCAAAGCATCACTGATACAACTTAGTAGATATAGTTGAAAATTTCAACAAATGTATTCATTTAGTCAGATTAGATTTTCTAATCTATTAGAGCCGACCGATTTGAAATCGGCCGAGTGAACAATGGAAACCGCAAGTCTAATTATTGACCGCTTTCGTGCTATGGACAACAAAGCATTGGACATTACATAATTCCAGTGTAATAGGTACGCAATCTAACAATAGCAGCGAACATTAGGCGTGATTCATCGCGGCTGATCCCTGCAGACGAAGATTATCGAACTGGAACGCCGGGAACACTTGCGGGATGCATTAAAACGCACGTGAGCCCAATTTACGCCTGCAAATAATTTCCTCGGCTTCCAACAAAGTATTAGTTGATGCATCAAACAGTATGACATTTGTGGCTAATAAGTTTGAGACATTAAATTATAACGGACGGTGTTCCATAACAAAATCGAATGTGAAAACCGATGCGCTAACTAGTGGCCCCTTATTTATAGTATGCCATCAGTCAGATCGTAACTGTTCCAGTTTCAAATTGAATCAGTGATGCGTTCTAATTGGATTGTATTTTTGTTTAAAGTGCTTCTAATAAGCTGGTCGGGATCACGCACATTGTTGCAGTAACAAACACAGTGACGTGTGTTTACGTGTTCGCAATTAGATCATCTATTGATGCATTGATGTTCGAGGATTAGATCTGTTGCAAGACATCTATATTTATAATGCTGGATTCTGTGCTTTATCTAGCTAATGTTGTACCAAGTTCATAACCAACATTTATGAGAGCCCTCTCCGTTGTATGTATCTACAGAAAATCAGCCCTTTTGTGTTATTAGACGTGTGAATGTTCAGCATTAAAAACACTATCTGAAAATTAGCCAGTTCACTTAACTACGAGTACGAGCCTATGTCAACGCGAGGCAATGTTTATCTGGGTTCTTAATTAAATTTTTACTATGGTAGGTTTCATTATGCTTTCTAAATTAAAGTGCTAAATTATTTCAGTCTTATCTTTAAAGTGCCAGTAACAAAACAGAAGAGATGGACCCAAGGGTCCTATTTTCGTCAGCTGCACTCAGGTGGTGTCTTTAGTTTTTCCCATATCTATAGGCGGTTACTAACCATAAGCTCTTCCGCACGTTGTTGGTTCACTAGTTACATGAATGAATTAAAAAAATCTTTCAAATGCTGTTTGCAAATCTTAAAAAAATACTAAATTACAGGTATAATCCCCTTAATGTGGGCATTAACTCCCAGGTCTATATTGAATGCTGTTTTGCAACATCTTTAAAAGGCAAAACTATCACACTGCTGAATTTGGATCTTAGCAATACGAGGTTTTAATTTAAAATGCTAAAGTGATGAAGAAAAATCTAAGGTAAAGATTGCCACTTAATTAAGCAATAGTATCTACCAAATAATTTTGATTTCCGTTGCGCGCACCTACATACATACGTAATGTTTCTCCGAGCATATTGGCCTACGTAACTACCGATTGAGAAGTAACGATCTCTACACACTGATTAGCGCGTGCGCATGTGTTGGTGCAAGTAGTTATGAATAGACCCGTATGTGTTGTTGCGCATTAAGTATGCTTTACATTTTATTATTTAATGATTCATCTTAGGGATATAGAAATAGTCAGGAATGCTTGCGCCGTTCGCGTTGAAAAGCCAGTAATAATAGAATATTGGCGCATCTGCCCCACAGTATAAGTTTTAATGTTTAATGTTATTACTCGCTATGATATCTCGCTTCTGTTTATTTTAAGAGTGTTTTATGTTTTTAATTGCGATCCACGGATTATTTTTCCGCCGTAGACTAAAATTTTTACAGCTGCTTTATAACGACTACGCTGATGACAGAATTAAGATTGTTTATGATATATTCTCGACCGAATTATAAAATTCGAGCGTTAAATTTTCATTTCTGTTATGATGCTATTCATTGTCGTCGTTATTTGTTAATATTACGACGCTTATTACATTTAATTCGGTCTGTCACTCATATTAAAAAGGTTAGTAGGTATCTGAATTTAAATATGACTCAAAATTTTCTAGAGTAAATTATTGATGACAAAATCGTCGTATTTATAATAAAATGGGTCATAACTAATTAAAGTTTGTTACCATCATGATATTTAAGTGAAGAGTTTGTTTTTAATACCTAATATGTTTAATAATAGTCCAAAGGAAATTTTAATTGCAGTTAACAAAATTAATAAATCTCATTATGAACGTTTACTAACTCTTACTATACCTATGTATAGTGATTTCAAAATGGGGCATAATTACATCTACTACAGAAATGACAGTTGAGTGTAATTTAACTATTTGTAACAAAACTTCTCACAAGTATGGTCACGTGTGAACTAAAATCATAATATCCTCAAAGCCTCAAAGGTTTGTTAAGTCTTCTAATCCGCACTTAGCCATGTGGTAGACTCCTCACATCGTCCTAGCCGGACCGTTATGGGTTTCGAAGAAAATTGTCACGTAGGTCTAATGATCTGTATAAGAATTTGGCCACTGAGGTTTTTATATGACGAGGTGGAGATACTTACCAGTATTTATAATTATTGATTAAACGAACTTACCAAGTGAAGTTCTATCATAATTATACGAGTGCTTCGTCCGAAGAGATTAGTAACCTGAAATAGAAACTTATTAACACACATATGTAGTAACGCATAGCGATCACCACTCTTTGCACTACGTTGAGAAAAAAAGGAGGGTAGAAACATTATAATTTTATAAATGTTACTGAAATTGGGGGTAGGCAGACTACCTCACCCACTTTACCTGCTACCTGTCGTCGTCTCGGAGCCTCATTGGTTTGGAGTCCCTTATGAAACCTGCAACCCATACCAATAGGGGTAGGGTGGGCGGGTGTTACTAATCTCTTCGGACGAAGCACTCGTATAATTATGATAGAACTTCACTTGGTAAGTTCGTTTAATCAATAATTATACTTCGTGCTTCGTCCTCGAGATTAGTAACCTGAAATAGAAACTTATTAACACACATATGTAGACCTTGAGAGTGTTGCAAGGTTTCAAGAAGGGGATTAATCAAAAAGGCGAACCACTCATAATCAATTGTCCATTTAGCGTAATAAGATTAGGGAAACAATCAGAAATAATATGAGCATATGTATACCCAGATACAAAACTAACACTTACAATTTTTACAATTTGAAAAACTTGGTTAATTTAAATTTTATAATTTAATTTATAACTACACTCGCTATAGACACTTCATTTGTGTCGATGATGGTTCGGTGGTAGAACTTGGCGAAAGTATTAGAGCTTCCGCTCCAGCCGGCGGTGTTGCGGATAAGGTCAATGTTGACTCCTCGCGAATATGCGCGTGATGTGGACGCATGTTTGGTGCTGTGCGCGGAAAATATTGATACGTCGACTCCACTGTCCTTTAGGGTTCCTATGATCCAGCGACTTAATGTTTGGGAAGCTACTGGTTTATAAGGTTTTTTATAGCTTATAAATAAAGAATCAGATCTACGTATTGCTGCAGTTTTATTTATATAATAGACTAAAGTGTTCGCGGGGCATATTTCTGGTTTTTCACGAAAAAACGGTAAAAATAATATAGGCTGTTTAGATCCTACACGAGAAGTTTTGATCAGTTCGGGAATTTTAATAACAACCTGCGTCTGTAATACCTCTATATTATTTATGTTTATTTGTGATAAGGTGTGTACCCTATGCGCGGTAGTTAAAGCAATCAAAGTAGAGCATTTCTTTGATAGTTGTTCGAGAGAAATGTTTTCATTAGGGTATTGTGCTTTTAAGAAATTTAATACGCAATTTGTATCCCTAGTAATATTGTACTTTGGATTCGGTGGTCGAAGTCGATATACCCCTTTGAAAAATCTTTGAATATTATCGTTATCGATGATATCATGCCCTAGTACAATGTGGCTTTACAACTATTAAGGGAGCCAAATTGACTACCACCAGTTAAGAATTCTAAAACTTTTGGTATACTAGCATTATAAAGATTCGTTGAATTTTTTACACAGAAATTATGCCATTTTTTTTTTTTTTTGATAAGCGCTATACTGTTTTGTTGAAATGGAGGATAGCATTATTTCTACAGAGGAAGGCGGTGCGCCTCGCAGCATTAAGGCCGACCTGACAACCTCCCGGCCGCCAGGATAAGGTTTGATTGTATCCGTCGGGACTCTCTGGAATTAGGTACAAGAAATTAAACTTTCGTTGGCTTTGAGGTATATTATGTCTGACTTAAGAAGACTTGTAAAAATAGGGTACCATGGTTGACTGGGCCACAGCGGGACTATCATGATCCCATAAGCTACATCGTTAATAATTTTTTGAGCGACTGTAATATCCTTGAAAATGGGGGAAAGGTGTAGAAAAAATAATTAATCCAGTTAATAGTAAATACATAAATAGCAAAGGAATCGGGGTCCCTGTGCAAAGATATATTATAAATTTTTCACATTTACGATTAATTCGGCTTGCAAACAAGTCTATGTGAGGTTTACCAAGTTTTGAAATTATGGTTTCGTAGGTAGAATTTGATAATTCCCATTCGATATTTGGAAGTACTTTTCTAGATTCCGCGTTTGCAATTTTGTTGTCCACAGATCTGATGTACGATGCGAAAATGAATAATTGTCTTTGCTCACACCATTGCCAGAGATATCTTTAATTACTTGAGTGAGATGGGGAAATTCGATACCACCCATGCGGTTGATATATGAAATAGCTATTGAATTATCTATTCTAAGCAGTATTTGACAGTTTATAAGTTGTTTTGCAAAAAATTTTAAACTTAAAAATGCTGCTAAATGTTCAAGATAGTTGATGTGGTAGCCCTGCTCGCTTGTGGACCATTGACCGCTAGCCGTTTCCCCATTGCAGGACGCTCCCCATCCCGTCGTTGAGGCGTCAGAGTATATTTCAATAGCATATTTATCATTAAGTATTATTTTACCCGACTTATTAATTGCGTTAAGCCACCATTGTAAATCAGGCATTACAGTGCTAGGAATCGTTATAAATAATTCATAGTTATCTTTGCCGCTCGAGCCAAAAAACTTAGTACGTTTCGTTTTAATAAAATTCTTAATTTCAGACTTAACTTGTATTTTCTTGTCATGCGGTAGAGAAACTCGCATTTTCTGTGAGTCAATAATAAAACCGAGAAATTTACAAGATTGCTCTTTTGCTTATTTATGATGAAACCTAGAGAACTGAGTAGCTTTTTCGTGATGTTAATATTACCATCACATTCTTGATAAGAACGTCCAATTAAAAGTAAATCATCAAGATAAATCGTTGACAAGTATCCTGCAGCCCTGAGGAGTTTAACGACTGGTTTCATTATCTTAGTAAATACGTACGGGGCTGTTTTTAGTCCAAAAGGCAGAGCATTGAATTCGTAAATTTTGTTGTCCCATATGAACCGCAAATATTTTCTAAAATCAGGATGAATTGTTATAAATAAATAGGCATCTTTAAGCTCTAAAATAGCCATATGATATTTTTTTGTAATTATCTTTACAGCCGTCTGTGATGTATGCGGTATGGCCACTGAGAAGAATGGCCATTCGATAAGGAAGTATGTAGGAACTGACGTTGTCATTCTATTAATAAATGATTGGAAGATAAATATGCCTCTATGTTAATATCCCAAGATTAGCCCTAACTAGGAATAATACACCGTCCTTAAGTCTTCTTGCTTACAATGATCCGTATGGATAAACTTGTTTAACGGTTTTAAATTTAATATGAATCGCATCTTGCCGTTTTGCTTTGGACGTAAAAAGGAACTCGATATGAATTGTCCTTCGCATGGAAGGCATTGTGAAATTGCCCCAGTACCGGTTAAATTATGTACAGCTTGCTCTATAAGTAGACATTCTTTACTTCTAAGTTTAGGTGGAGAAGGGACTTGATATTGTACCACAGGACGCAAAAATTCGAGTTTATACCCCTTTATCCAGTCTCGAATTTTACGATCGGATGTTAGGAGTGCCCATTGCTTGTAATACAACGATAGTTGACCAGCATATTTTACCTCGTCTACTGGCGGCGGGTTGTCCTGTACGGATGTTGCGAGGGCTTCGATAAGCTGGGTGGCTGTCTGGGTTCAACAGGCTCTGGCAACAGTGGGCGCTCCTTAAAATCAAAAAACTCCTCCGTCTGAAAGACTGCGTAAGCACATAATAAGGAAGCTAAGTAGCTGCGTAATACATGAAGCCATGTTAAGATTTGTTTTTGTAAAATTATACGAAAACTATTCCGCCACTGGCGAGACAGTTCCAAAAACTGCTCAGTTATTGGTATGAGTTTATTACGCTTGCTTATAGTCGGTAAGATTCAGTTCCCAACGAAAAGAACGCAAACCACTGTCACAAATGCGGCGAGACAGTCGCAGAAACTGCTCAGAGTGCATTTAGAATAAGGAGCTATCCTTGTTCTTAAAATCAAAAATTCCTCCGTCTGAAAGACATGAGCTGCGTAAGCACATAATAAGGAAGCTCAGTAGCTGCGTATTACATGAAGCCATGTTAAGATTTGTTTTTGTAAAATTTATACGAAAACTATTTCACCAATGGCGAGACAGTTCCAAAAACTGCTCAGTTATTGGTATGAGTTTGTTACGCTTGCTTATAGTCGGTAAGATTCAGTTCCCAATGAAAAGAACGCAAACCAGCTGTCACAAATGCGGCGAGACAGTCCCAGAAACTGCTCAGAGTGCATTTAGAATAAGCAGCTATCCTTGTTCTTACAATCAAAAATTCCTCCGTCTGAAAGACATGAGCTGCGTAAGCACATAATAAGGAAGCTCAGTAGCTGCGTAATACATGAAGCCATGTTAAGATTTGTTTTTGTAAAATTATACGAAAACTATTTCACCAATGGCGAGACAGTTCCAAAAACTGCTCAGTTATTGGTATGAGTTTGTTACGCTTGCTTATAGTCGGTAAGATTCAGTTCCCAATGAAAAGAACGTAAACCAACTGTCACAAATGCGGCGAGACAGTCCCAGAAACTGCTCAGAGTGCATTTTGAATAAGCAGCTATCCTTGTTCTTAAAATCAAAAATTCCTCCGTCTGAAAGACATGAGCTGCGTAAGCACATAATAAGGAATCTCAGTAGCTGCGTAATACATGAAGCCATGTTAAGATTTGTTTTTGTAAAATTATACGAAAACTATTTCACCAATGGCGAGACAGTCCCGAAGACTGCTCAGTTATTGGTATGAGTTTATTACGCTTGCTTATAGTCGGTAAGATTCAGTTCCCAATGAAAAGAACGCAAACCAACTGTCACAAATGCGGCGAGACAGTCCCAGAAACTGCTCAGAGTGCATTTAGAATAAGCAGCTATTCTTGTTATAATGCAAGGCACCGTAAAAAGAACACGTGTTACCTGAAGGTTATTTGCTGAAGGCAGGATGATAGATCCTGAATGCTTCATCTGATGATGAAGATGAATCCTCAATCACGTGTATGCGTCGGCGACTTCGCGGTTTCTTTATATTTGTAATTCTTCCACTTCAGAATTTTTATGTTTTAACATTTTAACTACTTTTAATCACTAAATATCACTAAATAAAAGATGTACTTGGTTTCAATACAAGAAAAAACTATTATAATAAAACGAAATAAAAATACGTTCCACGTCGGTTGGAACTGTGTTGAGTGGTGAAGCACTAAAATGCGAAATGAGGCTCCGAGACGACGACAGGTAGCAGGTAAAGTGGGTGAGGTAGTCTGCCTACCCCCAATTTCAGTAACATTTATAAAATTATAATGTTTCTACCCTCCTTTTTTTCTCAACGTAGTGCAAAGAGTGGTGATCGCTATGCGTTACTATATGTGTGTTAATAAGTTTCTATTTCAGGTTACTAATCTCGAGGACGAAGCACGAAGTATAATCTTCTTTTATTCCCATTCGTACCTATGCGATGGGCGCTCACAAGCATTGTATTGTAGGTAGGTAGGTAGATACATACTGGGTAGGTATACCAAAAATTCGGGCCAGTTGAGCGATTCTCAATGTCATCGTGATCAATATTTAGTAACTAAGTTTAGTAACTAAAATGACATAAGATACTTCTCATACAGGTGACACTTACACACACAGGGCCTAGAGCCTACCCGGAGAAGTACCTACCTACCACCGCCCGCCACGGTACTTAGTACCATTCCTACTGTGTAATAAAATTGTTTTAAGAACAATTGTGTTCCGGATAGGAAGGTGTGGAGCCGGTTACACTTTTTTAGAGGCGACCATCTCAGTATTCAGGGGTAGCAACGCACCTGTGACCGAATTAGAACGAGACTCATACTAACAATAACTAACTGGACTATTACACTTATTAACAAACTAACCAACTAATATTCTGACATCATCTACTAACTGCACTAACCATCCTAGTCCCTTTGAGTCTAGTTCTAGGTTGGTCACAGTTGTTATGGGCGGCAGCAGAAGGGTGGTATTGCATGCTCGTTTGGTCTCTTAATTCCATAAAAAAAACTTATACTTCCACACGAGGATTCCCTAAGTCACAAATGAATTGGTAACCACAAACATTACATCAAAACGAGATTTTATCAGACCCACAAAAATCTATCCCAACGGAGAATCGAACGCGGGGACCCTCGCTTCGCAGGCAGGTTACTAACAAGGTTACGGAGTTTCAAACAAAAGTTTCAAATTATAAATTTTCAGATGTAAATTACTTATTTTCTACAGATGTAAATATATTTGAACTAAATGAGCGAGTCAGCGTTCATTTACACAATCTTTGCACTTAATATAGCATACAATAGAATTATCGTTTCGTAACATCACCACGAAAGCGCCCAAATCTGAAATTAACGTGTTCAAAAACCATCCTCTCTTGACCTCCTAATTTCAAACCGCAATCAGTGAATTAATCTTACAATAACTCTGTGGTATGGATAATAGTGTTTTCAAATTACTTCAATAAAATTGTTTAAATTATAGACAGTTATAATATTTTGAGATTAAGTAATTTGTAATTTTCGTTTCTACGTAGGTACCTACATAGGTCTATGTGTGGTCCAGAAAATATATTTTTATAATGCCAAACCTTTTATTCCTTTGCCGACACAAATATTATTTCATAATTCACATTGTATGTTTTTGTAGTTTTTTGTAGAAAAGTTTTTTTGAAGTGTACATGAAGAAAATGCACAAGATACGAGTAAAATGAAAAAATATCATTAATTACTTAGCGTTTGAAAATAAAATGTTTACTATTTATGTATATCATTGAAAAAAATAGTTTTAGCAAAATTATTAATTGTTATTTTTAACGCATCAAACTTAATTATTAAAACTTATTAATTATTTTTAAAATTTTATTTTGAGTTTATTTGGAAATAATTGCGTACAAACGATAACTTGATTTGCGCGACGAAGAAATGAGAGGTCAAAACAAATTGGTCGAGGAACCGGCCTAAACCAGTGCCATTAATGTCGATCATTAAATATGAATTATAAATATAAAAGAAAGCCCAAGAAAAGCAATCAGGGCCGTCCATTATTAGATTAAATATCTCGCGTTTCCGTGAACGCGGTCATTGTAGTGCGTCAGTGTGCGTAATCTGTGTAGATAATATGACTTATTTGTATGTTTGTGTCAGTGGTTGTATGTGTGTGTGGTTTATGAGAATTTTATCCGTATGCTTTACATTCGAGTTTCGTATATTAGCCATAACTTATAGTAAGTTCAATCTGTAACTGGGAGTAGGAAGGAAGCTCCTTGGGAGTTTCTTGCCACTTCTTGTTCCAAGACTATTCACCGTAGGGATTTGTTGAAGGGATTGTGTAGTTTGACTTTCGAAAAATTTGTAAAAACCTACTTCAAATAAACATAATTTAATATTATCATTCTTTCTTTCATGTTATCTAACATCCTATCAGTTACTTTAGTTTAATCCGTTTTTCATAAGTAGAATTGATATAACCTTTACGATATAAACATCTTTCTTTCCTTCTATTAACAAACAAAACATGACGATTTATCTGTAATAAAATATTTACTCGTCCAGAAATCGAACTCTGAACATTTTCCTTTGGGAGGCGCTCTACGCTCATAAACTTCAGAACATAAGATGCTAGACTAAAGTACCCTACGATACCTATTTTAAGGCATATTTTCAATCTATTGTACATAGCGAATAATGTCTAGCATTTACACTTTCGGCTTATTATTACCTAAATACGTCGAAATTTACGACTTGAGTGCGTACAAATTATCAAAATCAAACCAGAATTTATAATTTTTTAATATTATCAGTTAACAGTTAGTAAGTAGGTTGATGAAGTATAAACCCAAAAAGAGCAGTGTGAACTTAAACAAATCTTCTATAAATAAATTTAACTGATACAATCTGTAATCAAACAAAAACCTCCTATATTGTTCAGTCGTTAATTATTATGGATAGGTGAAGCAATATTTATAGACGAATCGATTATGTATTCTAATTGTTAAGTCCTATGGAGTCGGACATTGATAAAATCGGAAACGACGACACAGCATGAATAATGAAAGAGCGTTGATGACGGTGTTAATAAAAATCATAATAAATGAATAAAATTGTCGCCTACTGCGTGTTTTAAATAAAACAGCATTTACTGATTCGTATTATCTGTTATTAGATTAAAATTACCTACATGTAATTTTTATACGACTGTTTAAGATAAATTCTACCTAATTAAGATAATACACATTAATTAAATTACTATCATTACATTTATATTGATTTACTAAATTATAACTTAATTAAGTTTTCAATTCCAATTATTATATCGATTAGTAATGTTACCACGTTTTGCTTCAAGTTTTGTATTACGTCGTGTAGATAATATATTTAAAGTAAGAAGTTAGTTGGTAATATTTGGCAACAATTCCACGTGGTCAATGCCAATGATGTTCAAAATGTTGAGAGTGCTAAATAAGTAAAAGGTTAAAAAATAATAACTGCACAATAACCTTGATCAACAAATACTTTTTCATCCCACCTATTCGAAAAAGACGACTTGGTTCGGACTTAAGGGGGCCCAAAGTTGGTGTTCTCTATAAGAAACTTTTAGCGGGCGGGAATGAATTTTCCTTTTCAATGAATGAATTTCAGTTCGGATTGTTAGAAATTCATGGTTTTGTTTTGAAAAATGAGTTCTTTAGTTAGTTTAATTAGTTTAGTTGGTTTAGTCGGGTTAGTCGGGTTAGTCGGGTAAGTCGGGTTAGTCGGGTTAGTTGGGTTAGTCGGGTTAGTCGGGTCAGTCGGGTCAGTCGGGTCAGTCGGGTCAGTCGGGTCAGTCGGGTCAGTCGGGTCAGTCGGGTCAGTCGGGTCAGTCGGGTCAGTCGGGTCAGTTGGGTCAGTCGGGTCAGTCGGGTCAGTCGGGTTAGTCGGGTTAGTCAGTTTAGTCAGTTTAGTTAGTTTAGTGACTGTGACAGTATTATTCCTGAATTTGAGGCGCCTTTTATTTTCTCATAGGGGGGGGGGATGAAAAGTAGAGTGTATCACTCGGCAGCAAATATTTTTGGATCGGGCGACATACTTTGAATCCCTCGCTACGTTCAGGATTCTACTAAAGAATCCCTCACTTCGCTCTGGATTCAAAAAAGCGCCCTCGCCGTAAAAATATTACTTTGCTCCCTTGTAATACAATCTACTATTCCCTCCTGTCGCCATTGTGGAAGGAAATATTTCTGGATCGGACTACAACAGCGACGACAAGTGTTCGCGGACTGACGCTGACTGAATTGTCTGAAAAAGACGCAAAAGCTTTTGATGACCACATTATGAAAGACTAAAAATGAGTTAAACAACTTAAATGATGATAAAGCTTTTTGAGAGCATTCGTGCTTTGAAGAGAATGAACTCTTCGGTTTCTTGTTTTCTTACAACGATAAGCTGATGTTGGAAGTTTTTATGTGGTAGGTATAAATAAATCTGTAATCCAAAACCTAATCTGAATGAAATGTATTTTTAAATGTAAACCTAAAAACAGTAGAAGATTGTATATATTCCATTCCAATTTTAAATAAGGTGGCAGGTTAAACCTAGGTTCTGTCATACTCCGCATCATTCATTCACCTATATCACCTGCATGTAGGTAGTTGTTGACATGAGATTGTAAGTGCTATCATAGTAGGTAGTAGATAATTCTGTGTTGATGAAAATTTATAAATAAATAAAGGACAAGGTGATGCAACTGACAAGCATTAATAGTAATGAGATCCGGGGTTCATGTCCCTAAAATTAAAGAATAACAAGGATAAAAATTGTTATTCTTCAAACCTAACAAGATCTTTGTAATTCACTGAATTATGTACTCACTTTTATAGAAACTATATAATAAACAAATTAAAGAACGGAATCGACTTTTTCTTCGATAGAAAAGCAGGTACGTCACTATTGACTAAAGTTTAACCTTCATCCTTCCAAGCACGACATTTCTCCGCAACTTTGTAAGTCAGTAAGTTGGTCATTAGGCACGCTTTTTAATCGGGAACTTAGAGACCCATAAAATTATCAGATTTCGTCACACTCCGAGCAATTTTCGTGGCAACTAATGAGTCACAGTAACGCAATGACGCCACTTACAATTATGAGTACAGTCATTAGGCCCTTGGCGTTTATAAAAGTTATTACGATAGAAAGTTGATTCGTTTTTGTGACAAATTCGTTGTAAATAGTTTTTAATATTACCTTTTGATTTGACCTGGGTGGTCTACTAATATAGGTTAGAATATTTAGAACTTAAGGACGTTTTAAGTGTTGAATTTACTTTTTAATGGTGAAGCAAAAAGAATTGGTGATATGCGAAAATATTGCTACGATAGGTACTAGAACTAGAAAATTTTACATAAGGTGCAGTCATTTTAATTGAAAAATTATTTTACAATTTATGTACCTACGCCAGTTTCCATTTGGTCGGTATAAAAGTTGAATGACATTATTAAAAAAATTAAAAAAAAGTTTTTTTGATAACATGTTTAATCATTACTTTAGGTATGATGACTCAGTCTCGATATTTGATTTGCAACTGAATACATAAAATACATTAAAAAAATCTCCATTCAGTAAGAACTACAAAAATAAACAAGTTACCTACCTACTCACTTGGAATTATACAATAGCATATTTTGAAACACAAGAGCGTGTAAAATGAAAATTTTATTATGCATTTAAACAAGCTCAAATCAAGTCTGTTGTAGCCGTCAGCCGTCGTCAGCAAATAAATTGAGCCGATTTATCATTCATATTTCCGTCAAGACTACTCCTTGCGATTCATTAGCAGAGAGAAGCACACCGTCAATAACTAGACTATGTGGGTGATTCTACTTTTACATGAGCGCCTGATGATGCAATAATATTGCGGACTGTATTTACAAATCTTATAATTAATTTCTTAAACTAATAATTATTATACTTATTGTATCTATGAGTATGTACTTAAATAATATTGCTATGACAGTAATCAGTTAATATTTAATAACATTATTTAATTAACGTGAGATCAAGTCTGGTTTTTCAGATGTCGTTTAGATTAATAGTGTAATAGTAATCTACAATAATCTCTTACGTTTCCCGATACAAATTTACAACCGTGCAATTTTTAAGTGACTTCGAACGTTTTAAAAAAACATTTACACAAAAAAGTGCTTCAAAATTATGCAGATTTTCTTATAACATTCTAGCATTTATGCAACGATGGTTACAAATTTTCAATACTCTTATAATACTGAGAAACATGGTGTAAACATAGGACACGAATTCATGTCTCCAGATATTTGACCGACGTCAAATCACTAATCTATCACTACTCGTCGTTTAATGTGACGTACTCACCGACCCACTATCGTATCCATCCTAGCGGATGCTAGCATTTAAAAACATCTCGATTAGGACATGTATTTATTGTGTATTTACTTTTAACCAGGTGAACTGCAATGTTAAATGATCACTCACATTATTTGAAGTATTGGTGGTACTATAAGTGGTTACTGACACGTTTTGGCCCAAAAAAAGGCAGAAAAGAAAATCGATACAAGTAGCAGAATCGCCCATGCACCATCTGATAATTTATTAATTTCTCCCGCTCTCCACTGGTTCCCTAGTGATCAATGTACTCTCCCCTTCAGCCAATGATAAGACTTTTGTTTTCGTGATTGCTCTTTGTTAATCATACTTTCTTAATTAAGGAAAAAGTTGGAACTGCTACCTAATTTTGGACGATCGAACGATAAGAAATGTAGTTTGTTCACCCGTGTTAATGAGTTCGTAATCGGAACATTGGCAATAGAATTGAATGTAGTCGGTGGAAGCAATTATATTTGTAAGGTATACTTAGCCACACGTAAGCAACTTAACTTAACTTAGTTTTAACCCGAATACAGTACAAATCTTCAGTTATGTAAAAGTTAAAAGTAGAACCTTTTTAACATTTTCCTTGAATCTCGTAGATGATCTTGTGATGCTGTGATTGTAACATATTTGGGCTAACTTTCGTAGCTATTCTGCTGAAGAAGAAACTGTTAAGTAACTGACTGATATGAAGCGTAGAACAACAAAAGTGATGTCCATAATATTAATACTAGGAATAAGGCTAAGCTGATTGTACCAAATTTTAGGCTTTGTAAAACTGGTGGCTCGTTCATGGGTAGATGCGTAAAAATTTATAATAAAATTCCGTTAGAATTGACGGAAATGCCATACTGTAAGCTAAAAACTCATGTTAAGGACATTCTTATGACGAAGGGTTATTATAAACTGGATGAATATTTTCAAGATGAAACAGCCTGTACATGAGTTTGAAATATAGCCTTAAGTAGTGATAAGTGTTCTCTGTAACTGTGAGTGGAGAAAAAAAGAAACTCCTTGGGAGTTTCTTGCCGCTTTTTCTACCAAGGCCACTCATCGTAGGGATTTGTGGAAGCGATGGCGTAGAGTGACATTCGAAAAGTGTTTGTAAAAACCAAGTTCAAAATAAATCATTTCGTTTTCATTTTTCATTTTCAACATCCTAAGTATATATCCCAAATAGTTCATGCAACGAACTTTCGGTAAATTCATCTCTCGAAGAAGATACCCTAGGTATGTGTTATGATGTTTATTTAAAGAAGAGACTGCACGCTGACACATTCATAAGTGACAGTTAACAGTTAGCACCTAGCACAAACTCGTGCAGTTGCAACAATTGGAATAATATCTCATCGCATTAAGACTAAATAAACGGCTAGAAGGAAACAGATATGAAGACAAAGCGGCACTAAAAATCGAGAAAGCATTGTTAAAGTCAAACAAGTATGGCGGGGCAGAGTAATTGGCGGAGTTAGCCGCGGGCTTCACCAACACCTCTATATCAAACCGTTTTAATAATGAACCGCTTGAGATCGTGAAACAATAAATTGCGAGGCTCCAAGGCTTCGTGCCCGAGACAGCTATCTCGCCCGAGCATTATGCATCTCGTGTTCTTAGACTCGCGATACCAGCCTATCATCTGCGAGATTGATAGGAGAATGGCCCCACGGCTAGGCGCGATTCGGACACCATTGTGAAAGCACTCAGATTGTGCAATCTCATTAAAATACGCCCTAACTGCTGTTTATCCAACCCTACAGGAATATGAAGTTAATGTGATCTTGGGTATTGGAAAGGTAAACTGATTTTTAAGAGCTGTAACACGTTGAATGTTATGAGAAAAAAATGATGTAAGGTTAGTCCTAAGTCTAGCTTTTTTACATGATGCACCTATTGCAAAGTTTCGTGCTAAAATTGCAAAATCATTGTTTTTCTCTTGCAATAATAAATACGGAAGAACAACAGCTGTTTTTGCTTAACATACAAACGTACCTAGGTATGTATATGTCACCAATCACACCAAAAAGTTTTAGAGCGGAGTCTTAAAATTTCAATTCCATTGAATTGTCGTCTAATGAGGTATGATGTGAGTGTTGATGTCTGGAAGAGTATTCAGTGAGAAATAAGTTAAAATAACTTTCATGCCCATTTTGTCAATGCACTTAGATACTTCTTTTTTCATCAACCCCTATTTAGCAAAGGTGCGAGGATTGTCGAGACGATGAAAAGGCGAAAGAAACTCCTTGACACAATCTTTTAAGTTTTAGGTAAGTAAGTTAACTGAGAACATTTCTATCAACCAAAAGTGTGAAATAAAGCTTTATCTATCATTCCTATTATGTAAACATACCTACATACCTACCATACTATCATTGCCTGTTCGATAAGCAGTAAAAATGTAATTGAAATCAACAAAACAAAAATCCCTTATAAAAAACTGAACGATTCAAACACGCCCAATTCCTTAATTGACTAAAAATCGAAAACAAACGCGACATTGTTAATGACTAAAAACAATGAACACGGAATCCCGATATTACACTACAATTGTACAAACCATAATTTAATAGGTCAATTCAAATGACAGAGAATCCAAATCCATTATCCATAGCCACAAAACGGCGATTAAACGAACTAAAACAATTTTCTTCAAGTTCTACAACCAAAATCGACTGGGCTTAATCGCCGATCAATAACTAATTGTACACCACACGTATCTACCACGATAAAAGAATAATTACTGGCTCCCGGCCAAATGAATCGATCCACATCAGAACACGAGGTTAATCCATCATTTAGATATTACCCGATTGAAGCTTACCGTTTTTAATTTCCAAAATTATGCCCGAGAAGTCGGTTACACGCGTAAGGGATTTGTTTCACTATTACCGTGTTTGCTTTGGGAGAAGAAGCAACATATAATAATAATAATTGTTTATTCGCAAGAATACAATTATAAAAATGGATGGTACAGTAACGTGATAATGATAGTGTCTAATATGTTCCAGCTTTTTAGGTATACAAAATTTTAAATTGAAACTTACTACACATTTTCGCAAATTTTATGTCCCACTTACGTTTTTAATCATAATGACATGATACTTAACATTACAACCATAACAAAAACTATCATAACTTTATTGGCATTTTCACATAGCATTTTACGAAGCGATAAAGTCATTAATTTCTCCTCGTTTATCCCTTCGACATGAGACATATCGTTAAAGTGGTATGAAAGCGCCTAAACACGTACACGTAATTACCATGTCGTGAATTGTCGAATATGAGTGGGGGAGGGAGGGGGGAAAGGTCCACACCGTCTAATGTCGACTCACACCACCCCGTGTTATTTCTGTAATCACTTCCATTTCGTAAAACGCGACATTAATTAAAATTTAGTTTCAGGCCATTAGTTACAATCGCGTTTCTTCAAGTTTCATTTTTTCCGACTTGTAATTATAGAGCGCGGGTGTGAGGCTAAATGGGCACGGTAATGACAAATAACATTGTATCGGAGGTAGCCATGAATTTTGTATTCAAATTAGTAACGCTAATAGGTGGTGAGTAGTGACGGATTGATCGCGGTGTACTATCGTTGGATAATCAATAATTTTTACCTATTGTTATTGATTTTTGAAATACATTCAAACAATCAAAATGAATGTAATATTTCAGAGCCTGTGCGTACACTAGAACGTATAACGATGTATGACGTAACTGTGTAAGAGGTGCATGACGTATTCAACGATATGACTCGACACCAGAAGTAAAAAGAGTTTTCTATGAGGGACGACGCTGCATTGGCGATTTTCCTGATGGTCCTCGTTTATGTTTTCGGGAAGGCTGTAAGAAAGACATAAGTAAAATATATTTCGTAACGTTCCTTTTAACTCAAGATGGAAAACATCATCTTCGAGTGCAGTAGTTTCATATATTTCATTACCATAGACGTGTAACGTCAACACAAAAAATAGTGATATATTTTCCAAATTACTTTTACTAACATGTAAATAATTACGTACCCATGGCTGGGCACCTCTTACAGGTTATTTTTATAAAAAACATGTAAAGCAAGTGTTTGACCGAATAGCGTAGTTCATTAGCGCGGCCCTTACAAATCCATTACCGTGTGATTAGAAATCGGGAGTCGAAACTAAAAACTGGTTTAAGTCGGTTTAGACTCGTGACTTGTGAGATTTTACCGGTAATAAGGCTGTGTATACACTGCTCGCCGAGTTATTAATTAACAGGTCGACAGCAAACAGAGGCGAGCTACCGGACTGCGCTCGGTACACAAGTGTATTTACCCAACGAGACTTGACCGACGCGGTGTGGAGAAGCTCATTACCATCGTTCTGAGAAAATTGGAGGTGAGAAACGAACTTAAAAAGATAATTCTAGTATGTCCGTGTTACCATATTTTTGTTCATCGGCCGGTGTCAAGTGCTAGGATGAAATTTTTAAACGTGAAATTCTTGGTGAGATTCTACTGTTTTGAACTTTGGAAGCGGGTTATACGAAATTGATTGAAATTAATAGATTTCAAACCGTGAGGAATAAGTGTTACATGTGTAGTTGCTCTAGATTCCTTGTGAAAAATAAATAGATATCTCGTAATTCCAATCAATCGTTCAGCACTCCATGCAAAATTTTCATCAGAATGATTACGACAATTTTTACGAAACGACAAGCTTTACTTATTATCTATTTAAGACAAAGGTCATTACAGATTTTATATCTTTGATTTGAATTACATTTCAATTTTTGATTAAATTGAAAATTTTGAATACAAGATACAAGATAGCTTACTGATTATGGAAAAATCATTGTTTTATTAAAAAAGTTAAAAGAGTTTCTACAAGAAATCATATCAGATTTAAAAATTGACAAATAATTATAAATATCAATTTCAACATAGGCAATGAAAATGAAAGCTGATCAGCATCCTGATCCATACTAACTAGAATTATAATAAACTACATAAATAGCATAGATTAAAATATATCGTAGTTTGTACTAACATATCTTTAACTTTATCAAAATCGAAAGTAAAAGACCACTCTTACCTTAGTCTTTGTCGAAGCGACACCACTCAAATTCGGTAAAAAACGTGGTACTCTTATTGACAACTCAAACATTTACCCACAGGTAGCCGACCGGTGCGTTTGCTTGCCTCTTCCAACTTCGTACACAGAACAGAACACAAATACGAATGCGAATTAATGAATACCATTCACTAGTTTATTGAATACCACTGCACTTCGCGTATTCGTTTGGGCGGGCGGAGTAGAGACGTGCGCGGGCGCCGCTTCTTGTTCGATATTAGCATCCGATCCGCCTGAAATCTCAATACACGGTAAGTGTACGCATACTTGAATGGGTGTAAATTTGTCATTATGACACTGCGGCGCGCTGGAGCGTTTTATGTCAGTTCCGAGCTTTGTCAGTTATGGTTATTCGTTAATCGCAGGTTAATTAAAGCGGAAAGTTTTGTTTAACTCTGGATTTATTGGAGAATATTAAAATAATACAAAAGAGATGTTGGCATGATTGTCATATCCGTAGAGTGCCTCATTTCACCCAGATAATATCTAGTAAAATACTTGAATTTTCTTTGCAACGTTTTCGTTATTGAAGCAGATGAATCCATTCTTATTTTTTATCGGGACGTGAAAAGTTATAATGAGATGGCGTCTATTTCGGAATACACTCAGGATAAGAATAGGTATACTGTATGAATTGGCTGTTTTATTTCAGTTCGACCTTGCGGGTTTAATTGAAAGTGTTGACATAGCTGTGATTTATAACGAAGTTCGATATAAAAGACGTAACAAAATAGTGTTAAAACGAAGATGGCAGGCACTTAGTCGTCAAAAATATTTGTTGAATATGAAACAACGTGCGCGTTGTTCGTACTTCGTAGATAGGTAGTGTTGATTGCATGAGATCGAATGGGTTAGGTACTATAACTGACGGTGAAGGCTGAATTGAAAAGTACTGCATATATAATATACTAGCTTTTGCCCTCGGCTTCGCCCGCGTGGAATTCGTTTATATCGCGATCCGGGGAAGTGGGGAAGAAGGTACGTCATCAACTATCTTCCTGGGAAAATTCATCGAAATCGGTCAGGCGGTTTAGATTTTTCATACAAACTTTCATCCCCTATTTCAAGCCTTTAGGGGTTGATTTTTGAAAAAAAAAGTAGCCTATGTGTGACTCTGGGTCTTCAACTATTTTCATTCCGAATTTCATCCAAATCGGACTGGTGGTTTTGCCGTGAAAACGTCACAGACAGACAGACAGACAGACAGACAGACAGACTTTCGCATTTATAATATTAGTATGGATACGATACCTACGATTGAACGAGTAACAAAGTAATATCGGTTTAGAAATTTATCCCGTTATGATCCCCTTACCGGCATATATAAATATAAATGAATAAACAACGCTAAGCACTAACCCATACCAGAATTCCCTGTGTCGAGGGCGCCATGGACAACACACAAGACAAATACCTACACCCAGTCCAAGAAGGGAAATTTAAACTCATCATTAAAATTTTCGAGGGATCGAACCCAGGACCCTTAGAACGATCCAGCACAGTAGGTATCCATTGCGCTACAAGGGCCGTCCGTGTGAAAACTGGCGCTTACCTACTTCTGTCACGCGCAGTTGGTTCAGGTTGATATCGTTAGATTGATTTCGTTAGATATGAGTCGCAAAGCCAATGGCCAACAGTGGCATACAATTATCTAATACTGGATAAGGCCATTTTACTAATGAAACAATTAGAACAGTGCGATAGCTTACATGTAGCTTACACTCAATTATAAACGGAAATCCGTACGAATAAAAACGCCTTAAAAAGAGTGTTCAATATTTTTCAGAGTTACCTTGTAGGCTTAACTAACTTTACTATATATTTTTGTCGCTACAACCTTAAAGTAGATCCTTTCGTAGGACCAAACGTAGCTCTTTCATAGTTGGCTGTTTCTGTTGAGTGTTCGGATCGGGTGTCCCAATAAAGTTACATTGTCACATTATTGCTTCGTGTAATGTAATCAGTCCGAGAGATTATGTTATACTGTTTAGTTGATTTAACATATGAATTCCTCTTAACCTACTCGGATACCACTACCTATGACAGATAGCGCCTAATATACATAATATACAACATCTACTTTAGTAAGCTTTGATTGTATAGTTTGTATCAGTTCAACCGATACACAAATAGAAAGGTAGGAATAACGTGGGTAGTTATTAAAGTGTAACTATTCTGAAGCTATACGAGGGTGGTTATACATAGTTTTCTAATAAATTCTAGCATAACGCGCTATAAAAATATTAAATATAGACCATGCGTGTCATTTTTAGTGCAAAAAAGTCAAATCGTATCAAAAAATTCGTGGATCTCGCATCGTCAAAGCAATATCGTTAATACTCGACAAGGCGGAATGGCAGGGAGCGTTGAAAATTAAAACGATCTCGCACGTATTTTTCCATCAGATCATTTAATTTTATTTTCACTCATACAACAGCGATGATGTTTTGTTTAAGCTTCGTACGCAGTGATAATTGGCTGACATTGGAAAGAAAATGTTCTGTCAAAACGTTGCTTATTCGCTTATGTACAAACTGTGGACATGAAAGCTTAAAAGGCAATAACATTTATTTTAAATTTTCATGATTCATGATTATAGTACGATTGCAAAAGATCTTAGATCTATCATCATCATCATAAGGCTGCTGGCCAAGTATGGATTGGCAGAGTTCACACACCTTTTTTTTAGTTTAAGAGGTAAGCAGGTTCCTCACAATGTTTTCATTGTTACAGGTTCTTCACCGTTAGCGAGCGTTAAAGCAAGTGTCCTTAAATGTCTTTAAGGTCACTCGCTACAAAGATTAATCTCAATTAATTATATTAAGATTTATATCGATTAATTATATTAAGATTAATATGCACATAACTTCGATAAGTCATTAAGATCTGAACGCGGACTCTTCGAGTGGGAAGTCCAATTCTAAACCATTAGGCTATCACCGTGGTGGTGGAATATTCTTCATGTATCCTTGAGTCCCCTGTGCTCGATGTTGCGTTTCGATAAGTACCTAGGTACTTGACAAATTGTTTACATAACGACGAATGACCCATATGGCGGAATAGTTACTTTAAATTTTTGTCTTCGTTCTGGGCGTAAGCTTTGTCCAAAGCACCCACGATTATTTATCTAATAAGGGGAAGAGTGTATAAATTTCAGATCTGTTCTATGTAAGGATCTATGTTTATAATAGCGTGGTTTCCTATTTTCATCTCGAATGATATTTTTAATTAAACGTGTATTCTCATGTCGGGAACAACATGTTTTTATCTCATATTTATTACAACAGTTCCTGAAATAACGAATCAATAAAAAAGAATTATATTCGCTCTCGCCGAGATTAATCTTTAATTTCACTCACGTGTTTTTTATAATTATATTCAGGCGTGGGCGGGATATATTTGTCATTTTTATGAACTAGCTAGCAGCGTGACTCTTGCTGCTTCTGTACCTTACAATATGTGTCACATTTGTCACGTATCTTAGTGAATAACATTTGACATTACCTGTAACTTGGCTCATATAGAAGTAGTTACTACTGATTAAAAAATCAGCTTTAAATTTACCCTCATAGGGGTTAAATTACCATAAACGTTGAATCAGGTGTTTCAATATTTCACTATTCATCACAAGGCCAAATGTCTGCATGGTCAATAATGGAACGAGGGACCCCTAGTTTCATACATGGTAGGTAACTAGGTACATGCTTAGGGATCATCCCTAGTGGATAGTCGATATGTGTATATGTAGGTAGGTAATTGGGTTAAGTGGCAGTAGGAAAGTCTAATAATTGATGCTTCTTCAAAAATGCAATAAAAATATCGTAAGGTTTCGAAATTAACCCAGCTTTATCACTTTGAATACCTTCTATTGGGCTATCATTTTAATTGATTGTGTTGATGAAAACGATAATTTCATCTCTTTAAAGGAGATGATCAATTCACTAAGAACATGAAAAAATCCCAATTTCACCACTTACACGTGACATATTTAACTTGTTGTGTGTGTGTGTGTGTGTGTTTTAATTTGTGGTACTGTGGTACTTCATACCTTTATACCTACCTATTACCTTATTACTTGTTACTCGTAATAGGTATTTTGTATATCCAATTAGTCACGATTTTTGGTCATTGATATAAATTAATGTGGTCAGATTTGGCGAAGTTGAATTGGTGTAATGAATGGTTACGACCCGGCGTCGGTCGCTTAATTAGGTTAATTATTACGATCAAGAGTTTTATTAGCGAACGTTCTAATTAAGTCGGCCAATTATAGTCGAAGGTGAGGACCCTAGTGTAGCGGTTGTTTGAAACTATCGAATAAAAGCATAGCGTATTTATGTCCACAACGATTATTTCAATTTGAGTTTAGAACATAAATGGATCCATAGTTTGAAACACTGAAACATTTTTATGCCATTGAGAAATTCTCTTTTCAGGAGCCAATTCTAGGTTGCTTTTTGGCTATGTTGGTCAAAACATTGCAGTGTCATTGCCCTTGACCTCTGCACAAATTTTCAAGTTAACTTTTAACTTCTTCAAGTTGGTTAAATTAGGCTGGAAGTTCCTATTAGGTACAGACATACATGCAGATTAAGATACTAAAAGGTTGTTAAAATACTTTAAACTGTTCAAAGTATTGTATTTCAAGAATAATTGGACGTAATTTCTGAAGTTTAAGTTCAAGTCGTAGTTCTATACAACGTGCTTAGAATACTACGTTATTGATGATATTTTAAGTAACGTTAGAGTTGTAAAATTTTGTGAGGTAGTAAATAATCGATGAAGTTGGTATTATTAAATCAATTATGACATGAGTGTGGGTTGGAGTTTTTTCAGAAACTACGTCCAATTCCTATACATTAATGATTTGGAGGAAGCCGGTGAGAGATTGAAAAAATCTTGACAGCTGATTTTCATTAAAAAACTTTAAATCTTCATATCACTTGTATTGTATGAAGGAACCCCATCAAGACATAGGTATCACATAGTATATCACTGTTATTTATGTATTGTTTTTCCTAAACGGGATGATGCCAAATTCCCTTATGTAACAAATAGTATAACAATGTGGTATAAGTATAACTCAAGTACAAAACTTTAAGAAGAGCCAACAACGATTTAAGACGTTATTTTAAACAAACAATCGTTAAAGAAGTACAAAGGGAGTAAATTGTGATTTAGTATAGGTCAATTAGAGTTTTAATCACGACAATGGTGCCATAGTAATGCGTTAAGTTCTGACACTCACGTACCAATTTATTAAAGACTTATAAGAGGTGTAGAGCTGGCAAGAAAATTTTAGTTCAATTTAGTTTACTTTCACCTCTTAATTTTTCAGAGTCATATGCGATTCAAGAATTTAAATATCAGTCGCTATAATAGCGAAGGAAAACATCGTGAGGATACTGGTCAGTTGACAACACTCAAAGGTGTGTGAAGTCTAGCAATCTGCACTTGGCCAGCGTGGCCTTAACCTTCTCATTCTGAGAAGAGACTCGTGCTCAATCGCTGGCCTTGATGAGATGAGATGATGGTGATGCTGGAATGTTTTATTTTTAATCTAGTTACAAATTGAGTTAATTACAAATTAGTTACGAGTGGGGTAATTATGTATTTGAGAACGAAGTGTTAACAGAAAAATATGACAGGTGACTTAGAAGAAAAAATGGAAGGGTAAAAAGTTAGCTGCAACATTCAATAATATTTAACCGTGGTTTATAGAGAGGTTAAACGAGTGTTCCCCGAGATATTGTCATGAAATTTCTATGTGCAAGGTGTTGACTTATTTTACAACAGGCTCATGTGTCAAGCTGTCAATAGTCGCCATGGTATACTATCATGATATAATATCTAATAAAAATACATGAAGTGTATGTCGTACTACCGACGTACTCTCAGTATCGCTGACAGCCATGACCATTACTACATTTAGGTATATTTGTACTTAGCTTCAGGCTTGTAGATAAAAAAATATTGCTGGCAATTATTGAAATAAAATATTACATAAACAGGCAATAAGATATTTTATTTCAATGTCAATGAAGTTGTTTTTTATTTGATTTGATTTAAATTATTAAAAAAGTATGTATGGGATATTTCAAAATTTGCATTTATAACTTTGCTTTGACTGATACCTTTTTCATCCTCTCCGTTTCTATCTTTAATCGACTCTACACACGCTTTGGATATGCGGGCGTCGACCATCTAATTGTTGTGAATTAATTGTTACATCCATTTAAAAACCACCATCATTGTGTTGACAATTGTCGCCTTCGTCCCGAACAGATTGGAGCCGTAATGTCTCTCATTGAGCAACCTAATGCGCTTAATTGGTCACTGTTCTTGTATGACGTTCAATTTTGAGGGTACAGTGCTACAAACTTATCTGGCCCGGTGGCCAAAGTTGGAACTAATGCAAATATTATACTGTCGTCAGACAAAGACAAAGACAGTAGCGCCTCCTTTACCAGGTCAGATAAGTTTGTGGCACTGTACTAAAGTATTTAAATTGTGTATGAGATGTACGTCATTCTGTTTCAGAAAGGTCAAGATTTACGAAAGAAGCTGCTTTTACTTACTTATAGTTTCTAAAGAAATCAACTCTAGGGTTTTTCTGGAGTTAATTGTTATAGGTGACTAGATGTTATCGTGTAGAAGGCGACAAGGTTTAACGGCTGCGTTATAAAGTAATGATGTTGTTTCAAGTTACCTATGTACATAATATAAACAGTGCCTTATTTGATTAGCCATTTAAATAGAAAGAAGTACATATAATGATCTCCTCCAGTAATAATAATATTAACCCGCGCTGCAGGTAGTGAGGACCAATTGAATTGAAACCGTGTAATTGTATCAATAATGTCAGTGCATTACATTACAAGCATTATGATAAATAATAAACATATTATGTTAAAACACATAAAACCTGTTGTTTAAAAAGTCTGAACAAACAATTCGAATTGCGCAGACACCTTATTAAAATAACTGGATTAACAGTATTCTTTAAAGTTTCTGAATACGAATGTATGCACGTAATCAACATCAAACGCGCATACTTTTTTTCTAACTATTAACGTGTATTAAGGTGAATATCTCATAAATTAGATTAGAGAGACCGTACGTCCTCATTTCGTGTCGCGTTTAGCAATCGTTACATTTTTCGAAGCTTATTTATCATTAAAACGTTAACAACGACCTCGGTTAGTTCTAGCGTAGCGGAAAATAACTACTTATTCATAATGAAAATTAACAAAATAAAATAAAAAAATCACAGATGTCTTAATGCAACGTATCCGTCGTGAAACCAATTTTTATTATTTAATTTTGGAATAGAATCAATTTAATGAAACGTCAGCGAATATTGACTTTAGATTGTTTTTTTTTTGTAATAAATTAAAGCCGAGAATAAATTTAAGCGTCTGATATACAGCCGCAATACATCACAGCAGATTTCCGATTTCACACGCGCGGGCACGTCTGCGTCACGTCTCGAAATCACCTCGTGAAGTGTGGAAACGCGAAATAAAAGCAATTCTTTCTAATTAACTCGCGTCCGAGATTGAGCCGACTTACTAAAATAGACGCACGGACGAACATCCACTGATTTACGCACAGCGACTGTTTCGAACGCATTCGAATAATTAACGTTCGGTATTTATTCGATTGTTTTGATTCGTGCAGCTTACGCCGACGTGGCACGCTCGAGGAATGTTCGATCGTTTCGAGTTTTGTGTTCGATTTTTGTACGATGGATTAGAAATTTTAACGGAATATTTAAAATTTCTTTTCACTGGATTATACTTCAGTCTAAAGCTACTGGTATATTTTAATATCACAAGTATGACAGGACTGTGAATGGGAATCATTGTCACATTAAAATCTAGAGTTAGATAATTACATTTATTTATACATATTATATTCATTTCAAAACTTTCCTTTTTATATACCTAGTATTCTAGTGCCACAAATATTAGCGTAGCGTAGGTAGGTATCTAATTTTAACATTCACTCCCCTGTGGTTTCTGAACATTTTGATTCTTGGGAATTTCTTTAAAGACAGATGTTTGTTCTCGAGTTTTGATTAATCTATGTCACAAAAATTTTGTCCGGTATTCTGCGACAGAATAATTCATTTGTTTTGTGTTAACCATGCACTAGGTAGGTAGTAGGTAGGTATTAGAAACTACAACAGATGTATCAAAGACTCAAATGCCGTATCTTAACGTGTAGTTGAGTCGCCGAGAATCTGAAATTGTCTCTGCCGGCAAAAAACAAATTTATTACGTTTGCTCACAGTTCAATATTTATTGTAAGCATAACTTAGACATTTAAAAATTTTGGCGACAATCTACAGTGAACCTTAATAACAAGGACGCAAATCTGGCATTTGCGTGGTATGCAATCACAACGAATTCCATAAACGCAAACGGAGTACATTCGAATGTGCTATGTCCATTCAAAATTCAATACCTTAAACTAACTTCATACCAATAAGCTGTATAAGGACAGTATACAGCCGTATACCTAATTATACCGCTGGAATCCTCGTCATCATGCCTCAAGCGACACTGTGATACAGAAAAGGAAATCAACCGTAACTAATGAAAGATCACGCATTGATTAAACCAGCACTGTCATTGCAACTGGCCACGTACACAGAACGGTAAAGGTGTTTACACACAGTTCGAATACATGTGGCCTAGACTAGAGCCTGGGTTTTTTAATTCAGTCATACATCTCAAAATTATAATAAAGATATTTTCCTAGATTAAATTACTTAGCTTAGTGTTTCGTATCAGGTATCTAAAGTAAATAAATAAAAAAAAAACTATACAATTTAAATCAAAATCATTTAGTCACATGATGATGAACGTGTTAAGCTCTGAACCGGAGTTAGCCTTTAACTTGGTTTAAAAATTTAAAACAGTACCACATAAACGTTATTTAATATGAATATTGGCAGGATGGATTGTCCGCAAGCCACTTAACCGTCTACGAACATCATTAATTGAGCGTTTCATCGCTGCTATGTTTCATTAATATTCGAATCTAATTCTAGCGCTACCCCGCTCATATCAACACACTTGCAACGAACACTGCGTTCGAACGGTGACCAGAATTAATAGGAGCTAATTACATTGATATTAACGTCATTCTCTGTTTACCGTTATAAGGAATTCCAGCTTAACATGACTCAATAAAATTAGCATCATAATGCTCAATATCGCCCCGTATGAAACGGTTTTACAACTCGTAAATTTTCCTTAATACCGTCACATTCGTTTACTTTGAGGCTTTAATCGTTTTAGGAAAGTAGGTGTTGATATTAAAATATTTAGAGTTATAGATCTAGTTCCATTTCATTAATCGTTTTGATTTAATATATTTACATAATAATAGTTATATTTAAATGAAAGAGGTAGTTTAACCACAGAAGCTAAAAATCTCGTTTTATCTTGATATCGTGATATTTTTGTGTCAATAGCCGACAAATAACCAGTAAGGCATGCAGATTAAAGGATTTTGCATATGTTACTGGACCAACTAAAATTAAAACATTCAATTCTGATCTTAATGTCTTGGTTATTTCGATTCTAAACTTGGTGTCGGTTCTGAGTTGGTCGGGAGTGGGTGGCACACATCTTTCAAGTGTGTACATTTTTCATGTTGTGGTGTACATCTTTCAAGTATAGGTACAACCGCAATAACCAAGACAATAATAAAAGTGGAAATAGTAAAGATCATAATTGAATAACTTCATTTTAGTTGGTCCGCTGACACGTCGTTGTAATGTGCGCAGTGTTAATTGTCATCGTCAACCGTCTTTTAACACCACGGGACTCATCAACGGGTTGCCAGCCAAAAAGACATCAGTGGACCAGAAAACCTGTTCATTGTCTACTATTGTCCATTGAGTAACTATTAAGTACCTACTTGATTAAATATTCGTCTATTGTATCGGTTATCCATAATTTAAATAAAATATACATTATTAAGACATAGGTATCGACGCCAAATTCCATTTCAAACAAGGTGTAGGGTGACGTCTTTATAAATTAATTGAATACCCATGTTTATTACGTAAATTATTAGTTCATAAACAAATATTCTACATGTTAGGGAGATATTATTACAATACATTTATTACTTCATCAATATGAGTTCACATACCTATGTAGGTATATTTTAAGAACCATTCAACGTAAGTATTCGACGTAAGTTTAAATTTCAATTAGAAATTCAAACTGTATTTAACTGTAACACTGTAAATAAATTGTTATATACCTATTTAAAAGGAACTAGAAAAGGAAGGGTAAAGCAGTAAGTATTTGGCATTTCATGACTGTAATTACCTACTATAAATTTTAAATCTTATATTACTAGAAAATATGTAAAAACGTTTGGTTTTTAGTGTTTTTAGGCGTCATATTTGTTTGTATTTACGGAATTCCGCTGTCACTCATGACCACCGAGATCGACCTATAACAATTCCGGCAATTTCACATAATTTGAAATACATGTTTCTTTATAAAGGTTAAGACATTCTAGGTATATCATAATTTTTTAAATTGAGTAATTCAATAACTTGTGCTTATAAGCCTGTGGTAGGTACATCATACTATCATCCATCCATGCATCAGCCTTTCGATGTCCACTGCTGGACGTAGGCCTCCCCTAACTGGCGCCACTCCATCCGATCCTGAGACCTTTGAATCCAGCGGATTTCCGCCATCTTCTTCAGGACGTCAGTCCACCTGGTTGGAGGACGCCCTACGCTCCTTTTTCCAAGACGTGGTATCCATTCAAGGACCTTGTTTCTTCCCCAACGGTCGTCGATCCTCCGAACTATGTATATGGCCAGCCCATTGCCACTTCAGCCGACTAATTCTCTGGGCTACTTCGGTTAGCCGTGTTCGTCTACGGATCTCATCATTTCTGATTCGATCACGCAGAGAAATACCGAGCATAGCCCTCTCCATAGCCTAGCCATATAGTACATCATACTAAGGAGATATATTCAAGCTTGCAATAAAGAGCTTAAAATTTTGTCATATCGAGTTACAAATCCAACCAAAGGTGTCATCGGATTGTGTTACTGTTGAAAGTTTGTCGTGTGTGGCAGCCATAAAAGTATCCAATTTGCATAAACACAACATCTAATTCAGAATCGTAAGTAACTTATTAATCAAACGACTTTTTCAACCTTCGATAATTTACTTAAACCCTCGATTAATATATAAACTGTACCTAATCGGAGATACGAAATCTTGTCAATACTAATTTACATCAATTCGTAATTAAAAACCTTTGGATCGTTTTGGATGGAATTTCCTCCTTTTTATTCATCAATTGATTTATTGTGATTCATTCGTTGGGGTCTGTCTTAAGTCCGCGGGCTTAAAAGAGATATAAAATACGCTACTTTTAATATCATTAATGATTTTTAAAATAATATCAATTTGATATTCGGGAAGACCAACACCTTTGCGCTTTTTCAGTCTTTTCTTTTTCAAGTCTATTATAAACACAAACATCTTTTTTAGATCAATTGCGGCGGATTTTTTATTTAAAAATATTTTTGTATCAAACCAAAAATTACTGCATATTTTTTATCACTGTTAAATGTTATATTATGTCTGAGAAACATGCAAATTTTTACGAGAATATTATGCCCTATTACGGTACTACGATTCTGGGACCGACAGCTACCTTTAGTAGCTTAGTACCCTATTAATAAAACCTTTTATTAAATTCTTTCACAACTTAATATACCCAGTTCAAATGCAAAGAAGGGCCAATTTAAGATCTTCTGACTATATAAAGCTGCCAATCAAAATGACGAAAGTTTTGCGTGGCCACGTCGCGTGGAGAAAGAAGCGTAGAGCGCCCCTCTCCCCCCCCCCTCCCCTAAATCTGAAGAAGTCAGCGGGCATCCGCTGGATTCAAAGGGCTCAGGATCGGACAGAGTTACGCCAGATAGGAGAGGCCTACGACCAACAGGTCCACTGTTGGCTATCTAGCTAGAGTATCTAATGGCTTAGGCATGGATGTATAAACGGATGTTGCGAGTCCTATATTGTGCTGTATAATAAAATCTAGTGGATGACTCTGTACTCAAATATTATAGGTATCCTACTAATATTATAAATGCGAAAGTTTGTAAGGATGTATGTGAGTGAGTGAGTGAGTGAGTGTGTGTGTGTGTGTGTGTGTGTTTGTTGCTCTTTCACGCAAAAACTACTGAACGGATTTTCATGAAACTTTGCAGTAATATAGCTTAGACATCGGAATAACATAATTTGTTAAAATTTATAGAGATTTTTGAAGGGACTGGTTTCCCGAAGCGAAGCGAGGGCGGATTTACTAGTTATGTCATAGTTATGTTTCCGATTCATTGAAAATAAACAAATGTTTTCAAGAGACAATGAAATAACTTGCGATTTGTTTTCTCTTGTGGAGGAGTTAATAATGTGAATTCATTAATAAACTGCGTAGGCGACTTAAGAATCCATGACAATAAAATCAAAACGAGAATTGAACGGTAAGGCATTAGTGGACCATTAATTAGCAGAATTTTTAAATCAATAAATACCTCATTCCTTTTAATGGTGATATTAACGTCGTTGTCGATAAGACCATTATTATAAATTGTCTTATTTTACTCCGTTTTGTGTTTTTCTAGACATCTGCTATTATTCTTACATTTATAATGGTTGATTTCTTTTTAAATCATCTCCTTAATTCATCATTGACTCATTAATATAAAATGGTTTGCAGTCGGTTTCGATAATTATTAGCTATATTATAGCTATTTTATGAACATCTGATCTGGCGTTTGATAATAAACATCAGAGATTTTCTTAGTCAAGCGTTTTTTTAATTTTAAATTTACCGTAGATTATTCTACCTATAATTTCATAAAGGGTAATGGCGTGAGAAATATTGATTAATGGTGTGATTGTTCCTTGATATATACCTAATGTAGGTACATACCTAGGTATTATACCTCTATTAATGCAGTTACTCTGGCAAATGAGAAAGCTACTAACTAAATACTTGGTCTTAAATAACAAGGTTCAATCCTGTTTTACCTTATTTTAATCTACAACTAATGTTTCGACATAGGGTTGAAAAATGTTTTTGCCTGCTTACATGTATCCTCTAATAACCATTTCATGTAAGCCACATTGGAAATCCGATAAAATAACAATTAAGGCAAGTTTAATAGCCGATACAATATAATGCCTCGCGCTTGCGCCCGCGTCTCTCTGATAAATGACTCGACTACGAAGCGAGTATTTGATTTATAACGTTATTTGAATGGAAAGAAAGAAAAAAAATTGTTTATTCAAACGTAATCGATCCGAAGATCGTTCGGAATGCTCGTGTCTAATTATTACGAGAGACGCGGCCATTGTGTTCCGAATTTTAGAACAGTGTTCGATTGTTTGAAATTCTTTCACGTAAACATCCGATTGACTTAACTTTTATTGCCAGTTGACAATGAAATTAGTGTCGCAATCAAGTTTTGTGGGTACGCCAGGATTAATCTCACCTTTGAAGTAAAGTTACAGCAAATTTCGATTCTCTTGTTGTGTGTGTAAAAAAATTTTGATTGTTAATGTTGATAAAATAATTTTATCGTGATGTTCTACAAAGGCAACTTTGTTTTAAATGTTACTCATTGTGGATTTACTGAAAGACCTGCCTATGGGAACATTAAAGATTTACTGTGTTAGGTGGAAAATATACGTTGATGAATATTTTCATATCTATTTTGGTTTTTCACTCGTGAATGACATGTACTAAACGTTTTTCTATTAAAAAAGTAGATACATTATAATATACAAATGGGGATTGATAAAAAACAAGTCCAATAACTCAGCTCGTACGAGTTCCTCAATCCTTTTGATCTCATAAGTCTGACTTTAGCTTAGGTATATGGCTGACTATGGTCTACCTTACTGTGGTTTCAGATATTAGTTTTAATTCGTTTTATACCTACTTTATTTAACTCAATCTTTAAACATAAAAACATACAAATGTTAAGATACATAATTTGTATGATAAGTATAATGTAAAAATTAAACAGCATTGATTTTTAATCAAATATGTCCAAAATTCATATATTGGTCCTGAATAAAGTTAAAAAGGGTAGAGTCTCAGTTTAACGACCACTAAAAATGCCACATAAAAAAGGATAAGGTGTTTTAATTTCTCTCGCTTCAAATGAGACGGTGTTAATTTTAACTCGTATCGGTTGTTATTATGGCATACTTGTTTGATACGACGACGATGCTTGCAAGCGTTTTAAATAAAAAACCTTTTTTTTCTTTCTTTCCTCTCTCTTTCGTTATTTCTCGGCCGGAAATCATCGGTGATGCTATGTTATTACTGATGGCCAATACGTCAATGGGCTATGATGAATAATTAATGCCAGCTTCGTTTGCAAATACATTTATTGATAACATCTATCAATTACTTACAAAGGGTACGACTTATATTTTTCGAAACCCTCGATTTCTGAAATCCAGGGCAAAAAATTTTAATAGGGGGCCTGTGGACTTTGAATACTTTAAAATCCCTGATCCCGATGGTTCTTGTGTATGGTTTTACACTTTCACACCTTCCCAATATCCAATATCTATCTATAATCTCTAATAAAATAAGTCCGTTAAGCAATTAAAACGACAACTTACGACTTAACAAATATAAGTATTTGAGAGTTATAAGGAATCTTATTGGAGATAATGAATAGATAGCATATTAGCAACAGACATTTATCATTTCATATCTTACGCTAGAAGGGTGAGCCCTCTAGAGAGTGAGGTATGAAATATTTTTAACACTTTGATTAAATTATCTCATTACAAACAAGCAGACAAACAGATGGATGTTAATAGCCAAATTAATGTATATTTTTTCATGTTTTGTCGATATAAAATTTTATGTTTTGCCGCATAGGTTACTCTCGTAAATATAGTCCGATTATGTTTGTTGATTTAAGCTTAAAGCGTCTTTTACAAAATTAAGTAGGTACTTACTACTTTTCACCTTGTGATCGTTTATTTTGAAATAATCTCACGAATGACATTTCGACTTTTATGTTAAAGAATGTACGCCTTTTCTGGTCTCTATGAATTATATTATAATCAATAAAGAAAATTTATAACGTATCAAGGGTTTTATTAGTAGCGGACATTGATATGTAAATATTTTGAGCTGTTAACTTGAGCGTAATAAATATTTTTTGATTAGGTAGTAGGTAATATGATTTAGTCGAAATTCATTCTAATACACCATAAACAAAATATTTTAGAGAGTAAGTTTAAGTGATACTTGAACAGCAAAGTAGATTCTGGCTTTAATATTTCTCAATATTAGACTAACCTTGTAATCAATTAGGTATTATCATTAGTAACGAAAACTTATTGTTGTTTTGTGCAGAATAGATATTTAAATTTCATGGAGATGTGGTTTTGTTTTAAGAAACAGTAGAGAAAGAAATAGTAGGGGGAATCCCCCTAGCGCCGGACAGCAGATAGTACCGGACAAAACCTGTACAAACACGATTTCGCGCTCTTGGTCGATGTTTTGCATGAGTACATATTGGCCTTGACGTTTGTAACTCCCCGACGGCGCGGGCGGCCGCAGTCTCGTCCGACGCGGCGTACAGAGCGCACGTAACATATTGTCCGCACGACACCGTTGCATCGAGTAACATTTCTCAAGTCGTAAATCACTTATTGGTGAGAATATATTGTATGTGTTAGCTCCCATTTATTAATTGGTGAGTATACTTACATTAATATTATTTTGGTATTGGATGTCATAACAAATTTAATTATTATCGAAATTTTATTACGGTTCGTTTAACCCCTAAGTTCGGACATCTAACGATCCCCTACTACCGGACAAATTTATTTTGACGAAATTGAGTACCTAGCTTTGCTTTATAACTTTACTATTGCTATTATTTATCTTTGCAGGTCATTTGACAGAATGGAGAAGAAAAAAAGGGCAAATGGGAGTCAGAAAATCTGAAATTAGCGATCGACAAGGTGATGAATCAAAATATGACCATAAGGGAAGCATCGGAGCGGTTTTGTGTACCTAAAAGCACTTTGTTTGATAAAGTGAAATTATTGAAAGAAGGTAAAGAGGCTGTATTCAAACCTGTCATGGGAAGATTCAAGAAAACGTTTTCGGATGAGTACGAGGATCTGTTAGAAAGTCACATCAAAGACTTAGCTGACCGTTGCATGCCAAGTGAGCAAGTGAAATATTCCTGTGCTGTGTGTTGTGAAGACTATGATGAAGACTGGATCCAATGCGGCTTGTGTAAGGGTTGGGCACATGAGGCTTGTGCTGATATCCCAGAGTGCTCAGATGCTTATATTTGTGATCATTGCAAATTATTTTAATTCTCTTCAAATTCTTGAATTGTTAATGCTTATGTTTATTTGTCTATTTTATTTCAAAGTTTATGATGATTAAGTGGTTTAGAATGCTTAACGTATTCATGACTGATTATTTTGTATTAAAAAGAATTTATAAGTTTAAGTTTTGGATGTTGTCCGATCATAGGGGTTTGAAATTAAACATGTCTGGTACTATGTGCCAAATTTCAATGATACCAAAAACTATGTTCAATTAATAGTTCCTATTAGTGCTTAATTAGTCATTAATAATCGTTTATGTTGATTTAGTTTAATTCCTAATATTACTAAGAGGTTTTAAATAACAAGCAAATTAATAAAAAATGATTATTTTACACTATTTTCTTTAAAAACCTTAAGTGTCCGGTACTCGGGGGACTCCCCCTATTTGATACAATATGTTATACGACGATTTATGACGATCAAAGCTATTAAACTTAGTACAAAAGTAATTTTATATTAGTATAATAACGGACAGAAGAAAAGGTGTTGCAATGCAAGCTTTGCCTTTCTTAGTTAAATTAGAAGGAGTATAAAACCTGAAAGAAACAGCGGGTTACAGTTTAATTCAAATAACCAGAACGGATTTTCTGGAACTAATTAAGACATGACTACTGGAATTACATTGATGGATGGAATACACATTTGTTACACACCTTTGTCTTTGATATTTCAACGTCAACATAATATTTAGTTACGCTAAGTAATTGTATGTTTTATGGTCCATAAATTGTATGTTAATGTATATTCAAGTTTTTGAGTTAAACAATAAAAACGTTCCAAAACCGTGCACTCGCAATGTTGAATCAAACTTATGAATCATAACAGAAGTGATCGCAATGCGCACAAAAAAATAAATACTCTAATAAAGATAGCCGGTAAAACGGGCCTTAATTACTGACAAATTGGTCACTTCGGGAAAAAATATGGTATGGGCTTAGAAGCATTAAAGTTTTATCTTTATGCGATCCTGCTTTTGTAGCCTTTTTAAGATTTGACCAATAAGGACGCGCGCACATGTTAGCATGCATTTACATGTTTTGCACACAGACATGTTTTAATTTGAATATTTTTAACGGCTTCGTATTATCGAGGATATAAAAGTGGAGTATGCGAATATTTCTTATGATAATCTACACTATTAATAAAAATATTAAGAACTTAATCATTGTATTATATTTTTAAAAATTAATGGAGTTAGCTTTTTTCTTTATATCAAAACTTATTCCAAGCAATTGTATAATTATTATCTTGTTATTACACTATAACCTGACAATTACCACTTTAGATAACTAATTAAGATTGAACGAAACTGCCTTGTAATTTATATCACATATACCTATTATTTGTCCTGAAAATTAAAAAAAAGGATTGGTTTCAGGTTGTTCGATGTAAGTTTTTTACCGACTTAAAAAAGGAAGAGGTTCGCAATTCGACGATTTTTGCGTGTTACTTCATAACTTTGTACCTACTGGGCTTTTCGATTTTTATAAGTTTTTTTATTCGAAAGGTGTCGTTTGAGCGACATCTGACAGATAATTTTGGAACTATCTCTACGTACGAATTTTGAAGGGGTTTTGCGTTAAATTATGCAATACTTTGAATTTCCTAATTTATACCGGCTAAATTAGGATAGAAAACCTAGAAATTTTGTACAAAGGTACTTTAACAAATATATCTTCCAGCAGCCCTATGAATACTGAAATATAATAAACACATATTACTTAAAAAATAAACATAACTATATTATAGTAAACCTGTGTAGAACTTTATATTATTATAATATGAAAACCATTCAAAATGAACAATCTATAGAGCCGAATGAATATTGAATATCCCAATTCCATATACTCAAAGCAAGTCATAGCAAGTAAAGAAAAATATAAAGTCAACACGTAACAAGCTGTGACCCGACAACAGCGTACTCATATATTTACTTTATCTTGTTCAATACACTTAAATACAAATTAATACAAGCGAAGGACCGGACCTTAATGGCGGTTTGGACTGTTTATTTTACACCTCGCTTGGGACACGCGAGGTTTATTTTAATTTTTTTATTAGGCGCGATGGACCAAGCTTTTAGCGCCTTCGAAAAAGGCTAGAATTCTTTCTTGGAACCAAACGATAATAGATTATTTTTGAAGCAAAAATCTACATCATAAAACCAGGGGTCAACTTCGTCTAGTTTTTGTCTACTCTGACATAATCTAGCGCTGCTTTAGCGGAATGGACGGCAATTATTAAAATCAAGTGCTATTAATTTATTGTTAGAAGAACGCGATGAAGACGTAATTTGTTACAACTTATCATGTTTTTATTTCATTTTATCACGTTTTAAGTACCCACAGTTCGTAATTACACAAACAGATTTTTTGTTATGGGACGGATGATTGTAGTTCTGGGTTCGAATCTTTCACGAGGCAGATAGAGTTTTGTTTTCAGGTCGTGTTTTTTTTTTAACTTTATTGTAGCTTTTGAAAGTTATATTTGTAAAAGCCTTAATAATTATGATATAGAGTTTAATAAGCCCAAATTCCCTAGTTGCACCTGTACTTGCTAGCAATTAGTACACAAGAATAATAATATTCTTACCTCAGTCATAAAGGGCATTATACTCAGCGCTCGGGTTTCTTGCTATTAAAAGTATATACTGATTATCGATATGATATTGACATTAATATTCGAAAAATATTATCGAAACACCTCAGTGGTCGATAAGAATGTCAGGCCACACGCAGCAAGTCATTAGACACCTCCCCAAGGAAAATAAATTAAAGTAAACGAGTATCTCTACCAACAATCTTATTTCGAAGTAACAACCTTAATTTCTGAACTCAAACTTTCAAATTATAATATACATCGCTGCTTTTTAAAGTTTAAACAGTTTCAGTGCTAGTCATGATGAGGCAATGAATGTTGATAATGCAATTTCGAACGAACCTCGTAACCAGAATAAGTAAATCCGGATCAATTAAATGCCATAGGATACGTGTACTATAAGTCAGTTGGAAAGCGAAATCCAAGGAAGTAATGACTTCAGTCTCTAGTTTATGGCGGAAAAGAGACGGAAGGTGCAGTTTATAACACTGTCTTTGTTACTTCATGGCTTAAGATGTACGTTTTAATTGAAACATTGATGTCTTGTTTATTTATTTGATTCGTTATAATCACTCAAGCGTTTGTTTGTTTGAGAGAGAAGAAAAACGATAATAGGGAATTGGTTGCATTCTTTGATTATAATTTTAATTCATTAAACTCCAACGACATGCATAGTGGAATCAATTGTATCATAATTTTCTGTTATGTTCCTAGTAATACCTACAAAAGTATAACGATTATTATTTTAACAGTCCTATTTGAAATTCTTTCTAAATGGTAGCTTGCTCCTTCTAAACTATACGAAATCCTCATAATCCATACTAATATTATAAAAGCGAAAGTCTGTCTGTCTGTCTGTCTGTGACGTTTTCACGGCTAAACCATCGGTCCGATTTGGATGAAATTCCGAATGAAAATAGTTGAAGACCCAGACACACATAGGCTACTTTTTTTTCAAAAATCAACGCCTATAGGCTTGAAAGTTTATATGAAAAATCCAGTTTCCCGATATAAATGAATTCCACGCGGGCGAAGCCGCGGGCGGAAGCTAGTAAAGAATATTTTGAATTATACCGAACCAAATTCATTGCTTCACAGCCACCGTCGCTAAAAATACCCATTGTATTAATAATACTTCAGAATTTAAATCGTCTATTACCATCAAATATTTCAAGACAAAAACATTATCATTGAAATACCAACGATGATCTGAACAACGAATTTTATCTTAAATTAATTAATTTGATAAGCTCGATAAAATAAGATTCTAACATTCCTAACACTGAAGGCGTTATTGGAATTTATATTAAATGCGCAAGTTTTAAATACCAGAAGCTTCCTTCATTATAAGAGTCAGGAGAACAATTAAAATCTTTTTTGTATGCGTTGCGTGCTTGCTTCCACCTGACGGTTTTGTAAGTGTCAATAAAAAACCTATGTTATGTTATATTCTACGGTAATTCCGATGCGAGTCGAAGAGGAATAATAAACGGGCTAGTTTGTAATCGGTGTCGTACTTAAATGACTTTATTGTCTTCACGTCACTTAATTAGAGCTGAAAAGGACGTGGACAGAAAGTCTACTTCGATCATAAAATGTCGACTCAGTGCATTGATCTAATAAAAACGACACTAGTAAAGTTTAAGTTATTTTATGTTAACAGCGGGGAAACGATCAGACGAATCGCTTATGGTAAGTAACGCTCATGGACACCAGTAAGGGTGCCTTTCCACCAGAGATGTGCTATGCTACGTTGCTAAGGATGCGTTTGCCATCCACCAATCATATTCATTCGTAAGAAGGTTGCTAGGCGGGCCAATGTATGTGATTGGTAGATCTCAAACGTATCCTTAGCAACGTAGCATAGCACATTAGCACATCTTTGGTGGAAAGGCACCCTAAAAGTAACCAGTTAGGTACACCACAGTTATCAAGGATGCGTTGACGGCGAAGGAAGAGGACATAATTTACCTACTAACTTACATATTAGGTAACGAATTACCGACGTTCGTACGAACGTAGTGTGTTGTGTTAAGTTACGCGTTACGTACGAACTACGTTCGCGTTCGATATACATACATAGTTTAATGCTTTTTGTATTGTACCTTAATAAATTCGTTTTAAGCAAAGAGTGGCAATTCCATATTCTCTGTGACTCAGGTATAGATCCCATCCGGAACAAAAGTCATTTGGCAGCTGACTCAAGCATAAGGGTAGTAGCAATTACGGACTACCTACTACGAAGTCTACCTTTGGAATTAAGCCTATGGTACTAACACTGCCGATCTCTGAAATAAGGACTAGAGGCCGTAATTTCGTCTCTTGTTCAGCATGGTGTAGGAGCAAGGATCGTTGGCTAGACCGTTACACCCCTGGTGCCTTTTACACTTTAAAAAATATGGGTGATTCTCGGTGGTCATACTGGGTTGTCCTACTGGTATGGCCAGTGAGAATTTGTATTACAGAAATACATAATAAGCCCATAAATAACCAAGATTTAAATAATTAATTAATACGTGGTAGAGCCTTGTCCTAAGTCCTGCCCCAATATACTATCTCTACTTTACTTATCAATTGACACACCACCTGCTAATTACACAAACTATTTCTATTTCCTATTTAAATCTGGTTCTATGTCCATAAAAAGTACACCTTACATCAAAAAGCTGCCCAGTGTAGTACACACCAACGACGCTTTATTTTTATCGAATTATCCAAGAAATACTATTCCATCCTTTGGACAGGTGAGAAAAACTTTTACCTTTTTATGGGGACACGTAAATTTATTTCATGTGTAAACAACGATCAAAGGAGACTTTAATATAATTACGTATGATCATATATAACAGTTTGTGATTAGGAATGCAATTATAAAAATGAATTGCAATTCGTGTAATAACAGTTTGATTTATACATTGAGGTCATGACTTATTTCATTCGAAAGTTTCGTGACTCTTATCAATATTTCCACAAATTAGAAGTTCGAATTTGTTAAAAAGATAGACCTTGAAAGATAGCTACCGATACCTCGTTTGGTAGTGTGCTAAAAAATAGTTCCACCCCTCATTAGGTACAATGTCGGTAAAAAAATTTGTATACACCGTTGACCCTTACTACGATGTTGTTATTCGAATAAATAAAACGAATATTTTTTATCGATTTAACTTCTTGTAATTGGTGTTTGTTATAAGTATTTTTTGCTATGAATTAGTTGTATTGCTTCATTTTTTCTTAATGAGGCAATATTATGCGAGATATATTATATGAAGAAAGCAAATACATAAACATAGGCAAAGGCAAACTGTTTATTTCATCTGGAAATTGATTCAGGAAAATTTAGGTATACGTGGAACGCTTGTTAATTTATTACGAAATAATCACAGGGATTTCGCAGTATAAGGAAACCAATGGATATAAATGTGCGATGTTACGATTTCAATGCTATAACGCAATTATCCTGCCTTCTACTTTCGAATTTTGTGTCACACTTATCTAAAACACTTGATTTATACTTATTTCCTTTTAATTCATGAAACCAGTTGATAAGTAATCATTGATATTTGATGTACCTACCTAAATAGGTTACTTACCAAGAAACAAAATGAAGATGATAATTAATAATTGAAATTTCTGCCTCAAGTTATGATAAACTATTTTAAGTAGGTAATTAAAAGTTTTTAGTGCTCATTTTCATAAGTAAGCATAATAACAATAAGTATATAAAATTGGAACATTGGAAGTTAAATTAACAGATAGCCTTATTAATAAAAAAAATGGAAAAATCAATTGCTTTGAAAAGCAATTATAAGCAATTATGCTGAAGCATAGAACAACAACAGTCCAAAAAGTCATCAAAATATATTTCTCGAAGGTAATTTTGAATCGTGTTATTTTTTAGACTTCACCAGTAGTAAGATTCATCGTAGTAGAACCTACCCCGTTAATTTACGACAGTTCGCGCTCACACGCAACTATAAATCAAGATGAATTACAACAATGATCGGATCTGGCATCGACGTTTAATCCCGCATTCATTACTTTGTACGAAGTCGCGCTGTCGCCTCCCCGGTGAAAATTGACTCGACGGTGAATAAATTTTATTTGGGCAAATGAAACAACGGCATAAAATTATTTTTATGTATTTTATATTGAAGCCTATTTTTATTATTATTTATTAATTTCTATATTAAAGTTTTGGACATGTATGTTATTATATTTAAAAGTTGTGCTTAAAAGTTGAGACAAAAAAATATTCAGTTTGTTTGGTAACTGGTTACCAAAGCTATATAAAATTCAAATTATTTTTATTGTAGTTGTAAATATAAAAAGTTACGGATTCTTAAAGCAAGCCCCAACATTTTTTACTATATGTATTTAGCTTTATTTGTCGTGAATCAGAAAAGTATCTAGAAGTAAAACTTAAGTATTTTGAGTCGTCAAAAATCAATAAATTTTATTTGTCCCTCAAATATTTTTCTTTGAAGGTCGGTGCTGGCTAAGTACTTTTTTGACAGTTTGGTACCGTAAAATGTTAGAGGCACTTGTAGAATTTGAAATTCGGCTTCTCAAGAAAGAGAACAGAAAAAACTATATTCAGAATCTACACTCTGTTAAATTGTTAATAAGCTCTAGGTAAGGGTTTAGTCAATAAATTATTTCATGTTAATCGTAGATATCATTCCTATTTCTTTGACTGCTTACAGGATACAATTCTAAAACAAAATCAATAACTGACAACAAGTTCATTTAAATCAATAACGTTAATATCGAAAATTATTGTAACAATAAATATTCAACACCGGTTTCTAAAGTAGGTACCTATATACTACAAACAATGTCCAACTATTAATATTAATGTTTATCTATACTTCATGATCGAACAATAAACCAGTGTAATGTTGACTGCAATTATAGTGATATAACTTTTTAATGTCAAATAGGTAGATACATGAAATATACTCTAAAGGAGTAGTTCACACCATCCATTTTTCCGGAACACGCAGGTCTCGCTGTCACTGTTGAATAAATCCATAGAGGTGGTCGCTACTTACCGTTACCGCCACCTGAGTGGCTTTGCTCTTTTGTCAGTTAACATGGCTACAATTAATTAATGGCCCACTATTGAGCACGGGTCTCATTATTGAGGAGCATACTACTACGCTGCACGTAGAGGAGTTATTGGCCAACCCAGTATCAGAAGTTCTCATGCCGCATTCCGCCTGAAAGTCTCCGACATGACTTAACAACCTGCTACCTATTGATAACAAGGACCGACTTCTTTACGTACGGAAGCGCTAAAGAAATTTTGCCACTAGCGGTCACCCTTCCAATATTGTCGACCGCAACTGTAGTTGCTTAAGTCCATGTAGCATCGACACGAGACGCCGGGCTATGAGCGCTTCGACTTATTAACATAAAAAGGAACAAAATAAAGTGATTAGCTATAAGCGTCAATAATAGCATTAATAATATTTAATTAATTGTTACGTTAGAACCGCAGTGTTACGTTCAAGATAACTTAAACTGCAACGCGCTTTCAATTTACTAGAACATAGAAACGTGTATCGCAGACTTGTTCTAGTTTAGATAATAGATAAATAGATTAGAAAGTGTTACTCATACCGCCCTGGTTAGTAACATCGAAATGACGGTACATTAATTATTCTCAAGTGTCGTTATCCGACCGATTTGAATAGGCCGTTGCTATAAACAACGGTGCTGATATTCTGAGAACAATACAATTGGGAACTACTAATGAGTCAGGATGTGATGTGAGCTACTTGTAACTGATCTGAATTCGATTTCGTAGTTCAACTGTATGTTTGTATTATCCGCCAATTTTTCGTCATCAGTGAATTATAAATAAAACTGGTAATGGGTGAATCCGAGTTACACGAAGGGTTCAGTAGATGCAACTGTTGATATTGTGCACCAAAAATATTGTCTTTTATTAAATTTGTTTTTATGACAGTTATATTGTGTCATTACTTGAAGTATTCATATTTTATGGTTCAAAAATTAAGAAAAAGCTTTTGATCGGTACATCTACATAATAATGCGAAGGATAAATGTTTTCCTTCTGTAGCTGTTGTTCATGACACAGATAATCCTAAATAGTAGTTCACTACTAATTAGTAGTAGGTACAGCCACATAACAAAAAAATTGTAGTCAGATTTCACTTAGTTTCCGGAATTGAACCCAGGACACTTTTCAGGCAGGACCACTATACTCCGTTTGAATTCGATCTGGAATTAGTAATAATTGCATAGAACATAATATGCCAGCGTTCCGCCAATGCGATTAAGGTACATTTAAGATTGACGGCGTTATCTAAAAATGTACTTAGTACGTTTTTCTGACAAGCCAAATTGAACTGTGAGCACAGAGTATAAGTTTGGTTTTGGCGGAAAGTGGCAATTTCATAATGCTCGGCGACTCAACCATAGGTACAAAATTGTGTAATAGAACTCAAAAGAATAAATGGAGTTACTAATCCCTAATGATAAGTATTTCAATAAAATCTTACTATAATAGTACGCAGCACTCAAAATAACTATCGTTGTTAGTTGGATATTTAATGAGTTACTCATTCCGTTTTAGTCATATTAGCGTCCGGGTGTCCTATAAAATTAGTCATAAAGCCTTTGTCACTTCGCCACTTTCTTTTTATAAAGCAAGTAGAAAAAATTTCGCGAACATAAGCAATAGGTACATATGTAGATAGATAGATATTATTGTACATTCCAGCACATATTTTGTCAGAATTGGTGCTTAATTAATTGTATTTTCATGGAAAGATGTACTTCTTACCTACATTCTACAATAAGTAGAATTACGTGATTCGCACATGCACTGGTTGTCATATGCAAATTTTAAAAATTATATTGTCCATTGCGTCTTACATTCCTAAGAATTTAAGGCAATGTGTAAACAACAAGAAATGAAAAACATATTTAAATAGCAATCCCAATTTCATGTCACGTAATTTTTCCGTTAGATTGTTTGGTTTCCTTAATTTAAGTCGTTGTTAACAAGCTCGTTACTATGATACAGTTAATAATATGTACTTAATTACAAAATATTGTACCTACATAGTACGCTACTAGAGCTTATTCTTTTTTAATTTATTTGTTATATTTGAAATATAAGTCTGAACACGGTTTTAATATTAAAATGTAGTTCAGTAATAGTATTAAGCACTGAATAACATTGTTGGCATTGTTTAGTATTTCCCTGAAGTCTGCCTGGCTACACTCTTCCTGGAGTCAACTGCCGAACAAATTACTTAATTTTGGTAGAAAATCAATACCTACTTTATTGTTAGGATTCCGTACCTCGAAGGGAAAAAACGAAACCCTTATAGGATCAATTTGTTGTCCGTCCGTCTGTCTGTCAAAACCTTTTGCTCAGGAACGCTTGGAGGTATCAAGCTAAAATTTATATCAAATACTCAGGTCTACTGTACCTTAAAGCGGTGAAGAAATTAATTTCTAAGCCAACGCAATCAATACAACCGTTTATGCCACAAATTTTCGAAACTCGCAAGTCAGTCGTTCAAATCTTACAACCTTTATATCAAATCGAACCATTTTTGTATGTTTCGTGCTTAACATCTCAGCGGGAACGTGCATCAACTTTTTTGTCTTTAGAGCCTAATAAACAGCTATGAAAGTGCGGCCAACCCGCGAATACTTGCGTGCTTATGTCATCCATACCTACGTATTTTACCGCTAACAAACAAACATTAATATGGGAAGCTCGCTCCCGCCAAAGTGCCAGCCAACGCTGCCCCACGAAGATGGCTATTGTCTCTCCGAAACGTGACTTTAAATGTTAATTGGACGATTAAAAGCCGAATGCGGGTCATTTCGACCATTACCAGTGGAGCCCTTTTGAATATGTATAATAAAATTATTAGATAAAGTGAGCACTCGATTTGTGTTAGGTTTCTAATGAGGTTATGCGCTTTCTTGTCACAGGTGACGCGTGTGCTCTGAATGCGCAAGCGCCGAGCCGGATGCGCGAAATGTGTAGTGCGTAACTGTAGATTAGGGATGTTATTTGGGTTGAACAACTTCATATTAGGAATTTTAATTTTTTGCAAATAATTTTCGTATAAGGAAATCGCAATTAAGTATTGTACAATCGTTTCTAAAATGCTTAATAATGCAGAAGTTACGGCTGGATAATTATACCTCAAAAATTTGCTCCTTGTCTTTTCTTTCTGCAAATTATATGTTCTTTGCTTCAAATTATTTCTTTTCAAGAATTCTCCAAGATCGAGTGAAGAAAATTTAAGTCTTACCGATAATTTATTCGGGTGTTCAATGAAGTGAGTAAGGTAAATAAACAATAATTATATTCGCATAGTATAAACAAAAATGCTTATCGACGTCGAAATTCAGATGCATCCTACTTCTTAACTGGCTTCGAAGCGGATGGCGATTATTAAAAGCTCCCCCTGGGACCTAGGAGTCGCTTATTAAATCTAGATAGTAATAACAAATAGGTTTAGATCACTAAGCGACAGGTATGCTAATTATTGGCGATAGAAACATTCAATCATGTAGATAGTGTATACAGGTTGTTGCTAATGTAAGCAACAATGGCACTAAGAATGGTGACGTTTGCAATAGTCGCCTGAATATTTTTTAATGGAATTAAAGTAGCAAACGAGCACAGAGGTCTTTCCGCTACTGTCAAAGATAATTGCGGCCGGTCCAGAACAAGACTCAATTTAGGGACTAGGATGGTAAACCCAGTTAACAAATGGTTTTAGAATAATTTTATGTGGGGTTCTCATCGTCGAAAGAATGGCGCTGACCTGCCCACTAAAACCTGAAGGTATGTGGGTATTCCTGTATGGGATAAACAGCACCCCAGTGCTAAACTTTCGATCTGTATTTTTTCCCAGTGTAATTGTTTATGTGTACTGAAATAAATAAATAGAATAAGGTGCCGACGCTGCCGCATAATACCGGGACTGTGTGCTACTCTCGCTCCACGGTCCCGGCACAGCGGCCGCTGTCTAGGCCGCGGCGTCAGCACGGGGCCCTCAACTAGTCGAGCGTTCCACCTCCTCCGTTTAGGTGTTAAACTCCTCCGCCACGTGATTATAAAGCCCCATGATCCATCCACAGTACCCTCAGCTAATCAGAGGGACACATGGAGGATCACGTCACCTGCTGGCAGCTAGACAAATAGAGACAACTTAAAAACTACTCGTCTAATGTCGCTTAAATTTACATGGTCGTGAAGTAGGTACTTACTTTCAGAATGCAAAAATTATGCTTTAGGTTTATTTTTATATTTCTCATACATTTTTGTGTTATGAGCTGACAAATGAGAAGAAAAAACAAACGAGCCAACTGATGGTAAGTACTACATAAGAAGTATCCTGATTGAACTAAAACAACTTGCACGGTCATGAGTTGATGAGACCATGTAATGAGTGCGAGATGGCTAGCCCGAACGAAACAAAGTAAAATATTTGCATACTTTTCGCTTCATTATTTGCACGGTTCATTCTAGAAAGCTTTGGTTAAGTGCCAACGTTAATGTCTATGTAGAGCAAATTGTTTAAGTATTCAAGTGTTGTGTGCATTATAACTGTACCTAAACGCAATCAATTTGTTATACCTAGACCTTAGGTATGTCATTGACCTATATTTAGTACTTCATATACCTTTATTATTTGTTACCTTGTTTATTTGTTTCATACTACCTATTCATAATCAAATTTACTAATACGTAATATAAAACTAATTAGGAGTTTATATTATTTATTGCATTCATTTAATTTCATTTTAAAAACCAAAGTTCACTTTCCATTGTTCAATTTCCATTGATTCTATGTAAAAAGCGAGGAGTCCCAGGAACGATCCTTAGCCAGGAACCAGGATATGACGTGACAGATTAAATATTGACTCTAGTATCATCGTTGCGTTATTTGTGTTGTCCTGTCCTGTCCTCCCCGTGCCATCCGTGACACTGGGAATCCAAGTGCCGGGACATGAGCCTGTAAGAGATTATTATTTAGTAAAATGTTAAGTGTATTTTAATGATCAACTTATTTCATTATTCACCTTGTAAATTATTGAAAAAACTTAGAAACCATCAAACATAAAAATATATATTTTGCTTTGCCAACTTTCGCCCGTACCCGAAAATATTGTGATGTGGACTTATGTTATTACAATTTAATGAATTTTATTAAACGCTTATGTTAAAATTGTACACTTGAGCAATAAAACACACTCGCTTATCATTCAAAGCTTGTATTTATTTTATTGCAGCTATAAAAAGAGATCAATTTTAAATTCATCATATATCAGTACCTTAAAACTAAAAGATAAAGGTATTTGTGCGCGGCCAGCATAAATATAGTAAATTTCGCAGAGGCCGTTGAACCTTCGCAGAAGACTTAAATTTTTAACAGATTATTACCAACATTTAACAACAAATGAACTGTGACTAATACGCGAAATATCCTTTCCGAGTATCCTGCGTGATACTGCAAGTAAAATAATAAAAATCGCGCTCAGAATTCACAATCAGTCTTTAGCAGAGCGAGTAGAATTTTGTAAATGTAGAGAAAAACAATGCGTTAGGTTGAGTATAAATTGTCTCGTACAATATAATGAGCGCAACGAGCCATCTGTCACTTGTGGCACCCTGGACGCGCCATCACTACATAGTATAAAACAAAGTCGCTATTTTTGTCCGTCTGTTTGTTTGTTTGTCTGTTTGTCTGTTTGTCTGTATGCTTAAATCTTTAAAATTACGCAACGGATTTTGATGCGGTTTTTTGTAATAGGTAGAGTGATTCAAGAGGAAGGTTTTTATGTATAATACATGCGTATATTCCCACGAGAACGGGATCCACGCGGGTGAAACCGCGGGCGGGCCGCTAGTATTTTATAACTCGCCGAAGCCCGCGGTGTCACTTGGCTAAAATTTTAATAAAATTGATGAATATCAAATTATTATGTCAAATAAATAAAATTGTTAAGAATGCCTACAATCTAATCCCTAGATTAACCACGTTTCTTCTGTATTAGATAAATATAAGGGTTTGAGGGAATTTTCTAATTTGCTGTGTATCCCTTTGCTACAAACTACATACAATTGTATTATTTAAAGCAATGAATAGGTATGTTCAAATTGCTATGTAAAGATGTAATGTAATGTTTTCAAAAACCCCGGAGATGTGGTGTGTGGATCTAAATATAAGGACCAATGTACGTAGTGTAAGCAGTCATAATAAAATCATAGCTGAAGCAACACGCCTTTTACTCGAATCTCTACATTACACCTTTACAGCTATTGCTTTTTTTTTATTGAATTAAGGTAGCAAACGAGCATACAGCACCACCCTTCCGCTGCCGCCCATGGCAATTGTGACCGACTTAGAACAAGACCCAATTTAGGGACTAGGGTGGTTAGTCCAATTAGTAGATGGTGTTAGAATGTTAGTTGGTTAGTTTGTTAATAAGTGTGAGGACAGGGACTGTTAGTGATAGTTAGTCCTGTTAGTTAATATTAGTATTGTCCAGTTAGTAATGATTAGTGTGAGTCTTGTTCCAATTCGGTCACAGATGCGTTGCTACCCCTGAGGTCTGAGATGGTCGCCTCTAAAAAAGTGAACCGGCTCCACACCTTCCTATCCGGAACACAATTGCTCTTAAAAACAATTATTATGACGGTAGGAATGGTACTGAGTACCTTGGCGGGCGGTGGTACTACTTTGTTACGTAATATGTACTTTAAAAATTATATTTTAATTCGAATGAAAGAGTACCTATGGAACATTATAATATGTACGTATTATATTGATATTTATGTTTTTTTTTATTTTAATGTATTATATTTCAAATCTACGTTCTTATAATTATGTTATTTGGAAACGTGAACTATTATTACGCCATAGTTTCAACTAAAGTCGGTGTTCGGTAAAAATCAGAAATTATAAGGTACAAGTGCATAATACCGTTCCTTTTAATGAACAGACATACTAACACCTGTTCCAATTTAATATTTTATAATTACACAAAGGCACACGTGGAATAGCAATCGTCCATTGGTCGATCGCGCGAATGTCCTGTGAGATATGCGACTCGCATTTCGAATGCGCAAGAGTCAATAGCGTCACGATCAAGATTTCTTGTCCCCGATCTAGAAACAAATGCTTTGACACTCTGCGCCGATACACGACTGATAGTACAATGCTTTTATTGTTTGGGCTAATTTTAAAAGGACAGTTATGTCTTGATACTTTTTGAGCAAAATACAACGCGCGGCTTGTATTTGTAATTATTTTTCACGTTGAATACCTACACGTATGAGTAATAAAATATATTATTTATGTTATGATATTGGACTTTCATAAATATTTTAACCTAATTAGGTCTATACATATAATTACACAAACACTGTGAAAGATTTTAAAAAGGTCTAAGCAAGTACCATATCGATAGTAATAAATATAATATTTTTCTAAAATTTTGTTTACACAAATGAACGCATACGCCATTTTATATTTGTTAGTTTTGGATGGCTAAAAATAAACTAGTAAATAGAGCAAAAAAGAATCTCCGCAAAGAATTCACTTATCCAACTTATGATTCTAGTCATGGCACAGCGAAGCTAATACATGTGCTTAGCGGTACATTTCAAGGAGTTCGGTGCCAAATACGCCCGCTCTAACTATTTACTATCCATATTTGTACCATAAAGACTCCGAAAACCAAACGCATATGACAGTTACCTCTTATCTACGTTGCTTTTTACGGCTATCTATATCATTTCATTCAGTTGATGCGTAAAATAATGACGTTAGTTTGAAATAATTGACAAAGAGTGCCAGGTTTGATTCTAGCTTAAAACTGGATTACGTTATATTTACCTATGAGATAAATGTTTGTCAATTCTGTGACCTTTTCGAAGGGAAACTTTAACTCCAATTGATAGGTAGTAATTGTTTTAGTTATTGTATTTTGTAAAGTTAAGTAAATACCTATCCTTCATCGTCATCATTTCATCACCGCTATCATCGTTCATCCATAATCAAAACCAACACCAACGTGTCGTCTAAGCATAGGTATTGCGGCGAAGCTTGGCCTTTTATGTTATTTCAGACCGGAATTCTAGACCAACCTTATCAGTGAGGATGCATGTTTTGGCAGATTTTGAGCCGACTGTTTTTGGTAATTCGACAGTTAACGAGAGGCCCGGTCCCGCGGCGACTCAGAGCACAGCGGTGCTTTTATTCCATCTAAGATACTCATCACAGACGTGAGTGTCGTTCATAAGTGCACGGGATATATCTATGAATGTCTTTATTACTGTGTTTTAGTCATTTGGAAGATTTTCTCATAATGATTATCCCAAAAACGAGTGTTTGCGCCGTCAAAGCTTTTGTCTAATCGCTGGCATGTGTACACGTGTGTTTCGTATGAATCTTGCGTTCAGAAAACATCTTCTTTAAAGACGTAGCTATAATAAGTTAACAACGTGACAAATTTTTCCTATGTATATGCTTCCTTATCCAAATTATATTATCCTGATTTAATACTGCATTAACGATTATTAAAAATAGATTTTACTGATGCAAAGAAGAAAATTAAACACATATCGTTAGTGTAGTTACTTAGTAAAGATGAAACTTTGGAAAATTTATTATCATACGCTACATGGGGCAACATACTCTTGGACCTTTGATGATCAAGTAGTAATCGTAGCATATATAGATACCACACCTACCTACTACCTACTTACTAACAGTTTATTAAATTGTAACAAGCAGACATTATTATGTTCATGTTTAAAATATATTTAGATGTATTATTGTTATTTAGCAAGTATTATTCTGCGTTGCGTAGTTTGCTTTAGGCTTCCTCAATTATAAGTAGAGACTCGTGCCCTGAAGTCGTTAGTAGGTTAAAACCATTTAAAATCAACGCACAAGACTAGACAGATAATAAATACAATAACGACATACAGATTATATAGATACATAGCTTAGTAATTCATTCCAAACACACCGAAGGTACAACTTTATGCAACGTATCAGTAATTCATTTCAAGTAAAAAAGGCATTCTGAGAAAACAGAGATGGCATCGATTGAATAATGCGATTATTCTGATTTTGATATTCTAAATGGAATTGAAGGAGATTTGGAAGGCGATATTGTGGAAGTTTGCCAAATTCACAGGAGATTTTTATTCGGAAAAAGTAAAAGGACGTGTCGTGTTACTACAATTTCCACTCCATTTTCAGTCCTTTTTCCTACTAATATCCGGGATAAAACTTTAAAGAATTAGAAAATCAAAATATATCTGTAGAGATCTATGGAAAAACAATACAGTTTGTCCGAATTTAGATGGGTGAAATTTGTAGTAAAATCGCAAGCGTTCCTGTAGTAATCATTTCTAAGTGATCATTTCCACAGGCAAAAATGTTCGCTCTCACTCACATGCGTGCGAATCTTTGTACATCTAAATACCATTAATGTGTCAAAAATTTCATAATCATTTGCGAAGGTCCGTCCTACATTTGTGGGTTTGCAAATTCGCGCGAATGTGAATGAGCGGCCTTAGAAAAATTACAATGATCAGTGCATGATCAGATGAATTCTTAATCTTCAAGACTTCATATTAGTCCGACGAAACGTAATTTCAGAAAGCTTAGATACCTACTATCATTGAGCGGCTTAGGTCGTTATGATTCTTCTTTATGTTCCTTCCTTTTCTAGACAAAACACCTCCAAAACTCCATTGTATATAAAATAAAAAGAAACACAAGACATTAAAATTCTTCTTACAAAAATAGCTGCAATAAAATATTAAGAAGGATTTTAGTGAGGAAAAAGTAAATCGATGTTCTGCGTCACAATTTTATTGCACTGTAGAAAACCCGTAAGGAAATCTACAAGGATGTTCATTATCGAATTTGATCATGTACAAAGAAATTAAAAAGATTGTTCATTATTTTCCGTTCATTTGCCGTATCACTTCAGTTAGTAATTAGTGCTTAAGGATAATGATTTGTACGGATTTTTTTCAAACTATAAAATACCAATGTCTTTTTCCTGTACACGCAAAAGCATATTATTATTGATCATAAAAGGGTTACGTAATAATCGTCTCCTCTAATAATGGATATCCTGTGGCTGTATACAGGCAGCTTAAAATATTGATCCTAATAACTTGCAAAACAATTATAAATTAGTAGACTCGAGGCGATAGAAGCTGGTCTCTGCTTGGGGTAGAGCTGAAGCCTAGTTCTTACTTTCAGCCGCGAAACGACTTGTCGTGTTACGGCTGGGATCGTCTGCGCCAGTAATCTCTTTCTTCTTTCTTTATTTTTTCTTAGCCAGCAGTGCAACTGCATATGATAGCTTTAGTATTACTTGTCTACATAAATTAAATGACTGAGGGTGATCAACTGATCACTTACCATCAGATAGCTTGTCTAACTGTTAACATAAAAAATATATTTTACTAACGTCATAGGTTAGAAACCCACATATTAAGTTGTAGCGCACACTTCATGGTTGATTCCAAAGTTATGGTAGTTTTAGGGGCACAGCAAATTACCTTAACATCATCTTACTAGACTTAGACTTACTGATATGGATAGGGATATAACAGACCACAACTGGGTATAATAGACTAAAAGGGTGTTAAAAGTAATAGAGCTTTCCCGTTTAGTTACCATTTACAATAAGTAAAACTAAATTATCGCAAGAATTCTTCAAATTATTCACGATTCATAACTTAATGTACTAGAATCGTCAAAAACCGATTTAAACGGTGATAGATCAACCACATCCTTATAGGGCATAAGACAAATGTTTTATCACATTCGTTAGCGTATCAATAATTCATAGGCGGCTATGTTATGCGCACCGACGACCGTTACTTGGAACCTTACAGCGTTCATTAGTAGTGCTGCCGCGGTGCGCTTTGGCAAAACCGCTCCGCTATAGCACTCAATAAGAACTATTGAGGTTTGCTAGAAGAGTCGACGATTTTGACAGATCTTTTGAGTGCACAAATAACAGCCAAACCATATCGTTGTCGATGTGAAATTCGTTTATATCACACTCTCATACTTTTACAAAATGATTTTTCTTTTTTAAAAAAATCATTTGCGTCATTGAGGGACCTATAATAATATAAACAAAGTGACAAGTTAAATTACAAAAAGAAATGAAAGTTCAGTTGCGGGTGGCATGGATAACACAAAAATATCATCCACAAACAAAAATTTATATTATGTCCTCGGCAGTATCGAACCTGGTACCCCGCTCCTCGACGGCAGTTCCACTACAGTTACTCACCAGGTTACGGGATTCTCGAGTACAAAATAAATTTTACTACATATCTGTTCTAAGCGAACAAACTGATAAATCTAAGTCTCTGTTTGACGTTGAGCAGACACTTGTCGTTCTCTTCAATAGCGCTTCTAGTCCAAAATTTAAGTCCTTGGCACCATTTGTAGGCAGTTCATATAACGTTCGTGTATTGACGATTTAATTACGTTTTGATCCGGCTGCCAGCGATATTGCGATGTGGGTGTTCGATATAGCTATGCTAATATCAGTTGCGTTCAGTGCTTTCGTTATCCATAAATAATGACTCATTTTCGTACATGGTGTCGAAATATTGTACGTTTCTTTCTATTGCTTTAATCGGATTAGCACAGCTTTGAATGGACGTGGCAGTAAGGTTTGTTATTTGTTTATGTTGTTTGTCATGTACCTGTATAACTTTGTGACGTAGAGTATGTGTTTAGAAGAGACAGAATGTACATAGGTAAAATGTTCATTTGGGAGATTTTATTGCTTTTGACATTTTTTATTTCCTTTTTTCATTCAACTACAATATATAAAAATCTTATATTGCCTCAAGCACATTTTTATGAGAGCTATGCGACAAGTTTTCAGCTTGCCTCAAATAGCTACACAAAATTGGTGCGAGCGCTTGGACCTTTTGTATTTAAGAAAAAATATAAAAAACCTTTTAAATTTTAATAGTCATAACGGTATAACAACATTTACTTTACAGGTTATCACTTGACTCCACACGTGTACTTTTGACTTCAGACACCCACGACCATAACAATACTGGATTTTACTAGAAGTGGCACATTTATCTAAACAAAGATTAATCTTAACTTATATGAAGTTGCTCTAACTGTTACCAGTTGTTGCGCAGATTTTTGTTGATCTAATCATTTTTATAATTCTGTTTATTTCATTCTGTCAAATCTAGTTTCGCCGACTTAAAAAAAAAATTGTAAGTCATAGGTAAAAATAAATATTTGAAGAGATCCGTCAAGAAACAATTATCTTTACTATAGTCTGGCTATCGCAAGCTGAACCCAGCAAAGCGCGGCATATTTAAAATACATATAATTATGTATATGGTCACACAACTTGTAACACACACTATACCAGGAAAAAAAAGATTTGATACTTTTTTAAATTTATAAAAAATATTACAATCTGAAACAGGAATTAATTAATTAGGATGATAATTGACGATGAGAAAAGGGTGTATGAAAATCATTTCAGTAAACCACTCCGACAAAAAATACAATTGGTAGTAATCAAAAGAGAAAATTTTTGAATTTTGAGTTTATCTATCTTCAAAATGTTAAAGGATCAAAGTGTCTAAGACACCATGTTGATTGTGACATTTGTCACAGTGTGGCCGCTACAAAAAAAACTGGGTTCAGCTTTCGTTAGCCAAACTATAAGACATGATTGTATTATTTTTATTTGTAATACCTACTTCCAAAGATTTATTAAATATCTAGATGGAACATCGAATCCGCGAAAACGTGTCAAAAAGTTGTGGCCAACTGTTGGCCACAACTTTTATATCATTACGCACAGATTACGCACACATAGACAATAAATGAACGCGAAAAACTTCGCCTACACGCTCACATGCTTGATAATGTTGCCTTGTTTTTTTTGTTTTCAATGTAGGGCGACGCTCAATCTAGATATTTAAAACATCATTGACCTACTTCATAATGTAAATATAAAAGTTATAGTAAATTATAAATATATTCTTATAATATATAATACAATAGATATACCTGCCTAGTAAATAATTAGTTGTAATTATTAACCCTTTTTTCTATTTGGATATTTTGAGCAGCAACAAATTATATATTTCCAAAAATAAATTACAAAACGTTATAAATTTCAAACAAAGCTAGCACTCAATAATTCTTTGAAAGTAAACAATCTTACATATTAAACAGTGCGCGCAAACAGCTGTTTAGAACGGCGCTTAATAAATCACAAAGCTGTAATTCGATGGGAGTTTGAGTTTCGTACGTTCGACAACATTTCGCCGCGAAAATGCATTTTCCTCACATTACTGTTCATGTTACCGTCTACATTTAAGTTAATTATAGGATTACGGCGGGTTGCATTTAAAGTGGTATTTTGGTAATATAATAGTCAGATGGCACGCCCGATAGCTTGTAGCCCGATACTTGGAAAGCCTTGCTCATTACGTATTCGGGTCGCAAACGGAACGTATTCGGCCGAGGAACAAACGAATATAATAATTATGATCCGAATTGATTAGATTGAATTAACGGTTGTTTTAGGATTTTCTGGATGTGTTGAACGATGCCCTAATAAGTAGTTTTCAGTGTTAGCCTCAGGGAGCTAATTTATAGGGTGACGATGCCTGGTGTTTCTGGCCATTAACCTTTGACTGTTAGATGACTCATAAGGGAAAGAATCTATTTTATTTTCATTATTTTATGAACCTTGTATCAAGATTTTGGGAAGTATTTTTGTACAACATTCCCTATGTTCGATCGGCGTTGCATCACCATATCCTGACTTATTGGCAATATGACCAACCCGGAAGTACGTCTTTCGAAAAAAACTACAAGAATAAGCACATAAATGACGAGAAAATTGCTGGACATACATAAAAATGTATAGACGTCAATACAACGTCCTTCTTTTTGAAGTCGGTTAAATAATCCGACATAAAACGATTCCGGATACCACAATAACATACACCGCGTCCATAAAAACAGAAATTGCCTAAGAACAAAATGAATCACGATTAAGTTAATAGTAAGCAAACATTTTGGCTGCCGTATTACCGGTTAATGAACATGTACTTTGAATGCAAATCGCATTATTTATTTATATGAATGTATTCATTAACATAATATGTATATTTAGTGTCGTTTCTAACACGTTGAATAAGCTTTTAAAATAATGGTAACGAAAGACCTTGATGGTTTGATAAGCGATCAGTGATCAAACTCAGAAAACTATGTAAGTAACTTTAGCCAACGCCTATTTTGCTAATGGATTTTGGCATTTGTATTTCGTTATATTTTATGTGTATAATGTTGAAACACACTAAAGAGACAGTATACAGAGAGGACTGTGCAGTGCAGTACAGCAGTAAAATACATTACAGTACCTACCAAAAGTAGGTGCTATAATTTTATTTTTATTCTTTTTCACTCCTGACGCAAAAGAGGGGTGTTATAAGTTCAACCTGTCTGTCTGTCTGTGTATGTAGTTTATAGCTAGCTATATATGTTCGGTAGGAATTGGTCCAGCATTTTGAAGTCACAGGCCTTGTGTCAAATGATGTAAGGCATTTTATGACATGGAATTGAATTATGTTAATAATTCGTCTTGGTTTATTTTAATTTACAGACTGATATTAATCTTGATATTTCATTGTTAATCCATATCGACTCACAAATGTGTACTACTTACATTCATTCACTAGTAAACGAATTTAAGACTACTTTAGCTAGTTTTCAGGTGTTGCGTGTAAGCATTTACCTTTTATAATACCAAACCTTGATCAGTCAAATTTTTGTCCTATTAATTCTTCCTCGTGTGTATTAAATCATTATACGACCATAAAAAGGTCCCGTTAGTTGCTTTATCCATCTTCATATTGTTTATGAGGTTGAGAAATTGTGATTTATTTCACTTTCTCCGTACAATAGTATTTACGAGACATGTTATTCGCGTCGCAGTGTCAACAGCCGTTTTCAGCACTTGCAGTCATAATTCAATTGGTAAGTAGGACCAATTGGAAAATAAATTATTGAAGACGAAGGAATAATATCTGTAGGGACACACAGTAGTAAATAACACAACTATATATTATCTCTAGGTATAGTAAGTTTAATTATTTTTTCCTTTTTTCCTTCTTAACTAAAAATACTTCAGTGATGACTTTGGTATTAGTATTTGGTAGGTACTGATACCTATATAAATGACCATCTATAGACGACCCGATTGGAACAATATTGTTAACACGCCGGATCGCTGTTCGGAAGATTCCAGGTTAGATTCCCAGTGGGCATCCACGACATAGGGCATCCTACTGTGGGGTTAAGAGTGTGAAGCGCTTATTATTATACCACCACCACCACTTACCACCACTTTGATGACCACTTACCATCAGGTGATTCCACATTTCATCCATCAACTATTGATAAAAAAGTAAATACATATACTTAAATAGATACGTTATATAAAACCCCGGACGACAAGCATTTCGTAACAGGAAGGATCGTAAGACTATAGAGAAACACCGAGTTGTGTAAAAAAAGAAATGTCCAATACCTTTAACAATAAACAAAGGAAATTTGAGCAATTCTGATCACGCAAGCCTACTCAAAATAGTACATATAACAAAAAGATTTTGATCACATTTAACAATTTAAACTCAAACGTTTAGTAATACACCGATAATACCACGATTAGCCAAACTTGTTACATGCGATAAATTGTTGTACCTACCCGAGGTAAGCCAATTAAGATATCAGTTAAAGGTTAGTTTGGTAATTAAGTCAGTATAGTGGCAAGCTGCACGTTCCCAAAGCGTATTGCATATTGCGATAGCTGCTGACAACGGTTATTAAGTGATTTTAATATTAAAACACGCGTAAGTACTCATGTGATACTATAATAGTAATAACTTTGTGTGTACGTACTAGAAACATGTCGTCGGTACAAAAGTCAACTAGCCAAAGTGTAATTTTGGCAGTTTTGAAATACATATATTGGACATCAATATTTTTTACACAACCCATATTGTGGCAAAATATTGTATCTGTGGCAATAGTATACAAATTCATTAACTTGAATTGATTTTAAGAAATCCCTGATTTACAACGATACATACTTTTTTTTTTAAATCTTACCCTTCCTGAACATTTTGACATTTGCAGATTGGCGAGTTGACTTTTGTACCGACGATGTATGGACCAAAGATGGAAACCCTGTGGAACTCCCAAATATGAGTACACGCAGACCTAGAAGATTAAAAAAGTTGTTTTTATCTACTAAGTTATAATCGCCAAGTTGCTAAATTTATTATTAGAAAATCTTCCATAGAGATAACGTAATTAATTAATTATTGAAAAATATTGGTGGTGTTTTATGTTCATTTTGCGCTAAGCATCTCATATCATAAAACAAAATTAATAATAATAATAATAATAACGCTTCACACTCAAAGCCCCACACTAGGATTCCCTGTGTCGTGGGTGCCTTGGACAACACACAAGACAAGGACACACACCCAGACCGAGAACGGAAATTTAAACTCATCATTCAAATTGCCGCCTCGCTGGGAATCGAACCCAGGACCCTCGGAACAGCGATCGGCGTGTTAACCATTGCGCCATTCGGGTCGTCAAAATTTCGACGAGTTAGCGCTTTCCGCTGCAAGATTCATGGTATTGAACGATTACATGTAGGTAATTGCTACAATTAGGACAAACCGTGCCGCAGCGCTACAACGTAATATCTGCATGCGCTAATTACGGGTTCAAGCGATAATTGCTCTTCTGGGTCGACTTCGTGTCTTGTTCTGCACAAGTGTGTTCTCTCGCTAATCGTACTGCTGGGATGTACTGGAGGTAATTGAGAACCTTGTTTGATATTAGCGCCCGTTATCGATTTACTTAGGGCAACCTGTGCCCTGTGCATCTCTTGAACCTCCACGCGGAAATTATTAAACGGGATTAATAACAGACATTAATTTATTTAAAAAACAATATAAAACATATTACTTTCATAGAATGCCATAAGTATTGCCAATTTTATGAAAGATGCACTAAAGGTTTGGCGCACACCTCACAACTCCTAATCGATTCAGCAATCCCCTCACTTAAGCGTCTTCTATGAAACTTTGTTACAACACCGCAAACTGACGGCATTACCTCGGCTCAGAACAAGCTCGCAAGTCGAGACGATGCGATGCGACGTTGAAACGTAAAAATTGATAAGTGTGCGCCAACCTCAAAAGTCGACCGCTTTATCGATACACGTCGACATTGCTTAACTTTAATCGCTTACGAATGCCATATAGCTGTGAATATTTCATTTATTTCCAGTTTTTAATGAATGCGACAAAAGTCGTAAAATCTTAAACGCTCCCTCATGCTTCAGGAATAACATGTAATTAAAGCAATCTAATTTATGCCCACATAGCGCGGGCCGATTTATGGTTTTATAATGATTGTGTTTTATGATCAAAAATTCACAAACCTATTTATAAAAATGAAATCCGATATTTCACGATCCATTAAATAATTAACCCGCAGAAAGCCATAATTAACCTAATTTATAGGGCTTTTCAAGGTAAATCACGACACTCGTGTTGCCATTTACATGCATATTTAAGCATCGAGTAAAGGTTTTACTGAACGTATGCAAAATATGTGTTAGTGATGTATAATTTAAAACCATTAAACCCTGAAGTCGTCGAGGGGTTCATGATTTTAAAACAGTTTAAAATTAATTTTCATATTCATGATTCATACAACAAAATATTAGGTAATGGAAATAGAAACGGTTTTTGGACTAAAACACATAATAGACATTTATTAGGTATTACCTAACGGAATATCTATGTTATTTAACTTGAGAAGATTTACTACATTTAAGGCAAACAGAAGCAGAGCTTGATTTTTAATATCAATTAGCAACACAATTATAGGAGTCGCTAGGAATATAGAATTAATACTCCTCGCTAAAATAAATGTTATTATCGGGTTTCAGAGTTCGAGTTAGCTTGTCTGTGACATTTAAATAAGGCAATTTAAATACTTATCGTCTATCTGCAATGTACCTTAGTTACGGAAGTTATATTGGCTCCAAAAAAATTTTTCATTAATTAAAATACTTTCAATACACAAACGCTAATCACAATAGCCCTGTTCTTGGTTCAAGACCTGTGTTACAAGTACACCGTTCATCCACTAAGACAAAAACAGTATTAAAAATGCATCAAAGAGTAATTGGTAACCATGTCCAGAAGGAGAAATGGGTAGAAACCAACCAATTACTTTTCCTCAACATTATGTATGCGGCTCAGCTGACCATGTTTTTTTCCTCGCGATTAAAATGGTGAGTCACTTAAACAAGCTATAAAAATGTAACTATGAGTCGCTGAACTGCTCCAAGAATACCAAGTGAATTTAACATCAGATCTATGTAATACTCGTCAAAAACTAAAAGATTTATGTTCATTACCGCAAAGACGATTGTGGAATCTCAATCGTCTAACAGTAACTCATTTTTGGTGGGTTCTAAAATGTGACTGACGTTAGAGAAAAATATATTGTCGCCTGTATATAAGTACAATATGTACCTACATGTTTTCTCATTACCTACCTACAGCCTGTTTTTTTTCGCTACGGACTAAATTGACACATGCAAATGTCAATTTTCGAAACAATGATACCAGCTTTTTAATAGTAGTGTTGTATTACGATGCCGGTTTTATGAAACGTATCTTTTAACTGTTATCACATAATTTTATTTTTATTTCATAATAGACGAATCTTTTAAAAATCATGGTAACTATGGAGTATCACAGATAAAAAATATATGTATTAATTTTAATTACGTATTACACTAAGTAAATACAATAAATTATTGATTTGTTGTTGAAGAATACGCAATAACAAGGTACATTACATAGGTATGCCTATAGGTCATTTTATTTTAGAGACCCAATTTTTATTATTACCGAAAAACGATACTAGATTGTAAATTACGTAAAGTTACGGTAGAGGCACATCACTATTAATGATTTGCTAAAAGTTGGCAACACAGCTTATGTCAATTTAGTCAGTAGCGAAAAAGAACATGCTGTACGAATGTCTGAAACAAATGAAATGATTCATACATGTTTTCACTTGTATATTTATTGTAGAGAGCTCAACGAGGGCTTTTATTTTTTAAGCGATTCCCAAATACCTACGTTGCCTATTTAAAAATCCATCTCAATATATTTTGAAGTGATAGGGAGGAATCTATTCCTCCTGAATATTCTAATATTCTCGAATAAAAAAGAACTGAAATTCAACGACATTAATACCTAAGTATCAACGGCTTTTCCCACCAATATCCATTCACTCATCTGCTCCTAGTGTACCTACTCCCATTATCCTACAAATTGCGCTTAGTGTCCATCAGCCTAATTCTAATAATACAGACACGAGCGTAAACATAATCATCATCATCATCATCACAACCCATGAGTCCCATTTCTGGACAAGGATTACCACTCACAACTTAAGGGGTACAGGTCGTAATCCACCATGTAGGCCATTGTGGATTGGCAGACTTTTCACACGTAACGTAACGTAACATAATATAACCGCGAAAAGGGCGGCATTAACTCGTGTGTTAAATATCAAAGTTTTGAACCGTTATATCCCGCAAACGCTGCATAAATATCTGATGATCTTAGTTTCTAATATAATTACGAAATTAATAAGTTTATTAACTTTAACAAATGAAATAATGAAATTTTTATAATTTTATAATCATTCAAAATAAGTTTTCGTAGCAGTGGAAATAAAAATTAATAAATTTGAATTTGAAACTTACACGTCATTTATACATCAATGTATACAATTAAGCAATCAAGCCAATAAATTATTCATTTAACTTCTAAAAACAATACTTCGTAACAATTGAAATCGAAATAAAATTCATTATTTAAGTTGCTTCATTATTAACTGTAAACTCACGTCGAATAATCTTTCTAATCTCATAAACATTACGTTAAGTCAGTTTCAATTTAAAATTACTTAAACTTTCAATATTACCTGTCTTTGGAACGAGCTTTTAACAAGAATTCTCCGTCGCAGAGAGAGCCTTTATTGGCAATTTGTCTGGAAAACACACGCGTTGACATAACATGTTTTAAAATTGTAAACGACCACACCTATCTCTATAAAGCGATGTAATTACAATAAAAAGTAATGAGATGCAAGTGGGTGGGGTCATTTAAAAAGCAGTAAACAAAATTATTTCCACCCACGCCATCAATTAGTTCGGCTAGAATTAAATTGGACGTTCCCTCGAAACTTGAATTAAAACCTTGCACGCCAAGTAAATGTGAATAATTACGCATTTAATAACGCTTTGTTCTCGAAGAGTCGACGAGAAAATTCAGGTAATTCAATTGTTTGAGAACGTTTAATTTGAACGCTTCATGCCGTTTCCTTTCTAGGGCGCCATTTTGTTTTAGGGTCCTTTATCTGTTTAGAAACCTTACTCTTGCAAAAATTCACCTTCGTATAAACTATAAATAGGTAGACAGGAAGTGTTTTCAGTGACTCACGTTGCAGACAAGATTTCGATGTAACTGAATTTTACAGTTTTTTTATACCTATTAGGGTTGGATAGCCATAAACACGTTCACTGCGTAACAGGCACTTTGCGGCATGTCCCTCTCGCTAGTGCGGAACGATTATCTCAGGTGTTTGTAAGAGTTCGACAAAGACCAATATACATACATAGTCTAGCCATAAGTTCTGTTACAAAGAAAATATCCGAAAATTTCTAAAAAAATTATTTTATTCAAAGTTTTATACCTATGTGATTATGTAGAGTGAAAAACATAACGTACTAAACTAGTCATTCAAAGTGTCCGCCCTTAGCTTTTAAACGATCGGGCCACTCGTCGATGGATTCATGAACGGTTTCCGTTGAAAACTTGGTCACTACTGCCTCCAAAGATTTCTTGAGCGACTCAATATTTGGGTGACGCTTAGAGCAGGCCATGTCCTCTAGCACAGACCACAATTTAAAGAGTTTATGTTAATTAATATAAGGTATTTATTAAAGTTGGCTTTACCAGCCAACTATGTCTCTACATGTTTGGCTAGTAAAGCCAACAAAAATCTTCCTACAAAAAACCTTTTGGGACAAAAATCTATAGACTGTAACTACGAAATTCACATTCTTTCCAGAAATAGAATTCTTTATAGAAAAAACTTATATTCTATTTATTCCACAAAATATCTTGGATTTAACTTGAAACTATTCGGTTCCATGTTTCAGCTTTTGGTAAAACTGATTTAGTTGTCTTTATAATATTTTTGATAAGCTATTATGTTTTCTACGTATTTTATTTATTGAGTATAAATATTGGTAAGAGCAAAATAAAAACTGTGTCTGTTCGTTGCGTTTATTTGACGTAAAATGTATTAGGTACACTTTTAAAGATGAAAATAAGAAAAAAAAATCAAAGGCTGAATTAGTACCTACACACTTAAAGCAAATCATGAAATTCAGGAGAAGATCCTTTTTCTTGTAAACAAGAAAGGATCGAGTCTCTCACTATGTGAGAGTTACAACCCATACTTGTTTGTACTAGGTTGGTTGGAATGTTATAGAAAGCTCTCAGATGTAAATCATCATCATAATCATCATCATCTCAACCCATCATGGCCCAATGTGCACGGGTCTCTTCACAGAATGAGAAGGCAAAGGCCATAGTCCACCACGCTAGCAAAGTGATGATTGGTGGACTTCACCCACCTTACATCGGCATATAGGCTTCCTCACGATCTTTTCCTTCACCGTTTGTAGCAAGTGATAATTAAATGCTTCCAATATTTAAGTGATATTTAAATGCAGGAGACATATTTTAAATAAAATTTAAAGAAAAGCAACATATAACCTATTATGACAACACGCGACTTCTGAAGATTATTATACCACCAGCTTTCTCAAGCCACACAAGCAGGACCGGTTGTAAGAACAAGGATTCTCTTCAACCGCTGTCATAATCGAAGATGACAATCAAAGCGACCATCAGTTAAAAAATACACAGAGCCACAACAATAGCATTCCTTCACTCGATTAATGATTTCGAGTGTACCTCCAATGACACTCCTACACCTACTTAGTTGACATTATGTAAATATGGCCCCACTTTACATTGTTGTACTCATTATACGATGGAAGATTCGTTAGGTGAAGAAACACATGTTGTTTTATCGTATCGACTCTCGGTATGGTGGTTGGAAAGTGAGTCGGCTGTTTTGATTTTATCGGTATTGATGGCGATCGACAAATCAGATGTATTAAATCGATTAGATCATAGATGTTTGATTAAATCTTTGTGTGTTTGTAAAGGTACCTGTATCTAATAGATAGATAGGTATCTCTATTGTCATTCCGACTAAATCTATTATGTCAATAAAATTGAATTCAATAATTTTGAACGTATAATTTTAGTGATGTAAAAATTGTTGCCTATGTTTTACGTTTAACATGAAGAAGATGTTCCATTTCTTTTTTCAGTTTTTATGTAATTGCCGTGATTGATATATGATTTTGTGTGTGTGCAGTTTATACGTTAGCAATAAGTAAAGGTATGTCGGATATAATTTCCTTTAAAATACATCGAACGAAAAACAGTATTTGTGGTTTAGGAAAGCAATTGTTCAATCAGCAAAATAGTCGTTATTATTTTGTATCGTTCACCATGAAATTAATACATACAAAACAAACATACCAGAATTGAATAAAGCTTCAATATCAACATTAAAAAATATCATAAAAATAAGTGCAGTGGTAACGAATAAATAATATAATTTACTAACCTTAAAATCTAAACAAACGTCAGCACTTTCGTGTGCCATACGTGCACCGGCGACGTCATAGCTCACACAATGAGATGATTACAATCCGTTATACCTATCTATTCTATACAATACAAAAAATATAAAGAGGCATTCGTTCGTAGGCGAGAGAAAACAATATGTTCCTGCTCTAATTTTAAAGATACACTTATACAGATAAACATCTAAGAATGATTTGATTAATTTGAACGAGGCTTTAATACAAAGAATTGTTAGGGTTAAGTATTTTATTGCTGACGCGTGTCGATATAAATCTAAGTTCGGTGCGTCAAGTTATTAATCATTCGTAATGAATTTATAATGATTGATTTTTTAACAGTCGACTGCTAACGTTATATTTGCATCTGCTTGATGCGTATTGGTTTTAACGTTAACTTTGTAACGTAACTGTGATGTATGTAGCTATGGTCACATAATTATAAGAACGTTATAATTTTATTGATAAATTAAATGAAGGTAATTGGGCCTCTCGGGTAATATCCGGAATTAAGCCCTAAACCAGGAATACACAGTACCAATTATAACAAAAAAATTAAATGAGCTTAAGAAAGTGTGTAATTACTTAATTGAATAGGTAATTTGTTGTAGTAGGAAAATTGTATAGCCTTTGGAACGGATCTAGTCGTCAACATCTCACCTTAATCTCACCAACAGACCTAAAATAAACCTAAACCCTAATAAATAAACCTTAGGTATCTGAAAAGCCGACAAATCAGCCGATGAGCAAGCCCATCTGAGTGCCAATTTTGTACCCCGACATAACCAATACAATGCTGGCTAAAATGAAGAAGAAGAGAATTAAAAAAAAGTTTATAGCTATCGCTTTGCTAAGAAATTGTAGAATACAGTTATCTCTAAGATTTTCCATTATCCCCTGCCGAAAATCTTAATACAGTTAGATCGTATATTTTTTCAAATAATTTTAGTGACGAGGAATTAAAACGAAGTACTTCCTTCCAATCTGTCTTCCGAAGTATAAAGCTTCCTTCCAATCTCATCGGAGACGTTCATTATCAAACTCGAGGCAGTTCTAAACTCCCTTAGTCGTTATAAAGGCGATCAGTTTTCCACGCCGATACACTCGAACCGTATCAATTATGGTAATTCCCCGTTTAATTTCCTGAAACAGATTAACTATACTCCCTCTTAGCAATAAATTTGATTTATCGCACCAAGTTTTAAAATCTCCAGCCCTAAGTTCATTAATGGCGGACGGTATTTGTTTGCAGATTTTTCCGGTAATCCAGTAGGTACAGAACGCTAAATCCGGTACGGCTGACGTCTTTGGTACATTGCTGATACGTGACTGCGAAAAACGAGAATAATTCTAAACAGATTCAAGTTCATCGTTCGTCTACTAACAGTTATGTATGTACATTAGATCAGGATCCCAATTTCTGCAAATTTATAAACGCTTCAATAATGTCTCGATTGAACAGTTTGGCACATTTTGTATACGGAATGTCAAAAACAATAAAATTTTGTATATAGTAAACCCAACTTAAGATTGAAACGAAAGAGGCGCTGTCGGACGCATTTGACATTCATTTGACCAATCATTGCACACTAGTAACTGACAGATGAATGACCACAACGTACTTATGAATGACTTTTCGTTAGTTCCAATTTTTGCCATTTCAGAGATAAGTTGGGCGCACTGTACGGAACGTGCCAAAATATGTCAATCTATTCAATTCTCTATATGAAATGTGCCAAAAATGTGTCAAACTATTCAATTTTGTATACGGAATACGTCAAACTATTCAATCGAGACGCTTTAAGGCATTTATAAATTAGCAGAATCAGGACCCAGTTGACATCCGGGTAGCGCAATGGTTTTTATACCGGTCTGCCATTTCGAGGGTCCTGGATTCAGTGTTAGCGGGGCGGCAATTTGATTAACGAAAATAATGTAGGTCTACTCTTGGCCTGGGCGTGTTTGTTCTCGTCTTTGTATGTTGTGTATGGCATCCACGATACAAATAATCGAAGTGTGAGGCATTATTTTTCGTATTTATTGCTATGGGTAAAACTGGTGTGCCATATTTATTTTTAATAGGTAAATTTTAAACTAGGTATACCTATAGGTATCGTATAGGTACAGTCCGATATTCGTTGCCACTTAAGTTGCATACGATTTATGCGGATTATTAAAGTAATCAGTAAACCTACTTCACACTCGACTTAAAATTACGAGATGAAACGAAAATTTGTAACCACACTTCTTCAAGTAAAATCAAAATATTGTGCTCGAAATCACCTCATATTTTACCGTCGCTCGCACAAGAGGAATTCAGGATTAAAATTAGTGCTTAAATAATCACACGTGGAGTTATAATTTTTAAGAGCGAACGACACAGTAAAGTGATCGTAGTGGATACAATGGTTGCAGCCGGTGCGGGATCCCCCGCTGTGCGCCTGCGCATATCCACACAAAATGAGATAAAAACTTAAATAAAACCCTTATGTAAATTAAATTTGTAGATCTGCGTCTCGTGAGGTACTCATAAGTTGAAAAGTGCCTCATAAAGTTTATGAGAGCGGCTCGAATCTGTGCAGTGAGCGGTTATAACTTTGTCGTGTGTAAATATACGAGCGGCTCTTGGTAATTGACAAACGGATTTTGACAGGACTGTTGTAAATATAATTATACAGGTGTAGGTGGTGAGTAACTTGAATGCAAACACATTAGCACAAGTGACGTCACAAGTGTTAGGTTGACATTGAATTATTTGTCTGCTCGCAGTATCGGTGGAAAATACAAAATTGCACATTTTCAATCATCCTTATATGCATAGCGTACACAAAAATATATTACCTAATTAGGTACTTATTGAGTGTTCCTAAGCATGCGGCTGGGAATAAGGATCTATTTTTATTCTTAATCACAACGCAAATAGTTAAAGAAAGTTGGTCTTGAAAAACAGGGCAGCCACCATGCAGTATTTTTTAAAGGTGACCTTTTTAGTCCTCGAGTAACAGATCTGTGACCCAAAAAGAAGGTACAAGATTCCTTCTAACAACTCCTAGTTGGCCTATTACCTACTAACAACAACTAACAAGACTATCACTAATAGGCCTTGTCCTCACACTTACCTATTCAAACTAACCAACTAATTTTCATACACCATCTACTAACCACTAGACCGTTTTTGAGTCCTGAACCCCCTGTACTAAGTCGGTCGCAGTTGTCATAGGTTGCAGAGGAAGAGTGGTGCTGCATACTCATTTGCTACCTTAATTTAATAATAAGAAAAACTTGCAGGTTTCCTGATGGTATTTTCCCATACTGAATTTAATATCCCGGAATTTCTATTCCGCACATTTAAGTACTTTTCAAAATTAGATGTAGATAAGTAGGACCTACCAAATCCCGTCCCTAATTCGTGATCCCTTTAAATACTTAATTCTTATTAATTTCAAAAGAAACTAAAATAAATCATTGTTTGAATAAGACGCTTTGTAATGTTTGTCGAAAACATTACATTAACACCAGTTCCGGTGTACAAAACGTTGACCATAAATTGTCACAAACCGGCCACGGTAATCCAATACTAGGCAGCGGAAAGTGATTTAGTGGCCAATAAACTAGTTTAATTTATTGCTAAATACAAAAGTCGCTCGTGATGGGGTGTAAAAGTAATCAGTGTTGCTCTACTGTCGACTTTGATTATCGACGTATTCGTCCACAGTTCGGTTTTCACTTCCTCGGCATTCTCACAGTGCTATGACATGGGGTCCTTCAAGAAGCGGGCCCATCGCTTCCTTCTCGGCCGGCAACACGCTGGTGACGCCCCTGGTGTTGCCAATGTTCATGGGCGATGGTTATCACTTACCATGCGGTGCTCGTTTGCCTGCTTAGGCTATAAAAAAACGTACCTATACTCCGTTCGCGTTCGATATGGAATCGTTTTAATGGCAGCCTGCACAGATGCCTGTGATTAAGGTTCATTGTAGATTGACGGCGCAAATTTAAAATGTCTTAATAAATTTTGTTAGGAAGATAAATTGAACTGTGAGTACATGTAATAAGTTTGTAGGTAGGTATCTAGCGGGGAATACCAATTGAGGAATGTCGTCTGGTCCCATATAAGTTTGAGTGAAATCTGACGAGGAGTTTTTGAGTCACTTGTACTTGTCGATGATGAAGTCAGTGTCAGTAACACCAAGTTTACTACAACAATTAAATGAATCAAAATTACAACGAAATTAGTACAAATAATTATTCCGCCAAACTAACAACCAGAACTGCGAGCAAAAATTCTAAAAATCATTTTTTTGTTGTCTTAAAACACAGCTCCAGTAATAATTGTTTTTAATATCCACTTATTTACAATTCATTAAGCATTATAAAATCGTGTTTTTATTTTTCTAACATTCATTTACAGACATCCGATCAGATGGTTTTATTATATGTATAGATAAATTTATATACCAATACCAAATGGTGAATGAATACCAGTTTGGAATAAGTTATTTAATAGTTAATCGATGATGAATAGAGATGTCCGGACATAACCGTTAAACAGATGCCAATAAATTCTTCTTGAACCAGCAATTGATACGGGTTTTTATGTCGAAAGAAATTTAACTTAACAGCAAATTGATGTGACGATTGAATATATTTGTGTAATTAATAATTTGAATTATTACAAGAGAAACTTTATTTTATACTAGTAAATCCGCCCTCGTTTCGCTTCGGGGAACCCCTTCAAAAATCTCTATAAATTTTAACAAATTATGTTATTCCGATGTCTAAGCTATATTACTGCAAAGTTTCATAAAATCCGTTCAGTAGTTTTTGCGTGAAAGAGTAACAAACCCGCACACACACTCACTCACTCACATAATGTACATCCTTACAAACTTTCGCATTTATAATAGGTATTAGTAGGATTCATTCTAGTTTTTTTGTGGCGACATATTGTAGAGGTCACGAGGTAAGTCAAAATGATATTAATTTGATTATCGACTATTTTTTTTCTTGAACGATGGAATCGGAAGTTATTTGGAATTAAATCGTATCTACATACATAAATGTTTGTACGGGCATAACGCGAAAACTGATAAATAAAATCTAATGCTGTTTCCAGTTTCCACACTTGTATTGTATTGATGCTAAACTTAAAAACTTTGGCGTCTAACAGGTATTTAATAGTCATTTAGGTACAAATAATAATAACAGTCCTCGTCGATAGGTGATCCCTTGAATCCCCACGTTCATCCATAAAAACCTTTAAATCGATCACAATTTTAAAAAATATCCAAATCAGGCCATCTGTTTTAGAGTTTTGCGCGTACGAAAGATTTGCGATTCATTTTTATTATATTGATGTAGCAACTCCCTCTTTTTACCTACTTTACAATAAAAACCATTTTGATAATATCTGTGACGATTTGACAAAATAAATGTCAACAAATTAATGTTAATAATTCTAAATCAAGGTAAATAGGTACGTTAATAAACATAACAAAAACTTGATAGATTTTGCGTGGGTGCTGCTTAAAGCTATAAAATTAATTACATCTCGGATATTGGAATTCATAATTTATTAATTATAATTAACTTGAATAACTCGAAATATTTAAGCAATTAATGAACGCCAATTTTAAATGCTATTAAATTCGAGTATGACCTCATTTATCAGCGGAGCACAAATAACGACTTGCATTTTTAAATAAATAAACGAATAAATGCATACGAGCCATACCTATAAATCACACCGATTTTACAACGCGATATTTGCCAAAAAGAATGATTTCTAACTAAATACTGACTTACAGAAGAAGGTGGTGCTTACCACTGGTGGCGCTAGTTTTGATTGATTAGCATTATAAAGAGGATGGAGAAAGCTGCCGCAGCTACACACGTGGGTCGCAGGAAATTACAATTTGCAGATAGAAAGACAAACATTTATTTTCTTAGCAGACGTTACGCATTACACTTCAACTTTACACAGACACACCGGAAACCGGAATGAGCCATCTTAGGTCTATTGACATAAATAAATTAAGCAAAGACACCTTAAAGATAATACACGACAAGAGTTTGGAAGTATTTCCCCTGTGGAATGCTACTGTTAGTGCTATTTAATATAGTCTTGTCCGTTGCTTATTAGGGTCCACTACTTGTAAAGGGTGGAAGGGTAAGGATTGGACTCAAAGTAGGATAGAGATCTTTACTCCTAAGAATGTGCGAATAACGATGTTAAATAGAATTATGTGTAAATGTGGCTTCAACGATTTCTATCGTTATTATTAATTACATTTATGTTTCTAATAATTCCTTTGAAATAAACTTCATACACATTTACTTTGTTTCTTGCCGACATTGTATTGAATCCGATTCTGTGCCATCAAATGTGATTAGACCCAAAGAAGTCGGCCATTAATTTATGTATTGATGGAATTTTTACAATTAGTACAGTTGATATATAGCTTACGTCGTGTTTTAATGTTTATCCAAGACCCTGGCGCTCCATACTTTTTATTGCTTCGGACACGTTAAATTTTAACACCTTCTGTTAGATTATCAAGATATATTCATTATTACCTATTTTATTGTTTCTTTTATTGCAATAGTTTATTGTTCTCTTTGTGATATTGTAGAAGTGATAAAAGGTATGAAACAAGTTTTTTTTAACTTAATAGCTAACTTAACCGGCGTAAATTAGCACTTAAGTTGCAAACAAGGAACATTAGATATACCTAACCATTATAGTCGTTAAACCATGTCGGAGGACTTCGGGCGGCATGAAAATTTCCGATGCTGGGTTGGCCAATAACCCCATTGGCCAAACCACCATCATTCCACACTGGAGCATGGTGGATAATGGGGAGAGACCCGTGCTCAGTAGTGGGCCATAATTAATGGGTTGTAGCCAATACACTCATACCATCGCATTGGGAGTTTGTGTGTGGCAAGGATAAACAATAACGTGTTTTGCATATGCCTAGTGAGGTAAAAAAAAAGAATTAAAAATATGTATCGACAACCGTTACACGCGTGGTTAAAACAACAGGTTATTAGTTATTAGCTACAATGGAAATCATTACGGGTAAAGCACGCATCTGCCGCTATATTTGCATGCCGCTGATTGGGATGTAAGATTAATCCCCACAATATTTTTTGTCTTGATCACCATTTACGGGCAATCAGGCGAAAGGAAAAAAAATGATCATTATCATACTTCAGCCCTTAAGCTATTTTTTCAGACGCCAAACAAAGGGTGCTTGTTTGTTATTAGGTTAGGGGCGATAATGTAATGCAATTAGTTTTTTTTTTCGACAAAAACCCGAAAATCATTATTCAAATCCGCCAGCTGAGCAAGCGAGGAACAGTGATTAGGGCTTATTATTTTTGGCTTAAATTAAATCAGACATCCATTTTATTTTAAACCTCATAAAATTTAAAGTCGCTGTTGCCATCTTCGGACGCAAATATTGGACTATTATAGGGAATTTAAATTAAGGGAAGTAGAAATGTTGAATGAATTGGAGTAGTTTTATTGATCTTTGACCATCTCTATGCGTGTGCGATAGGTTTAATAAATGAACACATACGGTTCTTAGCTTCGCGCCAATAAACACTAAAATACCAATCGAAAAAGTTTATACGTGAATAGAAACTGGAAACATAGGTACATCTTACAGACAGCTTAATCTTTAGTCATTTATGTAATTTATTTTATCACCCTATTTTTGGGTACAATTTTAAGTTTTGAGTTTTTTTAGGTACCTAAGTACCTACTTAGGTACGAAAGTTAATTTTTTTTAAAGTTTGAAATAAATCTCAAAAAATGGTTGTTTCTGGCTATAAGAATCTAAATACTAAATTATTTAAAATTGAAATTGAATACTGCGTAATAAATATTCCACCTTGAAATAAAATACAAACTAACAGTACGATACTGCTTATCCCCTCAGAACAAAATTATATTCATTGAGTGACTTATCATTCCATCTCTTATACAGTAACCCTTCACTGCAACAGCATCGTTAGCGAAATAAGACCATTAACAGTCTTTTCTCTTAGAGAGAAAGGGTTAAATCGGCCCTCCTAGCACAATGGTTGTATAGCGATTGTTCCGCTATGCTCTTTCTGTTCCGCACTACGTTATTATTCTTGTAACTTGTAAAGCACTTTGTTAAGATGCTTATTAAACTGATATAATTATACACAGTCATTTTAATTCTTAGATGTACAAGTCCTCTATTATGTCTTTAAAAGCGACATAACGATTAAATATATTTGTACCTATTTATAATGATTAATCCCGATTATTATCTACATGTTTTTACAACCTAATTGGTTATAGATAAGTAAATTACAATAGATTAATTGTACTCTAAAACAATAAAAATAACTGGAACATAGTGAGTGGGTAATAGTATACGTCGTGATGAAAAAATCTTACGATTTTTTTGTAGGATTCGTGGCGCCATTCGTGGCACGACAAAATAATTCGATTCAAAAACCGCTTTAAAATACGTTACCTTTAAACAATTAAAAAAAGGACTCCGATGTTGACAAAATACTAAATAGTCGAAGTCAATCAAATATGAATGATTGGGATCCTACTAATACTAATCTATACTATAATAAAACTGTAGGAGCACGTGTTCTGTACATTGAATATTTTTTTGAAATTTCGACTAAGGGGCACTTACATATCGAGATAGAACTAAAAATTATATTTTTTTTATTTATTGTCTGTCTGTCTGTCTGTCTGTCTGTCTGTCTGACCGATCATCACGCTTAAACCACTGGATGGATTTCATTGAAACTTGGTAAAGTTATTACCTATATACTGGTGTCTATTATAGGCTACTTTTTTTTTCGAATAATATTTAGGTTCCCTAGGGATAGGTGACTAAAGTTTGTACGGATTTTTTTTATAACGTCGTCCGATTTACTTCAAATTTGCAACAAAGGGTTTTTCGATATTTTGTAAGGAAAAGAAAAAAAACACAAAAGAATGCGGGAATTTGTAAATTTTTAAGGTAACTTTCTGACTAAACTGAAAATGATTTTAACCCCATGTTTAAAAATTATTACAGTGAAATAAGTAATTTTCAATGTAAAATCAGTATTTAAAAAATAGCCAGCAAAGGATGCAAAAATGGGGATAAAGTTGGTACAATTAGAGGTGCAGTGTTTATTCGAGTTGACTTAAGTTTTGTCATTTTTGTTGCGGGCTTAGATTTTTGTGAGACTTTCACTGAGAGATAGAGAAGGTTCTGGAGCAAAACATAGGCCACTTATTATCCTGGAATTCCAGCGGAATCAGGATTCACGCTGGAAAAACTACTATGCGCGAAGGTGCGAGTTTCATTTTTATAGGACTTTCACTGGGAGATAGAGGCAGTTTTGGAGCAATATACAGGATAATTTTATCCCGGAATTCCGTGGAATCCTTATTCACGCGGGAAAAACTCATATTCGGGAAATAGGTCGCGGGTTCAGATATTTATGGGACTTTCAGTGGAAGGTAGAGAAGGTTATGGAGCAGTATATAGGCTACTTTTTGTTCCGGACTTCCCGCGAGATCGAGATTTACACGGGAAAAACTCCCTCCACTCAACTGCTCTGTAGAAGTTGTGAAAAAATTCATTAAACATTTTCGCGCGCCAAAAATACTCGCACAATGCGAATTCTGTGGCATCCTACTAATATTATAAATGTGAAGATTTGTATGTTTGGTCCTCAATCACGAAAAAACGGATGAATGGATTTGGATGAAATTTGGTACACGGATAGTTTATAACCCAGAATAACACAGGACACTTTTTATCCCGGAAATCCCGCGGGATCCGATTTTACGCGGGAAAAACTTCGACGAGTATGGGTATAGCTTCATAACAAACATATTAATATAAAAGTAACAAGGCTGTCTTTCCGAAAATCCCGCGGGATCGGGAGCTTATCCCGAAATTCCTACGGGAGCGAGACCTACGCGGCTGATACTTACGGGTCCCGAAGCGAAGCGAGGGCGGTTCGCTAGTACTATACTAATACTAATAATATTATAAATGTGAAAGTTTGTAAGGATGTATGTGAGTGAGTGTGTGTGTGGGTTTGTTGCTCTTTCACGCAAAAACTACTGAACGGATTTTCATGAAACTTTGCAGTAGGTAATATAGCTTAGACATGGGAATAACATAATTTGTTAAAATTTATAGAGATTTTTGAAGGACTGGTTTCCCGAAGCGAAGCGAGGGCGGATTTACTAGTAAGTCATAAAGTTCTCAACAGATCTTGCTGAAATGAAAAATAGAACTAAAGACAAGCATCAATTTTGAAATATAAACAAAAACATTTTAATCAGTACACGCATTAAAATTTTTGATTAGTTGAATTTATACAGCCTATTTTTTTAATCTGTTAAATAAACACCTTATTGTGCAATTGAAGGAGCACAACAGGGATCAAAGTGAAATAGTCCTTCTAAAATTATATTACGGCCGGTTACACGCCCGATGCAATAAATATGAATGTTGAACAACGCGGATTAGACTCCTTTGCCGGGGGTCAAAATATTTAAATACGCGTCTGAACAATTTGCAAAGGGTTAATCGCTATTCGGAACATTATGAAGTTGTAGCGGTTGGAGAAAGCGGATAGTAAAATGAACTAAGTATAGCGGATAGTAATGAATAAATAGTAAGTGAGTATATCTCGTAATGAAACAGTTCCTTTTTCAATGTTCTGATTTACGCTGAGAGTACCTATGTATACCTACCTACTTAGTTATTGATTTAGTTATAAAAAATTTTTTAACTACACAATTTTCTGTGTCATGGGCTACAGAAACAGCACAAATAACTGGTATATAAATATCATACCTGCCCATACCCTGGGCGAAAATCAAAACTAGTAAACCTCGCTTTGGAGGCAGGATCACTAATAAGCTAACAACTAGGCTAATTGTATCGTATACTGATTTTTTTTCTAACTCTCGTTTTCATTATGACCATATTTAAAATACTCTAAAAGAAAGGGAATAATTATAATATAATATGAAGCTAGCAATAGCTTGTATTATTTAATTGATGGACTTAAACTGCATGACTTACAACTTATTGAAGAACTTACTCCAAACGCCACATATTCTCAAAGTGTCTTGCTACGTGATTTAAGGTATAAATCGTAGCTGAAACTTTTTTCATTACAAAAAAAAACATTTGTCTCCACTTTGACGATGCAACAAGTAAAAAAATACAATAAAACTTTAATCCAAACTGAAATCAAAGGTGGAAACATTGAAGGGCACTCAGCGCTTGCAGTCCAACCCGTGCAATAATTATTCAGAGAGAACTGACGTCAGTACCGTGCCGATGGCTAATTACAAAGCACTGAATGGGGGCTTTGATAGTAAAAAGAAAAAAATGCCAAGGGTGAGTTTGGTTGGTTTGGTTTGGTTTCGTAGTTACATTATTTTTGAATCATCGCCACGTCTGCTAACCTCATTATAATTAGGGTTATTTTGAAATCAAAATAGGCGTTATGATTCCAAAACTTCTAAAAAATTATGAACGTCGAAATATTTTGTTCATAAAATTTTAATGTCTTAAATAGGTTTATCCTATAGTATCCTTGATTTCATTCCTGGGTTTTATGTATAAAAGTTATTTATGTGTAGAAGCGAAAAGGAGGTTTTTATACCGAAAAAATCAAAACCACGAGGTTTTTGCCAACTTCAACAAAAAGGAGGAAGTTTTCAATTCGACTGGTTGTCTATGTTCCTTGTCTATTTTGTTTTCTTTCATGTGTATTACCTCATAACTTTTTACTTAGTGTTCCCATTGTAATGATCTCTTTTATTAGAATGCGTCTGATTATCGTCCCATATAAATTAAAGCGACATCTGACGAGTATTTTTTTAGTTAACTGTACTCGGTAACGTCGAAGCCGGTTTTTTTTAACATAATAATATTGAAAATGTTGTTGTCCGTCCACAACAACACGCGGATCTCTAAAAGCTTAATAATTATTAACGATACAGTGGCCGCCGAGTGGCCCGGTGCGCCCTGTCACATCTGTTCGCGACCCTCGCAGATTACGCCGATATAATTATTCTCCAGTGATAATTACTGGATTTAAACTCATAAAGCCTATTGTAGTTCGTCACATGTTGATTTTGTTCAAAATATAATCGCCATTGTGTTTGGCGAGTATGTTCGATCGTGTGTTTGGTGTCGAATTCTCTGTAGTGTACCTACCCATAAGAAACTTCGTGATTTTTGGGTGTTTTTTTTTTCAATTATCTACACATGGAGCTACTAGCCATGGACATCAGAAACGCTAAAGATCACCAATGTGTTTCTGGCTAAGAAAGAAGAGAATAAGCAAGTTCCCAACCGAAACACGAGACGTTTTGCAACTAAGTCAAGCTGAGGGTAGTAGTAGCACGGGAAGAATTATTTCAGGATAATACAAAAATACAAGTAAAATAATAATGACATGTGACACAATTAATAATTGCACTGCATTCTGTTTATGCAACAAGATATTACTGATAATTAAATCTTCATAAGAATTCTAACAATGAAGGAAGGGGGCCAGTTCTTGTGGCCCTAGACGGCTTTTAAACATCAGTTTGTAAGAATTTATATATTTAATATCCAGGGATCTGTGTCGACAAAGGTATTAAAAATGAAATAATTAAACACTTCGAAAATTATAATCAAAAATGATTTCAATCAGAGTAATAGCACTTGACTTGAACGTTTGTTTTATTTAAACTCGTACGTACCAAACCTAATAGTTTAACAAGTATTGCTCATAAAAGTGCGTAACCGAATTCCAACCCCGTCCGTAGCATATGGCGAGCCACGTGCCAAAGGGTCCTATTGTTTCTCCGCTTTGATGAAAAGAGTTAAAAAACAAACTGAATGATGGTATCGTTTTCACTGTACACTGTAATTACTCCGATTCGACTAATTGTTCCGTTGAGGACCTCTGCAGCGTTGTTTTTGAGTGGAGTCTCGCTTTGACCGTATTTTCGCATGCTATATTGAATAGAAGGGTGCTTTACTGCAGTTTTGTTTTGAATAAATTCACTATTGCCTCACCTTTGTGCCATCGCTATGATAAATGTATCGATATAAAATTATGTAAATTTTATTTTGTTAGTAAATGTTTATTGGTTTCGCATTATGTAATACATAGTTAAAATTTATTGTGATTGGTTTTGACATCTATGGCTTCTGTAAATATCATGAATCATTAATACAATGTACTGTGTAACCTCTATTTTATTTCATAATATTTTTTTATTAGTAACCTGTCCTTAATTTGCTTCGGAAAAGCTAGTGTAATATCAGCCGAATTACCTGTGCTAGTTTTTAACCGTCTTCAAAAAGATGGAGGTTCTCAATTCGATTGTATATGCTTTATTATGTGTGTTCGGGGATTTTTTCGTCGTTTATAAACCGATTCTGATAAATCTTATTTTGTAGGAAAGTAGATGTTCCAAAGGTAGTACCATGATATGGATATCAGGATCTGATGATAACATCCCTGAGAAATCGAGGGGAACTTTTGAAAATTGTAGGGGTGATTAGTGCGTTTGTTAATGTTTTCATTAAGAATATTAAAGCACTATAATTTAATGAATGTCTGGAGTCGGTCTGATGATGACCTATCATTACAAGAACGACGTGTGAAATTTTGTTTTTTAACATTTTTTGATTCAATATTTTCTATAGGTATGTAAACGAACTAAGAATTTGAGAATTAATGCTGATATATAAATTGAAAAAGAAAACAAAAGATACAATATGACGTACAAATAAAGACTCCGTTAAGAAGGTCCTCCTCCTATCTTAAGAACTGAGAAATCGAAAATAGAAAAAATAGTCATTGGTACTTAGGGAATACCTAATTCCTAATAATTTTTCAAAGTGCAGAAGTTTATAGGAAACCCTCTACGGGAGACTTCAAATGTTCTGATTAAACTAGATAATAAACTATTAATACTTATTATTTTTTATAGTGGGTACGTATTCTAAAGAATATGTAGGTACTTGAGAGTTAGATCGATTCGAATACGACCAATTTTTATTAAATTTAATTACATACTTCTTAATTTTATCAATAAGTAAATAATATAAATAATTTTCAATCACGGTCTTTGAACATTATTTATTTGATGACATGCTTTTCATTAAAAATGCTGCGGCTACTTATACCATTTTGCACGCAGACTGCATATAAAAACGGAGTTCATATTTTGTTGACAATAGGGTTCAAAATAGCCGTTGGTATTTACTCGCATTTACAACGTAGTTTAATTACACATTCATATGCAAATGTGTAGGCGAATGCCGCAAAGATTCGTTCGTACATTTTACCAGTAAATATGCATTCATGCGTGCTTCGGTACATGTCGGCACAATAATTAGCACTGATATGAATGGAGGTTTTTGTCAGGAATTGCCGGAGTTAAATGCAAAGTGGGCTTTTTGGTTCACTCTTTTTTGTGCGCGTATGTGAGAGAAATAAACGAAAGGTTTTATTGAAATTGAAAAGGATGTTCCTGTTAGTATATTTTTATTTTTTATGAAATGTAAATTGGGAACGCGAAAGTCTATTCGGCTCGGATGGCAAGTGTTTTTAAAATAATTGGTTTATTTTAAAATATACAATATACTATTTGGCTATTTTTGTGTAAAACGTTTTTTTCTGTCTGGATTTTTATGGATTGAATAAATATTTTAAATTATTTATGTAGTGATAATCGTGTAGGTACCTATTTCGGAATTTTCTCATGTGAGGAAATTGAAATCATGAATGAATATAAGATATATTATAATATAATATGATGATAGTGGGCTGTCTTTTAAAAATGACAAGTAAACGTCCCTGATGGAATGGGTAATCCCCTTGGATCAGCAATTCAGGACCCCAGCTTACATGCTAGATAAAGAGTTAGTTACGCTCATACTCTTCCCGATATTTCTACATCGATATAGGTAAGACCTACGCTAAGATTGTGTTATGGTTGCCATGAACAACACACAAGACAAGGACACACACCCATACCGAGAACATAAGTTTAAGGTCATCATTTTTGCTGCCTCGCTGGGAATCGCATCCGTCCTGGTTGTTTAGAGGCCCGGTGATCCGGTATGATGTTATCTATTACTTCTTGTTCGTCAGTTAAATAGCTTCCGCAGAAATATTAGGCGCAAATATATTATGTGATTTTTACTTGGTTTCAACCCATTTATGGCCCACAAGCGAGCACGTCCCTCTTCTCATCTTGAGGAGGCCTAAATATATTCCACCATGCTTCTCCAGTACGAATTATTGAAAGAACCAAATCCACCACGAAATTCTACTATTGACAAATTCTACATTGTCAACATGATGAACCTTTAAACGCCGCCAGACATTAGATTCGTTTACATTACCCGTCGATGTAGATGCCGCTATAAAACGTAGATCGATGTTGGGGTCCCGATGCACGCGACCCGAACGTCCGAGAGCTATGCTTTGAGCAATAAAATAAATCTTCTCTTAAGAGGTATACCTGATCTCGGTGCTAAACAAGCCCCGGCTTCGTTACGGGCTTAATTAAAAAACAAAATCAATTTTTATTAATTGGAAGTGTTAAAAACGGGCGGAAGAGGCGTTGGGCACTCGTATCTCGCTCGTATCTCTTCTTTAATCCGACAGAGAATGTGTTATTTTTACTTTTCTCAGTGGATTTCGAATAAATTTTATCGCTCGGGACTAATTTGGTTACAAATTTATTTGGTTGTAGGATCGTTAACAAGCGGGTAGGTACATCCTCATGGGTATCGAGACTGCACTCTTTAGTGCCTGACACGGCCGTTATAACAATATACTCGAAACTTGATAAAATGAAGACGACACTTCACTTAGGATTAAATAATAATCTTTTTTTCTTAACGCGACTGGATTTGGGGTGTTTGTTGAAGAATAAAATTTTTATTGTTATGCGATCGCATTTTTAAAACATACAGACCGAGATATTGACACTCGATTGGTTTTTATTGTTCTCTTAATAACTATGTCACGGTTCTCATGTCCACCTCAGTAATAAAAACAGTCCAAACTCAGGACTAAAATATAAAAATAAAAAATGACGAGATTTTTGCAACATCTGTATGGTAATAAAAGGTTATAAGTCAAAAATGCATGAAATTAAGAACGTAAACCTGTGTAACGTATATCTACAAGTACAATGATTTCGGACATTCGTGGATAATTGCTAAAATATAAATCTGTTTACATTTTTACAATTATTTTAGTGTTATCAATGTGTGAACCAATTTCCGATTTGAAATGCTTATTATACAAGTCCAGATTACAACTCGAGGGTTAGGGATTTTGAAAACATCAGGCATTATTTACATTTTATTTACACCGCTTAAAAAAAATTAAAAATTGGACTAAAAATTAATCAAAATGAAAATTATTGACTTACTGACTTTTTCTACCTACTTGGAAACTCCAAAGACTATTTGTTTAGTAAAGACAATATATAATATCAATAACATTGTTTATATGAGTCAAGTAACAACCCAAGTACAAGAAAAGTAACTATAAAATGTCTCTTAAAATGCCGTAACTCACACTAAGTACGTACTTTGACCCGGTTAAACTCAACTCTCGTTACTAGGTCATCTGTAGTTAGCAACCTTTAAAATATTTCCAAACACAGCGTTCAAACGTATTATCAGGCAACTTACATACTTACAACTTAAATCCCCCAATGACCTTCTATTCAGCAAGGGTCCATCTTCATCATTAAGGAGCTTTAGAGCATCTTCCACCACGCTAATTAATCAATTACCTACTGAAAAATCACAAGATATTAGATAATGTAAAAAATATTTGTATACAGTATCTAGTATGGAGAAAGGGCTTGTTAAATAGTATTTTGTTTTTGAGCTATTTTTGTAGCTGCTACAAATAAAAATTGGAATTGATAATTCCAAAAAATACAAAACTATGGTTGAGGTAGGTACCTACCTCAACCATAGTAACGTACCTCGTTAAGGAAACTGTTAAATACTGCTTGTTTTGTGAATGTTAATGTGAATGTTAACATATATCTAGATTTATAAGTTGTATAATAATACAAAGAATATAATATAATTTTTATGTAGAATTAATTTCTAAAGCAAAGAGGATAATACAAAGCATATAATATAATATAACTTGTATGTAGACTTAATTTCCAAAGCAAAGAGAACTCTACCAATTTTAACTTAATGTGTAACAAGAACAACACTAGAAGATCAGTGCATCACTAAGCACGTCATTCGGTGACGTCATGCAATCAGGTTTCACCTATGCATTTGTTTGACCTCGGGTCTCCCACCCACGTAGTTATTACGGCGTGTAATCACTTGATACGAATGGAGGTGAAAATTATCGAATGTCAGCTAGAATTCAACGAGCTTCTCTAATGAATGGTGAGTTGAGCTCACGATACCACTCGAACAAATTAACCGATTATAATACGAAAGCGGTGATAGCCTGCGTTCGCGTTCGATATGGAATTTGTTGTAATTGCATCCCAAACAAATGCCAGCTTTCCATCCTAGTGGTTAAGGTACAATACAGATTGATGTGAGAATTTAAAATGCCATAAGTAAATTTTGCTAACAAGCTCAATTGAACTACGAGTATGAGCACAGATAATAAATTTGTTTTTAAAGGGGACTTGCAATTCCATATTCTTGACGACTCACGTATATAATTGGTAAAGATTTTAAGCTTCCTACTCGTGGGGTCCGGATTCCAATCCTAGTGCCCGCACTTCTGACTTTCCGGAGTTACCTTTTTGTGTTCGAAATATTTGCAATTGCACCTAAAGTATTTATTGTCCCCTATGATAATATACTTTAAAATTCATGATAAAAAATGTTTTACGAGTCATGCAAAAGATTTATGAAATGTGTTTTATAAATGTGTTAAAGTTGCTGCTTAGTTTGAGCGAAGTCAGGATAGTGTAACAAATAACTGAACCTCTCAACAAGCCGAATGACTAATGAAATTCAAATTTGGAACGAATTAGTTTACCGAACGAATTATACCTACAATCGATCGTATAATATCGTTAGATCTAGGTACTCGATAATCGCTCTTCGGAAAACCTAAATAAACATTCGAAACCCAGATACGTATAATAAGATAATAAACAAGCCGAGAATCTGTGTATAATCTGTGTATATTTTAGTGACGTGCGCCACATTCGGACGAACCGCGCTGACCCCGGGTCGTTCTCGTCGTATCATAATTACCAGTGAAATAACCTGATTGTGATCACTGTACGCACACACGCATGCCTTGTTGTTTGTTGGGCCAGCGATGCTCAACCTTTTTTGACTACAAACCAGTACAGTAAATTATTTTGTTTTTCTCAAAGTAATTGACAACATTTGTAGTGATGTCATTTTGTTTTCATAACAGGTAATAAGAATCTAGATCTAAGCCATTTATGGTCAACTTTCAAGTAAAATTTTGTTTTGGTTCATTTACTGCACGTGACGATTTATAAAACCATAAAACAAAAAAAACAATAAAAATCATAAAACATGTGACCACTTATTTTCATGTGATTTATCTGTTCCTATAGCTTTTGTCTTAAAAAATAATAAAATAAACGGCTCACCGATTTGATTTCGACGCGAGACACTTCATTGTACTTAAGCGACAATAATTACCTCTTACCTTTCTATTCTGCTGGTTGTAAGCAAACACCACAAACATCTTAACAATTTTTACCAATCAAATCAAGACCTGATCTTTGAGATCTTTGAAAACTTTGAGAACCAAAGCAAACAACAATAATGTGCCAATGTCCGAGCACTAGTACGGCACCCCGGCGTCTCTCGAGCGGCCATTTTGTCTAACGCCTGTTAAATAGCCGCCTCGAGCCGTCGATACATCAATCAAACAAACAAACACGTAGCGTTTGAGCATATCTTTTTTTCGCTTCAATTAGATCTTTTGTAGTTCCTCTACAAAACGGGCATACCGAAATAAAATTAAACGCGTCGTTTAACATTTTCAGTGTAGTTGCCATTGTTGCTGATTCAATTGTTGGTGTTGGTGTATTGTTAAGTGGATCTTTGTTTTCTTTTCAGGATACCGTCCGCAAATACAAGTGATCGATTTGCAAGTGCGAATTGTATAGGCAGTTTTATCAAAAGTAACTCACTTTTGATAGCATTTTTTTTTCAATATTCAAAATTTCAACACGCTGTAGGTATCTATTATTATTGTAATAGCAGAAGATTGTTGTCGCTCTTGTCAAAAGTGAGTGACAGCTGTTTAGATAGGATGTTCTATTTTTCCTCTATTTTTGTGCTATTTAATTTGTTTGAAAAAAACATTTTTGTTAATAAGATTTTAGGCGTTTTTTACTAAATGTAATATGTTCCTTGCATGAAGCAGGGCTCGTGATTTCATTCATTGTTGTATGGTGGTATCCACCTTGAAACCTACAGAACCCTGCCTTGAATGGCTCGCTCTTGCTTTCTTTTTTATTAATTTGGCGTGGTAATAAAATTATCGATCGGATTAGAGACGTTACAGATTGACATTAGATAAGCCAGTGTCTATTGAGATAGGGTCAAATGGCAAATTGTTAGAAATCAGTGATTTAATGCTTACACGATCGCTTCGTTTTGTTTCAATAACGGTTAGTTGAGTATCTGCTTGTTTTTAAATTGTTTTTTGTTACTTGCACGTTATTCATTTTGGTAACTTGTTTTATAAGGTTTTTTTATTTGAAAAATCTTATACTCTATGATGATTACTAATTTATTTTGTAGGTCTCCTACCTGCGAAGTGAATGGCCGGGTTCGATTCCTGGTCGGAGCAATCATATGATAGTTAAATATTTCTTCACAGATCGCGAGTGTTATTATGTGTTACTTAGCTTGTTCCTGTTATCCACGACTCCTGGAATTCTAATAAGGTATAGGTATGTGTGTAAGCGTTTATTTAAATTAATATCATTTAGTATTTTGAATAAATATTATATGGTTCGAAACACCTGTCCTTTATCAATGAAAATTATGATTAAATTAAGTAATTTCAGCAGTTGTTAGTGGGGCTGATGACCACCAGTGATATTTCTTTAATGTTTATTTATGTTTCAGAGGGCAACATAAGCAACTCGATAGGCAGCAGTAATAAAGTAACCAAGCTAAGTTTCACACTTCAGGCATTCGGTGCCATACAACTTTTTTTTTAAACTTTTTTTAGACCTTTTATAAATTTTATACATATAGCATTGTGGAGAAGACAAAACAGTCCTCCTCAATCACGAGACTACCTACCGAGGAAAATCCTCAGTATGTTATCTATAGCGAACAATCAAATATCTAAGATGAGCACATTCGTAATTTAAATTCTTTAGTATCATTGAGCTTCGAAAATTAAATTTCATTTAAATAATTCAACTCACAAAATGGAACTCATATGTCGATCAGCTTAATTGATCATTCAACGTGAATCGCGCTAAACAGAGAATGCTCTTGTGCGTATAATAATGAAAACGTTCAATATAAAATATTTGAAAAGCAGATACTTAATCAATTTACAAAGATCACAAGCAGAGCACTCAATCATTCGTTTTTAGCCATAGATTAAATATGCTGTAATGAAGTGCGACAACTTTGTTGGTAAGAAAAAGCACTTATAAGTAACGTCGATAAGAGTTTTGTTGCTACACTCAACTTAGTATTTGTGGCAAAATATTGATTAATTGCAAGCCACATACGACGTAGGTAAACATCACCAGCCACTGATCAAATCTGAACCCCTTCGCTCGATATGTGTGGAATCGGAATAGGGAATCAAAATTCATAATAAGTGTGTGAGTTTCTTTTAGTTTCTACCTAATATAAATTTTAAACGTTAAGATATTCATTCATCTTAATGATTGAAAATTATTTTCAACACACTTGCTCGTAAAGTTGCTATTTTTTCTTTAGTCTTACGCCCGGAATGCGGTTTATTACGCACTAGTGCGTTTTACTTTTCATTGCCGCACTAGTGTTTTTCTTATTCCACTTTTTTTTTAATATCCGTAAAGAGGTTGTTATCGAAAGATTTATTATTTTGTAAATAAATAAACTTGTTGTACTTAGTCAAAATCTGATAAGATAAGATTATACTTCATCTAATTATCTATTAAAGCATTTAAAAAATACAATATTTTAAATCATTAATTACCGTAAATTCCTATTAGAAATACATAATTATTTAGTTTAATATATTGTGGCTGAATGGCGGTGTTCTTTGCCTCTGGACTTAACCTGCGCGCCTGCGCGCGCATAGTTATTCAACCAAAGATACGGCGCGCGAAAAAATAAAATAAACCTCCGCGCCATTTTGTGCAAACATTTGTTCGTTTATAAAATTTATAAACCAACCATTTAAATTTTAAATTTAAAAACCAACGTGTGCTATACGGAAAAATAGAGAAGCGCTTGAGTCGTAATTTCCACACCGTTTTAAACGAAGCCCTAAACCTAGCAAATCACTTTAGTAAACAACGTTAAATAGGCTTGTTTAGTGTCGACGGCTTGGCAATTCTGCGTAAATAATCTTTGCATCGCGTCTGACAATTCGTCAGCATCGTCCGGGAATTCGGTAAAGGGCAATCTTTAGCCGATTGGGTGCGACCTTATCTCTCTTTATGGTTTGATCTTAAAAAGATTTATGATAACGCACGGTCGGTCGAAGCCCACAAATACTTTAAAATAAATGACAAGGAGTCAACTTCCAATTGTGATGGAAATGCTTTCTGCAGTAAAATTAAACGATAATCCTGCCGTTTAGAGAGATTTAAATGGCTTAGAGGCTTTATTGTGTCTGCTGCGTGTAGTTGGGACTGATCTTGTCCAATTTTATGTCCCCACCTGAGACGCTTCAGTGAATGTTTATGTAGAAGTTTTATAGAGCTTGTTAATCTTTTTATTAAATCGTCCGTAAGACCTGCTCCAGAAATACGTTTACGCAATTTATAACAATGATATTTCTCTTTTACCACCAATCTATAGGTTAATTGCTAATTTACTTGATTGTCGGCTATTTGCATACAGAACTCTTGTTCATTTTATTATGTAAGTACCTAATAGGGTATGTGAAGGTAGAGTAAGGATGAAGGTATGGAAACTGTTTTTTATAAATGTTAAAATTTTATCTTCTATTTTTTCCACTATAAATATGAGAACAGGTGTTAAAATGATAAAATAATTAATAGAGCTTTTTAATTTTATTTACCTTCATTTAATTACGACGTAAGTTTTTTCATGAATGAAAAAAAACCAAGAACAAAATACAGATAAATGCAACCAACCATCCACTTACTCAAATAACTGAAATAAATTATTAAAATTGTACTCTTTTAAAATAAAACTCAAAGATAATCTCTAAGAAAGCACTTCGACATGAAACCTCCCAGCCAAAAAAATAAATGAAAAATTCATTCAAAACTCAAGTCATACTCGCACCAAAAGGATTCAATCGTTTCTTATTTACAGCTTCTATATGTAAATTATTTGGGTTTATTTTTCCTTCCCATTTGTAATACCCCGACATAATATCACTGATCAAATCAAGATACGTGGCATTACACCTCTCAAATTAACCAATAAAGCATCACGGATAAAATTATAATAATAATGTAATCAGAGGATGTATCTTTTGAAATTATTTCGAAGCACCTCAAGCCACTGAAATGATTTTATCCCTCATTGCATAGTTTCTTCACGTGGCTGTTTTTTTAACATCCAATTTTAAGTAAAACTTTTGTAATGAATGTCAAGTATTTGATAAAAAAAAGTCATGTACCTAAGCAAAGAATCTATCAATTACAGGATCGTATTCTCTCAACTCCAATTAATATTAAGAACTATAGTAAAAATTAATTTCCTTTTTTAATTAGGTTAATTAAAAGTAAAAAAAATTTAATTAAAAGAATTAAAAAAATATTTTTTTTCAAATGTAAAAGAACACGATACTAACAGTTTAATCAAAATTTCACAATATTTAGCACTACAGAGGAAACTTTGGTTTTAATAAAATAATTCAATATTATTGCATTAAGTGCATTTATGGGGTGTGGTCCGTGTGGTGTACCGGATAAGTGAGCGCGCATCTTATGCGTTTTTCGAGATATGGGGTTGTTGTATTAGAAAGTGTATAGAGTTGGACAATCATTACAAATTGTCTGATTTTAATTGAAATAGATTCAGTATTTCCATTTCATAGGATAGTCTTTGCTTTACCGTTTCTCGTCTTTAACTTTACACGTTTTGATGCTATTATTATTATTAAAGGGATCTCAAATTATGTCATTCTTCGTCGTTTCGCATGGACAACCAACTATAGTCTATTCTGGATATAACATAATAAACACGATCATGATTTTGCAATTTATAATTTTAACTAATAACTACTACTGGAAAAAAAAATTGTTACTGAACTGATTCTGTTGACAAAGATGGAACGTGTTCACTGTAAAACAAATATTCTGTAAGTCTGACTGTTTATTCTAACAACTGTGCATACCACGATTTTCTTACTAAATACCTACGACAAATTTAAGTTTAGACGGAATGAGAATAAACTTAAAATTAAATTTTTAAACCTGGTAATTCTAGTAGATATGTTGTTATATAAAAACTAACCCGTAGGCGTCGCTAACGATTTCAAAACTTAAGCAAGCCATAGCACGTCCACTGTATGGCATTGTTATTGTATCGACCGACCGACCCTGCAGCTGCAACCAAAGTTTATCAATTCTCAAAGACACATCAAGAGAACCTTATAAATAACATCATAACAACCAAATTTGTCCAAATCTCGTGTAGTCCTCAAACCCATCAAATGTTCAATTTGTTTGGTCAACGACACTTAAACACTACTTATTAAAAATGTAGACAGGAATTATTTTTATTTCCAAACCCTTTATTGTGGCCTAATCGAATTCATAAGTTGTTCGGGACAATCCCAACATTAAATGTTTATTTGTATGCCTGTGTTCAAGTGAAATCCTTATAAAAATGCAAAAGGTAATGCAATTAACACTGTTTACTTTAATTCCTTAGTTGTCTTGTGGGACCACCAATAAAGTCTCAGTTGAATAAAAATAGTTGACGGTATCGACATTCTAGTGTTATAAGTTAACGCGAACTCATAATGATTAGATCGTGAGTGAGTGGTCCATAAGCTATGATAGCGAGAGCTATGGTATTAAATCCACAATAATTAAATCTGCAATTTAATACAAATAATAATAACACTCGTAGACCTAGTCAGCGGTAAAACAATAAAATTTCTAAATTATATCGATAAATATTTGAGAAATAAGGTTCTGGAGCGGCGATGGCATCTTTGATATCGCAGAAAAAAGCCGTAAATTACTACGATAGTATTCATTATAAAAAATTCTTAAGTTGTTTCAAAATCCTTCAATATGCCGCAATGAAACGGAATCCAAAAAGTTAACCCGCATATCAATTCTATTAATGAGCTGGTAGAGTTTGAAGGGGCGAATTTTCACCGAATTTTCGCACTAATGCAAAATTGTCAAAATATACATTCGTTCATCTGACTCTTACACCACGATATAGGTATTTGAATCTCCGTGTAAATGTTTGAAAATAAACAAATATTTACAATACACCACTTCTAATACAATATCCCATGGAGTGCTATGTAAACTTATTTAGCATTGGACATCGTCATCGGTCGTGCGGAGAAAGTCGCGTTGTGTTAATACGTAACCTGTGACCCTGTAGCTAGTTAAAGGTGCTCTGTGCTATCTAATAGTTGTTCATACTTACAGTTGGATCGGTTATATCCTTGTTTGAATGTTGACACAGCGCTCTCAGATTTTTTTCTAAAATTCTAGGATTAAATTATGTAAGTATATTTTAAAAGCATTTTTATGCCTCACAAAGTATTTTAAACATTTGCTTTTAATTCTAACTTTACGAAATAAAGCGGCATTGAACCCATAACTGTCCCACTGCTGGCTTAGTGCGGATTGGTTGACTTCATACATCCTTGCGAACTATATTTCCCACGATGCGTTCTTTCATCAAAGTAAATTATTATTAATTTCAAATTAAAACATATTTTTATGAAAATTTTAGTTGCGACTGGAACTTGAAACCAAGCGCACCTGTTCGGGAGTTCAACATTGAAACGACTTCGCTATTTCGACTTTCAACCCTCTCTCCCCGAAAAGTCATTATACAATCTACCAGTAACGGCCGACTTAATATCCAAAACCTCAAGGTTTTTAATATCGCCGGAGAAACGTCTGGCTCACTAAACTGTCGTCATTCGAAAACCGAAACAATCCGTACAGTCGTAAAAGATCCGAAACACAATGCATCAACAATGGGAAGCTGGGGATATTTATTGGACGATTTTATTGGTCGCTTGAAGAAATTAAACGTTCACATATATCACAATGATTGATAGGCGACGTATGTAGTCAGGTAGTGATATGGACTTGACGTAATTTAAACCTGTATGTAGCTTACTTAAATTATTGAAACTTAATTGCTATAGTAACAAGTTTTTTACTCAAAACCATTTACGTTAAAAAAGTAACAAATAATATAAATATTGTTATGCCCTGAAGCACAATGTTAAGCAAAAAAAATTGTATATCTCATACCATTTAAAGAAGGAAAATGTGAGATAAAAACCGGCCAAACGCGAGTCGGACTCGCGCACGAAGGGTTCCGTACCATTATGTATAAAAACGCCAAAATCTGGTCTGTTGTATAAAAGCCTCACTTAAATATTTAATTGTTTTATTGTAGCCACATGTTACGCCCAACGCCATCTCTTGGAGCGAAAGGTAACTAAACTTACGTAACTAAACTTACGTCGGGCACCCACTTAAATATTTATTTTATTCTGTTTTTTAGTATTTGTTGTTGTAGCGGCAACAGAAATACATCATCTGTGAAAATTTCAACTGTGTAACTATTACGGTTCATGAGATACAGCCTGGTGACAGACGGACGGACGGACGGACGGACGGACGGACAGCGAAGTCTCAGTAATAGGGTCCCGTTTTACCCTTTGGGTACGGAACCCTAAAAAGGAATCTCAAAGTCCCAAATAGAATACGATGTCAACGTTTGGCTGCTCATCGCGAAAGAGGTCAAACTGATCAACCCGGCGGGCACGGAAAGATTAAATTTATAATGATAAAATAATAAATAGAATCCTTACGTACTTTAATGAAGCTTAATCATTAATTATTTCATTACGAAGTTACCTTAACTATGTCGCATATATACCTATTGCAAGCTGTAACTATGCACACGTTATTTTAGATTTTGATCATAAATCTACAATCACATTAGATTTATTCAGTCAATAATTTGATAATTCTAATGAAACCAAAACCTACAGAGGATACACTGTATGCATCATAAGATTAACATATCCTAACAAGAAGATGAACCAATAACCAATAATGTATAAAGGCTGACTCTAATACATATTAATACATTTCGAACTAATTCTAATACATTGGATATCGTTCAAAAATGTATCTTTAGTCTTACTTTTACTCTTAAAACCTTTAGTGGCTTTGCAATAGAGGTTACAATTGAACAAAACTATTGGGAAGATACAACGTTATAGCTAAAAGTGAAATAATTTCACTAAGCGCCTCGGCCAGTCTTTTGCACAGAACCATAAGATTGAGAATTGGTTAAACCTCCAGTTATAGCTCATAACTCTGGCACAACAGCACGAATACTTGTTCAGAGGTAAGCTGAGGGTGTCAAGTCATCGCTTGTTAATCTATATTAAAATATACCTCATTGTTTCACTTTAATATGAAAACTTAATCAAAGGCTTAGGTTTGAACAATGAACGGCAAAAAGCCGTCTTGCCTAACTTGTATGCTTACAAATGACCAGTGGGTTTGTTTAGATTCAGATAATAAATTTGAATAGTTTTGTTCTTCGTTTAAAGAAGTTTTTTGTATAATTTTATTTGAAGGCATGATTAAATGAATACCATGACTAATTTAGTGAAGCATGTAGATAATAAATAAATTAATGGCCTTAGGTTCTCAGAATTTTGTTTGAAATTTAATTATCTATCGCAATCAATTCATTGACTTCTTTTACTTCCCACAATAATTGAATCAACTTCACTGAAATTCCATCAAAATATTTTTCATTAATTCACGAGGAAAATCAATTGTGTACGCCGACTTAATATTCAATCACCAATTAAATTTCACAACCATTCCAATGAAACAATATTCACAGCGGTAAAGCTTTAAGCTAATCAGAACGCTAAAGATTGTGTCGGAAGACAAGGAATAAAATAGAAAAAAAGAAACAATCATAAATACAATAGCGCAAGTCATAGAGTTTCCAACGTCGGCTCTCAATAGATCGAGGCGATAGTCCTAGCTGGGTGTTTGCCAGTTCAATTATCATTACGAGACGATTCAGGCAAGTCACCGTGCTGTGGGTGACCCGCATTAAATCGGTTAATTCAAACTATTTATCAACTCCATTCGTTATGCATAGGATCAGATTTTGAAATTGTTTGATGATGTTATGGCATTCGGGCCATTGTGTGCCTCAACTCCGCCTGGCTTAGTTCGATGGGAGTGTACTATGCTAACCGAGGTGTGATTGAATCTATTGATCCTCGGGAGTAAAACTGTAATAAAATAACGAGCTATCTACAACAGTGTCACGGAGCGAGTGAATGTCCAAAACTAAAGCATGAACGGCGTAAGTACAATGAGTCGATTGTTCACGTTCAATGAATAGATTTACAATGCACGCCTGACACAAATGAGCACCTAATTGGAACGTTACGATATCACACACTAAAGCCGTGCAATGATCGTGTGATAGCCTAAATTCCCACATTGTAAAGGATTTGATTGTAATTCACAAGAACTTTATCAATATTTTATAAAACTTTAGATAAATTGGTGATTTATTAAGATAACGAGGACTTACCTTTTACTACAAAGGTGATACGCTGGATTTTATTAGGAAATAATATTTAAAAGGTCGAATTAACCGTGCAAATCGATAACCTTTCCCCTATCATAGGAGATCGCAATGAGAGTATAAACCTTGATCGAACAAATTTATAAGCAACTTCAGTAAATAGCGTGAAGTAAGTTGTTGTATAATTCATAAATCCGATTTCTAACAAGTAAAATTATGGAACAAAAGTAATAGCTTCATGGAAAATCGCAATTGAGGATAGCTTTGTGTACTCCACGATCGCTCTTTTCCTCGGTTCTCCACAAACTGCATTTTACATTTAGTCTTCAGATTTTCTCTCATAGTAGCATCTATGTGCTTATATTTTAACGAAGCTTGATAGCTAATTTAATTATGAACAAATTCAAATTCTAAAGTATTCGAACAAAAACAATGATATAAACAATAGAATAGAACTTTGACTTCAATAGCGACATAATCGAGAAATTATCTAGATTATCAGTTTGGAAGTAGTAAATATTTTCTTTAAAGAAGCACAAGAGAACATTGTCAGGAGAGCCAACACAGCACAAGCTAACTTTACATGTATACATAATAACGTAACAGACAATGACAGTCGAAGGGTAGGCCGACCAGTAGCGATCGCTGATAACCTCAAAGCCTATTTGGTGACATTTTGAAGTGTGTCACTCAGGTCTCGCGTAGCATCGTGTCGTGACGCCCGAAGTGGCGACTTCGTGATCCAAATTAATTAAAACAGAGACACAAAACTGAAGCTATCACGATTGCTTTCAAGCTTTGGGATAGTGTGGATGTGGCGTATTGAGGTGACTGGATAACCGAAGTTTGTGTTAGTCTTACTACTACACTACTACAAAATTAGGAACATTTTGGACTTAGGACTCAACGTACAAAACCACTTTGGTACTCTTAAATACATTTTGCAAATGAACATCCAGCAATCACCCTTCAGCTACAATGACAACTTTGCCCGACCCGGAACAAATATCAAATTAATCAAGGTTGATTAATTCAGTAAACAGACATTGTTATTAACAACTTTAGTTCATCTGTCCGTTTATAGGTCTGAGAACTGGTACTGTTATTTAAAATTAATTCTATGAGCTCCTTTTAGTGGTCATTTAGTTAGTAACCGTTATGAAAAGTATTTGTTTAAATTACAAATGTATAGTGGCATCTATGTAATATCTTGCTTTATCATGATCTTTCTCCGTTTCATTCCTTGTCCTTCTATTGAATATATTTAATCTCACCTTTTGCTATGTCTGCTAAATTTATTCATTCAATAACATATTTTTCATATTTTGTACATGTTAATTCACAGTAATATATCAATGAACGTGCTAAATCGCAGAACTAATTGGGCCGCATAAAAATGCAGTACCAATCTTCAACAAATCATACAATCGATAACTCGTTGACAACAAACGCGATATTAAAACGAATCAGACATATCCATACGGTGGAGCTCATAAAAATCATGACAGAGGCCCACCGCTGAGCAGCATGAGTATCCACACGCCAACCGTCAGATTTCAAAATACAATATGCTAATTAACAAAGCTCTTTTTTTGATTTGCGCTACGAACTCTCAGAAACGAATGCAAATTCACGACGGGCCTTTAATTACGTTCCAAACACGACCAACGACGGTGTTAAAGATGCAGTTTTAAGAATTGTCTGTTTGTCCAGCGAGCAGCGAGATTTAAATGGTAAGCCGATTTACCGGGCGCATTCACAATGACTATGAAAATGTTTATTACTAGCTTTGTAATCAAGGATGCCTCCACCGCCTCTACGATGTATTATTTAGTTAATGTAAAGTTAATTTTTATTTTAATCAAAATAAAATAGAATGCTTATTATTTAATACATTTATTAATGTTAAAAGCCTTTTGAAAAACTGGAGACCTTTTTCTTGATTTATGATTGTCAAATATCCTAAGTAACTTTTAAAATCCAGCTGTTAGCGATTAATGAAAAATCACCTCTTAAATGACGCTCAAGCGATGTCACCATTAATAATGACAACCGCGCGTTCATCTTTAAATATTTCTGAGAACCCTCTCCTTTAGTGTCGAACTTCGCATCAATACAAGTCATAATAGATGGGCACGGAGTTGTCACCGATCGACAATAGCGAAGGATTTAATTCTATCCGTCATATCAACCAAAAAGGGTAGTTCATTAAATAATGCATTCCTCAAGTATTATTCTTCGAAAACTGGTAATAAAAATAATAACAAGAGGGCCACCCTGCCAAGTGCTATCAGCTCCATCTGTTGTCGCTGCGGACAAACTCGCCTAATGAACGATGATAAATCATATTCGAGAGGCGGCTTGTGGACCCGTCCATGTTTTTCTGGTTAAATGATATGCAACGTCTCTCTGTTGGTTACAATGAATACACTGAAGCTTTATAAGCGAGCGATTTTTTGTTACACGTACTAAAATGAAAATGTATGTTGTTCTGGTTCGAAGTTCGTCCCAGGTGAAATATTTATAAGAGCGTGTTGTAAGGTGTTCCTCGCCCCGTGTCCCTGCCCGCACAGTATTGTGCTTACTAATGATTTTATGCAAATGCAGCCTCTTTAGATCGAAGTCTTAGCGCGATCTCAAACCGTCAGGCACCAAGCTCATTATTAACAATTTGAAATATGAGTTGGGAATTTTTAATAATGTATAGGGAAATAAATTACTTTTTTATTGAGTGTCAAATGGGTCGAGTCTTGTATTTGTTGTAATTTAAAGAGGCACATTTTGCACATTAAATTGAGGTTTGAGTTATTGTATTTGTATCCAGAAATATATCTAAAAGTGTAACAATTATTAGGTATAGGAAAGGCCAATATTTGGTCAGTCTGGCAAAAGGTTCATTCTTGACCTAATCATCATCATCATCATCTCAACCCATCATGGCCCACTATTGAGCACGGGTCTCCTCTCAGAATGACCTAATACTTATGTGTAATTTATTGAAATAAAAATTTAAGTAGGTAATATACAAAGATTTATATCAAAAGATGTTTGTGGCTTAATTTTAAATTTTTACAAGCTTTATTCAATGTTAATAATTCTCAAACGAGCAGATGAGTCACAAACATCAGTTTTACCAAAGGTTTTATCGTATCATCAGTTTTATCAAAGAAACAAGGAAGAATAAAGAAGAAATAAGAAAGTATCTTACTAATAGGCATTTCAGCAACTACGAATCGGATCACGAAAAGTCTGTGGTGACAACGATATCACGAAACCTGAATCACGCTATCGAAGATTTCTACACTGCTCGCATACAAAATCCTTGACATCGGCAGTTGCGGTCTCAGCCACCCTCCAGGCATGTCGTCTCACCTGGCGGGAGATCTCCCTTTTCCAAATGTCGTTTAGCAACTGACGAAAGCAAGAGGGTAGAAGCTAGCCATCCGAAGTTTAAGAGACATGAGATTGGTACCAGGACTTTCGGCCGCCCTAATTTACCCAAACAGTAAATAGGGACTAGGTATTATTATTCAATCATAGGTCGGTCACAATTATCATAGGCGGCAGAAGAATTTAAAAAATCAATTTCAATTCTATCATCATTACTAACATTAATCTTAAACAGTGTTCTTTCGTGACAATCTGTCTTGCTATCTCTACTTTAGACAAGGTCGGTTACTACAAGGACAATAAGCTTCATTAGGAGATGAATAATTACGCATTAAACGTTGACGCGCCGCAGTCCCACGTTCTTCCGTCAAGAACAAAGGATGCGGTTAATCGTTACTTAACCTTAATTTCTATAATTACCGACCACTCACCATCCATTGACGTTGTGATTTATTAACTCACAGAACGGTAGCTTAACATCTAAACGCTAAACAGTTCGAAACTTCAAACATCGAAGAGTAGATACGGTGTAGAGTGCAGTGGAGATTTACTTTGATGATATACTTGTGTAAACGTGCATGCATTTAGGTGTAGTGTTAGCAATGCTAATTTTGTATTTATTCATCTGCAAATAATATCAGGAAGAATTTTAAGCAAAGGAAATTTATCGTAAATATTTAAGTTAAAGCCTATTATTTCTCATCTCCTATGTGCAGAAGTATGGTTTGTGAAAAAAGTCTTAATGAAAAATTATCAAACATTTTTCGATCATGTTTTTTGTGTACATTATAAAAAACGTGTGTGTATACTGTTAAAAAAACATAACCTGTACATGTAAAATAATTAATTACGAGTAATTAGAGCCCACTGGCGCACGTTTTATTCGCAAATTGGTGATTTAATAAAATTCCTTTCACAAGCATCAAGGTTATTACTAAGATAATATATTTGATTATTATTTTCCTATGCGTGCTCTATTCTAATTCTTACTCTGCGGTTAAACATTTGCTAATGTACCTTTGTTGGGACCGTGAGAAAAAATACTTCGTGCTTTCAAATTAACAAATCAGGTAATTTGAAGTTTGTCCAATTAGCCTGGGAAGCTTGTCTCACGTCTTTAGTTGCTTGCTGTTATTATTTGTATAACTTTGACAAAGTTTTGACCTGGTGACTGAAGTCGGTAGGAAGAGATTATTAATCTATAATGGTGGTGACAAATTACTTTAATCGCCGCTTTTATGAAATCCTCACTAAATTTTTAATGTGACAACTCACCTTGAATGACCATGATTTATACATAATTTTTTATGTACATATTTTTTTGGAAATTACTTTAATTGTAACTAACAATCATCTAACAATGCTCTTTAGTATGCATGCAGGTAGTGGCAATAAATTAAAGTATTTTCATATCACTACATATAGTTTTGGAAGACAATTTTTGCATGTGAATATAAGGATAAAAATAAGTATTTTCTAAGTTCTATAGAGTTATCAATATCATAAAGTAATTATAAATTGTAATTTTTAACTATCCATCCTGCCTTCTCAGTTATAAATAAGTGGAAGCTCCCTCTTAACTTTGAATTATTGAAAGGTTCTACTCGTAGACCACCTATTATTGCAATATCCGATATTAGCATTTAAGCTATAACCTTTAAACGGTCACGACGGGTTATTAGTCAAGTATGGCAGGAATGTTCATCAACCTTTGCCTAAGAAGGGCTAATTAATATCAACGAGCACAATGCAAACGAAACACAATATTACAGACACGACACCACGGGAATTAGCAGGAAATACCGAACATTTACAACGTTAAGGAAGACCTGCAAATGTTTAGACATTGCCCGATTTTTATCCTACATCCATATGTTTTATAAAGGTTGCTAGCTAGACCTTTATGACAGGAATAAGCCGAGGAATGCTTCATTTAGTAATCACCTTCACACCTTCACTAATCTCCGGAAACATTTTAATGGGACCTTCACTAGAAAACAGAGGAGGTTGTAGAGCAACATAGCTAAAAATTAATAATAAAGATAAAAATAAATAATAAAGATGAAATAAAGATAGAAAGAAGGCTATTTTTAATTCCGGAAATCCTGCTGGATCAAGATTTAAGTGGGAAAAACTCTAACACGTACGAAGTCACGGGCATAGGTGCCTATTTTTAAATAAAAGTGAGGGGCAGTCACAGTTTAATAAAAAAAATATTTTATCGATTTATAAGTCCAATAACCCATAACACTTCCTCTAGAAGAATGAAATCACTTATCGATCTAGCAATACCAGATTGCTATGTACAGTCACATAATGCATAGGAGGAATCTAGCCGTTGTTTACTGAGTAAGTGTTGACCATTCAAGAACAATTTTTCCAACAGTATTACATACTGCTATCTTTAATTTTCATAAAGGGTTTTTGATGCTTATCTCTTGTCTTGTTCTAGAATCAATCTTTAAATTAATTATATCAATTGGGACGGGAAACTGAAAGTGCATCATTATAATAATAATAACGCTTCACACTCAAAGCCCCACACTAGGATTCCCTGTATCGTGGGCACCTTGGACAACACACAAGACAAGGACACACATACCCAGACCGAGAACAGAAATTTAAACTCATCATTCAAATTGCCGCCTCGCTGGGAATCGAACCTAGGACCCTCGGAACAGCGTGCCGGCGCGGTGGCGTGTTAACCATTGCGCCATCCGGGTCGTCATTATCATTTAGCAGTTATTTATGTTAAAAATAGGAAATCAATTTTAGATAATTATTTGTTCCTAAAAATGCGATTATAAACGCCTTAAATTATTTATCTAGTATCGTTTATTTTTACCAAGCCTAGAGGCATGCAAATTAAAAGCTGAAAAAAAAACACAGGAACATCTCTAAGTTGTTAACTCTTTGGCAATATTGCACGCCTGCTTTGAGGAACGGTCCGCGGTATCGAATGTGACGCCAATTAATATGTCGCGATCAAATCAGAAGTGATACTACAGTACACACCCGAAGATACTGTTCCCTACAGTTGACGTTGGAGTCACGATGGCTTCTGCTGCTACTTTCTCGTTATGTAATGATTCTTAAATTTAAGACGTAATCTATGTGTATTTAAAAGAAAGGAAAGATACCATTTAAAAATCCATTAAATGTGCAGACACCCCATTTGATGGTCGGTGGTCATCGTTCAACACGAAGGCGACACCGTTACCTTATCATTCTATAAAAAGGAGCAGAGTCTCTCAAGCCTCCAGTTAGTTCGAGGAATACCTAACAACATATATTATATACAACAACGTGTTTGGTGGCTGACTCAAGCACATTACATGTTCATTCAAAAATTATTATCCTTTACTTGGGTTTAATAAATCTGGGAGTTTGTCATTAAGGTTTTCAAAGATAGGGTAAGCTTAATTTAGTAAAAAATAAACCTAACTGTGCACGATGGATGACAGTACACAAACAGATGAAGATGATAATGATGCTGATGAAATCTCGAACCTTTTATTTAAACTACACCGACTTAATGTATTTTGCTAATGTGACCAAACGATGTATCTGAAGCTTTCATAATGCAAATCTGACAAATACATCTCAGAATAGACCAACAAAAGACTTAACAATTGACAGAAGTGTGTTAATGAAAAAACCCACCCAGGTTCGAACATGATTAAGGCTTGTCGTAGAGCCTCGTATTAGTCAGTCACAAACAGAGATTCACAATTCTAAATCTTTTAATTGGCATTAAGTATGACGACAGATAGTGACTTGCCTAATCCGCTTTGTAATGATATACACATAGAGCGGCTGCAACAAAGTTTCGTCCTCATTAGATCTTTATAAATTAAATTATGTACTATATCTACTCGTCTACTAATTTAGAAAATAGGTAATTAAATGTTCAAATTATGATTTTTTTGATAATTTATTCAATAATTTAGTTTCTTTGTTTTATTTGCTTTTTAAAAAGATTTAAAACCAAAAACAAACGGTTCGATTAATACAATAAATAATATTATATTTAGAGATGATTCTGTACAAAAATATTTTCCATTTTAACATAATCCAAACTTAAAAAAGATGAAAATTATATTCAGTTAAAATCAAGCAACAGCTCTATGTAGATGAATGCGTGGATGCCATTCTAATCTGTCACGTCTAGGAGGTCGGTCGGTGTAAAGTTCATCAATGCTGAATTCAATTATCGATTACACCATTGTGTTCCGCTCTTTCGATTTATATTTAAATACCAGACATTTACGAGAAATGTATTGTGAAATTAGATAACTATTTTATTGTATTTGTCGAAAGGACCGCCCGCGCCGAAGTGCCGTGCCACTCTGGGTTTCAAATAGTTTGAAATTATCGCGTTCGTGTTATCACGATAATTAATATGGCGAATAAATTGATATGAAGTTAAAATATACCTACCATTGAATCAAATAGCATGGATCAAACTAGATCTGCATAAAATGATTGTCATCCTCTTGCTTTAAAAGGCTCAAGACTGGATGGACTAAATCGAAGATGTATGGATTTAATGGGTTCTCTGTTGTACTATACATATTACCTACTATGCATACTCCAAACAGGAAAGCGCTAGCCTACTCCTCCTTCTCCTATCGCCATAGCCACAACGTCGTCCACTGTTTAGCAGGGTGCATACATTGCATTTGTTCATAATAATATATACACATACTACTTAATAAACAGGATTCATAATATTGGAATTATTAGATATGAATTTAGTTCGTGAGTTAAATTAAAATTTAGGTATAAAGTTTACTAAGTATTAAAATTAACGGTAAAAAGAGTGCTGAAAAACACAAATCAGCTGAGAGTCTGCGGTCAATTAAACATAATTACATTTGTATCACGTTACGTAGAAGTTATAAGAGAATAATTTCTCTTTTGATCAGAATGCTAAAGGAGATGTTTCAAAATGTATGGAGCCCCGGCCACCACTTTGTACACCATACTCAAAAATGGAGAAACACAATTAAAACAGTTTTCAATCATCCAATTCCTTTAAATTGCTTTTGTTTTGTGGTATAACACAAAAATGTACACTTGAAATTGCAACACAAAAACAAAAGTCTGTCATGGCGGTAAGCTGTCATCACACGTCATGTTGGTTAATTTGATAGAAGTTTGACATATGTACCTACAATTCTGTCATTTAAAGTGACAGTAGACAGTTCGCGATCTATGATCAATGACAACTTGGCAAGACGCCATGTTGAAAATTGATAAAAATGAATTATAAATACAAAATTTGTACCAGAAAAGTATGCATTTAAGCAATTTATCTTTATTTTTCCCAAATTCCATGAATTTTTCTCGATTTTTCGAGGTACTGTACATATTGTGGGCCGGATTTGAAACATCTCCTTTCACTTCATAGTTGTCTTCCAATAACCTCTTATACAGCTCGAATAATAAAAAAATACAATTCAATAACCACCCGAATCACTTCAATCTATTAACGCACAAAAACAACGAACGTAACTGCTATTCATCTGATGAACGAGTAACGTTATGCGTGGGAGGGGCTAAATCATCTTAACATACAGAAGCTCTCCAATTAAGTGATAACGTTGTCTCATAAACAAAAATGTATCGGTACAGAGTAGCCCAACGACAATTTCCTTGGTGGTCTCCTGCGTTGTAATCTGTCATCCGAACTGTCAAATTACTAACGGGCGAACGGGCGATCGGCTACCGAACGTGTCGTAGATAACGCTCGACGAACATAGATTATGATATGGATAGACTTTAATAGATCGAGACGTTTTATCGTACGGAAGTACTGACTTGTCCTTCTTTGTGATATTCTTGGGGCTAATTGATTTTAAAGTCAAAACAAATCGCTGCTTTTCATGAATACTCGCACAAAACAAAATTTTGAAAATAACAGTTTATAACACAGCCAATTCCAAAATAGTGCTTATTTCATGCTCAGTAAGACTCACATTCATAACGGCAAAACCGGCATAATGGCGCGCAAAAATGTTGTTTTGTGATTGGTTGATTTATCACGCCATATTTGTGCAACAATCTATGTTCGCCAGTTGCTATTATTGTTTTCGCGAGAGCACATGAAACTTTCTAGAATATTATCTTATTTCCAAATAATCGAGTGTTAAAAGTGTTAATTTAGGCAATATTTTCTACAATATTGATTTATTTTGAGTTGCTTGAATATTGAAGATAAAATTGTGTCTATTTTCGATCATAATATTTTTAATAAAAAGTGCTGCATTTCATGCTATTTTGATTTATGTTCCTATTCATGATAATATACTAAAACTCATTTTGTAACAAGTCGAATGACGTGCAGTTTTTAATTATTAATTATGGTACTTGATGACAAAAACCAAAATATTTCGATTTTGATTAAACTTTGATTAATGCCCTTTCAATGTATATATTTTATTTTTCTATTGATAAAATACATGAAAAGATAAGAGAATTAATATTTTGTTTAATTTTTAAATGGCTGCCCTGTAAAATGTGTGTTTTTTGGATTGTGTGGTTATTCGTGTAAACCAGCGAAATGTGGATGATAGTTGAATTTTTGTTTAAAAGTAGAAAATAATTCTTAATTAAAATTATTTGATTTAACTTTGAAGCTATTTGATTTCGTAACAGGATTTAAAAAGATTTAACATACCTTTTTTTTATTCAATCAAAACGTTTACAAATAAGATCAAACTTTATAGTTGTCTTTCGTAAATTAAAGATCGTATAACCCAAGTGACAACTGTTTTATTTAAAAGTGAAACTTATACACTTACTCGATTTAGTTCTCATTTCATTTCATTTCAATGATATACTTATATGTAAGTATATCAAATTGTTAAAAGTAATATATTTGCGTACCCACTACAATTTTATTACATCACAGTTCTTTACAGAAATAAAAATTGTTTCTTATTACACATTACAGTTCCTTCAATGAAGTCATAGTTCTAAGCAACTTTAATCTTTGACGAGGCATAAAATAAAATGAATGAATGTAGGCGTACTCAAGACACCTGATAGGTTTTGTTTTATTTTTTACACGGAATTTTAATTAATTTTCGCTGTCAACCACGGTCAAACAAAACGTACGTAATGATTAATTGGGGTTTTTAAACCGTGGGTACCTGCTTCATCTGTGTTATCAGTTCATTTGTCAAATGTACCATACGCTGAGTTACCCTTGAGTTAATGATTAAAGGATAAGATGGGTTGGATTGTCCTTACTCGAGACCACGATAAAAATGTTATTGCTGTATCACTGGTGTAGTTTCTGTTATAAAAACATCCTTTTGATATAAATCATCTTCATCATCATCTCAACCCACCATAGCCCGCTATTGAGCTCGGGTCTCTTCCCAGAATGAGATGGTTAAAGCCGTAGTCCACTACGCTGGCCAAGTGCGGATTGGCGGACGATTTTTTAAAATATAAAACTAGCTTCCGCCCGCGGCTTCGCCCGCGTGGATTTCGTTTAAACTTCACCCCCCTATTTCACCCCCTTAGGGGATGAATTTTGAAAAATCCTTTCTTAGCGGATGTCTACATCATAGTGGTTATATGCATGCCAAATTTCAGCCCGATCCGTCCAGTGGTTTGGGCTGTACGTTGATAGATCACTATGTCAGTCAGTCACCTTTCAGTAATATGTATATATTTAGATAGATAGTCGTGTTATTAACTAGCTGTTGTCCGCGGCGTGACCCACGTGTAAGTTCTTTTGAGTGATTTTTAAACTTTCATCCATAAGTTTAGCCAAGGGATTGTAATAGGTATGCATCAATTACATACGGTTTTACATATCTACCTATACATATTTAACAGAAAGGGTTCCAAATCTACTCCGTTGCCTAGATAATAATAATGCTGCCTGCAAATCGAGGGGTCCCGAGTTCGATTTCCTGCTGGAGCAGACATTTATGTGACAGATAATGTTTATTCTCGAGTCGTAGATATAAGGGATGTGTTATTTGTGTCGTCAATGCCTACCAAAAGTCTAATGTGGGAATATGAGTATGTGTTCATTTTCTTAACAAACTTGGCGAAAGTAACTTGTTCTTCAATTGTATGTCGTTATTGAAATTGCTAGCAATAATTCCGGGCAGCAGCATTTATATTACAGTAATGAAATTAAATGTAAAATTTAATATTCTACTTTCAACTTTATCTCACTCATTATCAAGTCACGGTTATTGCTACGCTGATAATACATTATACGGCGGAGACTACAGTTTCTACGTTAACTTATCGTACTCTACTGTCGCTACATAATTATATTATAAAACAAAATGTATATAAATTGAAAAGTGCGTCTGTACCTAACTATTTTAATGAGAGAATTATGTTTTCTGAAGCATTCAATACCTATTCATATTATGAAAGTCAAAATAACTTTGTTTTTCTAAACCTTGGTTTGTTTAACTTTAGCATTCAGCTGTTACATATTTCATCAGTAACAATTTATTTTTAAAATAATTTTTAAATACATTATAAGTAATTTAAATATATTATTATTCTTCTCATATTATATTTGAAACCAATCCTAAAATTTAACTTATCTGTTACAGGTTACAGGTTAATATTTAAAAAAGTGGATCTCGAAGATGAATCTTAAATGAATGGAAAGCTAAAGATAAATCTATTAATAAATATAAGTAATACAGGATATAAAAGCTCCACAACTAAGACAGTAATAATATACCTACTAAACATGTATATCGACGATTCGGTAGAATAAAGATTAATTTCGACCATTTGCCGAGCAATCAAACGTTTAGCACGAGTAGTTATTGTAATGGATTGCAAGTCATTAACAATAATGTCAATTGACTAACGGAGAATTTATAACTATTATATTAACGGATTAGTAGGTCCCGTTTTAAGTAAGTACGAATTGTGTTACTAAGACTAAATGTTAACATTTAGGATTTGACTAGTTACGCCCGCGAGATCGTCCGTGCATAGTAGGTAGTGCATAAGAACTTCGGGACAAAAAGTAGCCTATATGTTGCTTGCTCCACATCTTCCTCTATCTCTCAAAGAAATTCCCACAAAAATCCGTTCAGCTGTTTCTAAGATTAGCGTGCATCTTTATGCATGATACAGACATACAGACAAAGAGACAAAATTAAAAAACATTGTTTTGGGTTCTCTTGCACATCTAAACGCCCTCAATTATAATTTTTAAGATATACATAGATAGAAGATATTTAAGACCTTTTTGCACAGTTCCCGATGTCACTGTATTGAGATTAGAATTTTTTGACATTAATTAAAATATTTGTTTCAACTATAAGTCCTGTCTGCTACGTTTTTTAGAATAGGTACTTCGCTGGAAATTTTTATTTTATTTTTATTTTATTTTATTTTATTTTATTTTACACAGACAATTATGATGTAAACATTACAGAAAAGTCCAATGCGTTTACATAGTCTCCACATAAAGCTTGGCCATTCTGCGAAAAACAGCAGGCGATGAAAAAAATATATCCAAACTCGGATCCCATGCCAGCATACCATTGAGCAGCGTCAATGCTCGAGCAAGCGGTGACTCCCTCATCAAAATTAGTCTACAATCCATTACTGCAAAAAGAGTATGCCGACGAACGTGATGGAACTTTGGTACGTTCAGAGATATCATACTTAACACTGAAGGGTTATAAATTTTGCCCGTAATTAAATTATAAAAATATTCCATTAGAGATACCTGTCTTCTTACCTCCAGAGAGTCATATCCCAACATTCCCTGCACAAACAATGAAGGGTACACATAAGGGAAACCCACAAAATAACCATATTTTTTAAAGTACAGCCATCTTAAAAATTTCTTCTGTAGTTTCTCCAACATGAGTATGTATTTAGACTCATGTGGACTCCAGATAACTGCGTTATTTTCTAACGTGCTTCTTACATAGCTATTATACAATATTTTTATCGCTGCGACACTTTCAAGGTCTTTAGATTGCCTTAAAACAAACCCTAGTGATTTGTAGGCTTTAGTGGTTATGCTACGAATATGGTTGGCGTAACTAAGGTCTGGACGCATTAAAATTCCTAGGTCTTTTACTAAAAGTTGCCTGTCTAATGAAATACCGTCCAGCCGATAATCGTACACTACCGGGTGATGGGCGCGCGTAAACGACATTACAGAACACTTGCTTTTGTTAAATGTCAGTTTATTTCGCGTACTCCATTCCATAACATTTGTAATATCCCGCTGCAGCAACTCACAATCTAAGGGGCTACCAATTTCTAAGAATAATTTTAGGTCATCTGCAAATAACAGACAACGAGCCACACTAACTGTATCAGGCAAATCATTTATAAAAATCAGAAATTCGAGAGGCCCAAGGCTCGATCCTTGGCTTACACCGGAAAACGTAAAATACGGATTTGAGATATGTCCATTAAACTGCACATACTGCCTCCGGTTACGGAGGTAGCAGGAGAAGAACTGTAACAAAGACGGGGTAAATCCGGCAGTCGCAAACTTTTGGAGAAGCAGATCATTGTCGACCGTATCAAATGCCTTCCGGTAATCAAAGTAAGCCGTGTCAACCTGCGAGCCAACATTCATAGCCCGAGCTGTGTATGTGCAGAATGTTAACATGTTACTAGCTGTAGATCGACCAGCTCGAAAACCATGTTGGGCATCCGATAGTTGGCTCTCAATCTGAACACTTATCATTTGATGTAACACTGTCTCGAATAGTTTACCAAATACTGATAATACGGCTACAGGTCTAAAGTCATTTACCTCTGAACTAGAATTAGTCTTCGGAACCGGCATTACGCGTGAAACTTTCCAAATATCGGGATATCTGCAATTTTTTAGACACAGATTAAAAATATACTGTAGCGGAGTTATAAAAACGGATCGACAGTCTTTTATAATGTATGGTGGTATACCATCTGGCCCCGCAGATTGTTTTGCTTTGAGTCTTCTAAGTGCTTGTTCGACATCATCTGTAGTTATATATGAAATGTGTATTCGTCTACTAGAACACTCAGAAAAACTCATAGCACGCTGTGGGTCTAGGTTGGGCGGGTACAGTGGATATACCGAACTAAAAAGATCCGCGAACAGTTGGGCACATTCGTCATTCGCAACAGATACGCCATTGTTAGTGATAGGCTTATGTTTTTTCCCTTTCCGCTTAGTTCCTACGTATCTCCAAAAGGTAGAAGGATCCGTACGTATGTCCCTTTCCATCCTAGTTTTATACATTTGGAAGTCTTTCTTGATATTTAACTTAACAAGTGCTCTGTAATACGAGAACTTCGCACGGTGCTTACTACGTAATGTTTTTTTGTACAGACAATGAAAGTGCGCTTTGAATCTTATGTAGCGTTTTGTCAGAGGCGTGTACCAATCAGGATAACAATACCGAGATGGTACAACCACACGCCGTTTACTGGGAACACAGCTATCTATACACGAATTTAATATATTGTAGAATTCTGTAACGGCCGCATCGGGATCCGTAATATTTAATATCGAATCCCAATTGGTCTCAAAAAAACAACCATATAATTCATGGAAATTAGCCCTACGGAAATCCCATTCAGTGCTAGTATCAACCCCTGACACACCGCCATTTGAAACCTTTCGTTCAATCGGAATCTCGAGAGGTGGATGATAAGCATCTGGTAATATAATTACATCGATCGCTCGCTGCACATTGACTCTGCCCAACGATGCACTAACTAAGACCAAGTCGAGGATACTCCCATAACTATTAAAAATCTTATTTACCTGCTGTAATTCGCAGAACGCCAAAATATATTCAAAATATGCTGTTATTGAAACATTTGTTGAACTAGAGTTCATGTTAAAGTCGCCACAAATCAATACATTCTTAAATTTTAAACACACAGTCTCAATAATATTGAAAATGGAAAAATACACATCTTTCTCCGCACGCGGTGGAATGTATAAGCATATCACGGTTAAAGTTATTATATTATTTTGCTTTAATATATTGGCACAGATAAGTTCACAACTCCCGGGTACATCACAGATTTTTACCGGTTGTAGCACATATCTCGGAGAAGCTATGATAGCTACACCGCCTCCTCTTCGTTGGCCTGGTCTGTCAACCCTGAGGATATGGTAACCACTTGGGATAATTTCGGCATCAGTAATACCTGAAGTAAGCCAGGTTTCGGACAGAAGGAATACATCAGCTTGTGATGCTGTAATTCCTACACTGAAATTAAATAACTTTGTACGTAAGCCGCGAACATTTTGGTAATATACCAAGATAGACTGCACTGTACAGTTGACGCCTTCACATTTTCCTTTTCTCAGTGGTCTCACGCTTCCGAAACCACTCATTGAGTCGTGTGTTGGTCGGCCAGTTTTCCGGTGACATAAAGAATAAAAAGATACTTTCCGGAACTGTGACTACAAAAGAGGAGTAATTATTGTGTTTTAACTCTAATTTCTCTACAATATATTGAGCATCCGTTGGCCTTTTTTTCTTCATGTAGTCCTGTACGTTATCCACAGTAGTATCACTTTTTAGTGACCATATGTGAATTGAGCGTTTCTTTTCAATTCCTGTTAGCATGGCATCGGATTCACCTGTCCCCCGAATAACAGGTCTACGTTGCCTACGCCGCATGACCGTAGTCCATTGCTCCTCATCCTTCTCACCGCTTATAACGCCTCGCTGTTGTCGCATCAATGTATTTGCTAGCACTTGATGTGGTTGCGATGGACGACGCATGCTCGCAGTTATCGGTACGGGTATCCCCACACCGGTATTAGTTGCCTGAGCGCAATGCGCTGATTCATTCTCAACTGCATCACCATCGGTAATAGTCGCAGGAACTCGACAGTCGTCGGTCGCCGCCGCTGCTTGTCGACGTTGACGGCGCGTCATCAATCGCTCGGGGACATGCTTGGTCCCTGTCTCACGTTGGGCGGGCTGCTGCACTACGGATGACGTCGATGCTGTCTCGTTCTCACTTCGCTTGTAATGCTTATCGGCATTGTTAACCGCTTTGATGCATTCCGCCATATTTTTCTGTTCGTTAGAATTAATCAGCGTATCTATTTTGCCTTCTAACGAGCGAACTGTCTCAACTAAAGAATTAATTTTTAGTTCCATGGGCAGAAACATGTTTTGAAACATTTTCTTTAACTCCTCAGTTAACAACTTTTCCATATTTGTACCACTTTCGATAAATAATAACGGAGCTAAGCAAAAACACACTCGCACGGGCGGGCGGCGCGCGGGGACAGTATTACGGTACTCAAACCAGTAAATCCTTCAAACCTTTAAATCCTTCAAACCAGTAAGCAGCTAATTAGCCTATTATTAACTAAAACCAGTTAATTGTCCTTATTTTGTATGTTATTTAATTTTATCTTACATATTTTAGTGTACATGTTTCCATTGCACCATCATACTTATATGATTTATTCTTTCACAGGTTTGTGTACGTAGAAGTTTTCGAATATTTCCTGCAATATTGAATCCGTTTACTACCAACAAAATCCACAAGCTAGTAGGCTATAACATTTGTGGTATTCACATTACATGCGGAACCTCGGTGTACTGTATCAGTGTCAAGGTCACTACGGCGTTTCACTCGCCCCGAACATTACGCACACTGCACACTGATTGTTGAAGTAAACTGAGCTTTATGAACTTAATGGGTAGGTTTACTTTTGCTTTTTAGTTCCTAAAATGATGACGAATAAGGACTACCGGATATTAAGTGGTCACCGATGCCTCAGAGGTGTTTATAGAGTTTTAAACCTAATTGCATTTCTTTTAATACTAAGGTTTGAGTAAGATTGCTAGCTAGTCCATAACTATTTCGGTTCTCATTCGAGTCTTTTTCTAGGTGAGTCTCAGTTATCATGAGCGGCAGCTTAAGGGTAGTGCTGCATGCTCGTTTGCTACCATAGTTCCATTAAAAAGTAATTTTACGTCCTCAAAATAAGGGACGTGGCGTCACTGTCTCTTTCTTCTAGGAAATTTTGAATTGGGCTCAAGATAGATTACAGTCCGGAGCTGCCTCAATTTCTATTAAAATAGGTACTTAGGTGAAATGAGTTATAGTGGATCCTCGCAATCATATTGTAATTATGGAAGTTGCTTGAAGCCACTGTAGTCTTCAAAATCTTAAAAGAAAAGTCTGTCATTTATTGTGTTAATATTGCAGCACTAGGTACATGAGACATCACACGCGCCACTATTGTCCAAATCACTAACAACGTCATTTGTATTTCGGACGCAAACTCCAAAACGGTTCTTGAACGGCGTTGGTAATAGATAATGAACGTGGAATTTCAAGCCGATGAGGCACGAGGGAACTCATCGACAGGTTCATTAATATGCCTTCGTTAGAGCGCTTCACATACCACTGTAAACTGGTAGTATTGTTGACTTATTATTTAAACAGTACCTAATGGTTTCAATGTTATAAAACCAAGCAGTTTCGAACCCTCGCTGCATTAATTGCCTATAGTTTAACATTGTATGTGATTTATGTGATTAATTAATATCTAACTAGCCGATTAGGAGACGTAGGTACTTAGTGAGAAAGTTAAATAGTCATTATCGCCCATACACCTTTACTCCAAAAGCAATACTATTCTGATTTATCCAACTAAGAAAAGGCAAGAAAGAATTCAATTATTACTTGGCGAAAACAACGCGAGGAATGATCCCTTGATCCCCCACCATGAGGGATCGAGATGCTCTGTCGCTAAGCAGAGTCCATCATGAAGAAGGAAGATTGTTCTGGATTCAAGATCAATACTGGATGGAGCTCCTTACGTCCCAACAATGTTCTAAGACGTGATGGCGATTCAAATAGGATAGGTATTTAACTCGGCGTTTGCTGTAGGTAGGTACCTAGAGCTTACGAAGAACGATCCAAAAAATACAAAAAGGGCATAATATTTTTATCGCGTGTTATGTTATACAGGGGCATTCAGAGAATAAGTAATTATGATTACAATTGAAGAAGAGACACTAACTAACCTATATGAATTCCAAACCCGTAATTTAAATGGTGCTTCGGAGGGCACGTAAAGCCGTCGGTCCCGGTTGTTATCGATTGATAGCAGTCGTTAAGCCATGTCGGAGGCCTTCGGGCGGCTTGAAAACTTTCGACACTGGGTTGGCCACTAACCCCTCCACCAACCCGCATTGGAGCAGCGTGGTGGAGTATGCTCTAGGCCTCCTCAGTAATGAGGAGAGACCCGTGCTCAGTAGTGGGCCATTAGTGGGTTGTAGCTTAGCTTTTTTTTTAATTTAAGGTAATTAATAAATAAAAAATCTAGTTTTATAAAACCTTAATTTATCTATAGGTAAAATAAAATACTCTTCTATAATCAGATGATATCTATCTTATGTAATCCGCGACAAGATCGCCTTTTGAGCATATTAATTTATTCAAGCCTAATTAAATTCTTCAAACGCCAACAAAACTATCGATCGTTCTACAAGATAAAATACCTATAATTTCGCATCAAAATAAACAGTCCATCATTTGCAATGAAAAGTAAATATAATCGGCATCCACAGCGAGGTAATGTGAGGTCAGAAGAATGTGCACACTCATAATTCCATTGATTTCACGTCATTATTCATCTTCAAATAATACTTTGCACCCCATAGCTTACCGTAGTAACAGCGATCATTGCTGTGGACGAGATGTAGTGAGCCTACATCGGATTACGTATTGAGTTTAAATTATCCAACAGATATAACTTATTCGCAGTACCTACCTGATATTAACTGAATGCTTAAATTGTATAATGTTAGGTACATTATATATATATATAAAATTAAATTAATACTTTTTTTTTAATTTAATAAAAATGGAATTGGATGACAAAAACTGAATTATTGTGCTACGTGGTTATTATTTTAATTAAAATTGCATCGTTTGTTTTTACAGATTTTTGTTTTAATAATATTCTATTGAATTAGGTACATTCTTGATAGAAACACTAGGTAGGTACCTATATTCACATTTTTTATAGATATCTCGGAGCCAGGGTCAGAGCGGTTGATATACTTTGGGTTATACGTGACTGGGGATAAGAAATAATAGTCTGTACACTGAGTTTAAACGTCTATTCCAACACTTCAATACAGTTATCACCAAAATTAATTCAGATTACATTAAATTAAACTTAGAAATAAAGCTGACGACAAAATAATAGCAAAGTGGCAAAGGATCAGCACGATTAATTCAAATTTAACTTTGAAACGCGGCAAGTTTGGTATGGCAGTGGGTTCGACACGTCCGCTCGGTCTAAGCGCTCAATTCAGAATGATCATGACAGCTATGGTTCTCTACGACGCCATCTCTACCCCCACTCCATACCGACCATGCCCAAACAATAACTGTTTCGTTTCCAATCATCATTCATAGATGGCGTTAGGTTTCTAAAACTAGTTTCATCGATTACTCATAGGTGGCGTTACTAGATCAGCGTAGGACTTTGGTCTCGCTCCTACAGATATAACATTCACGAAATCCTAACAAATCAATAAAAACTGGTTGTCTGTAAAGTCGGTTTACTGACGATAGTTGAACGTGACAACGTCTTAAGAAAATACTGATGGAATGATTGACAAATAATATCATCAAAGTAAACAAACGTCATGAAATCGTATTTAAAGTTACAGAAATTTATCAATAAAAGAAGGATGAAATAATAGTAACAATTTAAAACATTTATTTATACAAAGAATTATATTTAAAACATTGTAACACCATCCGCCATCTAGCGCTGCTAACCGTTAGACACAACTAAGTGAGGTAACAAACGAGATTACTTACTCTACTTCTTCAGAGATGGCGCTGTACCATTTTCTGAAACACGCCAACGTGTGTACGCCGTAGCTACCATAAGTAATGTTAAGGATGTCTGTCTCTCTCGCTCTTAGGCGGGCTAACCATGCCCGAGTGGAAGGGACGCGTGCCTCTCGCTCTCATTGTAAGCGCATAACGTGAGCGGCGGAGCGTGACTGTGACACAGTTTCTTGAAGTGCCACCCGGTAATCCAATTTATAAGACGTTATCACGTCAAAACGTTGACTTAACCAATACTCAAAAAATATTATTTAACCATATAAAATGTAAAATCTATTCCACGTTACCATTCTCAAATCCAACCCTCCACACACCAATAGCCCGCAACAGGACTATAACTTCACAGCAAGACGCAATTCCATCCACACTTTCATTAATTATTCCAAGTTAGATAAGACACTGCATTGTTAATGACCCTCGCACTGGAATCATTGCTCATCGGCGGGCCACTCGGCCGTGCTTAGCCCCTAAGGAGCAAGTTTATAGAATTAAATTTTAAGAGTTTCTATAACAGACCATTGAATTTATATATTTGTCTTGGAATTAAAAGTTTACTCGGTTATATAATTAGGTAAATAGATAAAAAATATGTGTCTACATTTGTAATTATATCGTTCTGCTTATTTTAATTTCTATTTTAGCCCCCGACGTAAAAAGAAGATGTTACAAGTTTGTCCATAGACAGGACATGCGACAGATAGACCCTGTCGCATCTTAGCGTCAGAATGATGACCCGGATGGCGCAATGGTTAACACGCCGGATCGCTATTCCAAGGATCCTGGGTTCGATTCCCAGCGAGGCGGTAATTTGAATGATGAATTTGAATTTCCGTTCTCGGTCTGGGTGTGTGTCCTTGTCTTGAATGTTGTCCATGACACCCACGACATAGGGAATCCTAGTGTGGGGCTGTGAGTGTGAAGCGTTATTATTATTATTATGAATACGTTTTGTACTCTACTAAGTTTTTGCACTACGCACTAGTTACAAAAGTGTCATCTGTCATCCTATACAATTTGCCGCCGCGTCTCAGCCGTAACCACGATTCATGGCACGAGTCGAAATATCTGCGTGCGAAATAATTATCGTGAGCCTATGAGTGAGTTTTTTGTAAGGGTAAAAAATGTTTATTTACTATTTATAAAATTGATTGTAAATGAACCTATTTAAGTAACTTTAGAGATTGATTAATTGTAATTGATTTATTGATTTATTGAATGCACCCTTAAAAGTCTAGCAGTATTGCAGTAATGAGTGTCGCCGTTAAGAATCACACGTGCAGTACAAATAAACCACAAAAAATCATAAAAAAGAAAAAGTGCTCAGCATAACTGTATAGAGGGTTCGGGTCGAAAGAATCGTATATTGTAATTACAGCGGAATGTGTCATAACAGCTTCGCTTTTCTCAGTTTACAAAATCAGCCCGTAAATTATTACTAAAACTGTCATTTTGACCAAAAAGCATCGAAAGCTAATAAAGACGAGGGCTTCTTAAAACCATTCCAAACTCGAAGCGGGGACGAAAAAAAATTAAAAGTGAAATCCTCCAGAGCTTTGATTGACCACAAATCAATATTAATGATCTAAGCCAGCGGGTGTTCTGGCGCGGTGCACCGTCCCTGTCTTTCGCAATGAAAAGATAGAGACGACAAATGTTTGGACACCTCGCCCTTAAAACGTTTTAAGTGCTAAACGAATAAAACCATTAATTACACGCAATTCAATGTACATATTGAATTTATTCAAATGGTGATAAATGGCCGGAGGAAGAAACAAGAGGTGCGAAGGAGATGTGTTATTGCTAGCTCTTTTATTGAGACCTGTTTGATGTCTTGTTGGAATGCACGAATGGATGATTCAGTGCCGATATTCACGATACGCGGGTAGTTCATAGCTGCATCTAAGCGTGAATTATGTTTATTGAACTAACCAAACTTGGTCAATATATTTGTTTAAATCGCGTGGGAGTGGATATCAATGTTACTTACGTTGATCTGTAAGTGTAACGGAAATAGTACATTATGATATAAGTGCGCGAAGTTGGTCATTACAGTCGAGGCGGTATTGCACAGCCCGAGTCGCAAGGCGAGGGCTGTAATAGAGCCAAGACTGTAGTGAACAAAGCGCACGCGTATCATACGACGTTTTTCAACACACTTGCGAGGAAAAAAACAATTAGGTATCGACATTTTTCAGTCACAAAACAGCAAATTATAAACGAACAAATGTTTGCACAAAATGGCGCCGAGGTTTATTTTATTTTTTCGCGCGCCGTATCTTTGGTTGAATAACTATGCGCGCGCAGGCGCGCAGGTTAAGTCCAAAGGCAAAGAACACCGCTATTCAGCCACAATATATTAAACTAAATAATTATGTATTTCTAATAGGAATTTACGGTAATTAATGATTTAAAATATTGTATTTTTTAAATGCTTTAATAGATAATTAGATGAAGTATAATCTTATCTTATCAGATTTTGACTAAGTACAACAAGTTTATTTATTTATAAAAAAAAATAAATCTTTTGGTAACAACCTCTTTACGGATATTAAAAAAAAGTGGAATAAGAAAAACACTAGTGCGGCAATGAAAAGTAAAACGCACTACTGTGTAATAAAACGCATTCCGGGCGTAAGACTAAAGAAAAAATAGCAACTTTACGAGCAAGTGTGTTGAAAAATATTTATTTCTTCAATTGACTATAAAATACTACAGTCATTAACGTTGGATAAAATTTTCTCAGTCTATTTCAAAACTTACCCAACATAGTATTTAACTTTCTTAATGGCCAATTATATATCAGTGTGTATACAATAGAGCCAATACTTTGATAAAGTAAAGGAAACAGAAAACTACGCTTCTGTTCTTTAATAAAAGAAGTCTGGTATCTGGGAAGGGCAACATGTAATCATTAGGACTGGACAGATAAAAGCATTCAACAGCGTATATAATAATTTATTATAGCTGAATAAAAGGAGGTCTACTAAATTCACAGTTCAATAAATTTTCTTTAAAATAATAAATAATAATAATATATTATAAATAATACTAATGGGTATTGCATGCTTTATACAATGGGTTTGATTAAGTGTATCAAATATATATTATAAATTTATAATAATGATTCAAAACGCCTGACAACAATACCTAAATCCTTCCTAAACATTTGAGCCTTGATTATTTTTATAAATTAAGAAATTTAATGAAGTTGATTAGGTAGGTTATTATATTACTATAAATTTAATAGACCACTTAGGGCTTTTGCAAATATTTTGACATTAAAAAATATAAGAAATATTAATCATAAATATTCCAATCGCAAAACGTTTTAGTTTTTGTAGGAGAATGTAACTTAATACCAACAAGTAGCGCCATCTATTATGAAATAACCAGAAATGGTTAAATAAAGCTCGTTATAATGTAAATTAAATAATTTCAAACATTATGAATTTGTTTAATTTTAAAATTAGGTCTATGTATCGTTATTATGTCCTAATGAAGCCCAACGGATAACGCTGAAGATTAAGCCGTAAAATAGAACAATGAAAACTATTTGATTCATAATTAAAGTGCAACAGTTGCTTAAAAATATTTTATGGAAAGACTTCAAGACAATATACGTATTGACAAAAGAAACCGGAAATGTTAGCTTTTTAATACCTAATATTTAACCATAAATTTTACACTTTTCACCGAGAAGTAGGAAGAAACAAAACTTAAAAAATATTGTAAGAAGCAATTAATATTTTTACCTAATACTTAAAATCTAATATCTTTAAACGAGCAATTCTTGTATATTTATTTATTTATTTATTTATACCTATATATATAATCACGATCTCGGAAACGGCTGCAAAGATTTTCATGAAAATTACAGATTAGGGGGTTTTCGGCTCAAGGAATCGATTTATCAAGGTCCCAGGTTCGAGAAAAGCTCGGTTCCCGAGATAAAGAGATTTTAAAAACATCATACTGACGCCATCTATGAAACATTAGGATAACTTCTATGAGATACGGTTTGTTTGTTTCAGTAGTATGAAACTAGATGGCGCTCGAATCTCGCTTGACCTCGCAGGACGCGTAGTGATAGTTTAACGTGCGTTTGTGATATTTACGAGAATATTTGTAAATAAATGTTAGTTTTGTTATTATCGATTTAATAATATATTTTAATAAAGTTTTAAATAAATAATGGTCAGATCGATGAAATTACTATTGTTGTAAATAGAATCAATAAAATTTTAAGTACGCCTAACAACTTGCTCATTAAACTAAAAGTATATTTATTTATGTTGTTTAATTTTATCGCAAATAAAAATTTCAGTCGGGGACTGCCTAAGCCTGCGAAAAGTACGAAGGAAAGTTCAATGAATTTATCTAATTAAGTATGTTTGTAACGTGTTGAAATTTCAGTAGTATGAAACTAGATGGCGCTGTACAACTTTGTGAAACACGCTGTTGAGATCCTTTGGCCGTAACATAAGTAAAATGAATTTTGTGCTCAGTGAACAGTTGTATGATTTGACTCCTGAATAGATGGCGGAATTCCTCGTATTTCTTGCGATTCATACTAAATATAATTTTCAACCGAGCAAAGCTCGGTCAACCAGGTACTAAAGAATAAATTGGAGTCCAAATCCCGTCCTTATTAACTGCCTCGTTATAGAGAGGTCACAAATCAAGCAAACTTGCGATGTGACAAACACATAGCCATAAAATTAAATTAATGTGTTTTCGCCACTTCCTCTAGCCGACTACTTGCGGTCGTTAAGAAGCTTGAGAATACGAGGTACACCCATATCGGCTACGGTTCCTTTTGTTTCGACGGGATATATGAAGAGCCCTTAAGAACTGTACGTAGGTACTATCTTTTCCGGATCTTTACTGTCAGGACTTCTTAACCTGTTTGAGCGAAATCGTTAAGATTATCTTATTACAGAATGTTATTATCTAATCTATTATTGTAATATGTTTATCTAATTTAATTAATACTTAAATAATCATAATTTGAATAAGGTTGTGTATCGCTTTCAAGGAGCCTATTGCCTACTTATTACAAAAAAAATAATTCTAATTCGAGTTTAAAGGAAATAACTACTACGAGTACCTAATAGTTCTAGCTGGGAGTTGATTGATTGATGCCTTTGGTTTTATTGATGAGATGAGCGACGATGACAGGTTAAACTAAAGCCATTTTTTGTTTTCCCTTGGAAAATTCTTAATCCTGAACATAGAATAAAGATGCAAATAGTAGTATGTAGGCAATATCTAAGGTATCGAACTATATAGAGTATAGACAAGTATACCTAATATTTCCAAGTATTATCGGCTGCGGCCTACTAAACAATAGGTAGGTACCTATAGTGAATGAACGAGGTGAATAACGCTCCAGTTTTCTTTATTTACTAAGAGATATCGTTTTTCTGCAGTGATCCATTAAGAGACGATCGGTGAATAGGTACCTACTTAGCTAATGAATTTTTTAATATGGATGAATAATAAAATAATTATGCTTGTGCTAGCGTGAACCATTGAGATGAGTGACCATGATAAAATTGGTTCACATATTAATAAAATAATCATTTATTAACCAATAATCAAAACAATATTCAATTACCCAAATTAAATCCTTTTTCATTTCAGTTCCAGGCAAGGCTTAGGCAACTTCAACCGAACGTGTGCAATGAAATTACTCTGAGCGCCATCTAGCGTTGAATAGCGAAAGCCGACAATTTAATCTTACAATAATAAATTTTACTATTATTTTTCGATTCAATTAGTAATTTAACTGATTCGTGGTCTTCATTAGGTCATTGGACTTTACTCATATTTGAGTAGCAGCATTCTCCAACACTACATACTGTTAGCGGCGAACAATTCTTGAGCGTTGGGAGGGATGTAAGAGGCCATTATTCTCCGAAGCATTTGATGGAGGGAGTAGTAGCTGATCGAATGCTGGAAGGAAATCATTAACTAGAACTATTTAAAGATACTTTGCACCTAGGTACTAATTAACCTTGTAACACCTGACCGTCTTTGGCTTTGAGAGCTCGATCGATTTTTACGATTATCAGTAAAACGGACCAACCATTTAATAGTGTCGTTTACTGTTACTGAGTACTTGTACCATTTTATTTTACTGGTAGGTAACCGTCTTCCATTGTAACAGGCAAATAATCGATAGGCTAGTAGCTGGTGATAAACATACTGACAGATGACCCACATAATTACTGATGCATCATAAGGAATACTTATACGGTCCGTTGCGGACAGGTAATAAAAAAAAGAAATAAAGACCTGGATTTCAAGGTCACAGGGCGAATACGACAAGTCATTAAGCGGCTAGCTCAAGTAAGAAGGTAAGTAGTAGCTAGCGGTCATGGCAGACTACCCTACCAACAGGTATGATGGTTAATGCTGCATTGCCATTCAAGAAGCAAAACAGGGAAGCCAGTGGTTCTTCTGACTGTTCAATATTGATACCGACATAACCTTGAACGGTTGTTATTGATGACTGGTGACTGGCATAAAAAGATAAAAATCTTACCACACATAATTATGAGTAGCAGTTAAGAGCTGGTATCAAACAAACAAACAAAATAAACTGGTATGTAAGTACTAAAATCCGTATGCTTTGCTCTGAATAATAGATAATGTCCAACTTTCCCCAAAAGTTATAGATAGTGGTAGTAACAAACAAATGTGGAACGCCGGACTTCCATAGTTCTTCATAATGTTCACCGTTATTAGACAAACATTATTATTTTCGCATCGCACTTCGATTTAAACCGTCAACTCCATTCAATTTGAAACACTATAATCTAATAGTCTGCCGATCCCAGAACATCAGTTGCTGATCAAGGTAGGAGGGCCGATAAGCCAAAGCTTATTTAATTAATCGGCCAGCCTCTCCCACACATTAAACCTTTACGACTTTGCCCAACACGTGACTCTGTTGGAAAATATCACAGGTTCTAGAAGGTTTTTATAGCTTCTTACTAGTCGACTGTAGGACCTGCGTCGCATAATACTTTTATTGTATCTTCATAGGAATGTAGTCCAGTTGTAGCGCCTTTGATAAGCACAAATCTGTGTTAAGAAAGTTAATTTTCGGTTTAAAGTCTTTTTTTTAGTATAAATACCTACTAATAATAGTAATAAATACATGAATAAATAAATAATACTAAAATAATAAATAAAACTAATAGGTAATAGGTACTTTGAGATCTCAATCATTTATTATTTTTAATTTAACTTATCGCGGTTTGCCTACACTTTTTTATGACACAAGTCTGACAATAATTGAAATATTGACATAGAAAATACATGTTGTGAGTGCGGAGTCATATTTAAATACGTTTGTATAGAACCTACAGGTATTCCAAGGACCCATCATTTATTTTTCAGTGGCAAACGCATCGGTTCTTCGGTGACTTCTTTGGTTTGGTACGCTGATAATTTAAATAAAAAATTGCATAAACGTAAATGATATTTAGTTGAATCGTGATTACGTGAGTGGTAGTTAAAAATAATTAAATTGGTATTTTTGACACTTAAAAAAACTTGTGTTTATGCAACTTTATTATCGTGAGCTAGATTTGAACAAAATTGACCATGTACGAACTTTGATTAGAATCATTATGATGACGACAAACTCCATGAATATTTTACGCGTTGCAGCATTAGAAACGCAATAGGTATGTACCTACCTATTTGCGGGCCGGGCATATAAAATAATCATAAAGGCTAATATATATGTAAAATTATTTATAATTTATAGATATGATCATTTCGTTTTACAGTTATACGATTACTTACATACCTACATCAAATTTTTTATAACTTTCAGTAGAAATAATAAATAGATATATGCTCTCTATCAATGATAAAAACTATATTACCACAGCCCTTGCCTTTAAAACTGAGATAAAAATGCTACAGTTCTATTAAGGTTTATCAAACGTAGGTCAAACCATTCGAATAGGTACTTGAAAAAAAAAAAGTTATTTCAGCTACAAACCTTATTGATTTGTATCAAATACTGTAAGTATAACAGTTTGTAGAAAAATAAATAAGAAATAGCACATACCTAATAGACAGATAGGATTTTTTACCCATTTATAAGTTTGTTCGTTTATATGTTTATGTTTTTGTCTGCGGGTCCGTTTACCCGTTCATTCTTTCGCTCATCCGTGTAGCGTGCCTCTACACTTATGTGTACATAAATATATATAAATGGTATAAAGTTAGCGGTGATAGCCTAATGGTTAAGAATGCGGCCTCCTATTCGGAGGGCCCGGGTTTGAATCCCAGGGCACGCACCTCTGAATTTTCCGAGTACGTGCGTTTGAATTTTTAAGTGTCAATTGCTACAAACGGTGAAGGAAAACATCGTGAGGTAACCTGCATGCCGGAGAGTTCACAAAACTCGAAGGTGTGTAAAGTCCGCCAATCCGCACTTGGCCAGCGTGATGGACTATGGCCTTAACCTTCTCATTGTGAGAAGAGACCCGTGCTCCATAGTGGGTACGTGGGTGATGGGTTGAGATGATGATGATGATGATATTTATTTTTTGCCAGGGTGGCTACCTGGTGTACCAGCTTTTACTTATTTTCTTTTAAACTTTATTTAAACTTTATGAAGAATCATACTTATTTACCTAATTAGCAGTCATAACTTTTTAAGTATAATCTCAAAACATCACAAACAGAGTTGTTTAAAACATTACACTTTTGAGAAGACATCAAAACACGAGATCTTTTAGCGATAACAGCCCCACTCGTTTGTTAGAGTCGGAAAAGATTTCCTGCGCCGTCGTGCTATGAAGACATATTGCTTTTCGCGTTTTTGAACTCGCGATCTCGACGCGTATTTACGTATTCACACTCGCATTACTCCTAGTAGTATGTTTGAGATGAGATGTGCGCGTGTGTGAAATTTGTGTGTGTAAGCGTTAACTTAACGATACCAGCTGAACTTGGTCTCTCACCCCTCCCCGAGCGGTATGCAAAGTAGGACCAAATGTGGCTGACACATGCAACTAAACAGTTCCGAGTTCATTGGACATATACGACGTAGGCTTACGGTGATATGTGTGCGTGTGTTGGTATGCCAGTCGCCTCTAGGCGCGCAATAGACGGGGGTGGGCAGCCCAAGAGGATGGGGTATAAAGGAAAACCATTTACATTTGAGCGATTCGTCCAATTTAAAATTCCTACAAGATAGCTTAGACACGGGTGCCATTCTTTTGAAGAGGCGAGCATCATGCGAGGGACATTCGCGCGCAGTATTATTTTTTCCTACTTTTTTTGGAATTGAGTATTACTTTTAACGAGATTTTTTATAAGTTTTTCGACTTACGTCCTTGTTTGATTTAGATGGGCGAGTTTCAATACAGATTTATATTTTGATGGCTGAATACGACGGCAATTCGGGAAAGATTGGTTTTGGGTTGAGCATGTCAGCGTTCAGCGGAGCTTCTGTTATGAATATGAATCTGGGGTGCGTGAATCAGTCGGGGAACGTTCCATCAAAACGTCATAGGTCGCTCTCAGGACAAATTTGCCCGCTTGCCCACGTCCCGCGTTTTACGAGCCGCGCCGACGAAGATTCAGCACCCAAGGGAGACATTCCGCCTCCAAAAACTTTACCCGTTACAAATTTGTTTTTTTTCTGCCTTATCTGCTCCCCGCGCTTTTGGCAAACCTAATTCCGTATTCAAAAATATTTCTGCAAGTATTGTGCTCGTACGGGAACGAACGTTTTATTGCCGTCCATATAACGTTTTAAAAGTTTGCCAGTTTTACCGCGCGTCTGCGCGCCCGTATTCGCATTGTACCAAGCGTTCCAAACGCTTTTATTTTGACGGCAAATTATCGTTGTTTGATAACTGTTTTATGCTTAATGCTTTTACGGTCACTTTATTACGTTTATTATGTTTGTTGTGACACTCTTGAAGTTTTTTTACTTGAGTTTTATGGGCACGATAAAAAAAGGAATAGTGTGATAAGTCTTCGTATTCGTATGCTTTACGATGGCTTTGGAGTACCTACAATCAACTACTGCTGTAGTATTAGGTGTAGGCGAACCTGCTATAGAAATAGCTCGTTATAGAAAAAGCTTAATTAAAAAAAATTAAGACTTGGTTGATAGATAGTATACTAAATTAGACATCTCATCGTAATCCATTTCGTATGCATTTATATTTCCTGTAATTTTTGTTTAAAAATCATTAGTAGGTAATAAATTCTGGGCCAAAAATTAACTGACCTATCAACAATCCTGAAACGAATAAAATCGTAAGGTAAATATAGGATATTAAAAATAATAAAAACGCCGAGTAAAAACTATCAACAAAAATAATTGAAACCACAGAAACCGTCTTATAAATTGTGCTTAAATTAGCAAATTTCGTTGATCGTGTAAATAAAACCCAAAAATAAAGGTATAAAAGCGACCTTAAAACGAGTATGTAGGATCCATAAATACGAAAATATAAGCAAGAGTGGCCCATACAATCTACAATAAGTTCTAATCAGGCAAAACAAGAACGACACAATACGTTCGCGTTGTTAGTGGCTTATTTTGCATTCATGGAATTTTCTTAAGCGTTCTTCAGTAGGACAGGGTGGCGGGTAACGCGGCTTGCGTTTAACCGCAGCGTCACGCGGCTGCGACCTGCGATTATTAGTAATTTTGTAATAAGTTTTATAATACTCTGAATATAACATTAATGAATAGAAAATCCTTCGTAAGTGCAAAACTTGAAAACGGCTGGGCCAATTTGAGTAATTTTTTAGTGGTGATCGATATAATGACGATGACAAGAGGTTTTCATGGACGAAATTATTTAAAAGGTCTACCAGGAACGTGGGGATCTAAGGGATCATCCTAAGATATTAGATATACCTATCGCGTTACCGCAATGGTAAAAAATATTCTACCTGATGAGCTTTTACTAAACTGACACACAAAATGAAGGTCCGAAGTAACCCAAGCAGGATCCACCATCACTACCACCAGGACCGCTATATTTCCCGGAGCGAAGCGAGGGCAAGTTCAGTAAATAAATCAGATAAAATTATTCCGGCTAGAGTTACCACGCCGTAACCGTGGATTCTACATGATACTGCAGTGCTGACCTCGCTGACGCGGCATTTCACATCGTGCAACAATACTTAGTTATTGGTGTCAATTGTAGCGACAGTCTTGTACCAGTAGGTAATTAATCCGTAAACACATATTTTTATTGTAATATTTTCACTTAAATAAATATGATTGTTTTTAAAAACATTATTTTCATTCACCCGAATTTAACTCTGGGAGTATCTACATTGCAATCACCGCTGCTGAACCTCCCGAAAACCATTAATAGGTCCAGGGTATCATCTCTCTTCTAAAATAAATAATACACTCACCAATTTCGTTAAAACCATCACTAATTAGATTAGAGAGATACCTAAGGTGTATACGGAATTGTGTCTTTAATATAGTTTAGGTAATGTTTACGAACAGGTAATGGTAACGAAATGTTAAGATCGCACAACGCAGGCCGCAACGGTAAGCCGCAACGCCTTGCGAACTTTACGTCATGGGGACGCCGTGCCATCCAATTTGCCATTCATATTTCGAAGCCAATCGGCAATGTAATTCCAAAGGTCGACACGTTGATGTGTAGATAGCATAGGCCAACCTATACTTGCATTTCTAGGCAGGTAAAAACAAACGATGTTTTGCTCGAGTAAATTACATTCATTTATTTGTTTTGTTAGTATCCTTTCGGAAAAAACAGCATAGAATGCCTTTCGACCCGGTGGCCTGATGACCTGAAAAAGACTGCAAACAGCTGCTGGATTCCGAAGGTTCGGGCCCAGTCAGAGTGGCACAAATTAAGGAAGGTCTTTATAAAGCAATGGTCGTATTTAAAGGTTGATGGATTGACGGAATAACTGAATAAAATAATGAAATTATCAATTTAAGAATTTTAGATGTTTTAGTGATGTTTGTAGTGTTCTTATCTGCTCGTGGTGAACTATGGTGAAGTACGGGCGAGACTAATGTTATTAATGCTTATAACTTATATTGTTGAAAGTTGCAGAGTCCCCAGTTACATCCCGACAGTATTTGCATGATGATATGGTTTCTTAGTAGCTTGGCTAGTTTCTCTCTCGTAAAACCAGTAATATTAAATGAACCACGTTTTTCTCTGGTGGCTCTTTGGTGTTCCTAATATCCATGAGTGACTATTACCACTTACCTTGCCACGACCCTTACGGGACATGGATAACTTCTAGAGTGCTTTTTAAAAGTACCTTGGTTTGATACCCAGGGTTGCGGAGCTGTACTAAGATAGGTATGTCAGGATATGGAGTGTTTTCATCTTTCTATGTTATCCATGGCACGACATAGAAAATGTCGTGGTGTTTCACGTTATTTATAAAATTTTAAAGAAAATGCTACCAGGACCTCATAAGTTGCAAACGACATCGCTCCGTAAACGCTTTCAATTTGATTTCTGCTGTGACGCTACATTTTTAAGCACCCGCCGCTATGTCATTTCCTTTTCGATCGGTGATCGTAAAGAACTTCACTAAATCAATATCTCCACAACATGCAGTTTGAATTAAATAACAGTACAAATAATACATTACACAACAAATAGTACATCTTACAATGAAAAGTTATGAAAACTGTGTACCTACTAGGCGAACCGATTTTGATAAATCTTATTTTACGAAAGCTTGTCGTGCACTTCTACATTTGAGCTAAACCTGGCGAGTAGGTTTTGAGTTATCTGTACTTGCCGATGTTGAAGTCCGTTTCTTGTTCGTAAAAAAATTGTTGTTCACAGAAATAATCAAAGAAAGAAGAAACCAAGCGTCTAATCGCCCATCAGACATGGTTGACGCAATAAAAACTGACGCTTGCTCAAAGAAGACGCTGCAGGACTTCAATTTAAATAAAAATCAATAGGTAGATTCATAATATGCTCATGAACGTATTACCTTTATGCCATTTACTTAATGAAACAAATACAATTAATCATAATAAATAGTGTTATTTTACTATTATTAAAAATCATCAAAAATCACTATCACCATGGTTGAATTGGAATTGGAAGAAAGGACATCCTTGTGCAACAGCTTATAAATAAATTTTTATCGCTTATATCAAAGGACGTACATATTATAAGAGAGGAGCTTTGGGTAGGTACGTAGGGCGAAAGACATGCACTATAGTGAAGGCAATGTAGTCAATATGAAAGCTTGAAAGCCTATTATGCAAAATTGTTCGCAATTTCCTTCATATCCGTTAAACGATTCGCAAATGCCGATTTCACATACGTCATAATTCTTTAGCACACAATGAAATTGCAACTCCGTGTTTAACTTTTGCATTTATTTGCGGCACGAATTGTAAAGAAGGCAATTTTGTAGACAAATGTGTTGTAAGCCCCTACGTATGTTTGCAGTACGTATTCACTATTCAACTAAACACTTAGGTATCCAATGATTATTGTAGTTTGCTGTTTAACATTATGGCCTAATCTTTTATTAAGATGAAAAGTTTTCGATTCCTATAAGAACCACTTAAAAAGAGTTTTTTTTTTAATTTCAGCGGTGAATTTTAAGTAGCTTAGATATTTTTTGTTTGAGCCTCTTCGCCAAAAAGGCTCGAAGGACCAAATTAGAAGATCAAATCTAGCAAACACCTCTGATTTCTTAGTGTTTATGCGCATATTTTAATTAAATTCAGTATCATTCAAAAAGAAAATTTTATGTTCAAACCTGAATAATTTATATGTAGTATTCAAAATGTCCATGTATGAAATTGAAGATGACGAATTATGATTTTAAAACTCTCATTAAAAAAGGATACTTAATCCCGCCAATGTATCATTTTTGGGGTATTTTGATGCAGAATCAGGTTTTCAAGAAACTCGAGCAAATTTTCTCTACCGGAATAAATGTTATAGTCATAAAACCATAAATCGTCACATGAGTTCCTGACATGCGTAGATAGGTAAAAAAAACATTAAATAGGAAACACGAAAATGAACCCCACTAAATACGAAAAAAGTTATAAAAACTAACGACTACGTATCACGCATTCGAAACTTAACCAAATTAAAAGTCGACTGCAAGAAACAATAAAAATACCGAGTAGACTCTTCGTTTTAATACAACTTTGATAATAATGAAAACTATGCGAATTTTTGTTATTTAGCAGTCGAGGGCTTTCTAAATTACACTTCGTGTTCCTTATTTAAAAATGAAGTGCGTTGGACCGCTTTTCAAACGAGATATACTTCCGAACAAAGTATTAAATTTAATGTCTTTTTATTTAAATAGAAATACAGTTTAAAAATATAAAAAAAGAGGTTATCTGTTCCTCTAATAAGCATAGCAATTATTGTAACCAACATTTGTATTGTTACAGGCATATTTTTATCGATGAACCAAATATAATAATAATAACGCTACACACTCATAGCCCCACACTAGGATTCCCGGTGTCGTGGGTGCCATGGACAACACACAAGACAAGGACACACACCAAGGAAAACCAACCAAACCAAGGAAATTCAAACTCATCATTCAAATTTCCGCCTCGCTGGAAATCGAACCCAGGACCCTTGAAACAGCGATCCGGCCATGTTAACCATTGCGCCGGATTGCACTGGATTTGATTCGGTGCGAGATAGTTTAATATGTTTAAAGTCTTGTTCTTCGAGTGGGTTCTAATGTCTTATGTTGTTCATAGCATCCACGACACAGGAAATCCTAGTATGTTACATTATAAATATCATTCACAATTCATGCTCTAGACCTCACAGTTATTAATTGATACCTACCCATGCAAACCGTGACTGGGTTGACGCCAAGCCATTAAAAATGTAAGAAATAGCTGACCAGGTACTGTTACAGGTACGGTTAAACTGGATGGTACAAGCCATAGCAGCCATACCGACTTCCTTCAAAAGGTACCACTCTTGCAAGATATAATTGCGTTCATAAGTTTGGGCACTTTGAGCAGGGCAACTTGGCTTGGACTCAAAAATGAATAAAAACCCTGACCCCATCACTAAGGTACTTCAATTAAAGAAATCATTAACCAATAAATAAACAACCGTCAGACAAGTCCGTTTAGGTAATTTTAACAAAGAGCCGTTTAAGTACGGTAAAGAATAAGATTGACCTAAGTAGGTAGCAATTACAAAACGACTGTAATGAGGCTGTTTAGGTATTCACAAACGACTTCGGAAATAATTCTTGATATGACATTGATTAGACTATAGAACAAACGTTACGATAGAAGTGCTAAATACTTTATTTCATGTGTTTCATACTAGATGTGCCCGCGACTTCGTTCATACATAGGAGTTTTTAAAAGTCGCATAAAAATCCGTTCAGCCTTTTCTGAGATTAGCGTGCGCAAACAGCGATCAGGTACAGTTTTATTATATGTAGAGATATAGATAATATACTATATATTATATAGAATAGAATAAACCAGGAATGCCGTTGTCGTTAATTTTGCTACATTCTAGTCTTCCTCGGGTAAGGAAAATATCATGAGGAAGCTCTTGGCTCGCGTGTTGGTATGGGCTGTATCATCTCATGGGCTTCTGTTGATTGAGATTCATGTCCAGCTACGGGACACTTACATGTTGCTATGATGATTATGTGTGTGCATCAGGGAAATATTCGTAGTGACTCGAAAGGCATCATTAATGCGTACCTCCAGAATTTTTCTCAATTTCATAAAATAACTCACACTTCTCATTCCATTTCTAATTACTAAAATACTATCTTCTGGGTCATTTCTAATTGCATATCTATTCTGTGGATCTGTCAGTCATGGATTCTACTACACGTTGTACGTAATGACAATTTAAAGACTTAAAGGTCGTTTTTATTAGCATTTTCTATGATTCTTGTGGAACTATCAGCCCTTATGACAATAACATAATGATATGCTCGCACGCGAGCAATTTTTCTTATGGGTGTAGCGTTAGAGTTACATAAACTTTTAAGTTATGTTTTACTGTTGACTTTTATTTCTTTTTTTTTCGATTAGTTTAAAATAATGTGTTTTATGTCCATAAATATTAGTTATCTCCTCTGTTCCCTATTAATACAATTATGTCAGCAATACAAAGAATCCCGGATTTAATTCTGAGCTGGGGCAAATATACCTAGAAGTTGTAGATATGGGTTTCCCAGTGAGCTGTGGGTAAGTAAAGTACCTAAATTTAACACAAATAGAACTAGTCTATTTGTATTAAATCTACTTTGATACAAATCAATTTAAGGTACATACAAGTTAAGTCATTTTTATTCATATTGAATAACATTATATTAAAATTATATCTTCTCACTCCTTCTCACACTTCCTCTTTCTATCACAAATCCTTCACTCTGACTGCTATTCGTCTATGGAATGCGCTACCACAAGCTGTAAGAAAAGCTGAAAACCTGGCTTCTTTTAAAAATTCACTTAAGAATTACTATCTTCTTTCCTAACTTATTTCCTTCTTCTGCCTTCCTTTCCTTGATTTGTTGTTTGAACTTTTGACTTTGCTATGCCATCAATGTGTGTGTGTGTTGTAAATTGATTAAACTCCGCTATTTATGCACATCATGTACGCCTGTACCTATTTACTTCTAGTGCTGTCCTTATCTTGTATTGGGTTGCCTGGAAGAAATCGCTTTAAAGCGATAAGGCCGCCCATTGTTTGTGTTACCTTCTTGTGCTTTTGTATGTGTATTGTCTTTTCTTTGGTGTACAAACAATAAAGTGTTAATAAATAAATAAATAAATAAAAGTTAACTCCTACGTAAAAACTAACATTATTTTATCTCGACCTTATCAATTGAATGGTAACTAAATCAGCAATAAAAGTACAGCTTGATCGGTCAAATGTAATCTATAGCCTGGTGACTCTGGTGCTATAGCTTATTTAGATTCTGTATGTAAATCACTTAAGTTATCAGTAATTACCATATTTATTATTATAGTAACCGTGTTACCCGTCTTAAATAATGTCTGTGTTAATGAGAAAACTTGTCACAAATAGAATGAATTAAGGTAATTAATGGGTTATCAGGTAATCTTATTCTATTTGATTCTATTAAATTAACATAACTGTGAAATTATGCATATTGTGTAACGTTAATTGGATAATTTGAAATTAAGTGAATGTCATTGTGGTGATTAAATTTGGCTTTCTTTTTTTATTCTGTACTTAGAAGTAACAGTAACTACTTTTAATTAGTGAATTGAAACTTTATACGATTTGCAATTTTTTTAAGGTTTTTGTTATTTAACGAAATAAATTTACCGTGCCTCTATCTTATCTACCATGAACCCTGTAGGCCGATAAAAACAATTTTATTCACAATCAATCTATTAAAATACGACATAGACTTTTGTTTACAACAGAAACAAAACACGTAAGTAAGTAGGTAAGCTATCATATCATACAGTACAGCGTCAGAATCGATTATGAAACCAAACCTCTCACCGCAAATCAAAGGGTTTACAGTAACACCCATAACCCAGATAATAGAGACGTGGACCAAACATTTCTTACTTATGACAAAATTTTCTTACTTACCATTATGAATTTATTAAGTTTAATAAAATTAACGATATTGATGTTTCTGATTTGACGTTTTAAAAATATATTATGCATGAAGAGTGAGGAGAATGACTAATTGAAATTTCAAAGACAAACCGAAGCATATATTTCGGTGATCGATAATTTGTACGAAGAAGAACTGGAATAAAGTGCCTGCCTCGGTGTTACTGTTAGTCTACATCGATGAAAACATGAGTGTCTTTAGGTCAATAACTCAAGAGTGACAATTTTGTTCTAAGCACGTTGCCATTTATCATCACACGAGGTCGTACCTGGTGAAGCGAAGACTTCGTGAAATTAAAAAAAAACTCCGTGTGCCCAAGAGATGTTCCATAATGACGATCTGTGACTTTTGCTTTAAATATCGAATATTATATGACGAATATTAAGTTTAACGTATACAAGCTAGGCAAAATAATAAAATTAACGTTTAACTAGCAACTAAAACACTGAATAAGGTATATTGAGCTAAGTAACTAGAGGGTGGGCCGAGGCAGCTTACTAATTTATTAACCACGGCTACCGACTACCATACAGAAATTAACCTTACCATAATAACATTACCTTGGTCGACCCGTGCATATTAGTGTATAGTGGACTCCCAGTCTTGATACTGGCAAGTATTGCGCAAAACAGAAATAAACTAACAGAAAAAATGTGGTTTACTAAATGCTATGGTTTTATATTATTGATTGATAAGTTATGCATTGGCCTAACTTTAAATTTTTAAATCCTGTCTTGATAAAATATTACTTTAAATACTATTGTTTCATAATCGAGTTTATAAAACCAACTCTACCAATTTATGACAATGAAATTTATAAATTTTTAATCAAAAAGAGTTTCCACAAACACTTTGAAGTTAGTTTGGTATAGTTTCGAAAATTTACAAAAATAAATCATATAGTAATATAGTGCACGGTGCGGCAGCAGTGCGGAGTCCGTACCGCGAACCTACAACAACCGCACTGCTGCACTTTGTATGAAAACAAACTACCGCCCGTGCGTCGTACGACAACCGCAACGACAACAACGACAACGAGAAACGCGCGGCAGCCGTATGACACGAAGCGACTAAATTGAAAGCGCCCTAAGATGAAGTAATAAAAATACAACTTTGTACAATAAAACCATAAATATTGACTTCAAAAACGTATCCATATAAATATTATAAAATATGTAGGTATGTCTGTGACCTACATTTTCAAGATAAGACCACGTTGAACCGATTAAGACATTGGTAAGAATGTAGTTCGAGGCTCTGGAAAAAACATGATACAGTTTTCCCGGAAATGTCCCGGAAAGGGATAACTGTAACAATATTTTGTCGTAAAACGCAGGCAAAATCTAGATTTTAAAAAACTCAAATGATTTAAGAATCTTGATCATTAGCTATGCATATTTTGCAATAATAAAGAAATATAAAATAAAATATCTTCAAAACAACAATACTGAATAATCTCTCATAGTATCACGATATCTTAATCTACCTACACCAGTTCGATACGGCAACTCATAATAGGCTTGAAATTTTCTTACATAGATTTTCTTATGTCGTCGGGGGTGGCTACCGTAATCTACTAGTGTGTCTACCAGCTATTAACCTCTAATCTAAATTGATGGGGCGTTCAGAAACCGAGCATTTTTCATAACATTAGCAGTTTCTTCCGCGTAAAATAAGGTAATAAGTAAATTCGACTTCATTACTTAGTGGCCTAATAAACGTAATTCGTTTGATTACATTTCGTTACTGAACGTTGACCTCCTATACCTATTAAATAGCGTAATGACCATAATATTAGGTACATTTTCCATATTTATTTCTGAGGCTTTTTGATATTGTTTGTTTTTGGTAAGAGCTTCCAAACCAAAGTAAACCAATGCAGAAGCCTATAATTCATTAGGCACCCAAACGCAGAATAGACAAAGTAACTGTCCATTATAAACAAAGTATATCGCCAGTCGCACAGCTTTAAGTGCAACCATTAATGTCCAATAGGTACGAACGTATCGGCGTCGAGTAAGAACGAAACTCTTTCTAACAATTACTAACTGGACAGCCAAAAACTAATAGGACAAATTAATTACATTCTTACTCCTTACATACTAACAAACAAACCGACTAATATTCTTACACCATCTACTTGGACTTACCATCCTAGTCCCCATTTAAATCTTATTCTGTGTCGGTTTCAATGCACACAGTCGCGGCAGTGGAAGGGCAGTGCTGCATGATCGTTTGCTACCTTAATTCCATAAAAAGTTGAGTCCCAGTAACTATGAGTGGGTGGCGTAATTTATTTATTAAAGTTATTTTAAAAACCAGCCAAGTGCGAGTCGGACTCGCGCACGAAGGGTTCCGTACCATTATGTATAAAAACGCCAAAAAATCTGGTCTTTTGTATGAAAGCCTCACTTAAATATTTAATTGTTTTATTGTAGCCACATATTACGCACACGCACGCGATCTCTTGGTACGAAAGGTTACTAAACTATTGTTACGGCGTCGAATGTATGGGCTTCCACTTAAATTTCAACTGTGTAACTATTACGGTTCATGAGATACCTACAGCCTGGTGACAGACGGACGGACGGACGGACAGCGAAGTCTCAGTAATAAGGTCCCGTTTTACCCTTTGGGTACGGAACCTTAAAAATATAGATGGTAGTTATGATAAGTACTTATCTACGTACGTACTACCTGTAACATTATTAAGAATGTTTGCTCTATGTCTATGGCAACAGTCATAGCTTTATTAAATTTGACAAGTTGTTCATAAGTAGGTACAATACAGTGCGCCCAGCTTATCTCTGAAATGGCAAAAATTGGAACTAACACTGCCATGTTAAAAAGTCATTCATAAGTACGTTGTGGTCAATCATCTGTCAGTTACTAGTGTGCAATGATTGGTCAAATGCGTCCGACAGAGCCTCTCTTCATTTCAATCTTAAGTTGGGTTTACTATATTTAAAGAAGTAACGTATCGATCTATGTACGATCGACATAATATGACAACGTATTTCGAAGAATTGTCCACGTACCCATATTTGGTTGTTGGTGTCACGTGAACTTATTGTAGATCAATTATCCGCAATTCGAAGCACTCGCAGATAGCATGTCGACGCACAGACAATTTGTAAGCGGCTACTAATTGCACAGAGTAAAGTGCTATGTAGAGAACACCGGTTCCACATAGCGGTGTTTAGAAATTATAGTAGTGGTTTAAATGTTGTTGACCCCATAATATGTGCCAGATGCCGAATAGTGCACTTATATCAAATGTAGAAGAAGTCAATAAAAGTGTTATTTCTAGTGCAATGGGACTTCAGGTAATTAAAATTACCCGTACACCCGGTAATGGGTCTAACCACCAGGCCCACGGGTAAACACCCTTATCACCGTGTCACACTACACCACCGTGTCCACATATTCTTGGTCGATTTCCAGCGAGACGGATGTTAGTTGATCCGTTTACTATTCTCGGTCGGATGTGTAGTCTTGTGGACTAGTTTATGGCACCCACGTCACAGGGGTTCTAGTGTGGGTTTTTGTATGGTTGAAGGTAAAATAATTGGTATTTGAGTCTGTGTAGATTAATGAAAATCGCATTTGCGTCACAAGCATATAAAATTGTCTGCCACCCTTTCTGATGCAGGCCCTACATCTACGAATAAATGCACCTTTGGTAGTACTGCCTTTTTGTAATTCGTATTTTTTTCCTAAATGGCCATTAGAATCATGTAGTAGGACCATGTAGTAACCATGAGTAGAACAATGACCCATTTCAAGGTTATCCATTAATTTCACCGGACACCCTGACACACACACGAACAATGGTGCCACCACACCCTTGGTAGAGGAAGCTGTGCTCTGTATCGCCTATTCGAATAACGGGTGGCCACTCGAATGCAATATACTATTTACGTGCATATTTTGCTGAAGTTACCTTGATTTACTTAAGGTTAATCTTACACTGGCTACCAAAATTTTATTACTGAAATATTGAACACTAGAGAAACGCCCGCGCTTCGCTTCGGAACCCGTAGGTAACAGACGCGTAGGTCCTGTTCCCGTAGGAACCTCGGCTAAAAAGTAGCCTATAATTATGATCTGGTACATCAAATATAACGTTTGCCTATGGTTTACGTAAATTATATTATGTAGTATTTGATAGCGTGATTAAAAACTTGCAAATTGCAAATGAACTATCGCCATCTATTATCTAACAACATTCGGAACTAAATATCTAGCAACTAACAAAATATCGATCTTCCCATGGGAATGAGATGTTTTTCCGCGGTAAAAAGTAGCCTACGTCGCTCTCCACACCCCTAACTATCCCCACACACATAAACCATACCATATAATAGCCAAGTTGCGACGTGAAAGCGTCACAAACAAACAAACACACTTTCACATTTATAATATTAGTATGGATTGATTTATTTCGACTCCTGTTTTTTTAAGTATATAAATACAGACAGTGATAAGTGGCAAAAAAATGTCAATCAGATTTAATTTCCAATCGATTCACCGGTAACCTACGGGCTTCAAGTAACTACTACCAATTGGTGAGCAGGTTCTAATTGCTTGCTACTCTCGAATATGTAAGTGCACATATTTTGTTAGCGCTCTCGAGATAACTAATTTGGGAATGTCTGAACGTTCCAAATTTTACCGTTCGATACACACATTCGACAATCTAGTTTAAAACGGATTTTTTTTTATATTTAAAACTGAGTACTTTAAGTAGGTGACACTAGATATTTAGTGTTTTCTGTAGTAAAAAAATCACTAGGTAGCTGCTTGTTTTCTGGCTTTAGGTATGAAATATTGGCTGTATTTTTACAGACTTCAAAATGGAAGAGGCAATTCAACTGTATTTTTTTTTAATTCGAAGCTAGTACTTTATTGTATCTGACGAGTATTTTTTGACGAGGATTTTTTCAGTTATCTCTCTTTGTCGATGTCGAAGTCGGTTGCTTTTGTAAAAGTTATTTCTTTCCTCTTCCTTCTAAATTATTTATTATTGTAAGCGATACCTCCACCTCACACCTCTGACTTTTCGCAGTTATGTGCGTTTTAAGCATTTAAATGTCACTTGTTATAAACGGTGAAGGAAAACATCGTGAGGAAACCTGCATGCCGGAGAGTTCGCAAAACTTAAAGGTGTGTGAAGTCCGCCAATCCGCACTTGGCCAGGGTGGTGGACTATGGCCTGAACCTTCTTATTCTGAGAAGAGACCCGTGCTCAATAGTGGGTCAAATTGGGTTGAGAAGATGAAGAAGAAGAAGAAGATACCTCCATGATGCCTTTGTGGTATTGTACATCCATGAGAAACGGAAAATTTATACTATCAGGTGGCTTTTCAAATGTTAGCTGTTATAATATATCAAAACAAAATTAATTGATTTTACAATAATATACCTACATAGTTATGATATATTATGTATATCTAATATAGGTTGTTTATAGCATAATATTGTTATTAATTACTATGATCTATAATATAGTGTACCTAATAAATAAATAAAATAAATATGTATCCTGTACTTATGATCTATAGATAGAAAATAGTAATATCTAACACGTAACTTAACCCCGATTTCAATGTTTATACGTGCGCTTGTTTCATGAGGCGATCATGTAAATCAACGGTATCAAGTTTCATTGAACGACTTACAGACAATATTGCTTCGGCCTCACCTCATTCTATATATTTATTGATGCTGGTATTATTACAAATGGAATTCCAAGTTATTTTGAATAAAAAGATGGTACAACTTTTGTATTTTGAGTAATAATTATTTTAACTAAAGTAAATAGGTATTTGAGGGAAAATTAAAAGCAACTGGATAATTAATTTTAGATTTTTCTGTTTGCCTGCTAGATTGTTCCTTCTAGTCTCAAAAACGACTTGACTTTTCACCGATGTATTGACTATGCCATGGGGTTAGGTACATATACCTAACGTTTGCATGTAAAATCAGTTCAGATACAAAAAAATATTACAATTTAAATGAATCCAATCTTATAAAAAATATCTAGACACTCATACTCATACATATAATTGAAAAAAAATTTCGCTTAGTCATTTTAGATCCATCATAGGTTATGAAAATATTTTGTGATAAAAATGATTGACTTTAAACCTTAATAAGTTTTGGTGGTCGAGACTTACTCTGTACAATTAGTCTAGATTGCCCATTAAAACCGCCCGAGATTCATGCAAATGACCCAACGTACGTCCGATATTACGAACTGACAATCAGCACCAATCAATAATCTATTGGCAAGACTAATGTCTAGCCAAGGATGCCAGTTGCCACCAGTAATTGGAACTGGCGATAGGAATAATTGGATGCTCTCAATAATAATTGGAATAATTAAAACGATCTACTCCGTCGCCAACGAATAATTGATTGCTTTCATTGAAGATTCTTAAATCTACGCCACGATTTCAATTGAAAGACAATGGTCTATTTCTGACTTGTTTGATTCAAGTTCTAGTTATTTAATGTTGATTGAAGTTAAAATTATTACCTGTGATGTTGCTAAAAAATATGTTTAGATATCTTTTGAGTATTGGATACAGATTCTTAGTCTTAGGTGTTTAACTATGAAAAAAATGACAAATCTAAAGTAATTAAAAGCTTCGATTTTTTAAGTGTCTTTGTTAATGGAGAATATTATCTTCTCTGATCATCGATATACACATCATTGCATGGGATAAAAATATAACGCTTAAAATTACTAACAGGCAGAATTAATACTATAAATTAAACATGTCTTTACACCCGGTACACTCTGAGGCCGCTTTCTCACATTCTCGCGAATACGAAAACCCACAAGTGTAGGACAGACCTTCATAATTGTGTCTGTGAAGTTTTTGACACATTCGTGGTATTTGTAGCTGCTAATGCTGTGACAATTCGTGCAATGTTACAAAGGTTCACGCGCAAGTGAGAGAGCGTTGAGAGAAGAACAGCGCGTTCACGTGTGTTACCCCGTATGTATGCCGTATGTATGCATGCGCCTAGTATCTTGTCCATGCGTCGCTGATGAGTCGACGCCCTGTATGTTTACCAAATTTCGCACACGAGGCGACGCGCCTACGATCCGTGTCCTGACAGTGAACCCTGCAAGGTCGGCAAAATGTGGATTGCGTCGGAGTCACATAGCTTATCAATACCGTAATGTGAAAAGGGCCTTTGTCCTTAACGCGCGTTATGAAATTGCACGCTTGAAATTACAAAAGCGTTCGATGTCACTGCAGTAGGCAACAACAAATCTCTTATTTTATTGTTAGTAACATATAAACAACCAAGCTATACAAAGGCGTGAAAGTACGTACAAAAGGACAAACAATGTAATCTATGCATAACCAATAATTACTCCTAAGCGAAGACCACCGTACCCTCCCACGCAGACCCGACGTAATAAACTAGAGAAGTAAGGAATCCCACACTTTGCCGCAATTGTTGTGTCCGGTGTTAATAAAACGGCGTATATTTTAGCTATTTTGACAGTTCGAGCTATTCGTAACACTCGATACCCACGGTTGGTCCGTGTGACATACTCATTGACTGAATATCACTTTATTCTGACGTTCTTAATATGAAAAAAACGAAGCAGGTTTTTAATATTATAATTGAAATATTGAGGAAATTAAACAAAATCGAAATGATTTCGAAGAACCTAGCCTAGTAGCCTAGTAACCTCGTAGTCAAGTTCATAGGAGTCTCAGGTTCGATTCCGGAGCAGATATTCACGAGACAAATGTTTGTTTGTGGGTCTTCTAATGATGGATTTTCCATGGTACCAGTAAGCGTTCATGTATTTTTTGTCGCAATGTCACAGAGTCAGCAATGCGGGCCCTGCTTCTTTTTGACGGCAACGCGTCAGTGATGGTAGTGTTACTGATGAGATGACTATTGCCAACGATAATTCCTTAACGTTAGGTGCCTCTTATGTTCATCTGTCCGTTAGTTACATAAATAAATATCGCGTAAAAATAAAAATATCATTCACTTGAATGATACCATGTTGTTGGAATACAAAATAATCATAAAAACATTCCACACAGAAAAAAATAAAGTTGAATTGAGAACTTCATTCTTCTTAAAAAATTTAAAATTCTTTATTCAAATTGTTAACGTAAGAATGTTGTTGACTGGACAGTAAGTCCCAAACAGCTGGAAGCGAGCAGCCGCCCACAGCGCTCATGAAAGCGTTCAGCTAACAACTTGATTTGTGATTCCACAGATTATTGCTCGTATTGCATTATTGAGTTTCTGTAATTTACTCTTAAGCTTCGATTGGTCGCGATGTTGCGCAATAAAATAGAATGCGTGCGGTGACACTTACTACTCTAAAATCGTATAGTGAGTTAGTACCGATTAGTTGAGTGATCAAGTCATTATTAGTTAAACGGTGGAACTAGTGACCCAACTTTACTATTTCAAGAAAACTATCCCATAATACCAATGGCAGTAAACTCATTATGTGCACGTTTTCATACTACCTATTTAAAATGGTTTTGAATTTTGAAGTATTGGCTTTTTTAACGATTCAATTTATTAAACAACCATTAAATGGTAAGATTAAAACTCATCGTTCGAATTTTTACTAGCTGGGAATCGAATCCATATCCCTTCCAACGGTGATCTCACGAAGAAAACCAGACGTGGATCGGTCACTTAATATTATACATATTATATATATATATTATTACAGATATTGTTAGATGTGGTAGGTACGTAATATACAAAATAAATGGTAACCTTAATTAGAAAACCCAATCGAACCCTCACCAAAATGTCACAACATTCTCATCAAGCTTCAACAATACAGTGCATTGACTTTACTTGTTAGCCGACTAAGATGGTCCACTTTTTTATTTTTAAGTTTATCTTGGTTTATGACAATTTTATTAAGGCCTGGGCGGTGCCTACGCACTGCGATGCTCATTCATTAAAACGCTACGTGCCGTGAATGAGCCGGCCGCAGTGATTCTTGACAACATTTTTAGAAACTCGAATAGGCGAGTCATATTTCGTTTATTTTGTTATTTACTGTGTTGATTCTGTCCTCATTTTCATCGGTTTTGTGGACATAGAGGTCCTGAATTGATAATATTTTATGTAAACGTGGGAGATGTAGGTAGTGATGTACTTAAAAGAAACGTTATGTCAGCGTTTATTTAATGTTGAGGGATAATTTAACTAAATATTTTGTAATTTAACTAAATATTTTCTTCAAATATTTTATTTCCAAAGGTACTATGAGACACGCTGAAAACCAACAAAGCGCTGAAAATCTGCAACTTTAACTTACGATTTCTTTACAAAGTGAAAGCGATGAAAGAGACTCCTCAGCACAAAATTTCAACAAAACGTATTTCCTAGTAGAGCTATTGCTTTTTAGGGTTCCAAACGGGACCCTATTACTGAGACTTCGCTCTCCGTCCGTCCGTCCGTCCGTCCGGCTGTCACCAGGCTGTATCTCATGAACCGTAATAGTTACACAGTTGAAATTTTCACAGATGATGTATTTCTGTTGCCGCTACAACAACAAATACTAAAAACAGAATAAAATAAATATTTAAGTGGGCACCCATACGATATGCGATAGTTTAGTTACCTTTCGGTCCAAGAGATGGCGTTGTGCGTAATATGTGGCTACCATACAATAAAACGATTAAATGTTTAAGTGAGGCTTTCATACAACAGACCAGATTTTTTTGGCGTTTTTATACATAATGGTACGGAAACCTTCGTGCGCGAGTCCGACTCGCACTTGGTCGGTTTTTTAAACATTGTTAGAAGCTCAGTTATCTTGTTCATTACGACGCACAGGCATGTGCCCCGGGCGTCACAAATTATTTCATTAAGGGTCAGCTCACACCGAGACGCGACGCGACGCAACGATACTGGAAGAGGCCAGTGATTTCGCGCTGCGCCGCGCGTCGCCGCGAGACGCATCTCAATGGCGCGAGGTGCATCGTAAAAGTAGGCAATCTTGCACGCCGCGCGTACCTACGATGCACGGCTGCGTAGCGATGCACCGCGCTACGCCGCGAGGCGTCACGAGACGCAGCGCTGCATGAAGCAACGTATTCTGAATTCTCACAATGAAATGTGTATCTTTTCGTGTAGAAAATAAAGTTCTATTTTGAGCCGCTCTTTGAAAGACTGCGCGCAGCGTCGCGTCGCGTCTCGTCTCGGTGTGATTTGACCCTAAGGTTCATGTAAAGGTATGTATGCACTTGCAGTTTTTAAATCGTATCATATTAATTAAATATGTTATTCATTTAAATAACTGGTAATCAAACAAACGACAAAAACAATTAATAAGTGGTTATCTAATTAATGTCAACGCTATCGTCGATTTTCCGATCAATGTGGAAGTGAGAAGAAAATAGCAAATAGAAAATATCCATTCCATTTTAGCATTCAAACACATTAAAATTCAGAATTATTACAACCATTATATTATTTTTTATTTTTATTTTATTTATTTGGGTCACCAACAGTTGTTACATTATTGCTTATATGTTAACATAAGTACAGTTATAAACATTGCTTAAAGCACAACCAATTACAGGAAAACACAACATGCTAATTAAATATTAATATTTCATAAACAAAAAAACACAAAACAGGATGAATGAATGAATGAATGAATGAATGATTATTTATTCGCATTAATTGTGGTTACATGGGTCTTAAATCAAATATTATAGTGGTTCTACACAATTAGCCAATAATGTCATGGCATGCAAAATTCTAAAATTAAAATACAAAATTACAATATTACAATAAAATTTAAATTAATAAAACAATGTACAAATTAAATTCGATTAAAGTTAATATTATTATGATTAATTATAGTTTAAAATGTCAATTTCAAAAATGTCAAATCTAAATCATTACCATAAATCCTATTGTCAGACTCTATTAATTAATTAAATATACATACGAGTATCATAAATTAAAAACTCATTGTCTCAATTCGTCAATTCGTCAACTTTGTAAAAGCACTTATTAAGTAACCATTTTTTTTATTCCTTTTTAAATTTAGTTACATTTAATATCTTTATGTCATGCGGCAGTTTATTATATATTTTAATGCACATATAATAACAATTCTTCTGCTGCTGACTAGTTTTACATTGCGGTAATCGTAATTTTTCCGCATGTCTACTTATGAGGTTTCCATAATGTCCCTTTTTTTCAAACAAGTGCATATGCGTTTTGACAAATATTGAAGACTCATAAATATACAAACTAGGTACTGTAAGAATCTCAAGTTTTTTAAAAAAGGGCTTGCAACTAATTTCAGGGCTTAACCCACAAATGGCTCGTATGCATCTTTTTTGTGCTACTAAGACTTTACTCAAAGTTTGTGCATTTCCCCACATTATTATGCCATACCTTAAGTTTGATCCGACGTATCCGTGATAAGCTTTTAGTGCTGTTGCTTTATCACTGATTTTTGGTATGTGCCAGAGTGGGTAAATGAATCTATTTATTTTTGAGCAGACTTTATTTATATGATTTTTCCAGGTGCATTTATCATCTAACATTATTCCTAAGAATGTAACAGAGTCTGTTTCATTAATGTTTTTATTTTCATATTTTACATTTAAGTTCAGCTTTTTCCACCCTTTATTAACAAATTGAACGTATTTCGTTTTTTCTGCATTTATATGTAGATTATTAATTCGTAGCCATATTGATATGTTGTCCATTAAGTTATTTATTTCACTATCAAGATTTGATGAGTATTTGTCTGTCACAATAATTGCTATGTCATCTGCAAACAGGGAGCATTGATGATTAGTGATTTTTGGGAGGTCATTAATGTAGAGTATAAAAAGTAAAGGTCCTAAAATGCTGCCTTGTGGGACACCTGCTTTAATAAGTAAAGGCTCTGATTTATAGGACACTTCTTCTTGATTATGATTAATGTTATTCACCTCGACACATTGCGTTCTGTTGGTTAGATAACTCTCTAGCCATTCCAATGGTCGCCCTCGGATACCATATCTCTCGCATTTCCACAGGAGTAGTTTATGGGAAACAAAATCGAAGGCTTTGCTCATATCGTAGAAGATTCCAATCGTTTTCTTCTTATTGTCAACGTTCTCTAGGATATTTTTCACTAAATTAAATGTTGCAAGAGACGTTGATTTGTTTTTGCGAAATCCATTTTGTTGCGGGGCAATTATGTCATGCTTTTCTATAAAGTCTAGGATTGGCTTGTGCATGGCTTTCTCTATTATTTTTGAAATAATCGGAACGAGAGCGATTGGACGATAGTTATTCATAGATGTTTTATCATCTTTTTTATATATGGGCTTAACAATTGATATTTTCAAATTAGTTGGAAATGTGCCGGTTGAAAAGGATAGATTAATAATATAATTTAAAGGAGAAGCTATTAGTTTAGCAGTTAATTTTATTACTTTTGTTGTCAGATTATCATATCCGACTGAATTTGTATTTTTCAGGTTCATTATTATTCTTAAAACTTCATTAATGTCAGTGGGATAGAGAAATAAGGATTTATTATTAATGTCAATTTTATATTTATAATTATTCGTAGTCAATGTATTATCAGATGTCAAGTTAATAAAATATTCATTGAAATTATTGGAAATGTCAATAGGGGATGTCACATATGTATTATTTAATTTAATTTTGTTAATTATTTTATCATTTTGTATACAGCATGTGTCATTTTTTATAATTTTCCATGAAGCGAGGCATTTATTTTGTGCATTCTCTATATATTTCCGGTTGTTGAGCTTTTGAGCTTGTAGTATGCATCTCTGCAGGGTTTTGTTATAAGTAATATATTTTGTTTTTGTGTCCTGGTTTCGAGTTGTGTAATGTTTAAACCTTAATTTTCGTTTAGTTTTCGTCGATAATCTTATTCCTTTGCTTATCCAACGTGCTTTGTAGCAATCTTGTTTTATTTTAACTCTTAAAACCGGGAAACATAAATTGAAAAACATTATAAATAACTTATGAAAACAATTAAATGCTTTATTAACGTCAGTTTCATTATAGACGTCTGCCCAGGATAATTTACTAATACAATAATAAAACTTTCGCATATTATCCGCACTGTAGTCCCTTCGTTTTATAAATTGAGCTTTAGGCCGTATTACTTTTTTTTCGCAAGGTAGAGACAGGAGTTGTCCAGTATTATGATCAGATAGATTTAAATTAAGAAGTTCTCCAGTTGCATTTGTTTTATTGCATATTATGTGATCAAGGCATGCATTGCCCCGGGTAGCGTCTTTTATATAAAATGTATAGTTATAGCTCTCTACTAGCGAGATAAAGTCAAAGGTCAGGTTATTGTTTTTTAATAAGTCTATGTTAAAATCACCTGTAATGATAACCGCACTTTTTAATTTACGGTTATAATATTTTAATATTTTTTCCAAATTATTAATAAACACGTAAGGATTACTATTAGGAGTCCTGTATATGCATATTACATAACATTTGATATCTGGTAGTTCAACACCACATATCTCAAAGCACAGTTCCTGGCTTAGCCTTTTTAGGAATGGGATATCTCTATATTCTATACCGTCTCTACTCATAATACAGGTACCTCCGCGTCTCTGTCGATCTCTACAAAAACTAGATGCTAGGCGATAGCCATTTCGTCCCTGTAGCTCGGGAACAGAATTGGAGCTACGGTATCCCCTGCCTGATCGTAAGAGGCGACTAAAAGGGGGCTTTCGGGGCTGCAGGCGGTAAGAGTGGGAGCTCGAACCGCCAATCAGCAGCCCCGGGAAGGATGATGGTATGAGGTAGGCCGCATACCATCATAAACAAAAGGTGCCGCGCGGATTTCTACTCGCGCTGGAGGAGCCGAAAGGCACTGCGCTCGGAGGGCTCCGGTTGCGTTCCGTTGGAGATCCCGGAGTCCTCCACATAGCGTCGAAGACGGCCACCGGGGGGGTTTTAGTGAGTAAGAACCCCACATAACCCTGTGTCGCTCCCACGGCACAGGGTACCTTTTGAAGGTTTCCCCCTCGTTAACAAAAAAAAAAAAAAACAAAAAAAAAAAAAAAAAAAAAAAGGCGATAGCCATTTAACTTAAGATTTGGTTCTTCCCCTTGCTGTATAAACGTTTCACATAAGCATAGAATGTCTATATGTTTATGGTTATCTTGTAACTCTTGCAATGTTATCTGTAATGTATCTTTTTTACTGGTGAAACCTGCAATATTTTGGTGTAGTACTAAAAGTTTACTTAACGAATTATTGACGAAAAAAAAATCATTATTATTGCAATTTTTGTTACTTTCATTTAGGGTTGTAATTAATTTAGCCCCCTTTTCTTGCTTGGGAAAGTAATGTAGTATGGTCTTTTGTTGCAATTTAGTCGTATATTTGGAGTTATGGTTAGATGCTCTGTTTATTTTTGACGTCTGCAAGCGCTTTTTTAAAATGTTGAGATCGAGATAAGCTCTTTGGTAGTCTATGGAATCTATACAAAAGTTAATCTTGTTACAAGTGTCGGCTAAATAGTTCTTATAAGTTATACTATTATTAATGAAGTGATAGTTTCTGGAGGTGTTACAGATAAGACGGAGTTGTTTGTTAATTAAACTTTCATTGATATGTATATTGCGTTGTACGTTTAATATGAGGACATGACAGTTATTAAACAGTTATGAAACAAAAAAACAAGGGTTAATTTGGAATTAGTTCTAAGATGTTCTTGGCAAAGTCTTTAAGCTTAAGTGAAAATATATCAATAGGTTTAGAAGTGAACAAGTTGTTTGATAGGTTGCTTAATCTAGCGATCGGAGAGTTCTTAATTTAATCTTACGCACTAATTCAGTCTTACGCACAGGTGGAACAAGAAGTGAACTTGGATACCGCGGAATTTTATAAGGGACTCTAAATTTAAAAAGTTCAAGTAGTTGGGGACAATCGACCAGGTTATTGAGGATTTTGTAAATGAATATAAGATCCAAATAGGTTCTTCTCTTATTTAAAGATGCCATCGTAAAATAATTTAGTTTCTCTAATATATGAAAGTTTAGAGTAAGGTTGATTTATCGAGTAACTTAAATGCCATAAGAATCTTTTTTGAATACGTTCTAACCTCAAAGTGTGTGTAGCATAATGCGGTCTCCATACTACAGAACAGTATTCAAGAATGCTACGCACCATTGTATTAAAAAGAATAATTTTGGTTTTTGGTTGTTTAAATATTTTACTAAACCTAACTTAGAGGATGCACGTTTCACAGTGTTGTCTATGTGCGGTAAAAATGATAACTTTTTATCCAAAATGACGCCCAAGTCTTTTATAGTGTCGACTTCACATAATAAGTTGCCTGCAATATAATATTTTGATTTGACAACATGGTATTTTCGGGTGAATTTTATGAAGTAACATTTATCTGTGTTGATTTCCATTCCTTTGGCGCAACACCAGTTACTTAGTCTATTTAAATCGCGCTGCAACATAGAAACATCTGCATCTGATTGAATCATACGAGCAATTTTCAAGTCATCAGCAAAAAGAAAAGGAGTAGAAGAAAGACAGCATTTTGGCACATCGTTTATAAAAATATTAAATAGAATAGGGCCCAAATGGGATCCTTGCGGAATACCTGAAGCTATTTTATATAACTTAGAGTTATACCCCTTGGCAACTACGAAAAAAGAGCGATGGGATAGATAAGATTTAATCCAACTAAGGATATTACCTGTAAAACCATATATAGCAAGTTTATCAACAAGAATTGAATGTGGAACTTTGTCGAAAGCCTTGCTGAAGTCTGTATAGATAACATCCATTTCTCCGCGGTTATCGATTACTTCAGCAAGTCTCTCAACAAATGTGACTAGGTTTGTACAGTAGATTGTCTGGACTTTACGAACCCATGTTGGTGCTCTGTAATGTAAGGTTGGAAGTGATTTTGAATAAATGGGCATATAACAGATTCAAAGAGTTTGGCCATTGCCGATAGTATTGAGATCGGTCTATAATTTCTTACATAACATTTGTCACCGGACTTAAATATGGGCACTATTTTTTCCACTTTCCATTCGCTCGGAAAGGATCCTGAACTTATTGATTTATTAAATATATGGTACAAGGGTTCAATTAAGTTTTCAGCACATTTTTTAAGAAAAAGGGGCGGTATTCCGTCTGGTCCTGCACCTTTTGCAGTATCAAGGCTTTTTAGACTTTTGAGTATCATTTCTCGTGAAATATACATATGGCCTAAAGCAGAACTATTCCGTGCTATGTCATTAAGATATGAAATTGTTGGACTGTCAATACTCGGGGGGTTGGAATTGAAAGTGCTGTATGATTCACAGAATATAGAAGCAAATAAATCACAAATTGAAGATCCGTCTGATTCATAGCCAACTCCATCTGTCATGTTACAAGGATAGGAGTTACTTTCATTTCGTTTCGACTTAATAAAAGACTAAAAATATTTTGGATTCATACTTATTCTCTTCTCAGCGACGTTAATATAGTTATGATATAATTTATCCGACAATTTTTCACATCTTTTAGCCAATATTTTAAGTTCTATCTCATCTAGTGGATTTTTGTATTTTCTAAACCTATCACGCAAATTATTTTTCTCACGCAGTAATTGCAATAGTGATTTATCGAACCAAGGTTATTTGTTACGATTAACTTTTCTTTGAGGTACAAATCTATGTATTAAGTCTTTCAGTATAAGGTTAAGAGTTGATACCATTTCGTCAACATTATTTTAATAACAGTAATGTTGTATTTACAACTTATACCTACTATATAGGTACGTACTTAGATACTATTTAATCATTAAGTATGTAATAAAGTAGCCGAAAAATATTTTTAACGGGTTTATACTTAAATACAAATAGGTTTGTACTTAGCTGATGAAGTAGGTATTTAGCTACTAAGTGATCACAAATATTAGGTATACATTTTAACATTTAGGAATGAAGTGGCTTCTTTGGTATAAAGCTTGAATACCTACTTCATATTATGTATTTAATTAATAAATCTAAGGTACTTTAAACAAGTAATGTTAAGAGGTGATTCCATGCGCAAACCTATCTACTCAAAACCTACTTATAACAACTCCAAAAATATTTAAAACAAATTACCCTAACAGCACACTAAGACTTCTAAAGCAATAACGACACAATACGAAATATGAAATATGCAGGTGTCTTAAGAATAACGGCCATTTCCATGCCAGGCAAAGCAAAAAAATATTTCATTCAGTATCAGGAGAGATATTCGTGAATGTATCACAGACCTAATTGTGATTCGGCCCACGCTGCCTCGCCTTGTCTCCGAGAATGCATTAAAATATAGCTGCAAGCCTTTTTTCGCACGGGAAATATTATATCGCGTTTAAGTAATTGTTGTGGCCATGCATTGTCAGGATTATGATGTCACGGAGTAACAGTGGAGTGATTAGTAGCGCCATCTCTGGACGAGCGGATGGAAGTAATTCATTACTCAAAAACAGATTTCACTCATAGTAATTGGCTCTCAAGTTTATTATTTCATTAAAGTTTTCATGGAGTTTCAATGCAACTAGACAGTGTTAATTTGTATTTTATGATAATATATATATATTTTATATGAACAAGCTTTCTATTATTTCTTTATTAAAAAGATTTTATACAATCTTGTAACAAGAATATAAAAACCAATAGATTTTATTATTAACAAAATAATCAGCTCCAGGCTAAACTTTCAACGTCGGTCTCATTTTAATTTAAACATGTGTGGAACAAAGGATCAATCAAGGATTCCCTTCAATCAAGGATTAACCGCGGTTTTAAACTCGGTTAAAGTCTTAACGTGTGCTCAGTTCGTGTAAAGGATCGTTTGAACCCTTTGTTGTAAAATTTTATTGGTTTAATTAGAGTACACTTTACATGTGGTTTATAAACTCGGAAACTTTTACTGTAATTAATAAGAACTTTAGATAAACGTTTTATTTCGTACCGTATATACCTACGTAGGTGCCACACGCTATACCTATCTATTCAGTCCGATCACTAAGATCAATAATCTAGTGATTTTAAACATGACGAAAAGATATTCCGTTTCGGTATTAAAACACATTTTAATACTTGCTCAGTGATTATATAAACTTGAAATTACGGATGATTTCAAATATAGGATATCTACCTACTACCTACTTATTAAAGATAGGTATCCTATATCTCCACCAACTCTCCTCAGATATAAGTGAAAGTACCTACCTGCTCATCATAAGGTCTGCTCGTTTGTGGATTAGTGCATAACATGAATGAATGAAATGAATGAATGAGCGAAATGAAGTTTACTCGAAGTAAGTTTTTTACAAATATTTTTCGAATGTCAGTTTGCCTTACACGCCATCGCTTCAACAGTTACGCAAATCTCTACTCTAAGTAGTGTTGAAGAAGAAACTTCAAGAAACTCCCAAGGAGCTTCAACAATTCACCAATCATTATACTCAATTCGTTTCTCGTTCACTGCGTAACAGGTTATAGTCAGACATGAAGTCTATCGACAAAATGTGACTGAGTTTCGTGTACCGCCCGTCAATAAATATCGGAATTAATGAGTCGCACCGACGAAACACTGATTTTAATACATCGTGACGTGCTTTGCAATACACGACGTATCCGGTTGTACTGAGTGGTCGATATGGGTTGGATTTAAAAATGATATCATAATTGTACTGAAATCGATGTGGATGAACTTAAGATCGACCTATTATGTAAATGACCGACGAACTAGTAGTTGAGCTGTTGAGTTACCGGATGGTAAATGGTCATCATAGTCCATAGACATCGTTAAATCACAAACATTTCATTTTAGCGGTAGAAAAAAAAGAGAGAAGAAAGAAAGTAGAGACTCGTTCTGAATCTCTTGAGTCGGTACTACAAAATGTTTGGCGACTGACTCAAGACTCAAGAAATGGGTAGTTCATCAGGAAAGCTTAAATAAAAAAAATTGAAGGTACGGATTAAAATAATATTTATTATTTTAAAACTTCACAAAATCCCTACAAAACCTAGTCAAAATATAATTTCAACTTGTTCTTCAGTAAATATTTATATAGCGCTCAAAATTTATTAAGCACAACTAGATCTTAATAGACTTTTAAATTAGCATTTTATCACAATTAAATACATACAATATTGTAAATGAGATAATAACACAAAGCTTCTTCATACATAAAAACTGTCAAATTGTCATGTTTGTTACATTGTAACCTTTGATCGTTAGAGGGTAGACCACTTGAAGACAATTTATAGCGAACAACACGTATGTGTTTTCTCACGACGGTAGCTTAATATGTGACATCAGGAGGAATACTAAGCGATCCTTGTGTTTTATTAGGAAAAAAGGAAACAATATATTTGATGGCTGACGACGCCCTTCCGAGGCAACCACCGAAATGCTGTGAAAGCAGTTTTTATCATGAGAACTATTGATTTTAGCGATTATTGATTAGAATTATAGCATTGCTTTTTGTTTTGTTTGGAGTATTGTGTTTATTTTCTATGTTGTGGTTTAGTGATTAATACGCGGAGAAAACACTTTGGGCCCTGATTTAGAAAAGATAGGAAATGCTGTGTATGAATGCACTAATGCACTACTTTACTAAAAATATATGTACGGCAGAGTGGAAGTTTACTTGGACAAAATTTGCAAAAGGAAAAGGTTGTAAAACCAACGTTTTTGGTCACGTGACTGCATGCCAAATTTTGTAGAATTAATTTTACAAAAATTTAATAATAATAATAATTAACTTTTAGAATAAATTATATACCTTTAGGAAAACAAAAATCGTCTTAATGTTTTTTGTGAAATTCGTATTGTAATTAATCATTATGAATCCATCCAATTAATACTTAGTGGAAACAAGCTTAGTATTGCTCTTACATGTTAGACAGCAAACATTCAAAATTAGAATACAACTACGTACAGCGCCCTCTACATCCATGTTTAATATTCGCAGTGTGCCGCCGCGTTTCCGTGCTCCTGTGCTCGTAATATTATTCATGCTATTTGTATTAGTTACAAATGAATGGTTACCGAAATCATTTAAATGCTAATTCAATAATTAAGTCGATCCGTCCGTAACCGCACACTCCCTATTGATTCGAAACCTAACTGCCATTGTTGAATTTACATACTTATCTATTGTTGCGTCTGTCTGTGTTACCCGTATCGATTCAGTACCTAAGTTTGTATGTAAGGCATTATAGATACGGATTATGTAGAAAGAAACTATTAAGTAGGTACGTCAACTTAACTACGATTTGACGTTTGCTTCTATAGGTACAAAACCTATAAGATCAAACCTAGGTAAGTTCGCTTAATAAGTTTGTACTTTTAAATTCCGTTTATGTATATAACTATTGTTATATGAGTATACATACCTCAGTTTGGAAACGAAACGAACGAAAATGTTTGGTTTTGTAGGTACTTAATTATGAAAAAAAATATGAGAAAAAAATTACTACTTACTTCTTTGTAATTTTAATAGGTTGGTAAGTACAGAATAATTTTGTTGGTAAGTAAAGAACATCCTTCTGTTTCGGAGCCAATTTTAAATACTGTCTCTCAATCTCCAGAGTCCAGGCCAGAACAAGAAAACTCAATAGCCAGGAAGTGGTAGCCAGCTAGGCTTCAACCCTACTACGAAGCAAGAGCTAGTCTCCACTTAAGACCACTTAGGACACGTTGGTCTGCCAGCATAGAGTAGATTAGCATTCTAGGCTGCCCCTAACAACCAGAACCAATTCATCAAAATAATGGACTAAGTCGCATCAATGCAGAGTTTACGATTCATACTTTTTTGATATTCCTTTCTTCATCACTGTCTCGTTAAAGACGATATCTTCTTCTACAGGTATTTTTCTGATGATTGTCTTAATATAAAAAATATTTTGACCGATTATAATTAATTAGTAATTGTTTTACATAATTATGTTTTTAATTTGGTATACTGAGCCATTGACAAGTTTTTTTTATTACAATATAAAAGATATCGATATGTATTATTCGTATGGTATACATCAAATTGTAGCAAATAATGTAATATAACCTATCTATCAAAATATTACTGATTTTTTAACGTTCCGTACCCAAAGGGTAAAACGGGACCCTATTACTGAGACTTTGCTGTCCGCCCGTCCGTCTGTCACCAGGCTGTATCAGCTCATGAACTGTAATAGTTTCCCAGTTGAAATTTTCACAGATGATGTATTTATGTTGCCGCTACAACAACAAATACTAAAAAACAGAATAAAATAAATATTTAAGTGGGCGCCCATACCTTCGACGCCTCAGCGATAGTTTAGTTACATTTCGGTCCAAGAGGTGGTGTTGTGGCTAATATGTGGCTACAATAAAACAAATATTCAAGTGAGGCTTTCATAAAGCAGACCAGATTTTTTTGGCGTTTTTATACATAACGGGACGGAACTGTTCGTGCGCGAGTTCAACTCGCACTTGGCCGGTTTTTTTAATTTTTTAAAAATAATAAGCTGTTCACATTTGATTTGGCTTAGAAACTAATACGCGGCCATCCTGACAACTCCGATAAAAAAAGAAATAGTAATAAAGGTAAATGTTAAACATACTGACCAAAACCCTGTGCAATTCTACAAGAAAAACACCCTGCACATCAATCAATCTAACTTGTAGCGAATAAATTAGGCACATCAAGCGAAGTCGCGGTCGCAAATTAGTCGTCGCTTTGTGCAATCAAGCGAGCCCTTCGCCTAATGAATATGAATACGCTCAAATACGCTCGCTCGACTCGACGCAACTCATTATAGTGGCGAACACGCACACCGAGCAGTATCATATCTATATTTGGCGTAAGGTTCACTTTAACAAAGTATTGATGGTAAGGATAGTAGAAACAAAAATAATATTATATCTTTTGTTCAAAAATGTTTCTCTTTTCACGAGTGTTTTACATTTTAAAATTAGAATTGATAAACTATTTCGCGAAGGCCTTTTAAACAATTATTTTCTTTTGTTTTTTTAATGATGAACGATTCTCACAGTTGTGGACATAATATCATTGATAGCATATGCGACAAGTTGTCGGAAAATAAAGGTTTTCCTCCATATAATGACATAAAAAATATTAAGCCATTTCGGGTGCCTGATTAAGGCATAGGTTAGCAAGGGTCATCTACTAATAAAATAAAAATTGCAAAATAATATCGTTAATTATATTATGACGGTGAGTATACCTAACATCTCATTTTAACTCATTGAATTGTAATCCAAAGTGAGTATAACACCTAAAAAACCAGCAATATTGCGATGGCGGTGTTACACAATCATAGTAATGCACAACTTGAACAACTCAATTATTACCCTAGCTCGACTAGACAAAGAGATCTACAATGTAGGTTTAGCCTCATTTACATTTTAAATAAAGTAGCAAGTAGATGTTATTACTTGTTAACTAACAGTATTATTTTAATTAGCTAGACACGTAGCTTAGCCATGAAATGCGTGTAACATTTGCCAAAAATATATTTGTTTGCAAACTTTTTTCATAAAATCATTTTACATTATAGTAAATTAGCGTCACCTGGCAAGCAGTTTAGATGTCAGTTATGTTTTGTAAAAAGTTAATTATTTTAATTAATAATCAAATTTTCTACATCGTGAAACAAATGTTACTCTGACAGATCTTGAAAATGATTGTTCCAAATGTTTATTATCATAGAAATATCTTTAAAACCTCCGAATCTTAAAACCCTGTAACCTACGACCCCAGCAATCAACATTCTAAGACATACTTTACACGCTAACAAAGAATTCACGTCCACAACCATTAACAACGCAGTATAAGTCCTAACCGGAACAAAGCCCCTAAAGCAAGTTAACCTTCATACGTTATAATTGCATCCGAATTATTTATCTCCATGGCAATAACACGATAATGGCTATGAAACGTCACACAATCACCATAGAAGCTATTATCTCGTTCATTACTCAGAAAACACGAAGTCCTCGCTTTCCGGCCAAATTGTACCGACAAAAGTCCGAAATGGCGGAACAAAAGCGGGTTCCCATGAAGTCATAGATAATATTCATGATAGTACAGTCGTAACAATTAAACGTAGCGTGGCTTAGATCAAAAAAAATGTCAGTAGAACCGGTAGCGAGCGTGCCGCTAATATTAAAGAGGTCGTTCTACACGACAGTACAGCCAAAGGTAAACATTTGGTGTTTACGACCACCGGATACGATGCTGTTGACGATCATGACGATGTTTTGTTTTAAAGCTAACAGAGAAGCGTAGGAACTTGTCGTTGTAAATCAATATGGAGTTTGACGAACTGTTGTGCCTATCCGAAGAGTAACTTTGGCTGTAAGTTGCGATAACAAATAAAATGCCCAAAATTATTAAACATTAATATTCTCAAAAGCATGTAGGTAAAACTAGTTACATAGATTATTACATTATAATATACTCTTCAGCCATATTAGAGCCAAACACTTATCGCCAACGCGTTGGTGATACCTTTAGTGTTACTGATATCCATGGGCGATGGTGATCATTAGCGACCTAGTTTAGTTTATAATTAACTTCAGTAAATACTTAGTCTGATATTTTTTTGAAATTAACTGTACCTGAAGCATCTTTCGATTTTTATTTTAACCACTTCAATTGCAAAAATTTCATTTCTTTCTTTAACATTGACAAAATAATATATGGATATGTATTTATGGTTAAAATTTTATGTCGTGATCGTATATATTAAATCATCATTTAAATCTAAACTTAACAAAGGTTTACACGTTCGTTGTAAAATTAAACCGATGTTTATCTAATAATGCGGTATTAAATTCGTGGTCCTCATCGCACGTGCACTAGTTTTAACGAACTGACAAACCTTTTTTGTTTGCGTTACTGAGGATGGTATACGTTTGGTATTCACTGGGTGATACTAAAACGTATTTATTAAACATCGATTTAGCTTTGTTATTCTAACAGACAGACAATTTAAAATCAGTGAGAAATTCTTTATTTGAAAAATGTGAAACAAATGTTATGTTTAAGATACGAACTTCGTTAAATATTATAAATACTAATATCTGTGAATATTAGCATTTTGCAAAAGTAAATTTGTGTGAGGTCGCTATTACTGTCCTTCCCTTTTTAAAAATATATTGTATCAAATACAGTCAAGAGCGGACATTGCGTGTTATACAGTAGAATATTCTACTTTTGAATTATAAACGACATTTTGTGTATAAGTATTTTAGTTTAATTGCTTTTATGCGCCGACGCTCATCATTGTCTTGCTTCTAAGTAGTAGACGTAATCTCGGGTCACATCTAACACTACGTGTTTACCCTTCAAAGGGGCTGGATGTTTCCATTGAAAAGCTTACACACTACTGTCTTCTTTGTACTCGTTATTGTGGCGCGTTAATTTGTTACTCTCTTTGTTGTGTTTGTTTATGTTCAACTTTTTTTTATATTTCAAACTTCTGAAATGAAGTTTTAGTAAACTAAAGTGACTCGGGAGAGCTCTTCTATTTTGAAATATTGGCTAATGTACTGAAATCTAAGTTTTTACAATAAGATGAATTTGAAATTGACTTCCTTTCCTTCTACTGATAACTCCCTTTGGTTTTTAATTTAAATAATTCCTTCAAACAGGTTTCAATTTTTATATTGTTTAATAATAGGAAATACACTTCAGATTAAATGGATGAAAACAATGAGGTACTCTATACGTGACTGACATATTACGCAACATTGTTCATTAATGAGATGTCACCTAAATGAAAAGTCTATTTCTCACGATTGAGATGGCATGAGTATTGAATTAGAAGTAACAAACATACATTATTTTATGACAAGCAATAAGCCGTGACATTTTCCTTCAATATCCAGCTGGATATAGCCTCGCTAAAATCATTGAGCGATACGCGAGAATGCACAAAAGAAAAAGGATTCTCGCCTCCGTCCGCTATCGGCGACATTATCGGACGCGCCCTCACTTCGATTTAATGTGGGCGAATCGGCCGCGCCTCCGTTTTACATACGAGGACGGATAGTCTCTGCTGTTTTGATTTTAGCTTAGGTTTAACGTTTGTTTTTATTTTATTATGAAGTTATTTTAGGTCGTTGAATTTTTTTCGATGTTTCTACTGTAACGCTGATGTGACGTATATCTCATAAAAGTTTTGACTTAAAACGGCTTCAGCGTTTATGGCATAAATAAACAATGTGTTACAGTTTCAGTTACACTATTATTTTTAATATTTTTTTGTTATACTTGCTAAAATTCCTGAATTATAATTGGTTAGAAAATGTTGGGTTTGTGATCTTTTGAGTCATAAGATCTAACTAGCAAATGGCTCGTAGATACTTTATGTAGCTATTTAATCTACATTTTAATCTGCATAGTTTAATTAACAGTACTAAAAATCTTAACTTATTGTCACTAAAAACATTAAATATTGAATATGGATCGTAGTCATTGTGATTCAAAGTGATAACAGAGATATATCGGTTTTAGTCTCACGTTAATGTAACTGTGACTACTATTTTATTAAACTAAAACATATAATGTAGGTACCAATTTGGATCTCAAGACTATTGCTTCATAACTATAAATAAAACGAGTTAAGTATATATAACTAAGAAATAAAATATCATTAAATAATATACGAATAATAGATACAAAGTCACCTAAATTCCTGAACACAACGCAATTTAACAAATTTCGATTCTCTCTAAATTAAACTCGGTCCCAAAAGTTCGTACAGGAACGCTCGTTTCGAAATTGCTCCCAAAGTTCGTAATTAGTACTGTTCAACCCGGAAATATCTATGCAGTCCATCAAACCCATTGAAGATACTACAAAGGCAATCAGACGTCACGAAATGGTACCGTGGAAATTAAACGGTGCAAATTCTATTTCGGATTCCCCGAATAGCTGGAACAAGTGGCAGAATTACGACCCTTGGCTTTTAACCCTTCTTGTCATTCGTAGAGCAAATTAATCATCATCATTTAAATGCAGCACCAGCCAGATTTGTTTCTCCGATTATGTCGCCCCTCTCGTTAGGGGCGAACAGATTTTGAGGACGTGTTTTAATAATTTTGAATGTTAATTACCGAATGAATGTAAAGGTTTAGACCCTTTGGTGTTTTTGGGAATATTTGTAATTTCGCATTTTCTTGCGTTTGATTTTACATAATTTATGTTATTAACGTAATTTGGGAATATATAGAAATACGATGTATATAAATAAAGAAACAATAATAAACAAAATGTCTAAAATAGGACTTACTTGGGTTATTGGACGGATGGAGTGTCAGATAAATAACAGATATTATTTTATAATAAAATATTATCTATGAGTAAAATATTATGTATTTTAGACTAAGAACGTGTTGAAATCAAGACGTAGCAGAATTCAGGGCAGATTTTATAGCACAGATAATTAGAAACCTACTTTTAAATACTACTACTTTTAAATACTACTTAAAATTGAATGGCGAAACTTAAATTGAAATTTTTAATAAGTCAATACGAAAGTAGGTAGTAGACGGTTGAAAAAGACATTAAGTAATTCATCGCTGAGGGGCAATTAAAAATGGCATCAAAGCTTTGAACTAATATCATGTACGATTCATTATGTGTACTCTTCGTTCTCTTTGATATTATCATTCATGCAGTGTCAAACGTAACAATGCCCTTCGGCGATCCAGTGGGCAGCAATTATTGCGTTCATTTGGATTTAGCGGCGCCTGAACCCTTTTGGTCAAGGGTGAGCCAAAGGGTCGTGACGAATTGGCTGTTCTCACTAGCCTAATCGGATCTAAAGACATCTCAAATATTATTTCTCTTAATATTAAATTGTGGAGTAGGCTTTAGGCCTCCTAGCATACTAGGAGAGATCCATGCTGTGTAGATTTGTAATAGGTCTTAAATGAGATGAAGTCACCTGGAAATTGACTAAAGCCATTTGCTTAAATTTTATACACATCAACGATAACAATAAAACCTCAAAGATGTCACAAATCATTGTGTACATACAATAGGAAATGTCTGTCAAAGTTTCAAGTACCTAAATTGTGCGAAATTGATTCTCTGACTTTTATCCAAACTTTAAGCATTTTCAGGGATTTTGTATAATATTTTCTAACCTTTTCTGTTAGTACGAAGAAAGGAAGATTAATACTATTGGATAACAATGCTCTCATAACTTTTGCTATATGCAACATAATCAACAATAATGGATAGTCACAATTATTACGTTCATTTGTATGGGACGACGGACCCTTTGACCGAAAGGGTGACAGAGGGTCGTGACGAATTGTCTGTTCTCACAGAAAATTTGCTGTACTAATGAATTTAGTTTACGACCAACTTGCAACATCATTATAGTCACGAGATTTAATATATCTAGACATCTTTATAATTTTACACCAATATGCACATTATAATATATCTACTGCTCGAAATCTGTAAAACGATGATATATGACGAAGATAATATTTACGAGTTCATTTCTCCAGTGTTTTAAAAAATCCTGAAAATAAACCAGTCTTGAACAGAAACTCCAAGTGAGCTTTCTTAGAGATTTTTATGAACTCATTAGTTCCCTCCGTCGGTCGGCTTGACTCAAAATAGGTATAAGAAAATGATAGCTAAGATGTTTGCTTTATTCCTAATATCTCAGGATTAACGTCACCCTTTTAAATTAAACCTGAAATTATTTTCGAAGTCGCAAGCGCTAACATCTTCGAACTCTGTTTTAAATATATGAGTAGGTAGTACTGTAGTAGTGTTGACTCTTGTTAATATAAAATTTATTATTCCCGGCTTAAATTATTCGGTCCTATTGTTCCTCTCTGGATTGACCCGAACAATACCTTCATAATTTACTTTTCGAGGCATCCTTCTTCTATACGGCAGATAAAGTCGTGATAACAAATGGTAACTAAAATAATAAAATAAACCGAAACTCTGTAGCGACATATTTCATTAATAAAGACAAAGAAACATCGCAGTATGATACGGACTCACTTCGCAGTGTCCATACGTTATAGAGATAAAACGAAAGATTCGAACTCGTTGGATTTATGCGTTATCGAAGTTAGAGTGATGCGGAGCTGCAAACAATGGGCGATCGTGGCGCCCCATGCGGCGACGGAAGGCGACACTCTGACTTTGCATAAGGCATGCAGTGACATCTATTGTGGAGTAGTCGAAACTTCGAGTGACGGTAAGTTAAAATTTTTGGCACGTTCCTTTTAAAAGATTACAATACAGCGCAATGCAATTACTCTTTATTGTTTACCACATAAATTACAAGTCAAGGAATTTATGTTTAATCTCGCTGTTATATTCCTACTTGTTAGGGAGGAGATAGTCTGGTTTGGTATAGGTAGATATGTATGTTAGTATTATACTATAATACTATATATTACAGTAGTACTCATGTACTTGTGACTTTAATTTAGAAATTTCAGTGTCAACAAAGAACTAATTTTATTTTCGTAGAAATAATCCGGTTTCTTGAGAATAAACGTCATTACTATGCAGAATACGTCAGTAGTTAACACCAAAGATGCCAACGATGCGTTGACGGTCAAAAATCAAATGAATCCAGTTCCTTACTCAAATGAATTATGACTTCACAAATGATTAAAAGTTTCTTCATAACCTTAGCATGAATGTTATTTAATTACGATTTTTACAATACTAGTGACCCACCCTCGCTTCGCTTTGAGGCACTTATTCTTTGCGGTTGCAAAGTTTTTTACCTTAGTACTAGGTGACATGTGAAACGTTTTATGCAACTTAAATAATTATTATATTCGACACCTTTTGGTAGAAAGGTCGTATAAACCAAAACCCCACTTTTCTCCTGAAAAGTATTTTTTTACACAAAAACTATTTTTTTACATAAAAATTAATAACTTTTTTGTTTTTGAAGTTATAAAAAATATCTATGAGAAAGGTTTTTAGGATTTGCATATGAAAAAGGTTAAATCATCAAAACCTTTCTATCTACTGTAGTTTTAAAGTTAGCTTGGATTTACGTCTAAGAAAAAATCAATTCGTTTTTTTTACACTCCATGAAAATGTATCTACTTAAAAAAACTGTATAGGTTGTATATCCATTTTTGGTAAGTTAAATTATGCTCACATTTACTGTCGTAAAAACCCATAGATGTAGTTTTTTTTGTATTAAAAACCTTTTAAAATCATAGATCAATTGAATTCTGACAAATAAACAATCCTATTGCTCCCAGAATTAGTAGGAACTCAATTTTTATTATTCTAATGCCCAGTAACTGTCGATTCACATAAAATTACCTCTTCTAAATTAAAGTAATCAGACATTTTAATCATTTATAAAATTATGACTTGATCGTTTTTTAAATTTTTGTACATACCTATTTAAATGTAATTCAATAATTTATTTGCAATAAGCCTTTGTACTAAGGCTTACTTAGTAAGTTTTTTATTGAATTACACCTAATAAAAAAACGTTCAAGCACTAAACTTAACTAATTTATGTACTAAAAATAACTTATGATATAAATTTGTATTCATAATTAGTTTAAAATTATTTATGAATTATTACTATGAATTATGTTAATTAATTTTATAAAGGTAATGCATTTAACACTTTAGGGCATATAAACCATAAAGCCCCGAGTTAATAATTAGGTATAATTTATGGTCATTACATCGTAACAAAACTAAAAAAAAACATTTGGCTTTTACAATGAAAATTTATCATTTTAAGAGGCTATGACCAAAAATTTCTGGGTGTTACCATTTTTGTGCGAATTTCTGCATTTCGTATATACAGATCAATGAAGAAAAAAATATGAGAAAAATGGTAGATATAACTCAATTTGGCCAAAAAACCATATACGACCTTTCTACCCAAAGGTGTCGATTATTTATATCTCAGATTTATTATAAGCCTCGTAGTAATTATTAAAATTATTTACCTTTATTGATATTAACTGCTTTTATTTTACTCCCGATTCTTTTCCTCAATAACGACGCACAAATAGCCTCATTCTCTAGAATTCCGTATCGTAGGTTCCATGGGCATTATAACACCCTGACCAAGAACCAGGCCAAGCCCAGGATACTTAGAACGGCAATTTAAGTTATCCGTCCGGCCTGGTACAATTTTTACTTTAAGACTTTTGCTCATGACTGTACTTTTAAGCAATATTTAATTTTTTCTGACATTATCTGTCAAATTGGAATTCGGGGTCTAGTGGGACGGGTGAGAACGGGAATGGGAGCCAACGGGAAAAACCCGAACTACGACATCATTTTTTAAGTTAGAACTCTAGCAATAAAACTGCGCAAATAATAATAATAATTTATTTATTTATTAAGGCAACAAAAAGCAGGCCCATATTATATTAGTAACACTTAAAAACTAGGGGTTAGTAAGATGACAAATGATGCAAAACCGCATTGAATTTCAATCAGGATTTTTTTCGTGATGCCCGGATTAACGTACTCGTACCTACAGACAGAAGAAAAATATAAAGATATTGTTTTATCAAAAATCATTTTTGTACAGACACAAATCAGTTGGATTTTTACCATGTGTAATAGATTTAGAATTACGTTATTGAGCCCTCAACGCCATCAATAGCGCGTATTAGATTAAAAGTTATTTTTAAAGTGGACTGTGTAAAAACCCTGACTATCTTTAATAGGTACTTTCTTAACAAACTTCAGCATTTACATATTATATTTATTTTATAATATTAGTGATAAATATTTGATTTAAAACTAAATATTTTATTACAAAAAAATAACAGTCTTCAACATCGACAAGCAGAGATAACTCAAAAAGTACTCGACAGATGGCGCTCAATTCAACTCATAAATGTGTAAAGTTCTCGTCAGTACAAATTAATCAGGTCCAAATGCATGGTATAAATCGTTGAAGAATTCCCTAAACTGTCTTTCAGCCCCATCATCAGATCAACTCCAGCCAGACCTTTCTTAAATTGTAGGGGTTTAATTATTCTTAATGAAAACATTAACAAAAGCACTAGTTAAACCTTACAATTTTAGAAAGTTCCCCTCGTTTCCATAGGATGCCATCATCAGATCCTGATGTTCTTATACTAGGTACTCTTGGAATATGTACTTTCCAACAATAAAATAATTAGGTACCAAAATCGGCTCCTAAATGACGAAAAAATCCCCGAACACACATAAAAAGCATATGTCACACTGTCAAATTGAAATCCTCCTTCTTGTATGAAATTATTTAAAAATATATTTCGTTGGCATTAAAAATATATTATGTTGAGTAACCGTTTACCAAATAGTAAAATAAATTTCATAATATTATTTCGCAGCCCCAATTATTAATAATTTCAATTCAAACATTCAACAATTCGTCTCATTCGTAGCGCATTGCCAACGCAATTGTATAATGTGGGTTAAAAAGTTAAATAAGAAACGTCCGAACGTAAAGAGGTGAATTTTGGCGAAAATATTCATAAGCTGTCATCAGGCGACTGGACGGCCGCCAGCTGTGGCACACCGACGACAAAATATTTCTCAGCAAAATACCCCACCCGATCACCCCCTACTTTAAAATCACTTCTTTAAAATGAGCAACGATGTCGTCAACTTTTGAATATTAGGTTTGTGGATTTATGGAGTGCCGTGCGGTTCTGTAATCTCGCAAATCGAACTCGTTGAGACCGCAGTGAGATAATTATAATGCTGTGTTGTTGTAAGGTTAATTTAAATTTTATCTTTTTATGGAATTAAGGTAGCAAACAAAGCAAGTATCGTAAGGAGCACCTCCCTTCTGCTGTCACCCACAACAACCGTGACCAACCTAGAACAAGAGTCAATCAGTAAGTGTAGTACTTATTCCGTCACATATGTGTTGCTACCCTTTAGCAGTCCTAAAGCAGATGGTTGCCTCTAAAAAAGTGTAACCTATCCATCCGGAATACAATTACTGTTAAAGCAACTATTATGAAGGTAGAAATGGTACTAAATACCGTGGCGGATGGTGGTGCTTCCCCGGGTGAACCTTAAGCTCTAACCATCTATCAAAATATCAAATATCTAAATATCACCTGTGCTTTGGTACCAAATGTTACATGATTAAGGATTACGACTACGAGTACTCTGAAGACACCGATTTTTTCCGCCAAGAACGCTCTACATGCTCTCGAAAGGTGGCCACGAGGACGTTTTTGGGCCTCCAGATTTAATTTTAATCTTTAATCACGATTAAATTTTGTCAATCTCTTATTATACGTTGTATTGTTATCAGCGCTTGATATTGTCTTTCCTTGAAATCTGCCAAGTAAGAGCAGACAACTGGGTGATAGACCTACTTCCTTAAATCAGTCTCCTATCGACATGTATTGTCGTTTGGCTTCAGTCCATTAATGCCCCACTACTGAGCACTACTGAGCTCCTTATTATTAATGAGGCCTAGAGCATACCTACTCCACCACGCTACTCCATTGCGGATTGGTGAAGATGTTAGTGACCAACCCGAGTTCTGAAGTTTTATGTGTCGTCTGCAGCACGAAAGCGCTCAAGAAAAATTTGACAGTAGTGGTCACCCATCCAACTACCAACCGTGGCCGCAGTTGCTTTACCTACTTTGGATGTACGCAAGCTGCCGGGCTATGAGCGCTTTATTCCTTTTAACTCTCTTCTTTCGTGGCCTTAACCGAATCCGTGATACATAAGGTGATACTGATGTCCATGGAGAATGGTAACCAGTTGCAATCAAAAGGCTCTTTGGCATGTTTGTTCGTTATTTAGGTACATAAGAGTGACTTTCTTTTTCCCGCGTTTCTCTTAATTTAGAATACCTGTAGGGTCTCCACCACGCTGCTCCAGTTTGGGTTCCTAAAGTATCTTTAGAAATCAAATACAAGAATTAGGATTAGATTAAGGATTATGCCGCTTGAATTCTTCCAAATACGTAATAAGTACAATGCTTAATTTTTAAGTTATGGATATCAATTCAAATAATTGCGTATTTTGGTTCCATCATTTTATTAGAGAAGCTATCCTAAAGACTCCAGTCAAGACTCCAGTTATATAGTCCATTAATATTGTTCATTAGTCACCTGCTGCTACACTGCCAACATAACCAACATTATACGTTTTCTTTTGAATTTGGTTTCAAATGTGTTGTAATTTATGAGGACTGGATTATGACGCCTTATTTTAAAGTGACGCAATCCCCAATACCCTTAAACCCGACACACAAATTTGCTTCAATCTCTTCAATTCATTTCCCCAAAGAAATTACTGATAAGAACAAAATTAACCTTAAGGCCGAGGCCGCACTACGGCTAACCCACCGCGATTTCTTGCAGCGTAAATTTTGTAACTCAAGGAAAGCAATACAAGCGGCCGCACTTGCGGTTTCTGATAATGTATACGAATGAGGGTAAAGGCGTGTGAATTCGCCGCTAGAGGTGCTAGTGCAGAGTGAGGTCTGGCTGTCAGTGCCACAAACTTATCTGACCCGGTAAGAAGGGCGCTACTGTCTTTGTCTTTGTCTGACAACAGTATAACATTTGCATTAGTTCCAATTTTGGCCACCGGGTCAGATAAGTTTGTGGCACTGTCGCTTCTCACTTGTCTGAATATCACTTGTCACTGTTTATGTATGGGTGGGCTTTGACAGCAGGACCTCACTCGCCGGTGACGCCAACTGGTGAGTACAAAAACGGCGACCCTCATTGCGCGGTTACGCGGTTACCGCCGCGGGAAAAAACCGTGGTGCGGCCTCGCGCTAATTTTAAGAATTTAATCAACTTTGCTAATAAAATATGTTATTACTCTTTAAACTTGGCAAACCATTCCATTTATAAATTACGAAGATCAGATAAAAGAACTCAAAACGATTTTCGTCAGATGTTGGTAACGTGCCAAATGTTTAATTAGGTGTCTGAAACTAGGTATACCTATCCCCATCCTACAGCTACACGAAACCCATTCCTCGTTTAAAGGAACGAGTAGTGCTCTCTCCCGGAAATATCTCTAAACGTGCCATTACAGTCAGTCGCCCGTTGCGTGGTTATTTATGCGTCGCATTAAAAACAAAATGATATGCCTTCGCCGCTGAAAATCTAAAAAGAATAAGCAATAAAACGATAAAACCCAAATCTGATACATACTAGGGCCGTAATCTCCCGCAGGGAGCTGAGCGAGACGGCGCTATACATCCACAAAATGAATACGATGCTACTGTTTCATCTCTCACCTCTATCGGCCGGCGATCTCTGAAGCGTCCTAACTCGTTCTACAATAAAAGAAAACTCGACCTTACTTCCAAGATTTAAACTTCTAATATCGAATGCAGATTACAACAAATGGATTTGAGATTAATATAGTACGAGTGCCACCCCCGTCTCATGCCACCCCATTCGGCGCTCAGCATTCAAATAGGAATCGAACGGATGACCAAAACATAATATCGTTGGAAGATTCACCCGCCATAAATCAAATGAGAAATAATCTGTTTCAGAATGAGATAGTCGCCGATGCCGGGCCACCATAAAAACGCAAAACGGTTTGTCTGATTGAAATCGTTGCGTTACAGGCGGCTTTTTTGTACCGCTATTTCCTTTTTATTTTCCTTGATGTATAATCAATGTGTTAACGGATGGCCGCCAAGCGAGAGCTTCGAGAGTAGATTTGCTACACAAAAGATTCTGATATTGAGTTTGAAAGTAGTTTATCTTTCTTCTTTTATGTTAATGGCACTGCGAAGCGTTCGGTAATGGCTCGTGTGAATAAGTGTCGCGCTTTAGTCACACACATGAATATACAATTCTATTAAACGAAATGATTTTAATGATCATTTTAGATAATGCTTCGTTTCTAATGTTCTTTTTAGAGAAATAAATGGCGCAGTACAATTTTCCATTGCTTCCATCGTATGGTTTGAAGAAGTATAAAATTCATTATAATACCAAGCTCAAAAATTACTAAGATCAACCTTGCAAAAATTCTTTGGGATCCACAGACTACTGCGTAGGCTACAAAAGAGGATTTGCTAGAAAGAAATCCATAACAACAAATAACTTAAATAAAGAAGTTACTAGGAAGTTTACTAGACAACAATCAAAAGATTCAGTTACTGAATCTTTTTATTATATTATTAAGTATTATATACCTAACGAATAGGTAATCAGACAGCAATGTGAAGAGAAAGTGTTTGCTAATGAGAATATTTAGAGTTTATTCCTCTGTGATGACCCAGTGCGAATTGATAAAGAGGTTATCAAACCGATTGATATCTAACGCTGAGAAGCGGTCCCGACAGCGACAAAATGATTAACACGGGCAGCAGAGAGTCATTAACGAGTTGAAGTGTAAACTTGAAGAAAAATTAATTCAGTATATTTGCATAACATAAAATTACCTTAAAAAATTATTCGTCAATCCCAAAGTGTTGATCCTGTAATATATTAAATTAATCCAAACGAACCGATTAGGCCGTCAAATTATAATTTGAGAAATTCGATAAAATACCCAAGCAGATTGCACCACATGTGGTCAACCTGTCTCATAACTGGCACATGCCATGCCTACCTCCGACAATTACCGCGTGAAAAAACATCAAGAATTTTCATCGACTCACTCAAAATTCGCCTTTATTAATAGGGTGTGACGGCATTAATTTATTCACAGCGTGTTTGTCACGGTTTCAACCATCTGTTCCGGATGATAGTTATCGAAAAATTAACAATTTGTTTAAAGTAAATGAACCGAGGTCAACCCGCCGATAAATTACGAGAACGTTTAGCGATGCCTCCGTCTTTATGCTTACCGAATGTCACCTTTCCTGTGCAGTGTGCCCTTATCTTCATAATCGGGGATCGAAATTTTAATCGGTTTTTTATTGGTCATCATGCGTCGGTGGACAGCTGCATTATTATACTGAGAGCAACAATGATGTATCTTTAAGAACCTAATAAGATCTGCAATGTTATTTTTGCTTTAATGATATAATTTACAGAAATTTACATTAAAATATACCTGAAGTTGAAGACTTTGACTATATAGATATACTCGTATTACAGTTGGAGAGTACAACTAGATATGTTATAATCAATGGTTAAATATATCAAAAATTTTTAAAAGTAAAAACAAAACAAGACAAGATAATTGATAGTTAAATAACAGGTGGTAGAATTTTATTAAACAAGACACTGTAAAATCTTAAAAGAAATTTATGATAGATAAAAAAAACTCAACATTTTGCCTCAGTGTTTTCAAAATCTTCATAAAACATTTCAAATTAAATGTATTGGTAAAATTAATACAAAAAAAAAGTTTAAGAATCTGAAAAATGTATTATTGTTTAGTATTTCTTTATTTTAAAAGTTTTTTTTTCCTAAAATGTGAAGTCACATATTCAGAGATTTTGTAACTTAATGATTTTAACTATGGATATTTATTTGTAATTTACTACTTACTTTAAATTGAAATAACTGTTTACTCGAATAAATCAACGTCAACTGTTAATTATATTGATCTTAGCGATTCTCATAATAATAATCGTTTAGAATTCTAATTTTAAAGGTTATAATGTTCATTAATTATCTTTATATACATACTAGTGTCTATCAGTTTTGACGATTAAACTATTCTGATCTATTGTCATGTTCTTCTTTTGTATCATTCAGTTCTTTCTTTTCTTGATTAATTTATTTTTGCTTGTTTACTTTTATGACGAGAAGTATTAGTATTTTTTTTTGTTTCATGTTTATTAGTGTTTAGTTACTTAGTTGGAAGCTGTCATAACTTTATATCTTTTCTACGACCTTTGTTGCATGGACACGATATTTTGACGTTCATTAACTTGTTTAACTCCTGAACTGACACGCAGATTGGCACACTCGCAGTTAAATTTTACTAACCTTTCTTTTACGAGTTGCTAAGAAATTTCAGTCAGGTATTGTGTTCGTGATAGCTCTTCATTTAGGTGTCATTAACAAAATGATATATTGCGGCAAATAAAAAACCAAATTAAGCGGGGAGCTCCGAATAGAAAATCGCATGTTGACAAGTAATTATCAGAACGTTTGCTTTCAAACTTTTTTTGTATCGTGACTGTTTGGACAATAAATCTTGGCCTAATGAGATATTTATGCGAGCCGGAGCTCCCTGTCAACGATTAATCCTTTTGAAATGAGACAGTCGTTATTGTTCCGTTACTTTTAAGTATAGATTTCAAATCAAATGATTGATTATTCATATTTTGCTTTTTGAAGTACAGCGTATGTAAGAATCAGAAATTGAAGTGTTATATTATGAAGTGCCGAGAATGTCAGATCAAATCAGTTTATTGCATCTTGTATAATTCTTTTGTAGGTCTTAGTCTTCTTAGTGGTCATTCTTGACAATTCTTTATCACCAGCCGTCTTATCATATTTTGGTTGAACTTGTTCATCATCTGGGTACTTTTTATTGAGAACCTCCCGATTATCTGAATCCAATCATAGAGCCATGGTTACATTGGAAATATTTACTATTCATACAAAGAAATGCTCTTCTACATACTCGGAACTAACGTTTTTTATAATATTGTAATAGAAAGGTAAATTTCTTCTGAACAGTATTTGTTAATAAAAATATTTTGTAAATAATGGTAAGTACCTGCTTAATTTCCTCTTTACATCTATCGGTAGATTTCTGTTGACTGCAAATAACTTCCGATTTCATGATCGCAAACTACCAGTTATTCTACTAATTAGATCTGATCACCTCGTTACATTTTTCTTATAATTTTTCTTACATGTAAATGAGGTAGGTACTTGCTACACAGTAATATTTTACTCAATATAGTTACAACACATGTGTAAAGGCGTTATAATTGTAATCTACATAATATCCAACACGAAGCCAATAGACAGCACTCTACACTAACAGATAGTTTTCAATTAACATAAGGGGTGCATCACATTACGTCGTGAATAGGTAAACGTGCTTAATTGCCGTATAATGAACGTTTAATGGAATATAACTTTAGTTGATAAACATCTGAATAGCTTTCATGGTACTTGGACAGCAATAATTTATTTATTTATTTTATTTTTTAATTTATTTATTTATTTATTTGCTATACACATTTATTCTTTACAGGTGACAGAGTAGTTTACATCGATAGTGTATAATACCATTTCTGGTGTGCAAATATAAGTTAAATAACATAATCCTATCTAATATTCTATATATCTAATATTTATTTATTTATTTATTTATTTATACTTTATTGACCACAATAAAATATTACGGCACAAATGGCGAGCTTAATGCTTAAATGCATTCTCTGCCAGCTAACCATTGGACCAAACAGAAATGCGCGAAGAGCGGTTATATGATATAAATAAAGTATAAGTTATACATAGATATACATACTTATAAACTATATAGATATATAGAATTAATACTGTATAAACATAAATACATACATAAACCTATAAATATATACAATTATAATATATGGATACATACTTGTAAGATGACAACCTTGCAGCTTAATTGGAATGTTCCAGCAAGTGAGTACGTAATTTCTTCTTAAACGTTGGCTTACTACCGGGTCTTCTGATCTCCTCAGGAAGCAAGTTCCAGGCTCGAGCCGCCTGGACAGTAAAAGAGTGCGAGACGAAGCCAGATCGGTGCAACGGGATAGAGAGGACGAACGACTCCTTGGAGCGAAGCTGCCGATCATGGGAAGAACATAAATATTGGAAATTGGATTTTAAATAATCCGGCGAATGGGAATCAAAGAGGATTGAGAACAGAGAACTTAGCATCCGAAGCCGCCGTCGCTCGCGGATAGGAAGCCATTTAAGCTTGGAGCGAAAAGCTGAGATGTGGTCATATTTACGCAGACAGAAAACAAAGCGAACGGCGTTATTTATGAGACGATCCAGCTTGTTCAGAAGAGCCTCACTTAAATCCAAATAGCATTTCCATCCATTTTTTATTAAAATTGCAATGTCAGTAATGGTGAAATTAATTAAATATCAACAATTCTAAATTAAACATTTGTCAATAATACCAATAATAACAAAATAAAACTACAATAATAATAAAATAAAAATTCAATAATACAACAAAAATAATAATAAAATAGAAATTCAATGTCCGTAATAATAAAAAATAATTCAGTATCAAAAATCAGTATAAAATTGTTACTTGATGAAGCTTTTTAAAATTATTGTTTTTTTTTCTTAAAATTTATTATAATTATTATACTTTTTCATATAATTATTATTGTAATCAAAATTAGAATAAGTGTGGTACAGAACTCACAAGAATAACTACCACTAATAAACCCTTTCACAATAGGGAATATGCATGATTTTTTTTATTGTTTTTATAGCTCATTTATGTTAATATAATACCGTAAAAAAATATACGAGTCATGGGAAAGTCCAAATTTATTTTAAATTAATTAATGAAAATTGCAGTGACATAAAGCCGATTCAAACGCCGCCCTTTTGGCGCGTTCTATGGTGACGTCATCGTTCGTCAGGTTGGAATTGTTTACTAACAAGTGGTTATGAGCGAGGTTGAGAAAGAGTATTTTATAGTATTAAATTTTCGTTTTCTAGTTTAATTTCATAAACGGAAGTATGGATGGAAACCGAAGACCTTATTTTAAGTACTGTATCCTTATTATCCTTATTAATATTATAAATGTGAAAGTGTGTTTGTTTGTTTGTTTGTTTGTTTGTTTGTTTGTTTGTTTGTGACGCTTTCACGTCGCAACAAAGCTATTATATGGTAAGGTTTATGTGTGTGGGGATAGTTAGGAGGGTGGAGAGTGACGTAGGCTACTTTTTACCGCGGAAAAACATCCCATTCCCATGGGAAGATCGATGTTTTGTTAGTTACTAGATATTTATTTTCGGAGTTGCCAATAGATGGCGTTAACAAAATTCATTTGCAAGTTCTGAATTACGCTATCAAATACTACATGTAATTTACTTAAGTCATAGGCAAATATAATAGGCTACTTTAGCTCTGCCTCGAGAACTCCCCGCTCCGGCTGTGTTCAGTGTACCGCCCGCCCGCTGGCACTATCCTGTTGGCTGATGTCCGCAAGTTGCTGGACTCGCCGACACCGGTGGTGGGCGCGGGCGACTGGAACTGCAAGCATCCGGGGTGGAATAGCCTAGCTGCCAACAGAAGTGGAAGGCTACTTTTTGATGCCGCTGAACAGCACGGCTACACTGTCGAGTGTGTTGCACACCGTTACCGCGGCTCTGAATAAGAGAGAACGCGTGTGTGCAGTATTCCTCGACATGGAAAAGGCGTTCGACCGTGTTTGGCACGACGGCTTTCTCTACAAGATCTAGCAGCCGTCGGCGCCCCGGAGTGCCGTTAAGATGATCTCCAGTTTCCTCGAAAATAGAAGCTTCAGAGTAGTGGTCGAAGACGCCGAATCCACCGAGCGTCCGATCGCAGCCGGCGTCCCGCAAGGGAGTTGCCTGTCCCCGGTCTGCTACGCCTGCTACACCGACGACATCCCGGCGGCAGGGGGGGCGTCGCTTGCCCTGTATGCCGATGACGTGGCGTACATCACCACGTCGCTGAATAGAACCCACGCCATTGTCAAGATGCAGCGTGCGCTTGATGCCCTCCCCGAATGGCTCGCCGCGTGGAGACTGTCGGTGAATGTCGGGAAGATGCCGGCTGTGAACATAGGAGGATACCTCAACAGGTGGGACCCTACTCTGGAGCTTCATGGACAAGATATCCAATGGGCCCCACAGCCCAAATACTTGGGCAAAATCGACGGAAGACTCTCGATGAAGCCACAGGTTACGAAAGCCGTCGCGAATTCCAGAAGTGCGATGGCAGAAACCAGTGCTCTCCTCGAGCCTCCCTCTCGGACTGAAGCTCGGGGTCTACAAGACCTACATCAGACCCCGCCTCACGTACGCGGCAACGGCGTGGTACGCGCTCGCCAGCGAACCGCAGCGCAAGAGGATGCGCGCAGTTCAGGCGATTGCGCTCCGCCGGCTGACTGGTGCGCCGAGGTACGTCAGGAACGCCGTCATCCAGAGGGACCTTCGAGTCGAGAGCCTGGACGACTTCATCGAGCGATTGGCACGCAACATGTTCGGGCGTGTCGACGCGTCGCGGTTCCCGCATCTGCAGGACCTGGCGCCGCTCCACACCCGTCCACCGGACCGCTGGGCCTTCCCGCGCGACTTGCTGGTTGCGCGGGACGGGCCTAGCACTGACTGATACTGGGGCTTCGTAAGTCGTCGCCCGACGCTGATCGGCTCCTGCTGGGCTTCCCACCAGCGGGATTCACCCGGTAGGGGCTCGATCGCCTGGGCGGCGCGAAGATGAACCCCATCCCGTTTAAGACTCTGTGGCCTGTAAAAAGGTCACCACTCACCGGACTTGACCTATTGGTTAACCACAGATGGACAACCAAGGGCCTTAGGGCCCAACCCAAGGACTGGCCCGTTTTAACGGGCCGCAAGAGACATCCCCAAAGGGGAACTAACTGTCCCGAGGGCTCCACACACCTCAGACAGGGTGGAGTGAAGAGAGCGAGTAGTAGGCTACTTTTTAGCCTAAATTCCTACGGGAGCGGGACCTACGCGGGTGTTACCTACGGGTCCCGAAGCGAAGCGCGGGCGGTTCTCTAGTTGTACCTATGTCCAAAAATACGAGATGGAACGCGCCGGACAAAGTATTTTTTCATGTTCCATGGGATGCTTATATAAGAAAAATTGGTGTAAAATTGTGAAAAGAGATATTATATCTACAAAAAGCACTGCATACTGTTGCGAAGATCATTTTAACGTAAGAAGAAAATAATTATTTCTACCAAATATTAATAGTTTTGGTTTAATTTGGCTAACAAAAGTACAAACCCTAAAAAGTTGTTGTAAGATTCTCGTTCAGATCTGGGATAAAAACAGATTTGATTATAAAGTATTCCCAAACACGGTTTTATTTATTAACAACCATTTATTCCTAAAATGTGATATGAAGGATATAATATAATTTGTATGTAGAAGGTAAACGTCTAAATCTTTACAGGTTATGTTAAAGACTTTTATGAATTACTTAGAAAAACTGTACGAGAACCATGTACCTAAATTAAATATCTATCACTTCCTCACCTTGCAGCTTTGACTCCCCTGATTTCAGCTGATGTAAAATCATTATTTGAGGCGAAGTACGAACTCATCATGAAAGCATCTATGTACAGTAGTACACTGGAGCTTGGTGCTCAATAAAAGATGATGTGATGATGAACAATGGGCTTAATTCTGGACTTTGCAAATACAATTATCATCTAATTTAATTTAATACGTGAGAAAGCTTATTCACTGTGCGCTCCGTTAATAGAATGTTCGAGTCCGAATGTACGTAAGTCGCGGGTAAAATATAATTTTCACCACACAAACTACCGACATTATTGCGAGCGCCTGCACAAGTTTTCAAAGCAATTTGACGTCAGTGAATGTAACTGTAGGCGCAAACAATCAATTATCGGAAGATTATCCGATTGCGCCTTTTGAGATCCACTTTCAGACATTGTTAGTCATTCAACACATCACTAACAAACAAAAATCACGCAAGAAGTATACGATAAACTCTGAAAGCAATCAAATTAACTGAAATATAAATGAAAACAGCTAGTTCTAGTATGTTTTTGACATGTCCATCGCGAAGGAAGACGTCACGCCGATGTCTAACCAATGGCGTTGCGTTTCGACATTTTAAATTTGCCTCGTAAAATTTGCACTTTTTATAAATTTATTTTAGTGATTTTAAAAAGATTAAATAGAAAATAATGTGACAGATATCATTATTTTAGCGATAACGACTGTACAAAAAATATTTACTTAAATTTGAATGACATGCATATTCCCTATTCTCATACCTTCTAATGAACTATCCTATCAAAGTTCAACACCGTTTGTTACCTTACTAGCCATTCTGATAGGTACTTAGTAGAAGAGACGTGGACGATTGACATCATCTGGTTAACAGATGAATGAAGAGACGATTCTATATGAAATCTTTTAGATTGGATAACCAGATGAGACCTATTTTGTATGAAATCTTTTTAATTTATAAACACACCTATAATGATAGCTTGCCTATCGAAAAACGTTCATGGTTATTTTTAAGTCCCCCTGCCTACCCTACCTACATACATTAATTGTAAACAATTTTTTTCATCGCCTTCACTCTTAAGATAACTAATATTCTTTATCGGTCACAGTTGTCATGTACCTACTTAGGTAGTGAAAGGGTGCTGCATGCTCGGTTTATACCTTAATAACATAGAAAATGGCCGATGGCTTTATATCGGGGTTACCGGGGTTAGTATGTACCTGAAACTAACACATGAAATTAATAAAGCATATTAACACAATTTTTCCATTAGGTAGGTAAAATTACTCACTTTTCAGGAAACGATTTTGATGTAGCCAGTTTTCAGTTTTTAAACTCGACCTTGGTAACACTATGTAAATTGCACTATATAATTGCGTCATATAATTATTACATAAATTTATTTAGCAAGTAATGCTACGCCATAAAACTATCGATTTTAGTTTAAAAATACCTTTTTTAACTATCGCACTCAAGATCTCTTATACCTAATTCCGTATTCAATGAAGCGCGCTTCCCCGATTAAATTAAGCGCCGTTTAACGTAAACAAATTAAAGCGGGCATCGTTTAAAGAAAACATAATTAAGCCGCCCATCGTTTAGGTCAACAAATGAAACCAACCATCCATTGAGCAATTAACACGTTTTACAGTAAATTAAATGCTCCGCCTACCGTGACGGCTGGCTAGTAATCTATGTTTCTGTTGATAATAGCTAGTCATTTGTTTTATGCGTTGTATTGCACTTACATAGGTTCTACTTAAACTAGCGGCACGCTATGATGGCCGGTTTGACGTTTGTCCGCTCATGAAGTTCCGTATTAATTGATAACGACTTTGAAGGAAATAATTGTATTACTTTATTGACGATAGTGATGTGCAGAGATTCATAAATTTTATCGAATGTAGTTTTAGGTTTAGGACTCAAAATTTATTTATTAAATTGATTTCTAAAATGTATACAAGTGTAGAAAAATCAGTTTGCACCATTTAAGGGATGAATGTACTTGTGAATATGAACAATTTTCACTATGTGGACAAACCTCTGAAATCGCAAAAAAATATCAGCTGTTTCATACAAAAGGTAAAATTTTTATTTTTATATGATATATACCACAACTCGGCATTTGGTTTTCTAAATTGAAATTTTTTAAAAATGGAATCTAATACGATCGTCACATAGGATCGCTGGCTAGCACAACTACTACCTCCGGCAAACTCGCGTCAATGCTCAATGCAAAACAAAGCAGTTTCGAATTGACGTTGCTTCGAAAAGTATAAACTGTCAGTGCAATGCGATTGTGATATAGTTTTGACCTGGCTTTGGATTTCAAATATTGATACTGCATTACTGTTGACCCTTGCTCGTTAATTTGGACTCTGTTCAAGCCCTTTGTTGTGGATTTCGTCGATATGACCGAACGTACGCACATCACTGTTGTAATGTGTCAAACCGGCCATCATAGCGTGCCGCTAGTGTAGGTATGTAATAGAGTAGGAACAACCTGCAATAAAATACAAATATTGTAAGTATAGTTTCAGAATAGTCAGCGTTTTTTAATTGAATGAAATTTGGATGAAAAACACAAAGAAGTTTTTTGAAACTTAAGTCCAGTTTATTAATTTTTTAAACAGTACCTCTATTATGAGTTGTTGTAGTAAACGCAAAGGACGTTACTATTGATGCTATCGTGAAAACGCTGCTTTAATAGTAAATGCGCATAACTCTATTAACTACAGTACTTGCGGTCATGTTTTACTTACAATTTGATATTACGAGTCACAAATTTGACAGATGCTATAGTAAATTACGTTACCCGTAGTAGTTACGGCACTCACGCTATTTTCTAAGGTGAAAAGTCACTATCGAAATTAAATGTCATTAAATATTGCTGTATATTTAAACAAAATCATGGCTAGGCACTATTTTGCTTGGCAAATGATTCACGCAACCGAACGCAGAGATGAAAATAATGAAATTTTGAACTTGCGAGATCAACAAAATATTTAGCAACCTTTGATGTTTTAAATGTCTAGATTGAGCGTCGCCCTACAATGAAAACAAAAAAAAAACAAGGCAACATTATCAAGCATGTGTGCGTGCAGACGATGTTTTACCCGTTCGTCTATTGTCTATGTGTGCGTAATGATATTGTTAGGAGAAGAGTGACGTATTTCCTGTCAGTATGAAGCTATGAAGTCTATATAAGCGTTGGCGAGCTCAGTCTGCGGGCAATTCACGTCGAGTTCACTTGGCAAGGGGAACCACTGCTCGTTTGAATGGTTAAACTAAATATCCTGTCATTTAAATTTGCGTGTAATTAATTGTTAAATGTGATTTTTATTTTGCGTTCACTTCTAGTTGCTAAAAATATAAAAATTGTGGCTAACAGTTAGCCATAATTTTTTGACACGTTTGCGCGGATTCGATGTCCCATCTAGATATTTAAAACATCAAAGTTAGCAACACTTTGACACCACAGTTTGACACTGAATGCGACTGACGCAGAACGCTAATGTAATTAAATTGAAAAGGTACCAAACCGCCATTAATTCCACTCTTCTTTCACATTTCCTAATTTAGTCGGGTTATAGAGCATCCATAGACTTGTTTTTTTAATTTCACAAATGTTGGCTCGCTGGCCAGGGTCTCGTTCTATCCTTGTTGACATCATAATAAAAGAATGAGAGAGGTATTACTCATGGATGCCAACATAACGTAACGGAAACTGTACCGTCTCACGTCTTTACGATACCCGCTGTAGTTTCATTTCCAAAACTCATAATGTAACTACAGTATTAGACTATTCGATCGTAACCGCTAGAGGCGCTGTACGGATTCCCATACAAATTCTAAACGTTAACTGCAATAGTAACAGTTTGACGTTTACTACAACAACTCATAATAGAGGCACAGAATTTCACCAATCCGCACTAGAGTATTGTAGTTGAATATGCTCTGGGTCTTACGGGGTGTCCTACGTGAGCGACGAATACGATGCGACGCGGCGCGACGTAATGCGACGCGATGCCACACGCTGAAGTGTCCTACGTGAGTAGCTACGCGACAAGTGAGAGTCCTACGTGATTTTAGTCATTACTTCTCGAATTATGGAGAAAAACCGTTCTACTTTGCTCGAAAGTTCATATTTAAAGTACAGACTATTAAAGAAAAATATCTTAAGCATAAAAAGAAAACAAATATAATATTTTTACAGGGAAATCATTTCGTAGTTCGTGGTGTCGCGTCTGATGGCCCTCAAAACAAGTAGGAACGCTTTACGTCGCGTGTTGTCGCAGACTGTCACATAGGACACAAGTAGGGATACCGTTGAGTTGTCACGTACGCAACGTCGCGTCGCGTCGTATTCGTCGCTCACGTAGGACACCGCCTTAGCCATGATGAGGAGAGACCCGTGCTCTATCGTGTACAATAAGCCACTGTACGCCCTTCGAAGAGTCTTGAGTTCGTGCCCACCGAGGCGAAAATGTTCATTATGACTGGTCTCTGTATATATGTATATAGGTACTTGTGTTTTTGTCATTGAGTATTGCCCATCACATGCACAACACAGGGAATCCTATTATATGGCTATGAGTGTAAAACATTATTATTTTGTACCGACCTACCTAGGTAATATTCGTTTGTATTTATAAATAAACTTTATAAATAAAAAACGTGAACCGTAATTGTACGGTGAACAAGCTAATAAATAAACATTATCTGTGCATCTGATCGTTCACCACTTCAGTTGAAGCATGTGGCGTGACAGTTGTTTACGACTTCCTTTGCCTTCGCTGATCTAGTGCAGCTTATTACTGCCTATACTTGATTTTATTGACAAATTATTACAAAATACCCTGACACATTGGTTACTCCACATTCCATAATAAAGTAGATAATAGTATTGAAGTAGGAAGTACTTTCTGCTAGGCAGAATACCGGAACAACATATGTAGATATAACGCGCACCCATTAATTTAATGAAGACACGTGAAAAACTTTCATGTTTGAATTTTTTATCGGTACCTACGTGTTTTGAAAGTCAGTCAGTAATGCGGGTTTGCCACCTGATTCTTATTTAATATTTTACAATTCCGTTAAGTACCTACTATTTCAATTAACTGATATAAATTCACAAAAGACATAAGCGCCCTAATCACGAATTACGGAATAACCGTTATAAATCCGAAAACAAAATCCTCTTACGGCCAACTCCCGTAATTTACGGCGGAGGAGCGAATAATCACAGAGGTGTCGTATAAATCGTGAGCCATTTGTAAAATAGGAATTGCGCCCGGCTATTGTCACCCTCCGAGAGGAAGCCGTAGGTATACGTAACCTGTTACAGCTGCTTTCGACTGGGGCAGTCTGTAGATCCTAGGATCTTGTATGACAATGGAGTACCTAGATAGATAAGCCGTAACACCACGCGTAAGACAGAGAATTCAATAGTCAATCTCGTGAAAACAGACTACGTTTTGTAAGGATGTAGATTTACTTTAACAATGAAACCGATTTCAACATAGAAAAAACAAGTAGGTATATTATAAGTCAGGTAAACTCGAAATATTGGGATAACTTAAATCTCGGTAAAAAATTGGGAATACATGACAATGATAGCTAATGCTTTCTAGTATAAAACAATAATAAAAATCAGTTAACGCAGTAAAAAGTTGTGAGACATAAAAATATACAGGTGAATTGTGGACTTCCTCCTTCTTTGAAGTTTGTTAGAAAACGGAAATCAAAGCACCATGGCTTTGTTTATGTCCCAATATTGCCACACCATAGATAAGCAGTGACAGCCACGCGAAGTATTAAATTACTGTAAACTTAGAATCTGCAAGTGTAAAATAAATTTATAAATCATAATCCTTTTATGAAAAAGAGACAACGGGCTAGAGAGTTAAACGGGACTAAAGATTACAGACCAGAGTTTAAAAGTCGTTAATCCCAAAGTTTTTCTAAGGAAAGTATCCTTAATCTCTGATAAACCGCATGTAGGTATCTACCTAAACTATGTTTACCTGTACCGACCATCAAGTCCTACAACTATAAAATCATCTAACCCTCAAGTTGAGCTAAGCCACTTAAGGCCAACCAGCAAAGCATTTAAAGCAGCCTATACTCTGTTGACATTCGATCTGGAATTCGTTTTAATTGCATGGCACACAAATACCAGCTTTCCGCTCCTGTTATTTAGGTCCATTGCAGACTGACGACGAGAATTTAAAATGCCCTAAGTAAATTTTGCTTACAACCCAAACTGAACTGTGAGTACAGGAAATAAGTTTGGTTTTGGTGAGGACTGGCACTTCCATATGCTTGGCGATTCAAGTATAGGTAACACGATAACGCTCAAGTAAGCCGGGGTGCCCGCGAAATTTCTAATATACGTGTCATGCACTCCACTCACGATCTCTTCAGCCGAAAAATGTACCACGTTTACGTCGCTCTTGTGGAATTTTTAATAGTTTCACCCTTCACTCGTTCGCGTTCAGCACCTATACTTGCTTAGGGTAAGAAAATAGTTGCCTCATGGGGTACATGCCCCGGTTTTGAATATAGAATGTTATCTAGAGATATTAGCGTTATTACCTTGCAATTAGTAATTAAACTCAGAGGTTTCCCAGGCCCTCCAAAATTTAATCTGCGTTTCCCCTGTTATAAAATCTCTCCCAGACTCTACCACTACCCTACTACTTTAGAATAAGATCCAAGATAACTCATTCGCGTTCAACATCTACACTTGCTTAGGGTAAGAAAATAGTTGCCTCATGGGGTAGGTACATGCCCCGGTTTCGAATATAGAATGTTACCTAGAGATATTAGCGTTATTACCTTACATTTGGTAATTAAACTCAGAGGTTTCCCAGGCCCTCCAAAATTTAATCTGCGTTTCCCCTGTTATAAAATCTCTCCCAGACTCTACCACTACCCTACTACTTTAGAATAAGATCCAAGATAACTCATTCGCGTTCAACATCTACACTTGCTTAGGGTAAGAAAATAGTTGCCTCATGGGGTAGGTACATGCCCCGGTTTCGAATATAGAATGTTACCTAGAGATATTAGCGTTATTACCTTACATTTGGTAATTAAACTCAGAGGTTTCCCAGGCCCTCCAAAATTTAATCTGCGTTTCCCCTGTTATAAAATCTCTCCCAGACTCTACCACTACCCTACTACTTTCGAATAAGATCCAAGATAACTCATTCGCATTCAACATCTACACTTGCTTAGGGTAAGAAAATAGTTGCCTCATGGGGTAGGTACATGCCCCGGTTTCGAATATAGAATGTTACCAAGAGATATTAGCGTTATTACCTTGCATTTGGTAATTAAACTCAGAGGTTGTCCAGGCCCTCCAAAATTAAATTTAATCTGCTCTTCCCCGTGTTATAAGATCTTAGAATCTACCACTACTCTACTTCTTTAGAAAAGGATAAGTTGCGTCCTAATAGTAATGAAAATAACGTTTTAAACATCGAAGATCAAACACACACGTGCCTGAACATTCACAAATGCACGCACTCAACATTACGAGTACAAGTACTCGTAATCGGTAAAATATGTCTATTCCATATTATCGGTAAAATATCGGTAAAATATATCCAGCCTGGAAACCAATCTGAGATGCCGTGCTTATCCCTATAAGCAGCGTTCATAAATACTAATCAGTGACCACATTAAATTTCAACTATGAAATATACTAACTGCACAGCGTTATGCCATAGAGTCCTTCAAGAAGAGGTTCCATCGCTTCCTTGTTGGCCAGCATCGCGTCAGTGATGCCCCTGGTGTTGCTAATGTGTGACGATGATCAATTAGGTAGCCTACTATCAGGTGATCGGCCTGCTTATTTGCCTGCTAAGGCTATAAACACCACCTGATAAAAAGACCACCTGAACGAAATAATCGCCAAAACAACTCTTTTTAACTGTAGATAGGTACCTACTCGTACTTAGTCGATATTATCTTTTCTTGTAGGTGTCGTAACAGTATTTGTATTCAGCCAGTATGATCGTCACTGCCTAATGTATTTGGAATCTGTCTCTGCTTTATCTCGTGGAATTGCTGTTTGAAACTACAGTTCAGTCCCGCACTACTTTTAACTACAAGTCATAAATCCTATACCTACTTTAGGCGGACTGCCGTATCTACAAGTCTGCATAGGAAGCTGCGATTTGCTTAGATATATGTAGTATTCTTCGTACTTACCTTTTTATTTACTTACATCTGCACAATTTGTATGTGATGCTGGGTCTATAAACAGTAGGAGCTTAGCATTTGGTGTGTTGTACATATTCAATCTAGAACTAGTCTGCATTCGATAGGAGGAACTAATCATACTTACCTACTGTGCTGATTAAACATTTCTTGCAGGAATGAGTCAATTTCTAATTGTAAAAGGAGACCAAGTTTCAAAATTATCTCTTCTTATGAAAGGAAATGGGACGATGTTTGTAGGAACGATTTGATTAATGAAAGTAAAACCTTCAAAAAGTCTTTAAAAACATTTCAGCAGAATACAATTAAAATTTAAACCTTTTGTCCGTTCCTCCCCGTCTTCCTCCTGTATCGTAGACGGGAGCTTTATACGAATCTCTCCACGAAAATGCACATTAATATTAAATGGCTTGGAAATGCTGCTTTGGGTAGGTGGGGGTGGGTGGTGACTGCAATAAAAAAGGAACGGCGTCGATGATACGTTGGTTTAAATCTGTTGTTTTAAGTATTACGACTGATTGAGATGGAATAGATCGGTCTGTTCTATGTCAAGTGATGTAACTACGTTAATAGGTTTTAAGGGACACAAGGCAGGTTAAGCTGCCTCGTAATAAGAAATTAGAACTCAAGATGTTTTCACTTTTTTTTCGTAGGTAGGTATACCTACGTAACCTACCTTTAATATTGTATTGATAGCCAAGTGATTTGAATTTTGGACTCCCGAATTGGGAGGCCCGGGTTCGAAGCGCTGAACGCACCACCAAGTTTCAAAAAATATGTGCGTAGGTATTAGAATTTAATTATCACTAGCTTCGGCAAAGAAAAACATCGTCAGGAAACCTGCACACCTGAAGTTCACACACTATTGCCACAATTACTGGGAAGTCCGCCAATCCGCACTTGGCCAGCGTGGTGGACTTTGGCCTGTTCCCCTCACACGGTGGGAGAGCCGTGGGATAGTTATGGGTTGCGATGATTATGATGATCTACTTACCTATACCTTTAAAAAGAATGCTATCGCAGAAAAAAACAAAGACTGATATACCTAAGTACACATGTACATAGGTAGGTAAATAGTTGGTACCTAGGTAGGTATCCACTTACCCAGGTTACCGAAATAGGTAAGTACTTAATGTAAAATACTTTTTAATTATGATAATAGGCACTAGGTATGATGATGTTACTTCATATAGGCATTTAATGCTTAAAAACACACACTTCATCGCAGCTATCAAAACAACATCATAAGACCATGTATTCATAACAATAGATCGGGTATCTTAAATTTATTTTTAAATATAATATAACCAACAACAAAGATAATAGAGGAAGTGAGTACATCGATATAGTTCCACAAACACTGTCGCGTGCCATTAAAATGCTGGAGCCACATTCAACTGGATTAGGTTACAAGCGTATAACCATCAACTATGGAAATGTCAACCGAGCAATTTCCCGTACAAAGCTGCTCGTACGTGTTTTCCTTATATTAACTACGTAGCACTATCCCCCTCTTCACCCCCCCAGTTCCGACATCCAATAAGAGATGGCGCTGAGCAAAACTAGCGCCAGTGCTCTCACTCGCAAGCAATTTACTCCTTGCACTAATTAAAAGAGCGAGCGCGAGACCCCGCCTACCGCGGAGAACAAACAAATGGGGGGATAGCAATCCACCAATCAGAAAGCTTGATTATTTGTAATTAGAACGCCGAGCTCTTCCTCCGCCGAGATGACCAATGGGATTTAGTATTTAGCGGCGTTATTACTCTCTACAAAGGAAGTTTAATTTAATTATAAAAGTCGCACGTTAAAATGATACCATTCTGAACACAATCAGTGGAAATGGGTGTTTTTAGACTAGATTGGATTTGTTTTATGGGCTCGAGGATTAGGTATGTTGATACAACTTAATTAACATAATATCTTTATCTTAGTGAGGTAAATACAAACTTAGGTACCTACCTACATAATTTTTTCTCACATTAGAAGTTATTTAAGATATAATGTAGGTAGGTGTATCCAGTATGTAACTACAAATTAACTTGTCAAATACCTGCGGTGGATTAGTTATAAAATAATAGAAAAAAATAATGCTATACTAAGTAAAATGTAGGTAGGAATAGTTAGGTATAAGAATTATTTTGTGTGCCTTATTGTTATAGAGAGCTTTACCTAGGTATGAGCTAGGTATCTATAAGCTTATGAGCTAAATAGCAATAGGTACAAATGAATCGTTCCATCGTAAAATACCCACAGAAGTTCCAAAAACTTTATGATCGACTGAATAGATAATCCATTGTTACGTATCTTAAAGGTATAAAAAATATCTTAAAATGCTTTAGGTAGATCTAATAAGGACTAAAAATATGGACTTAGTATTATCAGGCAAAAATAAAGGTAAGTAAAACCACTTTACTTAAGAAACTGCGGAATAACGAGGATACGTTAAAAAGACTGTTAGGAGCGACTTGAGAACAGCAAAAACTGTCTCATTCCAACCATTGAAATAGCACAATGATTCACGAAGAAAACTTCCCGGAGAGAATCAGAGCCACAATGAGCGGACGAAGTTCTCGCCAGTTTGCATATAGAGATAAAAGTGGGGAATATTAATGCGACTCACCCCACGCTCCCCGCCGGGAGGCTTGGGACTGGAGTGGACGCGGCTAGTCGCCGTTTTAATTGTATAGAAATAAAGTTTACCTTTGCCTTAAGACTTACCTGTTACCTTATTTTAATTAAAATAGTAGTTAATAGGTTTTTTTATGGATTTATGATAGCAAACGAGTATGCAGCACCGACTTTCCGCTGCCACCCATGGCAACTGTGACCAACATAATACAAGATTTAGGTAGGCATTTTTATGAAAACCCGTTAAGGATCTAATTTTTTTATTACTTGTTGTAATAGAAACCATTGTGACAACACTTGTTCTGTGAAAATTTCAGGTATCTACCTATTTCCGTTCAAGATATAGAGTCCTATGATAGACAGATAGATAGCGAAGGCAAATTAATATGGTTCCATTTTTTACCCTTTTGATACGGACCCTAATAAGATACATAGGTATAACAAGTACCTTTCTATTAAAATCAATTACCAACCTTTCTACTTCAGTATACCTACCTACCTACCAGTAGGTATACATAAAACTGAAAAGAAAAGTTCTTGTAATAAAATTCCAAGGAAATTTTACGAACTCGATGGATTTTCAATGTTAGGTATAATTATGAAATAACAGTGAGAAACATCGAATATTCCAGAAAAAGGGTTGAAAGCGAGAAATAATGAGGCCGCCTCACCCGAATCTCCCCTTGGGTGGGGGTTGGAGATAGTGGACACGCTACTTATTCGTCATTTTAATTATACAGCCAAGAGTTTGGTAACTATGAAGGTTTCGGGCTACGATAGAATTATATACAACACACAAAATTTGTTTAATTTTTCTCTAAAGCTGTGATCGTCATAGAGCAGGTACCTAGTTACTCATTAAGTAAGCAATAAATTATCATCCGATTATTACATAGGTAACAAAAATCAATTTCAAACACTAGAATGTCTTAGCTGGATCGGTAGTGACCTTTCCTGTGATAGACCCAGGTTCGGTTCTCGGCTTGGGCAAACCTGCATTTCATGTGTGAATGAACGTGTACGTACTTATTTTATTTCCTGTTAGGTACCTACATGATCTAAAGTAATTATTACTTTATTTGCGTAGTCTCGATTTGAGTTCTGTGTCTCTGACTTGTCAGGGGCGGAAACGAAAGGTTGATGCTGAATGGTCGTTTAATAGCTCAAATTATTTATTTAATAATAATTGCTTTTTACAAAAAAAATAACCGACTTCAACCTCGACAAGTAGAGATAACTCAAAAACTACTCGCCAGATGGCGCTCAATTCAACATGTAGGTGTAAAGTTCTCGTCACTACAAATTGATCAAGCCCAAACACTAGATAACTGCAGTAAATCGTTGAAGAGTTCCCTTGACTGTCTTTCGGCTTCATCAGATCGACTCCAGACCTTCATGAAATTGTTGCGCTTTCACGTACTTATGAAAACATTAACAAACACACTAGTCGTCCCTACAATTTTCGAAAGTTGCCCTCGATTTCTCCAAGATGCCATCATCAGATCCTAGTGATCCTTTTAAAAGGACCCCACTGCGCATACCTACTTTACAACAAAAAAAGAATTATCAAAATCGGCCCATAAACGACGAAAAAATCGCTGAACAAACATAAAAAAAAAGCATATATACGGTCGAATTGAGAACCTCCTTCTTTTTTGAAGTCGGTTAAAAATAAAGGTATACTGACCAAGATGTCCAAGATCAATTATTCAGCAAACTCTACATTAAACTTTAACCTATAAGAATCATTCCTGGCACACAGGTTGGTTCATACATCACACTAATAATGTTAATGAAATCCATTCAATATGATTTCCCTAGGCGTGTCTACGTCATACACCGGCTAACAAACGAGTTACCCTCTCTACCCCGTCTTGGTATATAAGGTAAGAATCGGAGCAAATTACTAGGACTCACGAGGTTTGACCGATTTTGAGAAATTGCTACTTGATTAAAGGTAAGAATCAGAGAAAATTACTAGGACTCAAGGTTTCTTTGAGAAATTGCCTCATGTTATTTAATTACTTGATACCTATACCTATCTGTATTGACACTAATAAAGTAGGTACCCTTGTAAATAGATTTATGCAGAAAATAGAATTTAATTTAGTTGTTTCTGTATTAAGGGTAGTAATTTTCAAAAACATAACCGACTTGAAAATCAAGATAACTCATCCCAGATGTCGCTCAAATTACCCTTCCAAATGGTGAAAGAATTATCGAAATCGGTTTACCTACCCAATACGAAGTTAAGTCACACACATAAGAAAAAAAAACATTTATGTAGACGAATTGAAAACTTCCTCCTTTTTTGGAGTAGGTTAAAAAAAGAAAATATTTACAGGAAACGATATTATTATGCAAACTAAAAGTATCTATTCTTGTGAGTTGTTAAAACTGAATTTAGAATTTTATAATAAATCAAGTATCAAGCCGGTTTTCTCACTCTAGCTGTCTGAGTGTCGAAGATAACGCCGACCGAACTATTAACAGCCACGTCTGGTGAATATGAAGTCAGGTCTACCGCAAGAGAAGCTATTTAATGAATATTTGATCCTATTGCAACTGGTCGCATAACCCCGACATTCGAATCAATTGTACACTTCGTCCGACAACAGTCCGTTGGGAATATTAATATGGCGTCAGAATTTGAAATTGGAACACCAACGAAATTTGAATGAAGAACGTCAGTATTGACAGTTTAAGCAATAGTTTCAAGGTCCAAATTTGAATTACGAATGCAAGCCCTTGAGTCGGATGTCAAATAGGTATGTGTTATTAAATAGATATTAGTTCAAACTTGGACATACGAATTGACTTCAGACTTTCAGAGGTACCACCTATGTAGATGAACCGTTTGACTGTACTGCTTGTTTCTACAATCAATTATTTATTTTAGTTTTAAATGGCGCAGTGTCACAATGGTACAGATCTGTCCATTGTAAATGTGCTAATGCTGATTCTGCTGATTCAAATCGAAAAGTGATAGAGTTGAAGCATACCTACTTTCAAAGTTGGCATATATTTTTTTTAATTCCACAATAAATTTAATAATCTATTACCTAAGTGGTTTCCTTCGCGTTCGCGTTTATAGAAATAAAAAATATATAAGTTTAGGTAGCCTGCTGAAAAAACTTTGTATTTAATTTTATTTATCTTAACCTGTAAAATGTACTTATTCAATAAATAATATAAATAAATAACAAACTTTCAGTTTAAGCTAATGGTCCCAGATAACACGACTTTTTTCAAGGATAACCTCCCCGAATTACGCTAATCCAATATTTATTCAAGGGAGGCGAGCGAAAAAAAATTTCTCCCCAATTAGCGTACGACCCGTTTCTAAGAGAAAAAGCGAAATTGCTACGTAAAAAGTCGTAACTCAATTACTCAGATGAACCAGTGTCGCAATAAGGCGTTCGTTAGCTCCGAGATCTTGGAGCATGCGCCGTGACCTGAGGTCGATAATGAGAGGACCTCTCGCTCTGAAGCAACATCACACATCCTCACAGTTTAACGTTCGCGTATTTACATACGCTCCCACATATGCATATGCGCCCTTTAACTGTGACGTATGTGTAGCGTACAGAGTAACCGCGCCGTAGACAAAACGTCGCTTACGTCTCAAGAGACCTGAAGACTGTGATGTAAATACTCTCAACTGATAAATTAATTTGATTCGCTAAAAGTTTATGTTTAAAACACAAAGCTCGTCCCAGTTGTTAGAAGTCGTAGAAATGGTTAGGTAGAGTTTTATAAGTTTCTTAGCTTTTACTGCAAAAGATTAAACCTGAATCCTGAAGTATTTTGTGTACCTCATGGCAGATTGACTAAGATTTAAGCATAATTATCATTGTGCTGAGTAATCAACAAACTTGACTTCAAAGTTTAATTTATTTACGCCATCGAAGCTCAATCTGAGTGGCACAAGATGAGAAACTTTTTCTAAAAATCCCATATTATGTGGAAAATGAAGGAAGTTCCTCATTAATATCTAATTTACTTAAATTACAGTTACTTATCAAGGGACATACAGTGTGGGGACTTTGTACTTTGTCATTTCAAGATACCTAGTTCTGAACATTGTCGTACATATTATTCAGTCTCTACGTAGCGCTTGCTCTGTGCCTAAAATAACTCACACAATCGCGTATTCTGTATCTATTTATCCGCACGCGCACACATGTATATAGTGAGGTCTCGGAATTTGTTTAATGGCGTTCTTACATTGACATTAGTTTGTCGAAAGAAATTTATGTGAGTTTCGATGTAAGGGGTTAAGTTTACAGATGACTATTGAAGTAAGTCTGCGAGTTCAAGACTTAGTTAGTGATTTTGGCTAGATTTATTAGCATCTAGATTTGTTTGTAATAGGTACTTATAAGAAAAATATTCGGATGTGGATTTCTTCGCGTGAGTTTTCCATTAACATTGTCGAGGGAGTTGCCAAATACTCATGGAATATGCCCAAAATATTTGAAGTAGGTTATTGCAAATAATTAAAAAACTGTAAGGTAGTAAAGATAAGCTACCAGGAAGTAACAAAAAGTCGTATCTAACCCAACGTCCTCATTTACGCTGTTCCCCACTGCACCCTACTTACTGAGATTACTTATCGCATTTCAACAAGACTTTTATTTCCGAGAAGCTAGAACTTTCTTTAAAAGCGTAATGAGAAATGCATGAGAAAGAACTGCGAACAAAAGGAGAGCTAGGTGCACGAACAATGTAGTACTTTTGAAATTTTTGCAGAGCGCCTTTTTACTTTATAATACCTTCGTTTTCATTCTTCACATTTTTCATCAACGCTAGTCTGATAGTTGCAAAGTTAGTATACGTATAGATATTTACTTATTTTTATCTTAATAGTCAACAAGCTTTACAAGCTGACGAACGAACTAACATCTTGGTGTTATTTTCCTTAGTGTTGAGACTACCGGATGAGTCTGATGACGATGCTCATAGATCGATAAATGTGGTCCAGGAAAGCTGAGAATAGAGGGAAAAGGCAACTTCAAAAAAACGCAAAATTAGCATCGTACTCTTTCTACTCTGTTCACCTGGTCAGTCTACGCTCTTTTTTCCGATACGCGGCCGTTATCGGTCCTTCGAGCTATATGTTCGGCCCATTGCCACTTTAGCGGGCTAATTCTCTGACTTTTCTGAGATCTAATTTTTTTACTGTGAGTTCTTAAAAAATTTAAGAGTACGAGTAGGAAGCGAAATCTTTAATAGATCAATTTATGAATCACCCAAAATGTTGATTATATTTGAGGTAGATTTTTACTTATTTCACATTTTAAAAACCTTCTTATACCTTCACGTAATACACGAGCGGATATAATATTAAAACTCCTGTACAATGTACATTATACACGAGCATTTCCTAAACAAACATGTGTCGGACAACTTGCACCGCGGAACTAAGTCCGAAGTATCATTTGTTTGAACAACATCCACGGTAATGTATGGAGATTAGGCGGTGGACAGACGCGCCGGGTTGATCCGCCATGATACATCAACGTCGTACCGGACAGTGGCCACCGCCCTTTATACCCACTATCGGTAGTGAGATACATTTGTACGGAGAGAGACTTTTAAAATGCCCTGGTAAATAATACCTAATACTTATATTTCGTCATGTCTACTTTTTGTAAATTATCATTTATAAGTTATTCATTAAGTATAACTTATGAGATATAATTGATAGATATTTAGGATTCATTTTCAAGAGATTGAACTAAAAACGTTCCGAATGTTCGTGTTTTTCTACATCCACAAAATACTTACTTTAAAATACCGACTAGAAATGCACTTAATATTACTTATTTCCAATGAATTCGAATTATATAAATACCAAAATTGGTTTGATACCCACGTTGTTTTATGTACTTTTGTATATTTTGTATTTTTGGTACCTATTAACAAAATATACAAATCAATATTTTGTTAATACAAAATATACAAATTGCTAAAGAGATGTAACATAATTATGAGACTGTCACAGATATCAACGGAATCCCGCTGAGCAGGTTCCTTTATTTCCCCGTAAAAGTACCTCACCTAGCCTAACCTAAGCTCGCTCTCCTTTTAAAGTTGCGTCTTTTTTATAATTATAAGCAGGGGGCTTCGCTACCCTGACAAAGGTATAATTTCCCGTAAACTTTTTCGTACCTACTGTCTCAGTAAAACAAGATTTGGTGAGCATTTATCCATTTTGGCTAACAAAGATTTCATTTATTTTACTTGGTAGATAAGTATTTAGGTACTAAAAATGTGGTGTCGTGGGTCACCAGGTAGGAACGAAGTTCCTTCGGCTAATGTAGAATCGACACAATTTGCAAAAAAAAATCGTGCTCAATTTTATGTAGGTTTTCTTGATTTTACTCTTAAATTTTGCTGATTAGTTTTTATTTAAGTACAGGAAAGTATTTAGGAAATTTAGTATTTTAGGAAATAATAAATTATGTAAAATAAAAACAAATCGTAATTCAAATTATCAACTAAAATAACAAAAACACAATAACAATAACAAAATAACGAAAAGAAAGAGGGAGAAAGAGAAAGGTATAATACACTACCCGCTTGTGTATACGACTGTCGCGCCTGCGCACGTCTCATTTATCGGTTTTATTCCACGGACTTTTTCTTACGGTTTTACTATAACACTTTTTTCAGTTCGTTCGCGCAGCAAAATCCCTATCTCCTCCAAGCCTGCCGTAAGGAACTTCGTTCCAAAAATATTTTGATGAGTAGGTACTTAAATTATACTCCAACAATAATAGTTTTTCCTAGCGACGCGGCGACGTGCTGCTCATTTAATATTTAAATTGTAAACGCCGTGTCCATAAGCGCGCAGCTGGTTTCAAAGACTAATAGCCTCCCAGAGGTTCGGACACGCTTTGCTTACCTAAGCCGCTTGTTATATCGCGAGTGATGACGTGAGCATTAGTTGCGGTCATCGTTGCAGCAGGGTATTAATTGGCCCCTAAACACCGTGCACAATCAATTTGTTTAATATTCAAGGATGGTAATTGTTTAAAGCTACTTATTGTTTTTATCCCATCTTTTTGTCGAACAGGAGAGAAGTACGAGTACGTACCTATATAATGGTATTTTCTTTGGTTCTTTTCATAATCATTGATGCAATAGGTAAAGTTCTACAGCAGTAGTTTTTTCGTGACATTTTGCTCTACCGCAAGATTCATAAGGTTCTGTTGTTTTTGAGTGTCAGATGTTTTACAATGTGGCCTAACGATTATTTTATTTAACATAATTATGAGACACGTTACTGGCTGATTTACGTACCCTCCGAAGTACGGAAGCGTTAAAAAATCTTATAAGTAGCAATCACCCATCGCTGTCACTCATCGACGCAAACCGCCGAACTATGAATGATTCTCATAGGTACCTTCTACTTACTAACTTAGAGGCCTTGCCTTGTAAAAATCTACTATGTACGCTAATCAATACTAAGGACGCTTTATTCAACGTATTATTCTTTCTTTCGTTCTTCTGTATCAAACTCATGCAAATCGCACCTGCAACGGAAGCTTTCGTCGTTAAAGCGCTTAAAAGATTTAGAAAGGAACTCCGAATTCGGCGTAAGTTTGTAAAATCTTCTCCCGAATAACAGACGGTATAGGAATGTTGACAATCGAAGCAGTTTTATATGAATGAAGGTTTTAATTTCGCGTCAACCTACAACATACAACGTAAATGCTAAAAGTTTCTTTTCGGAGTTAAAATGAAAAATGTGTAGTGTGCTGTAGATTTATCACATATATTTTTTGACATAAATAGTCGACAAAATAAGCAGAAGTGCCACATGATTAAATGTATCAATTTACTGTCTTCATTTTTTACATTTTAATATATATTAATTACAAGTAAACCCGCCCTCGCTTCGCTTCGGGGAACCAGTCCCTTCAAAAATCCCTATAAATTTTAACAAATTATGTTATTCCGATATCTAAGCTAATATTACTGCAAAGTTTCATGAAAATCCGTTCAGTAGTTTTTGCGTGAAAGAGTAACAAACCCACACACACACTCACTCACTCACTCACATACATCCCTACAAACTTTCACATTTAGGTATAACATTAGAAGGATTAGTAGGAGTAGATAGGAAGTAGGATAGTAGGATAAGATAAACAATGCGTTAAACATGCGTTAAACAATGGTAAAATGGATATTATTTCTCACCCCGAAGGTGGTTAACTTGTCCTGGTATAATGTCGAGGGTCATAGCGCACAACGTTGACCAAGTGTCAATAGACCGCATTGACACATTTATGAGAACATTTCGGATAATTCTCTGACGTGCAGGTTTTCTTACGGTATGTTCTTTCGCCTGAATAAGTGATAATTAATTTATAATACCTACTCACAAACAGATGCGTAGAGGAGAAGATTCTAAATAATTCTCTCACAACAAATAATATCAAAGAAAGGAGCATATAAGTTCGCCCACACGTCAGAGAATTCGCTGAATATGTAGAAACATACAAGTACCTAAGTTGGTTTCGCGACGAATTTTCTAATCGCGTCCGCTCGGAATGGGACAACATCATATTTCACAGCCGCGGGGAGTGGGTAGGAAGGGGCGCCGAGATGAGTTTTTTACGCATTACTTCTACACACGGCCGTACCCTTGAAGGATCTTAATGTCAATTATTTAGTGTCTGTTTTCCTTATAGTCGTGAAACATGTAAGAAACGATGTAGGATTTTGAGATGATGAGGTTTTCAGTGATGTTTAAATAATTAGACATGAGTAACATTACATTTTTATGTCTATTTTCACGACCGGCAACGCGCCTGTAATGTCTTTGATTTTTATTTTCCACGGATTTTAGTTACCATTTTGGTAGCATCAAGTAATTTCTCTGCATATTTAATGATGAATTGATTGACTGATGATAAAAATTTTGGTAATTCTCAAACATCGTTGTTTCAACTATACACCTAATGCGAGATCAAAATACCTATTTGTCTACCCGCTTTCTAAGCAACTAGGCTATAATTGTGTCATTTTTCTTGTTATATTGTACATTTTCGGAAATATTCATGTGTTGTGCTAGTCGCCTGAGAATTGTGGGCTTCCGACGCGCAAATTAATTACAAATACTTATTTTCTACTCAAAATAATTACACCATGACATCAAAAAGCTAAACATGGAACCGAGGATAAGATCTTGTCTTTTAAATGACATTCCACTTAAGGTAAAACGTAGGTTCTTACAATCACAAGTAATGTACCGATCCCGAGTTTATGGCCGATAATTATAATCCCATAACAAATGGAAATCGATACGAACCATTACAATAAGCTATGCATACCTAACCCATCCAATTTAAGAAGGCATTGCCTCATTTCTTTGCATTGCAACGATGTATTATGTGGTGGAGAAATTTCACTATCGTCATTTTGTTAAACTATCCAGATTTGTTTTATTTTTTCCCTAGAGTTGGGGCCAGATGGGGCATTTTTGTTTTAAGTTAACTGAATTTTAGAACGAATATAAATAAGTAAATTTTGTTTTTATTTTCTGTTATACATAATTAGATAGGATATCAGGAAATTTGCAGAAAATAGGTACCTATCATTTTACATTTACGGTTCAATTGAAAGATGTATGTATTTTTTCGCAATTCAGCGACAGTTATAATAGTGGTAGTAACCTGAAAGGTTTTCACGTGTAGGTACTTAAAGTCTAAAAGCTTAGCCTAAGAAGTGTAGTAAAGTACCAATTACAAATACTTTTTATCACTATTAATGTTTTGTCTTAATAAATCAACAAGTTTAGAAACGCTTAGCCACTGGTTTGCAGATCACCACCGAATTTAACACCTTCGTTTTTGAGAAAATCATAAAGCTCATCTCTTTGTAAACATACAGTATTAAGTAACATAAACTTTTTAAATTATACAATTCTGGGCTATCACCAAACCACCTATTTCATTACTTACTAGTAACATATAAATCACGAGGGTAGTCCAGGCTCAGGCCTATATATCAAGCTAATACTGATATGATATGTTGAATAAATAGACGCCTACAGGATATTGGGTTCGCGACGAGAATCGAATATGAATGGATCACGTAACCAAGGTGATATGTGGACGTTTCTGGAAAATATGGGATTTTGTTACGTGTCATGGGACATAGGAATATTTTCTGTTTGACCATAAAATGGGAATGAATTATTTCCTCGTGGTACTTTGTAGCTACGTTAATTAGGGTTAAATATCTAATTGGTTGGTAACTTGAATATAATTCATCTAATCGATCTAATAAAAGTATTGAGTTAAATAATTTACTCTGTAATATGAAGAAGCTTTTTTTATATTGACGATCCGAATGGCGCAATGTTTATCATGCCGGATGGTCGTTCGAAGGGTCCTGGGTTCGGTTCCCAGCGCGGCGGTAATTTGAATGATGATTAATTTCCGTTCTTGGTCTGGGTGTGTATCCTTGTCTTGAGTATTATCCATGGCACCCATGGCACAGTGTATTATTTATTTATAAACACAATTTACTTTTAAATATTTATTTTCACGAGGAAATTTCATTATAATTATATTTTTTGTGATGTGACAGCGAAAAAAAATCACTTCACTGAGAGTTCTAGGATAGGTTGTAATGAGCTCTAGGATTCGAAACCAGTTGCCTATGCAGAAACAAATACTTTAACAACTCGTCTAGAGGTTAGTTTTATAACCCTTATATGTATAAAATACATAGGTACGTAGGTACGCACATACCTACATTAACTCCTAACCAACACATAGATAACCTTCAATTACTACTATGTATTTGTAGAAAGTAACTAGTTAAAAGCAAATTGGATACTTGAACAACGGTCTACCCCTTCCACCTTTTAGTGTCAAACTGTAAGAAGAATATGGGTAAACAAATCCTCCAATTTCCATTTATTCGAGGCGGCGCTGACGTCACCCACCTCCCTTAGTAGTATGTAATTTCTTTGTAGATAGTGTGAAGCGACACACCCTATTGCCATTGGCTCCGATGTGGTGTATTGATAGCGAAATTTTGTCAACACAAGGACGAGTGAACCAATTTCGAATAATATCATTAGGTAAAGGCTCGATGTTGGAGAAAGGTAAACCAATATGTCACATTGGTGCCTCTGAAGTAGATTGAAATGGCAATGTGAGACCCGATGCAATGATCGATACATCTTGAATTTATCAAAGTAATACAGGATGGGGCAATTCGAGGATGAGTATGGAAAAAGGTCTCGAGAATGCAAATCAACTAGTTTAGATTACTTTAGATATTAGGTGCCTAGATGTAGGTACTTACCTAGAGATTCAGTATTGTTGTTAGGTTCCGAGATAATACCTCAATTGGTCCTGTAAGATTCGAAATAATAATATATTATTATTAATAAAAATATTATATTACCTGGTTATAACTTTGTCCGAAACAAAAGACTAAGGTGCAAACAGTGTGTACTCGTAGGTACCTAACTATTTTAAGGGATATCCATTATTCTAAAATAGTTACATATATTTTACAGAATCAAGCACACTAGTTTTTACTACAAATTTTCGAAAGTCAAGCTTCAACAATTAGGTACCTACAACCTACAACAATACAGTCAAGTTGCCGCAAGTTTTTCTCTTACTAGCTCATAATATAATAGCAAATAATTATGTATATCAAATTTTATAGCATTTAGAACCATCACCATTACCTACGCATCTTAGATTGCGACTTGTAAAGAGAATCATAATTATGACGGATAAAATATGTATTCGATTTGGCTTAAGTTTAATATAATATGAATAATGGGTAACATACATTAGTTAAAACGCGGTGAATACAAGTTTAATAAATAAATAAATACTGGAAGAACGGAGAGCGGAGCGCCCCTGAACTCAACGACCGTACATGGGAAAAGTCGAATCAGGTATTCCTTTCACTCTTTCTCTTTTCATCCAAAATTCCCTGGTATGAGTTCCGGGTACCTTTGAAAAACAAGATGTCATGATAATGGAACCTAGACCATCTTACGCGGCACGACAACGATTCTATCACTGGGCTATGATGATTCAATTTGACTACATACCTACTTAACATAAACTTCTACTGAGTCAGTACAGTCCTACTGACTCTGAGTTTTACGTGAGGCAATTCGTAAGGATTATCACAAAAAGTGGCAGTTAAATCAAATGTTAAGGGTTGCTTACAATCTCGGTAGTTGCGCCCCGGGCTAGTAATTGTCCGGCGATAACCGGATATATCTGGTTATGGGGCCCGACGAATTGACAACTGCGGGCTACGTTTTGTGCTTACTTTGAGGTTCTGGTAATGCGCTTCTTTTGTTGTCGTTACTTTGTTATTAAGGAGCAATTACGCCAGTCTTGAGCGTGCTGAAGGTGTGCTTAGGGTTTGTTCAGGTAAGGCAATGGAAACATGCCTTGTAAGGTTAGGGCCATTCATGAATGAAAAAAAGCATTTTCTAAGCATTATGAAAATGTGTTACGTTAACCTCCTTCACCTGTAGATAACCAATGTTTATTGCTGCATTACCTACGCCTAAAAGATTGACAATAATGAAAGCTCTACAAGTAAGTATGTGAGAACGGACCCTTGCCCAGCATTGGGACAGTTTATAAGTTGCGCTGATGATTTCGGAGCTATGCGCGTTTTAAACAGTAGAAGGTGGAAGAAAACATCGCGAGGAAACTTGCATGGGGGAGAGTTTGCAAAACTCGAAAGTGTGTGAAGGCTGCCAATCAGCACTCGGCCATCGTGGTGGACTATGGCCTGAACCTTCTTTTTCGGAGAAAAAATTCGTAACTAATAAGTAGTAGTACTTATGCCATGATGGGTTGAGATGATGATGACGATGGTATGAGGGATATGAGTGTGTCACAGTCCACAGAAATTCAGTTTTAATGTTTCAAAAACAATAACACTTATTAATAGCCCCACGGTAGGATTTCTTCTGCTGTGGGCGCCATTGACAACACACATGACATACCTAATTATAATAATACTCGTAGAACTTCTTATACTTTATAAATAGAACCCAGGACCCTTCGGTCGGCAATCCGTGAAACATTAATTGTAAGGGATTGTTCATACCAAACGTATTGTCGGTCGCTGACTGTGAGCGCGCGTTACGCAGTTTATTGTTTTTCCATATATATTCAACTTCTCGTTCACACCGAACCGATCATACGCAATCTGAGTACACGTACATATTGGGGCTGACAGTACGCATATAATAGATATACTCACAGTCGGCGGCGGACAATACGTTGGTGTGAACGATGCCTAATTAATTGATGGAAACAGGCCTGGGAAAGCTTTGGACAGGGATAACAAACCATTGGCACGCTTGATATTACGCGACAAAATATTCTGGACACGTCACCTAACAAAAAAATCACTATGCACTAAGAAAATAGGATGTAAAAAAATGACAATTAACTAAATACTTACTATTGCTGGACCTGAAATATAAAAAACCTCGCCATATTGCGGTAAACTCATGGAACTAATTTCTTATACTGGCAACGCTTAGTTTCTAAACGTCAATTGTAAATTGCTTGTCAGTGAGTTTGAATGTCACAGACGTCACAGTACATATGTGTCATGTTTGTCTTTTTACTTTAAGTCTCTATTTTGTGCTAAAATGACAAAAACTGTTCATATTCGTGAAAGAAAAGTGTTTTTCTATGTGCTAAAATAATATTTCGTATAAAATAACATTTATTTCATTAAATAACATTTCCGACGTAGTTGTCAAAATGACAATAATAACATGAGCGTTACTATAGTTACTGTTGTCAGTTGGTTGTCAGTGCTGTTGCCATATAAAAGGAAACTTTAGCGCCCTCATGACAGGTTTTCTATTTTTCTGGTCAAGCAATAGGTAGTAATTACGACGGGCGAATCCGCGTATCATAAAGTTGCAGTGTTCGGTCCCTGAATTAACCGAATTAAAACTGAAAAGAAAATTAAATTAAGCCAAATTGCACGTCAATGACCTCATTATATAAACAATTGTTTTATTTATTAATTTTTATTTATTTATTTATTTTCGGACTACCAACAGAAAGTACACAACATCAGTAAGTAATACAATTATGTCTTAATACCTACTTAATAATTGTTACATGTGTGCCTTTCTACTTAGAGGCAATCACAACTTATAAAAATAACTTAAGCCTATTTACAAAAATCTTTGCTAATAGCTCATAAAAAATTCCAATTAAATTTGATTTTAGTGATATAATGATAACAAATGACTTGACTAACAATGACTGATAGTGATATGATGAGAACAAATGACTTTAAAATTACATTTTAATGTTCATTCCATTCGTGTTTATAAATATGACTCGTTCATTAATTATATAAAGGTTCGTTACCCTGATCCAGGAATTTAATAGGCACGTTTCGTTCGACACTCTTTTACCAATACCTTAAATTTCAAAATTCTGTGAGAGCCTTTAACATAATTATATTGTTTTATTTAACACAGCCCTGAAAGTCAAATCCAAAAGAGAAGTAATTCAGAAACAAGCCTTCAAAGGATAGTTTTAAGCCCAAACCCCTATTCTTTAATAACAGCGTTGAGTGCCCTTCCCCTCAAAGCAAGCAATCATGCGTTTACGAAAGTCCTCCGAACATCCCCTTTCGATAGCATTTCTTTCTATAATTTTCTCACCCCGGGCGTTGGGAAAAATGCAAAGGACCTGAAAGGTTTTCCGCTTTTCGTTTGTAATAAAACACTTATTCAGATTCTAAACATGAAAGTGGCTTTACAAAGAAGTTGCATACTCTTTAAATAAATTTAAATTATAAAACGAATAAAGAGTTTTACATAAGTTGGGATTGGGGTGTTCGTAATGATTCTGTTGGACTTATGGTGCATTCTCCTGAAGAATGGTTTAGGCTATAGCTCCAGGTTCCTCTTGTTAAGGCAACAGGTTTCGGTACCTATCACCTAATTCAATCATTACCTACGGTTCTCCTGTGTGGTAAAAAGGTTTATTTACCGAATTTACTAGCTGCTAGCCTCCAAAAATCGACCGAATTTTGCTTTTCTAGACCAACATTAGAGTCAATATGACATGGGTTGTTGGATCATCATTATTGGGTGTTTTAGCGCTTAAGCAATTGGATGTTAAGCTTAATTTGCAGAATTTGTTAGGAGACTAATGTGTAAATACTAACCTGCTTAAGTTGTATCGGTTACCTCATTAAAGTTACAAGTAATCCACTGTTACAATCACCAACATAATTAAACCCATTCATAAATAAAGTAATATATGAGGTAGGTCAGTGCCTACCTTGATTAATATCTTTATTTCTTTAATAATTTTAAAGAGGACGGTCATTTCTAGGGAAGGTAAGTAGGTATGTAATAGGGAAAAAAATAAATTAGCTATCTGTAACTTAATCTGAGAGAGGAAGTGTAGGTACCTACATAAATATGTGAGACAAAACATTCTTCAACCCTTTAAATCTCGTAAAGTACGAGGCCATAAAATCTAAAACTGAGTATGTATGTAGGTAATATTTCGCACCATTATAATGATCCCCAATGACCTCTGAAAGCAGTCCCATTGATTTACAACACTAACACATCCCGCCTGAATCCATTTACAATTCGGTCCCTGAACTATTCCAAATAAAAGGAATTCCTCGTACAAAAGGGAAACCTCGGGAAAGGAAATAAAAAATATAATAATTCAAAATGGCGTCTGGCCACTTAATAACTGGCTGACACCATTGGGAAATATAATTTAATTTTTCTATGCTGTTGTCCTTTTCGCTTACCTCTAAGTAGTTATACTTTATCCTTTTCTAACTTTCCACAGTTCACATTCCACCTCCCCTTCCTCAGCTTCCGTTCGTTCGGGTGGCCCCGTGTCACCCAATGTTCTGGACAAGAATTATTTGCGATATTTTGTATCAGATGATTTGTGTATGTGTACACATACGCGAATCGAATTTATTACGCCATTATATGTACATTACGCGCAGGAGACAGATAAAATCTCCTTCTCAGTTTCGGGATTTACTTAACTAAATTGGTTTGTAAACAACTACGAGTAAGTAGGTTAAACTTATTTGGGTTTATGCAATTATCTATAAATCTTCGGGAATCAAATAGCCAAACAATAGTTTTAATTTTTGTTTGTTTGTTTACGCTGAGCGATTTTACCCGACATACAAATTGTATTAAATACAAATGTAGGTACTTAGAGGTGTAAAATCTGCGAATCCCTCACCTATGGGAGGGTTACGAGTTGCGATGATATATCATACCAAAGCGAAGATATATTATGATTGCGATGATAATCATAATGACGCAATGGCTAACCAGCCGAATCACTGTTCCGAGGGTCCTGGGTTCGATTCCTAGTGAAGCAGAAATTTGAATGATAAGTTTAAATTTCCGTTCTCGTTCTGGCTGTGTATCCTATAGTCCATGGCACCCACGACACAGGAAACCCTAGTGTGAGGCTAAGGCAGGTGTCCCACCGTCATCGAGTAGCGAGGAAAGCTCGGCTTTTTCTCGCATTACTCGCTTAAGGCAGCGACGGAAGATGTACATTCCGTGTAAACAAAAGAGACACATAGGTATGCCAGCGAGTACTCGCCCGCGGTGTGAACAATCAGCGAGTACTCGCTGACATATGCGTCTCTTTTGTTTACACGGAATGTTATGTCTTTTGTATGCGTCTTGAGCAAGTAAATAGCCGGGATGCACTCGCCGACTCGCCCGGGGTGAGACACCTGCCTAAAAGTGTGTAGCGTTATTTATATATCTTTAATATCATCATTATCATAGCACTGTATATATAGGATATAGCACTGCATAGGGACCAGCATCCACAAATACTTTAGTTTTACCTATGCAAATGAATTGTATATTGTCATAATGTTTTTGTATTTGTGGTTGAAATAAACGATTTTATTATTTTTATTTTTTTATTTTTTTACTGTCCCCCTACTGTCCCCCTTTTTATGAAATTAAGGTCTGCTGCCTATGACACCTGAGACTGACCTAGATCAAGACTAGTCGTTAGCAGATGGTGTCTAAACATTAGTTGATTAGTTCGTTAATAGGTGTGAGGGAGGGACTGTTAGTGATAATAAGTTCTGTTAGTTGTTGTTGGTAAGAATCTCGTTCTAATTTGGTCCCAGATGCGTTGCTACCCTTGAGGAGTGATACGGTGGCCCCTATAAAAATGTAATCGGCCTAGTAACGGTGACTGCAATTATGGTAGCAGCAGGCAAACATTCGGACAAGTAATTTAACTTTTAAAGTAAGTTAACCCTATTAGAAATCTGACCCTGAAGGTGTTTTTACCCTAAAAGGTAACCGCCTCCAATTGATGTAGAGTCGTATCAACCGAGTTATTGCCGAAGCGTTTACAGCCTATAGGAAATCTCTGAAGTTGATAGACAATCAGCTTATATTTTAGACGAGTTATAATTATTTGAATAATTAATCTGATACCTACCCGTGGATACCCATTACCGTAGGTAGGAAAGGATGCAAATATTTCCCATCATTGGGCATGGGAAATTGAAAACCATCCCAGCCTAGGTTATCCGCAAAAGTTTCAAAACAATCGGCAAAAACTGTATTCGTGGGGACACTGGGGGCCAGGTGTGAGTATAATATTCTAATGTCGGTGGCAGCGACCCGCCATCCATAACAATATAACCCCTTCCGCCCCTCTCATACAGATAACATAACGCCCGCATTATACTTACTACTAGGTCCCTTTTTCATTTAGGTAACTACTAAAATTAATCGCAGCTTTTATCATTAAATACCTACCTATAGATTACCTTAACGCCAAATGGCGTTTAGGAAAAAGACAAGCGATCTACCCCGGCTTCTTACGGCGACTAAGGCGATGGATAGATACCTAAACATTATTATTATTTTATTATTATTTTTTCCATAGATATACGTATACATAAAAATAGACTTTCATTCTCTTCAATGGTGAATGTTCATTAATACGTAGTAGACCAGTGCAGCACTGGCAGTGCTGAAGCCTCTGAAAATGGTCAAGTTAAGAAAAATGGTAGGTACCTAACAGGATGAAACCCATTGGAAAAGGAAGAAAATATGACACAAATAAAAGGAAAAATTATTTACGGGCGATCTGGTTTAAAGATATAAACGGTTTATTATTACTATTAGGTCAAGACAAAAATTAAAGTATTTAAAAATATGTTATGTGTAAAAAGCGCCATCTACTGTCAGGTTGGCGTAAAATTACCAATGAAACTTGACTAAAACCAACATCCAGGAAGCAACTGACATAACGAGTAGGTACTTACTTACGTATAGTAAAACAATGTACTTAATATAACTAAGTAAAACCAACTTATCTCTGAAATGAACAGAGGCGCTGTCGGATGCATTGAACCAATCATTGCACGCAATTCGAGAGTTAGTAACTGACAGATGAATGACCACAACTATTGCACTTATGAATGAGTTTTTACATGGCGGCATTAGTTCCAATTTTTGCCATTTCAGAGATAAGTTGGTGGCACTGTAAAACATTTTGATTTCGTTGTTCACGTTTTGATGGTTATTCTTGTCATTCCCGTGTTGATGGCGATTTAAGTACCTTTAGATTTCCCCAACTACTTAAATGTTAGGTTAGGTAATTTTGTTTACTGTAATACATTTTATATTATTTTCACCTTGCGTTGTGATGACAATAAATTACTTAAGACTGCCATCTGGCGTGTACATTTTGTATGTATTACATAGTTTACTGTGTATGGTGGTAAGAATGATTTGCTCTGTATCTGTGTATGTTTAGTGTCTGTATGTATCGCTAGATGGCACTAGAAGTTTAAAATTTTCTACAGTACAATAATTTCATCACTATTCATTAGCTTTTTATTCCTGCAAACCTCGTCTATTTTTTACTTTTATTTCAGTTTTAATTTAATATTTTTCGCTGAGTTGATCGGTATAAAACTCTGAATGCAGCTAAGTAGAGTTAGGGGAGGGTGGGGTCGAAAATTAAAACAGGGAGAGGAGTCACGCCAAGAAAGCGATAAAAGAAAAGGTAATCTGAAAAACCCTTTTACTTCCTCTTCTCTTACGGAAACGTATAACATTTATGTTTTATAAGATAATTATTATGAATATTTCATTTTTCTTGGTTTTTCGCTGTCGTAAAGAATGACATCTTTCGTTAATTTAAATCTACATTTGCCAACGTCCATACCACGTTGAATACACCGGTTCTCGTCCGATCACCGAAGTTAAGCAACGTCGGGCGCGTTCAGTACTTGGATGGGTGACCGCCTGGGAACACCGCGTGATGTTGGCTTTTTGATAGTAACCATTTCTTTTTATTTTATGATCCACAAAGTGACAACTGATCGTGTTTTTCACATCAATTGTTGCCAACGTCCATACCACGTTGAAAACACCGGTTCTCGTCCGATCACCGAAGTTAAGCAACGTCGGGCGCGTTCAGTACTTGGATGGGTGACCGCCTGGGAACACCGCGTGATGTTGGCTTTTTTCAACCATTTTGTAAGTTTTCTAAATTTTTGAACGTTTTCAAAATTATACGTAAATCTCTTACATAAAAATTTAAGGCAAAACTGTTAAAATAAAAAGATAAAATGTTACGCTTTTTAAGGCCGGTCAGTCGGTCACACATTAAATTTATCTATCCATACTAATATTATAAATGCTAAAATCTGTCTGTCTGTCTGTCTGTCTGTGACTTTTCACGGCTGAACCACCGGTCTGATTTGGATTAAATTCGGAATGGAAATAAGTAGTTGAATATCTAGATTCCAGTCACACATAGACTTCTTTTTTTTTCAAAAATCAACCCCTAAAGGCTTGAAATAGGGATGAAAGTTTGTATGAAAAATTCCGTTTCGTGATATAAATGAATTCCACGCGGGTGAAGCCGCGGGTAGAAGCTAGTAAATACATAAATAAATAACGCTTCACACTCATACATATTATATACATATACTCATACACACTAGGATTCCCTGTGTGGTGGGTGCCATGGACAACACACAAGACAAGAACACACACCCAGACCGAGAACGGAAATTCAAACTCGTCATTCGAATTTCCGCCTCGCTCGGAATCGAACCCAGGACCCTCGGAACAGAGATTCGGCGTGAACCATTGCGCCATCTGGGTCGTCAATTATCGACATTTGTGATTATGTGTGAAATTTTTGTTCCGATAAGGATTTACGTACATTGGATGAATGTGTACCTATATATTATTTTGATTTGACTAATATAAATAATAGTAATACAAAAATTACTGAAATTATTGTAAATGAATGAAATCTACTAAAATTGGTTCGAGAGATTACGAGACTTGGTAATCAATTTTTAAGTGTTCTCGAATAAAACAGCACACAGATCCTTTTACGCATATTTGCGAAAAGATTGCAGAGAAATCCGATTTATTTACACTTACTGTTGTCAGAATGGAAACACTGATAGCAACAAGTTGTTCGCAACAACTCGTTGTAAAGAACACACACGTGTGTCATAATTGTCTTTAATTCGTATTTTTTTCCAAAATGAGAAATATTACCACGCCAGTCTCCCCTATTTATTTTAACGTAGCAGAATATTGTTTATTTGGAATTACTCTGGGTGTGATTGTTGGTATAATTTTGTATTTTAATGTTGTTAATAAAAAATACAATACAGTGGCTGGATTTCTTTTCGGCGGAAAAAATATGTCAGTGTTGACCATTTCATTGGCTTTGATTGCAAGGTACGTTGCGTTTTTGTTGTATTTTTATTTAGATAGTTTCATGAAAATACATTTTTTCTAAAGATAAATAGGTAATATTATTAAAGGTTCAGTTAAAACAGTTAAGATTTTTTTATTAGAGGAAATAAACAAATCAAGTTTTGGGTTCAAATCCCCAAAACTTACCTTTAACTTCACGTTGATTTAATTTTTATTTATCTTTTTAGTCATTTAACAAGTATTACATTGCTCGGAGTGCCAGTTGAAATTTATTTACGTGGAACACAATACTGGGCGTCAGCTCTCTCGCTTATCATAGTAACATTTCTCACTGCTGTCATTTATTTACCGGGTATGTTAACTAAATACTAGAGATACGTAAGTAAACATTTAGTTTATTTTAATTTAAGCGTCAAATGATTTTATTGTGTAAGCTATCAAAAGATAAATTGCTAATAGTCAATATTATGTTAATCATGTTTTGTCTGCAAAGATTAAGCATACCTATTTTATTCATATAAATATTTAATAATTATTTCTTAAGTGGTATTTCATTCTTTCCGTGAAACCTGTCAGGCTAGCTAACTACTTACTTACTACTCTTTTAATTGAGACACCAAATATCTTCATAATGTAGTTTTAGCAAAGTGAAAATTTATAGCAATATGCTGTTTAACAGTACTCAAATAAATATTGTGATATTTGGTTAAATTACTGCTAAGGAAAAGGAAAACGTCACCTTTATCTTGCTGTGTCGATAAAATATTATAACGTTATAGTTACGAGTGAGTTCGAGAGTAAATAGGTAGCTTATCAAATCCTGTTAGGCTAGTTAAACACTAATTTGTAATGGTCTTGAAAATTTAATTCCTATTGTTATTTCAATCTGCCCTAGGTACAATTTTAAATATCTGAGATGACAATGTGTCGCAATGGGAAAATAAAAAAATGACGATTTGGAAATGATGAAAGTTATAATGATAATAATTATACAGGAGACTATATAATTATTATCATTATAACTTGACGACTAAGTGATTGATATATCAACTAGGATTTGAAACTAGAAAATTTTCACCATGCTTCCTTGTAAGTACATTGTAAGGATAAAGTTTGTCACTCCGTTAATTCTGAAGCTAAATAGTTAAAAATAATCCCAAAGAAAGCCCGTCAGAAGAACGCAGTCAGATTCTAGCCATATTTATTTAAGTGATGATAAATTAATAAGAGGCAGTGCAATTCTCAAGAACGAAGACGTAGACTGAAAAGTATCTAATAGGAATGTAAAAGGTAATAGGAATTTAAATGAAGATTAATGGGGAATATATTAAGCCTACAGTTTTATTGTTTCAGTTTTTCACAAGCTACAACTGTCATCGATTTTTGAATATTTAGAAATTCGATTTTCAACACATACCCGGACAATAGCTGCTGTACTATTCGTAGTAAGCAAATTGATGCTTCTGCCAATCGTTCCGTACGTACCGCTCTTGGCGTTCAGATTAGGTAGGTATTTTAACATAAATACATTATTATATCGAAATTTTACTGCATTTTATCATCTATAACTTCATCATACGGTGGTATTATTATTAAAAATAAACATAATAAGTAAAAAAACTTATTCTTTTATCTCAGGGATATGGTTATGATCTTATGACTAATGAATAATTTAAAACATAAAGTACCTATTTTATTTTTATATTAGATTTACACATCGACATTACTAATCTTATGACCCATCCACTCCTCTTAACACCCGATGTCACATTTTGTTGATCCCCTCCTTCCCCTATAATGTGTGACATAATTTATGATTGGGCTCTAAAAATCTTCTACTTTAGCCACCTTGTTCATAATAGATTCTTCCAAATATCTTAGGACTAACACAAGTCATTGCCATTTCATAAAGTTCTTATTCAGTATCGTATAGTTTGACGCATTTGTTTGAATGCTGATATAACACTACGAGCCTTTGTTCTATGACATAATAATCTTTGTGTTTGTATACATTTCGTATTTACCTTCTTAGGAGATATAACTTCAACGTGAATTTTTGACGTGTATCAATGGGAATGTTAATATCTAGCATTTCAATCCTTTTTCCGTTTTTCATCATCTCTACGTATTGATGGTATATTAAAATCAATAATTTCTTGTCTGACGTTTCCTTCTTTAGCTGGTGTATCTTTATAATTATAATGTAGGTATTTTTTGTACTACTTAGCAACAAACATGTAGTAAATATATATAACATGAAATTTCAGTTACAAACCCGCTTGCTGGACGAATAACTGCAGTTATTTGCGTAGCCTGTGCAACATTTAGTGCTATCGGTGGTTTACGAGCGATTGTCAGTATAGGCCTAGTGACGTCTTTCTTGGCATTAGCTGGTACAGCACTTCCCAGTGGATTAGCAACTCTTCCAATGGGATTCAAGAAAATGTGGGAAATTAACAGTCGCGGTGGTCGATTGGTACTTTACGAGTGAGTGTTGCAAAAATAATAACTTTCCTTTTTTAATAAGTAGATAATCTACATAAATCTTTTATTTAGATCTCAAAAGTTTATGAACTTATGCATAATGTGTTTTATGAGTTGTTTTACTAAATGAGTCATAATATTATCGTTGTAGATATGCAAATATTTACCTATCGTTGTAAGCCACGTACGTGCTGGAAGCATTATTTCAGCATGGACGTACCTATTTAAAACCAAACTTTTGACAAGTAGGTAAAATAGTAGATTCTAAAGACGTTCTTTTAGTCCAGATCCGGAACTAGCACATCACACCTCATTCTTCGCTGTGACGCTAGCTCTGAGTACCAATTGGCTCTGGAAGATGGCTCTGAGCCAGCTCACTCTGCAGAAGCTGTTAGCTGTACCCACGATCAGTAAAGCGAGGCTGTGTCTAGCAATATCTTGCGTGGGAGTCATACTGATGAAGCTGCTGTCATGTTTTCTTGGACTGGCTCTGTATGCTTGGTTTGCTGGATGTGATCCTTTGTTGACGGGACAAATTAAAAAACATGAACAGGTTCGTTGTAATTTTAATTTTTTGACATGTTGATGTTTTTATGAAGTGAAAGTAAAGAAGTAAGTATTAAATGTGTAAAACGCCGTTGCTGACGGCTGAACCATCTTGCTCCAGATTTGAGCCTTGTATTGGGTTGATCTCATGGTAACAGTTGTCATGGGCAGTAGCAGAAGGATGATACTCGTTTGCTGTGTTAAATCAATAAAAAGTGGCTGACGTTCTGCGAATCTAAACCTATCTTGGTGGCTTTATAATGTCGCTATATAGTTTAGAATATCTTTAGTAGTAGGTAATACCATCACGTAGCCAGTTTAGATATTTATGCGGGGAACAAAAATCTCCTGAGGAATCAAATATGTCCCCAGTCTCCCCCTACCAAGTTATGGAGATTTTTTCACATTTCAGATTTGTTAATTATTTGAAATAATCAGGGGAATAAACTGGAAATCACGTATTTCTTAACCCCATTTAGTAAGAAATCCGAGTGTTAATGTACTAACTTTCTATGTTTTCAGTTGGTGCCTCAGTTTCTTAACAATTTATCGACGATGTTTCCAGGAATTTGTGGCATATTTTTAATCTCAATATTTAGTGCGACTACTGGGTACGTGATTGTCGATATAATGTATTTTTAATATTTACCTATGACTTATTGGTGTATTTAAATTATGTTATGTTTTAGATGCATAGCATGTATCATCAATTCAATATCAGGAGTGTTATTTGAAGAATTTATAAGACCGTGGATGCCACAAAACACAAGTGAATTAGCTTGTTGCAAAATAATGAAGGTAATATTATATTGATTTTATAATATTTTTACACATGTAGCAATAATATAATTAATAAAAAACTACCTAATTTAAAAAGCTACGCTAAAGCTACGTGTCTCAACTAAAGTATTAGGTATAGCTGCGTAAATTTTATTGTTTTACGTATTACCTACCTACTTACATAATATTTGAAATACCTATTATGTAGGTACATACTTACTTACAAAAGCGTTCTGTGAGGAGAGTGAATAAAGCGTTAATTTTTTCTCATTACCTATACCTAGTTTAAACCTTTTTTACTGTTACAGCTTCTATGTATTGTCGTGGGGTTATATTGTGCTGGTGTAGTGTGGTCAGCGAAAGAATTGGATCGACTGCAGCACGTTGCTTCGGGAGTGACAGGAGTAACAGCGGGAACGTTACTGGGACTCTTCACTTTGGGAATCGTCTTCTCACGAGCAAACTGTTCTGTAAGACATTAAATATCTGTTAGATACATAATATTTTTTTTACAGTTTTTTGAATTTATGGACAGACAGCTGAGTATAGACACAGTGGCATAATATAAATAAAATAAAATACTGCCATCTAGTGAACATTGAGTGTACTAACAACTAACATATCTCTATGGTTGAACTATAAATTGCTTAACAGCGCCATCTACAATTGTATATTTGTACTATTTACTCAAATTAATGATAGTGACAACCAAACCCAGAGAAATTTTGTTCTGTAACTACTAGATGACACTATTTAAATACTTATCTACAACTGTGAATAATACGGCCACACGCGAAAAGTTTTTATTTAATAAAACACAATAAAAGGTAATTAAAATTAATTAATTTAGCACTAATTGACTTCACAAATACTAATAAGCTAATAACGGACTGAATAGTAGGTAGGTAGGTAGATACAAAATAATGCCGATACATAGCACTAAAAGCTTACCTAATCACCTATTCCCTTTGCAGGGCGCTCTGAGTGGTTGTCTGTTAAGCCTCCTTCTGTGCGGCTGGTTGCTCATCGGCGCCGAAAACGCGCTAGCGACGGGGGCATTGACCTTTCAGGGGAAGCCGCTTGTAGCCTCTGGCTGCGGTAAAGCGAACTTCACGGATACTTTGGTCAATGTTGGCGGTCAACCTATTGCCACGTAAGTTGTCACTCACTAACATCTGTGACATGATGAGATTGATGATATTTGGCGAACTACCTACTTATCTGAAGATCGATATTTAATTTGTTTCAATGGCAACCCATACAAATGCTAGCTTTCCTTCCTGTGATTAAAGTTCGTTGAAGATTTTAAAATGACTTGTGTAAATTTCGCTTTCAAGCTAAACTAAACATTGAGCACACGTTCTACATATACATATTTGTTTTAGTGAAGACTAGTAATTTTACATTTTTGACGACTTAAGTGCATAAATACCTAAGTGGTGAACGTCGCGCAAGGACCAAGCTAGCACTCTGGTGCGTCGTCGGTCAAAGACGGATGAGTAGGTACTTACTTAATAAAAGATAATAATATAAAATTCAACATTTTTATGAACTTAAAATTTTTGTAATTGCTTAGATTATGTTCTTTTATTATTATTCATATTTTTATAACCCTGCCCACTGCCCTTGTCACAGGTAGTCTTTTGTAGAATCCTATCTTCCGTGGAATGTCACGTATTATTTTAATATTATTTTTGGAAATAATTACTACTATGGATTAGGTAAGCCAAGATTTAAATAAAGCTACGTACACAAATATAACTGATTTAATAACCTGAAAAGTTTTCAATAAACATTGAACGCTTTTTATATGACAAGATTTTAGCTTAAATCTCCTTTATAACGCAGCGTAATATTGTGAAAGAGCTTCTTTCATATTACGAAAGCTAACACAGTTTCTACATTATAAAAATAACGCTGACCATAGCATTATGCCAACAGTGTATGGAGAAGGATATTGTAAGTTTAAGGTCTGGAAAAAAGCTTGACGATTAGAAATTTAAATTAAATTGAGTTTTCATGAAGATATTCGAGTAACTAATACTCCGTTTGCGTTCGATATGGAATTCGTTTGAATTGCATTACATACAAATGTCACCTTTCTAGCGCTTTGATTAAGGTTCAAGGTCGATTAACGGTGAGAATTTTAAACATTTTAAGTTTTTGCCTACAGGCTAAATTGAACTGTGAGCATAGGTACGTTACATTTGTTTTAGCGGGGAGTAGAAATTTCATATTCTCGGTGACTCGAACATAAGCACGGGTCTCTTCATAACTAAGGACGCGATAAGCATACTCCACTAGAAAGAAAGAAAGAAAGAAAATGTTTATTCACTACGCTAAGTTATTTTATTACCATAATACCTTATTGTACAGACTTGGTTATCATTTTTAAAATTAGTTATTTAAATTAACTATTATATAATAATTATCGTGCGCAGCCCACCACAGTCCTGTTAAACGTTGAACGCAACTGTCTCCAAAGTCTATTGTAGTAATAAGTTTCTCTTCAAAAAATATTTTTCAACCATTATTACCTAAATTAATCGTTGTTTTTAAGCACTTCACAAAGCAATAAAATCTGGAAAAAGTTAAGGTAGGTACTCTACAGTAGTATGATTTTATTTGAAGCGAGTTTTATTTTACTGCTATAAAATGTTCGGGACCCAGTCACTCGAAATCCCAACTTTTTTACAATAATTCGAAAGTTAGGTCCAAACAATCGTGCATGGAAACTTTGTTTTGTTGGGATCTAAACATGGCAAACTGAGTACGCCACTCGAGATAAATAAAATAAAAAGTGGGGTTATCAAATTAATTACAACAATCTTTGACAATTTTGTACACAAATAATGTTTCGTGTCTGCGCGAAGTAAAATAGGGTGTTTAAGAGTTTATTTATATATGTATGTTTGTTCCTTAATAATTGCGTTCTGGAGATTATACGGCTGTACCGATTTTGATGACTTTAACTCGATTTAAATTAAAATCCATACATTTTTTATATTACGTATTTAACACACTCATACTATTTATTATCTTATGTGTCGTGAGTAAAATGGACATCACAAAATAATATGTCATCACTAACATGCATGAGTCCCCAGGTCCCGAGAACAAGTTTAGTATCTACCTATTATTATTTTTTTAATCATTGTACCTACTTACATTTATAGTTTTAACTGATGTGCTGAGGATAGCAATAGATTTATAATTTTTAATTAAGCATATAATATAATTAGATACATAATAAAATTAATAGGAACGAAGAATTTTGTACCTGTAGGTATCATATTTATTTTTTAAAATACAATAATTAAGTTAAGGAAGAAAGGTAACTCTCTAGGGACTCCATTCTTTTAAGGTCTTTTCATTCCCCAAGAGGCTACGAAAATGTACTTATTATCGAAAATTCACGCATAATTAAAGAGTCAGTGTAAGTACGATGAACCCATCACGTTCACGATACAAGTCCAACGAATTCACACCCAGTAAGAGATTTCCCCGGTCAAAGTTTTAATCTTGGCTGGGGAACTTGGGTGATATTGAGCCGAAGCACAGTTTTATTCCCCCTTATTAAAACTTTTCCCATATTACTATTACCCGATTCGCACAGTTTTATGACTTTTCTTCTTGACTCTTTTTCTTTGCGGGTCTTGCATTAATGTCTTGGTGATCACCGCATCTCTATAGATAGGGCTACGAATGGCGTTTTACTAGAATGATGACTCGAGGATTTGCTTTATTTCTCTGGTAGAAGGATTTTATGACTGATTAATGTTTATTAGCTAATTGGATATTTAATTTACTTATTTTGTATTTTATTTCTGTCATACTGTTCATTTTCTAATTGTACATTTCGTTTAGATTGTACAAAATTAAAAACCCAAAATTTTAACACTAGGTACATTATGAAGATAGAGAGAAACTCCCAGTTTCTTGGATAGAGACGCTAATCGAACATTTTACTTGTTTATTGTTTGTTGCGGTGGGAAAATGTGCTTATTAGAAATCAATAAATACTCGTTTTAGTGAGAGAAAGCATCGTTATTTTATTTTTTTTATTTTATTTTATTTTTAGTGGTTATTTTTAGTGGTTTTGTTAGTAGGTAAACCTGCAATCCTGAGGGTTCTAAATATATGGAGAGTCTGCCAATCTACGGCTGATGTCTGATTTCAATGGGCTTCATATTATGGGATAAGATAGTGTGGGATAAGTCCAGCAGTAGAACATTATAGGGCTGCAATGATGATGATACGCATATTTACCATCTTTTAATATAAACCATCTAATTTGCTGCAATAACGTTTTATTTCGTGAAAATGGTGATTACCAAATGAGACGTTATGTACGCTGCAATAACGTTTTATTTCTTAAAAGTGGTGAATCTGAATATATAAAACTCTTGCGTTACTGGTGACTGACAGACAACGCACAGCCGAAACTACTGAACGGAAGAAGCTGAAATTTGGCATGTATGTTCCTTGGGGAGTGTAGGGGAGCACTAAGAGAGGATTTTTGGAAATTCCACCCCGAAGGGGGTGAAATAGGGGGATAAAGTATAAACGAATTAGGTACACGGGAGAAGCCTCCTGGCGAAAGCTAGTACGAAATAAAGCGTTATTGTATAAAATTAAATATGTTTCATCTTTTCAGAACCCAGATACCATCGAAGCCTTTGCAGTCTCTCTTTCGGATCTCCTTCACATACTGTCCTCTGGCTGGCGCGTTGGCGGTGCTCATCATCGGAGTGCCCATGAGTTACCTCACAGGAAAGTCCAGATCAGACTCCATGAATCCTGACGTCTTCTGTCCGTTGACCCAGAGTTTCCTGCCCAAGTCAGCTGTGAGAAGCCCGACAGTATCTCTTGAGTTGAAGGCTCCAAATACTCAGGAAGTCTACATGGCTTTGGATGAGGCCCTGAAACACTTAAAGGAAGTTATTGATCGATAGCTATCGCTTGAGACTTGCTACTTGATGAATGAAGTGATGTTTCTAAACCTAATATTCACGAGTACATGACGTGATTTCATAGCGTTTTGGAGGATCTCGAAATTTGTCGTTATTGATAATTTAAAACGGTTGACTACATTAATTTTAATTAAATAATTATATTTTACGTACATAGTTATATTTTTTTATTTGTATGCCAATGGAGAATATTATTAGTATTTTCTTATAATAAATCAAATAACACGATTGTTGCAGATAATAAGATTTCTTTGGGGCTGTATGCACTCTTTGCTCGGGCGCAACAGTAAAAATTGACATATTAATAAAATATTATTGAGAACAGCAATGCTTTTGTTCCTGTTAATACAATTCTATGAAGTAGACACAAAGGGTTGTAAAAAGGACTTGTGAAACGATGACATTGGAAGAGATTCGAACATTTTTCCTCGGCATTGTTAAATTGGGCGAAATCTGAATAAACCCTTTGATGATGATAAAATCAACAATTTTACGAGTCCAAATTTTATATCAGCCCAAATAATAAAGATCTTTTGTGACCAAGAAATATTATATTGCTTTAGTTAGGTTAAAGTCAGAACCTACGACAGAACGAGTAGGTACTCGTAATATAAAAGCCGTGGTAGTATGGTATCGTAAAAAGTTTATAAGCGACCACTGAATTGCGAGAGCAAAATATTCGCCTAGGTAGGTACATTACACTTCACATACTTAATTTATTATATTCTTAAACTTTTACTTGCGTTGTCGAATAAAGAAATAACTCTATCTTTTATCTTAGTTCGCAAAAATGTTGTTTTTTCAAATTTAAGGTAAGTAGGTACCACGGGTAAGTACCATTCCACAAAATGCCTTCTTATTCTGAGAAGATACCCGTGCTCAATTAGTGGGCCGTGATGGGTTGAGATGACCATTCCACAAAATCCAGTACCTAGACGTATTAAGAGCTTATTCTGTGGAATGCACCTTTAAATACATTAAATGACAGGAGAAGTTTGGCTTCTGTTAGAAATAAAGCTAACGCAGCGTAGTCTTTAAGTTATACCTACCAAAAAAAAATCCAAGATCCATTTGCATCTAGGTTTGGGCGATCCTGAGCAGATAAGCTCCCAAAATAAAATATTAAGAAACTATGCCTCACCATAATAATTCAAATCTAATGGCACAAAAAAATGTCTGGAATTCTGATAAAGTCGACATCTGTCTAGAATTATTAAGCCTATATCAATGCTCAGCGAATTTCCTCCAAATTTCGAGTCATCCTCCATTATTCATGTGGCATAACGATGACATATTGCTTGTCATTAAGTCGTTTACCTGATCTGAATTCAGCCATGAATATTTTCATTCGACTTTTCTTTAGCTTTCAAGCCATCGCTGCTAATCCCCTACCTATTGATGGATATTGACGGATGTTGAAGATACTGCATCTTTCATAATGTCTGCTAAGGGGAGTATGAATTATTATTCATATTTCTTATTAATGGAACAGCATTTTCACTCCAAAATGAAAAAAAGACATTGTGAGGAAACTTTCACTGCTCAGTTTTTTTGCTTTGCTTTAAAAAATATCGGAAATTAGTTTGGTCAACTTGCTAGACCTGTTTTTACGTCGTTCCTGTTCGAACCTACTTGATCCCGTTTTAAGACTTCGTTAAAAAAGTAGGACTGTTATCGATCATGATGTTCATTGACGAAAAAAAGATTGACTTTAAAGATTGACTTTAAAGAACACAACATTTCCATTTCTAAAATTAACTTAAAAACACTAGTAAGTACCCTTAAAAGTAGTCAATAATAAATCATAAGTGAAGTAAAAAGATAACAGATTTTTTATGGATATTACGTAGCAAACGTGCAGGCAGCACCACGCTTCCGCTGTAGCTCATGACAACTGTGACCGACCAATTTTTAACATGTCTGTCTAGAACAAGGCTGGTATTCTAATATAATAGGTAATAGGTCATGGGCTTCAGTAAAATAATGCTGCATGATTTTTTGCCATTTTAAATTCTTAAGAAAAAGAAAATACGTATCTAATATTAACCAAAGGTTAATATTTGTTCCATGGGAACAAAAACAGGTAGCAAAAAAGAAAGGGAATGACCGAATGAGACGACTTATTTCCCTATTCATTTATTGGATCGAATATTTTTTATGACCCAGTCGAAGGCACGTTCCAAACTGAAAAGTAGCTTCAGAACTAATAAGTCTGACGAAGTTGTCTCAACGGAAAAATCTTGTAACAGTTTTAGCTCGTAACGTGAGTGTGTTAAGGTGGATATTGATTAATTTTAGAGGAGCCTTTACGTCGTTTTGGAGCCGAGGAGCGGTGCACTCGAGACAGTAGGCGCTGCTTGTGGTCTGAGAATTAATGTAGCGCGTCTCAGCTAGTGCAGTAAGCGATGTAGTACGCACTTCCCTACGGTGTTTTCCTTTGTTAGCAGACATGTCTGGCGGCAAAGAGACGCGGTTTGTTGACAAGATACATACTTCACAGCGTAAGTTTTTATCATCACTCCGTAAGTAGTGTGACGAAACAACTTTTTTACGGAAATAAGGTAGCAAACGAGCATGTTAGTAAATTTGAGTGAGAATCTCCTACTTTGGTCACACGTCATGTATTAAGTACTTCTGAGGCCTGAGATAGCCGCCTCTAAAAAAGTGTAACCAACTTTATCGGATCACACCTTCCTAACTGGAACACAATTTCCGTTAAAACAATTATCACACGGTGATGTGTGAGTAGTCTTCTCTTCAGCTAGGTACCTTTTTATGGAAATAGTTGTTGAGTATGCGGTCATCGTCAACCATGGACATTCGTTACTTATTTTGAAGGCAATGCCTATATAAGCATTTATAACAAAAATATCTTGAATGAAAATTAGCCTTATTGATTGATTTCAAGAAGGTACACTTGATTCTAAATAGGAAGGTACACTTGATTAATAATAGTTCTATGTACCGTCAGCAAATACGGACACAAGGTATAGGTATTTAAGCAGCTTTGTTTTAGCTCAAAGCATTTACATATGGGGCTGTTGTCTCGAAAGAATCCTATTATGTCTCTGAATTATATTATGTCTCCTTGTAAAAACAGGTGTGACGGTTTTTTTGTGATTGGTCTGCAATATTTGACGGACTGCAGTTTATATGTATTTGACGTTACTTGACCTCGAGCCATTAATGAATACATCGGCTGAGGATTTCCCTTGACGGGTTTTAATGGTTGCATGGTCGGACTCTACGTTAGGAGTAGAGTCCGACCATGCCTGTCACAAAATCACCCACAAATTTTCATAGTTATGGGAACTAAAATAAATAAGTAATATACATATATGTACAATGGTTAAGTCTTTGGATTTACCTAAGAGTAAAAATTTCTAATTAAACTTGTTAGATTTGACCCGAACATACCTACTTTAACAATGCAAGTTAAATAAAAGCTTGTACATTATCATACCTATAACGTAGGATGAATATCTATTGTCATTTAACAGTTACTTTTATAAGCAAGATCGCCTCAACCTCAACATTATTACACAGTGATTACGCTGACGTCTTATATTTCATGATCCTTAAACCGCTGTACTTGCTTACCTATTTCCCAGGACACACGCGCATAGAGTATCCAATAAGCCACCTTAATCCCCACCTAGCCTTCTTGTAACAATAGGATGCACCGGTTTAGCGTTACGAGGGTCGTAGGATCGAAACGGCGAGACGCATTCGGCAAACTCCCGTTTTGAATGAACATTGCGTTTGGCTTTATTTCGAATGATTAACATATTACATTGATGCGCGCATTTGTGTTTAGGCACCTAAAATTTGGAGCCTACATATTTTAAAAATATACTTATGTAAACACCCATATACATAGATACCTATTTTAAATACTAATAAACTGCATGTCTTGTATCTATGCCTATAGTAACAATGTGACAGATTTTTATGTCAGTATTAGGAAAAATTTGAATTTTTTTTTATGAAGGGACTTCATAGAATAATTAATAGAAGGGAAAGTATTAATTTTAGAATTTTGTCTGTCTGTCTGTATTTTTAGCCGCGCATCACATGAAATCTACTTCTATGTTAGAAATTTGATAAGATTTAAAATTCAATGTATCGGCTAATAAACATTAGACAGGAAAGAAAGCAAGTTTTTTAGTATGAACGTTGCCTCATAATAATGTCTGGCTCCAAAAATTGTTTTAAACATACATTCAAAATGAACAATATGGCGTCATAACTTCAAGCATGTAATTGACACCGCAATAAAATGGTGGAGCGTCCGGAAATATATTTGAGGGAATTTTAAACGACGATTAGCGGTGTGCTCTGCGTTTACGGACGTAAAATGGACGCAACGGAACATTAATTCTGAATGCGGATGACGTATGTGTCTGGACGCTTCGATCTTTCGACACCTTTGTTTGGTAAATGCACCTTTTATATAAAAAAAAATTATAATTTCATAACATCATCGTCTCAACCCATCATGGCCGGCTATTGAGAACGGGTCTCTTCTCAGCATGAGAAGGTGGCCGTACTCCATCACGCTGGTTTTGCGAACTCTCCGGCAGGTTTCCTCATGATGTTTTCCTTCACCTCTATAGCATATAGTGACATTAGAATGTAAGAACGCATTTCCATAATATTCTCAAAAACGTATAAAGTCTACTAATCCGCACTTGGCCAGAGTGAAAGACAGATTTTTCCAACTCATTAATTTTATAAAAAATAAGAACAAAAAAAATTTACCATCAGCTGGTAAGTAACTTTTAATGTTACCTATAATATAGAAATGTGTCAATTTATCAAACTTTATCGACACAATTAGATCGATTGCGAAGTAGGTACTTACGTAAGAACCAAGACCTCTTGACCAGAGTTCCTGTTTCGCTGGAGTCAAGAGTGAATCCTCGTAAACGAAGATCAACATTAATTAAGTTCATTCTCGCCTCGATGTAGACATATATTAGATGATGATTAAGAAATTGTGTTTTAGGATTAAGGTTTTAGGTCCAGTTACAAAAGGGCTTTTAGTTAGTCACACATGATTTAAAACGGTAGGCTTTAACCTATTAATAGCTCGCTACAATAAGGGTAATAATAGGCTTAAAGTAGCGGTCTTCACACTGTTCCAGCCCAAATCCGCGTAAGGGCTCTCTATACATAAATAGTTACTATCAGTGCCGCAGATATCTGTATGGGCTACCCCATGTGATATCTTTTTGCACAACTTTCCCCTTTCAAATAGAGTAAGAGCCCGCGACGCGCAGACCTTCGTTATTTTATAAAAGCTGAAAATTCTTCTATATACGTCCCATATACAGGTATAAGCAAACCCAGCCTATGCAACCTGGGTCGCGGTGGCTTTGGCAGGTAACAGGTAGTAAAGGTGGGTAAAATTGTGTTTCAAATTTGTGATAGAATAAAGCTTAGTTTTCATATATTTTAACTTACAATCATATTAGAAACCGCCTCGTCTATTGGCGGACACTTAGGACGGTGGCAACCCCTTGCCAGACACCCTCACAGTCTAATTATTTATAAATCTACTTTCGTCATAGTATAAAATCTGACTTTTATATATGTTATTCAGAAAATTATACGAATAATGTTTCCACAGTCCGCAGTCACTTTCGATGGTTCCCCTATCTTCCCAGACACATTGAAGTCTACTCCAGGCGTGCGCGCGATGAATATACATGTAGGTTGGTGCGAGTGAAATAGCACGATATATACTCTAAATCTAAACTTATCAAGAAAATTAGTTATGTAGATTTATATCGGATTAAAAGTGTAAATTTTCTTAAAACAAATTATGAAATCATTCAATTTTGAAAATTATCATTAAATTTTTTATTCAACTAAATCATCATCAAGAATGAATTCAAGTGAATTTTATGGAATCAAGTTATGATTTAAGAAAGTTGTAAAAAATATCTATTGATATTTTTTTAAGTATTGTGCAGAAAATAATAAGAAAAATCGGCAGTTGATGATAAAATTCTAGAAGTTTAAAGTTAAGGAGATAAATTTGTATGTATGTTGGTTTTACTATAAGGAGAGAAAATAATTTAGATCGTAATGAAATCAGTGGAAAAAGAATTAAATTATACATTTAATTATAGCCATTACAAAACAAAGCAAAAAATAAAGTTTCAAACATTGTTATTGTTAAATTTAAAAAAAATCAATTATTTCCATCGTCATCGTCGGTATTTCCATTATCTTCATCACTGCTACTCCATTCTATGGATTTGTCCTCATCAATGACACTATCTTCAACAGCTTCTGTAATAATTAAAGCAAGTTAGAACAATTATGAATAGCCGATGATTTGTTTATGAACATTGAACATTATAACATACCTGACAAAGTTTGTAGAGAATCACTGACATAATGAGGTAGCTGATCTCCTTCAAACCATTTAAAATGGTATTGACCACTTTCCAGTACCCAGCCATTACTTTCAGGTTTACGTGAAGTAGGTAGTAGACATTCAAAACAGATTGACACTTCTTTAATGTCTCTTCAGAAAGCAAAATTAATTTTCCCTCACTTTTCTTACAAATAAAACAACTTAATTTGTTTTCATCCGTTTCTTCTGTTTCCATTATAACACTTTACCACAACACACTTATTCAATAAACTTTACAAATTATTTATTCAACGGTTTCTGTACGTATACCAGTTTACAATATACAATACAGTGCGCCCAACTTATCTCTGAAATGGCAAAAAATTGGAACTAACTCCGCCATGTTAAAAAGTCATTCATAAGTACGTTGTGGTCATTCATCTGTCAGTTACTAGTGTGCAATGATTGGTCAAATGAATGTCAAATGCGTCCGACAGCGCCTCTTTTATTTAAATCTTAAGATTGGTTTACTATACGGAGTACGAGACAGCTGATGCGCAGAAAGAGATCACCGTGGACCGACCATGCTATTTCACTCGCACCAACCTACATGTATATTCATCGCGCGCACGCCTGGAGTAGACTTCAATGTGTCTGGGAAGATAGGGGAACCATCGAAAGTGACTGCGGACTGTGGAAACATTATTCGTATAATTTTCTGAATAACATATATAAAAGTCAGATTTTATACTATGACGAAAGTAGATTTATAAATAATTAGACTGTGAGGGTGTCTGGCAAGGGGTTGCCACCGTCCTAAGTGTCCGCCAATAGACGAGGCGGTTTCTAATATGATTGTAAGTTAAAATATATGAAAACTAAGTTTTATGCTATCACAAATTTGAAACACAATTTTACCCACCTTTACTACCTGTTACCTGCCAAAGCCACCGCGACCCAGGTTGCATAGGCTGGGTTTGCTTATACCTGTATATGGGACGCATATAGAAGAATTTTCAGCTTTTATAAAATAACGAAGGTCTGCGCGTCGCGGGCTCTTAGACCAAAAGGTAACGCCAGCGGGCCACAGTTTGACGAATACTGGCAGAGTTTAGGTACTTAATCATGCTGATAACTGACGAGTTTTTACAGGGGCTAGTGGCCATACTTAGTTTGTGATTCCGCCCGTAGGCCTCTAATATGGCTTAAAGACAAACAGGACCAACTTGACGTGCCCTTTCAATTACGATCACCCATCGTGGCCAGCAAGGTGGGCTATTTACCCCTCACATTGTTGCAATGACACAATTAGGGGTTGATAGGAAAAAGGAGAGAAAAATACAATACTTAGACAAACACAAATCTTAGACAGTATGAACCTAAACATCTAAAATTCCTTAATCAATTTTCGAAATCAATTCGATTCCTTTAGATTCCGCTAAACGAATTCCGATCGAGTATTCAGAAGCGTTTCAACATTTTCTAGCTTTTTATTGAGAGAACGAAAGCGGAATTTAATATTTACCTGTACTTACTATTGTCATTTTTAACGTCTATTCGACGTCTTTGATTCTGTACGTTAAGAGCGTGAATTTTCCGTGAAGTTCCGCATTGTAAAAGTAAAAAGGTGGAATTTTTATAGTCGTATAATAAATTGTATACGTTAATAGGATCATTGTCTATTGGGTAAATATTTACCTCTTGACTACACAGGACCTTCTGTCTTAATCTAGGTATTTGTTTTTTTTTATGAATAAGTTTTTCTTCCGATGCCGCTCGGAGCATTTGACATGGGGTTCTTCAAGAAAGGTGTAAATTAGTTCTCTTTCAGGGCCGGCGCGGCCGTGGCGCGTGGTGACTCCCACGGTGTTGTACGTACGTGTCCACAGGCGACGATGACAGCTTACCATCAGGTCAGTTCGTCAGCCCTTCAGGCTATAAAAAAAGTCTCTTGAGGAATGATTGCCTTTAAAAATTCGGAACACAATTGCTGTTATAATATTTGTTATACGATAGAACTACCTTACTAAGTAATAATAATAATAATACACTTTATTGTACACCATAGCAACAAAAACAACAGAATAAGACATTTGTACAAAATGTGATACAAAAGGCGGTCTTATCGCTAAAAAGCGATTTCTTCCAGACAACCTTAGGGTAAGAAGTAAAAGACAGTGAGTATAGTAATAGGGGGCAGGGTGTACTGAACTAAAAAGATTTATAACTAATCAAGAATTAAGAAGACATAAAATTAACACTGGATAATAATAATGGAAAATATATAATTGTGTTTGAATAGTAAATAAATGGCAGCATGAGGTAACTGAGCGATAGCGAAAAGTGAGAAGGGTTGAAGGAAGTCAGAAGAGTCCTACTGACAGAGTTGCAGATAGTGATCTGTAAGTAGTTTTTTTGAAGGAGTTTAAAGTGGCAGCAAGACGGATTGGTGGAGGGAGGGAGTTCCATAGGTGGACAGCAGTGACTGAGAAGGAATTTTGATAGAAGGATGTGGAGTGTGAAGGAGTGCTAAGGATGAGGTTTTTAGAGGAGCGGAGTGATTTCTCGTGGGTTGAGTAGACAAATTTAAAGTTTTGTTTAAGGTACGGGGGATATTTTGGATCAAATAAGATATTGTAGAGAAGAGTGAGAATGTGAGCATTGCGGCGAAAGCGGATTGGGAGCCACTTGAGTTTAGTGCGAAATTCAGAAATGTGGTCGTATTTTCGAAGTCCAAAAATAAACCGTATACATAAATTTTGTAGGCGCTCAAGTTTGTTAAGTTGCTCCTCAGTGATATCGAGATAGCACACATCGGCGTAGTCAAGGATAGGTAGAAGTAGTGATTGAGAAAGCGAAATTTTAGTTGGGATGGGAAGGACATTTTTAAGCCTCCTGAGTGAACTCACTGCAGCAAACAGTTTTCTGCTTACTTCAGTGAGCTGCGGTACCCAGGAGAGATGTTGGTCCATGTAAATTCCCAGGTTCTTAACCTTGGTAGAATAAGGGATGGTCACACTGTCAAGCGAAACTACGGGCAGATGGGACCAGGTAATTTTGGCAATCATACGCGAGCTTCCTATGATGATAGCCTGGGATTTACTCGGATTTAAATTAAGGCCAAAGCTTTTACTCCAGTGGCTTATATGTCTGAGATCAGCATTAATAGATGCAATCGCTAGAGGTAATTCGCTTAGCGATGCTTGCTGATAGATTTGCAAATCGTCTGCATATAAGTGGTAGAGAGAAGAAAGTTGATGACTTACAGAGTTTATGAAGATAGAAAAGAGAAGAGGGGACAACACGCCACCTTGTGGGACGCCGGCCAGTGTGTCGTTCCATGAGGAGAATTTGTCCTGGATTTGAACACGTTGGCGGCGTCCACACAAGTAACTTTGAAACCAATCTATAGACGTCGGAGATATGTTAAGAGTGCGGAGAACCCCCAGAAGGAGGTCAAAATCTACGGTGTTAAACGCATTACTGAAGTCTAACAACGTCAACACCGTAAGTTTTTGACAGTCCATTCCTCGGCGTATGTCATCGGTGATTTTAAGTAAAGCAGTAGCCGTACTATGACCAGGTCGGAAACCGGATTGGAAGGGATTGAGGAGAGCTCGGTTGGAAAGGTATGAGCTTAGCTGTTGATAAATTAATCGCTCCAGGACTTTGGATAAAAAGGGGAGAATGGAAATTGGTCTAAATTGAGAAGAAGCGGCAGGATTAGACTTTTTGGGAATTGGGATTATATGGGCATCTTTCCAATTGGTAGGAAACGTGCTTAGAGAGATAGATTGGTTGAGGATAAAGGTGATAGTAGGAGCGAGAATGTCAAGGAGGGGAAGGATCATTTTACGGCTAATGTTATCACTTCCGACTGCATCGGAGGGTATGGATTTTATTGCCCTCACAACATCACGATCCGTAAATAGATTAAAAGAAAAACACGGAGAATTAGAGTTAGGAAACTGAGAAAGATGATTTAGAGTTGCTAATTTGGTGTTGCTATCAATGCAAGAAGAGGCAGTGAATTCATCATTAAGATGGTTGAGATTGAGATTATGAGATACTGTATTCTGTGATGATTTCCCAACTCCAAGGTTCTTTAGGAATTTCCAGACTCTGCTGGGATCCTCGTTTTGAACTGACTTGTGGATGTGGCGTCGCCGTCGTTGTGAATCCCTACACATCATATTGCAGCGATTTCGTACAGACTTGTATTTGTCATACAATTGCGGATCGTTGGGGTATGATTTGTATTTCGCTTTTGCTGCGTTTTTCTTGTTGATGACCGTTTTCAGCTTTTCAGTAAGCCATGGCGCTGGAGGATGACGGATCCGAACGGGACGAACAGGGGCATGCAAATCGTACAATTGTATAATAAGAGAATTAAATATTGCCACCTGTTCATCAACCGTGCTGGCATTCGTAATCGCACTCCAGTCCATGCTGGCGGCATCTTGCCGTAATTTTTCTAAATCCATTCCATTAAAATTTCGCTGAAGGTGAACCTTTGACCTAGCCTTAGGAGGGCGGATTTTATAGGACAAATATAAGAGATCATGATATGAAAACCCCTCAGCACCACATTGACCATACTTTGCTACACTATCTGGAGAGGAAACAATGATAAGATCAAGCAAAGATGGTGCGCAATTAGGGAAATGGTGTGTTGCGCTGAGAGGTAGTAAGTGGAGGTTGGCAGCATCAATTTGTGATTTCAATTTATTTGATCTACTGTCCTGCTTGAGCAAACAAGTGTTAAAATCGCCCATAACAACCGTGTGGTCATAAAGAGGGCAGAATTTCTCGAACAAGTTGTCCAAGCAGGCAAAATAGTCAACATTTAAAGATGGGCTATAAAATACACCAAGAAGTAGCTTAGTATTTGCGAGTTGTACTTCAAGGAAGAGATGCTCAGCCTCATTCCCAGTACCGTTCTGTAGTACCTAGTTGGTAAGTACTACCTTACCAACTAGGTACTACCTTAGATACCGTGGCTGGCGGTCTTTCCCCGGGTAAACTCTAGGCTCTTACCACCTTGTTGAAATATAATGTGTTCTAAAAATTGATGGATCATTTTACGAACTTTTATGTCCACTTTAATCCTTGATGGATCTCTACCAACTTTTACGATGACTTTAATCTTTCTATGAGCAGGTACCTACTTTTAATATTCCTAGATACGTTTAAACGATGTAACCCTGTCCTTCGCAATCTTGATTGTTACTTGAGAGATTTTATTATTTTCACTCAGCGTTTAGTTCAATCAAAGTCTACGTTCGATGAATTTTTATAGAAAGGCATCGTTGAAGGGCAACCTCATTAAAACTAAAATTAAAATATGCAAGGGTGAAAGGTCAATTATTCATCACGAAATAATGAAAACTATCTGATGTATAAAGGCCTTTGTCAAGAAGGTAGTTTAAAGTTAGTAAACAGCTGAGAGCGTATTTTGACTTTTCCCAGCAAAATTGGGGTTGTCAATTTGTTTGAAATTTATCCTCACTCATTCAGTTCCACAGTAGATTTTTTGTTAAATATTTGGTAAAGTAGGAACGAAAGTTTGTATAAATCCATCAAACAAATTCCACCTGGAAACATCGCAAGCAAAGGGCTATTTGTGTACCGATATTTATTTGGATGATTCCCACTAGTTCAACTGTACTTCACAACCGGTAAACTAGCAGATATTGTTATCACATTTATGTTGTGTTACCTATCCCACTGCTGGCTTCTGATCCCTACCCTCTTGACTGCCGGGTAAGTGCGGATTAATAGACTTCAGAACATCACATACCTTTGAGAACATGTTGCAAACCTGATAGGTGATGATAGGTTGTAGGTAGTTGTGGCAAGTACGTATTAGGATCTATTGTAAGTGCGTACAATAGGTATGTTCTTTCACCGAAGCAAGTTATTATTAATTTAAATGAAAATGTTAGTAGGATTGTAACTTAATCTAACTGATGTTGATTTAGGGAATTTAACAATAACCTTTTCTACAATGCAAACTACACTTAATAAGTAGTATTAATTACATAATTAAATTTGCTATATTAAATATGCAAGTTTTAATTAATTTCAGTGTAATTTTATGTGGATAAAACATCATGATTTATTGCTGACGTCTTACGAAAAACTTGTAATAAAATAAAGCATGCAATAATATTCACGCGTTACGTTAAACTTCGTAAAGTATTTTAATCACGTTTCAGACTTCTAATTTGAAATTCTTATTACGAATAGCTCGAGAGCAGATTTACTAAAGAAACGGCATCGATCTGTTATCAACCTATACGGGTCTGTTTTCATCATGATCACCAACCTGAGGACTTAGGGGGACTGGAGCCTAATTCCACCATGTTGGTCCAGTGTGTATTGGAAGAGGAGAGAAGAAGAGTAGAGAAGAGATTGTTTTAAGCCGCGTTGAGGCTTCTTCCATCTTTCTTTGTCGCCAATGCATCTGTGAAACCGTTTTAAGTACATAGGTACCTATTGATGTATATGGGCAACGATTACTTCTTAACATTTACTGGTTTACCTGCTGGTCTTTTCGTTTAAATAAGGAATGCGAGAGTCAATTTAATTTGATATCCGATTTAATCTATGTTGGAATTGAACTCGTTTAAAAATCCGTATAAGATAGTGAGCGCATCTTGTAGACCCACCCATCGTCTTCTTAATCATAATACCTAATAATATGAGCTATATTTATTTACACCGTGTCGCTACCGTCATGTGGTCGTACTTGGAGAGAGCGTGGTATTTGTATTTGTAGTAACTATAATCTCATATCAAACTGGTTTGAATGGATTGACCAGACTGACAGATAACTGTCCGGTGTCCGGTATCTGTTGTCAAGTCAACTTGTCAGTTGGCCGAAAAGTAGCGGCTAGAGCGCACGCGCACGTATTGTGTTACAAAAGCAATAATCAGCTTTATTATTATCATTAAATAGTGCACAATGGAATGGTACAGAACAGAAGACGGTATGTACATAAAACGTTTTATCAAATTACTTAGTTAGTTAGTTATTAGTTATTGTGTGATGTAGTTGTCATTCACGGATCTTGTTTAGTAAAACTATACAATACATATAAAGGCATACACAATACAAAAAATGTAACTAAAACTATCCATTGGTTTTAGTCCAAGTAAAAAGTGTGTATTTTTATTAAAATAAAGTATCTACCTACATCGTGTTGTAATGTAAAAGTAAAGTAATTATTGAGTGATTTTTAAGTTGAAGTTGTGTATTTTAAATTAGGTTTTGGTGTCATTGAAATCTATGTAAATGAGCAGAAATAGCGATAAATACAACAATCGCGAACAAAGGTTACAATTAAAATTATTATTTAATCTCGCACAATCATACTTATAGTAATACTTAAATAAATATTAATTAAAGTAAAACAGGGTCCTCGATATCCCTTATCTTGTATGCAATAAGTCAATAACACGTGTAATAAAACTAAGATTATGTATGATTTTTTTTATTAATTTCACATCGATCATTATTCAGTGTTTTCTAAGTGATTGTAATTTCAGGTAAATACAAAATAGAGTCCATCTCAGCAGCTACTTTTCCTGGTGCGTTATACGTAAGCATTTTGTTTACAGTATCGTACTTAGCTAAATATAGGGGCAGTTAATATTGTTTTAGGACAAACGCCCTTAGTTTAGAGAACCATTTTTTGTAACTGATCAAGCATTTGTATCACAAATTAGAGAAATAAATGGCTTCTTCCATCCTCGAGTCCAAGCAACTTTCTTGTTAATGGTAGTCCTTTCAGAATGACTAAGAAAGTGTTTGAACGTCGTCCGATTTCATCTCAATCTAAAGATGAAGATATTTTACCTTTCTGATTAACTACCAAATTCCTTATAAAATCGGCCCTGAAATGTTTTTTACGTATTGGTACTAACTAATGCTATCGGCGTTACTATTAATATCCATGGCTGTGTATCATTTATCGTCAGGTCTGAAAAATTCTCGTTTATTTCATTACATAATAGAATTTACTTCTACTAATTTGCTTCCAATGTACATATTTCAACATCTTAACATTGTATCAGGTTATCAAAGAATCTTTCTGCCAAGACGAGTACGTGTCTATTGGAGCAGAAGTCAATAAGAATCCCGAAGCAGCTGAAGAGCTGTTGGAATTATGTGCTGATGCAGCATTAGATGGCGTTTCGTTAGTGGCAGTCGAAATTGCGACTGATGAAGTCGTATCGGTTGCTTTTAATAAAATTCAGGTGAGGGTAAAAATAAAAACCACTGTGGCAAACTAGTAAGAATTACGGCTCTATCGTCGCCGCCCATGAAAACTGTAATCGAAGACCTTAGAAAAAGACTAAAAACTGGTCTACGTTGGTTAGTTAGGATGGCAGTTTTAGGCAGGCACTGGTAGTGGTAGTTCAAATAAATCCAAAATAAAGTCCAGGCGAGGTTTAAAACTAGTTACAGTCTTTAATGTCAGAGCCATTTAAAGTAAATAAATCTACTGAAGAACCAAGTACCTAGTTACTTTCTTTTCTTTTGCTGGTAATGCGTTGTTAGCGTTTCTGCTATTATGTGACCACGTAGTACTATGTGCCTTGTAATTCATTAAAGTAATTTTTAGGCCTGTAACACAAAGAGGAACTACATATCGTGATTTTGTAAAACAAGACCAGATTACAAAGCTTTGAAAACGTATCTTGTTTAGAAATTTTAATAAGAAAATACCTACCAAAAGTTTTTCCTTTCTCACAAATTCTAGCGGGGCTTTGTTTCAAAAAAGTGCTTTTAGAAGCCAATTTATGTTACTTTTTAATTCCTTAATTTCTTCTTGCATTGCAGGTCCAGACGTCAGATTCCTCAGAAAAGCCGTTCTTCGAAATATTTGCCGAAGAACGGTGTAAGAATGGTTCTTCTCAATCGCTCATACAGTTCATGGCCAACGTAGATGGGAGATGTAACTTATTTGAAAAGTAAGTAAGAGCAGTTACCTGCAAAGCGTATTTAATTTGGATTTTCTAATCGAATGTCGGATATACATCGGTACCTATTCACGGAATGTTATGTCAAATGTTTAACACGCGTTTGTACCTAACAATTTATGGAAACATGTAAAAAGTGTTCGCGAAACCCAAAGATGTGTTACATTTATTAGACTGTACTCAACTCAAACCAACAACATGCAACTGCTATCGTTATAATAATTTGACAACGTCTAAGGTATCGATGGAACCCCACGAAGGCACATTACGTTGCGGGCATTGTAGACCATTTTCACTTAATGAGCGATTTCGGTGATTGATCCTAACATTTACACTGATATTATGAGAAATAAGAAACGCTTTTATTATTATTATTATTACAGATATGGTGTCGACTGCAGCCTAGAAATAATGTTCTTAGCAACACTCCGCGAACACAGGCACAAGAAACTAGCAACACTACTGTGTAAAATTTCAATAGATGTAGCAAAGAAATTGAAAGATGGTCCCATCGCGCCACTAAATGTAGCCGACTTAGGACCGAAATATGCTAATCTAAAGCCTCGCAAAACTGTGGCAAATAAGCCGAAAATCTGCCAAGCGATTTGGACGTCTGAGGGATCGCAGAAAGTGGGGAAAGCTTTAAATTTTACTGTGCACTTAACAGTACCGCTCTCCGAATTTGTATTCAATGACAAGACTTATTCCGAGAGAATAGGAAATGAATCTGCGTTTTGTGAAGTAGCTGCTATACTTCTTTAATGAGCCTCAGTCATGTGATCGTGCTTCTTGTTCGGCGATCACTTAGTTGAAATTACGTCATCGTATTCTTGTGTACTTCAGAATAATGGTTTTGTACGTATGATTTACATTTATGGAAATGTGTTAATTGCTACAGTGTCGGTAGAGGTTTTTCATTTTATGTAACTTGTATAAAATGTAGTCTGAAATATGTAATTTTTCATTACATGCTTAAGCAAACATAATAAGTTTAAAACAGTAAAGAGATAATTTTACATAATTAAGTAATTCTGTCGGTTTCTATTATTTCAGTTACTTTGTAATGAATAAACTGAATTCTTTGTTTATAAATCGCACTTTGCTTTTAACATTATTCTCGACTAAGGACAACACAAAATACATTTATCTGTTTTGTAGTTACGTTGCCTGATAATTGTTGTAAGATGTAACGTGTAGCCCTATAACATCAGCTACAACATACCTACCTAAATGCTAAACTTTGCTACAACAGTTATCAGCTACCGTTGAATTGCTCAACAGAATTACGGGGAATAACAATTTATCGATATTATGTAACTGTTACCTACAACTATTTATTACAATAATTTACTGCATGATCTTCCATCGATTCTTGATTTTCCGTGACAAATCACCAGAAAAACAGATGTTGATTATTTATTATTGATGATGTCCATGAGGTGTTATGAATAACTAATCGCGGTGCTGGCTTTTTAAACAACTTCAATAAAAGGAGGTTTTCATTTCGAATGTATTTTTTGTGTGTTGTCTCAAAACTTTACATTGAATGAACCGATTTTGATAATTGTTTTTGTAATCGAAAGCTAGTTCTTTGTCTTTATCTAAACTTATGATTTTGAATCCATTTTTATGTATAAAGTTATTTACTTATCTTGCGTTTATCTTTTATATGTCACACCTGGAGGACTAAGATGATCTCCTATAAAAAAGTATACTATAAATCAGTGGTGCCCAAACGGTCGATCGCGATCGACCGGTCGATCGCAAGAGGTTTCACGGTCGATCTTAGAGGATTAAGCAAGTACAAGATTTTATTTTCGCAAATTTATAAATTACCTACTGAGCATTCCGATCGTTTTTGTTTCAATTCATTTATTTCTGTGACGGACTGGCGGACGATGTCAACAGGCGACGCTATGACCGCGTGCGTAGTGCCCAAAGTTACGATAGCGCAAGAGAGTGCTTTCTTTTTTAATAATATTTTTTATGTACAAATGTGTGTAAAGAGTAAGAAACTATGTAAAACTGTTTGATTGTAAACATATTATAAATTTAATCATTTATAATTAGGTTCTTATTATTACAACATAAAAATAAATGATAAAAAAATACATAAAAATAATGCAGTCGATCTTAAACCCTTAACTTTTTCTCAAGTCGATCTTCACAGCAAAAAGTATGGGCACCTCTGCTATAAATCATCAGGTGACCCGACAGCAAAAATCCATCTTTCATTTCAGCAGTGTGAACGTACCTTTTTGTTATAATTATTTCATAGGACAAATAAATTAACATACTTGTGAATAGAGTATCGTAATATTTAAATAAATTTTACAGGCCTAGTGTGCCTAGTATAATGAAATTCATTACTTGTACGCTCGTAGGAGCTTCGTGCTTATTCTAAGCACGACCGCTCCTTATTAACATGCTTGTCGGCTCTCCACCCTTATATGAAATGTACACGAAAGAGAAAATTACGTCACCCAGTAAAAGAAAACAATTCTGCCAAATTTTTACAGGCGGTATTCCCCTGACGCTCGTTTGTGAACGGTATTGTATATTTTCATATCAAATTCTTTGCAACTTTTCTGTATTTCTATCTTTTTTATGCAAATATCTGACATGCAGACGATTGTTCTGATATAAGTGGTCATCATCGCATGTATACTGGAGTAGCTGAGTAAATGGAATCGTCGCTACCCGCTAAAACAAATTTATCAACTTACTGCGCTCACAGTTCAATTTAGCTTGTAATCAAAATTTACTTACGGCATTTTAAATTCGCACCGTCAATCTGTAATGAACCTTAACCACATGGGCGGAAAGCTGGCATTTGTGTCGGATGCAATTAGGTATAATGAAATTCACATCGAGGCGCACGCACTATAGACTTTAGTAATAATATATCAAAGGCACCCGATATGTTAATAAAATTAAAAAAATAATTTAAATAATAAAATTAAATAAATGCTAACACACACATAATCTTTCACTACCATTATCTGTGTCGCGGATATCGTAGACAACGTAAATTACTCTGCACTAAAACCAACGAACTGAATAAACATTTATCCTACACATAAATATCCGCCCCAGCCGGAAATCAAACCCAGGAACCATCGCTTCGCAAGCAGGGGTACTACCGACTAATCTAAAGGGTCGTCAATGAGAATAAAGTCCAAAATTCTTAGCGTATTCGTTAAGTCATGTTGCCCTAGTTCTTTTACACGGATAAATTTCTTAATAAATAGCAGTCTTTAAGCCTTATCGGAGACTCTCGGGGAGAACTAAAATTTTCAACACTAGGGCTTTTATCTCAATAAAATTAATCCTGTAGAAGCAAGGCTATAAACGGTTCATTTGTAACTTTATAATCAAATTATGGGTTCGACTGTTCACTTGATTTTCACAGTATCCCGTCATAATTTAGAAGTTTTTAATTTCCACAAATTAAGGCTAACTTTTTGTATTTTTTTTTATAGATTTACGGTAGCCAACGAGCATACAGCACCATCTATAGCTATGACCGAACTAGGAAAAGACTCAATTTAGAGAATAGGACGGTTAGATTGGTTAGTCCAGACATCAGACAGTGTTAGAATATTGGTTGGTTAGTTCGTTAGTAAGTATGTTAGTGATAGTTGGTCTTGTTAGTTGATGTTAGTATTAGTCGAGTTAATAATTGTATAAGTATGACTCTCATTCTAATTCGGTCACAAGTTGCTATACCTGAGGACCGAGATGATCGTCTATAAAAAAGTGTAATTATCTACTATGAATACTATGATATTCTCTTAAATAATCCATATAAATAGTTTCTATCTACGTAAAATTTATTAAATTGTTTTGAATGGTGCTATACGCGATGATGTTGATACGCGACTTACCCGAAACGAAATGAAGGCGGTTAGCAACAGAATGCACATTAAGAATCTCTTTGTATATTTTTGTTGCTTTTCAGCATAGAGTAGTAACATGTATTAAAACCCTTTCTATTTTATTTACATCCTTGTTCAGAACCTCTTTGCAACAGTCACGTCTTTTTCGGCCGCTTTTTCAGTAATTGATTGAAGGCGTTAGAGAGAAGTTTAACTCCGCAGAGTATAAATTCTTTGATAGATTGTTCTGACCGTGAAAGTTGAGTTCTGCCCGCAATCATTAATCATCAATTAATCTGCGGTGTAGTAAAGTTACATCTGAGTACTACTAACCCGCTCTTAGTTAATGAAATTAGTCCTAAAGTTTACCAATTATTTTAAAAGGGCAAAATAAAATACGCCTCGTGTTACGTCTTCAGATCCCTTTTATTCATTGAATGTATTGACAACAATAAATGTTCCTTTGCTATCGTCGTTCCATTTTTAAATGAGGCTAGCTCGCTGGCCAGTAACATATAGAAAACCTAAAAAGTAAAACCTTTCTCCTTAACGTCTCTCCTCTCCACCGCGCTCCTCTAAAATTCTCCTCCTTGTCATCTCTTCTCTCCACTAAAGCACCGCTGCTCTCTATAGCACTTCTCCACTCAACGTCTCGCCTTACCAGCACGCCAAATCTGACCTCGTCTCATGTCACCACCTCCTGCTGATCTAGCTCCTCACAGTTGTTATAGTAGAGGCATAAAATCCCTGCGTTACAATATATTCCATTCGCGCTCGATCTAGAATTCGCTTCAACGGTAACCTGTAAAAATGCCACCTTTCCATCACTGTGATGAAGGTACATTTTTTTAATAATTGAATGCACTCGCAGTTTGAGTGGTCGTTTGAACCAACCAGCCACCATTCTCCCTGCCAATGTGCCTATACTAACTGCCGATACTTATTTTTCAGCAACGTTCCTTACTGTGTATATTATGCTTGATTAACCCGGCGTGAATGAACCTATTTTTAATCACATCATCAATAAACCAGGGTAAATTTTACCCTGTTTTAAACATCATTATATTTCGTTTTTATCAGGTTTTTGTTAACTTTTTGATTGATTACTTAATAGTGCATTATTTAAGGTGTAAAATAAATGAAACAACTTTTGTAATATTCACTTAAAATAATTTTTTATTAAAATTTAGAAAATTAGCAAAAAACACAACACAAAAAAACAAGTTCTTTTCGTAACGCAAAAAAAAATTGAAATACTTATTTTCTGGAATGACTTGACTTGTATGTTAAAAAGGAGGATATTTATAAACAAAAAAAAATAAAAACCATAGTAGGCTACCTTATAAAAAAATTCGTTTGTGTCTTATGAATATGCTGCACAATTTTTACAAATAATAGTCTCAGCATGTTCCATACAAATGAACTTATTGCATTTGCAGCAAGTAGGTTTGGTCTTCCTATCTTTTTTATAGGCACAATCTTGACATCTTCTACTTCTAGCAATACCTGCTATTAGGTGGTGGAGCATGGGATGGTTCACCCAAAGAATCATTTATTCTCTTACGTAGAGTAGTATGCAGACCTACAGTATTTCTTCGTGTGCGTAAATGATTTTCTACCAATTTCAATCCCAAAACCCGAAGAAATTCGTTCGTCATCCATAATTCATAGAATAAAAGTACCAGAAGCTTGTAATTATATCCAAAATCTAAAAAAAACAGTAAACCGTTAGGACACCGATCAAAAAATATTGAAACGTAAACTATGAACCCGGGTATAAAATGCCCGCGCGCACTTTGAACTCACCTGTCACCTACAACGTCGCACGTGGCACCGATTCCCGTAAACGAATCGACGAACTAACTCCTAGAATTCAGCTACTGAGGTGGAGGGGGCGGGGTAGCGTGAACTTAGGCTTGTACACATTATTTTACTTACTAGAGGGTCTCGAATACCCTGGTTCATTTACGCCGGGTTAATTATATATCTTTATGGTATAATCTAAAGCTACTTAACTTACAATTATTGCTTACACTTAGCTATTAATCTACCATGCATACATGCCTTAAGCTATGTTATTACTTAATACTAAGTCCATTTTTCCTATGCCTTAAACACTACATATTTACCTACATCCTACATACATTGTTCGCGTCTTTTTGCTTTTTTGTTCTGTACTTGATTTATTTCACCTCACTTCAGTTCACAACTCACTTCACTTACAACAGAGGTGAGAACAAATAAGATGAAGGTACCTACATTGCAGATTAACGGTAAGAATTTAAAATGCCTTAAGTAAATTTTGCTTGCAATCTAAAGTAAACTGTAAGTATAAATTTGATTTAAGCGGGTAGTAGCAATTACTAGGACACAAGTAAAGTATTTTTCAGCATGTGAAGCAGCAAGATAGCATTAGAACCTGTTTTAAAAAATATACCTGAAGCACAATATTAATAGAAAAAATATGTTACAAAATGTTCACAATATACATATTTTGCTCGAGAGCGACACGCTGATAAGTAATTTAAAATTCATGTTTTCCTACTTTAGGGGTCGAATTTTGGAGTGTGGTTAATTTGAGGTGTAAGATATTTGGGTCTTAATATTTTGTATACGTTTTTAAATGTTCTAGTAAATATTCTTAGTAAGAATATGGCTGTGATTAAGCCATAATAATGAAGTTTGCACTGAATAACTTTTGCTTTGGTGTCATGTCGATATCCCTGATGGTTTGCGTGACCCTTCACTTCCACATCTGACAAGGTGTATCTTCTGGAGAGAAGAAGGTATAAAATTACCTCTTAAATTACTTTACTTATGAATGCAGCTTACACCGACAGCACAATAGGTTGTTTCGAATTTCTTTCATACCGTGAAAGGCTGATAAAAAAATAGGCAATCGGACATGAGCAACAGAAGTCTGCAGCAGAGTTCTTTTACCAAGTTTTTTAACAATATAATAACATCCTGGACATGAGTCCCAATACAGCCTTAAGTAGTAATAAGTATTGTCGGTAACTGAGTCCGGAAAAAACTCCTTAGGAGTTTGTTCAGCTTATTCTTCCGAGACCACTCAGTGTTTGGATTTGTTACACAACTTTGCAAAAAAAAAGTGGTAGTAAACACCTGGTCCGAATATAATTTCATTTTCACTTACTGTTATGACTATCATTCGATATTTATCTTTACACATTCTTATTTAGTAACTTATCTAGATTTCTGAGATCCTTGTTATTTGTATCGCTCAACAGTCACGTGTTGCCGGTGGCAGCCGCTGTTGCTGTTATTATAGTCGGCACAATCATAAGATTCCGATATGACGTCTGTCATGTATGAACACAAACTAACCTTGTATGGACGTCTTCAATTTACTTATTACGGAAATATATTTTTTTAATTTGAACCGCTGGTAATGATACTATGAAGTGAAGATATTTCGTAGTGAATGATAGGTCACTTTGGTTAAATTATGCAATGCACTATTTACTGTCCATATACAGTACACAGTTTATATTTATTATCAATGCAGCTTTATAAGTAGGTACATAATGTACTTGTGAATCCACCTCCTCTTCGCTTTGGAAAATTGTTTTTATGTTTACAGATAATAAACACTTCTTCCCATTTTTGCAACATATTTTATTGGTACATCGCTTCTATTGCTCGTAGCATGATGTTATAAAATTGCCCACAGTTTGTTAAATATTTTAATTAGGCATTAGTCCGTAATATTAAACGCAAATAACTAGCGGGTTAAACGAATTGGAGTAATATTGTTTACTTACTACGAGTATTTATTTATATAGGTACCTACTTACTTACTTATACGTACTTACATAGGTAAATACTAGAAATTCTGGCGAAATATGTAAACCATCCCTACTTGTTTTTTATTTGTGTTATTTAATTGTTTAAATAATTTTATTTTATTTTAATCAGTTTACATCATAAATTGTGTAAAATTGAACAAATATTTAAGACGTCACTACAATGTTTTATAAGGAGGCTGGATTTATAGTTATGTGACCTCTTGAAACAATTTATGAATCGGCCATAATCGATACATTACTATAATCGAAAGTATGTGCTACCATGTCACACCCAAAATACAAATAGTTATAGATTCCTTAATATGTCTAAAGCATTGCGATTTTTCGTAGCTATTATAAATTCCCGATACATACGTTTTTAAGCCTTTTCCACTCAAATAGGATAATTATTAACCGTTTAATAGTTTCTTCGTTTTCACTAGATTAATGAAATTTCCATTTTAATAACTAATATAATTTCCTCACCTTAACTTACTAGTCAAATTGTCTTATTATCCCTTTCGGTGTTAATCTCAACGTTACATCTGTTTTTACCTGATTTTAAGAAAACAATCAGAGATCGGTTTATAAATCATCGTTCCGAACTTAATTAACGAAACGATTAGAAAGTCTTATTACTTATAATCGGTTAAATTTATAAATCGGTTTATTTAATGCATCGATTTTTGTTGTACTTCACTATTGTCACTGTGATGACAGCCTTCATATCAGAATCTTATGATTGTGCCGACTATAGTTTTCGTAATTGATTCTTGTTGCCTACAGGGTATAAGGTCCTACCGTAAATATAGGTACCAACTAAAAGTTAATATCTTTACGGCGGTCGAAGTAAAAGGCAAAAGTATGAGAAACTTGAAAGATTTAAACCTTTTTTGTCTTTAACCAGAAATAAAATTAATCTGCAACATCTTTATCAACTTTACATCTGAGTATAAGAGATATTTAAGAAAAATAGGTATATGAAAGGTCTTCATAGGGCCAACGAAAGCCAAAAATATTAATTTAAATTTTTTGTCGGTCTGTCTTTATGTTTGTCCATGCATCAAAACTGCAACAAAAACTACTAATGAAATTTTATGCGGTTTTCGCAATTGAAGTGCCGCATAGTAGGTAACTTAAAAACTAGCTCATGTTTGAAGTCCGTAAAGCGATAATTCAAGATGAGTTTTGCAGGACTAAATCAAATAATAAAATGAAAAAATAGTCGAACAGCTAAAAACAGGTACCTAAGTGTCACCCACTCACCGGCTACCGTATGTCGCATTAGTTCAAGTGGAAGTCGTATTGTAGCTGTAACAAATACCTCACTTCATCCTTTACGGGGAGGGATCGCCACAAATCATCAAACAGAGACATCATAAACATCTAAGAACAGCTGTTAAACTTGCGGTATAAGATGTTCAATCCATCTTAAGTCCAAGTCAAACTCCTGTTGAACGAACAACTGACGAATTTATGGCGCCGCTTCATTTGTCGACTTTTTGCATTAAAAGTTTAGTACATACATCATTATTCGTAACTGATACTGAAGGAATTGTATATGAAAACATGAACGTAAGTAGGTTCAAGGGTACTATAGGGTTGCTAATTATGTTCTTAGTATTTTGTCCCACTAGTAAAACTTACTATAAACCCTTAACTGTCTGAACCAGACTTTTTTAAGGAATAAAGATAGCAAACAACCATGCAGCACTACTCTTGCGCTACCACCCGCGGTAAATGTGACCAACCCAGAATAGGATAGGATAGGACAGGATGTCGGTTCTATAGTCGCAGTTAATAGACAGGGACTGATGAGAGTTAGTTCTAATAGTCGTGGTTAGTGAGTCTCATTCTTTGTCGTTTACAGGCTACCTTTGAGGACTAAGTTGGTCACCCCTAAAAAAATTCACCCCATTTGTTATCGGCCCGGAAAAAGTTTTAAAAGATTACCGACATTTCAATGACAGGCACACTGTATTTTAAAATCTATTCCTATGTAATAAGACTGATATTTTTCAAGTAAAATGTAGTAGCTCTCTGGTGGAATAGCACTTGAGAAATTGAATTCTGTTACCGTGCCGTGCGTACTGATTGCTACTCTCTGAATCAGATAGCCCCGGACCTTAGTGCATTACCTTTCAACGTTAGTTTTAAAATGTAAAGTAGATTTACCTTTAAAAGTAAATGTACTCGTTGCATGTACGTTGCAATATAAGAAAATGCAACAAGAGGATACCTATTTTTATTTGAAATTGTATAACTCGGTACATACCTACGCAGGAGAGTGAATAAATTACATCGAGTAGGTAGTTTATTAAATAAATAAATCATAAGTTTATGGATACACTACTTAAATGGATTGTTATATTTATGCGTTTTCTCCTGTTTATATTTTGTCAAGTTTAATAAGGCATAGGTTTCTCAAATCAAAGCGTATCTACTAGTAAGTATTATAATGATTACATCTAATAATCTTAAATAAATCTTAAATAAATTATTTGAAATGCAGAATATTATTATTTATATAGAATAGTTTAGTATAGAGGCGAGTGCAGAGGCAGAGAGGAGAGTGCCTACATTGTAAGAACTACGACTTTGTATTAGAAATACTTTTATATTTTCAGCATTTACCAATTTTTCATTAATTTCATGATAGGTATTACAAATAAAACTAAAATATTTTTTTAAGTTTCTAAAAATATCAAGAGTTTTATCAGTCTTCATTTTCCATAAACTCAAATCTAAATGAAAGTTTTCTATTAGTTTTTTCTGTTCTTGTCTTGTAACGAACGCCTACACTGAGAAGGAAACTGAAATAGATTTTTATAAAAATCTTTATTCATACAACGCGAGCAAGATAAAAATGAATGAAAATGAACCATCATTTTAGCTGCAACACTTTCCTAGAAAGCCTATTCAAGTCTTCAAGCACGGACGTCCGAAGTAAATCGCTCTAAAGGTTCTTATAAGAAAGGCGGAAGCGAATCCTTTGTCTACATAAGTGGTATGTCTACAATACGGAGGGGAGGCCCGCCAGGCATAGGCGTCTAGCTGGCCAGCCTCAGACGCTGTGATAGTTGCGATGTGTGATTTTTAGGATTCTTTTAGACTACATAAGACTGTCATTTTAGTAACACGTTTTTGCGCGCGAATTTTACGGGTTTCAGTCGAAAAACGACAAAGTATCGTAACATTTGTCTCGAAAGAAGGTATTTCCGGGATTCCGACTGGAAAGTCAGGGGTTGCAAACATAAAAATATTCTTTTTCCCTAAAAACTACACAATTGCGACCTACCTCCTTTAACCTAAGCTTCCTCATACTAATAATTATTTTCTCAATAAACTTGGTTGGTTGTCTGTAACTGATGGATCCGCAGCATGTAGCCTCATTACTCGCAGGGAGGTGACTGATAAGTCGACAAATGACGCAAAGCGGTAATGAGGTACCAGATAGGTATTTCAAAATGACAGCAATGTTAATCCATTTTCGATCAGGCTTCATTAGGACATCTAAAATCTCGCCCTCGTTACCAGTCGGATAACTGCGCTTAATCTAAGCAGCTTACAATCACTACCGGGGTCATCATCCATGTCAATATTGCTGAGTTTGTTACAAATTTTTTTGATTACAGATTTTTATTTGAGGGTTTTAAAGACTTCTTTTGGGGTCAACCTTCTCGATCACGGTGACAACATTATTTGTCCATATTCTAATCACATTTTAGGGTTAGGCAGAAAATTTATACTTAGACTGAGGTATAGATTGAGTGCATTTTAAGGTCGATTGTTTTGGTCAGTAAGTCGTACGAGATAATCTAACTATAAGATTATTATACTATTATTAATCTTTATAACTTAGCGTTCAATTCAGTTCCACATATAGTTTTTAGTGAAAAACCAAAATCAGTTAATGCCTCTTATAAAATATTTTATCTTTAGAATTTCCCTATTCTTTGTATTACAAATTGAATTGTTGAAGATGTTATTAATATTCAGCTCTTTCTCCCAAGCGCTTAATGAAATCGGGAATATTCTTGCCTTGTGATTCTCCGCACGTTGATAAGGCGCACACAATACCAAGTGATAACGGTAATCTGCTGCTGCCAATATCTTCTATGGAAATATGTTAATATTATTCTATTGATGTGTTAATTTCACATTTTACACGCTCTATTTTGTGAGATGTACGAAAAGTTTTACTTAGTGATAAGAGTATCGTCTCCACTGCTCCTATACTTGAGTCGCCGAACATAATATGGAATTCCCACTTCCGCCATAACTAAACTTAGGCAGGTGTTCCACTGCCGTTGTCGGAGTCGGCGAGTGAATCCTGGCTATTTAGTCGCTTAAGACACGTACAAAAGATATGACATTCCATGTAAACAAAAGAGACGCATGTCAGCGAGTACTCGTTGACGATTCGGTGAGTACACACTCGCATATGCATCTCTTTTGTTTACACAGAATGTCATATGTATGACTTGAGCGAGAACATAGTCCATATGAACTCGCTGCTCACACTTGCTGACACTTGCCTAGTCTGCTAAACTAATGTAGATTTTTGGTATGTAGATAGTTTGAGATCTAGGAAAGGACAAAGGATATAGATCTATTTTTCCGATAAGCTTCACGCGATCAACTAGGAATAATTATTAACTCAATTTCCGCTTCAGTGTGAGTTGGAAGGTTTTTCAGGAACTATATTTAATTGATTATTCAAATGTCGAAGCTTGTTTGCGTGTTTATACACACAATCTCAAACAATAGCCATTGTTACTTCTAGGACTGAATTCCCGTTTGCAGTCACCAATAATTACACGTGCACTGCCCCCGAGACTGTAATTTCCCCCATGTCAATCAGTGTCGTCAGAACAGATTCAGTCGTTGAGTTTCGCTAGGGCACGTAATGGTGTAGTTTTGAGCATCATTAGACAAGTCCATCATGATTTTCATGCTTTTAATACTAGTGCATTTCTACCCAAGACGCAGAGGAGGTTGCGCTTTACTAGCCCTTCTTTTGTATGTTTGTTATTTTATGTCACTCTAGATTTTTTATTTTAAATTAAATTATTAAAATACCATTCCTGTTGCCAATTTAAAAAAAATGATTAAAACACTAAACAATAGCAAAAAATATCGCTGCCCTAGGTGCATATTTAAATATTGATTATACTTTATTCATTTACATTTTTGATTAAAAAATGGATTTAGATTTTCCAATTTAAAAAAAAAAGATGTCGTCAAGTAATAATAACAACAAAAATAGTATTTCTAAAAGGCAGCTTCAATTATTTGAAGCTTGTGCAGTAATGGCGTAACAAGGAATGTAACAAGATGCTTTAGGGGGAAGAGAATCAGGAGTAATAGTGATACAAAAAATATCGTTAAGCACACCATTAACTACTTTGAACAAATTAATACTATAAAGGTTCCGTATTTTAATATTAAAGTTAAGTGCATTAACCTCGATGTTGTTGTTGAAGGAAAACATTGCGGGGAACTTATATCTGTGTATTCTTCTAAATGGTCCTAAAGGTTAATAAGTCTACCAATCGGCTATTTGAGCGGGTATGTAGGTAATTATGTATTATGATGACTTGGTGGTTGTGGACTCACCATTGTGAAAATGATTGACTCGATCTTGAGTTGAATTGGAGATGGATAGTAGGATATGGCGAAGCTATAATATATAAGGGTTCCTTGGTGACTGGCTTCAGCTGCCGACCTCCAACCGCCGACCACCCCAGTGTTGTTTAACTTAGTCGATATCTTAAGATCGACACGAACCAGCTAGCAAGTTTCTAGTCAAGCTCGAACACTTCACAAAATAAAGAGGGTTGATTATAACCATAATTGATGGAAACTGATACCTAATTACAAATGGTATTGCTATGGTATGGTATTGCTATGCTATGCTATGGGACTAACCTGAGACGTCAATGAAACAGCGTGGTTAGCGGCTGACTGGTTTATTGTGTTTTCTGCATCTACCTACAGATCTGTTACATCTTCTCCCCTCTAAATTACTCGCTAATAATATTCATAGATAAAACCATATCAAATGGACAGCATAAACTTAAGTAACACGTATACTACTTTACTTTCTTAGGTGTATTTTTCTTTGCCCGATCTTGCGCACGCAACGCTCTCGCGGACGGGACCGGCGCGGGCTCCGGCTCCGGCGCGGCTGGCGGAGGCCGCGCCGGTGGCGGCGCAGGTTCGGTTCCGCCCGCTACGTCCGACCCCTTATAGGACTCGTCCTGCTCAATATCAACTTCTGAGCCTTCGGACGCGTCCTCGAATGTATCATCGGCATCTTTCAATACCTCCGGCTCGGGGGCACACACATCTGGTCTAGCTTTCTCGGCTTCGGGGGCTATGCTGGCACGGGATAGCGAAAACCTATTTTTATTCTTAATGATTTGATCAGTGTGTCTCCGCCACTGTACCCCACGACCAACATCTATATTATAAGAGACTGGCCCCGTCCTCTTAACCACGACTCCTTTAGCCCACTTATCTCCCCCCGCGGAATAATCCCTAGCTAGAACCGCGTCCCCCACGCTAAAATCGCGCGCCGTGCCCCCAGCGGCCCGCAGCTGGCGCTCCTGCGCGGCGCGCACCCTGGCGGCCACATCGGGCCGTAGCGCGTCGAGCCGCCCGCGCAGCCGCCGACCCTGCAGCGCCACCGCCGGGGACACGCCGGTACTCGCGTGCTCGCAATTTCGATATTGGAATAAAAATCTATTCAGGGCTGCGGCGACGTCCTCGCCCTCGTGCACGGCCCTTTTAATAGCTTTTTTGACCGTTTTCACTGCATTCTCGGCGGCGCCGTTGCCTTGTGGTCTGTAAGGTGCCGATGTTACATGTTTGATACAATTTTTGGAACAGTAAGACTTAAATTCTTGAGAAAAGAAGGGCGGGCCGTTGTCCGTTACGAGTTGAGACGGTAACCCGAACTGTGCAAAAATATTACGAAACGCAGCTATCGTCGACCGAGCGTCCGTCGACCGCATGGGGATCGTTTCGATCCACTTGGAATGTGCGTCGACAACAACAAGATAATTTTTCCCTGCACACATTCCGAAATCCGCGTGTAGCCTTTGCCAGGGGTTCATAGGGAACTCCCAAGGATGCATCTGTGCATGCGGGGGTGCATCACGGACCGCCCTGCAGGCCTCACACTGCCGACATAATTCTTCTAAATCTTGATCTAAACTCGGCCAATACACGTAACTCCGTGATAAGTTTTTCATTTTATTAACCCCTAAATGTCCATCATGTATTTCAGCTAAAATTCGTTTTCTAAGATTCGGCGGAATTACAATTCGGTATTTAAAAGTGATACACCCTAACTCGACCGATAATTCCTGTTTTCTGGCAAAATAAGGCTTTTCTTCGTCACAACTCGTAGCCAACGGCCAACCGAACTGAATATAACCCTTAATTTTACAAAGTAATTTGTCTTTTCCTGTCTCCATAGCTACCTCTTTACAGTTAACCGGTAACATTTCTTCAACTAAATTTATATAGTCTACGGCGGCCACCACGCGCCCCTCCTCAGCTAAAGGTAACCGAGACAAAGCATCGGCCGGACCGTTATCTGCCGATCGCACATATTCTACCTGAAAATCGTATGCGGCCAACCGCGCCGCCCACCGTTGCAGCCTACTCGCGGCAGTCTGAGGGATACCACCTTTGGTACCGAAAATATATGATAACGGTTGATGGTCCGTGCGCAACAAGAATCGTCTTCCGAACAAAAATTGGTGGTGTTTCGTGACCCCAAAGAGTATAGCGAGCGCTTCTTTGTCTAACTGACTATAGTTTCGTTCGGGTGGCGCGAGCGTGCGCGACACACACGAGACGGGGCGCTCGCTGCCGTCCGGGTAGCGGTGCGCGAGCACGGCGCCCAGCCCGTACGCGCTGCTGTCCACCGACAGCACCAGCGGCCGCCCCTCCTCGTAGTGCGCCAACACGCGGTCGCTCAGGAGGGCGCGCTTGGCATCCGTAAATGCACGGTCGCAGTGTGCGTCCCACTTCCACGCGACGTCTTTCTTTAACAAGTTGTGTAACGGGTGTAGTAAGTCGCTTAAATTCGGAATAAATTTACTATAATAATTTAACATGCCTAAAAAACTTTTTAGTTGAGAGACGTTGTTTGGAAGGGGCGCATTAGATATCGCTTTAAGTTTTGAAGGATCGGGTCGCAAACCCTCCTTATTAATAATGAAACCTAAATATTTAACACATTCCTGTAAAAATTTACATTTGCTTTTTTTAATTGTAAGCCCCATCTCACGCAGCCTTTCGAGTACAGCTCTCAAATTAGTCAAGTGTTCTTTCCTATTCGCACCGGTTACGCATATGTCGTCTAAAAATACTACGGAACCCGGGATGCCACGTAAAGTTTCTTCCATTAATTTCTGAAACTTTTCGGGAATACAACAAAGACCATACGGGGTGCGGCGATAAACATATGTTCCGATATGAGTAGTGATCGCGGTATATGGTCGAGAATCCTCGGACAACAAACATTGTTCATATGCGTGCGTTAAATCGATTTTTGTGAATTCCTCTCCCCCACTCAGATTCGCAAACAGTTCCTCGATTCGCGGCAGTGGATAATGGTCTCTCTTTAATTTAGAATTAATTGTGATTTTATAATCCCCACAGATCCGTATATCACCATTTTGTTTAACGACCGGAACGATTGGTGTACCATAATCCGAGAACTCGACGCGATAAATTGTTCCGTCGGCTTCGAGTCGAGCGAGCTCGCGCTCGACCCGGTCCCGCAGCGCAAGCGGCACGGGCCGCGCGCGCACGTACACCGGGGTCTCGTCGATCAGCTGTAATCGAAGGGCGCGCTTACACGTACCTAATTTGTCAGTAAATACTTCAGGAAATTCTGCACATAACTGGTTCAAGAGTCCGTCCTCGAGTATTTCGTGGAGGTTTATTTGATTTACATCGAGTGTACGTAACCATTCTCTTCCCAATAGTGGGCGTGAACCCCCCTTAATAATATATAAACGTAAAGAATTAGCTACTCTATTCCCTATTTGCACATCCACCTCGATATACCCGAGGGACTCAATCCGTGAACCCGAATATGACCGTAAAATTAAATTGTCACATACAATCTTTTTATGTAAAAATAAATCTCTATACATTTCTTCGCTAATTGCGGATATGCGGCTACCCGTGTCTATCTCACACTCAACAACCTTTCCGTCCATAACTACTTTAACAAAATATGGTTTGTTACCTTGAGTTGCCACATCGATATTGAACATATCATCCGACTCGTCACTCACGTAATTATGTCGGCTATTCACTCGCCCGCCACCGGCACGAACACTTTTACACATCACTTTCAGATGACCCCTCTGATTGCACTCATCACAATTGTAATTTATATATCGACACCGATCCGCGCGATGCACCTTGCCGCAACGCCAACAAACTTGGTTGCCTGCGCCGCCCGCGCCTGCGCCTGCGCCTCCGCCGCCGTCTCCGCCGCCCGCGACCGGTCGGCCGCCGGGCCCTCGCGCCCGCGCTCCGCGCCCTCCGCGCGAAAAATGCAGGCCTTCGCCCGCCTCGCCGCCTCCGACACCCGAGGTCCCGGCCTGGCTAGTGCTGCCAGCCACCTCCGCGTGCTTCTCTGCGGCCTCCAGAGCCAGCGCCAACTCCACGGCTTCCTTGTACTGAATCTTCTTCTCCGCGAATATTCTCGAACGCATCACGTCGTTCGCGAGTCCCGACACGAATTGGTCTCTTAAGTTTTCTTCGAGCGTAGAACAATTCTTACATTTCCCAAAGTTACAAGTGGCCGCGAGATGTTTTAACGCTTGTAAATATTCCATGAGCGGCTCGTTCGCGCGCTGCCGGCGTAACCTAAACACGTGGCGCTCGGCTATTTCGGATCTTTGAGGTTCTAAATGCTCGGTCACTAATTTCACCAATTCATCATACGTTTTATTCTCGGGCAAATCCGGGGAACATAAATCACACATAAGCGAATATGTCGCTTCACCCACTACGGTTATTAACATTGGTACTTTTAACTCGTTTTTTATTTCGTTGAGTAAAATGTATTGGTTTACGCGACGGATATATGCCGGCCATTGTTGCGAACTGAGATTAAAAGGTTCTAATTTCCCGATTGGCATCTTTAACTCGTTATCGCTTAGCACACGAGGTTACACAAAGTAGGTACAATAATTAATTGTAAGTGCGTCTCAAACAAATCGTCGCCAGTGAGACGTCAATGAAACAGCGTGGTTAGCGGCTGACTGGTTTATTGTGTTTTCTGCATCTACCTACAGATCTGTTACATAACCTATTCCAATAACTTCTTTAATTGGTATCTTATTATCAGCAAGTAAATATCTTTATCAACTTTGAAGAAAAGTAATCCTTTATGTGTAACAAAGCTTTAGGATTGTTTATAATATAAATAATACAAATGGAACCCTAACTCACAACAATACTTGGTCCTTCTCCTAATTGGTCATTACTAGATGCTTCTGCAGAGAACAGGAATCGGCATCGAGCAAAGTCGAGTATTGAGTAGAATCGATTTGCTAAGCTTTGAATATAGGTAAGCACTCTTTTAGTATGGGATTATTCCAACTATAATCGACATCGTGAAATCTAAGCTTTCGAATTATTGTGATTTTGAGAGAGTTAGTTATGCGTTCCTTGAGACGGGAAAGTGCTTAAAAATCAGTTCAATTATTTTTGTTCGGAGGAGACCACACAGCTACAAATACACACATCAAAAGTGTCTAGGGATCAACATATATTTTTGCAATAACTTTTCTCCTGATTGATATTAATTAAAATTTTCTTTAAGGATTCATCAAATAAAGTGTTTTCGTTTGTCACAGTAACGATAAACCAAGTCACCTTTGCATTAATAAAGAAATTTGCCATTTTCCTAATAAAGGGATTTTTGACATTTGAACCACTAACATTAAAGTTCGAAAATAAGACTGAAATAACAGTTTTCTTTAAAATTTTATTGGGTAACTTAAACAATTAATAATCCGTGTTTCTACCGCGAACACTAACAACACAAGAACATCGGTTTGGCATACTCAAAATGAGTTCATCCAAATCACGCTGTGGAATGGCCGCCCATGTTCGTTGCAACAACAAAAAAAGGTCTTCTTGCCACTGGATACCCTCCATATTCGGCAGAGCTCTTCTCTGTAGCATATCCCATGCATGCTCAATCGGGTTCAAGTCTGGCGACTGAGCAGGCCAGGGCAGGACATTGATGTTAGCTGCGGCGAGAGTCTGTCTTACAAATCTTGCGGTGTGCGGTCGTGCATTATCATGCATTAACTGAAATAAGGGACCGATTTGCACTTGTAGAGGAACGATGACGTCTGATACAATCGTCTCAGCATAAATTTGAGCGTTGAGGTTGCCTCTGATCCAAATCAACTCAGTTCTTCCGCCGATCCAAATACCCGCCCATACCATGATGGTTCCACCACTATAAGGATGGACTTCCTGGCAGGATTTTAATCGCTGTTGGCGTCCAGGGGTTCTCCAGTGTCGTATACATCTTGTATCCGGTCTCATACCAAAACGAGACTCATCAGAAAAGCACACGAAACGCCATTGTTCTTCTGCCGAAATCCGCATAAAAATGCTTGATCCCTAGACACTTTTGATGTGTGTATTAATTTTATAGTGATTTTAAAGTGTTTGTCAAGATTTGTTTGTCCTATTAAAGTTGATATTATCGCTGTGTTTTTTTTGTTCTAAAAGAGCTTAACTCATGTAGGCAACATGTCAGTGTGGTCATAAATGTATGTGAACGCTTATGACGAATATATGTATTATGTTACCTACACTTAGAATATCATGGCAGATAGGATCACTGTGTCGTTTTCAATAAAATAAATAATAGGTAAAAAGAATCAATAAACGAAAACATTGCATAAAACCCATAACTGTTAAACGTTGAAAGCAGAATAAATCAACATCAGTAGTAAAAATCGATTCCATAGTGAAATTGAGCGAGAAATCGATTAACAAATCCTTTGTACACGTCACAACACATTTTGACAACAATAGCGACTAATGAAATAAAGCGACTGCTATGGAGAGGTACCGAGTGTTGAATACGAATCAATTAACGAGCATCAATTCGTACGATATAATATATGTATATCCGTAATGGCTGATTTGTTTTTAAATCAGTTTAATACTCGAGTCCTTAAATCGGATCTCGCGTTTAATCTGCCTTTCCACATTTGACCAGGAAATAGAATTTCAGTCCATCCTCATTTTACGTAACATCATAAGTTAAAATGAAATGGCTTTCTTAACTTAAAATATTTCACGATTTTTGAAGTCCACCTTTCATCCACAGAGTTTAAAATATTTGGGATTTACACATGTGACACTATAATGACGATCTTCCTTCCTTTTAATGTTTGAAATAATTGGTGGATGGCCCCTTATTAGGTACACGAAATCATGCACGTTAGAGAGACTATATCGCTATTTACAAAGGCATAATCCTTTCCATCGGCCTCTCTTTGCGCAACACTTGAAATTCAAATGGTGCAGTTCATATTGGAATCCCCTGTCTAAGTGGCCGCTGGTTGCCATGGGAACTAAACTTACGGGGTTTTCTTCATCGAATCAGTGGGCATCTTTTGAATGATTTGCTAGAACAATTACAGATTTTGTCCGAATTTCCAGGTAGCATATTCGCATCTATAAATGTACTTGTTAATAAAATTGAATTGCCCGTCAAAATATCTGTGCTTTCTCAACTATCGTTAGGTATTTGTATGATACCGAAACAGTTTTTTTGTTGTCTTCTTTGATTATAATAATCAAAGGTTGTCGTCTATTTGTATTCCTGTTTCTGGAAGGCTGGGCAAGTTCAAAGTTTAACAGAACTCTTATAAAAATGTTATATCGTTGCACTTTAATTTTCACAACTACTTGGCGCCACTCTGTATCTCCAATACCACTACCACAACCACTTTTACCTACACGTAGTATTTATGTATGCATTATTTGACATACGTCACTTGACAACTCGTTCAAATGCCGATAAGGAACTTCGTTCCAAAATGAAAATGCATACAAATGCTACTCTTTATGAGAATGTGTGCGATTTGTAACAATAAAATATTGTTATCATGTTACAACATATTGATAAATATTTTTTACAAAAAATCGACATTCGTTACACCGTAAAAAATCTGTGTAACCAACCACAAAGAAAGCATGGAAACTGGTGTTCTATATGGCCGAGTACCTAAATGCGACGTAAGAGACCTTATATATCCACATATGCATTTAGCTACATGTTCCACGTCAAACACACCCTCCTACCCTTTAATACGAGCATGGCTTAGGCTTTTAAGGCCCTATTGTTTCAACCCCAAGCCTTAGGGTGAGGTATATTTCAAAGCATTCATGCCATAAAACCTCTTTCCCGTTATCGAATTAAAAGAACAGCTAATACGAAAGTTGTATGTGTGGATAAGTGTGTTACAAGTGGGGATAAGTGTTTGAGAGGTGTTAAACTGAGTTTGGAGAAGGAAGGGAATTACCCTTGATTAGCGCATTTTTGGAAGTTACTAAACAAAAATACAATAGGATGAACAATTGAATGAAGAATTAAATGTAGTAAATAAAGTGTCACATTTTCTTTAAAACGTAAACTAACAAGCCATTTTAAAAGTTTTTTTTTATGGAATTAAGGTAGCAAACGAGCATGCAGCACCCTGCACCATCCTTCCGCTGCCGCCCATGGCAATTGTGACAGACTTAGAACAAGACCCAATTTAGGGACTAGGGTGGTTAGTCCAGTTAGTAGATGGTGTTAGAATATTAGTTAGTTTGTTAATAAGTGTGAGGACAGGGACTGTTAGTGATAGTTAGTCCTGTTAGCTAATATTAGTAATTGACCAGTTAATAATGATTAGTATGAGTCTTGTTCCAATTCGAGATGCATTGCTACCCCTGAGGACTGAGATGGTACCTACTTTACTGTACCTTACTTTACTGTAACTTACTTAAAATGACTGTTATTATGATAAAAAAATCACTGCTTAAAATTATTATCTTTCCGTGAAGCCCAGTTAACTATCATCTTGCTGAGTCAGCAGCCAAACTTATCATATTTCAGATGAGAGCTTTAGAGTAGATTCTTTCTTCTTCTTCTTCTATTTGTTAGTGTTATATGTTTATATATATGTCGGCGATAAGGCATGTTATTGCCTTCTGATGGCTTGTCTGCACGTATGTCGCCTATTTACACAAAAATGTCAATACCTATACCCACATCTACTTAGTTCTAGTTTTCTAATGTTTACTCTATTCAATACGAACGTATGGTCTAAATGGTAGGTATAATTTTGTGCACTAAATTAGATTCAGTCAATAGTTTCAGGATATACAGAATATCTTTGTCTCGTGACTCATGTATATAAAGTATTCTGAGGCGGATTACTTCGGCTTATCATTTCGTGACCCTACCGTAATATTCTTTAACTAGTATAGAACATCAAATCCAGAAGGCGGTCCCTTTACGATTGGCCGTATAGCAAACATCAATGTTCCTTACAAATTATACCCAACTTATATAAAAGTTGCCATATAGAACGGTTCATTTCAGTTTAACGAACCTAGCATGAAATACATTCTTTCTTTATACACGTTTCAGTAATAATGTTAGGCAAGTTTATTAAGTGTTAGCTAAGACAGCTTAGCCAAGTGATTTGGACGTGTGCCTACCAAACAGTTGGACTTAAGTTTGAATCACAGAACAGAGTTTTCATTTTTCATTTGTACTCAAAGGTGTGTGAAGTCTACCACTTATCCATACTTGGCGGGCGTGGTGGACTATGGCCTACAATCCTCCCACTGTAAGTGACATCAAAGGCATCATCAATATGTGGATGCACTGCCAAGATCGTCAAGTAATCGTCGTCGGCCAAGAAAGAGGGAAAATGATGAGTACCATCTTAAACTTGGCTGCGTCGTTTTTTCTCGTTGGATTTTAATGTGGGTATCCTCAAAATCATGAGTGAATAGGATTTTTCTTAGTTAGCCCTTATCATCTAAGATCTAAGGCCAACGTTACCACTAGATATTAGAAGGAATCATAGTCAAGCAATTACTTACCTAAATATGGTAAAAAATAGATAAATATACACTGGCATAAAATTCAATAGCTCTCGGAATTATTAGCTATTATCATAAGTTTTATCGCTCTTAAAAGACAACCTCGCATCCATACCATAATCGGGATTTAGGTAAGAGGCCTCGGTCTGCAAAAGAGCCCTAGATAGGGCACATGATAAACATCCAGCCGAGCCCATCTAAACTATTCAGTGAGATCATTTTATGTTGCTGATAAAATGACATGATAATTTTTATATTTTACGGGTTTACAACATTATTACTTACTCGTACATAACCCGTATCTTATTTCGTAGTGAATCGTAATTTTGGGATCGATTCCCACCGGAGTTAATATTTCTGTCACTTTCAGTATCTAAAACATCAATACATGATGTTTATAATAGGAATAATCCTGTCGAAGTTTTTAAAAAAAGGTGAACATAATATTTTTATATGAAATGAAATATGTACATTGAAATACGTATACGCGTACGTCGGGTGCGTTAATTATAGGCATAAGTTGACCGAAGAGAGGTTAAGTGAATTAGTAAGAGACTAATTTAGACACATAACAAAAATGTAACTGGTATATGTCTGTACATAGGAGATATTTGAGGTAGTTAAATCTCTCAAAAGATACCGAATGATCTGCTACAATTATGATGAAATGTCTCTTACAATATGTTAAGGTCCCTGTATCGAGAGGATCAATAGAAAGCTAAAATGTTATTTTCAGGATTTTGTCTGTCTATTTGTATGTTGTTGTTGATTGCTGGAGATGAACTTCTTGCGAACTGAGATATAAATATTATATGTTTCAGGAAATGTTGAGTCAGTTAGTATTTACTAAAAGCTTTTAATTTAGCATAAAAACATTCCATAGTTTTATTTTAAAGGGGATTTGCTTAATATTTCTATTTAAGCCTAGTAAATGACCTAAAAAGGGAAACTGGCCCTTTACGATCGTCCGTAAAGTAAATATTACTGATCCCGGAAAGATGTTCGCAGCAAACTGTGTTTACTAACCCACTTTATGGCTTATTTAGGTTTTATGATCAGCTTAATCTGTAACTGAAGTCGTGTTTTTGTTGCGTAAACCCAGTTAATGGCAAGATTTGGAAAATAATTACAGGATTGTTCTCTATTACGAAATTTTCCATTTTCTGTCTACATAATGGGACTTTGATATTAATATTGAAATCTCGGGACCGAATGTTGTTTTAAGAATTTTGAAGTGACAAGTAGGTATAGATCCGTGTATTTATTCATATACCTAAATGAAGATTTTTCCAGTAAGGACCTAGTTCTTAAGCACATTTTTTATGCAGAAATAGACAAATTATAGTCATATTATAAAATAAAAAACTAAAACGTACTACCTACATGTACCCACAGATCTACAAAGTTCGTAAACCTAGAGTATTTTATGTAGTGTGCATGCCACAAAGCTTCAAACGGTTACAACTCGCTTCCATCTATTATTCATGCGGCTGACAGATAAAAAAGATAGCCCGTGAGAGACAAACAATGAACCCTAATTTCAGGATACCCTTACAGCAGTCAACAAGGGTAAATAAGTACGTAGGGCGCTCAGGAATATTGTAGCTCTTCTGAACTATTGACGACGTAGCTTTACAGCTAAAGTACTAGGTATTAAGTACGTGTGTGTAAACGTGTACAGTTAGAACATTTACATGAGTTGAAAATCATTGAAAATGAAAGGAAAAGAAGCCGAAAAAAATGACAATTAGGTATTCGTTGCTGAGTTTTATTTTCGAGTTATCGGTCTACTTAATAAAAATTATTAAAAATAAATATAATAAAAAGTATTTGGGAAATTGCGCTTCATTTCTCGTACATTTCTAGGTATGTAGTATGTAAATCAGAAAATTAATGGAGAGTTGTATACAATGCGAAAGGCTTACGACTCGAAACATTACTAGTTAGATTTTTTCATTGGTAGGTGCGAAAAAATCTGTAGCAATTTTTAACTTGGACTAGCTGTGCCCACGCCTTGAAATTCCGGTAGAAAAAAGCCTTTATTTTGTTCCTCCTCTGTCTTCCAGTGGATTTCTATAGAAATTGGTTCAGCCGTTCCGGAAATTAACCCAAACATAAACATAAAGATTGAATATTCGAATTTCAATTATATGTAAGTATAAATAACATGACTACCAATATGAAGTCAATGTCTCGATAGAAAATACCAACTCTGATCTCGTCATCTGATTTATCAAAACCAAAACGAATACTTAATTTCGCTTTTGTCCTTACTATATCATCCGTTTTTCATTAGCATAGTTACACCATAAACAGAGAATAATGTTGGTTTTATACGTCTTGTAAAATCCTAAATAAATTCATTACTTAAAACATTTACAGCATTTACTTTTTATTTATTACACTAGTTACATTTTTATTAAAGGTAATAGATATTTGTTTAACTTATAATAATTAATAATTATGTACCTATTTCAAATGTGATACGAGAATAATTTTCCTAAAATTAAAATTACGAAAATGAAATATCACTAAATATATCCAATCTAGTACCACCTAATTATACGTAAGACAAAAATATTCATAATTTCCTGGGATTTCAGCATGTTCCAGCGACTTTTTTTAAGCAATAAACCAATAAAGAAACAAAATATGTGCAAAAACAATATCTACTGACTTTTCTACACTGCTCCGTGCTTCCCGAAAAAGCTCACTTTAAAAGGACCGTAAAAAGGCAACCGAACCCTTTCGTAATCTCTTATCATTCGCGGTGAATGAAAAGAACGGCGGTTCGATCGCGCAACACGTCTACACGCACCTCTATGATGGCAATAACCGTGGAAAATGGCCTTTGTGTCGCTGAAAGGGAAAATAGTGTCCCTAGATTACCTTCAAACCCCTCCGCTTGTCAGATGAAAGGGTTATTTTCTTCCGTGTCTGAAAAAGTTATCCTTAATGCTGTTAAAGATTTACACTTTGTATATTTTTACTGTCTCTACTAAATGGTATATTTTAGAAGCGTTGAATAGAGACAAGCTAAAAGTAGGAAACTTAAATAAATTGTTAAATGAAATTTTGCCTATTTTTCATTTCAACATTTCTTAGCGGGAACTTAAAAAAACTATAGCTACGTCACACGACGCTTCATTTTCAGAACTCACGTCCCCTAAGGATGTGTTAAAACGTTCTTTCTATGAGCCCGATAGCACAGAGTAAATAAAATCTCCACCAGAACCCTACGATACTATCTACGCATACTCATTGCGTTATTTATAGTCGACCTGCAATTTAGCGTTCTGATGGGGGAACCCCACAATTAAGGCCTATTGTAAACCAACGAGAGCTCGAGGGTCCATCTTTGTATCTTTTAGATTGCTCGCTATTGAATTGGAAACTTTTTCGAAGTAAGATGTATGCACGTTTATTTATTACTCAGCTTATCTATATCTATATACTGCACAAATATAGTAAAATTTATGTAAAGTAATATTATACCTACCTAGTTTACCAAGTGAATAAATAAATAAAATAGAATACATTTATCACCCCTTCACAAAAGTTTTTAATTACGAGTACATTGTATTATCACTTCGCTTCGTAGCAAACCAATAAAGTCGTTGGTTGACTCGAGTGTGATTTCCGAAAATATTAAAACTCCAAAAAGTAGGAAAGTAGAGAGAAATTAAAAATTGATCAAAAATAATAAAGGTGCCGCCATGAAATGCGTAAACAATAGATTTAATGCATTTACTGATATCATTAACTTAAATAATTTATTTATTTTATTGACAAGAGGTAAATCTCGTAGATAAATGGGGAACTCAGCCTCTTAAAATAAATGTTCAGTTACTGTTTCATTCAGTACAAGAACCGACAACATTGATATATGTATATGCTAACCCGCTGCCTGCTTAATGCATTGCCGTCCATTTTTCGAGACGGCCGTGTCCGACTGACTTCACATTCGTAAATCCCTGTAAAATACTATTCATCCCAAATCCGTACGAATCTAGTAGCTACTTATTTATTTCGCGTATGCCCTTATTCGTTGCAATTTATAAATTATGAAAAAAAGCCTTGGACAATAATGTAATCAAGTCCATTTTGCGAGTGCTTATTGACAAAAAAATTGGCTCGATATCATTCAAAGTGAAATTCTCCGTGTTATGTTGTGTATAGCGTTATAGTCTTGCAAGCTTTCCTTTCGCGGATTCGATGGCGTGGAATTTTTATTTAACTTATCCCCTTTTTATTCATAAGAAGACTAGTACTTCAGTTATGACTACACAACATACATATTATTCTAGTCAAACACATAACCATCCGACGTAGTCCTATAAAAATACGTTCAATTGGTCAAAACATACCTACCGTCAACTTCGTTTATTATGCAGTAGACTGTCAGACATAGAATAATTCGATTATAAGTGGCCTACTCGCTTTTGAATTTCAAATAACGTGCGGGAAAAAAACAAAGCGAAAGGCACGAGGGCGCCTCGGGGGGAATCTGCTTTGAAACATAAATTTACAGGCTGCCACGTGATGCTATTCGTACTTTATTTATCTATAGTTAATTCTGTCCTACCACAGATATTATTATGCTCAATAGAATTAATGCTTCACAATAACACAACGTGTCATGTTTATTCGACTTGAAAACAATAGTAAAATCGATTCTAAGTCGTTAGGCTTTTTAATCGATTCAATAATTAATAAGGTAATTTAAATAATGTTACATTAAGATAATATTTGAGGAGAGCCCGAAGATAAGGGTTTAGCAATGGCATCTACCAAATCAGATTCTTAAATCGTGGCGATTATAGTTTCCAAAATCTTCTTCAACATGGACAAGTACCTAATATAAAAATTTATATTAAACCTATGAAACTTGAGGGATTCCCTAGATTTTCCTGGTATTCTCTCTTCAGGTCCTAACTCGGTGGCAACAAAACCACCTCGGAGGTATTCTTTTTCAAAGAAAGAATCGGTTCACATATCGCTACAAATACATAAAAATATATATTACTAGCTGACCCGGCAAATGTTGTTTTTCCAAAAAAATGTTAAGGGTGAACAACCCTTATCACTTAGGGGTATGAAAAATAGATACTTAGTAGCCTTTCATTTCAATCGGTCAAGCCGTTTTGGAGGAGTATGGTAACTAACATTGTGCCACGAGAATATTTTATGCTCGTATCTATATTATAAGATTATGTAGGTGCCGAACATAGAGCTTTCTCTTTTTTTGAAATCGGTTAAAATCGGTAATAATATTGAATATAGAGGATGATACGGAGAGTCATTTTCTCATTTAAATCTCATTTTGTGATAATTATAATATTTGTGTACATCAGTTCTTCAAGTTTGTGTAGTACCTAGTCGTAATTGGTGTAAGTAGTTTTCAACTTGACAGAGCAAATTTACTCAATGTTTTTTGTATCCAAAAAACTTTTTGTCTTGTAAAATATGTCCTGAGACCAGCAGTAGCAGTAAGTAATAGGTACAGCAAATATTATGGGCTGATATGATACGTACGTACATAGTTTAAATTAGTTATTCTGAATAAACACTTCATATCCACTTACTACGCGATCACTATTTAAACATCATAATCGCGTAAATACTCGTCGCAAATTCCAATTAGAATGCAATTGACGTCTATGAAAGCGATATCTTCTATAACTACTAAAAACAAAATGTCTGTACATGGCTTATTATTTGTAAAAATAAAGTTTTGTGTACTACAAAAATACTAATCAAGAGATTCACTATACGACTCCGAAAAAAAAAACATATTTATGGCAGAAATCAAACAGCTATTACACCCCATCAAAACTGGCGCAGCAGGTTTTAAGTCCGATTGTAAATCTAGATAACCAAATGAGCTAAAATGAAGAGAATAAAAAATATTTCAAAAAGATCATATATGTATATAGTACGCGACAGGTTGACATGGCATTTTTCAAGTGATGTGGCATCACATAGGTTAGGTTTATATCGAATTTTTTTCCACGCAACAAAATAAGAGTAGCATTAATAAAATAAGGTTTATTATAAGTGAAATGTAAATTAATCAGATTCAGTTTCGGCTATTGTGGTACTAGCACTTATGACTACACTAAAACTAATATTGTTGATAGACCAGACGAGTAAATAATTTTCATGTAGATAAAATATAAGTTAGTATGAAGATTTACAACTATATTTTTGTAGAATAAGAATATTATATTCATCATAATCACAATACGAGTGAGATTAAAATCGATAAACGTGGTCGATATGGGCTCGTCCAGCTCTAATACTAAGGGGCGCGCGGGTCCCTTCCCCCGCGTCTCACCTCATACCCCGACTGCCATGTCGACCTGTCGCGTACTGAAGGTACTTAGTCCATTACAAATATGACGAACTTTTATATTAATGAATGCTGACGACATATTGTGTGATCTTGTTATCTCCAACGATTTAACTGAAAATAGTTAAAGAGAGAGTTCCACAATCAATACTCTTCCACGTTATCCTTGGTTTTCTGAGTTTTATGAAGTGGCAGCAAGTTTTGTTTCCTAGTAAGTTAAGATGCCACTTTTAAAGTTCACCCCTATACCTGACTGACTTGTGTAGCCAAAATTTAAAAGGACTGTTTCATAATGTTCAGATTACGCCTAGCTAATGTTATGTCAAGAAAAAAGTCAGAATTTCATATCCGACTTATCCTGACGACGGTACCTTATTTAAATGCGAAAGAAAAGGATGAGCTGACGTTTTTGATGTTAATATTTTTTCCAGCCCAAAAAAGGAAATTCAAATATTGGCTTTTCAAATATCTATATTTTATCGGAACGAAGGGTTACTTATATAGATAAAATAGAACATTATAAAGATTATGTAAGAATTATTTAAAAGTCAATAAAATGTTTTATTAGTAGTCAATAAAAGTGTAACCCCTAGTGCAATGGGACTACGGGGAATTAAAATTACCCGTGGTTCCGTTAATGGGACAAAACAACGGGACCACGGGTAAACACCCAAAAAATAGTCCACTTATTAAGGAAGGCAAACAATGCTACAAAACAACGCTACGAGTAATAGAATCGGGACTTTAATACTTAAGATTTAAATAATTCTGACAATGCTGTACTAATTTAAGCACATTTTATTTATTCAGAAGGAAGGAATTGTCGTTTTAAAGTAAGCAATTCATTAATTGTATAATAAATACAATATATGAATAATATTAAAGTTTAAAGATCCAAATATTTTCCTATTTTCGCAATATAAACCAGCTGAGTAACTATCTACAATATTAGATATATATGTAGTCTAAATTTTCGCAAAAAATGTTACTACTATTTCCCGGGGAAGTAAAGAAATATACACCAACGTACACGTAAAAAATAAAGTCGGGCAAAAAATGTTCGTAAAAATGGCAGGCGAAATTGTATACGTAACTTAAACGGCACACTTTAACAGTTTCGGAAGCGCGCTAAAAGCTTCAAAGTGGTTGCGAGTTTCGTCAAATGTATGATGTTTTAAAATATTTACGACCAAACTAAAAGTACTATCGTGTAGTACATTTGCTAATCCAATATCGAATGAGTGATCGTTAGAAATGTATTCTGCGCTGCTGTGATTTGTGTTCATCAGCCAATAATGGACGATGTAGGTACTTTCATCGATACTAAGATTCCCTTTATCATGGGTTGAACGCCGTCTTGAGAACAAATATTTTTATGTATCCCGGCCGCGAATCGAATCTAGGGCACTTCACTTCGAAGGTAGGGCCACCAAATAGGCTATGGGATCGTTAATGACTTACTGATTTGTTGTTGTATATGTCGCCGCGGATATAGATATGTCGCCGCGGATATAGATACCAAGGTGTAAAAACTTACATACATCCAGGCGCGGACAAATTAGCACATAAGTCTTGATTCTTTCACATTACAACATTGTTTTCCAAACACTACTTCTAATAACTTTGCTTTGTAAACCTTTTATTTTATCAACCGTAATTTAACAAATATAAACTCTAGGTTAAGATAAACGTTTTAGACTTACATAATTTTAATCACTACTAACACAAACTACCCACAATAATATTTATGAATTGTTAATGGATGACATTTTGACGCAGGAAGTGAGTTTTAAATCTTACATTTTCATTCAATATCATTTTGAATTATTTTAAACGTTCGTAAAATCATTTCATATTTTGAAATGAATTATTACATTGTAATTTAAATTATTAAGCCACTTAGAAAACATTGTTACAATAAATAACGAATTTTATTTCCGCCCCTTCTTTGCGAGAGTGGGGATTTGTAACACGCGCACTAGCTTATTTAAGACCGAACGCGAGAGAGCTCTGGCACTTTGCATCGAGCGCTCGAATGGTGAGGTCTTTCCGATTGTATTCCTAATTGTTTATCTCAATTTAAAATTAAAATTGTTTCAGATTATTTTTCTTTAAAAATTAAAAATTATTTTGGTTAATTTAAATTTATTATTTGAATTGATTTTTGTTTAAAAATTATTCTGGTTAATTTAAATTTATTATTTGAATTGAATTATCATTTTTGAATTTTATTATTTTTGTTTAAAAATTATTTTGATCAATTTATTATTTGAATCTAATTATTATTTTGAATTCTATTATTATTATGGATGAATTTTATTGTTATTTTATTATTATTAGTAAATTAGTAAAATTCTAAATAAACAAATTTATTAATTTCTATGCTTTTATTTTTACGCTTTTATTATTAATTGGAAATGGATAAAGATAACATGACCGAGGGCTCTCGAGGAGTCAACGGTCATGATCTTTTTAAAAATTATAATGTTGACCAGAATTCGACATATATTATTGCCGTTAAAGTAAAATTGTAACGGTATCTATTGTGATTTTAAAGTTACTACTTTCACGGGGTGCTCATTGACATCATAAATCTAATAACAATAATTTTATTAAATCAATTTCAGAAACGGCCTTACTTATTGCTTTTATATCGATTCTCAAAACATTCATTCACACAAAATTCAAAAAAAATCATTTCATAAAGTGTGTTGTTTTTGCTGTAGATGCATAGGATTCTCAAAGCGATGCGAGGCCGAAAAATAATTAAAGTTTTATAACCACCGGTAACACAGCCTAGTACCATAGATACCTTACTAATTACAGGGCCCAAAGCACTTGCGGTGGTTCGAGAATTACTCTTCCCATTGTCCACCTGTGTCTACTTCAATATTCTGTGTAATGGGAAATAGACCATAATAGATTGGGGACTAGACCCAGAACGGGCATAAATTTTTTAGTACCTATCATTACAAACTTGGTATTCTATGAAAATGGACATTCATATAGAGGAAGTTGTACATGAGTATTAGTTACATGAAAGCTAAACTTATCAACATCGCACAACATCCTCTGAATAACTGTCATCTATATAATATAAAAGCGAAAGGTCACTGACTGACTGACTCACTCACTCATCACAAAATCTCAGAAACTACAAGTGCTAGGAGTGTGAAATTTTGCATGCGGGTTCTTTTAAGGATGTAAGTGCTCACTAAGACGGGATTTTATGAAATTCAACCTCTAAGGGGGTGAAATGGGAGGGTGAAGTTTGTATGGAAATTTTTCAATTCTAGATTTAGACGAATGAAAATAGGTACATATGTTCTCGATTACAATGTAAGTGCTCACTAAGACGGGATTTTATGAATTTCAACCCCTAAGGGGGTGAAATAGGAGGGTGAAGTTTTTATGGAAATTTTTCAATTCTAGACTTAGACGAATGAAAATAGGTACATATGTTCTCGATTACAATGTAAGTGCTCACTAAGACGGGATTTTATGAAAATCAACCCCTAAGAGGGTGAAATGGGAGGGTGAAGTTTCTATGGAAATTTTTCAATTCTAGACTTAGACGAATGAAAATAGGTACATAATATGTTCTCGATTACAATGTAAGTGCTCACTAAGACGGGATTTTATGAAAATCAACCCCTAAGAGGGTGAAATGGGAGGGTTAAGTTTCTATAGAAATTTTTCAATTCTAGACTTAGACGAATGAAAATAAGTAGGTACATTTATGTTCTCGATTACAATTAAAAGTGATCTGATGAAATTTTCTCTTTTCTGGACTTAGCAGTATGAAAATTTATATACGGGGCCCTGATATAAAAGCGAAAGGTCACTGACTCACTCATCACGAAATCTCAGAAACCGCTGAACGTATTGAGATCAAATTTGGCAGGGTAGTAGTTTATAGTTAGAAGGGATCCGCTAAGAATGGATTTTTTGATATTCCACCCCTAAAGGGGTCTAATAGGGGTTCAAATTTTGTATGAAAGTCCGTCAATTGTAAACCAGGTGTTATAAAAATTGGTGTTTAGATTATGATAAAAAATAATGAAAAACCTGTAGCAAAGTTTTTAAAAAATCGTCCCCTAAATGGGTAAAATAGTTGTTGAAAGGTTATAAAAAAAGTTTGTCTCTTTGTACACGCTTATCTCCAGATCGGCTGAACGGATTTTAATGGGACTTTCACTGAGAGATTCAGGAGGATTTGTAGCATCATAGCTACTTTTTATCCAGAAATTCCCGCGGGATCAGGATTCACGCGGATAAGACTCTTATGCGCCAAATCGCGGACTTATATTTTTATGGGACTTTCACTGGGAGAAAGAGGAGATTGTGGACTTTCACTGGGAGATAGAGGAGATTGTGGACCAACATACTTATAGGCTACTTTTTATCCCGCAATTCCCGCGGGATTAGGATTTGCGCGGGAAAAACACCTTCGCGCCAAGGCGAGGGCTTAGATTTTTTATTTACGGGACTATCACTGGGAGATAAAGGAGGTTATGGAGCAACATATATTTTTATCCCGGAATTCCCGCGGGATCGGGATTCACGAGAGAAAAGCTCCTATTCGCGAATGAACTCGCGGGCTCAGATTTTTATGGGGCTTTTACTAGGAGGTAGTGGAAATTGTGGAATATTATATGTATATATAGGTCTCTATTTATCCTCGAATTCTCGCGGGATCGGGATTCACGCAGGAAAAACTTTGTGACATACTGAGTTCCACGCGGGCGGAGCCGCGGGTACAGCTAGTAACACATAAAAATGAGTTTTGAGAAAAACATGTTTTTAATTTTTCGTTCCTCAATCAATACTTATATACTGCTCACTTATTATTGCTCATTTTTGAGTAATTCATGATTTTGCTGTCAATGGATTTAATAAACTGCTGGTTTCTAGAAATTAATAAGTGGGTATTTATAACAATTCCATGATTTTCAATAGATACCTACATGTAATAAAATATAATAGACGGGAACAAATAAAATTTTTATAGGAGGTTATAATGCAATACAATGTACATATCTAATTCACAATAAAATTATTGGTAGCTTTAACAAAATGTAAGTATATTAACTTATTCATAACAAATTCTTAGCCTTAAATTGAAAATGTAATTAATGTTATCTTTATTCAAGCTAAATATAATATTTCTTTTGTAATGTTCATTATTATTTAAGGGTCTATTTAAGTGCCTGCCATTATCGTTATGTTCTTAATGTTTCATGATAAAATAAATTGTTTACGATATCTGCAAAATGTGAAAAATATTTTTCTTATTAAAATATAAAATATCTACTGTTAGCAAAACAATAGCGTATTTCATTACTTAACTTTAGTTTTTAATGAATTAGAGATGTTAGAGATTAAGGGTTTTCTTTTTACTAGATTTACGATGACATGTCGTTTGAACAAGTAAAATAGTAATACAGTAGCATTCAGGGACTGATCAAGAGTTCTGACCGCCCTAGGCTAATTATCAGGACGCGCCCCCGCCATAATATATAAGAAGCGTGTTATAGTTGCGCGGTCGGACTAAAAAGTAGTTTATTAGTGTTTGTTGACTCTGTCTTTTTTTTATAGCCTGAAGGGCTGACGAAAAAGCGGAAGAGCCACCTGATGGTAAGTGGTCATTGTCGCCTATGGACGTGTGCAACACCAGGGGAGTCACCTGTGCAACGCCGGCCCGGAAGGAGAGCTCTTTTTACACCTTTATTGAAGAACCCCATGTCATAGCGCTCCGGGAATACCTCAGAGGGAAGCTCATTCCACAGCTTGCAAGTTCGCGGCAGAAATGATCGTGAAAATCGGACTGTAGTCGTTCGCCACGGATCCAAGCGATGTGGATTAAACTTCAATCTTCGGCGAGTGGTGTGATGATGGAAGGGTGACGTTGGCACCAAATCGAACAACAATGTACTCCATGTACTCACATGGAGTACATTACGCTTCCAGATTACTCCAGATTACAGACAGATTACAGATTACAGACGGCCTTAGCTTCCAGATGACTCCGATACTGCACGTCGCTCGAAATGTCAACACCCAGAATCCTAACACTTTTATTAACGGTGAGTGCGGTACCCTGGAATTGAGGCGCCATGACAAATGGGGTTTTCTTAGCGGAAAACGCGCAAACTTGTGTCTTCGTGGGGTTGAACTCAACTAAATTGAGTCGTCCCCATTCTGAGACTTGATTCAGAAAGTTTTCGACTTCAGGCACAAGTTTCATTCTGCTCTCCGTCACTTGTGACTGAGAGGAGTTTACAGGGCCTGTGTAACATGCATCTCCCGTGCTGTCATCTTCATAGCAATGAATGCAGTTTGCACGCTCCAGCATATCATTAATATGCAGAATGAACAGAGCAGGAGATAGCACAGACCTTGGGGAACACCAGCGTTTATAGGTCGATATCTGAGCAACAACCGTCAACTACGGCCTTTATATGTCGCTCAGATAGAAAGCTTTCAAATTTCATAACGTCTCAGGGATACCGTAAGATGGAAACTTCGCGAGAAGAGCCCTGCCAGACCCGGTCGAAGGCCTTAGCAATATCTAGGCTGACCGCATCTAAGCCCATCGGTAAGATATGGTACAAGATCACCAGCTGAACGGCCATAACGAAACCCGTACTGCCGGTCACTGATCAGCTGGCGATTCTCCAGATATCCTGGAAGCTGTTCATTTATAATACGCTCCATCACCTTAGCAAGTAGGGAAGTTATCGTCATAGGCCTGTCATTAGCCGGGTCACTAAGGTTGCCCTTTTTGGGGATAGGATGAACTAGGGTTACTTTCCACAAAAACGGTAGGTACTATTCCAGTGGTGTAAGATAGCGAAAATAGGCGCGTTATAACGGGACTCAACTCGGGAGCACACGTCTTAAGCACACTCATTCTTTGTATCGAGGGATAATAGACCTCGTGACCAACTTTTGAGTAAGAAGTTTTCAACGATTCTCACACCGCGGGATGTTAGGTGGTGTGGTCTCTTCATCGTCCAAACCAAAGTCGAATTGAAGGCAAAGAGGGTATCAAGAATTTCGGCTTTCTCCTTTGCCATATTCACAAAGGATTTATCTGGTAATCGCAGTAGCGGAGGAAAAGACCGACAGAAGATGTCCTCGAAAACCTTAGCCAGTGACCAGAATTCTCGACACCCGGAGGGGTAACCTAGCCGCGCCGCTCGCCAATTCTGCCGTTGAATTGGGCCTTCGCCCTGGACATTTGCTTCTTAGCTGACCGGGAGGCAGCGTTAAACTTTCTCTTAAGCTCTGGGACAGATAGATTCTTCGAATCTGCATAGCAGCATAGAATATGAATTTCGATGTAGTGGCATTCAATGTAGCATATGGGACCCAGAATCTAAATTCTTACGGATATTATGTATGTAGTTAGTGCCTAGATTTTGTTAGGTTTGGTTAGGTGGCTGTAAGGTACCTCAGGTCAGAGCCAGGGTGGGGCAAGCGCCCCACCCTGCCCCACAGTGGCTACGCCCATGAGTAGTGCAAGCGAAGACTCGATTTCAGCGCGCCCCCCCGATCCTCGCGCCCTAGGCTGCAGCCTAATTAGCCTTTTTTTTTTGTTATCGAGGGGGAAACCTTCAAAAGGTACCCAGTGCCGTGGGAGCGACACATGGTTATGTGGGATTTTTACCCACTAAAACCCCCCCGGTGGCCTACCTCAGCGCTTGTGGAGAACTCCGGGATCTCCAAAGGAACACAACCGGAGTCCTCCGAGCGCGGCGCCCTTGGGGCTCTACCCGCGAGAGACTAAATGCCCCATCGCTAGCCTTCCGTACAACGGTATGCGGCCACACATACCGTCGTCCTTCCCGGGGTTGCTGATGGACGGTTCGAGCTCCCACTCTAGCCGCCCACAACCCCGAAAGCCCCCTTTTAGTCGCCTCTTACGACAGGCAGGGGATACCGAAGCTCGTATTAGCCTAATTAGCCTAAGGGTTAATCAGGCCCTGGTAGCATTACAAACAATGATAGATAAGTGGTTGGAATGTTTGACTCCGGAAAAGGAAAAGGAGCTGGGTTCGTATCCCGCATGTGACTCCAAAGAATACGTCGTGAGGAAATCGGCACATCTGAAAGTTTTCTGTAACATTGTCAATAGTGTTTAAAATCTTCCAATCGACATAATATAATATATCTAGTGTGTTGGACAAAGGACAGAAAGATTACTTATCCCTCACATTATGGGAGGATAGCTGACCCCACCAGTGGGACAATTATGGGTTGTGAAGAATAAGAAAAAATAATATAAGCCTCATTTTATTATTAATCTCTCATCCTACATCCTACTAATATTATAAATGCAAAAGTTTGTAAGGATGTATGTGAGTGAGTGTGTGTGTGTGTGGGTTTGTTACTCTTTCACGCAAAAACTACTGAAAAGATTTTCATGAAACAGTAATATAGCTTAGACATTGGAATAACATAACTTGTTAAAATTTATAGAGATTTTTGAAGGGACTGGTTCCCCGAAGCGAAGCGAGGGAGGATTTACTAGTTAATAATAAATTAATCACTGGTACAAAAATGGCTAATGGAAAAGTCGGATATCTATTTTGGATTAATTATTCGGCCATTATATGAATAGAAAACCGAAATCATTAATAACAGACACTGTTACTTATTTTTAGCTCAATTATTTTGAGCTTTATCTTTGTCATCACAAAATTTTGCTACGCTCAAGATACACGAGGCTAGTTTTTCAAAAATGGCCTGCTCGCTGGCCAGTAAGTAATGTTCTTTTTGGTTAGCTAAATTTAAAGCTCATCACTCCACACCTCTCCTCACTAACTCACCAAATTCTTCTTCCCTCACCACATCTTACCTCAGCACCTCCAGCTAATCCTGATTCTCACCATTGTTCTAATCCTCCTCCGTAACAATATATTTATTTAAATAACATATTATCTTCCCCAACAAATCCCTCCAAGCTTCCTGATACAACGGATGATCGTTCTTCCATGAAGGGCATGTTGAATCATTTACGTACCCTGCAGCCAGTAAGGTATGGAATGTTGAGTCAGTCCGTTATTTTCTGAGTCAACATAATAAACATACCTAATTAGTTGGGCGTGGAATAGGAATAGGATATACCTAACTATAATGATAGCTCGATAAAAAAAAATTGGCAAAACTGACTTAATTAAATTTTTTATTTGTCGTCGGCAGTTAATTTTCGTTTTTTTTTGCCGGATCTAGAAACTCCTTTACTGATTTTAATACGGTTTTCATTGATGTATTGTTATAGCTTAAGCTGACTTAGTATTTTACTTTCAGCTCAAAAATAAAAAGATTCATCAATTTCAAAATTCAGGTCTTTAAGTTTTTCCAGTGTGAAACATGTTTGCAGAAAAGAAGCAAGGATGGATTACCAGTTCTTAAATAAACTTGATCCTTATCGTAAAAGCAATAATCCTTTGTCCCTGAATCTGCCCTGAATATATTTTCCAATAACTAGCGATCTTTTATTATATTTACTGTCTTCTCTAAACAAAGGACAAGGAATTTAATCTGGCATTGGGAGACCTTTAGTTTTTGCCTTCAGCTGGAAAAATAAATAGAGAATCGATTAGTTAAAGAAATAAAAGTGAAACAGTTATTAATTACTCTCGAAAAGTTTTACGTCTACTATATAACACAAACAACTTATTGATTCTTATGATTCATAACATGTTCAATAAATGAGCACCTGATATAACGAGAACTTTCAGTTTTAGAAAACAGTATTCTTAAGATTTCATGAGCATTTTTACTAAATTAATTTGTACGTAATTTAAGAAATCTTTCATCTCCAATTTTAATGACGTTTTAAATGTAAACGGGTGCTCACGATATTGAATTGTTTTACCTATCTATAGTACATAGTATCTCAATGCCTATCTAAATGTATTTACCTACATGAATCGTGGTCACAGGTCACAGCGAGACTTTGGTCGCGCGGGTCAACTCTTGACAGCTGCTGACACTTGACATTCCTTATACTAATAACAGATTTTTTTTCCTTTTTTATCTCATTCAGAAAAGAGACCCGTGCTCAATACTTTGTTGGTCAAAATGCGCAGAGATGATGATGTTGAAAACGATTTATTTACGAGTATTGCATTCAAACGATAAAATTATTAGAGTAATTTGATCGTAAGACATTATAATCAATTTGACCAGATACTTTCTTACGTTTAAAAAGCAAGAAGATCCTGAAATAAATATGTAGATGTACCCGCAATTTACCGGTTTCTTTATCATTTATCAGTTAACATTTCGGCTCTTCGATTAAGTCTGTAAACATAATTAAACAGGGTTCAATGGTACTGCTAGCGTTCAATACGCTCGGTCGGTCGTCTGGCTTAACTTGAATTATTTGTAATCATTTAAATGAATACGTGAAACACATATTCATTTAAATTAATAAATTAAATGATTACAAATTGCTTTATTGAGGAACTCTAATATAATAATTGCTAACGTTATAAAAGAAACTTAAACTGTACCTATAAGTTGAGATAACTATTAATACGGGTCATCCACAATATCATCATTACCATAACCCATAACTTAACACTTAACTTAACCCGTGACTGCTTTACTGCTTGGTTCGGGTCTTCATTGGACTCGAAGAGAGAGAGTGAGACTCAAAGAGCGAGGAGAACAGGCCATACAGCCCTATGGGATGACCAAGCAGGAATTGTCAGTCTATAGCAGACACACCTTTGAGATCATTATGAAGAATGCTGATAGGTGCAGGTTTTCTCTTGATAACATTCACACTTTTTTTTTAATTTAGAGATGCTTTATATCTAATCCGGGCTTTTCTATTTGGGAGACAAACGCTCGATAATTTGACTATAAGTTCTGCTGCCTACGCTGTTAAGAAAGTAAGGCTCTTGACTAATGTAGAAACAGCAAGATTAGTTTATTTTAGCTACTTTCATAGTGTAATGTCCTATGGTCTGCTGTTGTGGGGCTCAGCTGCAGATATAGAATCAATATTCATATTACAGAAAAGAGCAGTACGTGCCATTTACAGCCTCAGGCCAAGGGATTCACTCAGACAATTGTTTAAAGAAAGTAATATATTAACTGTAGTATCACAGTATATTTTAGATAATATTATGTATGTAAAAAAATATCATGACCATTTTCCTAAAAAGAGTGATGTACACAATATAAATACTAGAAATAAGGCTAAACTGATTGTACCAAAATTCAGACTTAGCAAAACTGTTGGCTCTTTCATGGGTAACTGCGTTAAAATTTATAATAAAGTTCCGATACAATTAACAGAAATGCCGTACTGTGAACTTAAAACTCATGTCAAAAGCATTCTTATGACGAAAGGTTATTACAAACTTGATGAATATTTTAATGATAAATCAGCTTGGACATGAGTTTCGTATTTTAGCCGTAATTAGTAGTAAGTGCAACTGTAACTGTGAGTGGAGAAAGAGAAAAAAAAAGACTCCTTGGGAGTTTCTTGCCGCTTCTTCTTCCAAGACCACTCGCCGTAGGGATTTGTTGAAGCGATGGCGTAGCTTGACGTTCGGAAAGTGTTTGTAAAAACCTACTTCGAAGAAATAAATAATTTGAATTTGAATATATAGCCTAGTAGAGAAAACCTATAACCTATTTATTTAGTGATTGTAACATACCTCTCAAGCAAAGTCTGAGGCTAAGCCGCTTAGTATTGTGGTATTATGTTAAAAAGTATTATGTTAATAACTATTTTTATTTTATTTATTTAAACTTCTTTGCACCATACAACGTATACGAGCAAAAGGCGGACTTAATGCTAAAAGCATTCTCTGCCAGTCAACCTTTGGGCAGTGGGAAAACAACGAAGGCGGCAAAAGAATAATATAATATAATAATATACACACGTACATAAACATACATAGATAAACATACATGTAATTAAAGTAATATCATACATAAACTAAAATATACCTAATATATATATATAATATATACCTATAATAAATATGTGTACAAATACATATGAAATATTAATGATGACCTAGGGAATTGAGCAGATGAGAGAATACGTGCTTCTTAAATGTGCATTTGCTGGACGATTTTCTTAATCGACTGGGCAGTGCATTCCAGAGTCGGGTAGCTTGGGCTGCAAATGAGTAGACCAGGAAACCGGTACGGTGAAGTGGAGTAGACAGAGCCAAAGTCTGTTAATAGTTCTATCTGATAATAGTTTCGCATGAGCTTTGCAACATTATTAAAACGATTAATAAGTTATGACCTGCAAACAAAATACGTACAAGTAATTAGAGGCCGTGATTAAACAAAGGATGACGTATTCCCTAAACCTTTCTAGGTGGCATTACAATGAATACTTAATTGATCTGTGAGTGCGAGTTAATTGTGTTTTGCTATCCACTTTAAGATCAAAAGGGTAGGAGCAATTTAGCTTAAAACCCAACGTTTTATCTAAATACCGCATTAATTAAGGAGTGTTTAAAACATGCTTTTTAAACTCCATGATTTTTATTTATTATTATTATTGATCATTGTGTTTACTACTATAAAAACAGTGTAAATATCTTATACAATGAGGCTTTTTCCTACTAATATTATAAATGCGAAAGTTTGTAAGGATGTATGTGAGTGAGTGAGTGAGTGAGTGTGTGTGTGTTTGTTGCTCTTTCACGCAAAAACTACTGAACGGATTTTCATGAAACTTTGCAGTAATATAGCTTAGACATCGGAATAACATAATTTGTTAAAATTTATAGAGATTTTTGACGGGACTGGTTTCCCGAAGCGAAGCGAGGGCGGATTTACTAGTATGACATAATACGATTCGCCTAAAAATAAAACTATATTAATATAGCTCCGATGTTTTTCTATCTGTCTTTTCTCCTTCTGTCTGCCTGATTTTCACTAGGCTTTATCTCTTAAATAGTTTTTAATAACACTCAACAATCTGTATGTAATATCTAATTACTTATCTACGTCTCTGCTTGTGATATGAATGAAATGAATTTTCTAAATATATTTTTCCGGAACGCATCTCCAAACTTGATAGAAATATCGAAATACAATACCTGAGTTGGCAATACCATTTTTTTGTATTCAGAATTATTAAAGTTCCATCCGTAAACTATGCCCTGAACTGAATTTAACCCGAGCGTTGCTACATCGTTCAGATCCGACGTAGGAAGCAACTGGCTCGGGGGAGAAAAATACGTTTTTCTCGGTTATTTCAAAATCGTCGCAGTTTGCCGGGTGCAGGGGATTTAATTAAACTTGTCGGAAACGAACGCCCCACCCTGATTTAAAAATTCATTTTAAACGTCGCCAGAGTGTTTCAAGTTGCACAGTTGATTGATTTAAATATTCATATGTGTTACTGTAAAAAATACGCATCGACCAAATCGGTGATGGCTTTCCGCTACCCTAGGACAGACCGATTCCTAGATATAAGATTATAGTCCACAACAGATTAGGAAAATGCACGGCACTTACCTGGTTTGCTTCGTGTAGAGTGTAGACCTTAGGTATACACTATAGTTGCTCTATAGGAAAGACGCGACGTCGTACTAACCTAGCTACATCTACAGGTTTATTTATTTATTCTTGAAATTATTTATCTATTTTAATGGATGCCATAAAATTTATATGAAAATTGAAAACTACTTAATACTAATAAATACCTACCTAGTAAGAAATTTTTATTCAAAACTACAATATATCTACTGAATTCATTTATTTTTAATAATCAATTTATCATTATCACAAAACTTGGTAGATACAATACAAAATACAATACAATACAAAAACTCTTTATTGTACACCAAGAAAATGGACATTAACAACAACATAAAACACGGGAAAGTACAAAAGGCGGTCTTATCGCTACATAGCGATCTCTTCCAGACAACCAAGAGTGAGGAGTATAGAACAGAGTAGGGTAAAGCGAGGTAAGGTGCACGAGAAAGGAAGGGGAGATTAAGATAAAAATAAATAAATAAGTTAAAAAGGAAATAATAATAATAAACTACATGTTTGTATAACAAAATTAATAGAAGATCAGAACAAACTAAATGAAATAAAAAAATAAAAAGGGGAACCTGATTAACTCTGTAGATAGTGGGCTTTGACAAGGTTTTTAAATGAACTCAACGTCCTTGCATTACGGATATGTTTGGGAAGAGCATTCCAGAGGCGAACGGCGGTTACAGTAAAGGATTTTTGAAAGAAGGTTGAGGAATGAGAAGGAGTACTAAGGAGAAGATTTTTTGAGGAGCGGAGGGTTCTGTCGTGGGTGTGATGGAGAAATTGGAATCGGTTCTTGAGGTAAGGAGGATAATTTGGATTGAATAGTACACAATAGAGAAGAGACAGAATGTGAGCATTCCTGCGAAGGCGAATAGGAAGCCACTTGAGTTTACTACGAAATTCAGATACATGATCATATTTACGCAGGCCAAATATGAATCTTATACATAGATTTTGAAGGCGCTCAAGTTTATTTAGCTGGTCTTCAGTTATGTCAAGGTAGCACACATCGGCATAGTCAATTATTGGTAGAAGCAAGGAGTTAGCTAGCAAAACTTTAGTCGGGATGGGCAGCACGTTCTTCAATCTACGAAGAGAACCCACTGCAGCGAAGAGCTTTTTGCTCACCTCAGCTACTTGTGGCGCCCAGGAAAGGCTCTGATCCATGAGTATGCCTAGATTACGGACTTTGTCACTATATGGAATCGTTTGGTCGTTCAGTTTCACCGCTGGCAGCTGAGACCAATCGATTTTCGCGATAAGCCGGGAGCTCCCAATGATAATAGCCTGGGATTTAGCGGCGTTTAATTTTAAGCCATAAGTCTTGCAGTATTTAGCAATGCGCGATAGATCACAGTTAATGGTGTGAATTGCATGTTCCAAATTACTTAGTGGTGCTTGTGTATAAATTTGCAAATCATCGGCGTACAGATGGTAGAGAGAAGAGATGCCAGACGTTATTAAATTAATGAAGATTGAAAAAAGAAGAGGTGACAGCACGCCACCCTGCGGAACGCCGGCAAGGGAGTCAGACCAATTGGAATATTTATCCTCGATCTGGATGCGTTGACGACGTTCACGCAGGTAACTACGAAACCAATCAACCGCAGCCGGAGATATGTTGAGGGAAGGTAAGACTCCAAGCAAAATGTCGAAGTCAACAGTGTTAAATGCGTTGCTAAAATCTAGCAACGTCAGCACAGTGACTTTCTGGTTGTCCATCCCCCAGCGTATGTCATCAGTGACGTGCAATAAGGCAGTAGCAGTGCTATGGCCTGGTCGGAATCCTGATTGCATTGGGTTAAGGAGCGTGGAGTTAGAGAGGTAAGTGCTGAGCTGTAAGTGGACAAGCCGTTCGAGAACTTTGGAAAGAAAAGGGAGTATTGAGATTGGTCTATAATCAGAGAAGCCAGAAGGATTAGGTTTTTTAGGAATAGGTATAATGTGTGCATTTTTCCAAGTGCAGGGAAAGCAATTTTCAGTTATGGATTGGTTAAAAATGATAGTCAAACTAGGAAGAAGGATATCAAGGAGCGGTATAATCATTTTTCTGCCAATGCCATCACTACCAACTGCGTCAGAAGAGATAGAGAGAACTGACCTCTCAACATCACGAGCTGCGAATTGATTTAATGAAAAAGGTGGATTTTTAGGTTTGGGAAGATTAGAAAGATCATTCAGAGTTTGTATTTTGGTTTTGCTGTCGACAAATGACGACGCAGTGAAGATATTATATCTACTTATTTGATTTTTTTTGTTGCAGACGCATTACACTTGATAAACTTTTTTCAACTTAGTTACAAATTGTAAATCATATCAAATTGAAAACCGGACACTGTTTTCACTAAACGTCCTTTTTTGGTGCAACCACCCTATAATCTTACCGGAAAATTTGAATGTTATTTACGCTGAGGGGAGAAACGTAAGTTTCTTTCGGAGTATATAAATTTAGAGCACCGTAAATGTCTTCGGGGAAAGCTTAATGTGTTTTCAATTGCTTTAGTCGATGGATTAGGGGATAACACGGATGTTACGATCACATAAATTTAGCCCTCATTTGGCTAAAACTGTGCAATCTGTAGGGGAGATGTGCTCAAGACGGCATACTCAGGTAAGATGACACACCTACTATATTGCTTTAAATATTCGCGCTAAGAGTGCAATTGTGACGTTAACGGGAGTCTACATAGATGTCGCTAGTACTCAAATTCAGTATGGCGGAATAAGAACGCGGACTGGCAAGCAGTGCACGTTTTTGTGATTTTGACATGCTCAAAAGTTTGCTTTCGGTTTTGTTTGATGGTGAAAATACATGTAAGGTAAGGGTCTTTACTTTAAACTAATTTGAATTGTAAAAATGGGTTATTAAACTGCACAAATATAGCTAAAAACGCATCCTAACGTAAAACGTATGGTCGTGACAATTTAAACCATAATTTTGTGACCGTTGGGTAAAATGACATACAGGGCGTGGGTGTAAGATGGCATAATATGTCATATTATCCGTGTAAAATAGGATAGGAAAACTTACCTGTTTTCTTTTTTATACAGAATGCCTGGCATTTACTAATGAACATCGACGCGAAAAAAAAGGCTATTGAAGCTGGGAGGGACAATCGAATGATCTGGCTTTTAGCATTGATAAGATGACATACCCTTAAGGTGTAAGATGACATACAGTAACCAACTTATCTCTGAAATGAAGAGAGGCGCTGTCGGACGCAATTCGAGAGGTAGTTACTGACAGACGAATGACCACATTGTACTTATGAATGACTTTTTAACATGACGGCATTAGTTCCAACTTTTGCAATTTCAGAGATAAGTTGGTGGCAATGTACCATGTCATCTTATCCTATACATATGTCATTTTACACATGTCAACCTAAGTGCCATTGATGTTTGTTTTCAAAGTTAATATGACGTTGATTGTTCTGAATTTTAAATAATTTTGTTGATTATGATACCTTTTAGAATATACGCAAGATGCTGATCTCATATGACTAAAATTATTTTAAATATTGCCCTTGAAAGAAAAAGTATGTCATCTTAAGCACAATTCCCCTACGTAGCGGTCTATTTAGCGGGAAGGAGGCATTTTATCGCACTTTTTTATTTGTTCAATTTTTTTAAGTGTACTATTATGAGTTTACTTATATATATATATCTTATATATCTGATGATGAACATGACTCCTATTACTACACTACACCTACTGACACTATTGACAGTAATTTCAAATGGATGGTCTGGTCATTTGTGGGCTATCCATGTAAAAAAGAGGCGCTTCTTCATCAAATAAATTATCCCCCTAATAAAAGTAAGGCCGATTAAAGTAGTAAAACAATAATTTTAATATTAAGCAAATTAATGAATTTGTTAGCTCGATAAAGATTATTCAGTCTAGGTAATACTGTAGAGATACGGTTAGCCGACAGCTCTCAAATTGCATCGGCCAACTTCGAGCAAATTGGTTCTTGTTAATTGATTTGGATTCGACACCGAGTTTCCCAGCCCGTCACCAGTAATTCCGCTATCAGTGTTATTACCCTTTCCTAATAAAATTATATGAATTGCAGCTTTATTTTGATACAGAAAGAGTCGTAAGTTAATCACAACGCGCGTAATAATAAATTTTATTTTAGCGTTTACACACATATTATGCCCCCTGGACTAGGATTTTTTTGTCGGGGGTGGCATGGGCAAGATACCTTATTGACATATCACTTACATCCACGACCATCAAGAAAAAAGAAAATAAAAATTAATTATTAGTCTCATAATCTGCCCTGGTCGGTAATCATTTTCTGGGATTCATACTTCGAAGGCAGTGCCACTACCATCCGGATACCACATTGAAGTCTATACTTGGCCAGCGTGGCACAAAATCACTCGTTTACAATGTGAAGCATACTTCTTGAGGAAAAACTGTCCCAATGTATGCTGGAGGTGAAGCTACATTTGACAGTTGTGGGTGGTAATAAAGGCACAAAAACCCAGGTATGTAAATCAAATATTAAAACACTTTTATTTGAGCGATTAGAGCCCGCGAGTGTCGACTAGTACCTACGTTAATAAAGGAGCTTTATGAACATTTACCTTTTACTTTGAAACCCTCATTGATATCTCAAAGGCCTACGGCGCGGGCGGCGCAGAATTAAGTGCCTTTTAAAGCCGCGACAATATGAAGCTTCATAAAATAATCACAAAAGATTTTCGAGCCGCAGTAACATGACGTTACTTGTAAAATAGAATAATTAATTTTCACTAAATCTACTTACAATGTAGAAGACATGTGAAGGGTGAAGAATTTATTTATTATTAATTAGTCAAGTTGCCCTTGCTTCGCTTCGTGGAACTTCGCTCTTTATGTCTGAATTATTAAACGTGATTCTTTAAACTGGATAACTTTTTTCGTTTATGAATCGATTGAAAGAAAACTAAATGTTAAATGAAGCTTATGAAAAAACATTAGTGGAAACCGCACTCAAATTAGTCCAGCCCTTTTTGAGATAATTTAACATTTAAAAACCCTTGTCTTGGGTTCTGTTGCCTTTATAGAGGTCGCCGATAATAGTGTTTCTCATACATTTGCCTTGTACAAGTTCAGTTAATGATTCATATCTATACAGGTTTATTACGGTTATTACTTTTGTAGGAAGTCGAACGAATATCTACATACGTGTTAAATATGTATTGTTTTATGTAAACATCATAATACCTATTATGTTACCAAGATGGCAGAAAGCGACAAGTTAGACTGATAGAGGACGCCTGGTAGAGACTTGCTAAACTAAAAGTTTTACTCGCAAGTTTGACCTTTGAAAAAAGTCATGAGCCAAAATGGATTTCAATCCTTACAAAGCGATTGATGTGAGGCGTCAAAATTCGGAATAAAAAAAGAGTATTGCAGATACTTATTTTATTGGGCCGGCTCCACACGTTGATCATAACGTTTGATGCAACGTAGATCTGTTAATATTGTGAGGCATGTCCGATACAGAGGTCGAAATAGCATATTATTACTTGTGTTCATTTATAAAATAAATTATAGTTAAAAAAAACTAAAAAACACGCTTTTTATAGTTAACTGAACTAAAAAAATTGAAAATAAGTTTAAATAAATTTAAATTAAGAATAGTGTTAAAAATTTCAATAAATATGAATTAATAATAGTGTAAATAAAGAAAATATTTTATTAAAAAAAAGCGTGGGGTGCTTTTTAAGATATTATCAAAATGACACCATGCACCCCACGCTTTTTTTTAAATAAAATATTTTCTTTATTTACACTATTATTAATTCATATTTATTGAAATTTTTAACACTATTCTTAATTTAAATTTATTTAAACTTATTTTGAATTTTTTTAGTTCAGTTAACTATAAAAAGCGTGTTTTTTAGTTTTTTTAAACTATAATTTATTTTCTCCTTTTTAGTTTTGTTTATTTATAATAGCTTGTTTTTATAATTTTAAACTATTATTTGGTCTCTATCGATCTATCGACTATTACTCCCGTAATAAATTAGAATTCAAATAAACAGAAGAACAACGCCATCTAGTAAAACGTAATGTACGCAGTCAATCTGAATACGGAGTTATAGCTAGTTGCCCGTAAATATGGGTAGATGGCAGTAGCAAATGGGTAGATGGCATTAGTGTGAGAGTAAAAAAAATTAAATTCTTATTTTGCATATTGAAAATTGGAATAATTTTATCAAAATAGTGTAATGTCATCGGAACTCGATAAATCTACAAAGTTTGAACGAAATCTGGCCGTTTAAAGTGGGTCAAAATCGCGCCCAAAGAAGTCGGTTACAAATAAAATTAACTTGTACGAGATCTACCACTATGACTCGGTTTTCACTTTTTTCGTCGGATTGGCTTGAAAAGCGGTGGGATCGACGCAGGGCAGTTGTACAAGCACAACGAAGTCGGTTTGGAAGAAATCGGATGATAAACTTGGAAGTTATAGGCTAGGGAAGGTGGAAATTAAAGAAGTTAGGAAAAACGCCTATATTTAGGAAAATCCGCGATAGATTTGCGTGGAAAGGGTCTAGAAAATTAGGGATCAACTGTTTATAGGTGCGTTATGAATTTGAAGCAAAACGCCTGAGGGGCACGGAAGATATTAACAGAAATGTTACATACAAACATACAAACATACAGGTGAAGTTAATAAAAGCGTGTTAAAAAGCAAAAGCCATGTCAAAGAAGGTGGTGGATGAGGACACATCATAAAACACGGAACCAGTGAATACAGACCATTTATTCCATTACATTATGGACTGAGCAAACTACCAACGTGTGGATGGACGTTACAACTTACAACGTTACCAATGCTGGGGCAAAAGCTGTGTTCTAGATCTACACGTTGGACGTGTACCGTTGGGGGCCAACGAGTGGAGCCGGCCTTACCCCATATTATGTATGTCACTTGGTTGCTCCTGGACCGAATGGTTTACCGTCATAGCCGGCCACCTACCTTCTTGTTTTTAATAAAAATCAAAAACATAAATACATTTGAAGGTGCCGACATTTAACGAAAACATTATGCCAATTTCCCCTTTTCACCGGGTTTTTTCGTTGGCTCCCATTTCCGTTCTCACCCTTCTCACTAGATCTCGAATTCTGATTTCATCGATAACGTTAAATAAAAATAAACTTTACTTAAAAGTACAGATATAATTTTCGGGATAAAAAATATGCTATGTTCTTTCACAATGTCAATTTTATATCTGTACCAAATTTCTTTCAAATCAGTTCAGTGGTTTAGGCGTGTCTGTTAAGACAGAAAGATAGATAAGAGTTATTTTCGCATTAATAATATTGGTAGGCATAGTTCTTTAAGACATATTATATTTGCCATGCTACTCTACGATTCGTGGGAATACAGTTTTTGGCGTCCACCTAAATCTGTTCTTCCTCCTCGATTTTAAAGTTGAACGCAGTTGTACAAACTTCAACGATCTTTGTTATTTACGACTGACGTCGCCGAGAGAACCAGTCTAAAATACGTCACACAATTTAACGTTTATATTTGACTGCACACTGCCGCTATATAATTTTCCTTGGTTGATAAAATGTGGCTAAGTTATAAATTCTATAGGTATGCTTTATTAACTACCTAAGAATGAGAAATCAGACAACTGAATTATATGTGCCTACTTATACCGATATTTTAAATGTAAAAGTTTGATCAAAAACGTTCTTATTAAATTAACTCCGTAACTAACAAGTTTTTAGTTTTTGCGAATCGAAACATTAGCTGGAGATAATCTTCTCTATATCTATACTCGTATATAGGTATATCTATATATATATCTATCTATATCTATATATACCTATCTATATCTATATATACCTATCTATATCTATATATATGTCTATATCTACATAATTTGTGCACGCTTATCTCAGAAACGGCTGAACGGATTTTTATGGGACTTTCACTGGGAGATAAAGGAGGTTGTAGAGCAACATAATATATTTATAGGCACACTTTTCATCCCAAGATTCCCGCGGTATTGAGATTCACGCGGGGAAACTCCTATGCACTGACTAGATAAGGTATTAAATGCATATAACAGGACGTTGAACCCTCAAGAAATTTAAATTTAACGCCTGGTAAAGTGAGAATTTTGCGTGTGGTTGAGTATTTATTTTTCAACGTATTCCGGCTACGTTGGGGTCGCATTCCCTCGCCCTCTGCCCTTCATATTTTGTTCATATTACAAGGTTAACTAAATCAAGGTCTCTTTGGTTTGCGATGTGACATCTTTCCATAACCTTTATGCCCTCTTTTACTTTATTGAACGTTAACTTGGCAAGGATTTCCATAATAGACGTTCAGGATTTTTCAACTTTATTAGTTTTCCTTGAGTTTTATTTTCATAAGAGCGTAATTATTTATTAAATCGTTTTCAACCCTTAAGTATAGATAATTTACTTAGGTACTGGCTATTCCAAGTAAATAATTAGTATATTTGACATTGTACATATAAATTTCGTGATTTGAATTTTATTTGAAGCTTTCATTAAAAAGTTTTGCTTTATACTGAAACCGTTAATAAAACTTCTACTATACAGTTCTACTATACAGTTTATTAATAAAAAAACATTACTGCAACAAAAGATCAATACTTATAAAAAACCTTGAAAAAATATTGTCTTTACGTTGGGTCATTGGGCGGTAGGTACCTATTCATTATTCAGTACTTGCCGGTAATGCATCAACATTTATACCACAGGCAATAGTAATTTAACTCCACGCGATGGCAAAGGGAATCTTTAAGAACCTCTATCAAAAGCTTCCTTTAGCAAGCATCGTTTCCTATTCACAGCGCACCTATAGTACCTAAATGTTGTTCCATTTTTGACTTTATCGTTATATAAGATTAAAATTTTAAAAATAAAAAATGTACTTATTTAGGTTAAGCATACAGCTTCGTAGCCTTTTACATAATATGAAGCGTCTTCAAAGAGCCAATAAAAGCGGAAAGTATTATTTTAAGGATGAAAGGCTATCGAATATTTCACGCAGTTTTCGCAGTTGTTGTTGGTGGAGGGAATTTAAAAATCTGTGCATTTTCCATCTTATTACTCCGATCAGAACCTGAGATATGTTATATATGTAGGTAGGCATAGCAGATTCAGTTAGCTAATAATTTTTTGATAATTTATATTACAACAAACTTTACACATATCCGTTTGCTATTATTTACAAAGAACTCTCTTCGTCCATGGTTATCCGAATATTGGCATTGTCGTCTAAACTTAGCTAGAATTTCAAGTCTATTAAACTTGTCGGAGTTGCAAAGTGGGTCAAATTGATTCCGGTGCGCGTTTATATTCAAATGCATTGTCCTAGTATGAGAGACCTGCGTCGTCACTTGTCGGATACGCTTATGCACTTTAGCAAAGCTAATTAAAACGAAAATCCTTGTAGATTAAAAAAATTGTGGGTACAAACTTACATACACAAACTTTTATTAGACTCAGATGGACTACTGTACATCGAGTGGTTTTCGAGAAAACCCCGCACTCAAATCAGTTCATTCATTCAGGAGTTAGGGTGCCACAGACAGACACACCCATCTTTTTACAATTGTTTGGGGGTAAAAAGGAAAACTGACTTAATGACTCACTGACACACATGCAGCCCAATACTTACTAGCATTAGAAAATAAAAATGTTTCACTAGGATTCTTTTTATAATGTAAATGAGCCTGAAAAAGGATTTTTGTAAATTCCTCCCTAAAAGATTTAAAAAAAGGAGGTAAGTTAAATCGATAAAAAGCATCACAGATTAAGCCAATTAAGCCTTTAGTTAATTCTAAATTATTTCCATATTCATTCAATTAATAGATAATAAAAAAGGTTGATGCCCTTCACATGAACGAAATTGCGAGCTGAAAGCTGGTACATTATATTTCAGGCTCTTTTCATACATCCAACATAAAGGCAAAGCACAATAAGCTTGTTTTTACAAATGTATAATATAACCTTCTGCCTGTCCTACCAATTTATAACGTGTGTGTTCATGAAACTGTTTCATTTGGTCTCCCTATCTCTCATTAATTACAAACACACTCGCCTAATAATGATATTTCATGGGTATTGTTTAGATTCATGAATATTGTCTACTGTCAGAATTTCATAGAACTTTGTGTCGCTCACCCACTTATTAACTGTTGAACTAATATCTGAGTTATTCCCGTGCTGTGATATGAAGTTAACAAAGAAACGGCAAAAAGTTATATTTCACGCGCGCGGCTTTATTTTATACCTACTGCCAACTCTGCTGATGATGCTCATCCTTGCCGTAGCCACATACCAGCATTACCACCAGGTTGCTCGTCTACTTTTGTTTTAGCTCTTCAAAAGAAGCAAATTAATATTACTATCAATAGTCAAACGCGACGTCCTAAGGTCGTGTTTAACATTGTACAAAATAACTGAACAAGGCCGCGTACACAAGATTGCTGCTGCGATCCCCGTCATTTGTCTCTCCTCGCGAATTTTCTCAGTTAATATTTCAGAGGAATCAAATTACGCAACCCGTAAAGCTAAGGGAACATATTGCGGACGCGCTGTTATGCGGAATACACAACGAAACGCCTTAAGGGTTATGCGTGAGCATTTGCCAGAGTTATAGCTGTCGTAATGTGTAGCACTCGGTCCGGGTAGCAAGCCATTGGGCTAAAATTTCGAATGAGAAATTCCTTAAATCTCGCTATTTAAATTGCTTCAATTACTTGATTTAATAGAAAAAGATAAAGACGTCATTAACTATACGAATATTGTAGGTACTTGAAGTGTTTAATTACTGCATATCGTAGTAGATTTGATAAATAAAAAGTCTAAATAAAAATTTATATAAAAATAACCTATTTATTATATGCCATATGATTATTTATGAGGTCACTAAAAGCAACGAAATTTAATTTCATTAACGACAAGCTGTTATTATGTTAGCTATTTTTTGTCTGGCTGACTATAAATTTCATATTATAATTCATTTAATCTGACCTGTGGATTTTTTTAATATCAACAGTACTTACCTGTCACAATCTTCATTACTTACTAGATTAATGAACTGACCAACCAACGTTTTAACAAGATTTGCTTACTGGCCAGCTTAGTCTCAATTTCAGTCTTATTTTGTGTAGGTAGCAGCGGAAAGATGATGCTGCATGCTCGTTTGCTATTTTAATTCCATAAAAGGCCTCGTCCGTTGTTCAGCTAAATGCACAAAAAGCTAGGGAATTCGGCTTGTACGCAAAGATGGATGAAGCCCCTTTACACTCCAAAACAGCACAATTTGGACAACGTTTCAGTATTTTGCAGGACACGTTACGTAAATGCAGAGGGCGTGAGCTAAATGCCTCCTCTATATTCCACTGAAAGCAAATTACATTTCAAATTACAGCTCCCAACTCATGACTTCACACAATTACTTCTGCTATGTCATTCGTTTCATTAGTTTTGAGTTTTGTTATTTGTTTAATTATATGTTATGTAACATGAGACGCTGTTAAATTTTAATTTAATTTTTAACGTTTTCTAACAGTCTGTTATAATAAGTATTTAAATCGTAAAACTAACCCTGTATTTAGCGAATATTTTATGTTAGTCCTACACCTAGGCGCGTTAATTGATGAATATTGCGAACTTGGCATTTAGGACCTTCTCAAATAAGTGATAAAATATGTCATGGTAATAAAAAAACGTTTATACGACCTACTACAAGTTAAAACATAATATATAACATACTTAACCCATTAAACTTCATTGTGTTTAGACTAGGGACGGAATGAACCCGCCGCGTTTTCACTAAACAAGTTCTAAATGTAATTATTATCGGAATTTCATTAGGTCTGGCTTTTCGGCACTTTAGTTCAACCATAATGGGCAGTTGAAACAAAATTGTAACGGTAGTTATCTGAGGAACATCAGGGCTATTAGGTAAATGTCGATTCTCGGAGTTGGACGATGTTTTTGCTTACTGGGGGCTATTAACGAATGGCTATTCTATACCCCACACAGACTCAGTGTCGTTTAGGCACTTATAATGATAAGGTATTGCCTAATTGTAGTAGATTCTGATCAAAGGTTTTTAGTTAAGCTGGGTTCCAGTCCCACATACCTGTCCGGCTCCCTGTGGCTGGATAGACGAGACGAGTGTTAAAAAAAATAGTAAAGTAAGTCTCGTACAGTAGATATTCATAAATTAAAACAATTATTTTGGTAGCTAAGTGTTTTTATATTACCTAACATTAAGATTAATAGATTGAATTTAAAAGATAATAAATATTATTATTTATTGAAAAAGACTGGACTAGCCACCTGGTCACAATGGACAACAATGACACTAAAAACTTCCCTGATCATTTGTCAGCCAAGAAAGGAGGAAGAGTAAAGAAAGTAGTCTCTCAAAGCCCCAGCCTCTCAAAAGTCGTTTAAATGCTAGTACAAGCTACAAGCACTCGGGTAGCTAACCAGCCGGACTTTGGCCCTATCACCAAGCTAGAATAAACTGAAGAAGCAAAACTGATGCTAAATACGTAGTCTTGGCCTATTCATTCTTAACTTGCAGACACCCATATTATACCCAGAGGAATTGTTGTTGTTAATTAAGCTTTTATATCAAACAATAAATATTCTTCTATCCAAACAAAATATGCTGCCGAATCGCTAATAGTCAGACGAAATCCTTTGAAGGGATTAATGCTGAGCCGAATTAGTAGCGTGGTGTTATCGCATTTAGATCAAGGTTCGGCCCTCGATAGAATGGAAAGAAAAGGCAAACAGATTGCCGAGGGCAGAAATATTTTCACTGTCATTATCATTAAGACTGAATAATTTCTTATTCGCCACAGATTATATCACCATAATTTATGCTCATTCTGCGATTGGAACATTAATGTTACCCGCACACAAAAGGAGATCTATCACGCTTTCATTTGTAGAAATATGACGGTTTTTCTGATTCTAGAGACGCTGTCTAATAACCGAGGAATCTACCTACTCGTAATAAAACGCTAACAATTACCGACAGTCACGGACAGAAAATGCAGAGTTGGAATCAGCGGACCTAGAAAAATGAAACTTTGTTCGTTATACTATAGCTTGAGAACTAAAAAGTATTTTTTGAAAATTCATCCCATAAGATTATTATTTTCTTCCTATATATTTTTTCCTTTAAAATAATAGAAACATGCCTTGACTACTACCTATATATCGTCTATATATTATGCTACCTATTATATCGACAAGAATGAAAATTTGTAATTTAGTGGAGAGGATCACAGAGAAAAAAATTAAAGAGAGGCTTGGACTCAATACGAGGCCGAAAATTATCTTGTAAGGAGGCCTTTATTCAACCCAGGGTTCGTGCATTAAAATTCATTATAATATTATAATACTATGGATTAAGTGAAACTAACATTTAAATTTTGGGTCGCACAGGTCGGAAACGGCACGGGATCACGCTGGCCAAGTGCGGATTGGAGAGCTTTACACCCCTTAGAGAACATTACAGAGAACTCACTCACGGGTGTGCAGTACTGTGCAGGTACTCACAATGTTTTCCTTCATCGCAGCAAGTGATACAATTTTTTTTATTCGCACATTATAATTATTTGATAATAGAACGTGCGCTCAGTATTCGAAAAAAGCACGTCCAAAAACAATCGGCTTTTACTACTACATGGTAAATAACTTTTAACAAAATAGAACCGACTTTTATGCCGAAAAGTAAAAATCGGTTCAGTTAAACGCGGTTAATATTCCTAAATCCTTCTCCTAAGTCTGATAAACACGATGCTCAAAACCGTATCAAAATCGGTTCAGCTAAACAACATGCCTAAAATCTTCTCCTAAGTCTGACAAATACTATGCTGAAAACCGCATCAAAATCGGTTCACCAAATGCGAGATAATCGAGGACAAATATACATACATACATACAGGTAAAACTGAGAATCTCCTTTTTTGAAGTCGGTTAAAAAGTAATAATTTTATGAAATCATGTTATATCTACCTACCTTTATTTATAAAAGCTGCGAGTGCTTGCTAGTATAAATTGAAAACGTTTTAGTAACTTGACGAGCAGTAACGTACAAAGCTTCCCAAAAGGAACATCAGAATCTATATTGTTGACATAAACTTATTACGTAAAGATGTTCTGGCCTTCCGTATCACGTATTTCTCGAACCTGTGAAGTTATCGATAAAATGTCAACCGCTCTGAATAGGCGACAATTTTGGGACACTTTGAAAATACAATTTGTATTTTTTTATACATAATTTAATCCATGTCGAAGTTTCCTATAAAGCTAGTAAATTTTCGTGCGCTTAGTTACTTCAATACGTAGGTATACAATGTACGTTATTGTACATGCCCTAGTTTGTAACTGTTATAGACCATTAACGGGCAATCAACTTGTTTAAACTTCGATTTTACTAACCAAAAAGTAACTCTGAGCTTGAGCTTGGTCAGTTATTGGGCAATTTATTAATATTAAGTTTAAAGTTCTTGGATGTGTGTGCACTTTTTTCGAAGGATTTGATGTTGTCGTCACGGAACGGATCAATTATGTCTAAGGGCCATAACTCACCGGGACGCCATGGCGACGTGGCCAGCGACTAGTTGGCACTAGTTCGTATTGAGATGTATGACGGCTAACTCACTTAGCGACCGATTGGCAACGTCGCCAGCCAATACGAACTAGTTGGCGACGTCACTGGCCACGTCGCCATGGCGTCCCGGTGAGTTATGGCCCTAAGGCTAACGTAGCTCAATTCCTCCTGCAAGCCTAATCCTATATTCCTCCTACAACCTAGTACTATAGGTAATACTCCCATTTCATTAAAACCACCATCGATTACGTTTGTTGCGCGTGGTCCTACTGTAGGACTACACAGTAGGTCCATGGACAACAAACGATCTGTATTATGCTCGCTCTCCAATAAAGTTGTTGTTTTAAAACAACATGCGAGTTTTTCGAAATTGCCGATACCGTCCCCAGTTATCGAGAAAAAACACCAGAATTGCTTAACTTGTTTATTCTACAACCAAAACCTTAAAATTATGTAGCTATACAATGATGCATAACGGATCTAAGTCTATTAACTGCAATAGGAATACCTTTATTATTCAAAACAGGATAAATAAGAAACAAAATCAATTTTATTCAAATGTAAATAAACGACAAACAAATTTTCAATACTTGAGGCAACCAGCAAAGAATTTCTTACAAAATGTATCCACATTTTGTAACTGCACTCGAGGGCTAAGGCGAAATAAAGCTGGTTATTTATTTTATAGAAGTGCAGTAGAAGCGGATGTGTGGTACCGAAGTTTACATGTTATTGTTCGAGTTACGTCCCAACGGTAGAACAAAATTTACTTGTGCACTTAAACCGAAGAATAGCGATTCGACATTCAATGTTTACATTACCTGTGAAGTAAGAGTAACGTGTTTCCATATATTCCGGATATCTCTGTGCTTCTCGTTACTCATAGTGTTTATCTTATATGTTTAAGCAAATCTTAAAATCTGCTGTACAAATACATGCGATTTACACAAAAAATAATTGAATATGAAATTTGAAAAAAATATTAAGCGCCTAAATAGTGACTCTTGTTTTGAATACGGTATAATAAAATGTTAAACATTTTGGAAACTAATACATCGGTTTTTGGAGTGAAGCGAGGCATATCACTGGTATAAAATAAAATCTAAAATTTGTATCCCCATTATCCCTGACTTACTTTACAGCACTGAAGAAAATTATGTTTTACTAAATGAAAAATCGACTTTAAAAGAACTGTCGATAATCCTACCAATCCTTTTAAAAGATAAACGTAATCCTCTTAAATCTATGCCCATCTTTAGATGCTAATGGAACGTAACAAATATTGCTTTTTTGTTGAGACTAAATAAAATTCGGGAGAATTTTTGCGAGAAGACGAGACGATGAAGAGATACATCAGTAAATACTATAAAAATCACTACTACTATTACTATACTATACTACTAGATACTATTATTATAATCTATCTATCTATACTTATAATAAATCTGTAGAGAGGTCAATTCTGTACATTAAATATATTTCCAAAATAACTATCAGGGGGTGATTCGATACTGATGCCAAAAATGCAATCAGTAAAATTTTTGTCTGTCTGTCTGTCTGTCTGTCTGATGTATAACCGTTATAGAAAAACTACTCGACGGATTTTAACGAAACTTGGTACAATTATTTTTCATACTCCCGCGCTGGTTATAGTATACTTTTCATCACGCTACAATCAATAGGAGCAGAGCAGTGAAGGGAAATGTTGGGGAAACGGGAGAAGTTACTCCATTTTTTAAGCTTCCGTCGCGTGTGCAACCTTAATGGTTAAAGCTACACAGAAATCATGTATGACGGAAATGTTCTCCTTAAAATTATATAAAAAATATTCCACGACAGCATATGTCTATCTTTGGTTTGTCTATGGTTGACTCACAATAACACGTGTAACTCCCGATAGCTTAGCAGTTCGAAGCTTTCTGATTAAGTATACCTATATTTTATCTACTCTTACGTTTATGACACTTAAGTAGGTGAAATAAAGGGGTGAAGTTTAAACGAAATTCACGCGGGCGAAGCCGCTGGCAAAAGCTAGTTTTATATAAAATTAAAAACTACTTTTTATAAAGCGAAAAACTTACATTTCAGATTATTGTTATTAATACAGATTAAGAGACAGAGAGATGTCTATTTAATTACTTTTCCACCGATTAAGAGGAAGCCTGGAGCTAGAGGGGTTAAACAAAAATGATGTGTACAAAAGTAAAAACTAATTTAAAAGCAAGGAATGTTGCTTTGTAGCGATTGGAGCAATTTATCTCAATATAATTGCTATGAAGGGCCTGCAAATGAAATGGAAGGTAAAAGAAAATTAATTAGGCGAAGAAAAGCGGAAAAGTATGAGCTTTTTCTTTTCAGTCATCTTTGCAGAAAACAAAAGAAAGTATTTGTAGAACATAAAAAGTGCTCTATGACGAATATTGTTAAAATACGGCATACAAAATGCATTGTGCATTAAAAAAGACGTACATAATTACACGTATGTACCTATTTCATTTACTTTGAAATAAATTCGATTGTTTTCACGAGGTCGGTTCGAGTTACCGTAACAAGCGATTTCATTAAAAGTTTCGATCTGAAAAGATAAACGCTATCCAATATACTTGTTTCGTCAAATTATATCTGCCATGTTATTTACAATACTGAAACCCCTACACAGCTGTTTCAGTGTTAAATTACGTACGTTTTACCCGGTTGAATACACAAAAGGAATGTAGGTTGCAATTCGCTTTGTCCTCTTCGTCCTGGAATTCGACAGGCCGGGACAAACATAATTATTGCAGGCATCTTGTCGCATTACCCTTTATAGTATCTCGTTACGTTTCTTAGTTTGAATATCAAGATACAGTTGGAAACGAATTTCAATGTTAATAAATCTCTTAAAGAAAATAATCAATTTAAAGCTTCTCTTCCCAACATATTCTGGCAAAGGGAGGTCTTCCGCCAGCGAAACTACATGCCTGAGGAGCGACCGAGGCTCTGACTGTTTACTTATGTCAGGATTTCTGTATATTATTATGCGAGTAGTGTAGAAATATTCGATAGCGTGATTCAGGCTTCGGTGACATCACCGTGTGACGTGTGTACGATGTCGCCACAACTAACCCATTGCTGGTTCTGGTTGGTTTGATTTTATTATTTTGAATATCTGAAAATGTGAAATATATTGGACAAAGCATGTACTAACTGGGATAACCACTTAAACATCTGTGTTTTTGCAAATAAATAATTATCACTACATAGTATAAAACAAAGTCGCTATTTTTGTCCGTCTGTTTGTTTGTCTGTTTGTCTGTATGCTTAAATCTTTAAAATTACGCAACGGATTTTGATGCGGTTTTTTGTAATAGGTAGAGTGATTCAAGAGGAAGGTTTTTATGTATAATACATGCATATATTCCCACGAGAACGGGATTCACGCGGGTGAAACCGCGGGCGGGCCGCTAGTGTATTATAAACGAAGAATCACAAATTATGAATTCGTTCATATTGTGAAGAATATAGGTCTTATTCTAGCCTACTGCGAATTTGCAGACTTCACAACTTGTTTAAGAACATTGGAGGACTCAGATGTATGGAGGTTTCCTCATGATGTTTTCATTCACCGAAGCAAGAGACAATTTGTAATAGGCACATAATTTTAGTAAAATTTAATATTATTTTGCTTTTGGGACCGCAACCTTAATTCATTATATAAAATGCCATTCGAATGGTAAAAAAGGCTATAAAAAAAAGATTAAAAACCAAAGATAGTAAACCAGTGGTCCTATTCTAAAATATCACTGTTTTTACCAAAGAACATTCCTAAAAACACTTTGTAGGAAGACATACTAAATCCTGCATCTAAAATCCTTTGAAGTGAAATGTTATTTACACATATTTAAAACACCGAGCCTAATTAAATTTACGTCGCGTTTTGACTTTACGCCAGGAGTTTGTTTGAACCTTTGATGTCAGTAACCAAAGGCAATTGAAAAGGCAAATATAGTAGGATAATAAATTCCGGGTAGAGCTTTAACGACAAAATTTTGTTAATGTCAAAAGCAAGTCAAAAATTATGTGAAACACAAATGAGTGGTCTCACCGCACACTTGTAGGTGGTCATCGCCCTTGCGAATTAGAAATGCCATGGGCGATACTGGCGTTAACGTTTTACAACCCGCCCACTACTGAGCACGGGTTTCTCCTCGTTATTGAGGAGGCCTAACTTAAACAAAGCCTCTCACAGTACACAAAGAGTAGATACTCAATTCATGTTTTTGTAAAAGGCCAAAGTAAAACATCAAAGATGTGGTACTTCGTTCATTTCCTTATTGGTACCCCGTTCATTCTTCATTCAAAGAAATTAGGGAAAGTTATAAAAGAGGTTACTTTCAAAGAACCTTGTGTTTACGTAAGTATGTGTACATAAATTCGAACAAAACCAATTAGTTTGGGATCGTAAACCATCACAACTTTAGTTTGTTATGAATAAAAACTAAAAAGTAAGTTATAATACGAAAATACTTTTTAAAAGATTAAAGCTATGTATTTTAAAACCTGGCTATGTTGAAATGTGGATGGGAATAGCTGCTAAACGATATTAAATAATATTTAAAGATCCTTAAATGGTCATTTGAAATGAAAAAAAATTAAAGAAAACCTACCACTTTAAAATATCTGTTCAGTTTTCTCCGCTTTAATTTTTTTCGTTTTGTTTTTGTTTGAATGTCAGCATACAACATTTTGATAATTTAATGACTTTAGCAATAATCACAATATTAGGACAAATCAATTGTCATAAAGGATCATCAAATTCGACTCTCATGTAGTTCTCTAGATCGCTACAAAGTAGGTAATATTTAGATACAGCCTTGTAAAGCCATCTTTTCTCCTGTACGTCATGCAAAAACCCACAAGAATTTACTTTGTACTTATGATGATCGTGATTAAATTAATATCAATTTTTGGAAATTATTGGCATTTCGATTTTAAAATAATAAAGTAACTCTGATTGAAATGAATGGATTGTTTAATGAAATAAACTCTTTAAGTATATATAATTATTTATTACACGTTATTATTATTATTACGTTGTATTAACATAAATATAAAGTATAAAAATATTGGCACATATTATTAAGTCAAGATAGATAATATTTAGGTATTCATATAGATATTATTTATTAAACGTTGTAATTATTCTTCTGCAAGCCAAATGTCGGATGTGCAATCGCCACCAGGGTATCTGGAAAAAATATTTTAATGACTATTTGGGTCTTTAATTTTTTAATTTTACGAGCTGTCAAATGTGCAAAAGAAGATCTAATGGTACTTAGCCACTTGAACTCAGTTAATATTTCGATCTGGATTACCAAAATGATACCGTTATTTCTTACATTTCGTTTCTGATCAATGGATTTTTATGTAACTAACCATGAAAGAAGAATATCAGGAATAGATTTACTTCTCACCTCATCTCATGCGGCAGTACTGGACCGTTAGGTTCTTTGCCGAAGTCAATGAGGAAATCAGGGTCTAACTTCATACCGCCATTTATGATGTCCACGTCTAATTTGACAATCCAACCACCCTGTGAAAAGTCATTGATTTAATAATATTGAGTCAATAATTACAAACTATAAGTTTTATAAAACAGCACATAAGTTATTATTGAGCGTGAGAGCAATAGCACTTCAAATATGTTATTGCGTTTCTATTTTATTTTATTTAAAAGGTACACCGCGTTCCCAAAATACAACTTCACTAAACAATTTCTATTTGTTCTCAAATTATTACCTCTTCAGCCATCTTCGGATAGAATTGTTTATCCCACGGGGAGTAGAGTGAACTTGACACGTACAATCGTTTTCCATCTAGAGACAATTGCAGCATTTGAGGTCCTCCTAACAATCGTTTACCTTTAATAAACACACGCTTCGCTGGCTCCTACACGAACAAAAAGTAATTCACAATTCAGTTGACATACAAAAGTTGCAAGGTTAAAAGGGCAAAGCGGAAAATATATGAGTTCTAAAATTACTTTAACGACTTACAAAAAGTAATGCTAGTCACAAAAACAATAATATAACAAACGACGGAGAGCAGGGCTCAAATGAAAATAGTGACGCAGCAAAAACATTTGTGAGCAGTCATTAGACGTTAATTTAGAGTGTTAATTTGTTTTAACTGGAAAGAGTTGAAGTTTTACCTTTAATTCCTTATCTTCAACAACAGTAAGTCCATAATTAGCAATTTCTCCCCCCAAATGTATTTGTCCGGTAAGTTTTGGATTCTCAGGGTCCGATATATCATATTGTCTCACATCCCCGTGCAACCAACAGGAAAAATATAAGTACTTATCATCCAAAGAGAGAAGAATATCCGACATGAGACCTAGGGAAAAAAAGTTAATGGAACTGTCATGTTACCCTGAACAAAGCAAAAGATGAAACAACGCAGCGAATAACAAAGTATAATAGAAAGATTAGAATTTAATCTCAAACAAGTCAGAAGCAGACTACTTTAGATGAACCGAATGACTAAAGTAAAAAAAAACATGAACATGCAAATTTAATTTACATTATCTATCAAAACTTGTTGTACGACAGAGAATATTGTCATAAAGAATTAGTATATTTAAATGAATACATTACGTAACGTTACCATTTAATTTGGTTTCCACGCCATTTTTAAGAACTGTCTTGGCTGGTATATCAATCAATTTATGAGTATTCCACTTGCCATCTCCATCTTTGTAGAACCTTAAATATGAACGCAATATTTATTTATTTATTTATTTATTTATTTATTTATTTATTTATTTATTCAATTAGAACGGCTGAAGCCAACTACACTAATGAATTAATCTTCCAAATTTGTGAAAATATAATGTGCAGCATTAACAATGACCACAGCACATTTTTGTACAAAATATTTAATACTGTACAGAATAAATTAAACATGTCTTCAACACAATTTTAATTGCTCGGCTCAGTTTTTCCCACAATGAGAAGGAATAAGACGTTAGGTACTTATTACCCCAGCATAGTCCGAATTAGCAGATTTCTTGCAAATTTGTGAAAAATTACGGAAGATATTTTATGACTTTCTTTCAATATTTTCTTTGCCCAAATATCGTCCAACAAATTAAACGTCTACTAATTTGGTTTCCGTTAAATTTGAAAATTAAGGGATTCCGTTATTTAGACTTGAGTAACTCATGTGAAATACTGATGATCCCAGCTGAGCTATCCCATTTCACCGTTGTCGTGTTACGTCACAACTCACAAATCTCTTACCTGTAAACGTTGGTTTCCAGAGCGCACCCAACAAATCCTACAGCGGATTTGGGATCGTGAAGGAATCTGACCTCTAAGGGCGCACATCCTTCTCTGCCTAAGTCTATGACTTCTTGCAACTCACGCGTTGACCATTTGTAAATATTAAGCGACGTTCCATATCTTTCCACGTTGGTTACATCTTCAGCATGAAAGCCACTATAAAAAATCGTTTATTTTATTATTCCAAACAGGTAGCAATGAATCTGTGCGAACATAAGTTTCCTTATTCAACTTTTATAGTGTCTGCGTTAAAATTAATGAAATTTCCATAATGTTTTAACGTAATGCGGTTTTTGGTATTTAGTGATGACGGAGAGACCTTTGTTCTTATAGATAATATAATTAGATTAATAACAGCCCTTCGTACATGACCTTTTATTGAATAATTTTACTTTTTAATTAAAAGAACTCTACAAAATTTCAAATAGACGAAATTTCTTTAAATTCAAATTTAAATAAATTAATGTTAAAGCACGCTTAGATGGTTTCACGTTCTATGGACGTACGCTACATAGTTGAATACTTACATAAAATATATTAAATATGCAGCACATATGAATGGCAATTTATTTATGTTTAATTATTATGTAATTTTGTTGTGCAATCAAAGTGTACTTGAATAGTTAAAATAAATACATTAATACATAATAATATGTATTTACCTTTTAAAATATTTTGGAGTGCCCCATTCGGAAGCAACCATTACATCATGATAGGGCTGATACCAAAAGTCGTATCCAAACTTTGCTCGTTTGTCTCCTTTAGTCCAAGTCCCTGTCACAGAATTTAAAATGAGAACGAATATCGACCGAAGAAAACCTCGCACTTCATTAAGTAATCTTTGCTACACGTCAACATATCCTCACCTGTCACTTTCAAAGTCTTCGAATCGACGAGCACGAAATCCCCCTTTCCGTTTTCGTCCTTATCACCCATCGTGGAAATCATGATTTCCCCGGTTGCCAGGCAGTGTGCCGTGTGCGGGAAACTGCAGTTGAATGACCTCATCTCGGAACCGTCGATTACCTGGTAATGAGATTTTCGACGCCATGACACTCGATAAGGGTGGAGACGTTTACTTTCAGGTTGAAATAACTTTCGAAGTAACATAATATGACCCCTCGAGGAAAACCATTACAGTGGGCAAATAACATTCTGCATGTATGTTACTTCGCTTGCTTAAAATGTAATTCATTTGGTTTAAACATGTACCTATAGAATCGTTTTTTGGAAGGATTTTAGATAGAAAACGGGCAAAGCAAGGTATTAGTGTAACACTTAGAAATTTATCGTAGATTCAAAACCTTCGTATAATCCTTTAAGAACACAATATCACAAAATTATTATTATATTTTAAATTTAATAATTTTGTCCATAAAGATTATATTAAATCACAGTTGAAAATGTACAGAGAGCAACATAGCTATACAAATATTAACGGCTGATGAGTCGAGAACAGTTTGAGTTCTGTGGTCAGAATACCCAAAGTTAGACGACAAATTGGAAATGCGATCATGAGTTCTAGTTCTGCGCTATTACCCTCGACAACTACATATGTGGGTTTGTCAATCAAAAATTTAACACCGTTGGTTATGTAGAGAGTAGGTATATGTGTAATGTCCGTTTTTAATATCCTTTATTTAAAACACACTCACTCATAGCCGGAGGGATTTCCTGTGTCAAGGTGAGATGGACCACATACACTCAGATCGGGTACGGTTTAAACTCATTGGAATTTCCGTCTTGCCGGGAATCGAATGCCGAACGTTTTTGTAATACTTTAATTATATTAGTAAGTATACTAGTAAACTCACCTTCACTTTGCTTCGGGAAACCAGTCCCTTAGTGGCCTAATACAGAAATTGTTAGGCGGGATTTTTTACACTTACACAACTTTTTATTATTTTTTATTAACCTATCGATATAAAAGCACTGTTTGTTATAGTCTAGTACCACAATAGGGTAAGGTTGCTCAAGTCGTACCACCGCCTAAGCTGATGTTGTCAATCGGAACTATTTAGTCAACCGAACACACGTAGACAAGGGGACGATGGCCGGCTGGCTTTCTTATGCAAAGATAATTAAAAAGTAAGTTTTTTACGTAGTCTTTATTATTTTTTTAACCCATTTGTAAGCTTATTGTGGCAGGAATATGATTCTCACCTTTTTTCTTCAATTTAAACGTTTAATAATACTGACTAGGCAATCGTTTAGGCATTCTGAAATAAAATCGTACATTTTTAGGCTATGGCGTGATTTTAATTTTAAACTTATAACACTCCGCTGCATAAGTCGTACCTGTGCCAAGTTCCTAAGTCGTACCTCCATGATTGTATGTATGAATATAGGTTTGTCTCCACTACGTATAAATCGGATGGATCGTAGTATATAATGATCACTCATAATAGGGAGACCTCAAAAAACAATATAAAATGCTAACTATTAATATTTTTATAAAATTAACGATATAAAATTTGTGAATTTATTATGTAAACAAATTAACATATTTTTAGGGTTCAATTGACTCTAAAGTACAGGATTAACCAGTTTTTCAAAATGTTTTATAATTTAGCCTATAAAAATTGTTATAAAAATTATTGTATGTTGAGAAAAATATTTTCTAAGTACGACTAAGGCTATAGGAGGTACGAATTAAGCGTCTAGGCGCCTTAATCGTACCGATGGAACAGTTTCGAAAAACGCTAAAATACCTGTTTTAAGTAAATTCAAATTTATATGATTGTTAGTAAAAAGATAACTAAATAAAGATTTAACATTTGCAGTAGATTTTGTTTTATTTCAATTGCCCTTATTGCTACAGTGATATTTCCTTAGGGGGTACGACTTGAGCAACCTTACCCTATATCAATGAAAACCACACCCAAAATGGGAAACCGTTTCTGATATTAGCATAAACAAACAAAAGACATAAATTATAAAAATCATTGTCTTTCCCTTTCATGTATAGACAGCGATAAAATTAACAGATTTATTAAATGTATTAATTTCCTCATAAAGCTTAAAACTGGATCGTACCTTCATCGCGTCGAATGAAAGGTGTCTTCTTTGGAATTCAAATGAAATTTGAATATAATTTAACAAACTTCAAAGCTTATTGAAGCCAGCTTAAAGGTCATGAAATAAAAGTATGAAACTTAATTATTTTTGGAAACCTATGCAAACTCTCACAACATCTGTTCGTAAATAGAACAAAATTATGCTCCGTGCATCATCACCACCATCATTATCATCATCGCAATCCATAACCATAAATTAATCATACACTAGGACAAATTTTAAAACTCCATCGACCTCCATACACCACACACTCGAGCAACGCACACACAAGAGTAGGCACCGTTTAAGAAACGGAATAAAAGAACCACTTTTTACCACTATTGAAAAGCGTTTCGCGTAAAATGTGCGTGAACGGTTTCTATGTGTATATGCTCGAGCGCGCAGTGTATGATTTTTTACATCTATTCAAGTGTATGATTTGTACCATAACTGTCTCACTACTCAGCATGGGTAGGTATCTTCTGACTGTGTGAGGGGTACAGGCCATAATGCATCACACAGGCCAAGCGGAGAACATCACGTAGATCTCTCAGATCTGTGAAAACCTGCACAGGTTTCCTCAGATCTGTCTGTCTGTATATTTGTCTGTGGTTTTCATAGTTGTATTTCTGGAGGTCTAATTTAAAACTGGTCCATGTTTCATATTTATCGTTATGAACTTGAGATATAAATGCAACTCGGAAGCAATGTTTCGACACTGTTTGAGAGCTAAATACTACTGTTCACCGGCCATTCTGACGCTCACAAATAATAGGTATACGATGTAGGACAACAAATAAGTTACTTACTGAAACGACATTCGAAACATACATAAAAGTAACTTCTCGAGTTTCAGTCACGATTCCAACAAATTTTATATGTGACATGTACCTACATAAAATTAATTTTACTTACAAATATGTACTTTCTGTAGGTACTTGGCTGTGGTTTCCAAGTATAAACTTGTGAACGGAGTGGAAATTGCAAAGCATAAAAAACGGGAAATTAAAAAAGTTTTGGGATCCGTTGACATGAAATTCCAGCTTTACAACTCCTTGTACACAAGACTCGGTATTCGGTAACAATTATTTACCTTATCATGTTCAACTTGAACATTTTTACACAAAATTTACTTTTGAAACTTTGGATTATAATTATTTCGCAAAGGCGTCTAAGACCTCTCTTTTTCTTTTTTCATTCTCACCAATAAAGTATTTGTAATAAACGGCCCGAATGGCACAATGGTTAACTCCCCGCGCGACCGCGGAACTGTTAAGAAGCAAGATCTGTACTCTTCGAATTTTAAATCGTAATAAAGGTTTTTTGCTTTAAAATCTACATAAAACTTACGTATTTGCAATGCTCAAGAGTGTTATGAAACAGTGACATTAAAACATTAAAGAAAACAGGCGTATTTCAAGTGTATTCAAACGTTTAAATTACCGGTGAACACAAAATAAAAGTGTAATAATCGAGAATACGCGAGTGCTGTGCAAGTGACTCATTGTCCACTGTCGTGAGTTCAATGAACTTTACTACACTGAAGGTCATATGTTGACCGATACTTTGCGACACCATACCAATAATTTCGTCGACTGGAGTAAAGCTGTCGTAGCGTAAAGTGCGTGACGACGAATGCAACGAGCTCCTGCTGACTTCGACGGTGTGCCTGAGTTCGAGTCCCGCCGCGGCCAAGACTTTTTTTTGCTTTTTGCTTTTTCCGTCTCGTATTTTTATTTTATTTCAAATATAATTTTAGCAAAATTTAATATATATTTTTGAACATTATTATTACAAAAATTTTTGAGCACTATTTTTTTTATAAGAAAAAAATATAAGTCATGAATCCTGGAAATGTAACGCAACGTGCAAAGAAAACCCCTCCCTTGACTTCTACCACTCGCCAAGTCGTTCCAAAAAGCTTAAATGTCGCAGATAACGTCAGTCATCATAGTTCACTTGATGAAATCAAGGACTACATTAGAGGGCTGCTAGAAAACCACACGGAGAGCATTAGACAGTCAATTGTTGAGGTTAAAAACGTGGGTTAAAAACGCCATCGAGAGCCAAAACCAACGTTTAGAACAGCTGGAGGCACGAGTTACTTTGCTGGAATCGAGAGCGGAGGTACCATCACCAACCGGTGCGCAAACCATAGAGGATACAGTTACGCAGCTACAACTTGAGCTAGCAGATCGAGATCAAGCAACGTTATCGAACGACATAGAGGTTATTGGCTGCCCGGAAGAAACAAATGAAAGTTGTATCCACGTTGTCCTGTCCATTTCAAAAAAAATTGGGATAGATCTCGATGAGAAGGATATTGTGTGTGCGGAACGAGTAGGACCCGCGCGGAAGGTGGTCACAGGCGGTCCTCCTGCATTCCCTCGACCACTCGCGGTCCGTTTGGCCCGCCGGTCATCGCGCGACGCCCTCCTACAAGCAGCGCGTACCCGACGAGACCTTAACACCGACGGCCTTCAACTACCAGGACCTACCAGACGTCTGTATATAAACGAACGACTAACAAAGTATAATCGACTTTTATTTAAACAGGCAAGAGCCTTAGTTCGTGGCGGCAAAGACTTCAAATACGTTTGGATAAGAGACGGAAAGATATTTGTACGTCAAGATCAAGGACAACCCAGATACAGGATACATTCAGATTCTGACATTGAAAAAATCTTTGGCAATCAATAATCCCTAGTTAACCGCTTCTAACTTATTTTATTACTCGTTTTTTGTAGATTACTTTTTTTAGTCTTTCTGTGTATTCTTATTGAATTCGACTTAAAAAAACTATTGTTTTGTTTACCACTTTTATAAACCAAAACCAGTTTCAACAGTGATATAGGTTAGTCACCCTTCTAGACATAACACAACACACATATTTACACAAACACAACACAAATACAAATATTTACATCTCATTCATAAATCTTATTGCACGTAAAATTACACTCAACTACACCACTTTATAAATTACACTCACATTTATACACTAACAAAACTTTACAAAATACAAATCACAATATCTTTATTGTTTCTTTTTTCGCGCAATTTATTTATTTATTTTAATATCTATAACCACTGAACATATACCATTATTTATATTTGTGTTTATGATTAATCAGAAAACGACCAAATATTACCTAAGACTCGGCCTACTGAATGCTAGATCCTTGAATACGGGTAAAGATGAGCTTCTTGTCACCTTTCTTACACACTCACCTGATATTGTGGCAATAAACGAAACATGGCTTAAAGTAGGAGAGGAAATTCTTGCACCAACAATCCCTAACTATAACTTTTTACATAGGGCACGACAAGGAAAGAGAGGGGGAGGAGTAGGTTTTTTTGTTAGGAAGGACATCAAGACAGCAGTAATAAAACACCCTCAGTCATCGTTAGAGCAGATGTGGGTAGAAGTAAAACTCCCAGGAGTAAATATAGCTTTGGGTACAGCTTACAGACCCGAGAACGTTGGGGTTCCGGAGGCTTTAGATGCCCTGGATGCATCCTTAAGTGCATCAGCTCACTGCGAACTAATTTGCATTCTTGGTGATTTGAATATAGATGTTTCCAGTGCGGACTCTCTAAAAGCTAAAAATCTTCTAAACTTTTGCCACCACCACAATCTCAATCAATTGGTTCAGGAACCAACCAGGATAACGGACACTACACAGACAATAATAGACCTTGTTCTAACAGACAAGCCACAAAAATGTAAAGGTATTAAAGTGATACATAACAACTGTTTAAGTGATCATGCATTAGTTCTAGTAGATTTGGATATCAAGAACCCCAAAAGCACCAAAAAATTTAAATTTCTTAGGACGTTAAAAAATATAGATTCGGATGTTTTTTATAAAGATCTAAATAGTATACCGTGGGATTCCATATGTAATTTAAATAATGTAGACGACATGGTGCATAATTTTAATCAATTTATAATAAATCTATTTGACATTCACGCTCCTATCCGTAAGATAATTATTAGAGATAAACCAAAACCCTGGATTACTGATGTAGTAAAAATTATGATAACCTTGAGAAATGATGCTTTAATGAAAGTACGTAAAAACAAAAACTCTTCGAAAAATTACTATCGCAGCCTTAAAAATTTTGTTACAGCATCTATAGAACGAGAGAAGAAGGCATACTTTGACTATTATATTAATAAAAATATAAATAAACCCGCGTTTCTATGGAGAAACTTAAAAAATACTATCCAACTCGACACTAAAAATTTAAGTATCATTCCCGAGAATCTAAACGACCCGGAGAAAATTAACGAACATTTTCTGACATTGCCATCATTTATTCCTAATTCAGACCAGACGACAAATACAATTAGTACCAATATACAAACAGACAATTTCCTAAATATAAAACCAGTGACACAAAAGGAGGTGAAAAAAATCATCTATAATATAAAGACAAAAGCATCAGGATTAGATGACATAGATATTGACATGATTAAGATGACTCTAGAAGTGACTCTGCCTACCATTACAAAAATTATAAATAAGTCAATAGAATCAAATACATTCCCATCATGCTGGAAAGAGGCGAAGGTAAGGCCAATACCGAAAAAGAACAACGTAACTGAATTGAAAGATCTGCGTCCTATCTCTATCCTGCCTGTTCTGTCTAAGGTCCTGGAAAAAGTTGTTCTAACACAGGTACAAGAATACGTAGAGCACCAAAAGGTAGTGCCAAAGTTCCAGTCTGGCTTTCGTAGAGGTTACGGAACAGAAACTGCGCTTCTCAATGTAACTGATGACCTTACTGAAGCCTCGGATAAAGGGATGAGCAGCGTAATGGTGCTTCTTGATTATTCCCGTGCCTTTGACTGTTTGCAGCCAGATCTCCTATTAGCTAAGTTAAAATATTACGGCTTCTCAAATAACACTTGCAAATGGTTCCAGTCATTTTTGACACATAGAAAACAAAGAGTAGTTATTGAAGACAGAAATGGCGAACCTAAGGTATCAAGTATGAAAACATTGGAAAAAGTTGTACCACAGGGTTCATTATTGAGTCCTGTGCTATTTACTATTTTTACTGCTGATCTTCATACACACATTAAACACTGTAAATACCATCTATACGCGGATGATACACAATTATACTACTCATTCGATAGTAAGGACACAAGAGAGGCTGTAAACAAAATTAACGAAGATCTTGGAAATATTCAATCATGGTCAAAACATAACTCCCTATGTCTCAATGCAAATAAATCACAAATGCTGGTATTAGGCACAAAAAAGCAGATCAATAAGGTACTGGAGAATAAAGTTGATATTAAAATTGACGATGTCGCACTCGAGAGGGTCAGTTCAGCTCGTAATCTTGGTCTTATTCTTGATGGCGAGCAAAAATACGAGGAACACATAAATAATAAAATTAAAACTGCGTTTTTTAAACTTAAGACACTGTATAAAATCAGAAATTATATAAGCGAGAAACTCCGTGTGCTTTTATGTGAATCCCTGATACTCTCCCAATTTAACTATTGTAGTTCTATTTACGGTCCAAGACTTTCGGCAAGTACAGTTAGAGCGATACAAAGGGTACAAAATGCATGTGTACGTTTCTGCTACAATATTGGTAGAAGGAATTACATTACCCCAATTTTAAATGACCAAGGCATTTTGAATATGAGTGGAAGAAGAGAACTTCACTTCGCCTGTGTTACTCAGAGGGTGATATGGAGCAAAAGGCCTGAGTACTTATTCGAGAAACTAGTATGGGTCAAAGACGTGGCAATACGAAACCGGCGTAAGAAGGATCTCTTAATGTTGCCCAGTTATAAAACTTCCAGATGCCGTGGCTGTTTCAGTTTTTCTGCAGCAAAAATTTGGAATGATTTACCTCCTCCAATGAGAGTTAAAATGAGCTGCGAAACTTTTAAAGGTAAATACCGATTGGCTCTGTTAAAAAAACAAAATGCTGCAGAAAATCTGAACCATGCCTACTGGAAACATCTCGACCTCAAAAAGTTTTTCTAATTATATAGATCACACACACACCCACACACATACACATGCATATACATACATACACACATACACATATACAAACACACACATACAGAATTAAGGGTGACGGACGATAACACAATTTATCTATTTATTTAAGTTTTTTGTTAATTTTTAGTCATTGTCAATCACAATTGTAAAGTGGTACTAATCTTAAAATAGTTTAATCTTGTTTTGTTTGTTTTTTAATTTATTGTTAAAACGTTTGTGGGAGCCGGGGATAACTCAATTCTACTCCCGCCCAACAGCATAGGGATAGGAAGTGGCTGAAAAACAGCGCTGCATTAGACTACGGTCCTATGTCAGCACAAGCTGAGCCACATCCTTTTGCCCACCTTATGTTATTATTTACTGTGTACTTTTCTTTGTAAGTGTTGTGGCAATAAAAGATTTTATTATTATTATTATTATTATTATTAACATGCCGGATCGCTGTTCCGAGGGTCCTGGGTTTGATTCCCAGCGAGGCGGCAATTTGAATGATAAGTTTAAATTTCCATTCTTGGTCTGGGTGTCTTGTGTGTTGTCCATGGCACCCACGAAACAGGGAATCCTAGTGTGGGGCTATGAGTGTGTAGCGTTATTATTTATTTATTTATTCATTAACACTAGAAAGACGGGAGCAGTCATTTGACCGGATTTTCAATTTTAAAGTTTGCTTATTCCAAAACTTTTTGACTAAGTTTACTAATAATTTGTGACTTTTATTATTATGAATAAAATCTTAAAAATACATGACCAAAACATTCTCAGTGTTTTTGTTTACTGTTTAAAATGCTGTTATACCTACAAAGACGGCGACAGTCATTTGACTGCTGTAACCTAAGTAGTGTTTATAATTGTAATATGAGGGTATTATTGTAAATATCTAAATGGTTTTGTTTTATTAGTCAGTCGCTAGAGTGACAAGCTTCATATTGTACGTATTATTTAAAATATTGTGAATAAATTAGTGTAAAAATGTCTCGAAGACTCAAAAATAACGAAATACTTCATTTACTGCAAAACCTACTTGATGATGAGTGGAAATGTGAATCTGAAAATGCAGAAAATGACAGTGATGATGACATTTTGTTCCCTGCTGTTAGTTCGAGCTCTGATAGTGCAGACTCTGACCCAGAAGATCAGGTACCCCTTTCGAATTTACGTTACATTAGCAATAACAATAAACGTGTTCGTGGCAAGAGTAGGGGGTCACCTTTTGCTTGCCAGTACTGCTCACGAGCAGGATTGTCATTACACGGCCACAGACGCGACCTCATGGGCACTTCAGACGGTATCAACTCCAACTGATCATCGGCCTTGACAGAATATTATTACTGAGCAAGTAGGACCTACATCACTTACAAGAAGGAATTTCAAAGGAAATGTAGCATATGCTTGGAGATGCATGGATGGCTGTACAAGTATTTCTTTACATTTTAGATCTAGTAGGAATGAATTCTTACATTTTATATAAAAAATTGACAGGAATAAATATAAAATGGAGAAAATTTATTTTGGATTTAGCGAATGCACTTAGTGGAAAATAATGAAATGGAAATAGGACTTTTTGGTTCTGAGCTTTTGTGTGTAGAACCTATGCCTTCAACTTCTCAATCTTCGTTGCCGATCATCCAGGAGAATCAAAAAAGGCAAAAGTGTTATATTAGCAAAATGTCAAAATAAAACTAACAAAGTAGGCTATTATTGTGAAAAACCACTATGTGGTTCTTGTAATAAAATTAAAACTTTTAAATGCAAAAACTGCGATTAAATATTATATTATGAGTATTATATGACGATCAGTAAAGTTGATTGTACCATTATTTATATTAATTAAGAATTTTCTGAATATGAGTACTTGCAGTCATTTGACCGGCCGCCGTCTTTGTAGGTAGTTAAATTTTGCCGTCTTTCTAGTGTTAAATGGGTGTTTTCGTTACAACTTGGGTGTCTTGAATAGTAAGGGCCACTCACTCACATTTAATATGCAAATCCACAAGTGTAGGACGAGCTTGGCATATGATTATGTAAGATTTTTGACAATTCCTGGTTTTTCGAGGTGTCAAAGCTGTGACATTTGGTAATACATCAAAGAGCGAACCTCGAATATTCGCGTAGTTTGCCAAACATTTGTGCAAACATTCGTATGTTGTTCAAACGTTCACGATGTGAATGACCGCGGTAGGAATGGGTTCAAAATCATTTCGTCATTGGTTCATTCGGATATTTACTTCAGTGTAACAGTGTCACTACCAAACGTGACAAGTGGTGATTGCTCTTGAGAGACATTTTCCCAAAATAATGATAATATAATAATCATGATCGGTCTGACAAGATTAAATGACAAAGAAGAAGAAGAATAAGTTCGTATGTTTGTACGAACGTAAATAGATAATACATTACCTTATGCAACTCCGGTTTCCGAGGGTCAGTACCGACGTCTATAACGAAGATGTTGCAGGAGTGAAGACCAGGTAAGATCAGGAAATCTCTCTTGAGCTCAGGCTTGTTATAGCAGCTAGAACATACGTTCCATCCGCTGTGGTGAAGCTCATCTCCGACACTGCCTGTGTAGGTTCGATGGATTACCTAAGAGCAGAAAATAAAAATATTAAAATACAAAATATAGCTAGGTTTGACAACCTTAAAAAAAGGAGGTTGTAAAATAATCTATATATTTATTTACGCATGTAACATCATTACTTTTTAGAGGGTCGACTAATTTTGATTATTATTTTTATTTCTCGTTTTTGAGTTGTCACTCAACTGACGACCTGACGAGTAGTTTTTGAGTAACTCTGATGAACAGATTTTGACATGGGCAATGTTGAAGTCTGTTATTTTTGTAGAACAAGTTCATTATTTGAAGTCGGTTAATAAAAACAAACAAACAAAGCAAAATAAAGTGGCCCTCAGATAAATCAAATCTGGCCTATGCGAAGTAGACGAAACGTTGCAAAAATCTTAGATCAGTTAGTTATTAAGAGCTAGAATAATTTAGGTACTAGGGATTGTAATACTAATTTTATACAATTGCACGTTTCTTTTGAAGCCCCATCCTATCCCATCCCATAAAAGGAGTTATTCCAGCAAACGTAAGGGTTTTACCGAGTTTATGAACTTTCTTTAGTTTTTGTTAGCCTTTGCTACACAGATACAAATCCCGTCAATCCCCAAATAAATCCCAGCTCCCGATATTGCATTCCTGTCTAACCACGCTCGAATCTAGCAGGATTACTGAGACTTTATTGCTACCAAAAGAACTACATATTGGTACCTACGTATTAGAGGTTTCGGTGGAGACATTAATTATGTTAAGACGTCCTTTTGCATTTTGTTCATTCTTTTCTTGGATGGCACTTGACAAGAATAGCGATAGATTCAACTGTTGGTCGACTTAAATTTTATTGTTGGTTTTATATTCTTGTTTGTTTCTTGTTATGTGTATTTACAAAGGAGCAGATAATTAAACTGATGATATAGAATTGAGAAACACAAAAGACAAAAGAAAAAGAAGAAAAAAATTAACATAATATACTGGATTCGGAAGAAACTTTGTTTCATGCCCGATATATTATGCAATACAATATCTTCATCCAGATAATTTGAACTATCTGGTACAATGTAAACCAAATTTATGGGGGTTCAAAAAAACGATGAAGCACTTCGAGAAGAGGTAGGTAGTATCCTTTTGCCTCGCTCAGCTCGACTTGGCGGGGGCACGACCGTGCCTCCAGATCGACCCACATGCCGAGTATTGCTACTATAATATCTCTAAACTTAATTTGTCTTGAAATAATAAAAAATGTGTGAACGAATAAATCATTTTAAAGCGGGCTACGTTGAAACGTAATAATAATATTGAATGAGGCAATAATGTTATAATTTTTATCAATTTTATCTCCTGTGGTCAACAAACACTGTTAATAAATCAAATAACATTAATTTCATTTATATACATTATTACCATGTAAATTCACTTTTCGAGAGTGCCAACGACGTTTTAAATTTCAATTTGCTTACAATTTAAACATGAAATGAAGTCTAGATGCTTTTATTTTCTAGTAGTTTACCCTTTCTAGTGCTGTTTGTAAAGTAAAATACGGCTTCATTTTACGAAAAAGGCAAAAATTATATGAAACGTGCTTATATGCGAGTGAAGGGCTGACGAAACTTACAACATTAATTTATTTTCACCACATACCTATTTTCTTTTATAACAGAGCTTACTGGTAGCTTAATTATGCAGGTTCCTCTTAAGTTGTCCGTAGTAGGGATACCGTAATTGTGGACGAGCTGCAATTACTTATCTTTATGGGACTCGTTTATATTTTAATTGGTTTTAACCATAAACAACTGGCAAGAGTAAGAAGCTGAGGAGTTAAACCAGTTCAAATGTTAATAACGCGGTGGCTTGCGTCGATCTTAAGTGAGTGCCAAAAGAATGCAACTGTGGGCACAGTCGATAGCAGTTGGATGAATGACCCCTAGTGGCCATAATTGCTTGAGCGCTTCCTTGAGTGAAGCCGTGACTTCGAGCGCTATCAAAACTCCTGATACTTGGTAAGGTTACTAACCGGCAGCGTTTTAAACTCCAAAAGTCTGGACCTTCTCAATGATGGCTGTTGGCCATTAATGGGTTGAATGCAAGTGTAAAGTACCAAACCTGGCTGTAAGTCGGAGACTTCGGATCGACGTCGACAGTAGCCATATAGTCTTGCTTTGTTTGATCTGGCTGCACGCACACGACGTACAGGAGCTCTTCCCTCGGACCATTTTTAAAAGCATCCAGTGGCGATGCGTACCCCGGTCCACCTTTACCTAAATAAAAATAAGACGCACTTAAAGAATAATAATCATCATCATCGTAAACAAAACAGATGCATATGCAAGCACTGGCTCGCATATGCATCTGTTTTGTTTACATGGAGTGTCATGTTTAAGTCTCCTTATTGGGCGAGAAAATAGCCCATAGCTACTCACTACTCCCCGGTGGTTGGAGACCTGCTTAAGTCGGAAATGCTGGCCAATAATAATTATCGAGCTAGACACTTATGAGTGTGAGTACATCTCGCAGATGTGCAGGTTTCTTCACGATATTTTCCTTCACCAAATCATGTAATAATTCATCCAAGGATTTAATACATTGATTGATATTTACCTAGTGCTTGCGTTAGACGTGTCTATGTATTTTCAATCCTGTGGTCTAGCCCACAGAATTTAGTACCTAATCGTGTCAGGTAATGTCTGCATATAAATTAGTCCTTTGTTGGGTATAATCCCATCAACCGTCATTGTTTATTAGTTAAAGTAATTATAGCCTAACTTGAGAGATTACGTGAGGAACAAGCAAGACCTCAGCATTATTAGGTTAACCAAGATGAACAAGTCTAGAGAATTTGTTCAGATTGTCATAACTTTACTTAACAGTCATTATTTTTGATTTTGAAAATATTACGATATATTTCTTGACACGTCAAACTAAATCCCCAATAATATAAATAATCAAACTAAAGTCCCAAAAAAGCTTTCTGGAAAAAGGATGCGTAGTCTTGATTGACGTTCTTTGTACAAAAAAGTAACTGGTAATGTAGCAGATACTTAATTATAATGCTATGGCATGAAGGTTAGAAATAAGATTATTATTAAGTAGGTATCTAAGATGTTATGTTCAGCTTTGCGTGTTCTGTCAGTCACTCAGTAACGGAGGAATTTTCAAGTTCCCTCCGCGTAAACCTGTGAAGGCCATTAGGGCCATCAGGAACTATCAATTCCCAAAAAAATACAACCGCAATGAACGGTAAATTTTAGTGGCCGATGTGCAGTTTTACCTCGGGAGATCTTGCTTGCTGCACAAAAAGAAATCCTATCAAACACGCAAGGAAGACAAATTGTGGGGAGATGGGCCCTTGAGGCGTTGTATGAGGGAGAAGCCGGTGTGTTCACATCAGATTCCGATACCTCCATATGCGAACGATGGCTCACAAGGGGATTTAGATGAATAAAAATCCCATAAAATCTTGTTGCCTCCCTAAAGAGGTCGAGTATATTTAGAAGATTTGACTAAAAAGCCCTTGTCACAAGAAATCCTTGTCACTTATAAAATACGTCTACACGAGTATCCGTTTATTATTTCTTAAAATCTCGTCTTCACATTAAAATTACCGGTAAAGTTATACCAATCTAGCTTAAGGTTCTGTATTGTTATTTTTTGTCTAAAAACAAAAGACAGTAATAAACAAACATACGTTCAAATTTCTGAGCTAGGTTTCCGTATAGATACAGGGGGTAGCTTGGACATTAAAAAATTAAATTGCGTGTACTTATGTACGCGCGTAAGAAGTTATACTTCTTTGGCATCATTAAATAATAAATATTCAACGTTAATAATTTCATAATATTTAGTATTAATTATACTTACTAAAAAAAATTGGTTGTCTGTAAAGTCGGTTTACTGACGATAGTTGAACGTGACAACGTCTTAAGAAAATACTGATGGAATGGTAGCATAATCACTAATAGTCATCCTAAACTATCTTTGAATACTTAGTTATAATTTATTTACTGTTATATTGCAGTTAAAAACCTTTATTAAATATTTTACCAAAAAGACTAGTCGTTGCATACCGTATAACGAAACATTAATCTTTAGCTAGTCTGTGCATATTATGTCATGTCAATGTGCCACAAACAAGTCAAAACAAACCTGGCTGGTTATAAATAATTTCGATAAAAAAGCATAAAGAGACGTCAGAGTTACATTGACAAAGGCCAATTAGTGGTTTAGCCGGCAACTTCATACTGTTAATTCGCGCCTAACTTCATACTGTTAATTTTTGTGTTACAGATGCGCGCGCATCGTAAAATTTGACTCTCATGATTTTTCCATAACGCGCCTAAAGAAGTATAACTTCAACAAATACCGATGACCTGAAAATCAAACCCAAAGCACTTCTTACGAATCTGCTTTTGGCTAGACGATACAAACATCTATCAGCCTGTACGCCATTTGAAGGATCCTGGGTTAGATTCCCAGCAAGATGGAATTTGAATAGTGACTTTAATTGTCTGTTCTCGATCAGTCATATGTAACTATGAGTGCGTGGCGTTATTTGTTGAGTTAAAGTTTCAAGGAATTCCATAGTAAAATAAAAACAACTCCAAAGCAGGTTGGATACATAATGTGAGAGTAATTTATCATTCGTGTCTCTAGCGAGACTTTAGAACAACCTGAACAAACGGACTTCTAAAACGATCCGTACTTTAATCTCACTGTTTACAAGGAATTCAGATTCGAAAACCTCTCAAAGGATTCCACATAGTATAAATCGGGATAGCCAACATTTCCTCTAGATAAATCTTGGCTAGAAAAGGCAGATCGGTTTTGCCTCACTAAACTCTGTGCTGCCCACCTGAATTGTAATGTACATTTTTTACTTCGAATTCCTTCGTCACTACCTACGCTGCCACGCTGTACATTGTATTTTGGCTTCTTTAGTTTATTATGAATGGGGTATGGTCATTTGGTTTGGTTTAAACGAACCAATATTATGCAAATTTTGGTACCTAATTAAACAATTTGCCCTGGCATCAACATCAACTGTGTTCTGGAAGTACATTTTTAATTACTTTTTGCGTCTGTTTTAAGTTTATTACGATAAGGATCCTTTCCTTATCGTTTTTTATTAGTTGTGTCAAAACCATTTAGAATCAGTCAATAATTGCATTAATTTGTCCTTACTTTATTACATTAAAAAAACAAATATGTTTACAGTAAATTAAAGCTTTTACATTGCTACTTTTACTTTTTATTTTTACTTTTTTACTTTTTTTTCATATTCTCTCAGCCCGTTAAGCCTGTCCTTATCTACCTACAGTTGCACTTTCGGAGTTTAGCACCCCTGGACTCCATGAGGGGTAATTCCGAAAATCAAAGTGATCAAAAATATGTTTCGGCTAACTAAAAAGAATATCAGTTTTTATTTTACAGCGGGGCAAAGTCGTATGTTAATGTAGTTTACATCCTAAATCTCAGCTCAAAAAAGTGACTTTACGGTATCATTCGGAATTACCCCATGCTATTTCGGAATTACACCTAACAATCTAAAATAAATGCCAATTTTTAAAAGCTTGTATTGACGAAATGCATTAATATTTTAAAGAAAGGTTTACCAAAAGAAGTTTGGCATATATTTCTGTGAATGAAACTTACACAAGTTGTTAATAAATTTTGCTGAGTTCGAAATAAAATAAGAAGTTAAAAGGATTGCACCACCAAATTAGGAAATAAATCGGAATTACCCCAAAAAACCTTACTTATACTTTTGTTATATTTTATATTCTTTATTCTTTTCGGCGAAAAATATAACCGAGAGACCGTCTAATGTACAGTTTCTTTATGATATTTAGAATGCTAGTAATCTTGTAAACTCAAGAAATAAGTTATACGAAGCGAACTGAGGAAGGGTAAGGTTACTTGTCCGAAATATAACGTAAAATAAATTATACGCGAGAAGTGAGTTTGACAGATTTTCTGCTCTAACTGTAGTAGATCTTTTATTTTGCTTATCGCTTGACACGGATGGATAGGTTTCTTAGAGATGACAAATAGGATTTAGAAAGGGAGCAGGGAAAGTTACTGACGCGTACGTTTATTTTGAATCAAAATTGGGTTTGTATAACCCTTATCTTTTATATATTCTTTTTATTGTCGGTATAAAGAAGATTAAATTCTTCATCTTTTATAAGCATATTTATTTTTATGTATTTTACTTCATTTTAAACGGAGTAAAGGTTTTCAAGGCCTGTCCATAATTACTGTCAGTTGCTTACTAAAAAGGTACCATCATTCCAGATGTATTGATTCGAGTACCACAGACAATTCTTAAATTTTGTACTAGCTTTGTCTGCGCAGCATTGCACAAATTTGCACGTTGCGTAAAGTTCGAAAAGATCGTTAATATTCGTGTAATATTTTGCATCGAATAGTCGAAGTTCTGAAATTCTTGAAAGCTTAAGCTTTTAGACTTTAGGTTAAAAAGGTATACCCAAATAAATTGTGATGCAATATTATTAAATATCACGTTCACGTTCGAATATTCGAGTGTTGTACTGATAAGCTTGAAGCGATTTATCTGTAGTCCCTACCTATAATGGAACTGTAACTGAGTGTTGTGTGTAATGCATTCTTTGCAATTCAGCATAATTTTTTATATTATTTATTTGGGAAAATTATTGGTTATGAGTTATGACATATACTTATTTACGAAGTTCCTTATCACGCGAGTGGAAGCTACAGAATGTCATAGATGCGTGCAAAGTTTAGTTAGTTAGTTGCTATTGCAGGTACCTATTGTAACTTCAAACTAACATAAATTATTTGTTTCATAGTTTAAACTTTTGATCAAATTAAAATGTTAAATTGCAAGAAACCTGTCAAAAATTTTTTGACATACACACAAGAATACAGTTTTAAAAACGAGTCGAGGGCCATATTTCACGCTCAACGATCCACATTCGAGTGTTTAAACTCTGATAAGAGATAAGAATTGCAATAGATTTATTTTTAAATTTGTTCAAGAAGTTCGTGTATTTCAATGACCTTCCAGTAGCCGCTAGATAGCAACTTCATGTGTGCTGATATCATTTGGTATAGTCCGTGACATTCGATTGATAAACTGTTTTATTTTTATGATTGCTGCATCCGTTGTATCATTTTTAATACACTTATTGTGTTATCCGCTTAAACCCTCTAATTTATTTAGCTCTTTTTTGTAATTTTCTGTCCTGTTTATTTTGTTAGATGTTCAGCATCTATGGCTGAGCTCTTCGAAATAGGTACGACCATAACGGATTTTTAATGTGCATCTATCGTCTCGTAATTACTGGGACAAATATCGGCTTACGCTATTAATACAACATACTACATATTATATACTTATATTACTTTAAAATGATTAGGCCTTGTTACAAATCCACTTAGTAAATAAAGCTACATCTGAAATGAAGAATCTTTCTTAAGGCTCACGTGCGTTGAGGTCACACATCAACCTATACACTTTTCAAGTTTATTTATTGAAGAAATAAAAAAATTCAGTTTCCAAAATTCTAAAAATTATGCTCTATATGCTCTGTAGCTGTAGCTTTTTGGCTTAGTGGTTTCAGCTGTGCTTTATCTTAGTTGGGCACCCAGTAAGGAGAATTTAGAGAAGCAAAGTTTTAAATATTGTTGACTTTAATTATGTAAATACCTACTTACTAACTAAATATGTTATTGAGTAAAATAAAAATATTTGTTTATTATAATCGCGGGCAAACAAGAAGACGTGCAAATAAGTGGCGCATGAGCATCAATGACATGGATGCATTAACAAGTCGTTGCTGTCTAAAAAGAAGGAAGAGAAAAAAAGAAAATGAGTAGGTAGGTACTAGTTCTCCAATTCTCTCCTGGTCCAGCGACCTTTCAAAAGAGATGGAATATAGCAGTATCGATGTAACACCATACATCCTAATAACAAGTCCTCCTCAACAAGTCATCCTAATAAGTAAGTATGATACATGCAACGTACCGTTTTACTATTTAATATTGTGAGACAGTTGATAGGTACGTTTATTCATTTATGCTCTAAAATCAAAAATCATCTACCTATAATCAATTTTTAACTTATCTATAATCAATAGTAAAATAACTTAATATTAAATAAAGAATACTTACAACACGCCATAATCAACTAATATAATTCCAATTGACACAAACGCAAATAAACCGGTCACTATAAGAGCTAGAGTACAAATGTGTGACTGCACGCATACAAATTATTATGATCCGGCACGTCGTGTTTACATTAGGTGTCTCTTTCTGACACATGCGCAAGCTGTGTATAGAGTGAGACGCACGCCAAACAAACGGCAGAGCTATGTCTGCGTACAGATTTAGCATAGAATTAGAATTACCAACGTGACGTGAATATACAAAAACATTAATAAAATAATTCTATACTTACACATCATGGAAGTGATAATTTACATACATATAAAGTTTATACAATGGACATAGTCATAATAAGTATGTACTTACATGAAAACGTTAAAGTATAAACTATTTACACAGTACTAATTCTACCTACACAAGTACCTGTATTTAGCAATGTTTGTAGGCTAAAACAAAAACGAAAAAAGAATAAACTCTTATGTAGAAACAAAGAAATGAGCGAAATAACAACCATTCCAGTTCCTGTTTAAAATGTACGAGCAATGCTATAATTCTGGGTAAACTCGTGGGAAGCAAAGATACAGCCAGACCATAAAATAATATAAATAAAGAGAAACGTTATGATACATACGTGACTCGCAAAGAAAATGTCGAGTACTAAGCTTCGGCTTAACCCCCGCACGGTACAAATATAAAAGTTTATTGTCGAAGTCCGCGTACCCTATTTCATTAACAGTCATTGTACTTAACACAGATTAAAATTAATTATAGTCCAATTCTTTTTTCAAACTTTATCACTTTCGCAGTAATATTTTCCGTCTCCCAGACTCATACTTGTGTGGGTAGCTATCCTGCATGATACGTTTTAGACTAGAATACTGATGAAACTCATGCCGGATCGCAAAATGTCTGGTGATATTTTTGAAAAGAATATGCCACAGCGCTTTATCTTTGTCCTTCCACAATAAATCTGCAGTCTTCTCCTTAATCCTACGCATATTTTCCTCCAGTCTCCTAGCTTTTATTTCCATTTGTATGAGCGAAAGGGTCGTATTTGTCAAAAGCCGGTACAGGTATTCTTTTCTCGTTTTCCTCGGCTTCGGAACGGTCACATTTATCTCCGGCTCGTATTCAATGTAGTCAGGCTCTCGAATTTCATCTGCTTCACTGAGTTGCGACTGTTCGGCTTTAAATCTAAGCAGAAGGCCTGCGAAAATGATTGCTAGTCCGAAACTTATAAGCATCAACAGTTTGGCATGCTTATAAAACTGTTTCGATATAAAATTCATGTCAACTGCTTGTGTTACTGAACATCATTTGAATGCGATAAACAAAAGTAAAGTAAAGCAACAAGTCACGTGGTCGCGAGAATCGAATGCGACGCCCTCTCGCGTCGTAGGCGAAAACGACACTGGCTGAAATGAAAACACGGCGTGCGACGCACCCCACGAATTTCCCCAACGACTTTTCCTCTGGGATGTGAGAAACGCGGAATGTTTTGGATGCGCCCGCTACACACTGTTAATAAATGAGATGTTATTCTATTCAAAAGTAGGTAACATGGTTCTTTTTTCGTTTGATGCCTCTAAAAAATAAAATAAAGCTCAACTTACTAAAGTCATAACTAATTTAAAAGTTGATGGCTAGATAGTTGAATTCATTAAACTCCAACGACATGAATTTTATTCATGTCATGAAACCCATAGTACGTTCGCTTCGCTGGAATCCAAAGGGACTTGACTTTGAGAAACTTCACCATTGCCTTTATTTAATCCATTAACGGCTCACTACTGAGACTGAGAATGGGTTTCCTCACATAACCGAGGAGACCTAAGAGCATACTTTACCGCTCTGTAAGAAGATCTAAGTTCGTGCTGTTTACATCTAAATTACATACTTTGTATACAGGATTGGTGTTTCGTACCTCCCTGAACCAATAGATGCGTAAGTGGTAAGGGAGAGGGCATGAGCCGCGGTGACACTGGTAATGGAGTCCTTACACTGTATTACTAGTATTGGTTATTGACAGAAACTAGTTTACTTTTATTGTAATTGATTACAGATAACAAATGAAGTATTTGTATTGATTAATTTAATGTTTATTTTGCTCTGATTTATTTTCATTATGGCTAGTTGGGTAATGTGTTTATAATTGTTGGTTTGTAACTGATCGCAGTCTATAAGTAGGTACATGAACGATTATTTCACAAAATATATAAATTGAGCAATAAAATTATTTGTAGAATTTTTGCCTAATCTTATAGTCTATAGTTTTGAACGCGCTAAACTTCGAAAAGGCGGGATCGACTTTGATGCATTTTTTACTAATTCATTCGTAAACATCTTTAATTACATTATGACAGTTCTACAATTTATCATAATTTGAAAATATAGGTACGCTACGACTGTGAAATAAATCTTATGCTCCAAAATTTTTAAATTCATGTTCTGCTTCTATATTTCGACTGCGGTGACGAAAAGTACCTAACAAAAGTATCTTTACTGAGATGAACTTTTCTTCACCTCAAAACTTTGAATGTATTATGTACACAGATTTAACTATGAACCTAAGATTATGACCGTCTCTTAACTTGCGCCTTTTATCCCGACTGTGCGTCACTTTGAAGAAAATTTGTTTTGGTATAGAGACGACGATTTTAATGATTTTTAAATTAATTAACTTTCGTAATCATGCAAGTTTACTTCACAGTGATTGAAATATGGCATCTGCTGGGCACTATATTGTGAAAAATAATACATATTAAGTAATACTATTTTCATAGCCCCATACTAGGATCACAATTCATATACGGGCATGGATGCCAGGATGAGGATACCACGGTTAATAAACAAGACTAGATAACACACGCAGGCCTAGAAGATAAATTTAAATTCATCAATAAAGTTGGTTTCACTGGAATTCAAGTCTATATAGGATCCTTCAAACGTTTGACATGTGTCAACATGTCAAATTGCACCACGCAGTGGTTATTTCAAAACTACCGACTACCGATGTAGAATGGAATAGGGATATGAAAGTCGTCTCTTCATCAGGTTCGTAAATGATAATTTAAGATCTATTACGAGCTACGTTTAAGGGAGAGATAAAAATACTTTAGCTAAGCTAGCTAAGCTACAACCCACTAATGCTCCACTACCCCTAGGCCTAGAGGCCTTGAGCATACTCCACCACGCTGCTCCAATGCGGATTGGTGGAGGGGTTAGTGGCCAACCCAGTGTCGAAAGTTTTCAAGCCGCCCGAAGGCCTCCGACATGGCTTAACGATTGCTATCAATCGATAACAACCGGGACCGACGGTTTTACGTGCCCTCCGAAGTACGGAAGCGCTCAAGATATTTTGCCACTAGCGGTCACCCACACCCATCCGACTACCGACCGCGCCCACTGTTGCTTAACTTTGTCGACGCAAGCCGCCGGGCAATGAGCGCTTAACGTTACGTTACGTTACTTTACCTACAAGTATTTTTAGTTATTTAAGTTGCTTTATTGCTGCACCTCCTTAATAGACCCACTGCTGAGCGCTGGTCTCTATAGTTATTTATCACTGAGGAGGTCTAGAGTATACTCCACCATGCTGGTCCAGTGCGGATTGTTGAAGGCGTTAGCGGCCACCCCACGTATCGAAAGTTTTTATGCCTTCCAAAGGCCTCCAATATAACTTAACTAAATACCCGTGCTAATGCTACTTACTAAAGTGACTGGCTTTCTATAATAGTCCCTGCTCGGATATATTATGCTATTAACGAAATAACCAATTAACATTTTTGATCAATAATACTTTCTGCAGACTGAACTGTGCAACTTGAATTTTGTTGTGTCAGTTAGTTGTAGTGTAGTGCTTATGAGTGACAGCGGAAAGGTGATGCCTGCTAAAAACGTTTACCAGCATGGAAGAGTTCATAGGTATTTTAGAGTCTAGAACTATAGAATATAAACCGTCTCAATATTTTTTTTCCCATGTACACACATCAAAAGTGTCTAGGGATCAACATATATTTTTGCAATAACTTTTCTCCTGATTGATATTAATTAAAATTTTCTTTAAGGATTCATCAAATAAAGTGTTTTCGTTTGTCACAGTAACGATAAACCAAGTCACCTTTGCATTAATAAAGAAATTTGCCATTTTCCTAATAAAGGGATTTTTGACATTTGAACCACTAACATTAAAGTTCGAAAAAAAGACTGAAATAACAGTTTTCTTTAAAATTTTATTGGGTAACTTAAACAATTAATAATCCGTGTTTCTACCGCGAACACTAACAACACAAGAACATCGGTTTGGCATACTCAAAATGAGTTCATCCAAATCACGCTGTGGAATGGCCGCCCATGTTCGTTGCAACAACAAAAAAAGGTCTTCTTGCCACTGGATACCCTCCATATTCGGCAGAGCTCTTCTCTGTAGCATATCCCATGCATGCTCAATCGGGTTCAAGTCTGGCGACTGAGCAGGCCAGGGCAGGACATTGATGTTAGCTGCGGCGAGAGTCTGTCTTACAACTCTTGCGGTGTGCGGTCGTGCATTATCATGCATTAACTGAAATAAGGGACCGATTTGCACTTGTAGAGGAACGATGACGTCTGATACAATCGTCTCAGCATAAATTTGAGCGTTGAGGTTGCCTCTGATCCAAATCAACTCAGTTCTTCCGCCGATCCAAATACCCGCCCATACCATGATGGTTCCACCACTATAAGGATGGACTTCCTGGCAGGATTTTAATCGCTGTTGGCGTCCAGGGGTTCTCCAGTGTCGTATACGTCTTGTATCCGGTCTCATACCAAAACGAGACTCATCAGAAAAGCACACGAAACGAAATGAAAATCTCAAGAAATCCGCATAAAAATGCTTGATCCCTAGACACTTTTGATGTGTGTATGTAGTTCTTATTCCAGATCGTTTCGAGGTCGAAGTTTCAGTAAACAAATTTAATAAAGTTCGCCTTTATTCGCAATACAGAACAAAGTTTTTCAGGTAAGTATTAATTTTAATAAAATCTCGGAGCACTAAGACCACCATTTTAGCTGTTGTCTCGGCACAGCTGCGCAGAAAAGATAAGCGACCCTTTCTTTTATTTAAGTTCATGTCTTAAATTGATTTTTGGCGGGCTGAGAGCCGATAAAATATTTAACAGTAGGGTCCGTAAAAGTTACAAGTTTACCCCAGTGTCGATAAATGGAATCGATCGCAGGCTTGTTTCTACTGAAAGGGATATTTTGCGATCCTTTGATGATGTTTAAGGCGTGATAGTTTAGAGTAACGATGTTATTTTTTATAAGAATCCTTAAACGCTAGAAATAGTATTCCTTATTAGTAATTCAAGGCTTATACGACTGACGGTAATATAATAAACAACGTTTCATTCTCAACGCCCCACACTAGGATTCCCTGTATCGTGGATGTCATCGAATCACACATCGACAAGAACACGCACATTCAGACTTAGAACAGAAATATTAACTCTTTCAAATTTTCGCTTTGCTGAGAATGGACCTTTCAGGACCCTTCGGAATAAGAATGGTCATGGTCTTGACTTCACGTACTCAATGGTCTGGAGGTAACTGGTTTCGATGGACAACACAAAGAACGAAATATTTTATAATGCTTAAAGACCTCCAATCCGTCTTTACGTCTGTTATAATATACGATACTGATGTTTTCTTTGCCTTCCGAAGCATGTAGGCGTTTAGTTTATGCTAGCGGTCACCCACTCAACTAAAAATACCATCTCAGCAAGTGCATAAGCAGTCAAAGAGAGCTTTGATAAGTCCGGTACTTTCCTTTATCTTGTTTGTACTTTCTTACCCATGGGCGACGCTGACCACTGTGGCTAGTCCAATAGTTTGGCGACTTTATCATTTTCTCTACAAAATACGGAGGATTACAACGATGTTTTAAACAACTGACTAACTTTATTACATATTTTATTTCTTCCGCGCGTTATCTCCAAAAGTTGTGACGACCTCCACGAGGCAGTATGTTACATCAATTAGGACAACGCAGAGGGACTCTAAATTTTCATTCGCTACCGAGTTGTTTGTGTGATTATCCTTTTAGGAGGGGTAGGGAAATTTATAGTTTTCCAGTTTGCTCCATTACACATAGCAGGCGCAGGTAGGGTGGGTCTTAACAACCCGTAACATCCCTACACAGTCACGGGACTTTAGATTGATTACTCCTTTGGAATATAATGACATTATTAATTGGTACCTACAGGAATAATCTGTACTTGTGTAAGTATGCTTCCTTTTCTGCTTTCTGAAAAGAACAAAATGAACTGAATATAATGAAATAAAATTAAAAATGTTGGTTTTCCTATGTAAGTCGGTAACTTAAAATGATGATGTCATCATTATCATCATAATATACAGTATGTCCGGGATAGATGAAGCGATACTTCAAGGCTGAATAGTACATCTTATCCTCACTCGAGAATTACCTCTCATTATATACTTCCCCCCTCCACCCCCCAGTTCCAGCCATTTAAAGTTTCAATACATTTTATAAATATAATTTTATACACGTATGCCAATTTGATTCGTACCCCACCTTCAGCTCATTTTCTTATAGCACATCAAGTGCAATTAAGTCGAAATTCGTTTAAATATTCGTTGCCTTGGAAACAAACCTGTTAATACTCTACATGACATTGACAATACAAATTATTTATATTTCGAGATTTGTGTTTCTGAATACTTTGACATATTATATAATACAATAATCAACATAAACATTAAACACATTGTCTGTCCATCATGAAGTAAAGATATTCAAATCTGCAAAAACGATTTCTGATAAATAAAATTATTAAAAAGTGAAAGTAACTTTGTTCGTCTATTGGCTTTTCACACTTAAACTGCTGAATCTGTTGAAACGACTGAATGCTGAATTTATTGGAAATTATATGGAGGAGGTTTGAGATTCTGAAAAAAACAAAGGATAATTTTACTCCTCTAAATAAATTCCCATGGAATAATTTTAACGGTATTTTTTTTGCTTAGCTGGTAAGCCGCGGGAAAAACTTGAATATAGTTAATACAAAAGACATAAGGATTTCTGTCAAATTTATTTTGCAGATACTAGCTTTTGCCCGCGGTTTCGCCCGCGTGGAATTCGTTTATATCGCGAACCGGGGAAGTGGGAAAGGGGGTACGTCATCAAAGCTATCTTCCTGGGAAAATTCATCGAAATCGGTCAAGCGGCTTAGATTTTTCATACAAACTTTCATCTCTTTTTTCAAGCCTTTAGGGGTTGATTTTTTTTAAAAAGTAGCCTATTTGTGACTCTGAGTCTTCAACTATTTTCATTCCGAATTTCATCCAAATTGGACCGGTGGTTTAGCCGTGAAAACGTCACAGACAGACAGACAGACAGACTTTCGCAATTATAATATTAGTATGGATTGTAAAAAGTAAATCATTGCACTTGACAAAAATTTAGAGTGACGTTTGACGATTTGACGGAATGAGCATAATAATAAGAAAGTCATATGTGCAGCAGACACGCTTGAAATGAAAACGAATTTGACATCCTCAAAAGTTCAAAGGAACTGTTCATGAAGTGGGGTACGAATCAAATGGGCCGATTTTACTTGAAAAAAAGACAATAACTATAAAGTTTCACAGAATTAATTTTGGTGTTTTCGATTGTATATAAAATTTGCAATCGTTTGATAGTTAAAAATAAGTATTGCTAAACTTAAAAATAAGAGTGTTAAAATGCAAGGTATTGTTAGACTGTGCAAAAACAATCCCGTCAAGACCACATTATTTTTTTCTCAATCGACAAGTTTTGAGATAAGCAACAAAGCGACATCAAAATCTTGAGTGTAAGTTATATTATTTTTTTGACACCCCTTCCACAACCCTGACTATAAAGTACCTACTGAGCCAATATCATTATGTGAGGCGACAAAATGTTCGAAATTGGTGTATTCAATTGACAATATTTTAAAAACTTCGTTAACATTTTCGTGCATAGATTCTCCGAAAGAGCGAAGAAGACCAAAATCTAAGAAGTCATATTCGTGTGTAACGAGGCAGGGGAACAAGCTTGAAGGCTACTTGAATCATAAAGGAATCGAACTGTGATCGTTCCGTTGAGTAGCACGTTTTTGAGTGGCCATCATCGTGGCTTCCGTGTTTGTCGTAATTGGGGTGCATTAAGCAACCCCAATAAGTACGAAAATACAAATAAATTTATTTACTCACTCTCTCATAGTTACACCTTCCATTTCATGCACAGATTCCATTTTAGGATTCTCTGCTTAGTAACAAAGCCTAGAGCTCACCCGGGGAAGTACCACCGCCCGCCACGGTACTCAGTACAATTCCTACCGTCATAATAATTGTTTTTAAGAGCAATTGTGTTCCGGATAGGAAGGTGTGGAGCCGGTTCACTTTTTTAGAGGCGACCATCTCAGACCTCAGGGGTAGCAACGCATCTGTGACCGAATTAGAACAAGACTCATACTAACAATAACTAACTGGACTATTACTAACATTAACTAACAGGACTAATTATCACTAACATCCCCTGTCCTCGCACTTAGTAACAAACTAACCAACTAATATTCTAACACCGTCTACTAACTAGACTAACCATCCTAGTCCCTTTGAGTCTAGTTCTAAGTCGGTCACAGTTGTTATGCGCGGCAGCGGAAGGGTGGTGCTGCATGCTCGTTTGCTATCTTAATTCCATAAAAAAATCTTATATTACTTTTCTTATTTATTGATGACGAAAGCCAATCATTGTCCCAGTGATTATAGGACGATAGCTTCACATAAAAATCGTTCATGGACTCATTTCGAAGAGCTCCAGCTGTAAAAGATAATAAAAAATTAATTTATGGCTGGCAGCGCTAAGCTAGGCTAAAAGCTAAGCTACAACCCACTAAAGGCCCACTACTGAGCACGGGTCTCTCCTCATTACTGAAGAGGCCTAGAGCATACTCCACCACGCTGCTCCAATGCGGATTGGTGGAGGACCAACCCAGTGTCGAAAGTTTTCAAGCCGCCCGAAGGCCCCCGACATGGCTTAACGACTTCTATCAATCTATAACAACCGGGACCGACGGCTTTACGTGCCCTCCGAAGCACGGAAGCGCTCAAGAAATTTTGCCACTAGCGGTCACCCATCCGACTACCCACCGCGCCCGCTGTTGCTTAACTTTGTCGATCGCTTAGGATCGACGCAAGCCGCCGGGCTATGAGCGCTTCAATGTCATGTAATTTCATTAAAACTAAAAATATGTACCAAATATCAGGTCAATCTGTCAACAGGAAGGGGATCAAATTTCCATTACTAAATTGGATCCAAAAAAACAGCACAAGCCATATAAACCCGCAATTTTTATGTATTGTTTAAGTTTCATTAATAAAGATAGAAAAACATAAATAACGCTACACTTTCACAGCCCCCATTAGTATACCCTGTAGTCAGTGCCGTACCTAAATATCGTGCCAGATCTATACTCACCCAGATATCAGAAATTAAAACTCATACAAATGTCTGCTTCCCTTGGAATCAAACCAAAACATAGACTACTTTTTTCAAAACCCCATCCATAAGGGGCTGAAATCATTGAAATAGGGGAAGAAAAAAAACAAGTCCACGCGGGCTTATAGCTAACTAGCTTTTGCCCGCGGCTTCGCCCGCGTGGAATTCGTTTATATCGCGAACCGGGGAAGTGGGGAAGAAGATACGTCATCAACTATCTTCCTGTGAAAATTCATCGAAATCGGTCAGGCGGTTTAGATTTTTCATACAAACTTTCATCCCCTATTTCAAGCATTTAGGGGTTGATTTTTGAAAAAAAAAGTAGCCTATATGTGACTCTGGGTCTTCAACTATTTTCATTCCGAATTTCATCCAAATCGCACCAGTGGTTTAGCCGTGAAAACGTCACAGACAGACAGACAGACAGACAGACAGACAGACAGACAGACAGACTTTCGCATTTATAATATTAGTATGGATACAATCTATATGTACATTATGTACGTATGTACGTAGGAACCTATTATTATCGATGTTCAAAACACTGTTGTAGCAAACACTCCCGAAACAAAATCTTGTAACCAAGACGACAGGATTAGTATAGTGGCATTGTAAAACAAGCGGGGACAAGAAAAACACGGAACTTGGGTCATTATGTCCGTTGAGAGGGTAAGCCAAGTGCAAAGTTTCCCCCATTCGGCGCGAGGTAGTAAATCGTGCCTTCCCTGACTAACGGATTCGAAAGTGTTAACATCTCACGAACTTTTCATTCTATTACCAGTTTATCCGAACTAAGTTGTCATACTGAGTTAGTGCAAAACGCGGATTGAATTAAGCGAACTCAAATCTAATTCAGAACGAGTCTAGTTCTATGGAGTTTCTAAACTAGGACGTTGATTTCCTTTTGATTCTGCTAATAAATAAAAGTTTTTCGTTTCAGACTTTTTGTTGGTTTTTATTTCAGATACTACACGAATAGAAGAATTTGCATTTTTTAATAGCGATCGAACACTGCACTATATAATAACACTACGTCTAGAGTCTACTCGTACCTGATGCGCATTGATTGAAGATTTATTGGCTACAACCCATTTAATGGCCCACTACTGAGCACGGGTCTCTCCTCATTACTGAGGAGGCCTAAAGCATACTCCATCACGCTGGTCCAGTGTGGATTGGTGGAGTTGAGAAAATTTATTAGCAACCGAATTATGGCAAGTTTTTATGCTGCTGAAGAACTTTTGTTACTACGGTCATCCATCCAATTATTTATTAGCTGCTTTACTTGTATTTTCAAATTAATTACGAGGAAAAGAAGTTTAGTTACTTAATTTTTTAAACGGTTTTATTTAACTTGCCTTCTTTGTTTGGGCAGTATTATCTGATACATACTGAATGCTACACAAGACATGGTATGTATTTTGTGCTGTCCATAGCATTCAGTATCATCGACTAATAAGCTATCAAAAAGAAAGTGGGGTAATAATAAGTAGGTAAATACTTTATTTACTTATGGTAAGTTATTTCTTACGCCTACAATTTCTTCCGATGATAAGAGGAAGGTGATTTCGAGTGGTAAAAACCCTTTGCTCTATTAACTTATTAGTTTTCTATTATTTTCACGTATCGAAATTAAATTATTTTAGGGATGTACCTAGTAGTGTATTTAAATAAAGGTTTTAACTTTGCAATCATATGTAACTTTTGCCGACAAGTAGGTAGGGTAGGTATAGGTTTGGGATGAACCTAATGGATAGACAGGATAAAGTTAGAGTAGAAAGTTGGTCACAAAGCTATTAGACGGTGCTTCTAATGGTCATGAAGTTAGTAAAGTAGGTTTTGAAAATTAACCCTTAATTTTTCTAGCACTTACTCTTTTCTTAGAGTTGTCATTTACCTAAGTAGTAAATATGTATAACAGTAAATTAAGCCATATGACTTTAATTTTAAACAGATTACAAATGACAACACACTTTAAGGCCGCTATCTTAGTTTTAATTACTCTTAAAGTTTTGAAAACCGAAAAATAAACTTTTTAAAGAATAAAAGTGTACCTACTTCCATAACGGACCTAAATTGTACATGCATTCCGATGCGTGCTACTTGTTTATTTCATCTTATCGTTCTGTGAATTTTACTTGTTAAGAAGACCAGCCATCTTGTTGTAAGCAGTGACTTCCACTTTTCGCCAAATCGCATTTTTTAAATAAATATGACGGAGGTAGGTAGTAAACCTATGATACTGGTTTGATGGGATTATTGTGATTAAATCTGTACGCGATGATTAGTGATTCTGATAGCTGTCAATAGAATTGGAAAATAATAAAGTAAGACTAGCGGTGTAATATCTTGTAAAAGCTCCTTCTATGTTGAAATGCCGTGAGTCGTTAATAATAGTTGATAAATAACGCGTGAGTCGCGAGTGCGAGTGGATCGATCGATAACACCAATATCGTAATTCCGTGAAGTAAATCCAAGATGTCAAAATACCAAACCAAATCTAAATGATCTAATAACGTATTTACTGAGCCAAACTGTCTGATTCAATAAACGGAGATGGTGGTGTGTTTGGTTAGAACTAACCCTGTGTTTCATTTGATATCCTGAGCTCACGTCCTGACATATGAAAGAAGCCCACATTGCTTATTTAGTCAAGAATACCTATCTGGAATGTAAATAGTACGAATGAACGCCCACTCTACTACTGGACCCGATTAATATAATAGTTAGTCAGGCAACTACCTTAATGTACCGGCATATATAATATGTAAGAACTATCGGAATTAAAGTGGATGGTCATTGGACAAGGTGACTTCGACCTTTAATGGCTCAATACTGAACACAGATATCTCCTCATAACTGAGGAGGCCTAGAGCTTACTCCATAACGCTGTTGCAGAGTAGATAGAGAAGGAGCGGAGGATTGGTAGAGGATAGTGGGACCCTAAGATGTGTCTGTACGCTCTTATCTTTAGACAATTGAGAATTTGTTCAAGTTCCTTTGTCTCTCAGTATAAAAACACGCGTGGGTATAGATTTAATGCATATTCATATTCTAGCGAGTAGAAATCGTTTCTCCCTTCCCCATTTCTAACTACACTCGTTTCACAGTACGGTCTTATACTACAGCAATAAAAGTCATAAAATTTGCTTTTTAATCGTGCACAAATGCATTTCATGGACTTTGCTTATATCGAAGCAGTACATTGCATGTGTATGGCTTGTAAATTGCATTTTATGGCGATTTCGCCTTTATAGAGTTTCTGGCTAACATGACACAGTGAAATCGCGCTTCAATCTACGATCTCGTCATGAACAGTCAATAGCCTATAATGAAATTCCCAGCCACGCCAGGTATCGCAGATTGCGTCCAATATGGCCTCTAGGGGCGCACGAGGCAACCCGCTTAGCGAATACTGCCATTGCGAAATGACACCCCAATTTCAAACAAATATCAGTCTCAGATGCAGATGCCGTTGAAACAGATTTGAATAGTTTTGTCATGGAGTTGGTATTACTAAAGTTGGGTAGCAGTACGGATGATTTATACTTACATACTTTTGCATTAGTTATTTATTCACTTAATAAAGTCATATTATGGGATAAATCTTCCATCGTATACTATATTTTAAGGATTCTATGCCCAAAGGACGTTTAATGAAAACTGGAATGAAAATATGGATCGTGTCTGTCTGTTAAACGAAAATTGGTTGCTACGTGAAATCACAAATGCGTGCTATTATGACCACTATCACAATGATTATTAAAAATCCTTTTTTTTGTTTGTTTTTTGTTTGTTCCTCTTTCACGTCGCAACAAAGCTATTATATGGTATGGTTTATGTGTGTGGGGATAGTTAGGAGGGTGGAGAGTGACGTAGGCTACTTTTTACCGCGGAAAAACATCCCATTCCCATGGGAAGATCGATGTTTTATTAGTTGCTAGATATTTATTTCCGGAGTTGTTAATAGATGGCGTTAGTAAAATTCATTTGCAAGTTCTGAATCACGCTATCAAATACTTCATGTAATTTACTTAAGTCATAGGCAAATGTAATAGGCTACTTTTTAGCCTAAATTCCTACGGGAGCGCGACCTACGCGGCTGTGACCTAGGGGTCCCGAAGCGAAGCGCGGGCGGATCTCTAGTTAGTCAATAAATTTATTGCTAATGAGAATACTTATTCCAAACAAATCCTTCTAAATGTGAATCTTGCTTATGGTTCTACGTACAGTTCTGCCTTGCATTTGACTGGTTTATTAAAAACAAACAGACGCAGATGAAAATGAGACAGCTGACGATTTGTGGTCACCTCTGTCCCTGTTTTGTACATGCGTAGCGGCATAAACGATACGATACGTGTGATTGGAAATAGAAATGTACATAATTTCTATAGCAAACAATCTTAATGAAATTTGATCTAAAACAAATCTCACTTAAAGCTTTATACGAACTTGGTACAGTGCACTTAACATTATTCAACGATCATAAAGCGCTTAATTAATTTATTATCCTCTGAACGTTATCCAATAACGTACGTTTAGAGTGTGTAGACATAATGTGATGGGTCATGCTGTAACCATTCAGGGTTGGAAAGTGGCTGAGTAGGTTTAGTTTCTTGCGGTATTGTAGAGGCACGCATAGGCCTTCCTGCGATCTTTATTAAGCACCATCAAGTTTTTGTTTGCTTTTAATTAAAACAAAAATTAATCAGCAAATTCGTAGTTTTACATAACATACAGGTAATAAATTGTACGACAAACTGAAATAGAAGATAGCTTGGAAAGGGACGTACATAACAGATGTCAAAAAAATGTTTCAATAAAAGTGTCACCGTTTTCGAGATTCTGGACCTATGTTTTTGATTTTTTTTTATTCATCCTTGAAGATGGTTTTTGGAATAAATGTATCCAGTTATCATTGCCCGTACAAGGTTAATTATTAAGATGGGTATAAGATTTACTTTTAATTTAAATTAAAGTTTAATAAAGTTTTAGGTACCTACTATGCGTATTGAAATTACATTAAAGAAAATGTTAAATTACACCATTTTCCTCGTCAAATAACAAACGACGAGTATATACCTAAGCATATTTTTTCAGACGTTACCAAGATAGAAAAGTGAGCTGTTTTACGGCCTGTTGGTTACTCCTTGACAAAAATCCCACCTAATACCATCAGGCAAGTAGCGACCTGGCGACGTACCTAATCCTTGATGTTGAGTAAACACACTAATAGCTGATACATTTACTTCTTCAAAATTCTTTTCCCTGCGATTTTTTCCTGAGATTCTTTGCAATTTGTAACGAAGATTTAAATGAATAAAATAAAATTTCCTTTTCACATATTCAGATGATTAATCAGGCCTCTAGCAATTAAATCTCTGGGTAAAGTCGAGTTTGTTATTTGGTTATACCGACAAACAGAATCCACTCGCATATTAAAATTTCCATGCAATGTTTACTATAAAGCCAAAACCAAACAAATCTAAACTTGTTTGCATAAAAACGAGCATACAAATGCGTTCGCATTTTTGTATAGAATTTTAAACTTTTCATATTACCAAATACTACACGGTTTGTAAATATCGACACGGATTTAATTACATAACAGTTTAAAATTTAACTAATATAATGCTACATACTCACAGTCTGTCTTATAGATTTCCGTTTCGTGAGAGCCACAGGCTAAACACAAGATAATAACACACACACTTAGACCAATTCTAAGAATCGAAACTAAGATCCGTTTAACGGCTTACTCGGTAAAGTAGTTTGCGCTAAATAAGACGTTAACACTCATAGGTATATAAAAAATCAATTAAAAATTTAAAAAACCCCCGACACAAACATTTAAAAACTAAAGAATAATATCTCTAAAAATAATTCGTCGCGTTGGGGGACCGCTCCTTACTATTCATTATCTACGATTTTTTTCTATCGTGCTTAGTTAGGTTAGGTTAGTTGGGTGAATTTCAACAAACACGAATTTTGCCTAATTATAGTGGCGAATTTTATCTTGCTGTTTCTGATATATTTTTTTGGTGTAAATAATAGCTTAATTGTAGTTATATTTGGTCTTACCTAGAGATTGTAAAAAAATATATAGGTCATGAGATATATCCATTTGAAGTTACCAAATGCCACCAAAATTATGCAACAACCACTGGAATTAAAATCCTATTCACCGAAATTTATTTATGACACAGGAATTAGAAATAATATGAGTATGGCCATTTTAATACAGTATTTTTAGTAAAAAACTTTAAGTTGGCAACAATTTAAGCATCCTAAATTATGATACTTATATTTTACTTTCATAGAAATTTAATTCGGTTGTTGTTTAAACATTTATTAAGCTCAAAAAACGACTAAACCGCTACAGTAGTCTGCATTACTCTCATTGAGAACCTCGTCGTTGTTGTTGTCTCTTCGTTGTTTTCCTCGTTTTACTAGGAGACCTAGAAGAGACCCTTGTTGTACCTTACGTGACAGAGGACATAAGTTTAAAAAAAGCTATTAGTGAGAAGAATTAAAAGAATACAAAGCTACCCCGTTCCTACTGAAATATTAAACGCAAAAGATAGGCAAAACTAAATTAGATTCAATTGATGGTTACTGGTCATCGTCGCCTATGGACACGAACAACACCAGGGCGTCAGTGCAAATCCGGCCCAAAAAGAGAAACACCTTTCAACTTTCTCGAAAAACACCATGTTGTGGCGCAACGGAAATACCTAAGAAGGAAGTTCGTGAAAAAACAATTGTGAGAGTCAGACTGTAGAAGTTCTCCAAGAATTCAATCAATGTGGACAGAACTTCAATCTTTGACGAGTGATGTGATGATGGAAGAGTGAAGGAGGTCCTAATTAAGGGGTTTTAGCGGTACTTCACACCGCAACAATTACTGATCTTACGTATAGCACAAGTATGGTCATGCGTGGCTGCAACATTTGGGATGGCCCTGCGAAATGTCACCTATCAGCATTGTATTCAACGGAGAGACGTGCTAAGAGGTTTATTGGTAACTCTAGATTGCTGGAGACTAAATTTGAAAGCCTAGAGCACAGGTGCAGAGTTGCCAGCCCCTCCGTATTCTACAAAAAAGCCTCGGCAGTCAGTCGTGGCAGTCGGGACAGTTGGAGCCAGCCGCCCCCCAGAGATATCTTTCGTCTGGCGGGGATCTCCCTTTGCAAAAGTGGTGACCCTTGGACAAGAATATCTCCTTCTGAGCACCGATAGCGGCTCAGGCTCATCGTTCACATCCAACGGACACATGCATGCCGGACTCATCGAAGCATATGTCGCAAGCACTTTCTTTTCCAAGACCACCAACTGCTTTGCACACACAACGACTGGAATTCACATTACTCGCCCTCCACATCTGTCGTCTTACCCTCCCTTCTCGACTCTCCGCGATTTGAGGGCATCTCCAGGGCACATCAACGAAGGCTACCAACATCGAGAATCGGATCGATCTCCGGTTTGCGCAAGAACCGGGTTGTGGTGACATCGCGCACACGTCACATGATGACGCCATGAAACATGAATCACGATATAGAAAATTAGTATACCTCTCGCAAGTATAAAAGAAAGCCTCGACAGGTAGACAGGCAGGCATATTAACTCGCTTGGCGGGAGATATTCCTTTGTCAAAAGTTCTTGACTTCATACACAAGTTTGAATCTACCATCCTCCTGTGACGTCATCTGTAAAGCAATGAATGCCAGTAGCACGCTGTAGCATGTCATTGACATGTAGAATGAATAGTGTAGGAGATAGCCCAGACCCTTGAGGAACATCAGTACTTATAGGTTTCATATTTATTTTGAGCAGGAGCCGCCTATTACCACCTTTCTTTGTCGCTCAGAAAGAAAGCTAGTTATCCTTAGGGAGACACAACCTCTTAGGGAGACCATAAGATGGTTCACTATTTGATGGCTTCGCGAGAAAAGCCCTATTTTGCCACCGAAACCACCGAGATTGTGCCACCGGGCTTAAAAATCGGAGTAAACTTGAATTTTTAGGAATAGTATTATTTATTCGTTAACTTTTATTTTAATATTGTGACTAAATACCTTTAATATAAGCCTCCATAAAATTTCTTTTTAATCTGCTTTAAACTTTTAGTACTGCACATGACACCGATATTAGATAATTTTGTATATCTGTGCCACCGCGGCAAGTATTTACGTATTTAACGGGAAAAATATTCAGTCTATCCATAGTTCACATACACTGATTAGAAGATCATAACTGGGTGGTGTAGGGATTGGTAGTTAGGAGTTTTCTAAATCGATTCGTTAAAAGTAATAAAGTATTCAAAATGCACCAGCGATATTGCCTTTTTCTGCGGGACAATTTTGAAGTACATTTTAATAGCTATTAAAGTCACTTAATTTTTTCATAAAATATATAATTAGTTAGCTTATTTAATATACTTCTAAATGGCATTACTCTTCTATGTAATTATTTCACGGGAAAAAAATAAATTACGAAAATGTGCAAAGAAATTGGGACAATGCACCGTAATTAGATTTTAGATCTTAGACTTTTTTTTATAAGGAACCTAAAATACTAATACCTTTGATACCCTCATTAACATGTAGATGACCGTTAAAAGTACTTATATAAAAATTTGTGTTATTGTAGTTGTACACATCGAATTACATCGTTGCCGTCCCAAAAACGCACCTGGGAAATTCACCCAGTTACTATTTGTGATTAAATTGTTAGGTTTGGAGCGGTCCCCCAACGTGACGAATTATTTTTAGAGATATTATTTTTTAATTTTTAAATGTTTGTGTCGGGGGTTTTAAAATTTTTAATTTAATTTTTTATTTTATACTTTTTATAGGTAAGAACCTTCTCGATTAAGTCATATATATTCTCTTACTGTGCGCTTTCATTTGAGACCCCACACGAGTATATTTGCATACATACGGCTACTTCCCCGCTTCCACCCCCCACAACTTTTAAACGGCTCAACTGATTTTCATCAAACAAATTTTAAAATATGCGCCCGGAAGTTTCCTTTAATCCAAAAAAAAAATTAAGTGAAATCGCTTCATCCGTTCGGGAGCTACGATGCCACGGACAGACTGACAGACAGACAGATAGACAGACAGACAGACACACACATACACACAGACACGTCAAACTTATAACACCCCTCTTTTTGCGTCGGTATTTAAAAATTACATACAATAGTAGTACCTATTTCTTTTGCATCGGAAAAATTTAATAAAAAATAAAAATTTAATGCTGAGTGTTAGAAACAAGTTATATTGTTGCAATTTAACCCTACATTTGATTATGGGACATACCTCACACGACAGGTACCTTACCTATCCAGGTAACTTACCTATCCTGACAGCTGGCACCTTATTGGGTGCAAATAATGAAACTGATTGATCAATAAAAGCACCTCTATGACTGGGCTCCGTCAATAGCATAGGTACCCACATTCCCGTTTCCGTCACGCAAAAATCTTACACTTTTCATCTTTTAGCTTCCATGCCGTACCGTATCCGTACCCGTGAGAAGGCGCGTTCTAAAAAGTTACATGAGCAGGCGCGTGCGAGCAAAACGCTCACACACTTTAGATTGTGTGATTTTTGATTATTGATTATGTAATAATTATAAAGGATATTAATAATTAAGATACTTCATTTTATGATATAAAGTATATTTTTGCATGTATTTAATGAAAAAAACTGTTTTATGCTTAAACTAAACAAATCATAGACTTTTTCCTCAGTTTTTGGCACACATTAAGAAAATGAACTGTAAAACATAAAAAAATCTATAATATTGGTAGAAATCAGTCTTACCTGTGATTTTGAGATATATTTCTTTCGTAATATACATGACACACAAACATCACGTGTTTAGTTTCCAGTGATTTACTGTACAAAATACATGCTGTTTTAGACTTTCAAAAACTAGTACTAAAAACGACTAAAGATCCTTTTTCTTCGGTATTCCCCTATTTAAATATTACATCAGCCTTTGCAAATCCTCTATTTGATACAGGCCTACTTACTTACATACTTTAGCCACTCTTGACTATTCCCGAGACTTTCGTATCCAGCGGGTGCCCCGTACCATGTTCAGGTCGCCACACTTTTTTCCCTAGCGGTTATCGGTCCTATACGCTATGTGGCTAGCTCTTTTCTTATTGGCAATATCGGAAGGTAATTATTACGTGTTTAAAAACAATAATTTAAAGTTTTATAACAAAATTATTTTTTATAATTTGAACAAAAACACTTACACGGATAGGCGCGTGATGAGCAAAATGCCGCGCTTTGCGATGCAGTGCGCAAAATCCACTTACTGCACAAACTCAGCAGCACTGATCGAAGAATGAGATGTGTCAAAGGAAAGGGGATGAAAAGTTAGGAAGGTACTGTTAAGCTTGTAGTTTCAAAGTATCGCTAAGGTAGAAAAAAACTGCAATAAATTTTTACGTGAGCAAAATGCTCATAACGCGCCTTCTCACGGGTTAAATTCGTATGAATAAACCCCAATTCAAGGAAAAAAAATCTCTGTAACAAAATTATCTGACTTAGTTACCTACGCGAATTATATTATAGATGTGTAGTTATAAGAATCAAACTCAGATCTTTTCAGTGGGAGACAAATATTTGAATATCACTACGCTTTCACCATTCCATAATGATTTATCTTGCTTACGAAGAACACAACATGGGGTGCGAACTTCATACCTATTAATTTTGTACTCTGTACCTATACTTATAATATGAATACCTATATGTTCCGCAATATAACATTTAACAATTTAGTCTGCGCAAATCCTATGGGCGCCATAACTTCATATTTGCGCTGTGTACGCAACCACAAGAAGTAGGCTGGCCCGTAATGTAATGAAGGAACGTCGACGTTGAGAAGGGTTATGTGTCTGCTTTTCGGTAATAGGTACACAATTTTATTATACATGGGGCCATTAAATGCCGTGATTTTATTACCAATTAACTCGAATGAACATACATCCTATTTGTTGATTAAGGAACTTAATATTACGATGAAACCTCATGTAATAAAAAACATCCCCCTTTTGAATAGCCTTTTGAATAAGCATTGTAGGAATTCGTTGTCGGAACTGCATCACAAACTGAGTGCAGTTTTATTTTACAGTATGGGTAAAATACTCGCCACTGCATAATCCTCGTAAAATATTCTGTTAAGGTGAAATACTGGGAATGTCCAAAGTATAGTTCCCGTGAATAAAATGTTAACTCATACCAAGCTTACTGGTCAATTGTTTATTACTAGCTGAACTCTATTTCAGGTACAACAGGAGGGCATGGTAAAGGACAGTCAGGTAAAGGGAAGTTTGTTATCTTAGCTCGATGGAACCTCCCATCCGCAGGCCTCCTTTTTCTACTCCGCATACGCATACCGTCCGCTCCGGGGGGAACGAACGGTTATGTGGGACTGTAAATGGCAGTGACCTACCCACTAAAACCTGAAGGCGCTGACGCTGCTGCATACCTAGTGCCAGGACTGTGTGCTACTCTCACTCCACGGTCCCGGCGCGCCGGCCGCTGCCTAGACGACAGCTTCAGCACGTTAAAGTCAAGCATTTCGCCCTTGCGTTATTTTACAACGAGGCTTTTTTCCTTCTCAATTTTAACAAGGTTTTCTTCCTCAAGGCATAAACGCCTCCATCACGGGTATAAATCCCCCAACTACAGCTAATCAGAGGGACACGTGGAGGATGCTGGCACAAACTGGCAGCCATTGCTGCCCCAAGATGAGCGAAGGCTCAAACTGGACCCCCGCTCCCCCACTTGGGACTTTCACGGTGGGGATATTTAATTTAATATTAACTAACCTAACCCATTTTTAAATAATATGGCAAATCCCACTAACTTAGCAAGAGCCTATTCAATTTTGGTTTGAAGACAACAAATTTGGTTTGAAGGCAGCGCTCCGCTGCTAAACTTAGTTAATTCGTTTGTTACTTCTTTAATAATTAGGTATTATTTATTAGTGTTAAATAATAACAAATGTCATTATCATCACTAGCCGATACAATAATATGCAATTTGATGCACAATATACCTTAGTTGGTGGTCTAATATTGCAAATATATAATAGGCTACGTGTACTTATTTGTAACACCATGCTATCATGAAAACCAACCAACTACCGAGCACAAAGCATTATTGGCCACTAACTACAGCCATAAACCACTGGCGTTATTTCGCGGCAAATATGGTGATGCTATCGAACAGCGACATATTGTAAACGTGACAAAGAACATAAAAATGAAATCTTTCCGGAATCATTGCAAGTTAAAGAATTCCTATAATTCTATTGATCAGCAACTTTATCTTGATTTTATGTACTTAAAAGTCTTAATGCATCTTAATTTTTTTCGTTATAATATTGTTACGTTACTATATTTTTATTAGATTTTAGAAAAACGATAGCATTTATCAATTCCACGCACGTTATCGCATGGGCACCAATAACTCTATATTTATAATGTTTGTGTAACGTTGGGAGAATTATTACAGGGAGGCATAATATACCAAAGAAAGAGCGACATTGAGAAGGGTTGGTTGTTGTAATTTTTAACCGACTTCAAAAAAGAAGGAGGTTCTCAATTCGACCGTATATATGCTTTTTTTATATACGTTCAGTGATTATTTCGTCGTTTATGGGCCGATTTTGATAATTCTTTTTTTGTTGTAAAGTAGATATGCGCAGTGGGGTCCCCTGATAAGGACACCAGGATCTGATGTTGACATCTCAGAGAAATCGAGGGGAACTTTCGAAAATTGTATGGACAACTAGTGTGTTTGTTCATGTTATCATAAGTACATTAAAGCGCTACCATTTCATGAAGATCTGGAGTCGATCTGATGAAGCCGAAAGACAGTCGAGGGAACTCCTCCACGATTTACTGCAGTTATCTAGTGTTTGGGCTTGATTAATTTGTAGTGACGAGAACTTTACACTTACATGTTGAATTGAGCGCCATCTGGCGAGTAGTTTTTGAGTTATGTCTACTTATCAAGATTGAAGTCCGTTATTTTTTTTTGTAATTATTATACGCTATTTATTCACTGTTTATAAACTAAACTTAATATACTAACGCACAATGTAAGAAATAAATAAACATGTAATATGGCAGCCCTTATAACCCAATGGTTAGGTACCATCTCGGAGCGCCCTACGAAGGTTCATAAGTTCGATTCCCAGCGAAGATGAAATTTGATTGATGATTCAGAATTTTTGATCTCGGGTATTTACATATACCTAATATATGTCCATTCATTAATTTAAATTCACGTAAAGCAGCCATAACACGAGTCAATGGAACTAGTTTTCAAATAAATAAGCACCCGCCCACGTGTTGTTATTGTGAAGTGATAGTGTTACATAAGTGGTATATACACATTAAATCGATTATAACAGGATGGAGATTAAATAAACTACACGTACTACACTTAGTAAATACGATTTTTACAATCAATGAACGAACAAACGCTCTTTTGACCTGCGGTTGAAATAAAGCCACAAAAATATTTTTGTTATTATGACCTGTTTTATCTGTGTACGCTCCAATTTACAATAACTGTTATCTTTCTTAAGTTTATGTTCATATTTAACTTTCATTATTTTGTAATAGATGTATGAAACAATAACAATGATAGCTTTATAAAACTTTTTATGTCTCGAAGTTTCGACTTGAAACTAGAAACCCACGCTCACTTCACTTTGAAAAACTTACGCCTAACAATGAATATTCATTTTATACCTATGAACTATTTTTATTCTCGAAGAGATTGGTTTTCTTATTTCTACATAACAACATTTTCATTACAATATCCAGCTTAGGAAAGTACAAATATTTAGGTATTCCTAAGGCCTCATTTACGGAGACGCGGCGCGTCGCGCGTCGCGTGTGGCGTGACGTCTCACGGCGCGTCGGTCGTTTTATCTGTTTACGGTGCGGCGACGCGTGAAGCGGCACGCATCATCACACGCGTAAACACAAACTATAGGAGTACCTAGAGAACCGCCCGCGCTTCGCTTCGGGTCCCGTAGGTAACAGCCGTGTAGGTCCCGCTCCCGTAGGAATCTCAGCTAAAAAGAAGCCCATAACATATGCATATGACTTCAGTGGTATGATTTGTGGAAGCAATGGCGTAGAGTGACATTCGAAAAGTGTTTGTAATAACAACCAAGTCCGAAATAAATCATTAAATTTCATTTTCATTTTCAGTAAATTACGTGTAGTATTTGACAGCGTGATTCAGAACTTGCAAATGAATTTTACTAACGCCATCTATTAACAGCATCCAGAACTAAATATCTTGCAACTAACAAACATCGATCTTCCCATGGGAATGAGATGTTTTTGCGCGGTAAAAAGTAGCTTACGTCACTCTCCACCCTCCTAACTATCCCCACACACTGTAACGTAGCGTTAAACTTTACACATCGTATAAATATATTTTAATAATCGTTATAAATTAATGTGCCATCGCGAACACAGGACAAAACAGTCATGTATTCATATAGTGAGCCGGACCTGTTATTCGTTGAGACGTAGCGATCAAGCAGCAGTGAACGGTGGAATCATCGTACTGCCGAGCGCGACGCGATGCGACGCGACAGACGAAATCTCGACTGAGAGGCAAAAGGACGGTTGCCTTGTAGCTCGCTCCTTGTTTACCGTTTAAATATCTGACGTTGCCATAGTTTTAAAGTGCTTATAATAATTTCCTGGATTATTGTTCCCGTACTGGGTAAGTTGTGCAAATAATTTATATGCTAGTAGTTGCTATGTTGTAGTTTTAATTATAAGGTGACGTGTTTTTTTTCGTATTATGTAACCATTGCGTTCATACTACGGTATAAAATGTTTTGCACTTTACTTTACTAGCTCAATCCTACTTCTGATTATTACTTTTATTTAAATAACTACCGTAATGTGCATTTACCTTTAGAAAATTACTTGTTTTGTACAAATTGTTAAATTTATAGAAATATGACCGTTACTGATTATTATTTTAAACCGCCGCCTTGTTGTTCTTCCGCCTAGTGCTAGCTAATTTAGTAGTTCTGGAGTGCCTCATATTCCGTAGGTCTACAAATGTCCCTGTCTTGATCGTAATCCGTTTTCTTCGGTGCGATTCCAGGAACACCCCGTGGGCTGAATTTGGAGGGATTGTGGAGTGTAAGATTTACACCCCTCCGTAATACCAATAATATTGGTGTGCGTCGGTAGACCGCTTGCCGCTGCGCTCTTGACCTGCTAGCCCTCTGACTGCCTCATCGCTTACCTGCTGCCGTCTGCTTGTGGCCACCTTCTGATCGAGCCAGGGAGACCAGGGGAGTGCGGTATCTTTGGACAGCCAGGACAGTGGTACTCCAGTGGTGGTGTGACCAGGCCGGACCTAACGACCCTATTTTTTTATGTTGTAACGTTTTTTTTACATATATTTTAAGTCCTTGTTTTCTTGTATTTTTTTAATTGCCTTATTACATTGTTATTACTTAATCTAATTTGCCGCATTATTTTTTTGCCTCAAAATAATAATCGCGACAACACATAAACCATACCATATAATAGCCATGTTGCGACGTGAAAGAGTCACAAACAAACAAACAAACACACTTTCACATTTATAATATTAGTAAGGATTACGAGATTGTTCATAGAGACGCGGGACGGGAAGGGTGGCGGTGCCCGCCGCTGCGCCCGCGACGATTTCTCAAGCGTGTAGCAAAGCACTCGGCGGGTATCGCTTCATTGAGAATTGCCGCTGCGTGCACCGCCGCGATAAACGCCGCGTGAAACGTGTCGATGGCATCCGCGGGCTCGGCTGTTAAAAACGCTCCATTTCAAGCAAACGCGTGTAAAATCGCTTCTCCGAAAACGCACTCATACAACGCCATATGTTTAAATTCAGTGCGGGCCGCGCAGCCTATCGCAACGCGCGACGCGCCGCGTCTCCGTAAATGAGGCCTAACGCCTAGATCATCATAACATCGTAACATCATAACATCGTCTAGATCTTGAATCATGTCTCAAAGTATCCAAACTAATACCTATTAGACATACAGGTATTAATAGCTCTGCCTGTCGGACCACCCATAAACGGCTGAATTGATTAATTTGTGTTTATAGTTTGAGATTCACGAAAATACATAATGATATTGTCTCACCTCGAAACGGAGTGAAAAGGTTAAGTGGTAGGGCTAAAAAACTCATCATAATAATATAATTCTTATCTACAGCGACATTTGGCACATGGGTAGTCAATCAATTTAAAATTATGTCGCTTTTTGTTTCTCACATCGGCAAAACCGCGGGCAACAGCTATAACTTATAAATTGACCTTTCGTCACTTTTTGCAGACAATTGAACCCGAAAATTAATATTCATTTTTTTTATCCTAACGACAAAGTTTCACAGTTTCTACCTAAAAGTCGAAATTTAAAGAAAACTATCAACCTTTATTAATATTTGGTTTGGATGATTAAAAATAACATTCTTACGGGGTGTTCTACGTGAGCGACGAATACGACGCGACGCGACGTTGCGAACGCGACGAACGCGATCAAATCAACGGGATCCCTACTTGTATCCTATGTGACAGTCTGCGACGACACGCGACGTAAAGAGCGCGTTACGTCGCGTGTCGTCGCAGACTGTCACATAGGATACAAGTAGGGATCCCGTTGATTTGATCGCGTTCGTCGCGTTCGCAACGTCGCGTCGCGTCGTATTCGTCGCTCACGTAGAACACCCCGTAAGTGTCGTCGTAGTACGGTACTTTTACATGATTCGAGAAGAATTGACCAAAATCACGTCGGACTCTCCACGTACGTCACTTGTCGCGTAGACTACTCACGTAGGACACTTATCGCGTGCAGCATCGCGTCGCATTACATCGTATCGTGTTGCGTTGCGTCGCGTCGTATTCGTCGCTCACGTAGGACACCGCCTTAGCGGACGTACCTAGGTATTCCCCTCATGAATATACGTCTAGCGGTTTTCGAAATATCGTGATGAGTGAGTGACCTTACACTTTTGTAAAGACATTTAGATGGATTAAATTATGCACACTCGGCTCCATTATACTAATAATAATTATAATAGAAATATATTTACCGTCGAATATATTGAAAATGTTAAATTTGACACCCCCAAGATGTATAGAGCATCTCCGATGGCTGAATAAAGATGTGATTTATCGTTGCATGGATATGAATATTTCAAAAGAAGCAAAAATTTATCTTTAGTATTGAAAAGTTAAGTACAAAATAACTATATCTAGCGTGATTTTAAGCGTACATTTTAAACTTAAATAAATAAAATCAGTAAGATAGTCTAGTAGTCGTGGAAGAAAGTTGGTCGCCTGTCATTTTCACGAAGCTTTCTTGTTCGGGTATATATGGAGTATTTGATTAAAATCATTTTTATGTACAATAATTAGGAAACGAACAATATGGTTTGCCTGGTGTGCCTATCGAAAAATGGCCGCTAGTATGTTTAATTAACGAAAAAAATGACTTTTTGGGGAGAACTTACATGCATCTGTTATTTATATAAAATAAACTCCAAGCTCAAGATATTATACACCTAGAGGTCCTTAAAAGTCAGGTGTGCCATTAGGCACTATTCTGCTACAGGTGCTATTCTGGTGAAAGTTTACACCCATCTGTTATTTGCATCATTTATAGCTCAAATCAAAGCTATTTTTTTCTGTACATGATAAACTAGGCGTGCCTATGCAAAAATGGCCGAATTTTGCAATTAACTTGTAGTATCATAAAAATGGGGCTCATTTTAAACGAAAATAATTTAAAATCTAAAAGTGGACCATACCCTGTAATATACCATTTCGGAATCTGGGTGAAATGGGCTAGTTTTTTTTATTATTTTGGCATTCAAGCCACCATAAAATTTTTTTTAGCCACGGCAAAGTAAAAGTCAGGGATGAAATTTGAAAAAGCGTAAAGTTGGTGTTAAATCTTAATTTAAAAACAACCTGTGCTTTTGTTATAAAAATAATTGACGATATTCGATAGCACCTCTATCCAGGAGTACTATCCAAAAAAGAGACACAAAAAATGTCTTCATTTGTAGTCCTGGCGCCAAAAAGAATGATGAGGGAAGGGTGATTTTTTTTTAAACTTTGAAAAAGTCGAATATCTCGGAAACGGAAGGACTTTTACTGAACATAACATGTATTTATCTGAACCGGCATGATGCTCTCTACACGTAGGTACCGTATTATCCATTCATTACGCCACAACCTGTATAAATATAAGTTTTACAACAGACTTTAACTACAGGCACACCTAATTTTCGGTTAGTACCACCGCCCGCCAAGGTACTCAGTACCATTTCTACCGTCATAATAATTGTTTTTAAGAGCAATTGTGTTCCGGATAGGAAGGTGTGGAGCCGGTTCACTTTTTTAGAGGCGACCTCAGGGGTAGGAACGCATCTGTGACCGAATTGGAACAAGACTCACACTAATCATTACTAACTGGACAATACTAATATTAACTAACAGGACTAACTATCACTAACAGTCCCTGTCCTCACACTTATTAACAAACTAACCAACTAACATTCTAACACCATCTACTAACTGGACTACCTGGGACCCTAGTCCCTAAATTGGGTCTTGCTCTGAGTCGGTCACAATTGTCATAGGCGGCAGCGGAAGGGTGGTGCTGCATGCTCGTTTGCTACCTTAATTCCATAAAAAAAAACCATCAAAAAATGGTAGTTTCGAAGAAGATGAAGATTTCTCAATAAGGTACCTAATACATTTACCTAAATTTGAAGCGATAACTTATATTTAAATACTTGTCTCTTCAGAAGTTGCACTAGCATTTCATTCGCTTCAGCATCGAATCAAATCTAGTCATGCAATCATCGATTTCGTCGATGCGCTCCGGAATGTCAAATTATATATTTTCAATATTTCCCGCAGCTCTAGACATTGGAATCTCATATCGACACGACATATCCTGCAAATTTGCTCAAGGATTCCGGAATATCTTAGCAAGAGTATATTTTCTGGAATGTAATATCGGGGTTATTTTAAAGCCATCCTTCTCGTGATGTCACCTGGAATTTATCTTGGGAAGCTTTACGGGTCCTGTAGATCTAAAAGCAACATTAATGCTACATTACTATAGTTGACGTCTCAAGCAATTTTGTGTTTCTTTTGGTGAACAGATTTATTGTTATTTTTTAACAACTTACATTATTTTGACCTGTCTGTATGCAACAGTTACTTCTAGTGTATTTTTTACTATTTGTCAAATGAAGCTTAACTTCAATATATTAAGTATTAGTGAAAAGAGCACCCAAATCGGTGAAGCCTTTTTTGATGGTTACGTTAATGAAGGCCATTAATTATTATTTTTTTTTATAAAACTTTCATAATCGATTACCTATATGTACCTATAGATATGATTACTCTTACGTAAAATTTTTGAATAGTATAGATCTACAAATAATATCTTTGTCTGTTCGAAATGTAATTCAAACAGCTGTTGCAGCAGATATTGCAGTGAGGTTGTCATCAATCCGTGGCTTGGTACCTACGTTCTGAAATAGGTATTGTGAAAATCCAGAAGTGATAGCTAAGCTCTAGAATTGTTAGAAATGCACTACTTTATTTAAATTACAAAACGCAGCTTTAATCAAGAAATATTAAGTCATTAATTAAACATAATTATATCTAAACACTATTTTATTTATAGGGAACATGCATGACTTTTTTATTGTTTCGCAATTCGCGATTTACTAAGGAGGGTGCGTTCCAAAAAGCGACTAAAACCCTCCTTGCTCTTCGCTATCGTTCAGTTACCCCATACTGCCACTCATATAATATTATACAATTATATATTTTTGCATTGTTATTATTATTATTTACTGTTAATTCAATGTCTCCTTCATTAGCCATAAATCTTTTAGCTTGGTACACCCTGCCCCCTTTCGCTATGTATACCGTCTTTTACTTCTCACCCTAAGGTTGTCTGGAAGAAATCGCTTTTTAGCGATAAGACCGCCTTTTGTATCACATTTTGTACAAATGTTTTATTCTGTTATGTTATGTTGCTTTGGTGTACAATAAAGCGTATTATTATTATTAAAACGCTGAAACGTTAAAACATTTCTTTTTCTATAACATACAATATGTATTATTAATTTCACTTAAATTTGAATTGCACGCATACCTATTCATTATTCTAAATTGTCAATTATCTTATTTATATTGTAATTAAGTATGTAAGATAATATAAAATTCTCGTGTCACAATGTTAGTTACCTTACTCCTCCGAAAGGGCTTTACCGATTTTAACCAAATCGGCTACTATCTATTTTTCATACCCCTAAGTGATGAGGGTTGTTCACCCTTAACATTTTTTTTTTAATTTTGGGACAAAATTTTTTGTTTTTATTTTTCAATAATGTGGCAATAAAATACATACAACCCTAAATTTTCACTCTTTTATCACCAACGCCTATTTTTTAATAACCATTTTAGTAATTTCATCATTTTTCATCCCGCTCGATAACTAATAATAAAATATGTTGCAGGACGACGTCTGCCGGGTCAGCTAGTTTTGTTATATTTTTATTCAAAAGGTTAAAATAAAATAACAATAATTTTATTTACGATGTGCACTAATTTCGTTTATTCACTCTTTTTTGAATAATCTTTCTTCATCATAAAATATGATGAACTACAGTAGAAACTTTTCCGACCAAATCATCGTGTAAAAACATTCATGATAAACGCCAGTCAGTAACCCGGTACAATTTAAATAAATAACTATCTTTCGCTAGCACGCGTGAATAAATACATTATTCTCCCTTTCACTCGATTTAAATATTTAAGTACATAATTGGTACTTAATACACAATAACAACTTTAATTTTAATTATTAAGTCCAGCTTCAATTAGATAACATTCAGAATACGCATTTTGATACACATGGTTAAGAGTGTTATTAGGTAATACCTACTTAGGTTCTAATAAAATATTATTTCTCGCAAAAGAATCCGAACGAACTTGAGTGACAAATTCAGTTTTTGCTCAGGCTCGATCATTCTTAATATTCACATATTTAAATAACAGTCATACAAATCAAACAATTTATCTTAACTAAAAATAACTGAGATCTTTGGAGGTCACACTTGTCTTCTAAAATAATATGAACATTTTTGATGATCACTCTTTCACTTTGTCAAAACACTTGCACTCAACACTGTTGATTTTCTTGTCACTTCATAATTTCACCACTTCACCAATTATCAGGACAATACTCTATGAGCTCAGATATGGTGCAGGGCCGAAGACAACATTCATTTTCTATGTGTCGTCTGAATCGCTTGGAGAAAAATATGGCCGATCGTTTCGATCGTGGCCTCGCCAACTCCATCTCTGGTAAGTCATTTATCGTTATAATTTCCGTACAGATTTGGAATATTAACTTTGACAGTGATCTGCTACACATGTTGTCTAGCACTGCATTAAATGTTAACGATTCACAGCTTATTCTCGAGTACACTAACATTAGGTACAAGAACCAGATCTTAATATTTTTTGTCGTGCACATTTTTGTGATGTATATTTACCGAGCAGTAAGAATACTCGCGTTTCCGTCTAGCGTATGGCTTCGTCGATGCCTTTTAATAAATAGATGCGATAACCTGTGTCAATTATGACCGATGTACGACTGTAAGTTCAAAACAACATGTCGGGGTCCTCTCGGTAGGGGATGTCCACACGAACAGCGCACGTGATTTTAACGGTGCGTCGACACGATTAGCAATTACTTACATATTGAATACAAATTGCATCAAATGTAAATGCGTTATTTAGAATTGATTTATCATTATTCCAAATCTTTCAATTACATCTGTTTATTAAGCGACAGATACTTACTTTATCATACTTATAATTTCTTGTTAATTCCTTAGTCAATGAACGATTAAAAGAAATATAAGATAACTTGGTGTAAGAGCTATTAAAAACAGAATTATTACATATTTACTTTCATGGCTTAATATCATCTGCATATTCTTTTATAAGGCATTTCAATTTCGTCAGTTTAGACTTAGGTATATCAATAAAAAATAAATTGTATCATAACGTAGACAAGTTGGTCGCTTCTATAGCCCTTGCTAAAATATTTTAAACAAAAGAAACTCAATTTTTAACTCGTAGCCGTAGCTACATTACAGATCAAAATAAGATGTGTGTCAAAAAATGTCAAACCAAGTTAAAGAATAGTTTTTACAATAAAGTTATTTTATTACATTAGTGTAGCACTTAATAAAATACTGAAAATGTGGTCTCTAGCTTGCGTTTAGTTCACCAAAATAAGCTAATCGTCATCTCGCCCGACAAAAACGCGCCCGGTCGGGCGACCTGGCACCTTTTGAATTTACCTAATATTTCTGTCGTCAACTCGCCCGATTATAAAAATGTTAGGTAAAATACTTTTTAAAAACGTTTAATATTTTATGGCTGTAAAATAAAACAAAATGTTATTATATCATAATATACTTCACCTTCATCTTAAAAATATAAAAGCATTTTAAAACTCCTATGTACAAACGAAGTCGCGGGCCACAGCTAGTGTGTATAATATTTCGGATATTAAGCAAAAATAATTAATCAGTAGCTTTATTTTAAGCCTAGCTTCTGCCCGCGACTTCGCCCGTGTTTCGTTTATATCGCGAAAGAGGAAGGAAAAGGGTGCTCCCCTACACTATCATATATGCAAAGTTTCAGCTTCTTGCGTTCAGTAGTTCAGCTGTGCGTTGTTTTAAATAGGTACTTAATACAAACTTTCATTCCCTACTGCAGACCTTTGGGGGGTTCATTTAAGAAAAAAAGTAGCCTATATTTAATTCTCGGTTATCGACAATAAGTATGCCAAAATTCATAACAATCGGTTAAGGGGTATATAGATTTTTTATTTTCATCTCAGATTTCAGACCCTTAGGGGTTGTTTCAAAAAAATTAGGTAGCCCATCCCCGTTTACTTTGCATCATCAAATATCTTCCTGAGAAAAGCGGGCAAGCGATTTAGATTTTTCATACAAACTTTCATCTCCTATTTCAAGCCTTTAGAGGTAGATTTTTGAAAAAAAGGTAGCATGGACTAGTATGGATTTAATACAATGTCGTTTTATTTGAAGTCGTTTTTAAAATTTAGTTTTATTATTTTTTTACCTGGCTGTACTTTGTATGAGCGTGCGAGTTGACAACAGAAATATTATGTAAATTCGAAAGGTACCAAGTCGCCCGATCGGGCGAGTTTTCTTTCGGGCGAGATGACTCACCAAAATGTCGGTGAATCTTTTCAATGTAGCCCACGGCTGCTGTGACCACTGTGCTGTTTACCATGATACGGTCCATTTTGAGACCTCTTGCTACAAAAAGATATATGAAAATATACTAACCTATGTTTATTAGACAGTCTCAACCAGTCTCAACCCTACTCTATCAGTACTTACTAAATTTTTTATTTATTTTTTTCTTGAAAAAGAAAAGTAACAGCTGCTGTCTCCTTTCACTCGACATGGTCAAAAAGAGTTTATTGCCAGATTTTATGTGTACATCCACCCTTACACTTACACTCAATGTGTAAATGGTTTGTTATTTATGGAATACGATAAGAAGTTGTTTTTAGAGACTCATTTGTAGAGTACGGGGATTTTATTGACCTCAAATCATGTTGTGCGATAGTGCAAGGCTAGATCTGGTCGCGTATTTAGATTTTAGTATCCTTGTACTGATTTTTAGAGATGTTTACTGTATTTGATAACAATTTCAAGGTATACTGGCTGGCTACAATCCATTAATGGCCCACTACTGAGCACGGGTCTCTCCTCATTATTGAGGAGGCCTAGAGCATACTCCACCACGCTGCTCCAATGCGGATTGGTGGAGATTTCAAGGTATACTACTTGAAGGTATATTATATACTGGCTGTTTATGAATTTAATGGAACAAAGTTGTTGCACTTTAAATCCGACACCTAGGTACCTGTTTATGTTAAGTCAAAGATTTTTTTTTATTTCGAAAATAAGCCAAGGTGGGTTCAAGTCTAAAAAGGGTTTTCTTAAACTTTGAACCGTGTAAGTTTAAAATTATTTTAATATTAATTCGCGGTTTTTTTATTCTTCCACCCTTTTGTAAATATGTTTGAAATAGAGCAGAAGCTGTAAATAAAAATCATAAAGAGTAAAGAGATAAAAGAAAAAAAAAAAAAAAAAAAAAAAAAAAAAAAAAAAAAAAAAAAAAAAAGAGTGTTTGTTTATCCGCCGGTTATATAACACGCGCTTTGAGTATAAATACACTTGATTATCATTTCACCCACAACTTTAATTACATATTATCATCAAGATAAGAACACCATTATATCGTAGAATTTCCCTATTCATATAAACGTTATCAGCACTATTAATTTAATAGGCACTTAATAATTAACGACAGTGACAATAATTAGCACATGTTGACATTTATTTTTCTAAATATAAAGTTGTTATAAACAACTTAAAATCAATTGTATATTCAAGGGATTTAAGTTTAAAATAGATTTACTGAATCGTATCACATTTGAACAATACTTTTCCAAGTTTCACCACGTACGACGTAATGAGTCAGCGAAATATTGTACTTACGCTATTGAGGTTAATGACTTCGCTTTTATATGTACCTTTGTATTCCACCACTTTATTACTACACTGACTTAGCTGTACTTTTATTTGACTCTGGAATGCATTTATTGTTTTATATTTCTCTTTTAATGCCAGTACCTTCACTTGGCTTCGGGAAACTTGTGTCGTATTATATACACAGCACGAGTGTTAACATTTCTTTCCATATAATATCAGTATAATTTATGAGTAAGCCCTCAGGAATAAACTTAACAATATATATTACATTTCGAAGCAAACTGCACCAAAATCATATAAATTGCTTCTTTGTTCACCAAAATTATGCGCACATAAACATACCTACAAATAGAATCACGTATACAAAAAAGGCCTTATCGGTAAGCAGCGATCACTCCCAGGCAATCTTAAGTACAGGCAAGTAAGTTCTTAATTATGACAATTTTATTCGAGATGATAAATAACTTGAACAAAAGATCTTTGTTAAATGGATAACGCAGGCATGACTAATCGTGCAACTAATGCAGCGAGGCACACATCACCACGACTATCTATCATAGCCACCACGATCTTACAGTGATCGATCAGTTCTCAGCACGTAAATAGATGAACAGTCTGCACGCTGCAAAACAATGGATGAAGCGCAGTGAAGTCTGCGTTTTGTACGTTTTAAAATTATTGGGTTGCAATAAAACCATTTGATTTTCTACGGATCCTTTTTTTTATTTCGTTTAAGGTAGTGCTTGACAACGATCCCACCTGATGTAATTGTGGTGATGAAGCCACTAATGTTGAGCGCACTAACTCAGATAAAGCCTATTCACTCTCCTCTTGAAGAATCCCACGTCATACCTACTACTTCTACTATTTATTTAAATACTACCTACTTCATTTACTTCTCTTCGGCTTGGTGTTAAGATCGGTGATCAATTATTTATCATCTCGTGACGATTACCATCTCTGCTTAACTATTGGAAGGAAAGCATCTTGAGGAAACCTGCACATCTAAGATTTTTGAGTAATTTGACTTGCTATGATGATGATGATGATGATTTCTCATCGAACAATGAGCGTATCAAGCCAAATGCGATATCAAGATAGATTTTAGGTTTCACCAATAAATAATCCATCGAAATTACTAAAAAGTAGTTGGATAAAGCTCACTGGTCTTATTTACCGATTCCTTTTACGAAATCTCTACGACAGTCCATTCGAGTAACCTCAAACCTCGACTTTAGAGATTGAACCAAATATTTGTCTGAACTCCGAACTACTGTGCCGTACTTACTTTGATTGTTTTCTGTTGGAAAGTCTTGAAAAACAAATAGGGATTGCAGGTATTTTGCAGCTAACGGCTTTTTGCCTTTTTTGGAACGAAGATCCTAATCCCATGTTGCGGATAGAAACTAGAATGAAAATTGTAATATTTATTTAGAATTTAAGCTATTGGCAGAACCCAGTAAGAGTGCTTATTGACTTATCCGTTTTATTATTTGCAGCCAATAAGAAGCCAGCTATCAGGTCACGTGAGTTAACTGTCAGAACAGGTTAGTCAGGTGAGGTATTCGGATGTTATGTGTCAGGGTTAAAGTGCAACAATATACAGTAAAACCAACTTAACCTTGAAATGAAGAGGGCGCTGTCGGACGCATTGGACTAATAATTGCACGCAATTCGAGAGATTCAACTGACAGATGAATAACCACAACGTAAAATTTTACCATGGCGGCGTTAGTTCTAATTTTTGCCATTTCAGAGATAGGTTGGTGGCACTGAAAAGTCGTCTTGGCGCGTGGATGACGTGTTGGTGACAGAAACAGTGCCTTACAGTTCGCCTTACTAAAAGAATCCAAGAACGCCCCAGAATGCCAAAAGATCCTTGTACGACAATAAATTAGTTTCAACGGGGTGTTCTACAAACTTCCTACCGTACCATTCCTACCGTGTAATAATTGTTTTAAGAACAATTTATTGTGTTCCGGATAGGAAGGTGTGGAGCCGGTTACACTTTTTTAGAGGCGACCATCTTAGTCCTCAGGGGTAGCAACGCATCTGTGACCGAATTAGAACGAGACTCATTGAGTCTAGTTCTGGGTCGGTCACAGTTGTCATGAGCGGCAGCGGAAGGTGGTGCTGCATGCTCGTTTGCTATCTTAGTGCTCTTACACTCGAACGGCATGATGTCAACGGCAGACAACGGCAGAGACAACTGCACCGGTTGGCGGCGGCCGTCGACGTGTCGGCGGCGGCCGTCGACGTGTCGGCGGTAGACGTCAACCTATATGTCGACGATTGCAATTCGATGTTGACATGTCTACGGCCGCCGTCGACACGTTGACAGCCGCCGCCAACCGGTGCAGTTGTCTCTGCCATTGTCTGCCGTTGACATCGTGCCGCTCGTGTGTAAGAGCACTAAGTGGAGTATGTTGGAGGCATCGATATATAAGTAAGAGCTATAAAACCACTAAAATCAGTATGATCATACACTGCAGAAGAAAAGTAACATTAACATCGTAGTACCTATATAAAAACAAAAGGTCAAATGTTTCATTACAATCTGTCGTTAACATGTCGCGAGATGTGACGAGGGGTCGCCATGTAATATTACAACGTCACGATGTTATTGTCGTAACTGACTCGATGTCAATTTTGGATACTGACTCTAATAAACCCCTAGTTAAGTACAGTAAAGTGAAGTTTGGGTTTAAATTTTGTTTTCCGAACAGTATTAAGATTATTATAACCTCCGTAATAAGTGTAAAGGAGTAGCTTTTTACATTTTCAAGGTTTGTTTTGTGGCTAATTGGAGAGGAATGTTCGTTTCTTAATCTTAGTTGTTAGTAATATCCTAGTTTATTAAGTTCATACTATCCTCGGCATATTAAATCATAGAAAAGGGAGTACCTATCGATTTGTAATTTAATAACAGTTAATAACGTATAAAATATTTGAGGAATATGTTTCCAGCATTTGTTATTGATACCTTTTTTTTTATTGAATTAAGGTAGCAAACGAGCATGCAGCACCATCCTTCCGCTGCCGCCCATGGCAATTGTGATCGACTTAGAACAAGACCCAATTTAGGGACTAGGGTGGTTAGTCCAATTAGTAGATGGTGTTAGAATGTTAGTTGGTTAGTTTGTTAATAAGTGTGAGGACAGGGACTGTTAGTGATAGTTAGTCCTGTTAGTTAATATTAGTATTGTCCAGTAAGTAATGATTAGTGTGAGTCTTGTTCCAATTCGGTCACAGATGCGTTGCTACCCCTGAGGACTGAGATGGTCGCCTCTAAAAAAGTGAACCGGCTCCACACCTTCCTATCCGGAAATAAACAGAGAAGAAGAGGTATTACCGTTTTCTTTCCCATTAAACTTGTCCAATAAAAAATGTCATAGCTCGGCGTTCCTAGCTTTATTCCTTATTCTATTCCCACCTAAGATCAGGTTAGGTTTCGGTCACAGTTCAAGGCAATATGACAAGCCAGGCCAAATCACTCTTGCCTGATGCACGCCCGTTTACGCCGACCATGCTGCGCTGTGTAGCACCCACCCTAATTCCAAAATAATGTAAGATAGAGTTACGTAGCTTACCCTTACTGGATATCACTGTACTATTTTTTTTACATATTTTGATTACATTGTCGCAACGACACCACTATTCCCTGAATACTGAAACAAGGAATGTGTTGCAGAAACAGATTCGACTCTTCTCAAAGAGCATGTTCGTATATGAAAAGCGGTCTGCGTACCCACTTCAAACACGTTACATTGCAATTTTCGCGTTTGCGTAACGTTCTTTTTGAGACTAATTAAAACGCGCTGCGCCAATGTTACGCCCTCTTTAATTAGCGCTAATTTCAGGATCCGTATGAGCGTATGGCACAGTGAAATACATATATGTACAATAAGTTAAAATGCGTACGTTTGAAGTTTAAAGTTGTTTTGCGTCGTCTCAGTGGAAGGTCAATTAATTAGATTTGATAAAGAATTCCTAATAACAAATTCAGATTATAAAAAAAAATTTTTTCACCAATCTACCTTAATGCGATGGTAGTAAGAGTCTATTGATTTCTATGTGAATATTTAAGATCGGGTAGTTTTTACGATTATTAATACTATTATTACTTTTACACGTATGACAAATCATCTAAAAGGGAACCCTTTCTTAGTTAGTTCTAAAATCACTCGAAATTGTTAACCTCTTAATTTTTTTTCTTTTTTTTTGTTCGTACCTCGTTGCTATCTTCAAAATATGGCATAAGCGCTTAATCACTTATTGTTTATATTAATCCCTTAACAACAAAGTCATCACTGATGCTTTTCTGTACAGAGAAATGAAATATTTCCGGATAATATAATAAATAATAATTATATTATATTGGGTGATAAAATATTTTAATGAACATTTTCAAATCTTATTTTTTTGTGAAATAATCATTTGAAAAATAAAAGGATACTACTAATACTGCTGCAGAAAATTTATAACATTTCGTAAATATAAAAGGACGAAACCTGAAAGAATAAAATACGTATCTATCTACGTGAAAAATAAAAAAAGGAAAAGTGGAGGAAAAGGGGAGATCTCCCGCCAGGCGATGTCATTGCCTGGGGACCGCGGTCCGATGTTAACTCCGGACCATTTGTATATATAGTTTGTACATCTCGAAATCTTGATAGCGCGGTTGAGGGTGCGTCTTTTGATTGGCCAGTTCAGTATGACGCGTATGACGTAATCTATTGTTTCACTGCACTCGTCGCTCGTGGTTACGTGGTCAGCATTATGTGCGGCGCGCGCTCATATTACTGTAGGTATGGCGCCGCTACATCACTCCCCTCCACAGTTGGGAGATGTTGTCACTCTCGTATGTCAGTGTTTTTCCATCGGCCATGTGTGCCGGAACGATGCGATGCGTGTGCAATCACGTCGGGGTCACCAATTGTGGAGGAAAAGGGGAGATCTCCCGCCAGGCGATGTCATTGCCTGGGGACCGCGGTCCGATGTTAACTCCGGACCATTTGTATATATAGTTTGTGTATCTCAAAATCTTGATAGCGCGGTTGAGGATGCGTCTTCTGATTGGCCACTTCAGTATGACGCGTATGACGTAATCTATTGTTTCACTGCACTCGTCGCTCGTGGTTGCGTGGTCAGCATTATGTGCGGCGCGCGCTCATATTACTATAGGTATGGCGCCGCTACAGCTTTGAAACCAATTTATTAAATACCAAGAATATAATTATCATTTAAATAAATATGTCACAAAAAATACCGACAAAACCTGATAAATACAAAATTAAATAAGTAGTCATTAATTGACCGAATTAAAGTAAAATAATTGATTTCCGTTTAATACTGCAGTGCAAGATTCACATACTATACATATACAGAATACAGACATGAATACCGCAAGCCATCATTTGGGCCAGCGTATAAATAAAATGTTCCCCTTGCTACATGCATTCACGATAAATGTCATTTTGTTTTATCTATTTGTTGCATCGTGAAAACGACAGACGCTTTAAAAGTTTTGTTTTTCACTTTATCATGGAGAAGGTCAATATAATGCGTACCACTACAGATTGGTTTTTAGTAGTATTGCACATCGTGATACGTCAGATTATACTTTGGTATCGCCTGTTAAGCTGAGCCTTAAAGTTCGAAGAAAATCTGATATAATCGATTAAAAGATGTATTAGGAGGTGAAAGACTATCTGGTTGGTTTTTTCATATTTTTATATTAATGTCACACATTGCCTATAAAATCTAAAAATATTTACAAAAAAGCAATCAAATTAAATTAAAATTCATAATTCGAGAGTCCCTACATAGAGTCTCGTAACTTGAGCGATATCAATAATATGAAAACCAAGTGGATACCTATCTATCAAAAGCAAATTATTTACCGTACTTAATACCAAGCTCGTAGCAATAGCAACACAATTTTTCAAATCCCTTAAGCGCGAGTAATTTCGATTCCACTTATTCCCTTTGACATGAAGAAGAGCCAATCAGCCGTGTGTATTTATTCCAAGCCAATTTATTTTATTGAAACTCGTTCCATATTTATATTTGCTTTTACATTATGACAAATCGACACTTGAGAAATCCGTAAAGCTTGTTTTGACTTATTGTTTTTGAAGGTAAGGTAAGATTATGTTGAAAAATTATCGTAACATAATTTTTTCATCATCTCACTTATTGAAGCGTTTAGAGGTCAATGACTAGTGGCAGTCTTAGTAATTGATTGAATTAAACAATTATTCTTGGAAAAACTAATAATTTGCCTTCAATTCGCTTTGGAAAACATAATTTTTATTAAAAAAAACTCATTTTATTTTTTACTAGAGAACCGCCCGCGCTTCGCTTCGGGACCCGTAAGTAACAGCCGCGTAGATCCCGCTCCCGTAGGAATCTCGTCTCGGCTAAACAGTAGCTTATTATATGATATACTGGAACATCAGAGTATTTGCCTATGACATAAGTAAATTACATGTAGTATTTGATAGCGTGATTCAGAACATGCAAATGAATTTTACTAACACCATCTATTAGCAACATCCGGAACTAAATATCTAGCAACTAACAAAACATCGATCTTCCCATGAGAATGAGATGTTTTTCCGCGGTAAAAAGTAGCCTACGTCACTCTCCACCCTCCTAACTATCCCCACACACATAAACCACACCATATAATACCCATGTTACGACGTGTAAGAGTCACAAACAAACAAACACACATTCACATTTATAATATTAGTAGGTATGGATAGTATGGATTGCTTCCACGTAGGCGTAGGTACTCGTATAAACGTAGATAAATAAAATTGTGTGTTATGAACAAAACTAGACGTAGCTAAGAATTTATTGGATATATGCTTGGAACTTAAGAATTTATGACTGGGCTTATGAAATATAATTTTCAAAAATCGAATCCTTTCTGATACAGCACAAAGCAGTATATCATACGATCTAATTGAGGGAAATAACCATTCTAATGGGCAGCTTATGATTTGAAGCCATTGTCCACAATACAAAAACACCAATATTGAACCGATACTGGTTAACTATTGACTCGATAGAGTTTAGTAGGCGAGACTTTGGCACGAATCGAGCACACAAATATTTGGTTTTGCTCGTATACAATGTGTCTGGTTACTAGTGTCGGAGACTTAAGGGGGATGAAGTATAGTATTTTTTATCGACAAATCACCTCTCGCCCCCTCCATGATAAAATGGCAACCATTTTGTTTTTTTAACTTCGAAGTTCGGATGCCTGTACTGTTTTAACCTGTAAACTTCTTTTTTTTGTTGTCTTGTTATAATACAGGATATCACCTTAATAATAAATGTTACTTCAAAGCCATAAGTAAGGTAGTTTAGAAGTTATGATGATTGAAACAAGGTAGTGTTTCTAACGCTAGAGTGAGAAAAGGTAAATAAAACAATGTAAATATGTAGATTCAAACTGTCGTTTATTATTTAATTGTCTGTCCTAAGACACGCTCATGGCTTTATCCGAAATCTGGAGTCAAGTTTTTTTAAATTTAGTTTACATTGGTTATTAATTTAGGTGTTTAAGGGCCATATTCAAACGCTCACAACTTCTAAACTACTTTACTTATGGCTTTGATATAACATTTATTATTAAGGTGATATCCTGCGTTATGACAAGACAACAAAAAAAAAGTAGTTTGATGGGTTAGTTTTCACGTAAAAGGTACTTAACTAAAAATAATCAATGAAAAATATTGAATTTTGTTTTTTAACTCCTTTTAAGCTATTGTATAGCTTTTATCGCGGGCCTGGGACCGAATGCAGAAATTTCGTAACGAAAATTTATTACACCCTGCACACAGACATAGTTACTATGTCTATGCACCCACACATCGATAAATACCAGAACTTTTAACTGAGTTAACTAACTTTTACTTTATAACGGCTAAACCGATTTGGCTAATTTTAGTCTTGAAATATTCGTGGAAGTTCAGGGAAGGTTGCAGCGATGAGAAAATATGAAAAATTGCGAGGTAAATATGTAGATCTGGATTAAATAAGGCGTTGGAATCGACAACATGTATTCATAATAGTCGAATTATCGCGTATTTAGATTTAAAACATACAAAATAATAACATGACATAAAATAATGACACTATATTAATGACTTGAGGGTGATAGAGACAGTGCCATACAGGCAAGGCAAACTGTAGGGCACTGTCTCTGTCACCCACACGTCATTCACGCGCCGAAAGATCGTTGTAGGACTTAAATGTCAAATGTCAATTTTCTTTTTAAAAAGAATTATTTTGTCAACTGAAATAGTTCTTATGCTTTTGTTCAGAATATTTAAATCTTCTTTGCACAAATTAATGCATTATCCGTTTCTAATAAACTTTGATGTAACTTTTGATAACTAGGCAACTAAATGAAAACTGGTACACCACTTTCTTATCCCACTGTAAAACAGTGAATATCTGTACTCGTATAATTTGTGTACAAAGTGTTTTAAATATGAATAAACAAAGTGCATTTATTAATGAAGAAAGTCACGAAAAAATTGTGAAAGAAAATGAGTTATTACTCTATATACATTCATTTTATTATTATTATCACAAATGCAGTATTATTTTTTGTTTTGTTAATTTATATATAATGCTATGCAATAGCTTTACCGCGGCAGTCTCCGAGTGCCACACGTCTTTTTTTGTTCTTCTATGAAAAAGATATTAAATAAAATGTATCATCAGTTGATTACCTACCTTGTTAGCTTTCAAATGAGATACCTTTCGGCCTTCTAAGACGTCTACATCGATAGCAATTATTAAAACAGTACAGGCATCCGAGCCTCGAAGATAAAAAAACAAAATGGCTGCCATTTAATCACATGGAGGGGGCAAGGGAAAATTTGGATAGTGATTTGTCGATAAAGAATACCATATTTCATCCCCCTCAAGTCTCCGACACTGGTGACCAGACACATTGTATACAGGCCTTGCGCCTTATGTTAGCCATATTTCTACTAGATAAAATGTAGATAGTATTATTATGTTTACAGTTTAGACTCAGTGTCTGCTCAGTTGACCTATTGAGGAAAACGTTTGAGGATAACTTTGCAGGCAATACCTAATCAACTGGAGATCAATATGGTTCACCTGACACTCCTAACCTGCGAGTAAACTTTGGAATGGCTATCTTTTTACTATGATACGGGTACAGACAATATATGTTTTTTGTATGCCGATATTTCGACCCAGTAGAATGGATCGTGGTCACGGCTGAACAGCGGTGCCACGGAGAAACTTTTGACAAGATGACACTTAACATTTGTACATTAGTCTATTAAACATCTTTTAGAATGTGTATAATTATAATACAATGCGTCGTAACAGCCATACACTGGAACACTGGATAACTGGAAGACGCCCGCATAACAAAAACTGCACCATGAAGACGGTTAAACGACAATCAGCATTTCTTCCCTATGTTAAAGGTGTTACTGGTAAAATTGGCAGGATATTAAATGGGAAATACAATATTAACACAATTTTTAGGTGTTACATGTGTCTATGAAAGATGATGACACGACCTCTTGTGATCGGGTGGCCTATCTACTCTTCTGGTTAATACATAAACGTACGTACATAACCTCCATACAACCGAAAGTACCGAATACATTTCGGAATCAACTGATTTTGTGGCATTGAAACACGTAGAAAAGTTAAATGAATAAACAGAATACAACAACGATTTTGGATTCATGTAGGTAACTTTTCTCCAAATCACATTTCTTCTTCTTCACATGTCTTGGGAGAGTTTTTTTATCCAAGGAAACATTTTAAATGCGTACTTTGAAATGTTAACAAAAAGTTTACTTCAAACCTTCTTTCGTTATTGCTGAAAATAAAAGATACCGCGGCTTATCTTCAGCTAAAAAGGCCGACTATATAATTGCGTAGGATTTAAATAAATTAATATGACAGTACATTTTAATAATTTTAAATGAACAAGCAGTGCCTGTTTAACTCAATTTCTGTCGGCAAACTGTTTAATATTTATAATTTTATAGAAATTAAACCGTAAGTCAAATATTATTAATATAAAAACTCGTCTACAGATTCCAACGTTAAGGAAAATTACGAGCAATCTAAAGCTTCCCTTATTAAAACAATAAAGCCAATTCATAATCCGGCGTAATAATGATGGATTATAACTTTCTCAATCTTTGACTGATCGTAGAACTTTGTATGTCTCTTTAAGTGAACTGTAATTCTTCGATGTCAATATACCCCTTGTTTTTTTGAAAAGGAGGGTCTCTGGAAACATTTTTAACGGACTTCAAATAAAGGAGGCGATACCCAAATAGACTGTATTTTTTGTGCATAGATATTGCATTGTGCAGATTTTGATAATATTTTTTTATTCGAAAGGTTAATGCTTGTCTTCTGACGGGTCATTTTTGAGTTATTCTTAAAAATGCGTATTAAATTTATGGTTGTTACCATATAACTTTTCATTGGGTGTTCCGAATTTATAATCCATTTTTAAAACGAAAGTGACAGATGACGTTACGGGCTGAGGTTACGTTAGTTTACGGGTAGCTACTTATCGATTTTGAACTCGGCAAATTTTTAAAGAAAGTAAGTTACCTATTTATGTACATATGTATGTATGTCATGGTGAGATGAACGAATTACGATAATTCTTTATGATATAGTAGAAGGTAATGTTATCGAAGCGCCTTGGTCTTAATACTACATAATTAGGTAAGGTAGAACCAGAGTGGTCCAAGTAACAATTTTAACTTTGTGAGAAAACAAGGGAAACGCGTTTGTACTTATTGTAGCGAAACTAATAACTTTTAACTTGTAACTCTTTATTGAAATTACAGCTAACAAGTTAGATTAAAGTAATAAGATATGTATAATCACAATCACTTGTATGTAGCATAACAAATTGATGGTTTTTCACAAAAAAAATGCACATAGACCACTCTGGCACAAACAAAAATTTAAAAATTGTAATTATAACAATTCAACTGAAACTATAAAATATAGCTATATCTATATTTATGTATCTATACGTATAATAAAACTGTAACTGATCGTTATCTGTTCATGGCAAATATATTAAAAATATATAATAGGTGGCTCTTATACCGGGCATCCCACGGCTATGCCACATGAATGGAAAGTACCTTAAATATTAAAGATAGGATATTTTACTGAAAGAAGACATCATTTTATTTTTAATAATAAGTAGAACTGCATTCACAGATTTTTTAAAAATCGCCTACCTCAACCGGGAATCGAACCCGCCAAATGTGATAGAAAAATTACATGTATGCTTCCAACAATTAACATTATCATTTCAAAGACCTACCCACTTGAGATACGAGATTTCCGTGGTATAAGTAGGTACATGATAATAATAAAGCGATACATGAAGTGTAGTAGGTACTTGTATGCATTTCTTCATGAGCTCACAATTACCATGAAACTGGCTGATATTAGTAAAAATAAATAATTCGAAAATGGAACACGTAAATTTACAACCGTCTGTTCTTTTGTTTATTGTGAGTTTCATTTTCGTTTATTAGCAATTTTTGTGTTAATTTACTTACAATGGCGTACCAAAATAATTTGGATTTAATAGAAGCATACTTTTTAAATCACAAAGTTATTTCATTAGCTTTACGGTGGCACCGCGAAAGATATCCCGATAGACACACACCATCTCGATTTGTGTTGAAAAGATTGGTGGATAATTTAACAAATTTAGGACGTTTTGATTATCGCTTACAGAAATCGCTTACAAGAAAGAAAAATCTAAACCACTTAACTGATTGTTATGAATTTTGACATAAATATTGTTGATAACCCAGGATTAAATATCGTTTACTTTTTTATCAAAAATGAACCCACATAGGTTTGCAGTAGAGGATGATTTATATTACCTATTTAAAACAACGCACATTCGGAACTACTGAACGTAAGAAGCTGAAATTTGACATGTAGGTATGTTATTTGGGAAGAGTACGGGAACCCTGCCCGCCTGTCCCTTCCCGTTTCGCGATATAAATGTATTCCACGCGGGCAAAGCCGCGGGCAGAAGCTAGTAATATATATTTTTATACTTTTAACGTTTAAATATTAATCAAAAGTATGTAAATTGCACTTTGATCAAATTGTCTTTTTACAAAATCAGAACCATAATCATCCAAGTACAAATTTGTCACTTAGACCAGTTTGGCACACTAAGATTTTCTGAATTCCATTACTTCCAAAGTGAGAGGTTGCGTTTTTTCCTAGACAATGTTTCTGAATGGCAATTGGATCAAAGTGGAATAAAAGAATATTGTATTTTGGAGATGTTTTTGCCAAAATCGTGTATTAATGAAAAATGTCACTTGGACCAGTCTGGTTCTACCTTACATAATTATGTAACTTAAAGTACTTCTTGCGGTGAAAATAATTTTATATATTTGGATAAATCAGGCGTTGTATATTGTATTTATTTAGCTAAACATGGTACACACTACTAGCATGAACTTGTAAATTGCATTTTTTTTAATTATTTTCTTTAGGTCACAGAAATTAAAAACAAAAAAATTTTGGAATTATTTAAATCTTTACCGAAACGGGAAACCATCATGGCCGAAGAATTTAACACAGCGACATCTAGCATAGGTGGTACGGTGTAATACAGTACGGCGCAATACACAATGGTACGTAACAGTGCAACGCGGTACGGTACAATACGGTAAATTACCGTACCATGGACGTATGGTACAGCACAATATACAAAAATGTTTTGTTATCCTTGTGCGTACCTGTTTAACCTGCGCACACTTTATATTTGGTTCAATATTGTAACATTTGGATAAAGATAAATTTTACTCACAGATTATATACGTAACCACATACAATACAAACACAAATAAACACAATCATTGTTTACATTCCACTTTAACGTACTGGATGTACTTAAATTAGATAACGAACGCCTGACACTATTTCTAATTACATAGCGACATATCACTTATATTTATAGAGGAATTATGTCCTTTAACGTGTTCCCTATTCCGTACAGTGAGTTATTTTTAGCGAACAGCACTATTCAAATTAACTTGCCCTGTGTTTTGCCCGGGAAAACGGAGGAACAAGGTACGATAATATTATAATCGTGGCATATTGATACTAATTAATTGTCACTTAAGTATAATATACTTATGTATATTATGTCGATCAATTATGTTTATGTACTTATGTGTATGTATGTTTATATTTAAATATTATGTTATAAATTTTCATAGCTTGCTTAGCTGGATTAATAAACTGGATTAATCATTTTATTAGGGGATCTGCCTTTCCTAAATACTGTCAATGTTAAACTAAAGCATTGGTCAGATTTGTATGATATGTAAAAGACTTAACTGAATGACATCTAATTTCAATCGCAAGATGGTCATAGTATATTTATAGTTCCTAGCCGAATCAGAATACCCTAGATGGCGTTGTAGTCAGTATTTAAACATTCTAAATATTATATGTATCGAAATTATTCATATTCAAAAAATGTAATGCAGACAATCATCAACGATTATGCAAACATAAATATTAATTACTAAAATATAGGAAGAGCTTTAATTAAATACATTCATCCTCATAGCTCACAGAAACTAGATGAAATGAAATTTAAATAATACAAAAATCGAATATTGTATCATCAGATCGTGTCAAATTATAAGCCGTATCTACCTACCAAATCAAAACATTAACAATCTATATTCACTATAGTGCTAATAGACGCATTTATTAAAAATTTTAAATTATTACTCTCTCTCTCTCTTTCTCACTCTTCAATCGTGCGTTCCGTGACAAAGTTGTCGTGATTTCATGATCACTAAAAGTGTTTGTTTCAATCCCTGACTACTGAAGCTCTTGTTATGTTTCTTCATCGGTGGCAGTTGGATACTTTCCGGAAACATTCAATATTAGATCTTTGGATGTTAGGCTAAACTCTATGCCGTATACGATGGGGATCGATCGGTTACCATCATTTGAGTTTGGACTACTAGTTCGTTCCATGGATTAAATAACCTAAAAAACAATTGCACGAACATTAAAATATCGTATACCTACGTGTTTATCAACGTACTTATCAATCAGAAAGATTTTATCAGTTTTATTTTATTTTATTAAGTTATCGATATTATCACGCTCGAATCAGTAGTATCACATGCTATATACCTACCTAAATGAAGAAAAATAACGGCCTTGCTTCCTTTTGTTTAAACCTGTTATTTACGTTTACAAATATGAAATAGCATACAATACAAATATGAAAGAGCTATAAATGGGATAGATATTTTAATGAGCTTAATTACTAAACAACGAACTGCAAAATCCTGGTTCCTGTTTGAAGTTACTGATCTCACCCCGGTTAATTTAGATACTCAATCCTGGTTTACCACTTCGGAATCCGCTGCTTCGGAAAAATATCCCAGAATTAAAGAGAAGTTTGTAAACGTTCTTTACGATTTATATTTGCTTGGTTTCAAGAGCATCATACATTTTATTAAACGTTTTAAAGATTTTATTTATGTCGTTTAGTGCATTTTTAAATCGGTTATGGGCGTTTCGTTATTACTTTGTTGTTGAATTTTAGCCACTTTGTCAGTTTGTCTGTGCAATTTTCGCTAATCTGAGAAGAGATTTTCCAATCTGAGTAGCTTGTATTTTATTTTATCCCTTAATTATCCCTTATTCATAGTAACCAATATCATATGTTGAACATTATGACACCCCCGGATAGACCATCATGGCACCTTGACTTGGACTGTGGCACAGGATGCTGTATTCCCGATACTAAGTCTATATAATTTTATCGGTATTTTGTCGAATATCCACGCGGGGAAAACAGTAATACAATAATACATCAAAAGCCTAATGAGTTTTATTTGACACAATGTAGCTTACAGAGTGACTCTATTAGTATATAAACAAAGAACTTTTTGTTAAGTCAAAAAGGGTCTGCTGACGCATAAAGTTTGAGGGTGTTCTTTTTATGATTGAGCTTCAAACCAGAAATTTTAATGAGGGCTTAGGGAGGGCTCAGAGAATGATTTAATGTCCTCGAAATCTATTTTAACATTCCGTCTTTGTTCTCCGTGTTGTCGAGGCAAGACTTAAATAGACCTAGTTAGCAAATGAAATTAATATTTTGCTAGTTCAATTTTCCCACGATTATTTGATTTTATGATTTGCCCAGTATTGTTTAAACTGTTGCACTATTAGTTCCTGTTGCGTGGTCGGTATACGACAAAAATAATACATTAATCAATTTAAATACACTAGCATGCACAACACGCGAAAACAAAAATTTAATTGTCCCGAATATATATCCCGATCAGGAATCAAAATAGACACCAATATTACCAACCACAAAGTATTAAGTTTCGATTTTAAAATATCGGAAAATTTAAATTATAGCCTCAGATATTATAGCAATATTCACTTACGCCTCTCAGCTGGCCTTCAAATTAAATTTCGAACAATAATTGACACGTCCTTCCCTTAAAAATGGACAGTTATTGAATCAGATTGATGTCAATTAATGGATTTTCACTAAAACTGTTTACAAAGAAGGATGTCCAATTTTGACCTGATCATGTATATTGTATAGGAATGAAAAAAATCTTAAAATTCGGCTAACATATTTTTACATTAAACACGCTTATTACTAAATTAAAAGAAACGCAGGAAATAAAATAATTTGATTATTTCTACAAGCTAAAAACGCAACTCGAGTCAATCAATGCATTCATGCAGTATGAATCAATGAACTGAGTACCTACCCAACTGAAAGGTGTTTTTTGACATTTGACACTGACGCCGCCATGACCGAAATTCGTTCAAGAAAACATTATCATTATCAATTATTATGTTATGCTACATTTAGCCAATGAAATCTGTTGAATAGAAAAGAAATCTTTTTAAAATAAAAGAACTACAGAAAATGGTCGGTTGGAGGTAGGAAAGAAACTATCGTTAACATTGATTTCAAGGACTTCACAATCATCAATACTTAGGTATTCATATTTTTTTAACTTTGCTGCGTTCAAATCTTAAAAAAGACTATAAGACAATATTTATTACTCCAATAGGTAGTCCTTCTACTATTCATTAGGTATATATACAACGTTAATTTTCATACCAGGTTTTCAAATGTATGGGAAGTGGGCATTGTTCTTTCTGATATAATTATATATCTGGACCGAGTCTGCCCTTAATAATAGGTAATTTAAAAAGTACTTGGAGTACTTATTCATGGAAAAAAACTTTAATTTTGTCCAAGCATCGTGACATATCGAAGCAATATAGTTAGTGTGAAAATGAGGTATATAATTGACTTAATAGCTGTTATTAAAGGACAAAAATCAGTAGAACAGAACTTAATAACAAGCGCTATTCTCACATCCTGATAAATCATTTTGGTGTACAAAAACGAATCATTTAGTTTTGGGTGCCATGGGAGCAAACGTGTGAGAATATACAACAAAAACACATACCCAGACCCACACATATACAGAAAACAGAAATATAAACTCATTATTAAAACAACTAAAGAAACTAAGTGACGACTCGAATGGCGCAATGGTTAACACGCCGATCGCTGTTCCGAGGGTCCTGGGTTCGATTCCCAGCGAGGCGGCAATTTGAATGATGAGTTTAAATTTCCGTCCTCGGTCTGGGTGTGTGTCCTTGTCTTGTGTGTTGTCCAAGGTACCCACGACACAGGGAATCCTAGTGTGGGGCTTTGAGTGTGAAGCTTTATTATTATAGCGTTATAAGTACATTGTGTACTTAACCCTAGTACTTACAAGTGATACACGAGCACTACTTTAACCCAATAACGCGGCAATTATCTTCACAACAACATAAGAGGCTTCATCGTTACCTTTGCTCTGTGTGGCGTCACGTCATAATGTGCCCTTGATCTATTAACGGATATGCTGTTTTTTGCAGTACAAAATATTGGTTATAATATGCGTTTTCCCTACTCACATTATAAATGCGAATGTAGCCCTAGATACTGTCCTTCCTTCTGTCGCAGTGAAGTAAAAACGAAAAACACATTTGATTCAGCAAACGAAAAATGTATTTTCAGACACTTAAGCATACAGGCCTAGGTCGCATTGAACCAATAAATAATTTATTTAGCCTATTGTCTTCTATTAGTCTTGGCATGCTTTGTTATCTCGACAGCCGTCTAGGACCGGAACAGGTGCGCTTGACAAATACAATTATTGTATATCAATATACGAAACAATCATGTGACTATGTTCAGTGTTATATATTATGAAGCACTGATAGCCCAGCGGCGTGCCTCGATCTCAGGTGATTCCCCGGAATAGCAATGGGACGCGGAAGTCAGTCGGATGGGTGATGAACGGCAAAAATTCTTCAGCGTATTCCTGGTTGGAAGGGCATTAAGTACAACTATTAAGTTTCTCAGTCTCAGCCAAAATTTCTGACATTAGGACTGGCCACTAAGCTCTTAACAACACTACCTTCGCCGCACTTAAATGTTGGTACAGCGTGGTGAAGTGAGGATTGATGTTCTATATAGAAAGTGTGGCTGTTTTAATGTAGGATGTACAATTGTACATATATTATGTACACAGCCAAAGTCGGAGTCGGAATTGCAGGTGACGGGCAAGCTAATTAAAAATAAAATGAATAGTTTAGTAGGTAGTACACTAGGTAAAATATTTTTTTTCACAAAAAAAATCTTAGCAAAGTTTAAAGAAGTCAAAAAGAAACGAATTGAAATAAAAAGCACAAAATAACCGGACGAAAACTAATTCACTAATTAATTTAAATAAAATATTGTTATAACTTTTTGAACTTTAAATAGTCGAGAAACCATAAACGGCCTATACAAATTAATTAGTAGACCGCATAGAATAATGTGTCGAATATGCAACACAGTAAATTTAACATTGCTTGCACTGATGGCACACAAGGCTAGATTTTTCAAGCTAGCATTGCTATCCTCTTATGAAAGTATCTTGGCTTAAGAGGCAAGATAACTACATAGTTTTCTCATTAGTTTACTAGCCTAGAAAAGAAACTAGTTCAGTTTACGTGAAACCAGAGTTACTAGCTTGCTAGCTTTCTAACACTAGTTTGTTATCTTATCTAGAAATAGCCTCAGGTGTCTCGGATGTGACTTAGTCTTACATAATCATTTAACAATACAAAAACAGCATGGGTAATTCAATTATTTTTAAGTATGTAATTATAATACATTGCAGAAGGGTACAAACTATAGGTATACGCAAGATAGTCAACCACTATCATTGATATCAATAGCGCACCAAACTTAAAACATCATTAATCGGTTTTCTTATCACATTGACGTAAATTCAATGCAGCATTTTCGAATGCTTAGTCATAACAACACATTAGTATAAGTACTGAAAATTTCAGTAATTTAACATAATGAATCGTAAAAGTAATTGTTTTTTTACTAAATGTTATTTGAAAGTAACTTTCATGATGAATGTTCAGTTAACAGTAATATGAATCACTAAATATTATGGAACGTTAAGCCGTTAAAAGGAGATTATGATCAGTAATTCTAGATTTGTATCGAGATTTACTTAATTTAATATTTTCTTTCCAAGACTCAGTCTAGTCTCTGAACGGTTAACGGTACGAGTACGTCGCGTGAACCCGTAAAATTAACCAAAGTTCAGTTATAACAAAAATTACTCACACATTTGAAACGACTCGACAAATATACGGGATTATTTTAAAGTAAGTTGGTTTTTATTTCATTGTTACCACCATACCCATATCTAGATTTAAGAGTTTAATCATAGAAGGTTGTGGTGTTGAAATAAAAGAAGTAATGTTTACTAAATGCTTGATTTCTGAAAACAAACATGCTATTAAATTGCTCTATGCCATTTAAAACATGCAGTAGAGAAATGTTGAGCTCAAGATTCGGTCGTGTTCATGGAAGTTATTTTTTACATCTAAATATTATTATTCAGTGCTAATTGGTTGAAAAGTCAGTTCAGCGTAACCGCCAGTTTTCAAATTCAAATCGTCGGAAGTGTTTTCTTTTAATTCCTTCATACCTACGAAGATAGTTTGTTATATTTTCGTAAAACTTCACGTGGCAGTAGACGTAGAAGGTTGAGTGAACTAGCGCAATTGGCTAGACAAGCCATGAACGGCTGTAGCTCGACCTTGCCGCAGTACAAGTAATTATAGAACGGACAGTGTCGCCAACGACTAGCCACAATCTCAATCCAACCGACGTACCACACTCGCCTTATCACTGAAAATGGCTGAACGATTACGGTACAATCGTACCACGCCTCGTATACCAAAAGTGTTTACCAAGTGTAAAAGTGTGTCCAATGCTGTGTAACGTTTGAAGTGTCTTGTGTTATTTCGAGAATGTCATCCGCTACGTCGGCGACAGGAAAAAAAAGTTAGTGTAGTGTATTATTCGTTGGAATTTCGGGTTTATTTGACGCTTGAAACATATTGTTATCTTCATTACAGTTTTATTATTCATCACGGATTACTAATATCATTACGCGAACCAGCCGTACCAATTTGAATTTGTAATGTGAAGCGGTTTTATGCATAACAGTCTAACAACATTATTTTGTATCTCATATCTCGTTATATTATACACCGTGTTTTGTCTACATTACATTTCAGCGAATGTTTCAGCTAGTTCTAAAATCGGAACATTTGTATTGGTATGATTTCATAGTTTCGTCTTGTCGGTTAGAAACAATCCACGGTACTGTGTTCAACATTGTTTACGGGTATGAAATCCTTGCAGCATTAGGTACCCGTCATGCGCACAACTTTAGTGTTTACCTATACATGAATAATATTTATTGTGAGAAATAAAATTAACATGGTATTTTTTATTAATATTTATTGCATTAATAATTTTCTTTAATATTATTAATTTTTATTTACATCAATAAATATTAGAGAAATAGGCTGAGAATACAATAACCCTTTTTTCATGGCCAATTGTTTTACGATTCTACTTATCTGATGGATAAAAATATCATGTCACGTCTATTGAAAACGAATTAAACATTTATCACAAAAAATACACAAAAATAAAAGTTGTTATCACAAAAAAGCTGGAAAATATACGGTATGGCTGTTGTTATCTCAAATAAATAAATAAACCCGTCACAGTGTTCCCTGTTATATTTAAATAAAAACTTAACGCTCTGGTTACTGCGAATTAGTTACAATTAAATGATAATAATTATGTTTCCCATAATTCATGCGACCTCTGTAATTTTTAATGTTAACTTTTAAAATCATAAATTACTTAATTTAAGCGTTTTGCAAAAGGGTCTTGTATGACTTGTAGCAAAATATATAAAATCAAAGGGTAGTCGTAAGCGACATTTTAAACGGTTAAACCTGGAAATTAAACATGGAGTATGGAACATTTGTCACGATTAAAAAGAAGGCATGATTAGGTATATATATTAAGATTACCCATATTAATACGTTAGCACAGTTTGGACTTACCTACACATTATTACGATAATGGATATAAACTAAAAAATTAAACAATGACTCCACACGATATAACCATAGTACCTATAATATAACGTACGTTTGAAAAGTCTGCGTTCGTAGTGTTAATTCGAAATAAACATTTGACAGAAGTAATTACAGTCGAATTTCGATCATAGAGCGGGTCTTCTGTATGGTGTTACGCTGTCGTAAACCTACCTATGAAAATCGATTTCTTAACCTGCAATAAATTACACAAATATGTCATTACCAATATTGTGTCCACGAGACTTAACTAGATTTACGAAATTTCTTTTGACAACCGGACTATGCGAGTCACCCACGACCCAGGGTTAAGGGTTATTTAAAGGGGAAGTGAGCACGTGCGAGGGAACAATGCCCCAAGGAATTTTAAAGAGACATTTCACCCTATAGTTTGAAGCCTTATTTGTCTTTTTAGATTCCTGTTCCTCAGTCATATGTGGTCATATACCTATGTTTATATCAATAACACGACAGAAATTAGCGTTGCTTTTTTTAACGCTCAAGAAATAACCAATGTGGGTGACGAGAATTTTATTAGCATTGTTGGAATCCCGGTCCCTCAAACCGACATTTTCAACCGAAGAGCTTTTCCATAAATTACTTTAATTGCTTCTATAACTACCTAAAAAAGTGCATGTTTCAAATAGTAAAATATCTTGCAAAATATACCTATGTAACTTATATTTTTTTCATTCACGGACAACACGAATTATTAAAATTCACGATGTTTTTAATCTAGCGTAGATATTATAAAGTTTAAAAATTCGAAATCGTACTTTAGCACCTAAACAGAGTGGTGCAAGAATGCTCTGGGTAATAATTAACACAGAATATATCTTTCGAATTTATGACAAATGTAGTTTGAATAATTGTACATATTTATAAAGAATTAAACAACAAGGCTTAGTGTTATCAAAATTTTATGTTAAAAAAATGTATTACCTACAATCAATTGACTTAGGGATTTGCACGGGGCTTTCAGAATTGTGTGCCCGTATCGCTTATTTGACATAAGAAAAAGGTGGGGAAATTGCAATAATGTACAAAGAAAGGTACACGCTCAAAATCACACTACAATTTCAAGGGTTACAAATTAGGAAAGTTATTCACTCAATGATAATATATTAGGACCTTAAAGATATATTGTCATTACAGTGGTACTCAGCACGCTGCTCGAGACGGATCATTACGGGAGCCTGATCAAAGAGCTGACATGCACTAAGTGTAACAAGTACATGAAGCCGCCCATACACCTGTGTGTGGACGGCCATAGCATCTGCGGACCATGTTACCACAAGAGTTTCCAGTGTCATGTTTGCCAAGTAAGTATTATTATAAACAGTTGATAAACTAAGACCATTTACATCGCGGCCTTACTTCTACGAGCTTCGTTGAAGTTTAATTGTATGGATATAGCCCCAACTTTGTTAAAATTAAATTTGGCTAAAATTTTAAGACCAGGGATGTTCGATAACCTGAATGGCGCAATGGTTAACATGGCGGATCGCTGTTCTAAAGGTTCTGGGTTCGATTCCCAGCGAGGCGGAAATTTGAATAATGCGTTTAAATTTCCTGTGTCCTTGTCTTGAGTATTGTCCACGGCACAGGGAATCCTAGTGTAAGGCTATGAATGTATCGTTATAGCATTTTATTCATATTTGTGATGAAAGAAATGCCAAGTTTAGATACGCCATGGATAAATAGGTTGCGTAACCTCAAACTGGAACAGTCTTATCCGAATCCGGTCACAAATGTATGTCACTTCTAAGGAAAAAGTAGGAGCGCCTCGCGAAACTCAGCGAATAACTCAGTAGTCAGTTAAAAGGTTTAAAAGAAACTTTCATGTACGTTGTCTCTGTAAACTTTGTGGAAACCTAAAATGTTGTTGCGCAGTATTTCGGTATATTTTACTAGTACAAAAAGAGCATCGTTTTGTATTCTGTTATAACCTGTATAGGAATCAGCCACTGTACCTACACTACAATGAATTCTTTTAATATCATTAATATAATCAATAATCATTAAAAATATTAATTAAAATAAATTTAATCAACATCAAAGAGAATTGAGTAAAATTTTTGTATTTTACCATTGTTATGGGGGTATGAGTGTGTTAGCGTTTATTATTTATTTATTTATTTATTGTTACTTAAAATTACAAAATACAACAGAAAAGCGAAAAATGACCGAAATGTAAAAACCTTTATTTATCATTTATAAATTTTAATAAAAAAAAAAATTGGTTGCCTGTAAAGTCGGTATACGGGCAAAAGTTTTACGTGACAACGACTTTGAGTGGTAAAATAATTTTAATGTGAATATTCATTCGTATAGTAGGAAGAAGGATGAAATAATAGTAACAATTTAAAACATTTATTTATACAAAGAATTATATTTAAAACATTGTAACACCATCCGCCACCTAGCGCTGCTAACCGTTAGACCATTAACCATTAGTCACAACTAAGTGAGGTAACAAACGAGATTACTCTACTTCTCCAGAGATGGCGCTGTACCATTTTCTGAAACACGCCAACGTGTGTACGCCGTAGCTACCATAAGTAATGTTAAGGAGGAAGGGACGCGTGCCTTTCACTTTTTATGTCTGTCTCTCTCGCTCTTAGGCGGGCTAACCATGCCCGAGTGGAAGGGACGCGTGCCTCTCACTCGCTCTCATTGTAAGCGCATAACGTGAGCGGAGCTACTAACGCAGTTTCTTGAAGTGCCACCCGGCAAACCAATTTATAAGACGTTGTCACGTCAAAATGAACGCTTTTTTGTTAATGGTAGAAAACTGTATATGGCACGTTTAATGGGATTTAAAAAGACAAAGCCTAGCACTGTAATTGCAAATAATTATTTAAAGGAGTTTTTTTTGTGCCAGAACAATAGCAAGCAATGAAAATATTTTTTGAGCTTGCCGAAATAGATGGAACTATTTAAAACATCTGCTAATTATTCCGTGACGTCTCTTTATTTAAGTGTCAGCTACAAGATCGCCTAGAATGATTATTGTGATGTTTGTGCAATTAAAATGGAATTTAAAGTTATTTTTAACTTAATTTATTTTATAGAACAGCGTGACCTAAACCCGCACTTATGCCACGGTTATCCGCGGCGTAAGTAGCTCCTTATTGCATGGCAAATGACTTTAACTTCACACCATTCAAAAATGAATTATTGCCTATTGCGCGGGTACAAATTAAAAAAATACAGTACATGAGGGTACTTTATGATATTGAGTGACGCAAACCTGCACCACAGATTATAAAATACTATGTATGCCTGCACTTTAGTCATGTTTATCATTCTGTACAACCATTTATACGAATTCAATTGAAGTATGTTCTGTGTGTTGCGCTAACGCCGTTAAAAATGGCCAACTTTACGCACCGTATCGTAATGTACTAATATTGAAAAAAAGGAAATTAAAATAAATCAGCTCAATTCCTAAAAATGAACATTTAAATAAAGCAATAGATATACCTACTTAATGTTCTGGGTTGCCAGTTTAAAGTTAAGTTTAAAGCTAGAGTAGGGTTTTCACCAGAAACTAAGCATTCTCCGCATAAAGGAAACTGAGAATTGCAGCTTTTATTGTATTTTGTATTATTTAATATTATTATTACTATTATTTAGCACACGTTGTTTGACGATTTTGGCCGGATTGGCCGTTTTATTTGTAATATTGTTAACCTATTTTATATTACTATATTACTTATATTCTTACCTATATTACTTACGCATGTTGTCGACCAGCTGGAATTTATCATTCGGTTGTTTTATGTAAATATTATTTTGACAAACAAATAGACGAGCCCCATGTGATGGTAAGTGTGAAAAGTCTCCCACCCATGAATACACCAAAGGCATCATCAACGCTCTTAATGCTTTCAGTTGGAACACGTTCAAAGATTCAAATCAGTTCAAATCAGTGTTAGACTTCCCACTTCCCATCAGGTGGGGCTCGCTTTCTTGCTTGAGGCAGGCGCCAATATCTTTTGGAGTGATACTAAGCCAAGCAGCCTTCACGGAAAGTTTGCTTGTATTGCTGGATTTAGCCCATTAATATTCCACTATTGAACACACTTCAGAGCACCCTGCATCGTGCTGCTGCAATGCGGATTGGTAGAGGGGTTTGTGGCCCAGAAATTATTGCCACTAGCGGTCGCCTATCTACCAACAAAGTTGATCACTCAGGATCAACAAGCCGCTGGGCTATGAGCGTGTATAATAGCTGTTAATGCATAAACTATTTTCAGAAAGAGTTCGCGCTCATCCGTCCCATGGTGCTAGAATCGCTTGCGAACAAGGTTCTGTTCCCGTGCACCAACGTCGGATGTCCGAAGCATGCAACCTTGTCCTTACTGGAAAAACACACTCCACACTGCCAATTCCGGATTATCAACTGCTTTATGGCTAGAGTTTATGGTATGTATTAATATTAGCAAATATTTCAGCGATAAAAGCAGTCGCTAGATTTGAAGGACCCAAGACCGGTCCGAGTGGCGCAAATTCCTTACTTATGACCAGCAATGGAGAGGAAATTTAACAAGGCTGATAGTAGCTGAAGCTGTTTAGACGGATACAGTAGATATTAATCCTTATATAAAAATAAAAATTTATTTTTACTTAATTTATTGTTACTTTTTTAAATTTATTTTTATTTTACTTTAATATTCTGATTTTGAGTCATAGAAGCACATACTCGTAATTATTTTAATAAACAATATTAAAATTCGAAATTTTTAATCGATATGTCACGTGACCTAAAACACGAGAGGCATTGGTGTGACGTCATAAAGGCAAACCTATTCCTCCAAGAACCAAACTGTCAGTTCAGTTTCGTGCTCAGCAACTTGAATGAATGCCGGTCTTACATACAGTGCCACAAACTTATTTGACCCGGTAAGGGTACTGTCTTGGTATTTTTCTGACAACAGTATAACATTTGCATTAGTTCCAATTTTGGCCACCGGCTCAGATAAGTTTGTGTAATTAATATTTTATTTTAAGGCGAGAAAGCGTGTTTATTTTGCCGAAATATATTTTTTGTTGCTTTTTATTAGGAAAATCAAGTTTATTTTTTACTACCGAAAGTACCCTATTAAAATGGCTGTAAAGGTGTAGGAAGTAATCCTTATCAATTACCTACATACGACCATTTTATCTTAAACCTTTAGGAAATGATTAACTAGTAAGTAATTACTGTTGATAAAATTGTTTTTTTTATAAAATGATGTTTTTGTAAATCAATAGGTATGCCTACCTACACTATTAATAGAATAATTTTATGAAGGACGCCTACTATTCGTAGAAAAAAAGATAGAATTATTTTATTGTATCAGATCTGATACTAATTATTTGAATAATTCATTGCTTGGTGTTATTTTACTTTTTATGTTCCTAGCGTGATATAATTTCATCACGCACAGGGGTAATTGTATAAGTATTTCGAAAATTAAATTAACCGGTGGCCTAGTGGTGGTTTCGGCCTCCTGCTCTCCCGGGTTTGAATTCCAGTCATTCGAATAACGGTGAAAGAAGTAATTCGTGAAGAAATCTGCAAGCCGGAGAGTTTGCATAACTCATAGATGTGTAAAAATAAATTGTTGTAAAAAAATGTATTTCTAATTTGAACTATTTTAAATCAGGTAAACATGAAATTTATGTAATGTCTGAAACAAAGGAGTCGCAATGTTAAGGGTACCAAATCAATGGTTAATTATACAATGCCGTGGTGAGTTACAAGACCTAAAAAATAACAACAGCACTGACGTACCAATAAGATTGGATTCAGAGAAATAATACTTATGGCTGATTTACATTGATACAGTAGCTGGCGCCAGCATCACTGACTTCCGGCGCTGCACTGGCACTGGTTCGCGATCACTGCCGCGTAGTGTTTAAACGGATCCAGTGCCACCAGCAAGGCTTACGCGGCATGCAGTGAGCGGTTACTGGATCGAAAATTAGGCGACCGGTCTATTTCGAGCCAGCTCTGGACACTGAATGCTGGACTGGATTGTAGCATGTTTACACTGGCTCAACCCATTAATGGCTCACTACTGAGCACGGGTCTCTCCTCATTTAATGAGGAGGCCTAGAGCATACTCTATCACGCTGCTCCAATGCGGATTGGTGGAGTGGATGCTTACACTGATACAATGCTAATCCAGTGCTGGAAGCTAGTGAAGCTGGCGCCAGCTACTGTATCAATGTAAATCAGCCCTTATTTAAATGAAAATTTACTGGACGCTACACTAGACTAGAGTCGTTGATAAACAAAAGTTTCTATGAATGCATTGTTAGTTTTCTTTGGACATGTAGTTCGAGGTAACATTAATCTCTATCATTTCTTGAGGAATTTCGTCGTATTTTCAAATGAATATTATATTCAGCTCCAACAAGATAAGGCGTAGGTACATAATGCTAGGAAGTTTGACTTTTCAGAATAAGATAAAGATAGCGGACTAATTATTAAATTACACTTAAGTTTAATTTGTTGCCAAGCCTCCTTATTTATTTGCTTAATAGTAGAAGATCCGAATCTATATCGACATTCACCGGGTTGATAATAGAATCAAACTTATTTTATAATAAATTTCGTATATTAGAAAATATATTAAAAATGGGTTGACAACAAAAATCCTGGACAGAATATTTTTAATTATTTTTTAAAAAATGATTTTCATAAAATGTTGTACTTATGATGAAGATAATAATAAAATTTTATACTGGACTTAAAGTATAGAACATATAGAATGTGCAGACGTAGGGTAGACTATTATTTACCTGGACGAACTACTGGGTAGACAGGTATAAACAGGTATGTCAATACTAGTTACTTTTCACTCGATTTGATAATAATCTGCACATTCTATATGTTCTATACTTTAAGTCCAGTATAAAATTTTATTATTATCTTCATCATGCAATATTTTTGAAAAATTATTAAAAAAAAATAATAAAAAATATTCTGTCCAGGATTTTTGTTGTCAACCCATTTTTAATATATTTTCTAAGATACGAAATTTATTATAAAATAAGTTTGATTCTATTATCAACCCGGTGAATGTCGACTTAGATTCGGATCTTAGACTATAAGGTGTCCAACACCTTCAGCAAGCTTTTAGAAACGTGCCTTGTAGGCCGTTCTCACACTGCGCTATTTGCAAGCGTCTAGAATGTTGTCCAGGTAACGGGGCGACGCGTCTACGATGCGTGTCCTGTCACTCCTGTCAGTGACCAGTGTGAATCGTTGCGTCGGTGTCGCGTATCTCTGCTAATAAATAGCGTAGTGTGAGAAGGGCCATACAGTTAGGTATATAAATATGTAGGTTTGACATGCGATTTGTCAATTTTCAAAGTCAAGAACTTTAAAAAGTTGTGAGATAAATCGTAGTTAGCTACTCCTAAAATGATAGCCGAAGACACCTAAGATGATAATGTGATAAAAAATTATAACAATTATTCGAGTGCACTTAGGCAATCAAAACAAATGCAAATAATAATCATGACAACCTGAAAAAATCCTGGAACCTGATAAGTGTTAAAATGACAGTTATATTGTATTGATAAAATAATTTAATAAACGCCAGGCAGTCGATAAAGCGTTGACACGGTTGTAATTTTACCTCCATTAATTTAATAACTATAATGACTCGGTGGAAACAATTAGGAAAATTATATGACTATTGTTCGTAAATGTGGTTTTCATGACATAATAACTAATTTTTATTCAGCTTTATATCGGAATACCTACTGTCTAAATTAGTTTCAATAAAGCAACATACAATGTTAGACTTAAGCAATTAGAACAAAAATGATTGAGTATTAGATACAGTAAAAAATATTTTTTCAAAGCTTTTTTCAGATATTATTGATTAATGACTGTCTATTCTACCTCCGGCTTATTGAGAAAATAGTTTAAATATCTATGAATTAGCTTCCAATTTAGCTAGGTAGCTAATAAGAAAAAAAATTAGATAAGGTTATCTAATTTAGTAAAGGACAGTTAAGGAAGGTTACCTGATTAGTTTGCAGTCATCCATGTCTTCTATACGTTTTTTTAATTGGTGTGAGTGGTAAGAACCTACAATTCATCCAGGGAAGTACCACCGCTCTCCACGACAGACACGTATCATTTCTATCGTCATTCAAAGGAGGTATAAGTATTTTAATAAACGACTGAATGTTAGACAAGATGATTAAATTTATTACCAGACTGATTAAACATAAATAATTATGTAGAAAGCTGTGTAGCCGGTTACACTTTTTCAAAGGCGACCGAGATGGTCGCCTTTGAAAAAGTGTAAAGAAAAATCGTCAAGGGTAGCAACGCATCCGTGACGGAATTAAAATAAGCCTCTTATTAATTGAATTTTGTTCTGGGTCAGTCACGGTAGTTATACATAGACGACAATAGAAAGATGGTGCTGCCGACTTGTTTGTTGCCTAAATTCTATAAAAAAAACACCTACATGTAAACCATGAGGTTATTTATCTAACATTGACCGTCAGTGGCTTGGTTCACTAAAACAGTCCTTATCACTGCTAAATCAGTAGCTATAAAGTCCATAGTGACCGGTATACTTAATGGCTCCAACCCATTAATGGCCCACTACTGAGCACAGGTTTTTCCTCATTATTGAGGAGGCCTAGAGCATACTCCACCACGCTGCTCCATTGAGGAGGCCAAGAGCATACTCCACCACGCTGATCCAAGATACATAATACTTATAACCAACCCTTTACTTTTATCTTCAAATGTCGGACTTAAACGCTTCGTTTAATATGCAAACAATTTATTTATTTACTTTTTCAGGCGAATGTAAATGGGAAGGACGAGCAGGTGAATGGATGGATCACTGTTTCGTCGAGCATAAACAAAGGGTAACAGAATTACCTTTCATCACAGTCAAGGATAAGTGGGACGCAAAGAAGACAGAGCCAGTCCTCAACTACTTTCTGTTAAAATGCTACGAGAAAATATTCAACGTTTACCAAATTTATGATAAGAGGGGAGGTGAGACGTAAAACATTTTTACGCTCGAATCCGCTTTAATATAATTTTTAGGCCTAGTGCTGAGCAAACGCGATCGTAGTTTATGGAAATATTAAACTTGATCTCTCGTTTATAATGCCCCAAGGCGAGTAAATTTAAAACACATATAGATAAGCCACTTTTGTAGGCAAAGATCACGGAATCACGCGCCTACCGAACCATTGAATGGCCTGCTAGGTATACTATACAGACCGCGTTACTTATTGCTTAAACATACTTAACAATAACTTTACCGTACAAAAATCTATTGCTGACCGCATACAGTGCTTTGATTCATAAGATAATTTGATTCATAAGATTATGTAGAACACAAATGCACAACACAAAGTCGCAAGCCCCAAAGCATAAAAAAATCTAGGGCTGTGTCAGAGTACAGAATTAGCAGTAATATTCCTCCTCCAGTCTACTAATAGCTGAAGCTTCCAAGTGTATTACCCCGAATCATCCGTTCATAACAACTAGTTTGGCCGTCATTACACATTATTTCACTTTCCCAACGATTTCCAAGTTCTCCCCAGAGTGGAAGAACGTTATCTTGATAGTCGTAGCCCTCCCATGGTAGATTCAACCAATACCATCAAGCAATACTAATAGTAGTAAATTGGTATATCTATCTCAAAGGAGCTCTTGCAGATTATTTCAACCATACCATTGCACTGATATAACTACATAAATGTTTCCACGGCGAAAGTTAAGATGTTTTCCTGAAAGATGAATTTACGCTATTTGTTTCAGGAAGAATGATGTGGACGGTACTTGTGAATGATGATAACGCGGACAAATTCTATTTTGAAGTTGATTTATTTTTACCCAATATTCCAAGCAAAAGGATTGTATATAGGTGAGATTCGTACATTTTATATCAGAGTAACGATAAAATTATCCATCTGATGGTAAGTGGTAGGTCATTGACCCTGCTGTCCTGCTGAAGGCACGATTTAGCTTTAATCTGATTTTAGTAGGTTCTCCAATATTGATCCCGACATTGAATTTATCTTGTTATTACGAATTTATTATAATTAAGTTTTAATCGGTGTCAATTTTTTAAGTAATGAGCTCACGAAAATAGATAAATCACCTAATTGGTGAGTTGTCGCTTTTGTTCAAATAACACATAACATTGAATTGGGAATAATGGTTGTCTTAATAATCTATCATTTTAATTACAACATTTTCTCTTTCTTTCATTATCAAGACGTCCTTGCAAGTGTGAAAAGGATGCAGACTTCCTAGAGCACACACAAAACGTGTACATTCCTGTTGAAAATGTGTTTTCTATGTTGGATGAGACGGAGTCAATGAACTTTACTGTGAGGATTGGTAAGTTAAAAGTTCTACGGTATACAAAGTTTAGGGTTGACTTGGCAAACTACCAAACAGGCGCCTAACATTGGAATCTAACGTGCTCGTCTACAGTCAACATAACAGGCATTGCCTACTGTCATTCATTAAATAGGCAAAATACCACTCGTTGCGTTGACGCAACGCAAAAAATCAATTGCATACGAGGCCATACGAGAAAATGAGTGTACCTAATTTACTTAGATATGTAACGCACACTTCTGATTGCTTTGACATGCATCAAAAATCTTTAATCACAACACATCAGCAACGTAGTCTAAGTAATATAGTATAGCTCAGAAACTTTTCGTCAGATCTCGCAACGCATCGAAAATATCAACCATGCGATGCGTTGTGCCACTTCGTAGATTTTTACGATGCATCGTTGCATTGCAGTAGTGTGGTCTCACCTGCAGTTACAGGGAAAATTTATAGAATGAATCATAAAAGACTATAAAAACAGGCAACTATTGCTGCGATTACAGTTACTTTTGTTACCATAACGATTGTTCTAAAGAATAGCAAGGTTAATCGAAACGAAAGTTGAAATGAGACGAGTTTGAAAGACAATATAAAAAGCTTGCATTTTAAATAGAAAGTTTAATTTAAACATAACTTTTTACAGGTGAAGTGGAAAACCTACCGCTTCTGGACACGCCGACAACCAGTGAAAGTCTGATATTGCTTCAGGGTGATGAATCGATTAAGGATATAGATAAAGAGTAAACAAACGCATTCAACTCCGAAAGATAGATAAAATTTAATATTTCATTTAGGATAAATTTTATTGGGATGACTGTGTGCATTAATTCATGTTTGAACAAATATCAACAATATTTATGTGGCAATAGTTTACAAGTAAAAGTGTAATTATTCCTCCGCTTACAAAAAGAACATAATATTTATTCTGATTTACAATCGTCAGATATTAAAAGAATAATTTTATTTAACTAGTAATGTAGAAGATGCAATATATTTTATGAGTAATATTATGTTGTATGTTATGCTCATCCTGACATTGAAATCTGTTTTATCGTAGGTTCCATAGTCTGTATACGATTATTTCAAACATACACAAAGGAACCACATCTATTGTAGCTTTATAGACATGATGCCCATTCATAACCTGACGGCTTGCGTCGATCCTAATTGGTAGACTGAGTTTAGCAACGGCTCTGGATAGTAGCAATAATTCTTCCGTGCAGCGGAGGGCGCATTTACCTACCGACTCCAGTTTTAGTTATCGTTTAACAGGTGCTAATGCATATAAAGGGCCTTCACACAAAAAAATTTTAAACTTCTGTCAGCCACTAATTCATTCGAGGTAATGGAAGTAAGGCGAAAGCGCAATTCCTTTATTCTTCTCCTGGTTTTCACAGAAACCTGATCGCATTGAGTTTGGACCCTACTTTGCAACAGTGGTAATTAACTTGTACCTTCTAGATATGAAACCAAACGTAAAAAATATTTTTTACAATTCAAATGGGTGTCTTCATGTCTAGCTACCACATTCTTGATTGATTTGACCACCAAACGACTCTTCACGTTGAGTCCGAAAATTAACATCTTATTTCATCATTATCTTTCTTTCTGTCCACAACGTATTAGTGATTGCTTTTGGAGGTACTGATGACCATGAGCGGCGGCATGGCTTCAGTTCGTTTGTCGTTTATTTATGTAAAATAGCTATAAATTCGTAGTCCAAGCCATAAAATAAAGGCTGCTTGTAAGTTGTAGGTAAAATTTAACTTTATATCAATTTTATATCAATTACAGAGTACCTACGTACCAATTAAAGATAAATTTTGTTTTAGTTCGAACCCTAAAGTTTTGGATTTCATTTTACTAAGGAACCAATCAATCCTCTTTTAAAAGTTTTTAATTAGTTTTGGTTTTTACATAATTTAGTATATTTGACTTACATTATAATTTTTTGGCTAATTTGACGTTTAAAATGAAAAGTTAAGTTCGGTGATTTAGGAGATTAAAATTTTAGTACCTAATTACTTTCGGCCAACAGCCTGAGAATTTGAATCATAAATTCCCTATAATTACAAGTGGTAACACCGTCCACCCCAATGTGGTGAGCATGCAGCACCACCCATGACAATTACTGTGATCAACCCAGAACATGACTCAAATGGGGCCTAAACCTGAGCCATCGAGAATATGGAATTGTCACTTTACCACCTTTGCCACCATACTTACGACATTTTAAATTCTCTACATCAGTTTGCAATGTATCATCATGATCATAGGGGCGGTAAACTAACATTTCTGTGAGATACAATCAAAACAATGGTTGGTCCAGTTACCAGAACGTTACATGGTAAGTTGGTTAGTAGGCATGAGGACAAGGACTGTTAGTGACGGTTAGTTTTGTTATTGTTGGTAATAGTCCATTTTGTAATCGATAGCCAGAATCTATTTCTAATTGTGTTGCCTACGATTTATAATGCTATAGATTCTGTAACAATCTCACGCGCGAAGCTATTGTCATGTAATGAACGCCAGTTACGGGCAGGGAATTTAAGGTTCCAGTTTGTTGATGGTTTACGGTTCAGGTTTCCGAGGAAATGAACTGAAAATGTTCCGTTGTAATAAAAATATATTGATGTCGCGATAGAATTGGCGCACGTGCCATTTAGTTTCCAGGAAGTATGGAAGATTGTGTTTGTTTATCATCATGGATTTGTATCCTTAGAAAATATCATGTTATTGTTGCACCAGGTCCTCTTAATATGTGGATCATTATTATTAATATGTGGATCATGATTATTAATAATGAGGTTCAGCCACATGGGCATTTGCTGGGTTTTACAGATATAGAATTAAACTTTGCCATATTGTCATTACTGTATATTACTTTTTGGAACAAAGTCCCTCAAGGCACGGTACAGATGGAAGCTAGAAAGTGAAAAGTGTAAGACAGCGGAGCAACAAGTTTCCCGAATCGTAGCGAGAGCGTCTACTAGTAACTAATAATAACCAAAATAGATAGTTAATATTCAAATGAAGCTCTACCACAAAGCAAGGGGGCCAAATTTTATTGCGGGGCTCTGGGTGTGTGTAAACATCAGTTGCTATACTCATTTACTCAGTTCATCATAAAACCATCACATTATATGGAAGTACTCGTGTTAGTTTGAAATACTCCTTTATTCCGATGTATAGGTACCTAGAAGCTCCGATGGAATATGAAAGTAATACACTCAGACCCTTTTCAGGTGTCGTTTCCGAAAAAATGTTCCTCGCTCAAATCGACGACATGATTTATATTCGACAGACAAGCTTTCAAAGTCCGTGTCACCAGTGACTAGTAATTTAAAGTCAACGCACGGGTAAATGATTGATTATGCCTACTTTTAATCAACCTCAAGAAGAGCTTGGGCGTTGTGGAGTTTGGGAATTTTAATATAGTTGACGACCCTGTAGCGTAGTTGAATCGAACGGTCGCGAGTAAGAATCGCCTGGGCCGATAAGACAGAAAAATTTTTGTTCTTTGGTTGAGGTGTAACGTTACCTATACTTCTATACCTACTATAATAAAAAGTGGATGAGTTTGTTTGTTTGTTCGTTTAAAAGCGCTAATCTCAGGAAGTGCTGGATTGTATTGAATAGTCCATTTATTGAAGTAGGCTATAGGCTATATACTTAACATCACGCTACGACTAGTAGGAGCGGAGCAACAAGTTTCCCAAAGTGAAGCGAAGGCAGTTGCAGTACAACGTCTGCGGGGTCAGCAGGTTATTTATAGGACGCTTTTTTACTAAAACAAATCTCAGACCGTCATTCAATGATTTTCCATCATCAAAGCAACCTTCTCTGCAAAGTCACAAAGATCTATATTATATATCTAATAATTATGGACATTTTTGGGTTAAATCGCATTAATTAAGACTTGCGTTATGGACAATGGACATATACAGCAATCTGTGTCATTTATAAATATATTTTTTTAATCCATGACGATAATCTTATCAAAAGCGAGCATTGAAGAGTTTTTCTACCGATGATAAAGTTCTATAATAAAGAACCTGCATTACGAATAAATGTTTATACGGCGAAGATATGTTGAGCGTCGATCATTCTAACGCACGAGCGCTATTAAGCCTTAAACGGACCGATAGAAATATCGCGAACAGTATCGACACAAAGCAAAATTTTCCTTTGATCCGCTTAATGTACCGTGCATTTGAAAATGTATTGGTGGTAACTTGTAAATGAGTGGTTATGTCGTTCATTTTATACATTGATTAGCTGACCCGGTAACCGTTGTTTTGCCAAAAAAAGTTAAGGGTGAACAACCCTTATCACTTAGGGGTATGAAAAATAGATAGTAGCCGATTCTCAGACCTACATTCATATAAAATTTTGGTAATTAAATCGGTAAAGCCGTTTCGGAGGAGTAAGGTAACTGTGACACGAGAATTTTATATACCTACTAGCTTTTGCCAGCGGCTTCGCCCGCGTGAATTTCGTTTTCGTAGCGCCGTCTGTCGGATCCTAATCTAAACCATCCTCAAAGCCACTGTAACACACACAACAAATTTCATTAAAATCGGTCCAGCCGTTTAGGAGGAGTTCAGTGACATACACACGCACAGAAGAATTATATATATATTATATTAAGATAAGATATACCCGTAAGTGAATATGAAACATTTAATTGCTTGATGACTCCAAAGTTCAGTTGGTAGTCGCCTTGAATGAGGTGTTTTGGGTTGGGTACGACTTCCGGTGGAAACAGACTTTTGTGTGAAATATAGATTTTTGTGCTCGGGTCATGGTGTTACTACTGCGCACATTACAACGACGAGGCAACAGACCAACTAAAAGGAAAAGGTTCAGTTAATCTTTATCTCTTGATTAAATATTACGGTTTTTTTATTATATGTTCTCACAGTCTTTTAAGCAAAATTTACTTTCTCGTCGTTTTTTTTCTCTCGTATTTTTTTTCTCGTCGTCCATCTACAATGAATCTTTATCACAGGAGCGCAAAGCTAGCATTTGTGTGGGTTGCCAATTAAACCAATATTCTATATTGAACGTGAACGGAGTAGGTACCTAATTTATCTAATCTGACCACCTGAATTTGCAGATAGGTACATTTTACTGAATTACAATCAACAGAATTAATTTTGCTGCATAATTTAACCGTAATCAGTTTTAACCTGTGGTTTTCCAGTGCGTTTGTATTGTGTGTGTAAACATAACATTATATTTTGTTCTCTTGCTAAAACATAAACCACATTTGGGATGTGCTCATTAACAGCTTTGTTTGATAATAAAATAAAGTCCGTTTCTGTTATAAATACAATATACATAAGTCTGTCTGCCTGTCTGTCAGTGACACTTTCACGGCCAAACTATCGGCCCCAGGGTCACTTATAGGCTACTTTTTTTCTTTTTTCAACTCCTGAAGGCTTGAAATAGGGGATGAAAGTGTGTAAGAAAAATCTAAGTCACTTGTCTGATTTCGTTTAATTTTCTCAGGAAGATATTTGATGGCGGAAGGACAAACACATGTATACTATATATTTTTTTTAATATATAAATGAATAATTTCATAATATGCTTTATCGATTGAAATTAATTTTGACATAAATATAGTAAATAACCCAGGATGACACTTACTTACTTCTTTCAGAAATCATCCCAAAAGATTTGGTTCCTGGTACGACTTAAACGAACTCCACCAGGGCAAAGCCGCGAGCGGAAGCAAGTTATAAAATATTTTGCCATCAAATCCAATATTATGACAATAATACTTAAAAACTTCTGTAAAGAATTAACTGATAATTTTATTACATGAAAAAGTATTTGCGCTTAGAATTATAAAGAAAATTCTTGATTTAAAATTCAGGAACTAATCAAAACAAAGATTAAATTTTAAACCGAACCAAGTTCGAATCGTTTTCGAAAGTAAGCCGGCTGCATTCTAAAGTTTATGTAGTCTGAGAACTCGCAATGGGTTGGCATAGAGAATGAAGCTACTTATTTTGTGGCTGAATATAATTAAACTTATATAATCGTGAACACTAAACATTTTAAACGTGAACGGGTACTCACGATTTCGGATTATTGAATTTTACGTTTTGGTAGCTTACAATATAATAATGATAATTATATATTGTAATAATGATATAGCCTAGTGGTTAAGAATTTTTTACATCTTCTCAGGGTTTCGGGTTCGAATCCCAAGATACACACACGCAACCTGCCAGAGAGTTCGCAAAAACCCAAACGTGCGTGAAGTCTGCCAATCCGCACTTGGCGAGCGTGGTGGACTATGGCCTAAACCTCCTTCTTCTGAGAAGACATCAGTGCCCAGCAGAGAGACAGTTGAGGGTGTGCTGATGCTGAATTCATACCTTGACCATGGTACATGCAAATGTGCCATCCATGCAAATGATACATGCAAGTGAATAAATGATAAAATCAAATTTTACTGGAGGTGATTTGAGATAACTGTTAGTAGGTAAATATTAATTCAGTCACAGATGATGTTTCGCAGTTAATTGCTAATTAATGGAAAGACCAATCCGCACTGGAGCAGCGTGGTGGAGTATGCTCTAGGCCTCCTCAATAATGTGGAGAGACCCGAAGTCAGTAGTGGGCCATTAATGGGGTTGTAGCCAATGGAAAGATTTTGACATGATAACGTATACCTCACTATGTAGGTATATACTTAGAGAATGTAAAGGGAGAGATGGACAAAATATTCTTAATTTTTGTTATGGAATCAATGATTATTTATAGATTAAAATTATGTTTATAGACGTATTTAACGTTTAGCGCGTTCTGCTATAAAGAACATTTGTTCCAAACACCAAACAACTTACTTCGAGAGAGCCATTTCTTGAAGTCGGTACCTAATGATGTAGATATCAAATAAAAAATAACCATTATAAACGATAAGTTTTCCAGTGATTGGAACGGATATACCCATTTTGCTGAACCCGCTTGTTGAGCATATTGCATATAAACTGATTCGGTTTTCAAAAACCATGACGTAAATCACCGCGGAATTATGAGAGCATAAAATTTATTACAATAGCGTCCGGTTGCAAATTTTCATCGCAGAATTATTTTCTATACAAAACAAATTTATTTACGACACTGAGCTCTTTTACTCTTTGAGCTGTTGGAATTTATTCACCCAATTTTGGAGGAAAATTTTCTTTTAAATTAAAAGATACATTCCAAGTAAAAAAATTATTTATAAACTGGCACAGATTTATCAAAACATTTCAGTTAACAGCCATGCAAAAATAATATATAAACGTTAGTTTCGCACTTATTTGCTGTTCCGAATCAGATCTTGGTAAGGCGATAGTTTGTGACCCTGCAAGGGATTTGTCACTGTGATATTCGTTTGATACACGGGTGGTCTCTAACCTGAAATTGGACTAAAGCTTCTCCCTTTTTATCTCTTAAACAGGGAAAGCTATGAAAAGGTCTGTATCTAGTAGAGATGATAAAATAGATAAGACATAACCCAATGAAATGCTTAATAATCTTTCTACGAACCGAAGTAACTTGAGAATATCGATTCTAAAGTAAGTTAACCGCAGTTTCTTAATTAGAACGTAGACGTCTAAAGTACATAATAAAGGTGTATTCGAGTTAGAATTAATTCAGACAAAATTAATAAGGAGGAAGATGAAAGGGTGCCTATTCCATGTGTCGGAAGATAAGTCGGATAATTGAACAAAGACCTCTTATCATTCCACTTTGATCACATCAGAACGTTTATGTACTTTACAATTAATACTTTCTTGAACAAAAATGTTCTGTTCTCCGTTCTCGTTTTAATGACAACCAACACAAACGCCAACTTTTCAAACCTGTGATTAAGGTTCATTGTGGAATGACGTTGAGACGTTAAAATGACATAAGTACATTTTGCTTACAAGCGAAATTGAACTGTGAGCATACGTAATAAATTTGTTTTAAGCGGGGAGTGGCAATTCCATATTCTCGGCGACGAAACATAGACCGCCTCGATTATGAGACACGTACTAATATTGCCATTACAGAAACCACACATTCTTGTTCCTGTTCTTTTTGGATATGTTCTTATTGCTGTTGAGGATGACATTAGAATTTTGCGGATAAAACAGTACATACTTATGTATCGCAAAATATTGTTTGCCAACAAACCATTTCAACAAATAAAAAAACACGTTAACACCAATTAATACACAATGTCAGAGACTAATAAAATTATAGATAACACAGATATTTTGTATTTATTTAATGTTTATTCATGTATAGCATATTGACAAAGAAATGAGTGAAAAAACGATTCTTTTTTATATCATAATAAATGGAAAACACAGGTTCAAACTGCAGTGTGATGAAGTATACATAAATAATAAAAAAAACATGAATAACCACTTGCCGGCGACCGTGTTTCTCGAGAGTGACATGGAAAAGGCTTAGTCACATCTTAGGAAAGTGAATAGGCTTCTTTAAAACATTCTTTTTAAAAACACTCTTTGTGTTTAATTCTTTTTCTCATAAAGTTGAGAATAGCACAATGTTCTATTAAAAAGTTTAATAAGGTTACAAAAGAAAAGCTATTCTATTTATTGAAGTGAATTTATTCCAAACCACAATATGAATTTGTTTTTGATTTTATATGTCGGAGAGTATTTATTGATACGCTACATATTCATAGCCCCACACTAGGATTTCCTGTGTTGTGGATGCCATGGACAACACTTAAAACATTGACACACACCCTAACCGAGAACGTAAATTTAAACTCATCATTCAAATTTCCGCCTAGCTGGGAATCGAACAGGACCCTTGGAATGGCGAACTGGAATGTTAACCATTGTGCCAGTTGGGTTGTCGAAGTTGACATTCACCACAACAAATACTTTATAAGTATCTTTATAATTGCTCCTTGGCATTGAATTTGCATTGCTCAAGCGCGCAATTTTTGGAGCTTTACATGTGTACTAATGTACGAGTATAGTGATTTAAAGAACGGAAGAACTTGTAGAGCCGTAATAAATTGATAAACATGAATGATCTGAAACTTCTTCTAAAACTAAAAACGATATTCGTACAGAAGTTCCTGGTCATGTTTTGCAAAAGATATAATGAAATTAAAGCGACTCGCCAGTACGCTCAATGGAGCGCAGAAGATATTATGAGGTTGAAATAAACCAATTAATTAATTCGAGACTGGGAATTGCCTGTTTCCTTCCTTCCTTTATTCGTTGAATATGAAGGAGAATAATAAGGTTTAAGGTAATTAGAAGCGGCTACTGCATAACTCAGAAATAGTAGGACATTTACAAGTGGAGCAACCGCGCGAAGAATGTGATGTAATTAACGCAATATGTATTGTAATGTAGTTCTACAGAGGTTCTACGCCAAGTTATGTATGTGTTGACGTCATTGGAATTAGTTAAAAGACAGCTAAGAACTAAAAGTAAATTTCGGAAAAGAAATATAAAAAATAAGCGAAAATGATAGCTAGCTAAATAATTGTGAAATTCTTCAAAACTATAAAATTATGATTTGGTATAATAGGTAAGTACTATTCATATTTAATAATAAGTAGCTTCAGATCTTCAAACAATCAATTTATAAACTAACTTAAAGTGAACTGATTTTTCAGTTTGGATGTTCCACTGTCATTGATTATATAGATTGATTACATTTACTTTATTTATTTATGAAATAAAATAACTCTTTACATATATTTTACCTTGAAGAGTCCCGAGAGTTACTTGTACAAAGTTTTTAATAAACGCACACTCGTTAAATAATTTTCTCGCATATTCCATTCAGCTATAATTATTCTCTTGAAAGACCTGTTAAAATGCTTCACCGTACATGTAAGTTAAAGGTTTGAGAGACCTCTGTCTTTGACATTATTTCTGAACAATTTTGAACAGTTAAAGTATTCAACATTTGCTACATAACAAAACATGTAGACCAATATTTACAACATTTTTCTTTTCCATCATAATTATGCTTTGTAGAAAAGTTGGGTGGAAGAGATCGAATTAAACGAAGTTCATTAACAATTTATTGTTATTTCTAGTTTACAAATAAAGAGCTTATTTAAGTATCTAATATAATAAATGCGAAATAATCTCCTGGTTGCCTGTTAAAACCTGCCTGCCCGGTAAAACGTTCCCTTGGGATAGTTTTAATGTTATTTAGTCGTTCTGAATAAGGAAGAAAATCAATACTAAGCTATAAGCCACATGAATCGTTGAGAGTGCATACAAATGGAAAGAAAATTCATTTTCCAATACTTTTTACTCGACTACAGTGGAAGGTTACTTCTAATTCGCTTACCATCGACAAGATATTGAAACCAATAATGATATTCAATTAATATTATCCAGGAATTTAATATTAATCCAAGAATAATATTAAATTGGTTTTTCCCTATTAAAGCTTATATATAAAATGATTTTAAGAGTAATCCAAAAAATGAATTCTACTAAAATAATTCTGTTCCTACACAAAACGAGATTTGGCTCAATTTCAGAACGTTTGTCATTTTGCTCACGTCGGTTATAGATATTGGACAATCAACCAGGATTGTACACGAAATTGCCATTAGAACTAAATTGGTATCTAGTGAAGATCGGAGTCCATTTAAAACAATACGAAATTGAACATCAAAAAAATTGCCACAATATGTAACGAAAATTGAGTCAGGCTCTGCAGTAGTCTTCAGTTGAACCTATCAATAGTATGTTATAGAAGAAACTATGTATTTGCCAGATGACTCGTAATTACTGGTGAGAACCCCCATTTCTTTGTACCCTTTAGTAGTCGTTACTCTTTAAAATACTAGAAGTACAAAATATTTAAGTTTTTAATGAGGTGTTAATTAATATAATGGATGACTTTGTTTATATCAGCTAAATAAGTAACTCCGTAGAACCAGGACTTATCGCGATCCCCTACGGTTAAATGTGCAAAAATGCCTAAGGGCTCGTGAACCCCTCTGAGTAGCCTCGCTTTAGCTTAAGCATGATTAATGTAAGTATACAAAAATGGCTGGACTCTTTGACGGTATACGTGACGCAGGTACGAAATAAAAAAATTATCATAATATTTTAGTGCATATAAAATCGTACCACATGCAAAATTTTACTTTGACGTTATAAAATAGCATGCAAATTTATAAAAATTGCATTACTACGCAGACAGGGTGGCCACATATATGATTTTTAAATGAACTTAATGGTATACACATTTTAAAAGTAAAGTGATAATAATATAATAATAATAATATTGCATTCTTATTTTACACCTCAAGCATATCAACAGAGCGTTTGTCCTTGCTATATAGCTAAACCGATATTTTGGTTATAGATTGGGTATTATTGGAGTATTATTTAATGTTTTTTTTTAATAATTAAGATAGCAAACGAATATACAACACCACCCTTTTACAGCAGCTCATGACAACTGTGACCGACATAGATCAATGACTGAACGCTTCGATCAACAATATCGATGATAATAACTCAAATCGGGAGTGAGATGGTCAGTTAGTTAACAAACGGTGACTGACGTTATGCGATTTGTATGTAGGTATGAGGACTGAGGCCGGGTCTGTTAGGCTGCCTGTCCACTGAAGCGGTGTGAGGGTGCGGAGCGGAGAAACGGAAAAATATTATCCAATAGCTAGCACGCTAATCCCTATCCACTGACGCTGAGCGGAGATTTTATGCAATTGGTTAATATTTTCCGTTAGTCCGCTCCGCAGCCTCGCACCGCTTCAGTGGACAGGCAGCCTTAATATTTGTAAATCCTATAGGAAGGTGGTTGTTTAATTTAGTCTTTAATTCTTTCGCGCTGTATTGACCGCATATTTATTGTGTTAATACAATCATGTCTACATCTTAAACAAGAATTAAAAAGAAATCTAACTATTTGGAAATCAAAAAGGAAATTTGCTGCAAAAGTTGGAATCGCAATGGAAAGGCGTGGTGGCCTGCTTTACGCCTACTCAGTTTCAGGACAAACTTGCTACATAGTGCTTCATTAATGGATTTACGCCAAGCCAGCTAAAAAGTATAATTTTTCACTCGGTATTATTTTACATTCAAGCCCGTAGGCCTGTCGAAAGTAAATGAAAAGTTAGGTAACGTCGACTACGGTAGCGAGTTAACTAATTGACCGCTAGTGGCGAAATTTAATGAGCTTCAAATGGCACGGTCGTCGGTCGCAGTTGTTATTGTGTAAGAGTGTCCGAAACTTTTTTGGAGGCATTTTTTCACTTAATAATTCTGATGAGCTTGACCTTACCAAGCAATGACCTTGTAAGCAAAGTTTGAACCCGGCTATTGATAAATTACATTTTAAGTGTGAAAAGAGTACCTAAATATTTTGATCTGTCCAAACTCTATTTATTATTTATCCATTAAATGAACCACTTTATGATCACCCGTATGGCGCAATAGTTACTATGTAAGATTGACATAATAATATATATTTCATATGGATGGCAAGTTCCTAGATAACCTCTAGAGGCAAAAATTCTTGAAAATTGCCGCAGCCGCCCATGAGAACTGTAATCGACTTTGAACAAGATTAAAATTGGGAAGTTGATAATTAGTCTGGGTATCGAACGGTGTAAGAAAATTAGAAAATTTGTTGGTTGGTCTGTGAGTAAGTAGAATGCCTAGGGCAGGGATTGTTATTACTAAATGTTAGAGGTTTACAGGTTATAGTCCAGTTATTACCTTTGAAGGCTGAGATGGTCGCCTTGAAAAATTTTTCTGTCTTCACACTGTGTAACTGGAACACAATTTCTGTTAAAAATAATTTCACGGTAGAAATGGTTCAAAGTACCGTGTGGTACCTAAGTATCTGGTCTCTATCTCCGTCCGGTTAGTAATAATGTATAATTTACACCAACAAAGGAGCAGAAACGACGCTCTTGAGAACGCTTTTGACGGACTAGAAAATTTAATTAGGTTTCTAAACAGATTGTGTAAGGTAATTGGGCTTTTCAACGTACTACAAAATTATCTTCCACTTTCCTCCCATTATGCGTGCCTCTATAAAATAGGCGCTTGAGAGAATCGTAAGATCTTCAGCAAAAAATATTTGGGCAATTTATTTCCTCCTTTACATAAATAATGATTTCACCTAAAGATAACATAGAAGATAAAGATTAAAAATACTTTGTAAATTAAATTAAGTAGGTATCACTTGTTTCTATGAAAGAAAACACCGTGAAAAATTTGCATACTGGAGAGTTCTCCTTAATGTTATTAATGGTGTGAAATACGCCGATACGCTATTTGTCAATTCGCACTTGGCCAGCGTGGTGTTATTATATACCTCTCACATTTTTAGAAGAATACCCAGAGCTAAGAAATACTTATGGGTTGAGATCGCTCAAGCCCAAATTGAATATACCTTAGATGTAGACAGGCATTTTTCCTGTTGGATAAGAATTTTCAAAATAATATTTTTTTCAATTTAAAGATTATTGCGAAATAGAAAAACGAATGACAATTACAGTTTCTATTGCACGATGGAACTTAAACGTCCATTTTTAGCATTTTTTTCATAAAAACTATTGTATTTAAACGAAAACAATACTATGTATTGTAAAAAAATTGTCAACAACTCTTAGAAGCAGGGATCTCATGTTAATCTAAAATATTGTTCGTTCATTCTACCATTCACTGTCTAACGATATAGGTCGAGTGTATCGGGCCAGAAATACGAACTGTTACCCGAAACAATGGCTGCGGACTAGATTAATAGCCGAAAGCCCGAAATACAATCTCAAACGCAAGTTTTGGTAATTACTCAAAGGGAACAGTGCAGTGCACGCATGTATGCTACAATATTACTTGTAACATGAGAAATCCTAGAATATGTATTTTGTGCTTAATTTGTAAAACACCAAACTGAACATTAAATGGAGGGTTAAAAATTGTGACAATCATACAAAATATTTCAATACTCATCAATTTGCTAAAAAACATCTCGTTATTTTAATTGAAATATGCTTTTGTTAGAATAAGCGGGTAAAAGACAGGTAATTCAACAATGGACAACGACCACTGAAGTATGCGACAATGGTCTAAACTTAATTGCTTTAGAATCATTTTTTTCTAAATTATGTTTATAAAATTTAGGTATTACAAATACAATGCCTTGGGCAGTTAAGGAGTTAAGCTTCATTGAAATAATGAATTTCACCGAACAAGTTTATTTCGCGAAACAACTCAGTGAACCCTTCAGTCTAGTTATTTGTCACGTCATCGACACAATGATTGATGACGTAAAAATTAAGTGAGTTGCGTTTAGTGACGCACTGCGGCGTGAATATGTTTTCTCAATGCTCTGCGTGAAAGGTATAAAAGTGAATGATATATTACTAGAGAACCGCTCTTGCTACGCTTCGAGACGCGTAGGTACCGCTCCCGTAGGAATTTCGGGATGAAAAATAGCTTACATGTTATTCTGATGGATAAGCTATATTATTGTAAAGTTTCATTAAAATTCATTTTGTAGTTTTCACGTGAAAGAGTAACAAACATTCATACTTACAAACTTTCTCGTTCATAAAATTACCTAGTAGGATGTACTGTACGGTATTGATAACATCGAAGCGATCATAGTCCAGCAAATTGCGTCAATCCTAAGTAATCTACGAAGTCAAGCAACTGCGGGCACGGTCGGTAGGTAGTTGGATGGATGATGCTAGTGCTAAAATTTCTTGAACGCTTCCGTGTTTCGGAGGTCAAGTAAAGCCTTCGGGCTCGGTTGTTATCGAAAGATATCGATAGATTGTTAAGACAAGTCGGTGGCCTTCGGGCGGCATTAAAACCTCCGATACTAGGTTATCCACTAACTACTCCACCAATCCCCACTGGAGCAGCGTAGTGGAGTATGCTCAAAGCCTCCTCAATATTGAAGAATACCGTTCTCAGTAGTGGGTAATGGACTTATTAATAAACGCGACTTAAAGTTTAAAATTTTTTTGTCCTTGTCATGTTATTTTCTAAAGTCAAAAGTAAGAAAAAGACAAAAACATTAAACTCGAAGTAACTTTGAGCCGCGTTTAAGGTTAAAGGCCCGAAGGGTTAAGACCTAACACAAAGCTTAGCGACGGTTATCTAATAATCACGAGCTGGCTCGACCGAAGGCTTTACGTGCCCAGCAACGCAAAGAAATAAAATTTTACAGTCCCAATAAATAAATTTGAATACGTATGAAGTACAAACCTCTGGTTAACTAGGGATTGATCGAGAAATTTTGATATTTATTTTGTTGTTGCTAAGGTTTACTTTCGATGCTTTCTGAACGAAAAAATATTATATTGCTTTTATAAGTTAAATAAGAAATTTCATGTTTTTCCGCTAGTAGGTACCAAGCTTTATATTTGTACAAATATTGAAGAATGAAATTGTATCAGTACATATCTATTGTTTATGTATATAAAACTTTTTACTAGTTCCATTATTTTGTATAACTCTTGTAAATAATAGACAAGCTGGATAAAAGGCTAGTAGTTTAATGTATTTAAAGGAACCCTACGTTGGGAATCCGACTTGCATTTAACAGATATTTATTTGATTTTCCTTATTTTCTCTGATTCTTCTTGTCTCTTAAATATATTTTTATTGATGAATATGAAAACGATATGACGAAAGGCACATCACTAGGGGTTAAATATTAATTTTGCCTTTATCAGGAAGTGACTTCCGAAGCAGTTATTATAATAAGCGGTTTATCTGCCGATCAACGTACGTAATATAAATTTTCGAAACGTAACAATAAATTGTTGTGAATTTGTTACAAATGACCTGTGAATTTATGAGAATTTGGTCGATCCAAATTATACCATAGTGTAGAAAGCGGATGTAAAATTCGTGATAATTTCAACATCACAATTCTCCCTCACAATCGCGTTAATCATGTTGGCTCACCACAACAGCAGTTATTTATGAAGGATTCAAAATACAATAGGGATAATATAAATGTTACTTGTTTTTGCCCGCGGCTTTGCTCATACGAGAGACACACAACGTCAAATACACGTAGGGAATGCGGGAACAGTACAAGGGCAATTTTACGAAAATATTGAATAGTTGACGGTGTGTGTATCTAGAAGGTACTAGTTGGCTTCTTTATTTTAAAATCCAAAATAAATATAGGTAACTAAAGTTGAGGATAGCGACAAGGAGACCAACGTTCATAGTATCTATCTACTTTAAGATAGACGAAAATCAAACAAACTTTTAACCCCTTTTCACGGGTGGAATACAACAAAATCCTTTCTCAATTAACGTAATATTATAAACTACCTCACTGTCAGACATCATTGTACGTCAAGCAGAGTTCGATATTTCGTGAAAAGTGATTGCTTTGCTACCTTTCGCTTTAATTATTCACTTTTATTTTATTTCAATATAATGGCTTCATTATACCTTCTCCTATTAAACCGTATCAAGGGAGCCACAGCGGGGCAATGAAATCGAAATTCACATAGGAATACTCTATTCAATAATATATTTAATAAGTCTTGTGCGTGAAGCCCCTACGCGCAGATAAAATGAAACCTTACACTATGAAATTCGAAAGAAGAGATAATTTTACTTAATTAGTTTTTAGGCTTATGAGTGTATTTTAATTTATGTATTGTAATTTATAATTTCTGTTACCAGAGCCTTAATTTAATGACTACTCATGGGCAAAGTAATATCTATAAATATTTTATAGATGTTCGTATGATATTTATTACTAGCTTTTGCCAGCGGCTTCACCCGCGTGAAATTCGTTTAAACTTCACCCCTTTATTTCACCCACTTAAGTGTTATAAACGTAAGAGTAGACAAATATAATCAGAAAGTTTCTAACTGCTAAGCTATCGGGAGTTACACGTGTTGTTGTGAGTCAACCATAAAATATAGACATATGCTGTCGTGGGATATTTTTATACAATTTTAAGGAGAACATTTCCGTTATACATGATTTCTGTGTAGCTTTAACCATTAGGTATGCACACGCGACGGAAGCTTAAAAAATGGAGTAACTTCTCCCGTTTTCCCAACATATCCCTTCACTGCTCTGCTCCTATTGATTGTAGCGTGATGAAAAGTATACTATAACTAGCTCAGGAGTATGAAAAATAATTATACCAAGTTTCTTTAATATCCGTCGAGTAGTTTTTGTTTCTATAACGGTTATACAGATAGACAGACAGTAAGACAGACAGACAGACAAAAATTTGACTGCTTGCATTTTTGGTATCGATCCCTAATAACCCCCTGATAGTTATTTTGGAAATATATTAAATTTCATGTACAGGATTGAACTCTCTACAGATTTATTATAAGTATAGAAGAAGATAAAAGATAATATTATAACCAACTAGATTAGATGTATCAAATCAATGCAATATCTTCTCATAAATCATGCACTAGTACAGATTTAAAGCTCCAAAGCGCTCGAAAAATGCACACATATTATGTAGAAATAGTTTACGGAAATATAACAGTTTACGGACATGAGATATAGAACCATTTTGAACCACTACTGAACAATGCTTCGCTTCGTGTTCGTTAAATGTCCATAAACGCTGTTGACGTGTGTGTCCGTTAATAAAAATAGTACTATGAATACTAAATACCATAAAAATATATATTGTGAAAAAAAGATAACGGTAGAAAAAAAATTGTGTAAAGAAATGGAATGGAATGTCATAGATTACCGGAAACACGTCGTTATTGTCAGTTATAAGGGTCCCCGCAGACTGACTGCAGCCACCGGCGGCTGTGGCGCTTCTTTTTAGAAGGCCCAGATGCAGAAACCGCGCTGCGTCCGCGCGCGCAATCATCTGTTGCGCTAGGTTCTCCACGAAGGCTTCCAGGCTCTCAACTCTGAGGTCCCGCTGGATGGTAGCGTTCCTCACGCACCACGGCGCCCCTGCCAGCCGGCGCAGCGTCTTAATTGAACCACACTTAGACGCCTGCGTTGTGGTTCACTCGGGAGCGCGTACCAGGCTGGGGCCGCGTACGTAAGTCTGGGGCGGATGTAGATCTTCCATATGATGGTTTTAACCCTCAGCGGGGGACTCGAGGAGAGCGCTGGACGTAGCGCTGAAGCTGCTGCCTTGGCGTGATTCACTACGTTGGTCACGGGAGGCTTCATTGACAGAAAGCAGTCTAGGGTTACCGCAAGGTACTTGGCCTGTCTTGTCCAAGCAATGTTTTCGTTGAAGAGCTTTAGAGTGGATGACAGCACTTATGCAGTAGTGATTATTGCCAACGCGGTTGCCTAAAAAGACAATGCAGTGTGTTCTTACGCACTTTTTTGCCATAAAACATCATTGTTTCGTGCATAGACAGAGGGTTCATCAGTAAGTTTGTCGCCTATCTACACAAAAAAAAACACACTACGTACGAATGATCATCAAAGCGAATTTCATGAATGTTAACATTTCAACAACTTTCCTTGTATAAAATAAATAAGAAAATCCTTTTTATAAACTTAGAAACGGACTTGGACTATAAAATACCTCAACAAAGGCTCCCGGAATAAATTGAAGGCCACATTAAGCTTTATAGTGCAATATATAACTAGCTGAGCTGCAAGTTCTTGAAACGTTCAATGATTAATGGAAGTTTTAAATGAAATGCTCGTAGCAATACGAGTTGCGGAACATCATTGAAATGACGCATAATTTTAATTTATGATATTTCAAATCGCGTTTGTCTGTTGACGATTTATCAGATATTTGGCCTTACCTAACCATTGATTTAGCATACACTGACGTTTTAGTATAATAAATCTATGGCATTAACCGGTTAAGTTAAACATACGAAAATTAATATGCGTGCGCCCTGTAAAGAGAAGAAGATAATTATTTTATAAAAAAGGTAGTAAGGCTGCGGCTACACTTAACGCGCGACGCAGCAGCGCTGAAGAAGCGATTATCTAATTCAAATACTTACCTACCTAGTGACGTATTCACGTGTGTGGGTACACACAGTGTACACGTTTTATATCGCTAGCGATCTTTTTTTGATTTGTATACATGATAAAATCAACAGTACTTTAAACATGATATCAACTACATCAAACATTGAAATTAAAGTGAATTTTTAAAAAAATTGTCTCTTGCGCGAGTAGTTCAATAGAATTACTCACGACGTATTTTTGACCGGTCCACTAGGTATTTGTATGCCTTTACGCAATAAAATGGGTATACAAAACCGAATCGAACTATAAAATGGCATTTAGAATTAAAAAATAGACTTTAAAACCCTGAATGAAAACGTATTACATAGTGATAAATAAAATATTACAAGAATCTAAATACCTCGTTCATTTAAGCGGGCATGTAACAAATAAACATACTCGATATTTTCCACCTCATATTTGGTGAAAAACTTTTAAAAGAAACGAACCAAAATCAAAAAAAAAATTTAAACAGAAAATCGCTGTGATACCAACATTTTTGCTTTTATTGGACATGTATATTCCATCCGTAAAAATTTCAGCGTGAAAAACGTATCGAATTTTAGACCGATTTCAATGTTTTTTACATGGTTCGACAGAAGATAGACGATGGGTTGATATTTAAATATTTGAATTGTACTAAATTCAACATGTATGTTGCTATATTTAAATTGTAGAACGTTTTTTAATAATTTTGCCAATGCTCTTACATCAAACATGACTTTCATATATTATCAGTTACAAGTAGTAATTGCAATTAGTAACTGTGAGTAAGGAAAAATGTTCCCTGTGAGTTTCTTGCCGCTTCTTCTTTCGAGCCCGTTATTTGTTGAAGCGATGACGTAGTTCGACTTTCAAAAAGTATTTATCAATAATCTACGCATTTACAAAAACCAGTCGAACAGAGAACGTCCCCATTTCTGAAGTTGGTTAAGAATACATGAGCAACATTCATCAGTGTTGTTCATCCCTTACCAAATGCACAATCTTATTATATTAGCATGTGTATTTGGTCGGATAGCCATATTCTAGGCGTGTCACGTTCGATAAAGATGACACACATGCGGATCTTTAACGAATGTTTGGGAACCCTCTATTTGCAAATATCCCTTCAGAAATTTTCCTACGATCATAGGGAATATATCCGTATTGTGTACATAATAATTTTTCATCTTTACATTTTTCTTACTCTCTTTGCGTATTTTGTGTAATCTTAGAATATTTTGATAAATAGCGTTTTTATATATATATAGCCGTACAGAACAAGACATACTTGTAAGTCTAGATAGTTATTGTAAGTATGTCTAGATTCTAGACTATTGCTAACAGCAATTTGCAAAATTAACTATCACTACCATTCTCGCCCCAGACCCTATACTTACTAAAAAACTAACCCACTAATCTTCCATTATAACCCACCTCTAGCTTCCATCCGTAGGTACCGTACGGTAAAACCTTCCTCTCAATATTTTTATAGAATTATGAAATGAAACTAAAGGTAAGTAGTAAGTACCTAAGTGGTTCAAAATATGTAGTACATGTTTAAAACAACAGCTATTACCACAAAAAGGGAAATTCTCACTAGGCCCTTCGGAAAAGTCATTATGATAAGTAGACCGACACACGTTTACGTGTCTTTTTTCGTATCATTCAACACAATACAATTAAACAATGTGTTTTTCAGTAAATGCAAATGACAACTGGGAAGGGTAGTGGCGCCGTGTCAACAAAGGAAACTCGCAATTCATACGAACCGTATATACAACCGTATAACAGTTCTCATACAAAGCGACGGACATTCATTCTTGGTAATGCATGCTGCCTGTTTATCCGTAGCTATTGTGATGAGCTCTTTCTTCTTTCATTTCAATTTCACAAAACATTTATTTTGAATTACGAATAAAGGTACTTGAGATTTTTTTGTACTACACTATTATTTGCCCGGGTCTTCGCCTGCGTAAGAGACATTCAACGAAAAAATAACATTGAAAGACCCTACGGGAACTTATCACACGAAATATTTTTCTTTCCTTCCAAATAAAATATCCTAAGTCCCAGTCCAGGCCATGGACTACCCATGGGCCTAATATAATCACCAATGGGCTACCAATGGGCCTAATCTCAAAGAAATATCTATTATAATATATGTTGGGTTTTATAGTTGAGTCCCTTCCACTCCTCTTTTTACTCTATTAAGGGATGAATTCCGATATAGAAAATATCCTATTTAGTATGTACCTATATGTATCCTTTCCAGGTCCCAAACTAACTGCAAAATCGATCCAGCGGATTAAGGGTGAAAAGCCAACAGACAGACAGTTACTTTCGTATCTATACAACGACTCATATTATGTTTCCATACTAATTACAAATATTATAAACGTGAAAGTAACTCAGTCTGTGTGTCTGTTAAGCTTTCGCGCGTAAGCCACTGAACCGATGTTAATAAAATCGGTTCAGTGGCTTACGCCTGCCTTAGTTTGCCTACTTATTTTACTTCGACACCTTAATACTGACCTAATTTCACGACTCCTGGATATTAATTTACTTGCTACTTGCCAATTCTACGGATGATTCCATCTTTCTTATTTTTATCTATATTATATTTTATACTACTCTAAACATCCATTACCCGTTACCCTGCTTTAGGGTTCCGAAACCAAAAGTTGAAACCGAATCCTTTTCATTATGGAGACTCTGTCTGTTGGTCTGTCCCTCTGCCTATCACAGGGCTTTATCTCTAAACGGATAAGCACCTGAAATGCGCGGGTCACTATGCCATAATAAATCTATACTTATATAATCTTATAATGTGTACAATAAATCTATAACTGATTGTTGTTTGTAGGTAGAATATATTATACTAGCTTCCGCCTGCAGGCTTCGCCCGCGTGGAATTCGTTTAAACTTCACCCCCCTATTTCACCGCTTCGGGGTGGAATTTCCAAAAATCCTCTCTTAGTACTCCGATACACTCCCCAAAAAAACATACATGCCTTTCAGTTTCTTCCGTTCAGTACCAAGTTTCGGCGGTGCGTAGTCTGTCAGTCAGTCACTGATTAACGCAAGAGTTTTATATATACCTATAGATTACGAGAAAAACTATTAGGTACAGTGGGTCTTTATTAGGACAATAAAACACAGAACAATGATTTTTAGAATTTTGTCTGTTTGTTTGTCTGTAACTTTGTTCATGCTATTCTCACAAACGGCTTAACTGACCAACCTGCCAGCCTTACTCCTAAGGATTCTATATGGAATACTCCGAAAACTCGTCTTTACATAATTTTAGTAAATGCTCATTAAGCATACCGAATATTTATTGCTATGGTTGCATTTCGATATCTCTAATAATTGGGTGAACCTGGTAAACTTTTCAAAAACTTCTTTTGCACAAACCTCATTCTAACGATAACAGATACAACCAAAAAATACCTATTTGTCCAATTTGGTGCAGCCATTCGGAACTGAAGCACTTGCATACTATTTTGTGATCCATTTTTATTATTATAGACAGATCTATGATTCCGTGATACGGAACCCTCTGAATGCGCCTCCAACCTGCACTTGACGATTTTTTTATTTTCCATTGCTATAGAAAATCGTTCAGCGGTACGAGTGGATTACAGATAACTATTTTATTATGATAGTTCAGGAAAAAGGCATTGAACGTACGTGAATGCTATAAAATCAACAATATTTTATCTATATGGCACCATTATTGCTATAAATCTATAACGTAATACGTTGAAGTAGATTTTCCATTATTCTGACCCAGAAATTGAGAAATAAAATCGTAAAATGACTTGCGATTCGAAACGTTTCAAGTAAATAATAATATGCAGTCTAATATCTTTTGGGTAGCAGCAAAGTTATTAGCACTTTGATTACGAGTAGGTATCTAGTAGGATGTCATCGAAGTTTATCTGTAATAACGCGTTACCGATCAAAGATCTCTTCTCTTCTGCATCAACATGCATCTTCCCGGTAATGCCACTTCCCGCTTAAATAATTATTTATTCTCACAGTGCAATTTAACTTGTAAAGAAAATTTACTTAAGGCATTTAAAATTCTTGCCAAAATTTGCTTTAATGGCAGAAGATCGAGTATAGTGATACCAACCGAATTCTGTGACTTAATTTACGTGCCAACTGATTCACGGAACGGACGAAGAATTATGTCCACTAGCAGGCACCCATCCAACTACCCACTTTACTTACCGCGACCGATCAATTTGAAGCGACGCAAGCCACTGAGTTATGAGCGCTTCATTACCTTACCGCAGTGTTGCGAAAATAACAACCGATGTGCGGAAATTGATTGTCACCATATTGTCAATCAACTAGTCATAGGTGATGTTTGCAAATTCAAATAATTGAATATTTCCCATCAAATGAACTGTTTTGTATCAAGTGCTATGAATATAGTCAATACCTACGCAGTAAATTATTCAAACTAATCGGAGCAGTTCGTATCACAAATGCAGTACGAACCACGAATTGGAACAAATTGATTACTGAAGCGCATACATCGACATGTTGAAATTTGCATTTAGAGAACTTCAAACTGTAATTTTCGTTATTACCTACATTACAATACTTGCTATACAATAGGTACAATAGGTATTATAATTCTTTTCATCTAGTATAAGTATATAATGTAGACTTGTAAAGCTTGGTGAGACATCTACGATGCGGGATAGTTACATATCGGATCGATTACGTAAATCGATTTACGAAACAATAATCAAAATAAATACTAGTACTTGTGTTAGGTTTGTAAAGAACCACGCCACGCCACAAAAGAACAAAAATACATGTTTACAAAAAAAATACACATTACTTTCTGAAAGTCACGTATTCGGATAAAAAATCTAACTATCAGCTTGCTGTCGGTGTGCCATTTGCGTAGATTCCTTCTTTCCTCCATATTTACGACCCGAACCCCCTTTGACCTACAAACTGATAGGATATCGACTTAAATATTCGTCGCAGTGCCAATATATCTGCTCCACTTCCAAACTCCCTACAAGCTGTGTTTCGCTACGTCGCATTGATGGTACAAAGGAATGCCTAACGAATGTTTACGAGGCCCCGTTGTCGTCGACACTACCTCTGCACTGCATAATAGGTTGTTGTCATGTCGCGCCTGTAGCACTAAACTATACGAGTACAAACTATGTTAAATCTTCGCATCTACAAACGCTAGAATTTATAATTGCCTGGTACTTGTAGTATGTTTGACGCGAGTTGTTCGTCTTGTTTAGAAGTTTCTACAACTAACTACAGATATTTTTAATGAGGGAAAATAATTTAACAACTGTTAGCAAAAATAGCTTAATAGTGACATTTATTCTTATGTGTACTTAACATAAAGCAATAATTAATTGCTATTAATGTTAAAAATAATTTGAAAACTACATACATAGTTATGTTGACTTGGCGTTAAAAATTTTATTTCCATACGCCACTCAGTAGTTTGGTATTAGGATTTCTTACTTCGTTAAAGTACTTAGAAAAGAAATAAATATTCAGCAAAACCGATGTCATCGAGATCTCATAGGTTTTGTGTAGTTATGTGGCTTCAACCCATTAGAAACATACTCGTACTACTTATAGGATACAACTCTCTTCTCCTTATCTTGTACGATTACCTCCAGCGCTTTACTACATTAATCTAGTATACTAGGTGGACATGAGGATAAGTCAATATTGGATATAAAAGTAATTTTACTTAAAGTAAGTTTGAATGATATTTTCGACACTATCTTTGTTCCGCCTCGAAAGCTGAAAATAAGTTTAAAAGGGACGATAACAACATGACATGAGCATGACACAATTCCATAATTCCACGCACTTGGCCAGCGTGGTGAACAGCTAGCCTACCCTTTAGATTGTCAGAAGAGAGTGTAGCCCGGAAGTGGGACATTTATGGGTTGCGATGTTGATGATGATGATGCCTGTATTACTTAGTAGGAGAATACAAATAAACAAAGATAGTATTGTTTCCCTAGAGCCCTAGAGTAAATAGGTACTACCGAAAAGTTGGGAGTAGTACTCGAAATGTAAAGTGGCTCATGCATTATACTAGTAGGTTTCTCGCAATTAAATACTCATTGCCGATAAGATACGGATACTAATTCATCGTGTTTAAACGCCAAAATTTTGGAAGTAAGTTTGTTCTCCACTTCCAGATGCTGTACACGTAATTCAATATTATTTCCTCGAATCTAGACGCTTTTGCTAAGAGTGAACTGAGTTTTTGAAGCTGAGACGATATTAATATGCTTTTGTAGCGTATAACATGAGAATGTATCTTTGCGGAGATGTTCCAAGTGAAATTCCAAGATGCTTCAAAAAGTGAATTGCCTGTTGGCTGACCAAGTGCGGATTGGCGGATTTCATTTGCTTTTGAGAACGTTATAGACAATTCTCAGGCGTGCTTTTTTCACAATATTTCATCAACTGAAGCAAGTATTTAAATTACGCACGTATTTTTTTTTTGATAATTTGAAGTGCAACATTAAAACCACAATGATTAATCAGTAATAATAGAATGCGCAATACCTAATAATATAATCCTCATTATAATAGTAATAATATCCTTATACAAGTATACATGCCTGACATGGTTGAAAATTGAGTTGCAACTTCGTCCTATACTGTTCATTCAGTTACTGTTAAATTATGGTAATAGTACTTGTACAACAATATTCGGTTGGCATAACTAACAAAGGGATGTGTACGTGTAGGGGATGTGTGTAACGTAGTTCCGAATTCCTTACAAGCTTGTCCTCGACGGATTAATGCCACAATTGTCTGTGATACGTCTTGCGATAAGGTGAATTACCAACGTTCTGTACACAAGACAAAGATACACGGATTCTTATCTAGTCAAACAGGAATGTAACTATTATCTCGATTAGAAACTCAGTTCCTCATAAAGTCTGGTTTGATGTTTGACAAAAGATTATGATTTGTCTGCGTCATTCAAATGAACCGGTTACGCTTTTTTAAGAAGAGACCATTTCAGTCCTAGAACCTAGTCCAGGGTAGGTGTATCGTCCAAGCCATTGTATTATATTCGATGAAAACAAGAGGTCATTACAGTGCATGTAACTCTTGGAAACTCATTTCACTTGACCTTCCATACAGTTTCATAAAGTTATTGTAAGACGTTTAAAATTTATTGTGCTCGTTTATTACTTAAAAATCTTAAAGACTTTGTAAAATTCTTCTGCAAAATATCATGAGCTGAAAATAAATATAATGTTTTGGCTCACAACCTTATTGATGGGTTATCTGAAATCTTTCGAAGACGTGACTTCATTTTAAACCGATGCGAATAATTTATTCTTCACCATTATTACCGTTTATTATTAAAAATATCAATATGTAAGTTGGTACATATTAATAAAATTACCATAGGAGTGGCCTACTTGATATCCAACGTGAAACGCAAATAAATCAGCGAAGAAACACTTGTTCTTAACAATTGATTGTACGGTGGAAAGAATACCGATATAATAAAAATTAAAGGGGTTTATGAACGCAATATAACCACATATATTTTTTTTATTACGTGTCTGTCACTTTTTAGGTATGCGTTGATCACATAGACTGTGTAATACAGTTATTAGCCCATGGTAATACTAAATCACGGTTTCTGCTGCATTCTGCTATGTTTCTCTTAGCATTGAGTTTTTGTTTACCGACTTCCAAAAGAGGAGAAGGTTGTCTATTCGACTATTTTAAAAAACTTACTAATCAAGTCGTTAAAAATGTATGTCCATTAATTGAAACACACCTACATATCAAATTCGAGTGTGAGGATGAAGCGAAGCGAGGGCGCGTACTAGTATACAAATCTAACGTTATTTCGAAAACTAAGTTCCACGTTTCCATTCATAATACTCTGAACAAACAAGATAATTCACATACGACACAAGTACAAATGTACGTGACAAACTCGTGGTGAAATAAATCCTAGCACATCATGAAGCCAACCAGTAACAAAACATAACATAAAAAAAATTGTACGTGGCTGTAATTTTAGAATCGTGTTGCATGAACCGAGCTTCAAATGAAGGTTAGAAATTTACACATTCCAATCAAGAATGTACTTATACAAGAGCGAGTAAAACATAATTTAACACAATCTGAATTTATTCATACTTTATTTGTTATATAGATACAAACCACATATATTTATGTAATCTGTGTATCTACAAACTTTATATGGTTCAATTTCCGGCCATGGCAGATGTTTGCGTGATGGATAAATGTTTGATATTCGAAGTCTGGAACTTGTCATGATGTCCCATTTAAAAAGCGAATTCTAGTGAATAGTTTTTTGAGTTATCGCTAATAATGCATGTTTAATTGACTTTTAATAGGTACATTTATGATGTTTTCATCATATTCTTATCGATGTTAAAGTCGGTTTTTGTTATAATAAACAGATCAACGTATTTTCTAAATATTAATTCGTAATTGATAAAAACGATACCTACTTACACTATGATCACTTGTGTGTTGGCCTGTTTTTCTCTAAACTTCTTATATGTATTCTTACCCGGATGGCGCAATGGTTAACACGCTGGATCGCTGTTCCGAGGGTCTGGGTTCGATTCCCAGCGAGGTGGAAATTTGGATGATGAGTTTGAATTTCTGTTCTCGCTCTGGGTGTGTGTCCTTGTGTTGTGTGTTGTCCATGGCACAGGGAATCCTAGTGACCTAGACGAGTTTGCGACGCCTGATCCCTCTTTTCAGGTAACCTTAGTATCATCAGAAAATCTTGAAGTTCATTGAGTCCACTGGTAGGATTTAAATCCCGCTGACTAGCTTTACCAGTCAGACAAAACGTCGTGTTAAGGATTGGAAAGTACATAAAAAGTAAGCTAAAAAGTATTTTTAAGCTATTGCATAGCTTCTATCGCGGGCCTTGGGCGCGGGGACCGAATGCAAAAATTTTGTAACGAAAAAATTATTACACCCCCATCACCCACACACAGACATAGTTACTATGTCTGTGCACCCACACATCGATAAATACCAGAACTTTTAACTGAGTTAACTAACTTTTACTTTATAACGGCTAAACTGATTTGGCTAATTTTAGTCTTGAAATATTCGTGGAAGTTCAGGGAAGGTTGCAGCGATGAGAAAATATGGAAAAATTGCGAGGAAAATACTAAAAATGAAAATTTTAATTTCCCATACAAATCTTACCTGTCAAACATTTGATTTTCGCCCCGTCGGTTCGGTGTTTTAAGAATAATTACATGTAGATCTGGATTAAATAAGGCGTTGGAATCGACAACATGTATTCATAATAAATAAATAAATAATAGTCGAATTATCGCGTATTTAGATTTAAAACATGCAAAATAACATAGACATGACATAAAATAATGACACTATAATGACTTGAGGGTGATAGAGACAGTGCCATACAGGCAAGGCAAACTGTAAGGCACTGTCTCTGTCACCCACACGTCATTCACGCGCCAAAAGATCGTTGTAGGACTTAAATGTCAAATGTCAATTTTCTTTTTAAAAAGAATTATTTTGTCAACTGAAATAGTTCTTATGCTTTTGTTCAGAATATTTAAATCTTCTTTGCACAAATTAAAGCATTATCCGTTTCTAATAAAGATTAAAATGTCTTGCACCTATGTATAATGTGATGTTATGATGTACGTATTCTTAACAATTAGGCTTACGTCATTATTATGCGTCTCTTTCAGTGATATTGCCTATGAACTTTGATGTAGCTTTTGATAACTAGGCAACTAAATGAAAACTGGTACACCACTTTCTTGGCCCACTGTAAAACAGTGAATATCTGTACTCGTATAATTTGTGTACAAAGTGTTTTAAATATGAATAAACAAAGTGCATTTATTAATGAAGAAAGTCACGAAAAAATAGTGAAAGAAAATGAGTTAGTACTCTATATACATACATTTTATTATTATTATCACAAATGTAGTATTATTTTTTGTTTTGTTAATTTATATATAATGCTATGCAATAGCTTTACCGCGGCAGTCTCCGAGTGCCACACGTCTTCTTTTTTCTTTTTTGTCGTCCTTTGCTCAAGTAATGCGTTGGTTTTATATTGTTGATGTCTATATAGCCGATAGTGAATACTTACAATCCCACGCCTCGCTTACTCGTGCTTCAGCATTAACATAAAACACTTGGCATAATAATTACGTACAAGAATACTTTGTATGTGTATGACTCAAATATTTTTATTCAAATAATTCACCCCTAACAAGATAATCTACAAAAGAATACAATATTCGTACGTGACAACGGAGTTCTGACACGAATCTGCGTATACTCGTAGCGTAGGTAATGCTATTAAATTCAGCATAGTCAACCAATGCACACGGTACTGAAAATTCAAACGTAGATGGAATTTGTATAAAATTTTCCTGGAGTAGTACATAAGAGTACGTACCTACTCAGTTGAGTGCCAGTGTAAACTTCTTAGCTGTGCACTTTTGTAATGAAAATGATGTGTTATATTTTATTAAAATGTTACATTTTATTAAAATATCATTCCCGTAAAGGGCAGAGGGTAAAACTGTACGGAATGAAAATAATGTTTCAAATTCACGAACTATGAAATATACATTTTCTACAGATAAAACGTATGTATTTTACAAAGTGTTTGTAAAGAAACCTGGGTAATTCGATTCATCTTGTGATTCAATTTGATTTCCTTTACAAATAAGCACTATCAGCATTCAGGACGAAAGCTTCGTATTTGAAGTCGGATTAAGTCGTCTCTTCGGCGCGGCGTAACGTAGACGAGCACCGTAAATATTTCGTTAACTATTCCTTTGTCGTGTCCTCCACGTGATGAGCATGTCAAAGTCATATTACGATTATGCTTAAGAATCATTGGTGGATTTCACGTCATCGCATGCCAATTCGCTTTACGTAATTAGAGATAACAGGAGAGTAACGGTTAACATTGGTACTAGATAGTTAAGTTATTAATCGATACAGGAATTTTATTTGCCACTAGCTTTCCGCCCGCGGCTCCGCCCGCGTGGAACTCAGTATGTCACAAAGTTTTTCCTGCGTGAATCCCGATCCCGCGAGAATTCTAGGATAGAATTGTGGCTTATATATAACATTCCACAACATCCACTACCTCCCAGTAAAAGCCCCATTTGAGCTCGCGAGTTCATTCGCGAATAGGAGCTTTTCCCGCGTGAACGTCGATCCCGCGGGAATTCTGGGATAAAAATATATGTTGCTCCATAACCTCCTTTATCTCCCAGTGATAGTCCCATAAATAAAAAAATCTAAGCCCGCGACTTGGCGCGAAGGTGTTTTTCCCGCGTGTATCCTGATCCCGCGGGAATTGCGGGATAAAAAGTAGCCTATAAATATGTTGGTCCACAATCTCCTCTGTCTCCCAGTGAAAGTCCCATAAAAATATAAGCCCGCGATTTGGCGCATAAGAGTTTTTCCCGCGTAAATCCTGATCCCGCGGGAATTTCTGGATAAAAAGTAGCCTATATGTTGCTTCAAAACCTTCCGAATCTCTCAGTAAAAGTTCCATTAAAATCCGTTCAGCCGATCCGGAGATAAGCGTGTACAAAGAGACAATTTTTTTTATAACTTTTCAACCCCTATTTTACCCATTTAGGGATGATTTTTTAAAAAACTTTGATACAGGTTTTTCATTATTTTTTTTCATAATTCTAAACACCAATTTTCATAACACCTGGTTTACAATTGACGGACTTTCATACAAACTTTGAACCCCTATTAGACCCCCTTAGGGGTGGAATATAAAAAAATCCGTTCTTAGCGGATCCCTTCTAACTATAAACTACTACCCTGCCAAATTTCATCTCAATACGTTCAGCGGTTTCTGAGATTTTGTGATGAGTGAGTGAGTGAGTGAGTGAGTCAGTGACCTTTCGCTTTTATTTATATAGATTTTGAAATATAATCATTACGTTTTAATTATTTGGAATTTATATACACCTAAAGCAGTTAGCCAAATTTTACCATTTGCATAAACTTTCGATAAAATTATAAATTGCATAGGTTACTGTTAGTTTCTTACTAGATTCTCAAATAGTGCGCAATTATTATAATGAATGTTGTCTACAGTCTCTACCTAGGTACTAGAGCTAGAGGCAACTGTTCTCACAAATATTTGGTGAATTTCGTGAAACCGAAAATAGTCGTTTTTCAGTGAACAATTTTTATCATGAAAAGTCACTGTAAATATTTAAAAATAACCTCGGTTGCCGAGTTCAAAAATATTCAAACACAATAAAACCCACGCTCACTTTGCTTTGCGAAATCAGTCCCTTATTAGCCACATTTGGAAATTGTTAAGCGTGATTGTTAAACTGACATAACCTTTTTTTATTTATGAACCCATTGACATAAAAACAAGTCTTTTTTAAGAAAGGCTTACCATAATTTATTTGTGAGAATGAGAACTAGTCAAGCCGTTTATAAGATTAGCGCGAACTATAAGCTATACAGACAAACAGACCATAATTCTAAGAAACAATGTTATAAGTTCTATTGCGTTAATATAATTTATAATTAAGATATAAACGCATAATAATATTAGGACCAAGTATAATCTTTTTTTCATGTGTTTCATGACCAGACTGCCATCACTTACAGATTATAATATAATATTTATAGGGTTTTGAATAATTGCTTTTTACAAAAAAAAAACCGACTTCAATCTTGATAAGTAGAGATAACTCAAAAACTACTCGCCAGATGGCGCTCAATTCAACATGTAAGTGTAAAGTTCTCGTCACTACAAATTAATCAAGCCCAAACACTAGATAACTGCAGTAAATCGTTGGGGAATTCCCTCGACTGTCTTTCGGCTTCATCAGATCGACTCTAGATCTTCATGAAATGGTAGCGCTTTAATTTTTAAACACACTAGTTGTCCATACAATTTTCGAAAGTTCCCCTCGATTTCTCTGAGATGCCATCATCAGATCCTGGTGTCCTTATCAGGGGACCCCACTGCGCATATCTACTTTACAACAAAAAAATAATTATCAAAATCGGCTCATAAACGACGAAATAATCGCTGAACGTACATAAAAATATACGTTCGAATTCGAATACATACGGTCGAATTGAGAACCTCCTTCTTTTTTGAAGTCGGTTAAAAAGTACGAATAATTCATAATATAACGTATCTATTTTAAATGCGACTCTACTTTGTGTGTGTGTGCTACCTCATAACTTTACACTGAGTATTCCGATTTCAATGATTCTTTTTTTATTGGAAAGCCGTTAGGTACTTGTTATCAAATCCCATATATAATTTTGAGCACCATCTGACAAGTAGTCTCCGAAATATTTCTTCTTCTTAAAGATAAAAATCTTCAATCCTACTAATATTATAAATGCGAAAGTTTGTAAGGATGTATGTGAGTGAGTGTGTGTGTGGGTTTGTTGCTCTTTCACGCAAAAACTACTGAACGGATTTTCATGAAACTTTGCAGTAATATAGCTTAGACATCGGAATAACATAATTTGTAAAAATTTATAGAGATTTTTGAAGGGTCTGGTTCCCCGAAGCGAAGCGAGGGCGGATTTACTAGTTAAAAATAAATACCAATTTATTTGTTTTTAGAAGATTAAATAGCGTCCTTGTTATTAGTGAACTTTTTTTTACTATTGTTTTACACACTAAATATAATGTTTAAAAGCCTTTTCGAGTTGTCAATTGCAAAGCTATCACAGAAACTTATGGTAAATTGCAAAATAAATAACTATATAACAAAATTTACGCGGTAAGAAACCGCGGCGGTTTAGTGCGGCCTCGGCCTAACTTCTACAAAATGGTCACACATACAGAATTAATCCTAACCGGGCTATATACGTTAGACACCTTAAGTACATAATGCACTCTATACTATAATATAATTTAAATAAATCCCTTAGAAATTATGCCAAATTTAAGCTAATCAGCAAGGAAATGAGTTCAGGCGAAGGACGATCGGAAACAGGATTTGCTGGATGCGATCGGTCACTATTACTATCGCTAGTACCTAATAGGTATTTGTAAACGTAAAAAATACATTTTCCAAATAGAAACGAGGGCATGTTCACTAGTAAATAAACAATAGAGACAGACTGATGAAGACGTTGTAGGCTGACTAGTAAATTGCAGCTTTATGTTTACCTGTTCCACTATATTAGCCGTTTATGTCCGAATCCGTGCACGGAATCATTACGTAGCCTTCTATTTCTATATCCATCGCTGAAAACTGGTAAATAAAGGTAAAAGGTAAAGCTATGCGATTAAACCTGACCGGGTTATATTTATCGAGCAGTGCCTGCGACTTCGTTCGCGCGTGAGAGATTTTCCTGCGAAAATCCCGATCCCGCGGGAATTCCGGGATTAAATGTAGCCAATGTTGATGCTCGACCTCCTCTATCTTACAGTGAAAGTCCCATAGAAATCGGTTCAGTCGTTCCTGAGATAAGCCCTGACAAAGAGAGAGAAAGAGACAGAGATTTTTTCAAATTGTTTGTTTTAGTATCCTATACACTGAAATGAAATGAAATGAAATGAAATGAAATGAAATGAAATGAAATGATTTATTTCGAACTTGGTTTTTACAAACACTTTTCGAATGTCATCTACGCCATCGCTTCCACAAATCCCTACGATGAGTGGCCTTGGTAGAAGAAGCGGCAAGAAACTCCCAAGGAGTTTCTTTTTTCTTCCCCACTCACAGTTACAGAGAACACTTATCACTACTTAAGGCTATATTTCAAACTCATGTCCAGGCTGTTTCATCTTGAAAATATTCATCCAGTTTATAATAACCCTTCGTCATAAGAATGTCCTTAACATGAGTTTTTAGCTTATAGTATGGCATTCCTGCAGAGAACACAGTTATTTTTAAATCAAAGACAGAGATTCTTTCATTTTATTTATATTTATAAATATATCATACGTGGGATAGGATTAAATTCCATAAATATTCTATGTATAAGTATTATACGGGGCTCATAGCCCGGCGGCTTGCGTCAATACTAAGTGATCGACAAAGTTAAGCAACTTCGTGCGCGGTCGGTAGTTGCATGGGTGACCGCTTGTGGCAAAATTTCTTGAGCGTTTCCGTGCTTCGGAGGGCACGTAAAGCCGTCGGTCCCGGTTGTTTTCGATAGATAGCAGTCGTTAAGTCATGTAGGAGGTCTTTGGGCGGCCTGAAAACTTCTAACACTGTGTTGGCCACTAATCCCTCAACCAATCCGCACTGGAGCAGCGTGGTGGAGTATGCTCTAAGCCTCCTCAATAACAAGGAGAGACCCGTGCTCAGTAGTGGGCCATTTATGGGTTGTAGCATAGCCATTAGGTATTCGGGTGCTGTGGAATAGGTGCGAGTTCCATCCAACCTTGAATATCATCTAGTATATAATATGCAATCATGTGACTTTAATTGACTTTATAAAGACATAATATTTTACCTGCATATTTATTTAATTAATATTTACACTTAGGTACTCATTCGTAATATTCCCCGTTTAACAATGTGTTATAATATCAAGGAGTTAAATAGCAAGCTTCTTTAAATATTACTAAGCCTTTATTTTTTTTCATTCAATATTTTCTTCGTACATTCTAGTAAATATTTTATTTTTTGTGTGCAGTGCCTGAATTCAGAATGTTTGTCCACCGAATGTACTCGGTTTTCATTCACCGTGAATTGTTTACTCAATCTTTTCTATCTATATAGGTCAATAGAAACTAGGCCATTGAAAGGAAATAAACCTAAGATTGTTTTTCCTTCAGTGTAAAAGGAAAGTCGTGTTGTTTTCCGTCACTTTGGTTCGTTACGAAGAAAGGAAATGGTCTCAACTTCAGTGTACCAGTTTGATGTTGTTGGAGATATTCGCAGCAATTATGCAAGGCTTTATTGATTTTGTTGAATACCTTGAAATCCTTGATAAACGATAGTCCGAAATGTATTTTAAGTAGTAGAAGGGAAATTTGTATTTGTACATAAAAAAAGTTTGTAAATGACCGTTGTCTATAGGTAGGTACATGTTATAAGAAAAACTATTACAGAGAATCTTACTATTACCAAAACTGAATCTAAATCGACAATTAATTTAATTTTTGTCAGTCGGTTTGTTCTTTTGTTCGCGTTTCGCTTATGTTTATGTCAATCATTTCATAAGTAAATAAATAATTGTGTTTAAAAAACTGCGCCTAACAATTTCCAAATTTCGCCTAACAATTTCCAAATTTGGCTATAAAGGGACTGGTTTCTCGAAGCAAAGCGAGGGCGAGTATATTTAAAGTAAACAAATAAATTGTCATTATTATCGTAGTATAATTGAAATAATCTTAGAAGGTGACTTCATAAAACATCGAAACCGATGTATATAATAACGACGTTAGTAATTTGATGAAGGGGACGGTAAAAAGGGTTGAGAACCTGCTTAAAATTTCGTACATTTTTAAGCAAACACTAAGAAAACAGGTCTTTCATACTTTAATTAATTGTTAAATTTACCTAACGGACTAAACTAAACTAAGGGATGAAAGTTGGCTTTTAACATGAACACAACCGAAGTTTGAACAGGCTTTTATGAGCTATAGTGCATTCAACATCTTGGACTTTCTTGCTACTTTCGGCAGATGGAATTTTTGACAAGCATTAAATAATTTTAAGTAAAAATGCTACTTGCTTTTCAGTATTACAAATTAATTAAATAATTTACTTCACTATTACTAATTAATTAACTATAAAGCTACAGCTAATATTAAGTTCTTCTGTAAAAGTTATCAGACGTTTTAATTAGAGCTGTCTACAGTCCTGAAAATGAATGCAAATCGCTACTATAGTAAATTTTCTTTAGTGTATCTTCCTTTTGTTGTGCTTAAATAAACATAAACTGCTCTGTTATTAGGAAGCAAAGACGGAATTTAAAATGTCCTAAGAAGGAAAGTCTTTTGTTTTAGGACTTGCTAACAGATATATTGTGACGTTTTTTCTTTACCTGTTACGCAATTTACTACGCGGACTTTATAATTATTATGTACCTCGCCTTTAAAAGGGTCCTGAGTTCAAATCCCGGCGAGATAAAGAATAATGTGTTAACATTTGTCTTCGTTATTTTTTTTTCATGGGTTCGGTTTTTTATGTGTTCGGGCTATGCTAACGGGTACTCACAATATGTATCTATTGGACATGAAATTTATGTAGGTACACGTTCAAAATGCTTATCGCAAGTTCCTGAAACTGTGGACAATCTGCAATGGATTTAGTTTTAAACCATACTTTCTTAGTTTTCACAAATAACTATGCGCATATAAGAAATTATCTTGCTTCGGTCGACGTTCTTTCCGCCTCTCTGGGAGTCAAACCCAGGACCCTTGGAACACCGATCCGGCAATTTAACCACTGCGCCTTTCGGGTTGTCACAATATATGTTAAAACTACGGAACCACTGTACCAACACTTCGTTCGCTCGTTAAGGAATTAGTTTTTATTACATCCAATACAATATGGCCATGTGTTTAATGATAAGACAAGTCAATTGAGATACGATTCATCAAAATCCCTCCGTTCTTTTACTATCTAGCCTTCTTGAGCATCACAAAGAAAAACATTATCTCTTTTGCGACTTGCAATCACCAAGCTGTAGAAACTGCAGGCGAGAGTAATTTCTGAAGCTTCACGATAGTATGAAGGTACGAATGTGAATGGGCGCTATAGGATCAAGGTCTCTCCGAGTCATTTCGCAAACATAGTGGCATTGTGCTTCCTATGTAACGTGACATGTGAGCGCACTGTGGATATAACACAAAGAGCAGTGTACAATGAACAGGTAATAATGTCTAGTAGAGAAGCTTTTAGGGACATTTTGAAATCCCACTACATAAATTGGAATATGAATAACTCCTCAAGACATACGTCGATGTAAATTTTATAAAGGAATATAAACGCATAATGATAATATACATGTATATGTTACGGTTAAAATGCATGATGATTTAATGTGCACATTAACTAGGTAATCTGTAGATTCACTGATACCATTCGTTAAAGTGCACTTTACCCAGTTAGTCTGCACAGTAACGGATGGTACATCGTTAAATTGCGGAAGACTAGCTACCAAAGTACCAATTTGTGTTGATGTCGTGGCCACATCATATATTTGCTCACATCATGAAATTAATGATCGACCATATCATGAAATGGTCGCATTTCATGAGATGGTCAACTCAGTTTGGCCAGATCGTAAAATCGTTTACGTTTCACGATTTGGTCATCAACGTTTGGGCGAATCGTAAAAACGCGGAAAATAGGGCATAACTACGAACTGTGACGTCTCCGGCGCTGCGGAAGGTCCGGGTTCTAAAAAACACTCCTAGTCGTAGGGCATACAAGACTACGTGGAGTAGGGGTAGGCTAATTCGGTTATGTAACCAATTCGACCTACCTACGCCTATTATTATTTTTTTTATTCAAACAAGAACCGATTTTATAGACTTTACCATATGCATGGTCGTTAGTCTGCAGATTAACTAGGAAGTCTGCAGATTAACTAGTTAATGTAGGAACTCAATAAAAAAAATTCCACTTTAACTGACTCAGCCAGATAATCTGCAGAATACCTCGTTAATCTGCATTCTATCTAATTTACGCAAAGTAACGGTAACATATATACATATAAAGACAATCTCGAAATTTCTTCCAAATTTATGTTTACACTATTCGAAAGCTAAACTAATAATAAATCCGAATTTCGGACGTCTCGAACCATATAATATATTAATAGAAGTCTGTTACAACTGTACTTAATAGATACTAAGTTAGTGGTGTTGACAAAGCTTGTTAATCTAAACTAGACTTCTAAATAAATGCGTTTTTCCCCAAAATTCATGGTCGTTTCTCATCACGTGGGAGAGTTGTGCAGTATCTATTTAAAAATACAGTAAAAAAATCCGCTATCGTCGGAAGTGAGTCTTTCTGCTGATCGGGGGATCCTAAACATCGATTCCTGGTAGGTATTTCTATATAAATGTTTACCTATTAAAGTTGTTCTTAGTATTTAATTTGTGTCGATAGCCATTTTCCTATTAATCTTTGCTGTCAAAGGCATGTTTAAACCGACGATTAATTAAGATTAACTAAGTAACTTGTGGAAATGTTTCAGACATTTCCACACACTCGAGTCAACTCTATTCTCGTTCAAACATAATGACTTAATCTGCGTCAATGATGTATGAAGCACGCTTCAAAGGTATAAATGTCTACCTTAATATAATATATTATATATCTATTAATATAATAGCTAAAGATGGAAACCCAAATTTAATCTTTTACGTTTAATTGCAAAGGAATTAATAGTTTTTACCCGACTCCGTCAGAAGGAGGGTTATGTTTTTCGAGTGTATGTATATATGTATATGTATGTATGTATGTTTGTATGTATGTCCATTTATTTGTGTGTCCCACAGCCCAAACGGTTGAACGGATTTCGAGATATAAGGTATCGTTGAATTCTTCAGAACTTTGGAAGTGTTACAGGCTATATGAATTTTCAAAATGGCGCCCGAAAGTGGAAGAAAAAGAGGGGACAATCTTGAGTTTTTTTCTTATCTTAGCAATATGGGTATGAAATGAAAGATCGTGAAAAGACCTTTTCAAGTATATTATATATTTCATGTATTGTTTAGGCACACGTTTTAACACAAATTGTCAAAAACCATCCCAAAAAGTAGAATTTTTCGGCGAACCCACTTAAAAGTCTGAAATAAAAATATTATTATAAAAACAAAAAACCCGACTGCTTACAAAATAACTCAAAAGAAAAAACAAGTGCCACAATATCAACATAAAATACTTCATGGTGCCGCATGCGGTGACAAACGTAGTACTTGTGATAAATCTTTTTTTACCCGTACCGTACCGTAAGTGTTACAAGTACTGAGTAAACGTACCCGAAATTTAATTTTAAGTAGTATATGAACATTTGGGGTGACCCTTAACATTTAGTGAACCCAAAAGCCAACGACCTTCAATTCTTGTTTCGACGATAAAATTTACTTCAAACTTGGCAGTAAAAAGCAATTCAAATAATTACAGAGCTTTCGTCAAAAGAACTGTAAAAGCCGATTTTATCGTTCTTTTAGGTTAATAAAAAACTTTTAGTTGTTTAAAAGCACTCGATGCTTTGCGAGTTGTTGATAAGTGTTATTCTCAGTAGATTATATTAGGGTGAAACAGGCAATCTTACCCCACAATTCAGAAAATTCAAAATAAAAGACGGCAATTCAGAAAATGTTAAGATATTTCAGTATATGTCTTAAACTCCGACTTAGTTTATGTAAAAATTTGTAATATTATGTTCTAAAATAGACTTTATTTAAAGTTACAGTAAAAATAAAAGCAAGCTCGTAATTAATGTTCAAAAAATCTAAGTTTAAATTAAATTAAACCCGTAAAAGTAATATTAAGTACACAATTTACATGATTTTAGCTTTCCCGGTAAACATCGTCCTGCTCATTATTATTTTTATCTCTGGTTCTAAGAGACGTATAAAAACAAAATATGTACCAGTTTTTACATGTTTAGTTTTTTCTAAACTGCCAAAATTAAACCATGTCAAATTCCATTGAGTAAAAGGAGATGGTCAATTTTGGGCGTGATCTTGTACACTAAAATGAAACACCTAAACAACCATGAAACACCATGAAACACCAAAAAATACAGAAAGTTCATTAAAAATATAATAAATTCACAAATCGCAATAAATGACTTGCTAAAATAAAATTAATTTCGAGTTATTCGGTAGGTACTACTTGCAACACTTGCAAGATGGCGTCCTTCACTCTGAGTTCAAGCCATTGTTCAAGCATAGAGAAGGCATATTGACAGCTAACGTCATACGTCAAAAATTATGAATCCTCTGGTCTGCTGCCCGCCATTATGTAAAACTAGTAAATCCGCCCTCGCTTCGCTTCGGGGAACCAGTCCCTTCAAAAATCTCTATAAATTTTATGAAATTATGTTATTCCAATGTCTAAGCTATATTACTGCAAAGTTTCATGAAAATCCGTTCAGTAGTTTTTGCGTGAAAGAGCAACAAACACACACACACACTCACTCACTCACTCACATACATCCTTACAAACTTTCGCATTTATAATATTAGTAGGATAATTGCGTCACGTGGAGTTAATAAATAATTTTTGCACTGAAATAAAGATGAGTTCGTGGATTTGATTAGTCGAAAATGGTTTATTTTTCTATTTTATTTTATTTTATCACTGGTACAAAACCAGGCCCAGACTCCATACAATTTTGGACCGTCTCCTTTGTAGGATGCGCTCGGCTTCAGATTCTGTTGGCTGTATTAAGATCCTTCGTGCATTTTTTTCCAAATATCTTCAACTGAATTTTTAACATTTTTATAGAAAAGCTGATCGATAGATTTTCTTGCTTACGATTTTTTTTAACCGACTTCAAAAAAGGAGTTAAAAAATATTTCGCTTTTTTTATTCTATCGATAACAAGACCATTAAATTTTTTTTTAACTTGAGAAAGTAGTTAAAAGAAAATTCATTTCACTATTTGCAAATACATTATATCCATTGTGAAAACCACCGAAAACGGTCTTAAAAATCGGAATGTCCCCGACTGCCACCAATAAAGTCGATGTAGACGGAAAAAAAACCGTTGTGGTGTTATGAATGTTGGCTTTCGAATGACTTAACGGAATAAGGCCGTATAATAATCATTATCGCGCATCTAGATCTAAACTGAGACAACTCAAAATTCGTCGTTTTCGAGTTATTATGATTTTTAACCGACTTCAAAGAAGAAGGAGGTTCTCAATTCCACCGTAGGTATATATCCTATTTTTTATGTGTGTTCAACGACATATTCGTCGTTTATGACCCGATTTTCATAATTCTTTTCTTGTTGGAAAGTAGATCTGATATTCCAAGGGTGGCCCCATGATAAGGACACCAAGGTCTGGTGATAGCATCTCAGAGAAATCGAGTAGAAATTTCAAAAATTGTATGGGCGACTAATGTGTTTGTTAATTGTTGTCATTAATTATATTAAAACTCTACAATTCAATGAAGGTCTGGAGTTGATCTGATAAACCAGAAAGACAGTCGAGAGAACTCCTCAATGATTTACAGCAGCTACCCTGTGTTTGGGCTTGGTTTATTTGTAGTTATGAGAACTTTACACCTGGATGGGTTGAATTTAGCGCCACCTGGAGAGTAGTTTTTGAGTTATCTCTGCTTGTAGATGTTGAAGTAGGTTATTTTTGTTTGTAAAAATTAGTTATTCGTAAAGCTCTTTGAAAATTAATCGGTTTTCCCATAGCTATATTATGGGTTGAACTAATTATTTCGCTTATGCACAATGTTTCATGTTTCTACGTACCCTATTTCAGGCCTTTAGGTACGTTAATTGTCACTACACCGTTAGCATTTTATTATGTAGATAATATATTCTAACCTTTAATATAATTCATTATCAAAATTTAACGACCACACACGCCTGTGAAAACGTGTTATTGTGTGGTTTTATGACGATATAAATTGTGAGCGGCTGCTGACGTCGTAATTTTCTACTTTGAGTAGTAAATAGTCCAGAACAATAATTGCGCTTATTATAAATTTAAACATTTATGCTTAGTTTAAAATTAAGAATAAAATACAGCATAAAAGTAGCGACAGCAGAATGGTTTGGATTCGAGAAGTGGGATGGCCTGGCTGGAGTCCTACACATCTAATTTTAAAAAATGACGTGCGTGTTAATTTGATTGAATTATGTCTTATTTTGTTGAGGGAAGATATCGTGAAGAAACTTTCACATATTATTCTCATTAATAAGACTTAGATATACATAATTAGGTAAATATACGATCCATGAACAAGTTAGTATAAAAGTAATACAAAAACTTTCATAACTGTATCTTTTTAAAATATTTATTTGTTTTAAATATCTATGGAAATGAAAAAATATGTAATACTAACTTGTCTCCTGCGTCAAAGTTCAATTTTACTACCTACACGTATTAATTTCTTGCAAGAATGAATACTAAAGAAGTCTAGAAGTAAATGTGCATGCCAATATTGTCAAGTAAATTTTGTTGACTAATAGATAACAAAATTGAATATTTTTTGTGAGTTTTGCAGTTCTATATGTTACACTTGACTTCCGGAATCCTACAATAATAACAGAAAATAAGTACAGCGTTATAATTATTTATATCTAAATATACCTACTCGTAACAAAATTATAGCCGTTGACTGAGGGTTACGAATATTACAACCGTTAATGAGAAGCTCTATCGACATAGTTAATTGTATTTAATTCCATACCTATTCGTAGTGTCATAAAGATACACTTATATTTAGTCCACTGTGAATGTTATTAATGTACTTAATTAATATGGAGTGTATTTCAGTACAGGTGTTTCATAAGCTGAATTTCGAAAAGGTGGTATGAAAGGAAATTAAATATACTTGTTACATTTTTGTTGTTATTATTATTTATTTTTATTCGTTTATACTTCATTAGCCGACCCTGTGGACGTTATTCTGCCACGTATAATTATTTTTCCTTACGGCATTAGTAATAAGGATGTAAATATAAGGAAGACCTTAATTTTTAATTTTTTACCCTGAATAAATTCTCATAAATTTTTGCTATAACGGCATTTTGATGTCTCTAATAGTTAAGATGATCTTTTAGAAATTTTATGCTACACAAAGTCGTCGACGATACGTCTAATATTAATTCCTTTACAACGTTGCATCAAAATGAAAGATTCGAGGTTCGCGTTTTGATGGGCTACTAAAACCGTCACACCTTTAACAGTTTGGAAAACCCAGATTGTGTCAAAAAATTCGCATAGTTGTCCTACTTTTGGAGGTTAGCGTTTTCACGTAAATGTGAGTGATCGGCCTTAGTGATGAGTTACCTATATGTGATCGCCAAATGTCCATGCCGTTCGCGACACAGGAATCCCTAGTTCTAGGTATTCCTTGTACTAGTACGCTACTGAGTGTATTCATCGTTTATTATTATTAATTGAAAAGTAATGACACAATTTCAATATAAAAGTATCACATCATCGAAAAGCAACAGCAAACAGAATTAAATATCATTCTCTTACTTCACGTTCCCTCCCGCTGCGCCGGTCCAATAAAGCGTCCTGTAACATCAATCATTATGTCATTTTCTGGTGGACTGGGGAAAAATGGCTTCATCGACTTTACATCCTCAGAGAAATTTCGAACTCATTAATCTTTCACCAGGGAAAGGCGATTATTTATACGTGCTGTTCACTTATCAATGTTTCAACGAGCTCGCACCAATTTTTTCAAAAAGGAGGGTAATGTATGTTTATGTATTATAAAACAATATAATATAGGTATGTTGATTCTTTTCTTTTTACATCAATCAATTAAAGTAATAATAAGCTTACCCGGAAGTACCACCGCCCGCCACGGTACTTAGTACCATTCCTACCGTGTAATAATTGTTTTAAAAACAATTGTGATCCGGATAGGAAGGTGTGGAGCCGGTTACACTTTTTTAGAGGCGACCATCTCAGTCCTCAGGGATAGCAACGCATTTGTGACCGAATTAGAACGAGGCTCATACGAACAATAACTGGACTATTACTAACATCAACTAACAGGACTAATTATCGCTAACAGTCCTTGTTCCTACACTTATTAACAAACTAACCAACTAATATTCTAACACCATCTACTAACTGGACTAGCCATCCTAGTCCCTTTGAGTCTAATTCTAAGTCGGTCACAGTTGTAATGGGCGGCAGCGGAAGGGTGGTGCTGCATGCTCGTTTGTTATCTTAATTCCATAAAAAAATACAGAAGGCAGGTATGAACAATTCAATATGGTGAGAGCCAGATGTCTTATGGTGAAAAAACTAATAAAAACTTTTTAACTTAAAACACATATTTTATTGAAAATCCGTCACAGCGTAAAATATTCTACTAGTCAGTTCTTTTATTTGATTTTGTAGCGGCGGCCATTTTGGGTTTACATACAGGGTGGATGAAATTTTTATAATAGTGTTTAGAGTTGTCCATGGAACCCATAACACAGGGAATCCTAGTGTGGGGGCTATGAGAGCGTTATTGTTATTATTTTAACCAACGAAGATGGACAACTACCTATGAACAAAACATAACTTATAATAACATTCTGCGCCCTTGTCTCCGACAAACTTATTTCATCTAGGTAGTAATTTTGAATTAATGACTACGTACAACATTAACACAAAACCCTATTATATCAGAAGACGATAACAAACTCAAAGTTTGTCCTTAAAATTACCTATGCGCTAACTTTGGTTCTTGTTTGAAATATGTATTTGAAGTCGCGTGAAACTTACAAGGTACTTAAAGTTGTAAAGCTCTTGAGTAGTGTCGGTAAGTCAATCACAGACATGTTTCGTTGCATAACGTTATTTATTTTGAGTTATACTCATCGCTACATGATTAATTTCATGTATGCAAATAAAACTTTCAACTGGGTGACCGCTAGTAGAAAAATTTCTTGAGCATCTTAAGCAATCTTTAAAGGGCACGTATAGAACATTCGCTCGTGATTATTTTCATCAAATGGCAATCGTTAGGCATAACAACTCCCGACACTTAGGTTGGCCACTAAAAACCCCTCCAAAAATAAACACTCTCCATATTTCTTAAAATATTTCAATCCAATCTGTTCCATACGCTCACAATAGATAAACGTCAATGTCAAGTCCGTGATTAGTGGTTATTTTAAGTCATGTTTGGAAAAGTTAAGGGGGCTTTCAGAGACGCACATATTGCAGATTCTATAACATCGCTGTCTCATATTTTACAATACGTACTATTTAATTGGGCAGCAGTATGTTATTACTCTTTATCGAATTTTAAAGGCATGTTACGATTATATTAATAAAGAATGATATTTACTGCATTATTTGGATGCACAAAATTTTGCTAGCAACAAATAAGCCGTTGTCCAGTGCATGCAACGTTGATTGCATTCTAGACGTTTGGATCGCGTGCAGTATAAAGAAATACAAATATTATTCTGTACTGAATGACGACCCCGTAACCTAATTGATGGTCACCCTGCGTGCGTAGCGAGAGGTTCAGTGACGTAGCTCACATTTATTGGAGCGAAGTTGCTCATCGCTAGAAGCTGGAAATAAAAAGTGTAAGATTTTATTTTGTAAGGCTGGTCCCAATCATAAATGTGCGCTTATTGGTAAATCAGTTCTATTAATTGCAGCCAATAATGTGCTAGCTATCGGGTCACTTAAGTCAGCGGTCAGGGGATGTTGAAGTGACGCGTACATGATCAACATGTATCTATAATGATCATCAAAAAAAGTTATAGAGATATAAAACAATAAAAACCGGTCAAGTGTGAGTTGGCCTGGCAAAGATAAGGTTCCGTACCATCGAGCGACAAAAAATCTAGCCTAACAGACAGACAAAAAGAGATATTTTCACATTTAGGTACATTATTAAGAGGGAAGTAGTGTATATCGTGTATATTAAAGTAAATTGCATAATATGTTCGTGCGATCAGTAGTACCTACCCAGTATCTGCTGTTTTATAAGTTTAATAAAATGACATGTTTAAAGTGCAAGTTTTATTATTATAATTCGCGAGCAGCACTGCAGTGATATAGTGGTTTAAAGCGCATCGTAATGTTGTGAGAACTTAAGAACGAGAGCCATTATTTGCATACGTAAGTTATAATACAATTTACAAAGTTTATACTCGATCAAGTTTTAAGTAAAGTTCATTTAGCGAAGATAATACGTGTATTATTAGACAATGTCCGTCAATATAAGTGTGTATTATGACTGTGTGTGTGTATGTATATGAGTGTGTGCTTGCATGTATATGGTAGTGTATTTATTATAAAATCATTTATTTAAACACATTATAAAGGTAATTTTGTAGGTGACAGTTAAAATACAGAGTAATTAACGTTTAGAATATATGCTAAGCCTCGTAAGATTGGGGCTAAGTCCCAAGTCCCAAGCCAGATAGACGCGTTAAATATTTTATGAGTATTGCCACGCATGTGCCTCTACACTGCTACGAGATGTGCTCACGAAGTTTCGAATTGTTACCAAATACTTCTTTCAATGTATTTTACCTTATCGTGACTATGCTATCAGGCGTTATCAAACAGATTACCTACAGTCGTTCAAGGATCTTTTGGCGCGTGGGTGACAGAGACAGTGCCTTACATTTTGCCTTACCTGTAAGGCGCTGTCTCTATCACCCACACGCCAAAAGATCCATGTAATATTCTACTTACTGCTAGCTCAGTTAACTGACCCTGAAATCAATTCCCATACAAACTAAACAATTTTGCGACAAACAAATAATGTTTATGTTTTTCTGATTATACGTATCCGTTTTATTAACATATGAGTGTGTAAGTGTTAAATTGTCTTCATATTTTTCTGTTCAGACGCGTCGCTTAAAACTAAATTTTATGACCATGCCAATACGTTTTGGACAGAATCTGTAAAGTAGCAGCTTTGATGGGACACATTTTTAAAATCGCATATAAGTTTTTTTCTCGTTTAACTATATTTGTACAGCATTGATTTCCGCATTTGTATAGGATTGTTGGGGTCAATAAAGCTTTAATAAATAAATAGGTTCTTATAAAAATATCAGGCACCACAAAAAGTGGCGCTATCTTTTCTCGAAGCGTTTCTTCAAACCTTAACTTTATCTTTATATCTAAGGAGTTTAACTTCTCAGAACATTATTTAGTTAGTAGACTGCTAAAACATACAACATTTTATTTGTGATGATTTTATGAAAACCTAAAATACTAAATCACAACTAAAATAATCTAGTAAGCAAGTCGGAATTTGTACGCACATAATACATATATTATAGGGTTTGTACAGTTCAAGCTTGTAGAACCGAGCCATGTAAAGTCAACGGTAAAGTCAAGGGAAAAGCGTGTTAAGAGATCTGACATTTTTAACAGAAACATTATTCTTGGCAATTTTTAAACAAACTTCAAAATAAGAAGAAGGTTTTCAATTTGACTGCTTTTTTCTGTGTTAAGTACTTCATAACTTTGTACTAGGTGAACTGATTTTAACATTTAATTTTATTCGAACGCTTTTCGTGTGGTTCCATATAAATTAACAATTTAAAAGTTTTTTCAATAAATAGTAATGTAACAGTTACTGCCCAATGACTTGATGACGCTTGGAAAGAATAATTAAAAATAATGCCTTACATAATTTTGGAGGAGACCTAACTTTTTTCAAAGTGCTGGACTGATTTTACCAAAAACATGTACACCATACAAATAGACTGGCTTTCGAATGAAACAAACCGCATTGAATCGGTCAATCCGTTTGAGAGCTACCTACCTCACCACAAGACAGACATACAGACACAGAGACATACAGGTCAAACTTATAGCACCGCTCTGTTTGGGTCGGGGGTTAAAAATAAATATATTTCCATTAAAACTCGTCTGTGATAAAACTTTATTACAACAAGTCACCAATACCCGGCTACAGTAAAGGGACCGCATTACTGGCTAAATTCCAATTTACTGCCTCATTTTTTTCAATTCCCGCCGAGGTGGCTCCCACTCAGGTGTACATTTCTGCTAATAATTTAGGACACGAAATAACTATCTCGCGGTAAACAGAGGGGCCTTAGGAGTAATAGCAGCAATCTGGTATTCCCCCGACTCCGCACGTCTCATGAATTTCCCTAAGGAATATCTTTAACGCGGGTAGGTACTCACATTACGAATCTGGAGACCGACGAAGTATTTGAGTTATACAGAATTACACGGCATTGAAATTCAATATTGAAATCCTTGATTGGAAATTTAATAGTTGAACGATCTTGTTGGCTTCATTTGGAATAATGATTTAAATGTATTTGTAATACCATTTGCGGGTATTGAAAAGGTGTTGTTTGTAATCAAAAAGTTAAGAAATAAAACGACTAATTTACCTCGCTATACAAGTAAGTATATTTTGCTAGCTTCTGGTACATTATTGCACGCTATTAAATAAATATGAAAAATATCTTATTTAGAGTAATATTTTTTCACAAGCATGATTACAGGACACTTAGCAAAGGAAGCAGATTGCAAACAAAAGATATTTAAATTCTTTCGACTTTCGTTACTACATAAAAAAAACAAATTAAAATGCCACTCACCATCAGCTATCTTTTCAACTACAATTATTTGTACTTAAATAAACTCCGAAAGCATGTCAGAACAAAACCATATAAAAGCTTACATGTCCATTAAAACAAAACTCCAACATACAGGTACAAACGTAGATTTTGTTTATTACAAAACATATTATCGTGAAACGGTGCTAAGCTCTCTGCATCAAAATAAAGCTTTGTCCTCTGTCGTTTACGGCAAAATTAAACGCCCAGACATTCAGCCCGACGCACGTCGATAAACAGAAACAAACAGCTTTGTGCCTGGATTCCACCTGACACGACGGAACACCAGTAAGTATCCACCTTAAATATTAGTTTACTTGTACCTGTAAAAGAAAATTACTAATGTTTCCTAACAAAAAAATATTACAACATTGACAGATATAGCCCTATTTAAAAAATCTCTGCGCGAGCACCCGCTTTAAAAAAAAATTCAACTCGGTTTACTCATATGAGTTTAAATTCATAAAAAAACATTCTCAGTCGAAATCAGAACCTCCTATACTTTTTTAAATCGGGTAAAAAAGCACAAAGCACAAAGAACGAGAGACTACCGAAAAGGGGGCCTTGGTTGGAAATGTGAAAATGGAATGGTCCGTGAAAAGAAAAACAAACAAACACAATTGGACTTTTATGATAGGTACTATTTCATATTTATGTTTTGCCTATCATCCATATTTTTGAAAATGGTGCACTTGGCTGGGAGCCATTTTGAAACACTTTATTACCAGTATAAAATTTACAGATGGCAGCAGAGAATTTACTTCCCGAGCAATATCTAGGTTGAGTTATTTAGTAGCGGCCGGCAAATGAAAGCGGTAATGTATAATTAGAATGTGACACGGGTCTGACAGTCGTATTTGGGACCGGAAGGCGATCTCAGGCAGCTTGAAGGTACACCTGTTCTGAAGGATATTTAATACCCACCTGCCTACCTTCTGAGTACCTACCTAACATAACCTAACATAACGAAGATTTGATTGGTATGTAGATACCAATCAAATCTTCGTTCGACTGGTATAGATGTTACTACTAACTTGAAATATATTCCAATAATGATGTCCAGTCATTTATTCTTAGTCTCAGATTACATTGAAATATTTTAATAATGACGGGTTTGATATGTGATAAGATAGAGTTCGTCCCGGGAAGTATAACCACCCTACTTGGTACTTAGAACCATTTTTCTACTGTCATAATAATTGTCTTAACACTTAACAGCAATTCGCCACTACCGTAATTGTATTCTGGATAGAAAGATGCGAAGTCGATAACATTTTTTAGAGACGAACATATTAGTCCTCAAGGATGGCAACGAATTTATCACTGAATTACAATTAATTTTAAGACTTACAAGTTGAGTCTAGTTCGAGGACAATCGCAGTTGTCATGTGCGACAGTGGAAGGGTGGTGCAGCCTGTTCGTTTGCTACCTTAGTTCCATAAAATTGTTTCATAAATTTCATAGATTAAGGATAATTCAAAATTTATCCATATCATTTATTGATAATGAAGCACTAATTTTCGAATAAAAAAATAATTATCAAAATCGGTCCACCTGGTAAAAAGTTATTAAGTCACACAAAAAATGCAGTCCAATTGACAACCTTCTCCTTTTTTTGAAGTCAATTAAAAAATGACAACTACAATTATGCGCTCCCGCGTACTACAAGGCTAACTAAACTTTCACCGTTAAATGATATTGTGTGGTACGTAATAATTTAGTGGACGTGAATTCAGTAACAGTCATTTATCAGAGAGCTAGTTTCGGATACAAGTAATACATTCCGGTAATTGGAGGCAATCGTCTGATATCATTCGTACAAGCACATTAATTAGTACGTTAAACTAGCGCAATTCGTGTTACCATTACTGTGTTCTGTTATTTATCGTGACTCTTTTTCAAGGAAATAGAAAAAATGTTCACTTTACGTAGCTTTTGTGGGAGTTACTATTTTTATATGAAGTGAAATCCATATCAAACGAGCAGGAACCTAAGGGCGCTTTTAGTGTCACGCGGATTTGCTCACGCACCACTCGCGCACGCGGGATTGGCCCGCATGCGTAGCACCCGCAAAGAACAATTTCATATCTGAATTTACTTTAAAGCGTGAAAAACGCACGCGGGACGCGGGACGCTGTGCGGAGCGTCATCCCGGAGCGGGGCATCCGCATGCGTGAGCGTCCCTACAACTTTATTTATTTATTTAAGCTTTATGCACCATACACAAGTACAGTAACAAAGGCGGACTTAATGCTAGAAGCATTCTCTCCCAGTCAACCTTCGGACAGTGTGAACACTACCCATTTTAGAGTCGGACGGGGCGCACGCGCCGTATTGTACTAATGAAATGAACGCAACCCGCAGAAGACTGAAACTTAAACTGCGTAGTGATGTTAGTCGATTTCGGGAGAAGTAACATACTTCTCGCGAAATCGACTAACATAGTCATCTAAACTTCAACACTGAAAAGTAGAGATAACTCAAAAACGAATCATTAGATGTCGCTCAAATTTAAATGAGACCGCACGATAAGCACAACCCATCACAATCAGATAAAGAAGACATGAGAAGGGCCCAACAACTCAAATTCAGGCATGCATTCATTATACAGCCTGTACTTAACGCATGGATGACGAATTTCTTGTACTTATTAATAATACATGCGTATGAAATCAAAGTCTTGTTCGTTATAAATTAATTATCGCTTGATTTTCTAAACCTGTAAAGAGTGTAAAGTAAACCTGTTAACATAAGAGTTTTCTATAATGTCCCAAATATGTTTAAATCAGCTAATCCACGCTGTGCCAGCGTGGTGTCTTACCCCTTATATAATAAACGGAGAAAGTACCCAGAAAATGGCTAATTATGAGTTGAGATTATGATGACGAATCATGGTGTGAAAGTGTTTCAAGTCGTAAAATAAAAATGTAAAAGGAACTTATTAAAGAACTTAAGTGCCATTCTCATTTCTTTTATTCAAAGTTAAGAGACCAAGTTACTCAGCGTTTTCATTTTACACGATACTTTTAACACGCCAAAAAGAAGGTTTATATAGAAAAAATATTTAGCAACAATTTACTGACTTTGCGATTAATCACCTTGAGTCTACTCACCTGAGAATGTCTAGTTTTGGGGTGAAACACGTGTTTGCGGTGGTATGTTTGCTGGGGTATGGTTTCTATGTTTCATTGCATGTTACGTTAAGTGGGAGGGAGTTTGTTTGTTTGTTGCATGAAAACACAGCATCATTCATTCGAATTTCAAAATAGATTAACTTTTAATATTATGTCATAATTTATTTCCGCAAAGTAACGTCTGCTACTATCGATGCACTTGTTCAATAGCAGATAATTGAGCAAATGAGCAATTATCAACCTACTAGCAAACATAGTAAAGTAACACACCATCAATACCAGGAATACTGCAGCCTTACTTTTACCTATCATTAACCTTACCTTACCATTTAATTTCCCGTCATACAGTATACGAGACAATGTAACATTTACCTAAATGTTTGTTCTCGAATAATAACAAAATGTTACAATAGAAAATATGACAAATTTTCTTGTACAAGGAAAATCTACGGTACAATTAATTGCTCTGTTTCCTCGGAATTAAAGCCGAAACGGTCAAAGTTTTGTATAATAACAAATAAGTATATTAACTTTATATTACTTTACACCGTATAAAATAGCACTGAAATCCTGAATTAAATCCTGAAAACTTATGAAAGCAGAGAACAAACTTCGCCATTTCATTTCTGAATTACTTAAAATTGTTAACTTTTGAAAAGGCGTTCATTACGTCTTTTACGGTGATTCCACTTTATATAATTAATATGGTACAAATTAATGATAACGAATCTCGTACAATTTTCATATTTAATGCAATTCAATAAATACTTGGCTAAACAACAGTGACATTATTCAGAATGAATAAGTCACAGTTAGTAATAACTGCGAACGAAAATAATTTTTTCAACACACTTGCTCGTAAAGTTGCTATTTTTTCTTTAGTCTTACGCCCGTAATGCGGTTTATTACACACTAGTGCGTTTTACTTTTCATTGCCGCACTAGTGTTTTTCTTATTCCACTTTTTTTTTAATATCCGTAAAGAGGTTGTTACCGAAAGATTTATTATTTTGTAAATAAATAAACTTGTTGTACTTAGTCAAAATCTGATAAGATAAGATTATACTTCATCTAATTATCTATTAAAGCATTTAAAAAATATTTTAAATAATTAATTACCGTAAATTCCTATTAGAAATACATAATTATTTAGTTTAATATATTGTGGCTGAATGGCGGTGTTCTTTGCCTCTGGACTTAACCTGCGCGCCTGCGCGCGCATAGTTATTCAACCAAAGATACGGCGCGCAAAAAAATAAACCTCAGCGCCGTTTTGTGCAAACATTTGTTCGTTTATAATTTGCTGATTTGTGACTGAAAAATGTCGATACCTAATTGTTTTTTTCCTCGCAAGTGTGTTGAAAAACGTCGTATGATACGCGTGTGCTTTGTTCATTACAGTCTTGGCTCTATTACAGCCCTCGCCTTGCGGCTCGGGCTGTGCAATACCGCCTCGACTGTAATGACCAACTTCGCGCACTTGTATCATAATGTACTATAATTAAAGAGTTCAGCGCGCTCAATGAAAGGTAGGTATATCGCGCACATGTCTACCTGTCTGACAGTTTGTCACAGCCAATTTATTCGGATTCGTTGATGGAAAAAGTTTAAATAGGTACAGTACAAAAATATTATCATCAATTGACGACCCGCATGGCACAATGGTTAACACGCCGGATTGCTGTTCTAAGGGTCCTACAGTCGATTCATAGCAAGGCGGCCATTTATTTGAAAGATGAGTTTTTCCGTTCTCGGTGAGTTTCCTTGTCTCTGTGTGTTGTTCGTGGCACCAACGATATAATTATTTATTATGTTCATTTTTAATTGAATTTTTAAATTGAATTATAGAGATAAGCGATTACAAATTTTTTATCATTTAATAATAAATGTTTGGTTGATGATTTTTATTTTCCGTTCTCGGTCTGCTTGTGTGATCTTGTTCCTGTGTGTTGTCCATGGCCATTACGACACAGGGAATCCTAGTGTGTCTATGTGTGCGTTACTTGAGCGCGCAGTATAATGAAGCTTTATATCAGATCTGTACTACTATATAATTTGAGTTCTTACACCCTTAAAACTTTATTATCCTTAAACTAAAATCTCTTAACATTAACTCAGATTACCTTATAACATTCTAGTTAGTAGGTACGTACTGACATTAGCATGTTTATACCTCCTACTAAATTAATATTGAATTCCCACGTGACATTCCTAATAGATTCCTGGGGCAATCTTTTTTTAGCTTCGGGTCGTAAATCTGAACCACATTCTTGCTCAAGGAGAAATTCGCTTTTAATATTACGTTACCAATAAGCCAAAGAAACTATTTCTGATATGTAATTATGAACTATTGTAATAATTGGTCTTTAGAAATGTGTTTATTGATTTATTCATAACCTGAGGGTGCGTCACGAAAGCTTTGAGTTATTTGTTACTAAGCTAAAATAGTCGTAATTAAGCTAATACCTACTAGAGCGCTTTTATGTTGAGTAATACCCTAATTGAGAAAGTGGAACCAAACTGATGTTAAAAAGTTTTCTAAAGGTGAGATTCAAAATTGACGTAGCACATTATTGTGGGTCAGGTATAAAGGCAAACATTTCTTAATGGTAGTAACACATATGTGACCGAATTAGAATGTCACCCTTACTAAAATCAACTAACTGGACTGTTACTAACAATAACTAAGAAGTCTAACTGTCAATAACAGTCCCTTTCTCTGTCCTCATACCTCTTAACGAATTAACTAACGATGTAATATCATTTGCCAACTAAATAGTCATGCTAGTCCGGATTTTAATCTTGTTCTATGTCGGCCACAGTTGTTGTAGATAAGATGATGGATGGATAGGCGGAAGGATGATGTAGCTGCTCAATTGCTCATACCACCGTACCTTAAACCGACGACCCAATAGCCTCTTTGATGTTAGCTCTGCTTGCGAAGCCAAGTGTTCCGGCTTTTTTGTTGTTGTTAGCATTGTGATAAATGTCAGTTCACGAGTTATGTCTTACCTATGTTAGTAGTAGTGATATCTTACAGGTTTCATGTCTCCCGCGCCACAGGGAATTCTATTGCTTCAATGATATTCACTGCGTATTAAAAAAATCAAACTTCAAAATATATGATATTCACCAACCCAAAATACAATTGCTTATCCAAAGATAGGTATTACAATGACACAGCAAAAAGAAAAGATAGCTACCAAATTAATTATTGAACATTTTTTTCCACACCCTTTGGACTAAAACGCCCTCGACGTTTTTTCTGGGGGTGTGCTTAAACGGCAGTTCATTTACTTTATAATATCACAAGCAATCCATCACTTTGACAGCGACCTAACTCAATGGAATGTCGATAGCATAAGTCGAGGTGCAAGTTTTTCAAAGTCATTAGATCGGTGACGATAAGAAATGTTTTAGAGCTGGTTCCGTTACTCGGGGTGTTGAATTATTTACCGTTTTATTTGCGTGAGGTAACTGAACTAAACTAAGTAGTTACTTTATTGATTCTAATTACAAATTTCCGCACTCAACCGCACGACGAGGATTTAGTAGAGGTATATTAATTGAAATTTTTAGTTTCGTTTCAATTTAGTATTCTGTTTTTATGACTTTCGATTTTTACTTATATACTTAATTACTTTTTAAATTAAAACTAAATATGTTTAGTTTATGTAATGCATAACAGTAAGTTGTCCCTCTGGAACACGTATTAGGATAAAATATATCTCAGGTACATACTCGTTATAATACGAATATTCAGCAATATCAAGCCATCATATGTAAGCCTTGTCGGGGAGACTTAGTTCTGCTGCCTACGCTGATAAAAAGGAAGAGTTTTGACTGACGTGAAAACAGCAAGATTAGTCTATTCTAGCTACTTCCATAGTATAATATCCTACGGTCTGTTGATGTGGGGTTCAGCTGTTGATATAGAGTCAAAATTTATATCAGAAAACAGCAGTTCGTGCTATTTACAACCTCATACCAAGGGATTCGCTCAGACATTTGATTAAAGAAATAAATGTATTAACGGTAGTATCACAATAATATTGTGATACTACTGTAGTGTGAATAATAGCGTAGTGTGTATAAAATTTATATTGTAGATAATAAGTCACATAGACAGCCTTGGGGGGGAGGGAAGCATTTCCAAAACTTAGATTGGTCACTAACCCCTCCACCAATTCACACTACAGCAGCATGGCTACTCATTGTAGGCCTCCATAGAAATAAGGAGTAAAACCAAGCAACATAATTTAGAGCATGATAATCCTGGTGGCAAAAAATTCATGAACCTTGGACATGAACAATGTAATAATGAAATATAAATGAAATGCAACAAATTGGTAATTTTCAGACAGTCTTGACAAAAATATCTCCAGTTTTCACTCTTTTCCTTTTGTTTTGGCCGACAACCTATTCATGAGCAACACCACTTACCGTTGTGACTTATTTGCTATTCTGTCGCATCAAAAAATAAAAAACCGAGACAAATGAGCAAATGAGGCCTTGATAACCTAATCTTTTTGGTCACATTCGTCATAAAAGTACGGAGCCTTTTAGAGAATGATCAGTCAGTGTGTCTCTGCGATGTTATCAATCAATTAGTATTCCAGTCGTTTCCATATTTACGCACGCAATTGTCTCGTTATCAACACGAAACACGATCAAGAATAGAAATAACAAAATGTCAATTCAAAATGTTTTTCTATGTGAAATATGATTCTATCAGTACACAAGTAATGTCCTGTGGGTTCATTTTATAAACGCTATCTATAGGCTTTGTAGTACCTAATATTGGAAATAATGGCTTATCATTTTTGCCAGAAAAGACAATTTTGTTCTGTTAGAATTAATTTGCAGTAATGGTCAAACAAGTTCTGTGATTATAAACATACATAAGTGTTTGGGACATCAGTATTGCTTTAGATCGGCTATCCGATGCTGCGACCTATAGCTTAAAACGCAGTTAAACACTTATTACCTCAATAATCTATGCAAGTGGCATCAAAATTAAACTGGGTATACAAGTACCCTTCAGCAGAGCTGTAACATAACCTACAATTGAATTAGATAACATAACCTATAATTAGGACTTAATTAACATCTTGTTACAGCAAATATATCGTATTTAACTAATATAATTAACATGTTGCTTCAGCAAATGGATCGTATTCAACCAAAGAGAAGATAATATTTTACCTGGCCCGCACAACGTCAAACGTTTAAAATGTCAAGGTTGTGTGATAAATTACAGTTTTTAGGTCTTATACGTAGGTACACGTAATATTCGCACAGACAGATACGTTGACAAATACAAACGATTGGGTATGTATATTAAACAGAATGTTGAATACGTGTGATAGGTATACAGAGTTGGCTCATTATACTTTTAATATTATTATTAAGTAAATAAATACTCAAAATTTTTCCATTGAAGTACTATGTTAACTTTCATACATAGTAACTCAATGTCCTGCATTTATAATAATAACTAACCCAAGTATCGGAAATTTTCATGCCTCCCGAAGAATCAATCGATAACAGCCGGAACCAATAACTTTACGTGCCCTCCGAAGCACGAAAGCGATCAAGAAATTCTACAACTAGTGGGTACCCATCCAACTACCGACCGCGCCTGCAGCTGCTTAACTATGTCGATCACTTAGAATCGACGTAGGCCGGGCTATGAGTGCTTCTTTATAATACCAAGATACACTGGCACTTAATATTAAAGACGTTTAAATAATAAATCCTTGAGATCCAACATTATATCCTACAGAGAAAAGCTTCTAAGAAATTAAGTACTAACAGTCTGGTAAAACATGTGCTTGCTTTGAGTTCTGTTCCAGAGGTTAAAACGGGAGACAAAGTGTAGGTAATTACCGTACTGCCGGGCTTAAAGAGAGTAACTATGCATACTGCATACACATTCCATCTTCTGTGGTTCGCTCTGATCTTGCATATAAATTGTTCTGAGCATTATTTAAATTTAATTAGCTAAACAGTTATGTAAATTTTTATTGTGTTTATTACCAAGTTTTTAACTCGCTTTGGGTGTTGTCTATACTGTAGAGATGGATTTTGGAGAGGTAATCTTGTTAGCTAGAAACTTTAAATTTTAACACAGCTTATTCATCGGATAGTAAAAATTAAACCTACTGAAAATTATAATACCTAATAAAAATTAAAATAATTATTAGCGTCATAGAAATATAAATGAAATTACTTTCATTCCAAAATTACTTACCAACCTTAAATTACTTTGATTTCCATTTATTATTTTTTTACCGACTCAAAGAAGGAGGTCTTCAATTTGACTGTAGTTGCTATGTGTTACTTTATAACTTTTTACTGAATGAACCGATTTAGATAACAATTTTTTATTCACCCCAGGCCTCACGCCTGCGCAGGTAGTTTTTAAGTAATTCTAAATAATGCGTATTTAATTTATTTTACTTACTTCATAACTTTTGACTGGGTGTTCCGATTTATGATTCTTTGGTTTTCGAAAGCTGATGCTTGCCGTGTTATCCTATACATTTATAGCGATTTACGAGGCAAAATCTTCCACTATTATAGGGGGTAATGTATGCAATAGATCACACATCACACGAATTATTCTTAGAATTATCATGTACGCGTCGGTATGTATGTAGATTTTAGTCCGCTTATCTCAGAAACGACTTTATTAATTATGTACAATTTATAGAATTATGGGAACTGAAACGAAACGTTCATGAAACTTTACTAAGTATGTATGTAATGTAGGTATGTAATGTATCTAATGAACTGAAATTATCAGGTTATCAGCTTCTAGCGTGCAATAGTTTCAGCTGTGCGTTATCTGTCAGTCAATCACTCAGTCTCTCAGTAACGGAAGAATTTATTTATATTGATTAATTGATTTATTGCCTACTTGGCTTAGATCTCCTGATGTTGGTTACAAAGCTGGCCAAATGCGGAATGCCAAATTTGAAGACCGAAATCTCAGATGCAGATTGCAGGTAAGCCATTGGTGCCGATTAGTATCGTTTATAGATAGATAGAATCTTCTTTACTAGCTGATCCGGCAGACGTCGCCCTGAACTTATGTATATTATTAAGTAGACGCTTCGGAAGCTTGTAGCTCCGCTGCTATTGATCGTAACGTGATGTTATGTAGCCTATAAATGCCCACCCCAATAAATGGACTATTCAACGCAAAAATATTTTTTCAATTCGAACTTGTAGTTCCTGAGATTAGCGCGTTCAAACAAACAAACAAACTGTTCTGCTTTATATTAATAGTATAGAAGTATAGATGACACAGGTTGCTAAACAAGTCGAGGGTTGTTACTAGTAAGTATTAAACGACTTAACTGTCCACAATCGAATGTTTAAACTGTGATAAAAATTCCGAGAGCTTTACAAAAGATTTATTTTTAGGAATTACACAAGAAGTTTAGCTACTGGCAATGACCTTCCATTGGGCGCTAGATAGCAACTGCGTGTGTGCTGGTATCAATTGGTAAAGTCCGGTGCATTCGATTGATAAACTGTTTTATTTTAGTCATTGTTGCATCCGTTGTATCATTTTTATCACACTTGTGAGTTGCCGGCTAAAACTCTCATAATTATTTAGCTCTATTTGTAATTTTCTCTGACCTCTTTCTGAATTCTATGGTCCTAGGCTTGCCACGACGAGCAACAAAACGATTTAATGCAGCCAAATACCTTCCTTAGTCAGGTCTTTAATAAGCTCAATTTGCACAGCTTTAACTGAACCCAAAAATACACAGATAAAATGTTTTATAAGTTTACACCCTCTTTCCTTTTGGTCACCTATACTAGCCCGGCGTAGTCGACACTGCAATTTAAAAAGGGATATTCTAAGTTTGTCCTAAATATACACATTTTAATAACAATATTTTTCACACATATTATAAAAACTTGTTAGCTTTTTAGCCACATTTTTTTTGGATAGTCTTAGAAAATGGTTAAGATGTTTGCATATGTATTTTTGTTGATGATACATAAATAAATTATTATAACGTTATCCCTTAATCAGATACTGCTCTAAGGACCAATGTTCACGAACTAGACTCACTAGAGTATAACTGCTTCTCTCCACACTTCTTCACAGTATTTGTCCTAAACGGCACAGCGAAGCGACTTTTATTTTTGTTCGTAAAGGTTTACTCCTCGTCGTCCGCCACGCTTCCCTGACCTCAGTTGTATTGAACTAACGACGTTTTCTCCCTCTTTTTATATCCCTCGACGACAACCAATAAATATCTTGTTGGTTTTATCTCAGACGTCCACGACTTGGTAGATACCAGCCAGATACTTTGTTTTATGTCTCGTTCGGCATGTAGTTTTGCATGTAGTGTCGTGAGAAATCACTTGTAAGCTTTTAGGCCATCCATTGTATTTACTTACCTTTAAAAATGTTTAATTATAATTTATGATTTACACAGTCATGTTCCACGTTACGATGTATGAACTAAGTTCAAAATAAATCAAATAAGATTATATTTTCATGAGATTCTGTTTGTTTGATTAAGCACTTTTCAAAAAGATAATTAAAGGATTAAAATTACTTGCATATTATGTGAAATCACAAAATACTAAAATTAAGTATAGGTATCTACATATATTGAAATTTGATATCAATATAATGGACCATAAAATTAATATGATAGGTTTAGCCATAATTTACAAAGAAGACAGAGAGCAAAATCACATTTTGGATTCTAAGAATGTTTTGGAGTATTCTATATCATGAATACATTTGAGACTTTATTGTTTTAAGTTTAAGGCACTTCTCACACAACACTATTTATGAGCTACGCGACTGCAACGCAATCCAAAATTTGTATGTATCTGACACTTTTCACTGACAGGAGTCGCATCGTGTCAGAGTGGCAAAGTGTCAGATACATACAAATTTTGGATTGCGTTGCAGTCGCGTAGCTTATAAATAGCGTTGTGTGAGAAGTGCCTAAGTCACAATCCTTTGTGACTTTTGTGTAGGTACCTACGTAATGTTTAATAAACTAGACTTGTCAAACACAATAGCTTGGTAATTTTCATAATTTAATATATGTATAATATGATCTCTCATTATATTATACTAGATTTTGGTTTAAACATTTACTAGCTGTCATCCGCGACTTCACATTAGCGAATTTTCAAAATTCCTCTAATAGTCCTACCACACACTTCTTATACATGCCCAGTCTCAGCTTCTTGCGTTCAGTAGTAGTAGTCAGCCGCTCAGACAGAAGAGTTTCATATATTATTTACAGGATTTGGAACAGTGAAACTTGATTTAAATTGTGATTATTTTCGCAATAATGATAACCAATAAAATGTAAACAGTGTCATATTTGTATACGTTAACCCGGCCTTAGCTTAGCTTTGGGAAACAGTTCCTTACCTATTTATTATCCACATTCGGAAATTACTTTTCTATACACTATAAATTAAACTGACATAACTTTTTTCATAAGCATTGATTGAAACAAAACAAGCATTATCTGTTTAGTGAAGCTAGCTCACATCAGTTTTTGAAATTACCGCGGACAACATAACAGAAAAACAGATAAAAATTCTAAAAATCTGCGGTAATAAGACTCCCTCTTATTGTTTTTAATTATTATATGCATACCTAGTTTGGGACTTATATAATTATCATTAACACTAGTATTATTACAAAATACAATAACAATTATTTGTTCTAAGTATAATGAAGACAATTAGCCTAACGTTTTGTAAAAAAACATTTAGTATACGGTTGTTTGAAGTAAATATTGGTACAGTAAAAACATATTTATAAAAGTTTGGTTTGTAGGTACAGAAAAGTCACCATAGTTCATTTATTACAACGCCTACAATTCCGATAATTATAAAATAAAATGTCGGATATTTTAGGTGCAAGCCACTAGTTATTTGTGATTATATTCATGGAAATTTTGTCATTTAATCCAAGCCACGTCAATTATAATTTAATATCTGTTTTCAAATTATAATAAGTTGGATCTTTAAAAATAATTGCTATTCTCACTGTCATTTTTACAAGTTTCAATATTCAATATCAAAATATAAGAAATTAATTTGATAAGGCAGTAATCTTTTACCAACGTTGCAGGTGATTGAAATAAATCATTGTTTAAGTTAAATTAAGGCACTTAATTCATTTTGAAAATTTCACCAGCGATAGTCATGTATAGACTATTTATTCGTGAAAATTATCATATCCACCGAGGCACATTTCTTAAATATCATAAATAATGCAGATGAGAAGAATATTTATTATACACTTTGTTTACAAATACCTTTAAAACGACGAAAACCAAATGCAAAATGCCTACAGTTCATCAAAAATACCAACTTTTTAAAATAATCAACAGCAAACGCATACCCCTATAAACCACCATATAAGTATCGATATACCTATTATTAAGAGTGATACAACAAAAAGAATACAAAATAAAAGATAACAAATAAATTCTCATGATTTATTAAAGTATTGTCTGAAGTCAACAAATCTGCTTAATAAACCGTGCTATATACACTTATATAAAAATATATTTACACGCGAAACGCTTACATTATGTATAACCTACGTCGATAAACATAACGTATATTTACATGTTAACTGAAAGTGTCGTTTTTCATTTGATATAAGGTATATTTGGGAGGACGTCGGGCCTCCTCCGATGGTGAACGCCGTGGTGTCGCAGGTGTATCACAGATTCCCGCATTTTTTGTTCCCTCAAAGCCCGAATGTAAGCCTCGTCAACGAAGTGTCTTTTTTTACCCGCCCGCAACATCGGTTTATCCGTCTCCCTTTCACTGTCTTTGAACAAAACACACCACAGAGACTTGTCTTTATTATCCCACAATAATGACTTCGTATACTCCTTCAATCTTCTACTGTTCTCCTCGACCCGACGCATCGCTATTTCTATTTTAATCAAATCCTTGTAATGATCCGACACGGGTGGCGACGCGGAGACGTTATTGCCCTCTTGCGATCTCACGGAGCTTATATTAATTCTCGACAAGTAATAATTCTCATATTGGCCGGACGATCCTTTGGTCCGCAGTAACCACACGACACTTGCGATAAACGCACACGATACCGCAAAAGTTAATATGACTAGAGTGAGCCGCAACGCTGAACTGGGGGACGCACAACTCATATCACTTTTTGTTTACGTTTGCCCACGTATGTTGCAGGTTCGTACATAACGCGTCAGCGTAGCGCGTGAGCTACGGAGCTACGAGCGGCCGCCCTCTACGTCGTGTCGCTACCGACTGCCGCGCTTGCTACGAACCGGGTTTGCCAACGCAGACTGTATCTGTTGTAATTTGCAGGCCAAAGCTGCATCCAAGCTAGCTGCAGATGCTTTCAAATATCTTTGTGCGAGCTTTCTTTGCTCCTGTGCAGTCATTGTGCTGGAAGTTTTTAAACTGGTACGTAGCGCTCATAATTGCCAAGCCCAATGTTGAATACCGAATGCTCATTTGTGAAATTATTATTGTTCGTATAAAACGTTTGTACAATTTAATAACAGACCGCAGTAATCTGGGACATATCGGAATGGTGATAAGGGAAGTGGGTCGATGTTTGGAGCGTTAATTTCGTAATTTGGCTGGAAAAGTGTCAACGATAACGATCTCGTCGCCGCTGCAATTATATGGGTAGCGCTTTGTGTCAAAAGAAAAAGCTACACTTAAATAAAATTACTCAGTAAATACGCCTTCATGTGTTTATTGAAGTCGACTGTAGCCCTCTTTACGTATTTCTCTTTGCGTCTATTTTATTTATGGAACAGAAAATGTTTTAGCATTTATGTCTTTGCTTTGCATATATTTTTTATACTTTGAGGTGAATCAAAATGACACAGTGAGCGTCATTCGACCTCAAAAGTATTTTAATTAAATGAAGTGTTCTAAGTTTTATTAAAACAGCTTAACTCCGTTTTAATATTGGCTTTTTGATATACTCGATATTATACAACTACAGAACAAAAGAAATCGGAATATCTTATTTCAATATGCGAAACTGCGCATCTAATATCCTGAACGAATTTAATTAATATGAGAATAGTTCATCGAAATCGCTTTCGTGGTTAAAATAACTAGACAATATTAAATTAAACGTTCATTTCCTATTAATACATTCAATATTTTATTTAGTTGTATTATAGGATTTCATTTGCTGTGATGGCATGATTTTTTTCGTAAATAGTCTACAAACATGCATGCCTGATGGTAAGTGGTCACTTACTTACTCCCAGACTGCATTCGATGACACACAATTCTTACGAGGTATTAATGATTTTATTTCTAAATATTCATAGCATACAAGTGATTTAAATTCTCCTTTTTATTTATACTTAACCTTTATACCTTCGTAAGTTTTAATGTAGGTGTCTTCAATTCAAGAGTGAATACGCCTTTACTTTTATTAACTGCTCTTTACCACTTTTTACTATATTGCCCCTTACCAGTATTGTTTAGTAAAAAAAACTAGTAAATCTTACCATGATGTGAGTATTTATAGCTACCAACCTATTGCTCTAGGCAGCCCCTAAAATACTCAATGTGTGACGAATAAGAGCTTGAGTTTAAAAAGAGCTTTTTCTTCCAAGACCCATCCCCTTTAATTTGTTAAAGTACTAGCTTAGTTGGTATTTCGAAAAGTGTTTAGAAATAACATACTTTAAATAAACTTTATTTCAAGTTTATTTCATTGATTCATTTCATCATACAGTAAGAAAAGGCGTTGGCATCCAATTATTTTCATTTTAAGATGTTCTGCATCGGATTTCTTTTAGCCGTTCTTTTTGATTGCACTAATGTTGTTTTATCCATTGAGAAATAACCCGTTTTGTTATCCAATATAGGAGCTTCCGCAACAACAATCATTTTTTATACCGGGGCAATGATATGGAATAATATCTTTAGGCATCCGTAGATAGGGCTGTTACTTTTTCATATAGAAATAATATTATACTTCTTATGCTGACCATTTTGTCATCATTTGAGATGTGGAATTCCATACTTTTTAAATAAAGCAACTGAAATTAGAAAATAAAACAATGATGCAGGTTTAACGATCTGAAACAGTGAAATCCGTATCCACTGTCAAAAAAACAAGATTTCTGGAAATCATTACCATATATAGGTAGTTACTAACTTCTACCCGCGGCTTCGCGCGCGTGGAATTCATTTATATTGCGAAATGGGAAGGAGCAGGGTGTTCCCCTACACTAATAAATTATTACAATAATTTAAAAGTGCCCTTTGTTTAATCCTTGGTTATCAACAATATTTATGCCAAAATTTTTGAAAAAGTTGATTTTTGAAAAAAAAGTAGCCTATATATGACCCTGGGTCATGAAATTTAATTATGCCAAAATTCATTACTACCAGTTAAGTGGTTTAGATTTTTAACTTTCATGTCTTATTTCAGCTCTTTAGAGGTTGAAATTATGAAAATAGAATAGGTTATGTGTGTCCCTGGGTTGTGAACTATTTTTATGTCAAAATTCATAACAATCAGTTATGTGGTTTAGATTTTTCATACAAACTTTCATCCTATATCAAGCCTTTAGGCCTACTATGTGTGATTCTGGGTCTTCAACTATTTTCATTTCGAATTTCATCCAAATCAGTGGTTTAGTCGTGAAAACGTCACAGACAGACAGACAGAGAGACAGACAGACTGACTTTCGTATTTATAATATTAGTATGGATACCTAAAAAAATGCCTTTGGCTTATATATGATGTAATACCATCTTCAATGACAGTTTTCCTCAAATATCTTCTATGTATAAGAATAATAATAGCTATACCTAGGGATAATGTATCTATGGTGCATGAAATAATTATATTAAACCTTTATGCAAGGTCTATCTATTTCTATATTGGATCAAGAGTTGTTAATAATATTCATTCTATATCAGTTTTGCCTTGTCTAATACAGGCCTACAGGCTAACACCTTTTTTACTCCTGCCCACAGATAATTAATCTTAATAATCCAATGCCAAATAGGTCTAAGAATATTTGCAATTTTGTATACTAAATCTCATGAACCAATACTTCTCGCGTAAGGTTTTCTTTAATTCCGTAATGCCATTCTTTAAAACTTGAACCTAAAATCCAGTGTTTCAGGTAATGTCAGAGAGCCATTAACAAGCGGATTAGACGTTCCTCTTACCCACTAAACGTCTTTAATATTGATATTGACATTGATAATGGTTTAAATATTAATATTGACAATTATATTGATACGCTGTCAGGTTGATAATAGCAAACAAACGCTTTCATTCTCACCAGGGATTCTCCCTAACAAGTAGGTTACGCAGTCGTCAAACCGTCTCTCTTAACCCATTAATAGAATAGTACCTGGTTGACCGAGCTTTGCTCGGTTGAAAATTATATTTAGTATGAATCGCAAGAAATACGAGGAATTCCGCCATCTATTCAGGAGTCAAATCATACAACTGTTCACTGAGCACAAAATTCATTTTACTTATGTTACGGCCAAAGGATCTCAACAGCGTGTTTCACAAAGTTGTACAGCGCCATCTAGTTTCATACTACTGAAATTTCAACACGTTACAAACAGTACCTCATAGAAGTTAACTGTGTGAGCGAATTAATTGCATTTTAAATAGGTACATACTTAATTAGATAAATTCATTGAACTTTCCTTCGTACTTTTCGCAGGCTTAGGCAGTCCCCGACTGAAATTTTTATTTGCGATAAAATGTATTGAATGTTTATGATAATTAAACAACATAAATAAATATACTTTTAGTTTAATGAGCAAGTTGTTAGGCGTACTTAAAATTTTATTGATTCTATTTACAACAATAGTAATTTCATCGATCTGACCATTATTTATTTAAAACTTTATTAAAATATATTATTAAATCGATAATAACAAAACTAACATTTATTTACAAATATTCTCGTAAATATCACAAACGCACGTTAAACTATCACTACGCGTCCTGCGAGGTCAAGCGAGATAATCGCACTGATTTTTAATTTTATTCAAACAGAAAATAGGTAGGTATAACGCAAAAATAGCGCTTCAACGTAAGAATGAATATTAAAAATATATTCGAGCGCCATCTAGTTTCATACTACTGAAACAAACAAACCGTATCTCATAGAAGTTATCCTAATGTTTCATAGATGGCGTCAGTTCAACACGTTACAAACAGTACCTCATAGAAGTTATCCTAATGTTTCATAGATGACGTCAGTATGATGTTTTTAAAATCTCTTTATCTCGGGAACCGAGCTTTTCTCGAACCTGGGACCTTGATAAATCGATTCCTTGAGCCGAAAACCCCCTAATCTGTAACTTTCATGAAAATCTTTGCAGCCGTTTCCGAGATCGTGATTATATATAAATAAATATACAAGAATTGCTCGTTTAAAGATAAAGATTAGATTGATTGGATGAATGATCTCTTAATGCCCTAATACGTGTTGTCGCATATGATGAATCGCGTTATAATTCCAACACCAAACAGCTGTAATTTTCCAATATTTTATGATACATTTCGTTACTAAATTTATATATAGAGAAAGCCAAAAGCAGAAGCTTTCGTAACTACTTAGAGTAAAAAGAAAGTCTGAGCGAGACAGATGGCAAATGTCTTTTAAAGAATAAATAAATAAGAACTCTTTATTCTTTTGCTTTTCTTGTTCTTTTAAAAGGGTTGTTAGTTGCAAGCGATCTTGTTTAACGAGTACTTGCAGCCTACACGAGACACCCAACGATAAAAAAGGCCATCACTAAAATCCATCCTCACAAACTTTCGCATTAACAATATTAGTAGGATTAATAAAGCTTTCGAGTATTTAACGGAACTACGACGATAAACTAATTACGGTAGAGAATATAATATGGCTGGCTACAACCCATCAATGACCCACTACTTACTGACCACTACTACGGGTATCCCTAATTATTGAGGAGTTCTAGAGCATAGTTCACCACGCAACTCCGCGCGAGTTGGTGGGGGGATTAGTGGACAACTCAGTATTGGAAGTTTTCAAGCTGCTCGAAGGCCTTCCGACATGTCTTAACGACTGCTATCTATCGATAACACCCGGTACCGACGGCTTTACGTGCCCTCTGAAGTAGTAGTAGAATTTTAATTATCTGTAGTTGTTTATATTTAAGTTGTTTATTTTATCTTTCCTTTGACACTAGAGAATTGTACACATAACAGGGTCAAATAATTTTAAACTTGGAACAAGTTACTTTACACTGCATTTATTAATAGGTAAGACAGAAAGTTAAACGAAACACAAGGAAAACAAAACTGCTCACACTCGGCTAAGAGACCCATTCTGTTAATTACTAACTCTCATTCCTTGACAATGTGTCCCCAAAGATATGTCGTGAAAGGGTTGATCTATTGCTATAGCTCTGCGACAGTTGACGTATGGGTTGCTTTATCTCTTGCGAGCGAAATATTAACATAATAATTGGGAAAACAAATATATGTAGATAATACTCTTGTCTACTTATTTTGTCATGGAGAAATTCGCTTTGAGCGACATTTTGTTTCAGTAACAAAGAGATTATAATCATTATAAATGTACGAAAGTCTAGTTACTAGTAACCCAGTGAGTTGCCCAAGGATCGGATCTTGGAACATCTATAGATACTTATAGGTAGGTAAAAAGTGTAGTCTGTCTATGATTTTGAAAGAACTGTGTTTTCTCAAATGTATATACATTTTTACCTGCATATACATTTATATATGCTTTTGTACCTGTAGCGTCCCCTGACAAACGCAAACCTAAAAACAGCGCCGCAAAAAAAAACCTGGGTGTGGAAGAAAAACACAAGTGAAGCAACCCAGGAGGGCGAGTTAAGTAACCTTTCACTCCTTTATACCCTTCAGCAAGTTTGGAACTACTGCGAAAACAACAATTCAACGGTCTATGATTTATGGGACCGAAAGGGTCCATTCAAATTATCTATTATAGCCCTAACCGTGAATCTTCAAACCAAAAAGCTGAGCACGAGTCTTTCCTCATAGCTGATGAGGCTCAAGCAAAAGCTCAAGAAATTTTAACCGCTAGCGGTCACCCATCTATACCTATCGACCGCGTTCGCTGTTTCTTAATCCGGTCGAAAAATTACGAACCACTCCAGCCACCGAGCTATTAACGCTTCTATATCCAAGATATATTTAATACCTACTACCTTGATATCATAAAAGAATTTCCTTACTACGCTGTATTATTAAAATAACGCAAGAAAAGATGTGGGTCGTGCCGAATTTTTGTACTTTGTTGTGAAAAGGCAAATATGAGAAAACCTCGATCATTGTGAGTTATACGGCTCATTTATCACGTTACAAACTGAGATATTATGTGTAATGTGAAATATATATTATATTTCGTCAAACTTTTAAAACAAAAAGTCTTTTCGAAAATAATTTTGATGTTCGAAGTAACAAATATGGTTCACTAGATTTTACCAGCGGCTTGACCCGCGTGTAATACAAATAATGTCAAAATGCCTGCAAGAAACGCGGGGTAATATAAATTAAACACGCCATAGTACGAAAAGATCGTATGGTCGACAGCACCGGTCACATATCTTCTGTATTAAAAAAACAAACAGAGACAGATAGTAACATTCACATTTATAATGCAAGTTCGGACTAGTCTATAATTATTGTTTAAAAGTAAAGTCTATAAGTATTGTATAATATTACTAATTGATATTAAAGTAAACAAAAATGATAAGGGGTTTAATGATGTTTTTGTATTCCTGTAAGTTTATGTAAAATGTCGCTTGAAACGTAACAAATGAACTGAACTCACAGGTAGATAAATTATTTATTTATTTTAACGATCTCATATGCAGACAATGAGCAACATTAATGTGCTACGAATTCCGAGCCTTAATTAAGCCCGTGACAGCAATACTAGCTGAATGTAACCATAAACAAGCTTTCAAAATTAATTTCTTACAGTTTGTATTCGTCAAAATGTTCTTGGAACCAGAAATATTCGTGAAACTTCCCAATTGTGGTTACTCGTTTTAGTTGTGTTATCACTAACCTAACTCCATAACTTTGTACAGTTTGTATGGCTAGTATCGGTTATGTTGTGTTTACTTTGAAGATTTCATTTATTTCTACCCGACGGCGTCAGAAATAGGGTTATGTTTTTAGAGTGTATGTATGTATGTATGTATGTACATATGTGCCATTTCTTTGTCGGTCCCTACAACCCAAACGGGTGAACGGATTTTGACACATGAGGTGTCGTTGAATTCGTAATAACTGTGTCAGTAACATAGGCTGCACAAAATTAATTTTTATATTAAATAGTTATTTAACGTGTAACATAATTAATAAAACGAATAATTGCTTTATTGATATTGTTATACCTACGTAATTGTAGAAATCTATTTTCGTTTGATTCCTGGAACTATTGCAATTCCAGATATCTGAAGCCATACGCTGGAGGACGTAAAATCAACAATTCTCTTAGTGATAGCATTTAAGGACTTCAGCTATGCGATAATACTATAGATTTAGATGTCCTGAGCTGGTTGTTCATTCATTCATTCAATATATCTAACAAATCGGTGCATAGGTTTCTTTGTACATACTACGTTTAATACATACTACAATTACATGCAAATCAACTCAAAAATACCTCAACATAATTACAACGTACACTCTTAATTTAATCTAGAGATATCTTCGTAGACATTGATCAGTGACAATTTTATTATTAGAAATGTATGGATTAACACATACAGGAATAGAAGTAGGTTCATTTTAACTCTGAAGAATTATTCTGAAGTATTACAAGGAAATAAATTATTTTGACAGCAATTATTGTGTTCCGATTAGACTGGTGAGGAGCCGATTTCCCTTTTTACAGTAGACCATTTCAGTCTTCAAAGGAACACATCAGTGGCCGAATTGTTTCCTGTTGCTAACAGTTATTAACTGGACTATTAATAACAACTACTAACGGGACTATCACTGATAGTCCTTGCCCCAGTCCCCTTACAGGCAAACTAACCAACAAAATTTCTACTCTATCTGCTAATAAGACTATACCTATGTACTGTGACGTTATAGAGGGAAAGATTGAAATAAAAGAGAATTTAGAAGGAAAATAAAAATGTAATGCACTTTCTTGGTGGGTCACAAGATCACAGTAAAAAAAGATAAATAAATTAAGTAAGGGTCAGACTAAACAGAAAAGTCAATTATTTAAGAGGGGGAGACGACCTGGAGTGCTCTTGCAGGCGGAGGTCCGAAGCACCGACTCGGAAGGCGGAGGCCGGTGTGTCTCTCGAACAAGAAGGCGTTTGGTGGCGTAGAGGGTGGCGCGCTCTACCAAGCGCACAGGTCGGTAGCACCACCCTGGCGCGCAGCACTGCGTGCAGAAGCGTCCCACGCGGCAGGCCTCCCAACGTGGGAGACGGTGGCGGGTCCCGTGGCGCTCCAGACAGCCCGCGACGGGAACAGCGCCGCAGGCCAGCTCACACCAGTGATGAGGGAGACGAGTTGCCAACCGTCCACAAACGCACACGTCCACGAGGGAGAGACACACGGGTTGGCCCTGTGTGCACGACCGAATCAGCCGGAAGGACCTCGCCCGATGAAGGCCTCCGAACACTCCAAACCAAAGTCTAACTCAATGCGTCCGATGCGTACGATACCGACCTGTGGACGCTTAGCCATAATCATTCAATTTCAGCTATTATAAAGTACAATACAAGTAATAAAGCAATAAACACAGTAATAAACAGAGGCAAGGATATAAAGGGAAAGAAACAAGGAAGAAGATAAAGAGGATATAGGATAAAGAAGCAAGATAAGGAGCTAAAAATGTAAATAAAATAAATATTACATATACTACACTACATGCTGTCCCAATTTAAGTCTTGTTCTGTGTCGGTTACAGTGTGACCACTGTTGTCATGATCGGCTGCGGAAGGCAGGTGGTGCTGCTTGCTCGTTTGCAATCTTACTTGCATGGAAGTTGTTTCATAGTAGGTCAACCGTCTAATATTAGTTTAAACAGAAATTTTATTCCGTTTTTAAAGCAGATTTGCAGCCAGTAACATTCTTTTGGGGCCGGCCGAAAAAGAACAACATTCTTGGCCTGAGTCTCTGAGACTGTCTGTGATGTCTGTGTGTCCCGGTCACAGCTGTCATTTGCTCTCTTAAATCCATAGAAATGTACACAAATACACTTTAATATCCGACACTGAGGAGGAGTGAGCAGCGTTGAAAATGTTTATTTAATCGAGATTGCAAGGTGGCTGTCGGGTAACATAATTTTCCACTTTTATCTTCTCAGGCATCTAAAAAGGTGTTTACCTTTCGTTATTGGTACAATAATTCCAAGATTCAATGGCGATTATAAGAACTTTTTCATACGCCTTTGTTACCTATTTTCATGATTTTATCGTGACTTTAATATAAAGTTGGTACTGTATCCTACTAATATTATAAATGTGAAAGTTTGTGTATTTGTTTGTTTGTTTGTTACTCCTTCACGCAAAAACTACTAAACCGATTTTCATGAAATTTGGCACACACATAGAGGGCAAGTTAGATTAACATATAGGATATTTTTTATCCCAGAAATCCCGCGGGATCGGAATTTACGTGGGAAAACCTTCTTCGCGTATGGGGTATAAATAGCTTCTAAACAAACATTAATATAAAACTAACAAGTCTGTCTTCCCGGAAATCCCGCGGGATCTGGAGTTACGCGGAATAAACTCCTGCGCGTACGAAGTAGCGGGTTCAGCTACTAGGAATTTAATAGTTTTCTCTAAGGAACAAAATGGAACAACTAAACGGAATGAACCTCCTGCACTAATCTCCCTTTCACTCTGTGTAGTGCATATATTGTGTTCCTGTTATGAACGTGTGTGTATATGCTTATTAATATTATAAATTTAGATGTTAGTGACATCATCACGCCAAAACGGCAGAACGGTTTTAAGCCAAATTTGTCACACAGATAGTTATTCACGAGACCTAAAATACCAAATACTTATAATCCCGGTAAACGTATCGGTTCCCGCGGGATAAGAGGTTTATAGTCGACACGAAAGAGAAAGAAGATCTGATTCGACGTTTGCCATCACAGTGACAATAGAGACATACATAAGTACATAAGCGTATAAGTATATAAGCGGTTGGTATATAAGCGAACCCTCTATTAACTATGGTCCTATTATATATTTATATATTAATTATTATATTTATTTATTTATTATATTATTTAGTTGATCTGTAATACCTTTAGTTGACCATTTTAGAATCTGATGATATGACTTGAAGTCAACTCCTCCAATATGCAACTCCTAACGCAGAGGAGCATTAAAGTTAGTTTTTTTTATACATACTAATATTATTAATGCGAAAGTCTGTTTGTCTGTCTGTCTGTCTGTGCCATTTTCACGGATAACCACCGTTCCGATTTGAATGAAATTCGGAATGAAAATAGTTGTAGACCCAGAGCCACACATAGGCTATTTTTTTTAAATCAACCCTTAAAGATTTGAAATATGTAGGTGATGAAAGTTTGTATGAAAAATCTACACCGCATGAATGATTACGATGAATTTTCCCAGGAAGATAGTTGATGACGTACCCCCTTTCCCATTTCCCCGGTTCGCAATATAAACGAATTCTACGCGGGCGAAGCCGCGGGCAAAAGCTAGTTAAAAAATAATTTCGTTGCAAAATTGATTACGAAATTTCTGAGAATAGTCTAAAGAGGTACGTAGTAGTGTGTAATCCATTGCTCTCAAGACACTGGAAGACATTATGTTATCAGAGAGACGTCTGAAAATACCCACTACTTCTTATATTTCAAAACAATTCATTTCATCCATCATTTTAAAAGTATAAGAAAACATATTATTATGTAGATACGTAAACGGAGGTAATTACATTGAGATTATAACTAATACATAGCTCTCTTTTAACGCAATAGAACCCAAAACAGTGAGTAGTAGTTTTTTTCTGTCAATCAATCAACCGATTTTGATACTATAATTGTGCTGATTGCAATTGTCCTGACCAGTAACGAGGTGGGATATACCAGTCACTTAATATGTTTTGACCGCATCTGATTATAACCTCACGTAATAATACTGTACAAACAAAGATCCTCGATTATGCATTCATCTGAAAAGTGACAAATGAACCAAAATCAACTCGCTGAATGAAAACCGCCAGCGAAAATTGAATTTATTGCCGATGAATATGCAAAACTGGACATTGTTCCTACTGCTCTCTCGTCCGATTTAATCCTTATTGTTCCGCGCCTGATTATATTAATGTGAATATAACCGTTCGGCTTGGTTTCCTATTTCTGTTACCGCAAAAGGGTCGCTAATGTGTGGTGATATTAAAATTAATCTCCCTTTTGTTTGTTAGAACCGATTATGTAATAAAATCCGTGTCGTTAATGTGATAACTATTATGAATGTTTGAAAAATTCCGCAAAATTATTGGTTTTGGTCCTGTCAAGTTCTTTATTGTACTAAGCTGAATCAAGTACAATTTATTGTGAAACAATAACTTGGTTAATACCAATCCCTTAAATAATAATTTAAAGAGTGCATTGTTCGATAAAATCTAGTTTTAATCAAAGCCTTTGAAGTATTTCCAATTTTTCTGCAGCAGTTAAATTTTGTTTGCCAAAAAGCAATCTGTATTCAAAATACTGTGAAAATATGATTGAGTTTAACCGAAAAATTATTAATTATTTATAGTGTTTTTTAATATTTATGATAAAATGTACCTACAATCTCAACTCTGAAATTTTAAGTGATAAATTTTATTTATCAGTTTAGTGGCTTAGTCTTTCATAATAAATTTTTAAACAGCTTAATTTACTTCTTCAAATAAAATTGGATGAATTCGAAGTATTTTTTTCTCTACCCTGTCGCGCTTAAGGAAACGTGATTAATTCTCTTTCTTGATTATGGAATTTGAAATTTGTTATTCGTTCTCGATTTACTCAAACGAAAAACACAATTTGCTGGTCGTAGGATGAAATTGAAAAAGTTTCCAATAATTTATTTGGAGCTTTATAGGCCAATTACACACTGTCCGTTCAACCAGAAGAATGATAAAATACCTAGTATTCTAATTTAAAGAAGAAGAACAATATAATTGCTTATTATTTTTAAGTGTTTATTGTTTTTCCAATAAGATATTTCTTTTTATTTTCTTCCATTTGGAGCTATTACTGAAACATAATGAAGCCAAAGTACTTCTATGCTTCTCAATGTTATTTACCATACCATTTTAGTGTCTTTTTATGTAGGTATAAGACAGCAAAAGAGCATGCATTACCATCTTTACGCTTTCATCCATAACAGCTGCGGATGTCAAAGAACAGGACTCAAATCAAAGGAAGTAGTTTGTTTAGTCAAATGAGGTAAGGCTGTCATTATGAAAGTTAGTCATTCAATTTGTTATTTCATATGAGCACTGAGGCCGAGACGCGTAAAAGGAAGCGTATTCTAGACTAGGGTCTCATTTCAATTCGGCCACCCCGTTGTGTAGTTGCCACTAAGAACTAAGATGGCTGCCTCTAAAAATGAAATGAAATAATTGAAACTGATACGTAAGCTGCTATTATTTTCATTTGGGTTTCTATGTTCCGTTTCTTTATGTCATTAATTTTATCATTTATTTTCAGTAATTTTTGGAAAGTCGCAGGATGCAAACAACTAATGCGTAAGACACTTTACATTGCTGCGAATTTAGGGATTAAATGATATTTGAAGAAGCTTAAATAACTTACAGAACATCTTCAATAACATAATAATACTTAATTAAATATGGAGCAAAGGCTTGAACTTTAAAGATACAAATGGGAAAAATTGAGATAACAATAAATTTTAAGTTAATCATAATATATGTTCTTTGGTATGGCCTAAATTCTTACAAAATATGCACAATACATAGTAAATAAATATCAAACTATGTTTAACAGAATATATAATACTACCTAGTAAACCTGCCCTCGCTTCGCTTCGGGGAACCAGTCCCTTCAAAAATCTCTATAAATTTTAACAAGTTATGTTATTCCGATGTCTAAGCTATATTACTACAAAGTTTCATGAAAATCGGTTCAGTAGTTTTTGCGTGAAAGAGTAACAAATACACACACTCACTCACATCCTTACAAACTTCCGCATTTATAATATTAGTAGGATAGGCGATAGTAGGAAGTAGGATTCTAAAGTTTATATTTTAATAATATTTATTTTAACGTTTCCAATAGTTATGTAGGTCTAATCAATGTCATGATAATTTGTACTCTCTTACTGTAATGATAGAGATGAAAACCCGATGACATCACACAAGAAAGAGTTCGCACACTTCACCCTCTTTGAATACATCAAATACTCGACAATCACGTCGAAACTTCAAAAATTAAAAGTTCTTTTTTGGAACTAATTTTTTCAAGCTATCACGGTATAATAACTATGTTGAATCATTGCGTAAATTTAGTATACACAATATTAACAATATCAAATATTTACATCATTAAACAAATGTATGTGGATACAGGTAAACATCATTAATGAGTTTAAACAATCCCGATTGACACAGTATAACAATAATAAATTTAACAAAGTAGCATTTACATAACCGCACAATGGTTTAGTTTAAAATTAATATGATATGAACATGTGAAAACTGTAATAACTAAAATCGAGGTTTTTGTGGCGCCATTGTACCTACACACACGGCGACGCCACGACAAATCTGAATCAAGACATCTAAGTTTTGCAGATGGCAGGAGATCTTCCTTTAATAGTGATTGTAACAGCGTACACAAACTCAGATAGGAGTCGAAATTTAAACTCATACGTACGTTGTACTTTGAAACATCTTGGTAATTTTGCCAAAAAAAATAAGAAATATTATCTGAAGGCTCTTTCTTGTGAACAATTATACAACAAGTACATTTCAAAGCGTTATTATTTATTATGTCTTCATTTTTAAATGCGTCACTCAATCTAGCGTGACCCCTGAAGAGGTGAAGACCTCGAAAATTCGCGCACGCCTCATATATCACGTTCCCTGTTTAACCTATATAACCTTATCACGTTCCCTGTTTAACCTATATCCGTAATAAAAATACCACTATCGAGGCTCGTAAGAAAACGAAAACTATCTGTGACTTTATCTTAAAAGGTTTCAGAACAGTAATAGAAAATTTTATGAGTGAAAAGTATGTGTACCTAAAGTAAAATTATAAAGTGCCATCTATCAATTTAATTATAAGGGTAGGAAAGTTATTTAAGTAATTTAAAAAAATGTTAAAGGAAAAAATTGGTGTTAGTTCTTTATGTACAAATATAAATTTCAGACGATTTATTTGACAATGGACTTCATAACAAAATTCTTTCTCGTAAGTATTTCCGCGGAAGCACCTGCTGGCACCAATTCCTTGTTTTAATAAAACTAGAACTGATAAATTTCTGTACATGTGCTGCATCATTGTCCGCTATTTTAAATCCATAAAAATAGAAGGTGTTACAAAATAACTATTTATTATAAGGAGTTAATCGAAAGATAACCCACATTTTTATAAAGTTAAAGTAGCATCATTGATTTTTAGATTTTTTTGTATGAATCAGCATTGATTCCAACAATTTCGATCGTGTAAAAACTTACTGAATAACATATTATGTTAACCTAAACTACGTCTACTAACACATACATACCTACATAGGCGTGATCGCACCAAGTTGTTTGTAGTCCCAGGTCACAGATTAGCATTGGTCGGTGAATCACCTTGAGTTCGAGCGCTAAGGCCAATTAATGGTGTCCCGGATAACGATGTAGTTCGAGACATGTTTAACACTGCGTTTGAACGTCCGACGTTTGGATGTCGTATCCACGATTAAGGCCCTTCTCAAACTACGCTATTTATTAGCTACGCGACACCGACGTAGTCCACAATTCGCCGACACTGACTCTGTTCACTTACAGGACTCGGATTGTAGACGCGTCCCTGCATACCTGGACCAGATCCTAAGAGCTTGCAAATAGCATTGTGTGACAATCTGACAATGGTGTAAGTCGTAGTTTAAGGATAGAAATTCATGTGATATAATTAAACTGATATCGGATGAGATTATTGACTTTTCTTTTTCTTTCTTCTTAATTGATAGTTAAATCATAAATGAAAATAGCATTTATATTCGTAAAGTCATTAAAAAATAAGCGGAAACAATAGCACTGGTAAAAAAATTAAAAATTATTTCAGTAACTTAATTTTAAGATCTAGGAATGTAATAGGTCAAATTAAAAAAAGTATGAATGTAAATTACACATTTTTATAAAATAAATACCTTTTTTATTACAGATAATTGAATGAGTCAGCTAATTAAGCGTTTGCTTGGAGTATAATCGGTGCAAATGCTCAGATAATTCAAAACTTTCCGAAAAAACTTGAGGCGAGCATTCTAACAAACTACGATGTCGGCTCCGCATCTAATTAATATCACTTTTAATAAGTTCAGCAAGCTCAAGAGCTAATTAAACGAGTTATAACATACTTGAGCGCCAAGAATATTATTAATAATATTTTTAGAGTTTCTCTGATGAAGTCTAAAAATAGAAACATATAAGGATCCAATTGCGATGATATCAAAGAAAGGTTTTCAAATCGGTACTTATACCAACCTAACTGAGGACGCCTAATTCCACCACGCTGCTCCAGTGCATATTAGTGGATGGATGAAGTGCGGAAAAAAAGAAATCCCCAACCCAAGTGTCGAAATTTTTTACGCCGCACGAAGTGCTCTGATATGGCTTAACGACTGCTATCTAACAACCGTGGCCTGTCATGTCAGGCCATGTCTAAGGGCGTTACGTGAAAAAATAAAAAGGTAGTAGCTAAACACATTGCTTTGATGTGTTATTTGACGTCTCTAAATACCTACTTACCTCGACTTTGTTTCTGGCGTGATTTAGGTAGGTACTTTACCGTTCATTTCACTAAAGCTTCAAGAATAATTTTATATTTTTATTATTTGTAGGTAATAAACCAAATTTTGGAATTAACCTGTAGTATCATAAAAATGGGGTTTAACTCATTTTAAAAGAAAATAATTTAAAATCTTAAAGTGGACATACCATTTACCCTGTAACATACCATTTCGGAATCTAGGTGAAATGGGCTAGTTTTTTGTTATTTTGGCATTCAAGCCACCATAGATTTTTTTTAACTACGGCAAAGTAAAATTCAGGGATGAAATTTGAAAAAGCGTAAAGTTGGTGTTAAATCTTAATTTAAAAACAACCTGTGCTTTTGTTATAAAAATAATTGATGACATTCGATAGCAAAAAATGTCTTCATTTGTAGTCCTGGCGCCAAATAGAATGGGGAAGGCTGAAAAGTTTTTAAAAACTTTGAAAACGTCCAATATCTCGGAAACGGAAGGACTTTTACTGAACACAACATGTATTTATCTGAACTGACATGATGCCCTCTACATGTAGGTACCGTATCATCCATACATTACGCCACAACCTGTATAAATATTAGTTTTACAACAGACTTTAACTGCTGGCACACCTAAGTTTCGGCCATTTTTGCATAGGCGCACCTAGTTTATCATGTACAGAAAAAATAGCTTTAATTTGAGCTATAAATTATGCAAATAACAGATGGGTGTAAACTTTCACAAGAATAGCACCTCTTTATGCCTGGCTGCCAACAGGTCGCGGCCATGTGCATATTGGCACACCCGACTTTTTAGGACCTCTAGGTGTATATCTTGAGCTTGGGGTATGTTTTATATAAATAACAGATGCATGTAAGTTCTCCCCAGAAAGTCATTTTTTCGTTAATTAAACATACCTACTAACGGCCATTTTTCGATAGGCACACCAGGCAAACCATATTGTTCGTTGCCTAATTGTACATAAAAAAATGATTTTAATCAAATACTCGATGCATGAAACAAAAGTGTTACGGAATCTTAGACTATTATGCCATTATTATCATATTATTGAAAAGATAAGCCTATAAGAGCTAAGTAAGTAAGGGCTTCTGAGGCTGTCACACATTTTACCTACTAAATATATTCAAACCATATTATAGAGTTCCTTAATTACAGCTTTATAAAATATTCCAAATACTTAAAGATTAGTGGATGTAGGTAGAATCGTAGAATTAATAATAATACATAGTAAAACCTATAACTTAACTTAAAGAAACCTAATAAGTTTTATTTGTACGAATCAGTGTAATTATAACAAGACCATTCATGTTGAAGTTTAAAACAATTTCACCTGCTTGTGGTCCACTCTACTGAAGACCAGAATATAAGGTAACGGGGTCACTTCTTGTTAGAGGTCACTAAACTTAGTAATAAGCTATCTTATTCGAGTCATTGCTGTTGGGCCAACTTAAACTTGCAATAAATAATTAAAAACAAATCACAAAAGTTGCTTAAAACTATTTTATAACCTCTATGCTAAGCGCGGCTCCAACTACAAGCGAAGCGAGTTGCGTACACCTCCTTTTAACTTGGGAAGGACCAGCACTTCCACTAACAAAGGGTTTTGTGGCGACATCGCACAATGTCCCATGGTGACGTCATCGAAGCCAGAATCACGCTATCGAAGATTTCTACATCACCCGCATGTATGTATGTTACCATTAAAATGCATAATAAGTTAATGTGCACATTAACTAAGTAATCTACAGATTCACTGATACCATTCGTTAAAGTGTAAAATTCTTATTTGCACTTTACCCAGTTAGTCTACACAGTAACGGATGGTACATCGTTAAATTTCGGAAGTCTGGCTACCTGAGTACCACTTTGTGTTGATGTCGTGGCCACATCGTAGATTTGCTCACATCGTGAAATGATCGATTATCATGAAATGGTCAACTCAGTTTGGCCAGACCGTAAAATCGTCTACGTTTCACGATTTGGTCATCAACGTTTGGCCGAATCGTAAAAACGCGGAAAGTAGGGCATAACTTCGAACCGTGACGTCTCCGGCGCTGCGGTTCGAAGTTATGCCCTATTTTCCGCGTTTTTACGATGACGTCTCCGGCGCTGCGGAAGGTGCAGCCCCTTCGCCCTTACAGCGGGCGGGGGCTGCCCTCCCTCCGCGCCTCCGGGTTCTAAAAAACACTCTAGGGGTAGGGCATACAAGACTACGTGGAGTAGGGGTAGGCTAATTCGGTTATGTAACCAATTCGACCTACCAACACCTATTATTAATTTTTTTTATTCAAACAAGAACCTATTTTATAGAATTTACCGTATGCATGGTCGTTAGTCTGCAGAGTAACTAGTTAATGTAGGAACTCAATTTTTTTCCACTTTAACTGACTCAGCCAGATAATCTGCAGAATACCTCGTTAATCTGCACTCTATCTGATTTACGCAAATTAACGGTACTAACATATACAACGCCTAGAGAGCATTCACTCGGGGCCTCGGCCGCCCCCAGGCATGTCGTCTCGCCTAGCGGGATATATCCCTTTGCCAAAGGTTTAGGTACAGAAGAACTTAAATGATCACCATTTTTTCTGAGTAGAAGCTAAGACCTGCTTGTGCTTTGTTCTGCTCGGCTATTTCCCATTTAATGCTTGTTCGCAAAAAAGCCAGTTTAAACGTACACAATAGATCCTAAAAGAAAACTAACCCAACATGAAAAATTATATTATTTTTATTGTTAAGTACTTCAAGTTGCTTAAATTTTGATATAAATTACGCTTTTTATCGGTATGCGTAACAAGTGCGTGACTAAACTCGCATCGGAGGGTTGTATGGAACTTTATAAACAATTATTTATATTAATGGGTGCTAACTAAATAAATATTAAAATAACTTCCGCACCTGAACGTTAACTGAAGCGAAGAAATAGTTGCGTGCTTGAAGCACATAAATATTATAATACTATTGAACGTTTATAGGTATGTTCTTAGCAGCAGTTCTGAGCAAATAGTGAAGAAATACAATTTTGGTGCCATTTTTGATACATCCAACGTTTATTTGGTTGTTCGTTACATTTATTTCACCTATTATAGCCTACATACTGTTTTTTTTTCACACGAAATTTAATTTCGAAACTTAAATCGCTTCAAACACCCAAAATGTATACCTACTAATTAAAGTTTTGTCGCAAAGAGTACTTAAGATTTATTATTATTATTAAGATTTATTATTATTAAGAAGATAGTTCAATAAAATAAAATACATTGGTCATCGCTGATATTAATGCAATCCACGACTTAAAAGCTACTTCTTAACTTGGATAGGAACTTAAAAGCTCCCATCTAAGTTGAAACTGCAGCAGTAACCGTCCATACCAGAGTTCGTAATATCTATGAGTGAACTCATAAAGCGAAGTAATGAAGATAGTTTAATCGTATAGTAAGTTTGATAGGTGCTTTCTAAAATTGAAAATTGATTAAATTTTCTTGTTTAAACCTTGCACTATAATCGTATAAGCCCTTTTGTTCTTATTAAATACTAGCCGAAAAGGAGGATGCTCAAAAATAACCCAGGGTCGATTAAAACAATTTATGAACAGGAAAGTAGACCATAACTAAGAGGTCGAAAATACGCCTATCGTTTCGCATAAAAGCAGAGCACGTTAAGGAACTGGTTTATTGTTTTGTTATTGTATCGTTGCTCACTCGTGAAAGAGATGGACTATCTATACTAATAATATAAAGCAGAAGAGTTTCTTTGTTTGTTTGAACGCGCTAATCTCAGGAAGTATTGGTTCAAATTGAAAAAATATTTATGTTGAATGGCCCATTTATTGAGGAAGGCTAAAGGTTATACATATAACAACACGCTATGCCCTTGCTTAGTTTCTGGCAACTTTTTGCTCCGCTCCCTTTGGTTGTAGTGTGATGTTATATGACCTTTAAGCCTTCCTCAATAAATGAACTATTCAACACAAAAGGAATTTTTCAAATCGGACCAGTAATTCTTGAAATTAGCGCGTTCAAACAGACAAACAAACTCTTCCACTTTACATTTTATTAGTATAATAATCATCAGATATTCGTCACAATATCGTTTGTAAAACCGTTCGAACCGTTCTAATTAATATCGAGATTTATAAAACTATAGTCAGTTAATTACGATTTTTTTAGAACTTGGTGATTGTTTTATCGAAAGAAATTATTGGATTCGAGATCTAGTATGTTTATTCTACCTTGCCAACCATAAAACGATTTAATCAATTCCGGGTTTTTAGTCTATACATTCTTGGGCATTATCCTTTATTATGCAGATTTATGTACGTGATGCACGAACCATTAATGACCAAGTACTTATTTAAAATACAACAGTCGACAACCAAGGCTGATACTGCCGAAGTCTAGTACCAATCAATGTATTTTTATTAAATTGTATAGATATTACCTATATATTATACCTATTATATACCTATGTACAATATTACCTATATTGATTCCTATGTAGTTTATAGTGTACATGTAAAGTTAAATAAATAAAATAAATAAAAAAAAATATTTTGTACGTTTCCTTGGTTAACAATAGGGTTATAAAAATAAAGAAATAAATAAAATATTATTTTACATAAAAATGTTAACAGTTTATAAAGAAAAATAACTCTATCTTTACAATTAGTGTCGGGATAAATCTCGCTAAAGTACCAATACTAATAATGAAAGCAGTTCAGAATTTTTTTTAGAAAAAAAATTCATTTTATTGATTTAATTACGAATATAGGTAATAAATAATAATATATCTGTTACCGTTAATTTGCGTAAATCAGATAGAATGCAGATTAACGAGGTATTCTGCAGATTATCTGGCTGAGTCAGTTAAAGTGGAAAAACTATAATTATTATTGAGTTCATACATTAACTAGTTAATCTGCAGACTTCCTAGCTAATCTGCAGACTAACGACCATGCATACGGTAAAGTCTATAAAATAGGTTCTTGTTTGAACGTCAATTGTTAAAAACGAGTAATATTGAACGGAAACATAAAAATTGAGTTGATTTTGGATATAAAACAATGAATACTCATTTCCATTACTACTCAGTCAAATTCTTCAAGGTAGGTAAGGTAGGTCGCGTCCCTGTAGCTCGGAAACAGAATTGGAGCTACGGTATCCCCTGCCTGATCGTAAGAGGCGACTAAAAGGGGGCTTTCGGGGCTGCAGGCAGTAAGAGTGGGAGCTCGAACCGCCAATCAGCAGCCCCGGGAAGGATGATGGTATGAGGTAGGCCGCATACCATCATAAACAAAAGGTGCCGCGCGGATTTCTACTCGCGCTGGAGGAGCCGAAAGGCACTGCGCTCGGAGGGCTCCGGTTGCGTTCCGTTGGAGATCCCGGAGTCCACCACATAGCGTCGAAGACGGCCACCGGGGGGTTTTAGTGAGTAAAAACCCCACATAACCCTGTGTCGCTCCCACGGCACAGGGTACCTTTTGAAGGTTTCCCCCTCGTTAACAAAAAAAAAAAAAAGGTAAGGTAGGTCGAATTGGTTACAGAACCGAATTAGCCTACCCCTACTCCACGTAGTCTTGTATGCCCTACCCCTAGAGTGTTTCTAGAACCCGGAGGCCGAAGCTGCGCAGGCGAGCGTGGGTGTCTGTGCTTTGTTACGCAAGGGCGAAGGGGCTGCACCTTCCGCAGCGCCGGAGACGTCACGGTTCGAAGTTATGCCCTATTTTTCGCGTTTTTACGATTCGACCAAATCTCAATCGATCGGCCAGATCGATCATTTTATTAGGTGAACAAATCTACGATGTGGCCACGACATCAACACAAATTGGTACTCAGGTAGCCAGTCTTCCGCAATTTAACGATGTACCATCCGTTACTGTGCAGACTAACTGGGTAAAGTGCAAATAAGACCTTTTTTTACACTTTAACGTATCGTATCAGTGTATCTGCAGATTACCTAGTTAATGTGCACATTAGCTTATTATGCATTTTAACGGTAACATATCTACAACTTTCTTGGTTTCTCTTAAACAACAGTCTTCATAAACTCAAAGGTTGTATCGAGTTGAACTGCAAGTTATTAAAGTTGCATTTCATCAACATTCAGTTTGGTAAAGTTACTTCAGTTTACGAAGCCCTGGTACAAATTGCTTTTTCATTTAAACTGTAAGTACTAAGTAACGTCATGGATCTCGCATCTAATTTTAATACGCCTGTAATGTGTGTGATAATGTTTTTAGTATGTCTGCACAGTGATGTAACCTATCATGCGAAAGGTTCTGGGTTCATTATCTATGAAAAATGTACCTATCTATCTTATGTCAAAGATCTAATTGTAAAAATTCTAGTGCAAATTATTATAATTAGGTCGATAACTAGTATTGAGCTTGATAAATAATATTGATAAAGGAGACAACGGCTTTGTTATTATACTGAAATGAATATGGTAATTTTTGAATTAATAAATTAACGTGGTGATCATATTGTTATATTAAATTCAATTTAAAGTAAGTTTTGTTACGTATTAAAAGTAAAATACGTTTAAAGTTAAATCAAAGGCAAATTAAAAATATTTTTGTGTTATAAAGGTGTTTAGTATTAAAACGTTCAAGCTGTCAGTAAAAAGGAATTGTTAATGAAAATAATCAAATTAACAGACATAAAGAAAGGTTTATTTTCTCTTTCAAATTTGAAATTTTTAAATTGTTCTGTAACGAAACACGAAATTGTTCTTAGTCTGAATTTTACCCCGATTGTTTTCTTGGCAGTTCTGACAGCCACAGACTTGACTTTGTCTGTGGTCTCCCGAAGGAAAACACAGTTTTTGTTTTCAGTCGGGTGACAGCTGAAGAAGAGAAAGCAAACTTTTCGCTACGGTTATATAGATAAAATTAATGAACCCTTAATTTTTTTGTAGTACTCTCATCTTAGAGTAATCTCGTTAATTCACTAGAGTACACAAAGTTATAAATCCTGCAGTGGTTTTTTTCTAAGGATTACTTTACTTACATCACAGTTTGGTGTCTGTTTTATTATCATAGAAATATATAGCCACTACTTTTATTGATTTCATACGTGTGTTGTTTTTTAGCTAGGCAGTGTTGTATATCGAGACAGGAATTATTAACATGACATCAGCTACTGGTTTATAAATCCGTGTAATACATGTTAAGGCGCTTTGCCCACGGAGCAACAAGTTGAGGCAACTACCAACTTTTTAAAAGTTTCCTGTAAAAAGTTGATAGTTGCTACAACGTTTCCGGTTGCCGCAATTTTATAGCAATTTGTAAGCAACTTGATTGATAGATTTGCGATTGACAGTTGCGGAAACCAGCAACTTTAAAAACCGGTATAATATTAAACAGTTGCTAGTTGCGGCAATTAGGAACTGACCTAGTCAACGATAACAGCAACTGAAAACTGTTGAAATGTATGTAAACAGCTAGTTGCCAGTTAGTTGCTAGTTGCCAGTTGCTGCAATATTTGCTCCGTGGGCAAAGCGCCTAAGGTCATATAATGTTGTCTATTTCATTATTTATAAATTATTATTTGAATTCTTAATGTTTTGGTAAACTTTGACTTTTGATAACTGACCAACTGTGCGAAAATGACGAGCATTCTTTATAAATTAATCGATAAAATTTCCGATTTTTATTTAAAATCCAACGTTGTATGTCTGTCTATCAATCATTAAATTATTCATAATCCAGATCCCAATAAAAAACAAACAAAATTGACCAAACTGTAACAAAATTGAAAAATAAGAGCCTCATGTTTTTAAATTGATAAACAAACATCAAAGCTCGCATAATTTTAATATTATTTATTATGGCTTTCGCTGAAAATAGCCTAATACATTTAAGACATTGCTATAAAATGTACAAACGGTTTCGTAGCTGAATATTTATGATAGAAACTTTTCAATTTCCATTTTACTGGCAGTGAGAATTTTTAATTTTTTATATCGCGATGTCACGAGATCTCAAAAGTAGATTAGAGCTTGGTAATTAACGTTTGAAATTTATGAACCATTTAGAAGCCCGTCCCAAAAAAATAAGACTTCTGAGTTCTGGCGCAACGCAGCATCGTTGGTTATTTTCTTGAGAAATTGCTTTATTTTATTATTCTGTATGTTGTTTTAGGCCACCTTAGCGATTCTTAAGGACGACGCTACCTTAATTATGCTACAAAGATAAACTTTTCTTGTAAACAGATTCATTGGTGTGCTTCGTAGTCTTTAATTTAATCTTCCTTATCATTAGCTCCAATTCTTACGTATCTTTTTCTTCTACTTACGTTGAATTTTTAGGATCATTTTAACGTCACGGCTATCAGAAAAATATTTTATTATTTATTCCTACAACCTCACTAGTGGTAATGGTAATGTGACCAAACACACGAAATTGTATCAGTTTGCTGATGACACCTGCATAGTCATAGCAGATAAAGATGTAAAGTTGGCGCAAAAATTACTCCAGGAAGACTTCAATAGGGTATGTCAATGGTCTCATGACGCTGGATTGGTGTTAAACGCGAACAAAACAAAAATACTACACATTCACTCGGTCCATAATAAAACAGACACCGAAATATTAATCAAAGCACACAGTCACAAATGTCTTCATCTAAATAATATAAAATATACATCGTGTAATTGTCCAAAACTAGAAGAAGTATCACATCATAAATATCTCGGCATCATTATAGATAATTACTTTAATTGGGATGGTCATATTAATTATGTCTGTAATAAATTGCGTGCCATATTGGCAAAATTTCATGCATTAAAAAACAAAGTACCATATAAAATAAAGATAAGTTTGTATAAAGCACTCGTAGAAAGCGTTATCGTTTATGGCCTCACCAGCTACGGTAGAACATTTAGAAGCTACCTAGACAAAATTTATATCCTTCAAAAAAGAATCTTAAAAAGCATAATTCCGATTAAACTAAAAAATCAATTAACCAAAAATAACACAATCTTTGATTACTGCAAAGTACTCCAAATCCACGATCTAGTCAAATTTAACCTATTAAAAGAGCAATATTTTCGAAAAGAAATATTACATGAAACATCTCACAAAATCATTACACGTAAAGTAACAAACAAAATTCTGTTAAAGCCAAGCCATAAAAACTTCTACGGTAAGAGATTATCAGAATACATAATACCGGAACTAATAAATAACCTCCCCATAAATGTAAAAAGTAATATTACTAAGGATAATATAAATATTACGCTTAAGAAATACTTTCTATCCACTTACATCGATAAAAATATAGTAGCATAAAATCACACAATAAATTAAATAAATAAATAACATATTAATATTAATAAACAAAAATAAATAACAATATAACTTATATAAAATTAACTGAAAAATATTTATAAATAGCCTAACATCGGTCGACATTGGAGCAGCCTGTATACATAGAAGAACGAAAGGAACGAACGATCTTGCTCACGCGGCCCATCGCATCGGCCGGGCGCGCGGACGCGTGGTCGGCAGGGGCGGGGCGCGGCTGTACCGGCTCTCGATGTCTCGACCGACACTGACAACTACCGACAACTATTTTATCGACCGCTGCGATCCCGTTTAATATTGTTTGTCTACTTATGTCTTCACTCTGAGACAAACTGTAACTTTAGTTTTTAAGAGTGTTAGACCGTTATTCTTAGCTTGTAAAGATTGTATGTTAAGTAAATAAATAAATAAATAAATAAATAAATAGTTAATGAAAATATTAATTCGTTGAAATATATCCCCTTGATGGTTGAATTATGAAAAATCCTTCCTTAGTGGATGCCTACTAACACTTAGGAAGCAAGTTGTTAACATAATAAAATACATAAAAACAGGTAGTATTTTATTCACAACATTATACCAAACGGTAGTTTTTATTTTCAGTTTGATGGCAAGGAGATAATAACTTTACTCCTGTATCATTTATAACATTATGACCGATGACTCCGATGGCTAACAATTACACTGACATCGAATATTGCATCTCCACCTCTTAGTTGTTCATCATTTGTTTTGTGTAAATAAAATATATTATGAAAGTGAGAAACTTTTAAAAAGATACCTTAACTCTTTAATCAGTCACGATTTCGCCAACGCAAGTAGACAGCTACTAACGGCCCTCCGATCATGTAAGAAGAAAAATGAGAGAGAGAGAAAGAAAGAGAAATTCTTTTCCTACTTTATAATTATGATTCACAATATATTGTGTAACGGAGGATTTTTATGCCTTATGGACTTTTATGGACTTTTATGCTATAACAACTGTGAGGAGCAATGACTGCAGGAGGTGGTGAGATTGAGATTGCTTGTTTGAGATGTGCTGAAGCGAGGGCAGTTTTGGCATACTGGGGTTGCCAGATGTGGAGTGGAGAGGTGCTATTGAGAGGAGCGGTGCTTTTGAGCAGAGTAGTGTTTTAGTGGACTTGAGAGGAGTCAGATTTCTTTTTCAGGTTTTCTATGAAAATGTTACTGGCCAGCGACCTGGCCGGTACCTATTTGAAAATGGAACGACGACAGCAAAGGAAGATTTGTTGTTGTCAATACTTTGATCATTCAATACATAGTAACTGAAATTGTGACACGAGTCGTATTATTTTGCCTTTTATAATTGTAATGAAGACCTGCAAACCAGCACTGAACCAGCTAGGTTGCAAAACAGAGAGGCATCGAAATACATAACTTAAAGAAAACGTAACAATATAAACCCTTACAACAAAGATTACTTTGAGATATATATTTGGATACCTTTCCTATCTTCTTGGTTATGATATAGCTATGAATATCATGGTTAAAGCAAGATATTTCCGTGTCTATTGTTGTAAAATGTGTTCTTGCTTTACTCGCCGCGTATTCGATATTGCTACAACAATCCTGGGATAACGAACAATCGCTTCGTTCAGTCTTCACCTATTTCGCCAGTGTGTTTCTGCGGAAATATACGGCTTTATTTCATTTTCCTTTCACATAGCAGATGGCTCAGTATGGTTTGATGTACAATTTTTGTGGCGTGTCCATGGTTAAGTTGTTCGTGATTATTTTTTGGTCCATAGTTGATAAATAAAGAAAATAGTATGTTTTCTTAATATTTTTGTCTGTATATTTGTCCGGGTATCGCGCTAAAACTTATTAATTGATTGATTGATTATTTGTGTCTTTCGCAATTATATTGCCCAAGGCCTAGCTTAAAAGTAATGTTAAATAGTGTTTGTTTCATCTTGATACGCCACTTTGAATCTGAAATATAAATAAGTAGTAAGTTAGGTAGTATACAATGAAACCTTACCAAATATTCATTGGCTTCAACCCATTAATGGTCAACAGCAAATCGCAAACTGGTGGATGAAGATAAAATATCTCAGGTCATCATTTCATCTCTACCTGGACTTTAACGGAGATGATATTTTTCTCATCTTTTAGGGTTATCTAAGATTTCATCTACCTAGGCGTTTTTAACTTGCTTATATTATGATCCAAACTCGTAAATTATATCTTTTAAGTAACGGGAGATACAAATCAGTTCGTATTTAAAATAGTTTTGCAGTCATAAAACACTAATGAAATTGAAATTTTAATTTTGAATTTCAAATACGCTTTGTAAGAGTCAAAAGATATTTTTTCCCTTTAAACAAGCCGTTGAATAAAACATAAAGATTCTTATAATACTTTATACGGCTTTGTGGTACTCAGTTCAAATAAAAGTATTTTTTAGCGATTCAGTCGGACATGCTACTCAGCAATTTGATTTTTAATATTACGCATATCCTTTATTTATATGAAATGGCTGGCTTCCAACGGTATTACTCCAACGGTATGATCAGGAACTAATTACCTAAAACCATATTGCCGATATTTCCCCCGTGGCTTAAAGTTGGCATTCTTATCGACATGTTACATAAAAAACTAGTTTTGCTTTGCAATTAATAGTAGTCTCCACATAAAAAAAGAAAGCAAATACGGGTACCTAATTCATTCATCAGTGAAAATGAGCCGGGAATGATGCACAGAAAAGCATACTTATAATAAATATATGAAAAAATGTTATACCTAATTTGATATTGTAGGATGACTAAATATTAGTTGATTGAGTAAAAACCTGGTTGCTTTAATAAAAATAACATAAATTTCAGTTAATAAGAGAAAACTGGTGTCATTACACAGTCGTCATGGTTTTGTTAAGAGGATGGGAAGCAAGTAGGTAACGGAAGTTTATACTCAATCAAGTTTAATCTTGAAACGGCCCAAAATTAACTCTAATTATTACTCTTGCCTAATTATATATAATTTATATAAAACGATGTTAACAGATTGAATTTGAGAAGGGAGCGCGAAGCCATCTGACTACATTTATTCCTTACAATCCTTTAAGCTCAATTTGCTTCATCGGAATTTTCAAGGAATCGAGAAATCGGATGGAATTACCTGGCTTAATTTATAAGCGGAAGCGAATTTAAACATTAATAATTTTATCACTACTTATCAACAATTCGTGTTTAAAGTAAATAGTAATGGTGTTGTAAATATTGGCAGGAATAAGTATGAATATACGACATAACTGTTAATAATAAACCATATTTTTGACCGGTTCTATAAATATTTTATTTTTCAGTTTGCTCCTCTCCTCTCTTCTACCCTAGTATCTTCTCCTCTTTTATCTCGTTGTTTCTTGTTTATCTCTCCGCATTTACTAGTCTTCAATGCATTTTCTGCACTTTGCAACACCAACTACCTTATCTGTGGGTACATGTTTCGTATTTTTCAACTGCAATCTTCGCATTGAGGAACCGTATGGGACGTACTAACTACTCAAATGTGACGGAGAGCGGTCATGAATGTATAAACCTGTAAAGATTAAGATGCCGAAATTAGGCGATGCTGTCGTGTCTAGATTGTTAATTAAAACGGAAATTCAAATAGGTTTCCTAATGAGTAGAAATTTTTATCAGGTATTAAATGAAAATATAAACGGTATTTTATATGGTATTAAGATAATAAATAGTTGGACATACAATTCACACGATGAGAAGAAATTTCTTAGGGCATAGTTATTATTGTCGCTGTAGTTTTGTTAATAACGAGTAGCTTTGTTACTTATGACTTATTTTATGTCATCGTCCTGTACTTATAAGTCCTTTAAGTGAAATTATTAACAATCATTAACCTTTCTTAATTACGGAAAAAATCCACGGAATTCCCCTACACTTAGAAGGAATATAAGTTAATTATGTTTATGTGTGTGTTCTACTAATTTTAGTAAACATAATTTTTTATGTTCCTTAAAAAAGAAAAAAATTACCTTCTAATACTTGGATCAAAGTCGTAATCTTTCGGAGTACTACTATCGACAAAAGCCAACCTTCCTAATAGATTTATAGCAGAACCTAATTTAGAGGAATTTTTATTTACAGAAACAAAATATACCTTACATTCCAGCTTCCATTAGATAAACGCCAGGCATCTGTTGGTCCGATGTGATTCCAGATATATTGGAATTGTTTTTTTACGAACATAAAAGAACAAGAATACTTTCACATTTAAGATTTTCCTTTCAACCAATAGGACAAAAAATTCCATTGAGTATATTTTCTTACGAAGATCCTTTATGTTTTTGTGTAAAACTAATATTGAGATTATCAAAATAGGTATATTTTATATTTATTTGTTTGGATAACTGTGAAATCATATTTTATTCTAGTATCTTATGTACTTCTCGGCCTATCTGTAGCTAAATGGTTATCGTCAAAGCTTTGGGTCAAAAATATCACCAATGCATATGTCTAATGTGTTATCCATATATAAATTAATAGAAAAAAATCTTTAAATCAAGTTTTTATTAGAATGCGCTAAAAAGAATGAAGTAAAATTTACTCTCAAGACGTTTGCTATCAACTGTATCAAGTTATAACGTCATTACACAATAATTGATATGAATATAAAACCTTATCATGATTTCAACTTCACGACCAATCAAGTAGTATCCCATAGTATTGATCATGATGTATGGGTAATTAATTAATAAACATTAATTAAATTTAGCGACGTCTTCAGGCATCGAAACCCGCGCGATTCTAATTCAAACAAATTTAATATTTAATAATTTAACGGCATACATCATACATATTGTATGAGCCATGTAAAAACATATCCTCAGAAACGCCGAACCAAGACGTTGACAGACGACACAACGGCAATTAGTCGTTAATATTACAGTTCTGTTGAGTAAATTAGCAACGCTAATGTAATGCGGTTGCTTGGAAGCAATATCGAAGCTCGTATACATCCATTCCACACACTATATAATGTATCTGGTTCCATCAGATCTAGCATGTATTATATAGGTTTGCAGAACACGTCCCGGCTTTTAGTGCGAACAAACATTACTTATACGCCATCCGGCGCGTTGACCCCAAACCGGAACACATAAGATCCAATACAAAATAAATATTGTTTAGTATTGTAATTAAAAACAACGGCCATATGTTAATGTTTGTCCACTAGACTAAAAAATTGTGATGTATGTGTAATCGATATTATAAACGAAGCATATGGAAGCTTTATATGAGAATAGTAAGCCTTCGCTTCGGGGAACCAGCAACTTAGTAGAAAACTTAGTTGTTAGTAGAAAACCCTTAGCTCTCAGAAGGCTGATTTTTTCGACTTAATTGTATATCTATAAATTTTTACTTATTGTTCCTCCGATATCTAAGCTATATTGCCTACTGCAGTTTCATGAAAATCCGTTTAGTAGTTTTTGCGTAAAATAGTAACAAACACATACACTCACACATCCTTACAAACTTTCGTTTTTGCAATACCTATTAGTAGGATAGTAGGAAGTAGGACTAGTGGACACCCGAGCTTCAATTCAGAACGCTTGTTATTTACGTTTACAAATAAAAAATAATTTATTAACTTTCAAGGCCATTTCAATCACCTCTCCTCTATCATTACTTTTATAAAGATGTAATTTCACTAATGACGTAATTGTAAAACCACTTTTCCTGATTTTAATGGCACGTCAGCCTTGTTCGATAAAATGTGACAAGTTTATTTTACACCGTGGTGTTTTAATGCCAATTATGCACTTAAAATGCTTAACCGTTCACATTTTGTATGCTAATAGCGAGTCAATTAAACCCCAGGCTTTGTGAAACTCTTGCACCAGGAAAATGTATGAATTATGCACCTACATACTTTGTCGTAGTGCCTCTGATAAGTAGAGCAAGCTTAGTCCGCCTTCCTTTCTTTATTTATAACTGTTCAATAATATCGCTCCTCGATGCTTTTTTATGGAATTAAGGTGCCTTAATGCGGCATGCATCACTACCTTTGTGCTGCGCCCTAGAAAACTGTGGCCGACTTACAACAAGGCCCAAATCGGGACTAGAATTGTTAGTACAGGTAGCTGTTAGTGGTTATTTGGTTTATAATTTAATATGTTAGTACTATAAGTACCAATCGGGCAAAATTTACGTTTTTATTTTTGTTTAAAATAGGAGTCATAACAGAGGCTTCTTTTTATAATTCGCTGGCTGTATCCCATAGTATTTATTCTCAAAGATTCTCTTAATTTTTTTGCATCTTTTATTCATCATTTATATTTAGATATCAAAAAAACACAAAGGCTCAAAAATACTGGTCGGATGTGGCTCAAACTTACGTGTATATGGAACTAGCTTTCAATTGAAAAAAATAATTATCAAAATTGATTCCCTCATTTAAAAGTTGTAAGGTAACACATTTGTATTTTTTATTTAAAAAATACAGTCCTCTTTTTTTGAAGCGTTTGAAGCTTTTTTGAAGTCGGATAAATATAAAACCATTACTAGGTATATTACATAGTTCTGTTTAATTTTACTTATAAGTCCCCGTGCTCCACCCAGGTGGAGAACCTAGGTGGAGCACGGGTCCGGACCCTTAATATTGCTTATTATATTGATTTTTATTGATTTATCAGCATAAAGTATTAAGATACGTTGTTAATAATTTGGAGTCGATTAGTCCACATGATTCGTCCTGATAACGTTCGGTACCGTATTCCATCAATTGTCATGTCGTGAGCACGTGACTAATGGCATGTGCATTGTGATAGTGTTGAGAAATTATGTAATTACGAGTGGAAGTTGCTAATACATCGTTATTTATCGAACAACGAAGCGAAGACGATTGACTGTAAGATAAGCTCCTAAGTATATTATGTCATGGAAGTTTTGTGTTGCTGTCAGTCAGTTTATTGTTGCTCTTTTTTAGTACTCTACCCAGATCTTTTATACTTCGCTTGTGATAAATTCCGTTTTTATTTCAGCTATAACATCTGATATATCATCTTCACCATCACAACCCATAATTGTTCCACTGCTGGACCAGGTATTACCCCCACAATGCCATAGGTACAAGCCATAGTTCACCATGATGGTTAATTGCGAATTGGCCGACTTAACAAACCTTTAAGCATAATATATTATGATAGAATATTCTCAGGTGTGCAGGATTTCTCACAATGTTTTGCATACCGAAATAAGGATACATTTTTTTTTCAATTTTAATTTTTATATCTAATACGCATATTTTTAAATTTATAGGTGCATAGAGAATTTCAACTTAGATTAACTAACCCCTCTATTTGAGAGCCCACTGGGAACTATTTAGCTGTCAAAATGTGTATTTAATGTCAATGTATTAATTACATGAAAATATAACGAGTAGGTATACAACGTGGTTACCACCATACAACAATAAATTTAATGTTATGTACCTAATGATTACCTAAGGCCCCAAAAAAATTTCAATCAAATATCTCCTTTACTTTACTTTTATTTTATTTTTATATTTAATATATTTCTTTCGGTAAACTGAAGGATTTCGCATAGAAGTCGGTAAGCGATATTTTTGTGGTTACTATAATATTGCCCGGTAATAAAATCGTCTATCGAACGATATCACACGTGAGTAAACTTTGTGTATTCAGCAACAAAGTAACGTTTACTCGCTAGAAACAGACAGCAAACAGTTTTAGTTTGACCATCGGATCGAAACAGTGGCGTATCGCCCGCAATTCCTTCTATTTGAATAGGTAGGTTCTTTGTTCGGGATCTTTCAATTCAGACTTTAATTTCTTAGGGGATGTACGAGAACTAAAAGATTAAACTAAAATAATTGCTTTTCACAAAAAATAAATAACCGCTTTCATCATGGACAAGAAGAGATAACTCAAAAACTACTCGCCAGATGGCGATGAGTTCAACCCATCTAGGTGTAAAGTTCTCGTCACTACAAACACAAGGTAGGGATTTCGAAAGTACTTTCAAAAATGGTAATAGCTTTATTTATCCAGTTCTTTGTTTATAACAACAATATAACAAAACGTAATGTGAGTTCCATGACTCTTTGACTTTAAATATTTACGTACCACAATCACCACATGAAAGACTGGCATTGCCCCTAAATAGCCTAAATTACGACATTTAACATTAATATGACTTTACGTTACAATAGTTAATAAAGGCTATTAATTATATCCAAATTCTACTCCAACCGTTCATTCAAGTTATAACTACACTAGTAAACCCGCCCTCGCTTCGCTTCGGGGAACTAGTCCCTTCAAAAATCTCTATAAATTTTAACAAATTATGTTATTCCGATGTCTACGCTATATTACTGCAAAGTTTCATGAAAATCCATTCAGTAGTTTTTGCGTGAAAGAGCAACAAACACACACACACACACATACATCCTTACACATTTATAATATTAGTAGGATTATCTCTGATCTATCCTAAATTTAGTGCCAATTTATCTCCAATTAAACTTAGCAGGTTCGCATTTGCCTCATTAGCGCCAAATTTATTAATGGGAACATAATACTGCAGACGAACCGCTTGAAGGCATAATTATATCATGTATCTAGTATGCCTCTTCCTAAGTATACCAAAGTGTCTGTCTTTGAATTGTGGGCTTAATAAACAATAATAAACGCTAACACACTCATACCCCCGCATTAGGTTACTTGGTACCTGTGTCGCGGATGGCATGGACTACACATATATTATATGTAACACATTACAATTACACCCATGACCCGAGTACAAATATTTATCTGCCACATAAATATCTGCCCCGGGCGGGAATCGAACCCGGGACCCCTCGCGTCGCAGGCACGGTCGCTACCAACTAGGCTACAGGGCCGTCAACTTAGACTTAGACTTAACACTCAGTTTTTTGGTCCGTGGTGTTTATAAATGAGACATTTTATCTCATTCTTTAGCAGTGCTATAGATATGTGTGAAGTTGAGAATGGTTAGAGACGTAGACTTTTTTATGGAATGAAGGTATGTACGTACCTACGAGTACATAGTAAACAAGCATGCAGAACCACCTATCCCCTGCCTCCCATTACAACTGTGACAAGATTACAGTGAGGCCTAGGATGGTTAGTCCAATTAGCAGATGGTATTTTAATATTACTCAATCGCTTAGTTTGCTAGTCCTGTTAGTAGTTGTTAGTAGGTAATGTCCAGTTACAAATTTATTAGTGAGTCTTGTTATAATTATAGTATCACCTATGCATTGCTACCGTTGATGGCTAAAATGATCGCCTTTAAAAAAAATTAACCGGCTCCACTCCTTAATCTGGTTATATTGCTGTTAAAATTTTACACGCTTGAACCCTAAGCTCTTACCACCTATTAAATACACTTACGGGGTGTCCTACGTGAGCGACGAATACGACGCGACGCTACGCAACACGACGCGATGCTACACGCGACAATGACACCGTCGCGTGTTGTCGCAGGCTGTCACATAGGACGCAAGTAGGGATACCGTTGATTTGATCGCTTACGTCAAAATCGCAACGTCGCGTCGCGTACTTTTCGTCGCTCACGTAGGACACCGCCTAATTACATAGGCGATCATTCAGCCGGTAGTAGTACCTAGTAGTATTCAGTTGGTAGGGATCCTGCCTACGAAACCAATCCGGGTGCGATTTTCTATTTATGCGACTAATAAAAATGTTCATTTCGCTGAACATGGGTGTAAGCGACCTGTTATTTGTGTTATGCATGGCGCCAGCGGAATCCTAGTGCAGAGACATAATTGTCTCATAGTTTATTTTACACTAAACAGGACATCAGATTTCTTAGTAATTTCCGTATCACTAAAAAGAGATATTTAATCAGATTAAAATCCATTATTAATTGTTTCATGCTTTCAAAAACTAGCGAGTGACTTTTAAACTTAACATTTAGAAGTTGCCTACAGAATATTAAGCATTTTCAATAAAGTTTGTAAAACGAATATAAAAATACTTTTAAAATTAGTTTTTAACTTAAACATTATACATACCTAATATACCTGCCTATACTTTATTAAATTTGTTTATCATTATTGACAAAAACGAACATAAGATCTGGTTGCTCGTAAACCACTAAACGTGGAGAAGCAGCGTTGATACAACAACAGTCGCAACACGTACAAGCAGAGCCTTTCTCATCATCCCTTCAACGCCAAATTGAGTTGCCCAACAGAGTTAATAAAGAGGCTGGAACGTGGCAAGAATGAGAATCGACGAATAATAGCACTCACTTAAACATAAAGCTAGTGGGAATTACAAAAAAGCCCTAAATGTCCAGCTTTTGTTCGACAAATGGTTATTAAATAGCCGATTTAATGCCTAAATGTTGGATTTATGGCATTCGTGATAAGCAATCGGGTCCTTTCAATAGGGAATTAACCTACCTTTTCGACAATTAGAGGTCTGAGATTAAAGACACGGGCACACAGGGTTTTATGTTCGGTCGTTAAACTTGTATAATTTTGAATGTTTCAAGATACGAGTATCTGGACAAATATGTTAATTATTCATTTTCTCAGTGGTACCATCATAATTTGGATGTACCTACCATTTATTTTTTAAATTATTAGTCTTCTTCTGAATATGATATACCAGTTACTTCTAAAATAACATTATTTATATATTATTTTAACACATGCGTGGAAATGATGCCGAACTATCGATAGTTTCGCTATCGATTGTTGACCTTGAAAATCAGTTAGGATATCGATAGGACTATCGATAGTATTGAAAAATCAATACTATCGATACTATCGATAGTATAAATCATGGTACTTAATACTATTGGTTATCTGCAATAGTATCGATACTATCGATAGTATTATACTATCGATGGTACAATACTATCGATAGTATTTCACTCTACCAGACCAATTGTAAGGTCAAGTTTTATCATGAAATTTATACAATACTACGGACAAAGCAATGTTTTATTTTATACGTTTCAGATACACCGAATTATGCCCGTGTAAAAGGACTTTTACAGCAATAAATTTTCAAGGATTAACTGAAGATAGCATGCAAGGTTAGAGTCGTATTAAAAGCGCAATTACGTTTTGTTAAGTATTACATAGATTTTAAATTATTAAAGGTTTAATCTACTAATAATGCCATGGTCAATCCTGAGTAATGGACCTTGTGAAAAAACAACGGACACAGTCGGTAATTGGATGGGTGATGATCGTTATTGGCAATTTCTTGATCGCTTCTGTAATTCGGAGAGCACGTAAGCCCGATGGTCCCCATTATTACCATGAGGTAACACTGTCGTCATGCCATGTCGCAGACTTTCTGACACTTGATTTGGCCACAGATTCCTCCAAAAGCATGATGACTCCTCAGCTATTGAGAAACCCGCTCTGTAGAGAGCGGGTTCAACCCTCTGGGTCTACACCCAGAGGGTTGAAGCTGATTTGCAGGCTCTATACGTACAAAATTACGAACTTAACAGCTGAAATGCATAGTTAAACCTTTAGGCAAAACTGAAAATATTTTAACTGATAACTAAAAAAACTTTAGAAAAAACTGTGCAGTTATAGCTGTCCGTCTATATTTATAATCTGATCATTTTCACAGAATTGTCCGTTGAAACCGTGACGTAAACACGTTTAGACACTCAGCTAAAATAGAAATAGAAGATACGAACAAACTGATCGTCCATAGAAACTTAAATAAACTTGGTTCGTGGCAATTATAATTTGTCTGCGTATCAAACTCATATTCCAACTGATAATAGCATATTATTGTTATGAGTGTAACATTGGAAACACAGTAAATTAACAAATAATAACACTACACACACTACACACTCATAGACCTGGGGTTCCCTAGATGTCATGGATGACACACTCACGTAGGGTTTGTGAGATCCCAAGAGCATCATTAAGTATATTTATACATCGAGATATACACTTGCATTTAGGCCCTTCGCACATTGCGCTATTTATTACCTACGCGACTCCGACGCTATCCACAGTTCGCCGACACACACTGTTCAATGACAAGTCATGCATCGTAGATGCGTCGCCTCCTTACCTGGACTAAATACTTGTTATTCGTTTGCTCTTGACCGAGCAGTCGTGGTCATGCATGTTGTGTAGAGGCGCGCAGCACTATAGCTCTCCATTTGTCCCGAACAGTTCTAAGTGTTAGTGGATTTAAAATATATTTACGTACCCTCATAATATAAGTTACAGGTACATAATTTAATGCAGTTGAATATTTACCTAAAATCGTAAACTGTTTATATGAGTAGCACGAAATAAATTAAAAAGTCGGATTTTAAATCATAATATTATTTTACCCAATTTGAACAGAGACGGCATAGAAGCCAAAAAGTTTCCTACTAAGATGAAACACTATAGCCAACGTGTAGATTGAACGATAGACTGAACACAGATTACTACTGCCATCCAGATTAGGATCAGTCTCATAGCCTACACAAAATGTATCAAAATGGGGATTGCCTTCAGAAACATATTGGCTTTCTTTATTCTTTTGGATAAAACTCCTCGGATGCTATTTTTATTATTCACCTATGTACCTCATATGTTTTATGAATACAGGGCTGAACTGATTTTATATTTGATTGCTATTTCAACAAGTGGTAAAGACCAAAGCATTTTTGATCACACTAATCAAAAAGTTTTTTTAGGTTTATTCACGATGTTTACGTTCGCTGTGATACTTGATAATTAATTTCTAGTGTGTCCTCCAGACGATACGTTGTGAGGATCTTTATTTTATATCAATCATTATCAATGACATTCACGAATCAATAAAAATCTTTCATATCAAATCATCTACAGAATTAATTCACTCTTCATTATAAGAATTAGAACATAAGATCATTTTCTAACCGGACCAACCATTTTAGTCTACATATTTTGTGTCTTCTTGTAGGTTGGTAACAATTGTCATGGGCGGCAACTTTAGCTTTAGGTGTATGCTCATTTGCTACCCTAATTTCATAAAATAAAGGTCAAAAATATTGTCATCGCCGACATTTATATAACCAAGAATTTTTCAGAATAATTGATCGTCATTAACTGGAACAATGAATACTAATTCACACTCGTGAATAAATAGAAACCTTTTAAATCGAATGTCATTCACTGTAATAGTGCAAAATAAATTTTCTAAAACTAGTGTAACACTACAGTTTAAGCGACACGTTGATTTACACGCTATTGTGTCGTGGAGCCATTATGTTGTCGTTGAAGATATATTGTATTCGATGCAGAGATGTAGGGCGATGGTAGAATGTTTTTTATGTAGTTTCTAAAATACTGCAATCAATATTGGTGGATCGCTGCAATGCAATTGCCGCTTTATGTTAATAATAAGATTTAGGTTCTAATTCATTGCAGCATGGATTGATGGAGAAATTGCTGTCAGAATGACAGAAGAATGTTGGTGACAAAATTTGTTACGTGGAATTGTAGCAAACAGTCAGACAAACGGAGAGAGAGAGAAACTAACTCTGTCCAAAATCCAAACTAATAGTATTATTAGTATGGATTTCATGCGTGTAAATCCCTCTTCAAACTCTACTAAGACTGGATTAGCCGTGTAACGTCAAAATTTATCCAATACTTATTAATTTTGTAGTTTCCTCGCACTTTATTGGTTTTCTCATGTAACTGAGATGCGCTCTAAGTACATTAATTAGTTGAGTAAACTCCGGTGTTTCATAATGATCAGGCCCCACTTCAGACCAAGCGCGTTCGCTAACGGGCTTCACTTAATTGGGTATTTACGGCATTAATTATCACTTATTTGTTCTTTTGAATAAGACGTTTTAAGAGACGCTCTACGATTTCCCGGAAAATTGCTTTCTGTGTAAAATTGCAGGCAGTTATTTTCAATAAATAAAATAATATAAGAGTAGTAAGCTATTTACGCTTCGTTCGTTAGCTCCTACACGTTGTTGGAGGAAATCCTTCACATTCGTATATTTATTTTATTTTTGAATGAATTGAAATAAATCGAACTCTAGGGCCGTTTTCACACAACGCTATTTGCAAGCGCCTAGGATCTTGCCCATGCGTCGCTCGTGAGTTATAGATATATTTACCAAGTTCCAAATTACAAAGGAGCGGACGCGCCATCTAACCGCGGTCACTCACATGCGCGTGAACGTCTGTACTTTGATTTGCGACCAAAAACTTTGACAGCGAACACCACGAATGTGTCAACAGATTTGCATAGCCACAAGACTTATGCGTGTGCGTATTCACGCAAATGTGAGTCTGAGGCCCTTCTCACAGTACGCTATTTATTAGCTACGCGACTGCAACGCAATCCAAAATTGGCTGTATAATATGTACACTGTTCACTGACAGGAGACGCATCGTAGACGCGTCGCTTCTTTACTTTGACAACATCCTAGTCGCTTACAAATAGCGTTGTGTGAGAAAGCCCTTATTCTCACCGTCGCCCATTAACATATTAAGTCACAAGCTTGCTTTGAGGACTAATAAGAAGTACCTAATGGTCCATATAATTAAAAAAAATAAAGGCAGAAATTATATTATTAGCTAACTAGCTGTGTAAAAGTCCTTCCCATCATTAGTACTTATCTCCTGGATGGTACAATACAAAACCCATAATAATTATGGTGGTCTACAGCAAAGTTCAGCAGAGTATACAACAATGGAGAATGCCTTTGGCTCACAATCACCCTATTCTTTGCAATAATTGAAATCTAGTAAGCTTACCACTTTCTTCTTGACCCGTAAGGCAAAAACACCTTTAAAGTTGCAAATTAATATGAAAAGCCTGAGATGACTAGACATTAAAATTCCAGCTGGTACTACAAAACTCCTCAAAAATTATTTCAAGCACTAAAAGAAAACCGCGAGCTAGTACATAGTTCCTTTTAATTTGCAAGTTCATCGCGAGAACTTCAACAGTAATTCTCCCAACTACGAAGCCTGAACTACCCAACCACGAGTTTACGTTAAACAAGGTATTGGATAATGTACTTCATTCAAACCCCTATCGTACGAAGTATGTTGTGTGAAACTGTATTATTTTTTTACTAGCTAAAATTGTCCACTCGACGCTGTGGTTTCCATAGCAAGTAGGCCAAAAACCATTTACCTAATTATGAAAAAGAGCAAATGATAGCAACTTAATAACAACAATGAACAATATTGTAAACAATCTGCCATTGTGTACTTATTTATACTCGTAGATGTTAATGTTATTAATAAGGCTCTCATAGTTTCTCATACATAATATAGGTAATAATAATAATGTATTGCAACAAATAACCATAGTACGAATAGCATGGACAGAGAAGTCCATGAATAAGTCATCATAAAAGTCTACTACCAGAAATTAAACATTCACCTGTCTCATAAATGTCCGCCCTGATCTGTAATAGAACATGGGGCTCATCAAGCAACCCTACTCCAGGGTTGTCAAAGTAAACGGTTAATTTAGATTTGGGTATTAATAATAACGCTTCACACTCAAAGCCCCACACTAGGATTCCCTGTGTCGTGGGTACCTTGGACAACACACAAGACAAGGACACACACCCAGACCGAGAACGGAAATTTAAACTCATCATTCAAATTGCCGCCTCGCTGGGAATCGAACCCAGGACCCTCAGAACAGCGATCGGCGTGTTAACCATTGCGCCATTCGGGTCGTCAAATCGTCGTATTGTTATTTTCACACTTTGTTCATTCCTAAATTATTAAGAACAAGGTGAAAATTCAACATAACCCTTCCCTCGATACAATTACATTCCCCGTTTACTGTTGATATAACTTGTGATCCTTATTTAGGACAATCCCGTCGTATATTTACATAATTATTCTCCCAGTACAACGCCGGGGAAAGGAATAGCGCGAGAGAAATTGTAATTCTAAGTCAGACTCCCTTGATGGCTGCATTATTTACAAGGGTCCCTTCACTCCTTGCTGATTTAATTTAATTTTTATTTCACTGTAATCTCCCGCTAAATATTAACATAATTATAAAAATATTTACTCCAAAATAGATGCTTCTAATTTACCCAGAAACATGGCATAAATGCAAACTAGAATGACAGTCCCACGATATTGGATACTATTTTTCTATCAATTTTTTTTACTATCAATGTAATAAGTAAAGGTGGTGCACATAAAGTAGGTACAGGTACCTAAAATACGTAGTTCCCTTCCGTGAAGACGAAACTTGATCTTCTCACGAGTGTGTACGTGTTGAAAAACTTTTTCAGGGTACTGCTGTCATTATTTATTCCTTGCTGCATTTCCGATGCTCACTCGCGAAATTATTTTGGAGTACATTCGAATGGTTCGGCACGCTGACACACAGATGCAGGGGATAGCAAATTGTTATAGATGATGACACTTATAACAAAGTTAACACATACGATAACAAACATTGCCTACATTATATACTGCCTAGCAAGTGGCCATCATCTTTCTTACTTTTGAGTATTTGTACTGGTTGATGTATATGTACATAGTTATTGAAAAGCGAACAATCTGAAGCTGGCACACACGTGCTAATATTTTATTATTGTGACGTGTAGCTTGAAATAACACATTTAACGCACAAAAAACAATTTTTGACACAAATATCAGCTGCTCCGGGACTCGGGTTAGAAGTAATACTTACTGGCTTCGGGGTCTTCAAACGATATGATATGATGATATTTTGGGTGGTACCTGGGTTAGTGATGAGTTGCCTTTTGGTGTCATTGACAGTGAGATAGAATGGTGTTAAGCGGAGGTAACACTTAACCAGGCCTACTGCTAGCAGTTAGCTGTCTAGCGGCCGCGTGCAAACCCGTGTACTTTTATGCCTTCACCGTAGCCAATTTGCCGCCCCCGTACCTGTACTAACCATCTGATCAGCTGACCGGACGGTCATGGTCACGGCGTGACTGACCGTCTCTGACAGTCCGACGGACCAACATAATTGCAAACGACTTCATCAAAATATCGGTAAAACAATTCAAAATCGTGAGTACCCGTTCACATTTAACATGTTTAGAATAATATTTTTTACGTCTGTGTGTAGTATTCGGAAATTGAATACCTGAAGCGCTACTTGTTTCAACTGCAACAACTTTTACCGCCTCGTATATAACTCAATCTACTTACTCGTACTTCTTCCTAGTGAATGCCATTGAATTTCATTGAACAATACTAGAATTTAATTTAAAAGCGTAATGAGAATCATAATTATTTTTAGAGTTTATTGTTGAAATGCAAGCGCATATGAAATATTGTAATAGGAAGAGAAAGAAATAGCTCCTAATAACTCAGAGATTTTCGTCATCTTTAGAATGTTTAAACTCTATCTAAAATATATCTCTGTCTAAAATGTCTACCTATGTTCTGGTTGACCATGCATGTTCAATGTAAGTACACCGCTTAACAGAAATTTAAAAGTAAACAATAGTGACTAATTTAAATAATTATTTTCGGTTTAGGTATCGGTATGTCCTTGTCTTTGCGTTGTTTCCGGCACGCATGAGTCAGGGAACCCTGAGACAAATACATAGCTAAGTATATTTCGTTTTTAAGAACTTATATTTTTTTAAGATAGTCGTCTTAAATAACTTCCTGAAACTTAAGTACTTACAACTTTTCCTAAGCAATGTTTGTGTGGTCCTGTAAATTGATTAAGCACTTATAACTCCGTCGATTGGCAGGTAAGTCGACTACACTTAAAAGCTGGACCAGGCTGTTTGAAAGGGATAACTGCTGGCAGATGAAAAGAATAGGTAACACCAACAAAACTATCTTTTCTAGATACCTAACTACACGAATTTACACTTAAATTTAAGTCTGTGTGTAAAATGTTTAAAACGATCACTTAGAGCAATATTTCAATGTTTTTTTTTCCATATTTTGAAGTTTGTTAGGTTATTAAGTTAAAATCTTGCAATTATTTTGGCCTTTATTGCGAACTATAATTAGAAAGAAAAAATAATTCTGTTGTGATAAGTAATAAATAACGATAATAAATTAATATTAAAAAAAATCCTTCCTAATAAATCGCGACTAAAAAATACAAGCAATGAGGGTAAAAGCGTGTGAATTCGTCGCTAGAGGCGCTATTGGAGAGTGAGGTATGTATGTCAGTGCCACAAACTTATTTGACCTGGTAAGAGGGGCGCTACAGTATTTTTCTTTGTCTGACAACATGTTTAACATATTTTGTATTAGTTCCAATTTTGACCACCGGGTCAGATTAGTTTGTAGCACTGTCACTTGTCACTTGTCTGAATGTCACTTGTCACTGTTTATGTATGGGCGGGCTTTGACAGCAAGACCTCACTCGCCAGTGGCGCCAACTGGTGAGCACAAAAACAGCGACCCTCATTACTTTAAAGTTGTGATAAGTCATAACAAGCTGAAATTTCATTTTCCTACATACCTATAAATATTTTACACCTACCTGTAAATATTTTAATATATCAAGCACATTATCACTGAATATTATTTTGCGTCAAAAAACAGAATAACATGTATAGCAAGTATTATTTTACCTTTTAAAACGATATCGAGAAGCTTATCTTTTCGACTCGAATTTCTAGAACTTCTCCACTCTACGGAAATCCGATCCGATACGTCGGTTCTCCGTATAAATAGACCCGACTATTACCTCACTTTAAACTTGCTGATATTGGGTTTATGTTACGAGTGGGAGATGTAACTAAATATATTATGTAGTTTTCATCGATATTAAAATATCTTTTATGCAAATACATGTAGCCACTTCAAGGTAAATGGTCTTCGTCGCCTTTCAATGTTTCAGTTTCCAAAGGCACCTTAGATGCGTTGTCGACAAAGAAATGAGAGAGACGTAAAATAATGGCATTTTACTAGTCCACTACTCGAATATCAGCTAATGGTTGTAGCTAAGGGCTATATTTTTGATTATGTCATCTGGCGCCGAGCAATTGATGTGTTGTCGTATGCGACTCCAAATTATACTTAGTCGACTACCAATTCGCATTGTGGCGATATTGTGCATTTTTTTATCAATCGTGTCCGGTGTTAAAATATAAATCGAATCGATGTCACTCAGAACTGCAATGAAAATAGACATGCGAAAGTTAGGAACAAGAAATCCTAACTTTCGCATGTCTATTTTCAAAAGCGAAGGTGGTTATGACATTAATATGAATACATAAAACAGGTCATTAATGTCGTCTCATCTTGTCTATGTTAATTTATGATAACGACGAAATACATTTTCAATATAAATTTTCGTCATTAGGTATACTCAATTAACCCTATGCTTACTGATGTGAAACATCTATAGTGGCGTTCAGGCCAACTATAAGCTTGGTGTCGCGTCGCCACACCATGCGTTGCCACGCTGTGTGATGAATTATGTATTGTTAGTTATTTTAATGAACGGTGGTAAAGATGAATGCTTATAAATAAACAGTCATATTTTTCTTGACAAATATTAAATATTTTTAAATCAGTGATGATATTTAGTATTATACTAGTATAATATATATATTTTTTACTCTTGCTTACATTAACATTACAGGCAAGCCTAATGTTTTAACGTAGATAAAATATTTCTACAATAATTATAATAACATTATGATGAACAAGTTCAAAATTCATGTCAATTATAAAATCACTTAAGTTATAGGAAAATTAAATACAAAAACGTATCACAACGACTAAACTACACTTGTTTCGCCCCGAAATTAATAAATATTATAATAACTGGCCACTCCACCTTAAACTATGTTACCTCTACGATTTGACGTAATATAGGTACTGCGAAAGTCCTAACTAACAAACTAAAAGCTTTATTTGTTTTCCATGAAAGTTAAGTTAGTATCGTAATGGACATAGTTTGGTTAAAATAATGAACGTTTCGAAACGAGTTGAAGCTAAACTCACGGTTAGTTCTGAAAGCATAGTTCTGAAAGCGTGCACTTTATGACATTTTATTTACATTCTGCTTTCAATTTATGAATGCCTAGTATGCATGTGACTATATTGCAGTTGTTCATTTTGATGGGAATTTATATAAGTAACTGAGCGCTGCTGACTGTACATGGAAGGTGTATGAGATTTTTTTTATAGGAGGCTGTTAGAAACGCAACAGAGCCCAAAAATGTATTGTTAGTATTTGTAGCTGATTATCTTGTTATTGTTACCTTTGTAGGTATCTACGTACATATTAATCTTAGGAATGTCTTAACCGTTTTAAGTGCGGTTCTGACTATTGTATTGTAGCAAGCCACACTTAAAATATTGAAAAAAAAAGTCTGACGAATCAAACTTAAAATTCTTCTCATATTTAAATCAGTTTGATTAAAATACATAAATGATTTTTATGTAAATTTTGCTACCAAATTAAAGTTATTTTCAGAGTCAAACAATTTCATAAGAACTTATGATAAAATAACAAGATAACATTCAGCCCTTTATAAGTACAGAAAAAACAACTTGATTTTATCTAAAGAGACTATATTCTAAATTTAATCAAGATTCCTTTGCCAAATAAAGTTTCGTCTTTATTACATTCTAAGAAGTTCATGCTTAGTAATTTTTTAATTTTATAAATTGTACTCACAACTGTATTTAAGAAAACATTACTGTGGATTGAAGAATTTTGTAACGAAAATATAGACGTTGATGTTCATTTCATAAAATCTACCGAAGCAATGTTGTGAGATGTTTTCTAAGTAATTCTTAGAAAATAAAAGGAAACAATACGATGACTAGTTAATTCGAAATGCATGTCGTAACATATCGGCTTGCATCGATCCTAACTAATCGATCAAATAAAGCAATAGCGCTTCAGTACTTCGGAGGGCAGCAGTCCTCTAGCCATAAAAAATCCTTAGGTTGGTAACTAACTCCTCCACTCCAGTCTCCAAGCGAGGCTTTGGGCAAAACGTCCCACTTATAAGATATGCAGAAATTCTATTGTTCGCTGCAATATTTTGTACAGTCTGCAGGAAAACAAATAGTTTGAAATAAAACAGAATATTCATGAATATAAAAAATATTTATTATTAATTAAATATAAACATATATTTATTTAGGTATAGTAGTATAGTATATTTTTCATTTACAGTATAAATCAACATTTCTTTTTAAAACATCACAAAATGGAATACTAATTACTAAGAATCACATTAAAATCGCAGTTTAGTTATTATTATTATTATTATTTTAAATTAATTTAAACACTACACTAGAATCCAAAATCAACAAAAACATATTTTTAAAGTTTCTTATACCTAATAATAAATAATTAATAAATCATATTAAATTTATAAACAACAATTGTAAAAATCACAGATAGGAATTTTAGGTTCACACATAATAATCACAGATAGGTTCCTACAAATATCAAGCTACGATTCTTTTATTAAATACTTAAACATAGTTTTAACAATCAGTCTCTTATTTACTTATATTATTTAGTTTTTAAGCAGTATCCAATACTTATTTGGCTGCTTAAAAACTCACCCACAGTGTGTTCACATCACAAAATTCAATGATTAATTCGTACGTTCGTGGCTTGAAAATTCGAACCTAGCAGGTATTTGGTGGACATTTGGAGAACCCCACAAAACAAAAAACGCAGTCTAGCAGTGGAATAGCCTTATTACAAAATATATTAAAGCGAGACCAAATATTGCTCTGTTCTAGGGAGGTTTACAAAAAAATATTAAGTATTATTCTAATGCATATGCATATATAGTAATAAAAGAACCTTGATATTTGATATTTTTTGTTAGACTTAGTTACTTAATAACTCACTCACAGTGTGTTCGATCTTTCTGTTCATTTCTAATGTTTCATGCGTTCTCTTTGACAGTTGAATCCGGTTAGGAATTGCCAATCGATCAGAATAATATTTAATATCTTTACTCTTCTGAACTCGTGCCCTTTTACTTGAACTAATGCCATGTAATAATTTTTGTATTATTAACGAATATTTAATGTTTTTGCAGTAATTACGATTCAAAAAAATACTTTTTCATAAAGCTTGAGATGTGGAATTTGTATTAGTTAATGTATAATAATTTAAAGATCATTTCTATTACTGTACTTAAATTTATTTTTATAATCAAATAGAAGTTAACCTTAATAATATTTAAAGTAAAAATATGTAACACGGAGCATGTTTTTCTGCTGACTATACTATAGTTTCATCTTGAATTTCTGGGACCAATTGACCAAGTCAAAAAAGTTCTTGGGCAAAACGTCCCATGGGACGTTTTCCAAATGGGACGTTTTGCCCAAAGCCTCTCAATTGAATTGAATAACTCTCTTTATAATTTAAGGAGAGACTCAATAATGGGTCATTAATGAGTTGAGGCCATAGCATAGCGATATTCAATTTCTATAATCGTCCTCGTTGCTTGTCTATTGTTTACGGCTGTAGTGATGAGATTCATCCGATAGTAATCCGAGAATCTCCCTGGAGCGGAATAACTGCCAAATTAAGGAAGGGTTTGAATCCATTATCTATTAAGACCCTTACGAATACTATTAAAAGGGGTAACATAATACGTGTGTCGTGTTTTGGATCATAACTGTCTAACATTAATGAGCCACTAGAGTCCTTCACGTTATTGATTCTTTAGCGTTTTTAACACGCTCTACTCCACCATTTCTGATACATAAACGCATACTATAGCACTAGCACCAATAGCACGCAGAAAGTAAGGCAATCAAATTCCGCTAATTAATAGAGTATACATTTTTCAGTCTCATACGCTCCGTAATTATCTTACGCATCCATAGTTACATTAGCTATCAGATCGGATCAATAATGCGAGTCGCGTTGCATGAACGTAACGCATCCACAGTGTGCTAAACACATAAACGTGATGACCGATGGTAAGCTGTCACTATCTCTAAAAAACATTTGTAACTCTTATAACATCACTGATGCTACACGAGTCAAAAAGAAAGTGGACACGCAATAGCTCAAAGATACTGTCACCGATAATGTACGAGTAGATATAGTAAACACAACTTAAGATTGAAATGAAGAGAGGCGCTGTCGGACGCATTTGACTAATCATTGCACACTAGTTACTGGCAGATGAATGACCACAACGTACTTATGAATGACTTTTTAACATGGCGGCGTTAGTTCCAATTTTTGCCATTTTAAAGATAAATTGGGCGCACTAAACTAACATTTGACGGTCGCTTTTATATCTATAGGATGAACTAGCCAGGTGTACCCTGAAAGTAGGTACACTATGTCACCATCAAGTACCACCAAAATTAAGAATAAACAAATTAAGCCCACTATAGGTACCTACTCCATAAGCCTTTCTCCTGGCGCGATCAGAACTGGTCGGCTTAGAACCAACGATGAATGTGTATAAGAGGCTGCCCTTGTACACAAAATTTCACCGTATAACGATTGCTAATTTAAACTTTACACACCTTAATATACGAAATAGTTTTGACTTTACAGAAAAACTTTATTGATAGCCATTACATAATTGCTCCTATTCCAGTGTTTATTGCTACAGTTGACAATACATTTAAAGCCACCGCGGTTAAAAGTGGATTATCTCCCGTTTGTAACGCAGTACGCTCGCCGCCTGCATTCATGGCAAAAAATAAACTGTGGAAGAACTTAATCCACTTTGTCGCAGATTACTGGATATAACCGGTTTATCTGGAACCGGCTATATCGTTAAATTTGCAACAGAACTGCCTGCGGTCTGCGGTTTTGTGTCAAAAGGTAACAAACTCTGGGTTTTACGTGATGATAGTGTCGCGATAGCTGCGATACTTAACGAATTCCGTTTTTAATCTTTGCATATTCGTGTCGGGTTTTTAAGCAATAAGTAATCATGTAATTTAACGTATTATTTTTCATACATTCACATTAGTCATCACGTATCTAAAATTTGCAAAATCTTTGTTCATAAAATAAAACAATTGGCTTCAACCTATTAATAACCTACTACCAAGGTTCAGCCTCATGACTGATTTGAATGTGCACTACACTACGAAGAATTGGAATAGGAAGCCTACGCCGGGTGTCCGTCTGTGTGGTCATGGGAGTCCTCAAACGAAGAGTCAATTGGCTTTATAAGTTCGTGCGTTCATCACCTTGGACTTCATCGCCACTTACTATCAGGTGGAATCGTCGAGCATTAACTTATTTTTAAGTAAAAAGCCCTTGTACACCAATTAGAAAATACAAAATATGGTAAAAGCTAAGCTAAGCTACAACCCACTAATGGCCCACTACTGAGCACGGGTCTCTCCTCATTACTGAGGAGGCCTAGAGCATACTCCACCACGCTACTCCAATGCGGGTTGATGGAGTATACTCTAAATTCTATTATTCTTTATGTATAAAAAGTGCTTACAACCTCATATTGCATCTTTCCATGCCCTAAATCGAATTATAACAGAAGGAAAACACAAAAAAGATCCGTCTGAACGTACCCGTACTGAATATAAAATTCAATGCGAAGGGTAAAGTTTATATAACCAATTTGGCTATGATAACTAGCTGAAGGGGGAAAACGTTGGAAAAATATGAGATAGCAGCCAAATATGAGAAACCTGATTTTAACAAGAGAAGTATTATATTTGATTCCAGAAACCGATTTTGCTTCGTTTCAGAGGACCTATACCATAATAACCACTCTCGGAGAAATTTTCAATAGGATAGAGTAGGATATCTGAATAAATTGATATTAAACAATATGGAATCTATTGCAATAATAAATTTCCAACAATTTACCTTTTCATATATTTTTTTACTTTAAACTGTTGTTGTTGAAATTGGAAATAAAAATCAGAATGTCTAAATCTGATGAATCGCTCATAGCGAGATTTCTCGATCATGATCATAAATTGTGATTGACTGAGTTAAGGAACGGCGTACCTACCAAAAATTCTTGAGCATTTCTAACCTCGGAAGGTATAAAGCCGTCGGTCACGGTTTTTGTCATTATTTACCAGACAATAAGCCATTTCGGAAGCCTGCAGGTATCCTGTACCTACCTATCCACCAGTTCGCATGTGATAAAGTATGCTCTAGACATTGAGATACTATGTATGTACTAAAGCTCTAGACCTTCTCAATGATGAGGAGAGACCGGTGCTCAGTACAAGCCAGTTGAATAAACAGATACTGTACAACTTCAAAAGATTATGCAATATTAGCAAGATCGTTAGCAAATTTGCTCCGGCTCAACCGCTTTGCGTCATAACAAGACAGAGGGAGTTTGCGCGAGTAATTAATGTGCACTAAGTGCATCTCGCTTAGGTGCGAGAACTAATACCTAGAAGTCCTAGGACGTCTGCGGTTAATTAAATTTAAGCTAGTGAAGGATTCTGACTGTGTATCAATATGTATTCCCGATAATATCTTTGAGGTGTGAGAAAATCCATTTCAAGCCAGTCTAACCTTCTCGTGCTGCTGTTGTTGTACAGACCAGGATATGCCACCAAATCGTGATGATTCTTGCAACTAATTTCAGAAATTCGGTGGACAAACATGTACATTTTTTTTGTATCTAGCTTGGTTTTGATAGACTATTTAAGTTGTAGTCATGAATATTTTACAGTTTGAATTATTTCGAATTGATTAACATCTGCTCTTAAATTCGTTAAGCTATTTATTCATAAAACGTGTACCTATGTAGGTAATTCGATGCTGCGCATGAACCCAAATCGAATATAGGTAATCATTCCATCCATGGACATGATTTGTATGAACTTCTGCGTATTTTAAATAAATAATATGAAAGGGTACTTGAATGAAAAAATGTTATCGAACAATTTTTACATTTTTTTAGAAAACAACCCCGAAGGATTAAAAAATCAGTTTAATGTTCATATGCATTGGCAAATCCACTGGAAACAGCTAATAAAAATAGATAGATATATAATATGGAATGAAGGCTTCCTCTAAGTAAGTTTACTTACTCAAGATATAATCCCAGATTCATTACAAATAAAACGTGAAGATAGCAAGCTTGAATTAGTCTCTATTTGAGAGAATATCTCGGTAAATAACTGAGGACTGACGCAACCAGTGTAAACATTGGATGATCACGTTCCTTTGTTTACGTGTCTGTCGGGGATTTATAATTATTGTCTCGAAATATGAAACAAATTCATATTTATTGTACTAATGTATATTTTAATAGCTGACCCGGAAGAAGCCGTCTTACAAAATATGTTATTTATATTTTAGGTTCTAAACATCGTGGGAAACCTGCATGCCGGAAAGTTTGCAATAACTCAAAGCTGTGTGACGTCCGCCAATCCGCACTTGGCAAGCATGGTGGTCTATGGTCTTAAACTTCTCATTCTGAGAAGAGACCCGTGCTCAATAGTGGGTCATGATGGGTTGAGATGATGATGAAACAGTATATTTATGAGAAACATGTACATTTTTTTTAGTTAGACAGCATCGTTATTCCTTCATCCTTCGTCCAGTAGTTTTTTCTGTGATACGCGGACAGACAGTTAAAAATTCTAAAAATAATATTTTGGGCTCCTATTGGCCCTGAAAAGGTTTAAACATTTCCTATTTACAGAAATAACCCATGTAAAAATGTATCAAAAAACGTGGTACGAAAGTTCATCAACGTCCTTTTAACCGCATCTAGGACTAAAACCTCACAGGGTAAAAGCAATTGCAGCGACTTTTTAAACTTTAAACCAACGGGTATCGGCGCGGATTTCCACCGGGTGAAAATCTAACCAACCAGATAAGCCAGTCGATACTAAGCTAATGTATAAGGCCGTGTAAACGAGTCACAGCAATTTAAAATGGCTTTAAATGTGCTGAAATACTAAATTTCCAACAACCTTACTGCTCGTTTGGTTATAAATATACGAAAGACGTACCTACACAAATAAGAAATTTTATTGTCTTTAAAGCGATATCTATGTATATGTACCTACTAGAGAACCGCCCGCGCTTCGCTTCGGGACCCGTAGGTAACAGACGCGTAGGTCCCGTTCCCGTAGGAATCTCGGCTAAAAAGTAGCCTATAATTATGATCTGGAACATTAAATATAACGTTTGCCTATGGCTTAAGTAAATTATATGTAGCATTTGATAGCGTGATTAACAACTTGCAAATTGCAAATTAACTAACGCCAACTATTAACAACATTCGGAACTAATTATCTAGCAACTAACAAAATAATTATCGATCTTCCCATAGGAACGAGATATTTTTCCGCGGTAAAAATTAGCCTACGTCACTCTCCACACCCCTGACTATCCCCACACACATAAACCATACCATATAATAGTCAAGTTGCGACGTGAAAGCGCCACAAACAAACAAACACACTTTCACATTTATAATATTATAGTATATAGTATAATAGTATACAGTATACCTAGTATATAGTATAGATTAAATCTCTGTTTGTGTTACATATGGAATTCGTTTTAATGCCAACCCAAAGAAATGCCAGCTTTCCGCCCCTGTGGTTAATATTCATTGTAGATTGACGCCGAGAATTAAAAATGGCCAAAGTAAATTGTGCTTACAAGCTAAATTGATCTGTAGCCACAGGTAATAAATTTGTTTTAGCTTGTAATGACAATTCCATATGCTCGGCGGCTCTAACAAGTTATTTGGTGACCCATTACAAATTAATTATGTATGATAAAAGTTATTGTTATGGAAGTTTTTTTGCCACTTTTTCCCCAAAGTGAAGTTTCGAAGCGGTAGAATATTATTCACGCCAGGCATATACTGTGTTATTAGTAAATGTGATATAAAATTACTCCAACTTTTGAATTTTTTGTCGCTTTCTTACATCTGACTTTAGAAAATTACATGGATAAATCATCCAGGAATAGCTTTACACTATATGATAGCGTTGTAATGTTAAGCGTAGCGTAGTAATGCCTAGCTTAATGTAATAGTGTCGTAGTGTAAATTAGTGCCTAGTGTAGTGTAATGGTAACCACGGTAATTTATTAATGTCTAGCGGAGTGTAACATGGTTCTTTAACGTACATGGTACGGGTAGTGGTATGTTTTGTTAATCGACTTCGACTAAGACTCAATTCGACTTTATTTTTTGTGTGTGTACCTCATGACATACACTACTACGAGAACCGATTTTGATTTTTTTTTTCATTCGAAAAAAGATTTTCCATAATAATTTTATATAAATATTGTGATCCCATTTATGTTAAGCGACATCTGACAGGTAATTTTTGAGTTATTCGCACATATCGATTTTAAAGTCGGTATTTTTCTTTTGTAATAAAAATATAGGTACAGAGACATTCAATACAATCGGAAGCAAAATATATTTTATGTCTTAGGTACGTATTTTAATCTTTTCATACCAAACTTATATTGTTCTTAATGGTAGATGTAAAGATCAAGATACATTACCGTTTGTTTTATAATGTACTAAAATGTTTACTGCGTGAGAGACCTCTAATAAGCACTTAAATTTGTTAAGTACACATAAATATCCCGTTGACATAACAATAAAAGTGCCAGATAGCGAATTGTGACCTTAGAGGACACATAAAGTGATTTATAAGTAGGTACGTATGTATTTACCGAGAATTTAACAACACATTTAAAATAAATTTAAGGATTTTTAAGTTTTCTTTTATTTTTATTTTTATTTTATTTTATTCTTTAAGGAAAACTTACAGCTAAGATTTACATATTATTAGATATGAAATACATTAACAGAAGGAAAGCCTATTACAAGTTTTCACGAATAGTAGGTGAAATGGGTAACAATTACATTACCTAATATTATGTAAATTGAACTGTCGGTAGTAACATAATGCAAGGAATAACGATTGCTAAGCTTAAGAGTTCATTTAACTTCATAAGATTCATATTCCAGGCTGGTTTAATGAAGAATACATAGGTGACATACTTAAATTTAAAAAACTAAAAGAGTACACTTATTATGTAAATTGTAAATATCTTGTAAAATAAATAGTAAGAAAAGTACATGCATGTTTTACTATTATTTTGAATTGCCAAAGAAGTTACATGTCATTTTTCGCTTTAATTGTGAAACATTGGTGTTAAAAATATCAATCTCACACTCTTTAGTAGCATTATTAAGTGATATACTTGCTCTTCTGAAGAAGGAGTTCCGTCTATATTTTGTGTTTGATGGATCGATAAAAAGAGGAGCTTGTACTCTGCTATTTAGCCGAGGAACTCTGAGTGTGACGCTATTTAATAGCTCTAAGGAATCTACAGAACCACTAAGGATTCTAAACAAATAAGCCAAGTCAGCTATTCGTCTACGCTCACTTAAGGGTAGTATATGGTGGATTCGACATTGTTCAAGGTACCCCGTCTTGCCATTTTTACTTCGATACTGTAAATACCGTAGGAATCGCTTTTGTACCTGCTCAATACGTGATATATATGTATCGTACATCGGATTCCACACTTGCGATGCGTATTCCAAGTGGCAGCGAACAAAAGTACAATAGAGAATTTTGATGGTTTTTATATTTTTAAATTCCGATGAGGAGCGAAGTACGAAGCCGAGTGCTCTGGATGCCTTACCAACTATGTCATTTATGTGTGTGTCAAACAGGAGCCGGGAGTCAAAAGTGATGCCTAAATCTTTTATAGAACTAACTCTGGTAAGAGAACTGCCATTAATTTTGTAGTCGAATATTAGGGGGTCTGGTTTCCGCGTGTAGGAACAAATATAGCATTTAGATATGTTTAAGTCTAATTTTGATTGCTTACAATAATTTTCGAATGAGTCAAGGTCTTTTTGTAGATTAATTGAATCCGCTACTGAATGAATTGTATGTAAGACTTTTACATCGTCCGCGAATAGTAAAATTTTTGAGTTACTAAAACATTTTGTGATGTCATTAATAAAGACAACAAATAAAAGTGGCCCCAGCAATGAACCCTGCGGAATACCAGATGGAATAGGCATTTTTGATGATGAATAACCGTTTAGGACAACAGTTAGGTTTCTATTCATTGTATAAGAACAGAACCATCGAAATAGATCCCCCCGTATCCCAGCAGCGTATAATTTACGCAAAAGTATTACATGGTCTATTCTGTCAAAACATTTCATGAAATCAGTATATACTATGTCAACTTGTGCTGGTTCTGACATATGCCTTGATATGTAATCACTACAAAGAATTAGATTTGAGGTCGTGGATCTATTTTTAAGGAAACCGTGCTGATTATCAGTCAAATAATGCTTAAGGCCAGAGTATAATTGCCTATGAACAATTTTTTCGAATATTTTTGCAAACAAAGAAAGTTTTGAAATAGGTCTGTAATGTTCAACTTGATTTTTTGCCCCCTTTTTATGTATGGGAGTAATAAACGCAGATTTCCATATCATTGGGACAATTCCTTCTCTTATAGATTTTTCATATAGTAATGAAAGAGGTAAAGTTAAACTTTTTGCACATTTGGCGATAAAGATGGCGGGTATGTTGTCAGGACCAGCAGATTTTTTAAGATCTATGTGTTTCAATAATTTAAAGACTTCGGCCCGATCCACATCGATGGTAAATATATTTATATTCGACATGCTTTCATTTGCGTTTTCATCCTCTTGAAAATGTAATGTACTAATATTATCGGAACTATTACTATTGAAGGTGGAGTGAAAGTATTGGGCAAACATATTACAAATCTCAGTTCCTTCACCAGAGGTGCGCTGACCATAACTCATGACAGATGGGTATGCATTAGTATGCTTCAAACTTTTGACGTAAGACCAAAATGCTTGAGGGTTTTTATGAATGTTACTCTCTGTGTTGGAAATATATGTTTTGTATAGTTGATCTTCCAAGTTTTTCGCACGGTCCCGTAATATAATGAAGGAGTTGTAGTCAGATCTATTTTTGTACTTCTTATATTTAGAGTGATATTTCTGCTTATCATGTAAAATGTGTAGTAACGCTGAGTTATACCATTGCGGATAATTATGGTTTAATTTTCCCTGTTTAATGGGTATATACTTAGTGCGTAACTCATAAAGTAGGCTATAAAAGAATTCCGTGGCGTCCTCGAGTGACCTGGAATTAAATTCGTAGTTCCAATCAGTTTTGTCTAAAGTATTTGAAATAGATTCATAGTTTCCTTTATTATATATAAATACATTGCGTGGAACCGTGCGAAGAGTGGTAAGCGGACCAAAGTTTGCATGTATCACTAGCGATTTATGGTTAGGGTCCTCTGGTACTAACGGATCCATACAATGAATGAGTGATAAATCAAAATTGGATAATACAAGATCTAATATTCGATTATTACAGTTCTCAAAGTAATTATATTGCGATAGATTACATACGTTTAATTTATCAATGAGATCAAATTGCGTGAGACCCTGAATATTTTCTGGATACAAAAAAGTGTTAATGTTAGTTTTTACCCAATGGATATTCGGCAAATTAAAGTCGCCAAGAACTATAAATTTGTCGGTAATCCGACTGAGTACATTGTCAACAAGTTTATCGGAAAAGTTGTTTAACTGGTCAGAAAAAGAATTACCCATATTTTGTTGACATAGATAGACTGTACAGATATGAATATGGAAAGGTACCTTGGAATTTGCATGATTAAGTGATAATGTTACCCAAACATCTTCGGCTGCGGAGCACCATTCCCCTTTCTCCTCAGCTACCAGTGTTCTACGTACGGCTATTAATACGCCACCTCCAAGCGTTTGATTGGTGTTTGTATAGTTCCTGTCGCGCCTCCATACCAAATATCGGTCATCAAAGATCTCACTGTCACTTATACCTTCTAAAAGCCACGTCTCCGTTAAACACACCACATCGTAACTATTCAGACAAAGGTTCCTTCGAAATGTACACGTTTTAGTCCTGAGACCCCTGACATTTTGATAGTAAAAAGTAATTACCGCCATTGCGAAACGTTAATCGTAGCATATAATCTAATATCACACTTAATAATAAGTAAAGAACAAAAGTAATAATGTAGCTAAAGTAATAATGTTTCTTTATACACTTAACGCATTTTCACGAGACTATATTGAATTATATTAAAAGCCAGCGCATGACAACCTATTTCTTATCCCATTATTCCTATTCTCAAGATTATCTGGCAGAAATCTCCATAATTGTGGCTTTTGTTATCTTGGAAATCTTCTATTCAAAAGGTTTTGTAAGTACGTCGTGAGTGGTAAACAAGAATAAGTTGAGCCGAAACAAAAATGAGTTAGGAACCCGCGTTTCACTTTCAAAGACCCTAATGATAGGGGTTCGAACAAGTAGATTATTATAGTCCTAACATTTGGATGCTTCGAAAAGCCAATACTTACTTGCGTAAACTTGTATCTCGGAGCGGTATTTCGATTCTAGACAGAAAATTCGGTAGGTATAAGTAATGTTCGTTCTTCAATATTTTGCTCAACTATTCTTTTGTAAGTTAGATTTGTATTTATTAAGGCTCCATTTAATACTTGTGACATTTCTTAGTATTATTAATACTTTTTGTCCCGTATGTCCATACAGTGTAAAACATTTTCATCTGAAGTATACCAAAATGTTATTATTAGATATTATTATTTTTTAAGATCATATACATATTTCCTTTTATTAACATAAAACAGGCAGTAAGTGCCAATGACACTGGCCGGAACTACAGCGACCTAGGTTTCGCACTGAAAATCAGTGACCGTTGGTTCGCTTTCGCGTCATCACGGTATAGGCTGAGTTCGGCCTTTTTATCGGTTCTCGCTGCGGTAGCTTTATGTCATTATTACATTACATGTAGGTAATAATGACATAAAGCTACCGCATATACATATTACATGTCACGAAGTTTTTGTGTAAACATAATCTCTAAACATAGTCTAATGTGTGTAAGTAGTTACTGCAGCGATTGTCTATGAAATAAATTTCTTTCTTTCTTTCTTTCAAAATGCTGTTTACAGACTTGTGAAAAAAATATAAAAATTCCTAATATAATAGTAATCTCGAAACATCTCGAATATGTATTAAATGGATTTCATAGTGTTCTCTGCGACCTAATATAAAATAAAATATATTGCGACTTCAAACCCCCTTACTTACCTTGAAAACCATAATTTCTGTAGTCCATTTTTTCGTTAAAGAGTACAAATTACATGATTACTCTTGTCACTTTTATTTAACTGCGTACTTTTTAAAATAACAGAAATATAACTTTAATCAAGTGCAAGTAAAACAATTTAAAAATAAACATAGTTGCATCAGATTTCTGAGAAAAAAATATCCGTAAACTACTTTTAATTCGTTTTAATTGAGGAATCTTAATTAAAGACATACCTACATATACCTACGTCTTAATATGGCAGGCAATTCAGCACACGACCCTGTGACTGCTAACGACTATGCGCGACTATTTTGTTTCAATTGACATTGTTTCCAAACCCGTTATTGCGGTACTTCGCTTCTCGAAAACTCGTAAACGAAACATTTACTTCACTTTATACTTCCAATAACGTTGCAAGTTAAACATTCGATGGAATTGTGCGCTGCAGTGAGCCATTAAAAGTCTGCATTATATAAATGTAGTTTAAACGTATGTGATAGTGCAGTGTTGCACAGTGTTAAGGTCTGTTCAAATATGCGCGGTATCCGCTGGCGCTGTTGTTAGCGGTATCTGAGTGGGTAACCGGTATTCCTAACCGGTATGGAATGTGCTTGACGGCTTGAGTTGATCCAGTGTGATCGACCTTCCGAGATTCCTTGAGCTCATCCAGCCAACTTTCGCGGAGGTGACGTAAAACCGTTGGCCTTGGTTGTTATCGATTGATAGCAGTCGTTAAGACATGTCGGAGACCTGCGGGCGAAATAAAGGCTTCCGATAGTTTGATTGACCTCTACCCCTTACAATCCGCACTAGAGCAGCGTATTGACGTATGTTTTAAGCCTGTACCTTTTAACAGTTGTTATTTTGAAAGCCTGGCATTTTTGTGTTAAGGCTGTTTCTACATATATGTAGAGTGTTCAAGACAGGTTTCTTCGGAAAGTTACATCATCACGGTGGTTCGCGTAACAAATGCCGTCTTGACTGTACGTGCAATTTTGCAGGCCGAGTGATAATTATGTTCGATAAAAAAAAATATCTCTCTACGGAGTGGACTCAGCATAAGGCTACTGCTTACCAACCCGAATACCGCTACCAACAGCGCTAATCTGAACAGCCCTTTAGGTGAAATAAAGATTGCTCAACTCATTACCTGTTCACTGAGAGCCACGTTTCTTCCCCAGAAAGATACTCCAGCGATTTGTGAATTTCGTTGGCAACTCGAGTAGATACTCGTATATCTATCAGAAAAGATAATGTCAAAACTCTTATCAATTTTGATCTTAAAATCTTTTTCGGTGCGTTGAATGTAGCCTCAAATAGATAGGTATGTTAACGGAAATGTGTGTAATCCGTCATTGTATACAATTCCTAGATGATATTGGACTAAGGTTCCCAACCCTCCCGGATTTCCCGGGAGACTCCGGTAATAATGGTTATCCTCCCGACCTACCGGAGAGCGTTAATTTCTCCGGTTTTTCTACAAATTAAATGCATCCGTCGCCCGCTCGTCGCCATTCACTCGCTTTACAGCTACACTACCACACCGCGCGCCGCCCCACTGCCGGTTTAAGCCTGTTTGTCTCGCTCGCCGTCGACGCTGTTGATTCGGCGATGTCTATCTCTGTCACGCACGTATGTACATACATGCAAGTTTTTCAGAACACCATTAAATTAATGGAATTCGACAGAGTAACAAGCACTGAAATTCATGATATAATGATTGATCTTAAAACAAAACTACAGAACAGACAAGCTGACCAATTTTATGGTAAACATTTTGATCAACTCCAAAAAAATAATATCCAAACTTAATTCAATAATTTTTTGCCGGGATGCTTGACATATTTACAAAAATGGTATAACTTTGAAGATTTGGAATACCAAGCAATGAAAATTTTATCTTTAAAAGAACCCATCACTTGGACTGGCATTACTAGACTCCACGAGTTATTAAATATTGACTTAGATAATGACAAATTGTACGATGAGGTTGGACTTTTGCGTGAGATGCAACCACATCTTGTTGAAGAAAATCGAGTGGATTTACGCTGGGTTGACTTCTTTAAGAAAACTAAAGACAGAAATTCTTGTTCTGAATTGAAAAAAAATGGTCGCATTTGTTCTTTCAATTCCTGTCTCTAATGCTTCATGCGAGCGCGTATTTAGCATGATGGAGCAAGTATGGAGCAAGGAAAGAAACAGAATGAATATTTCTTTAGTAAAAGCAGAGTTACAAGTTCTCACTAACTTCGATTTTACATGTAAAAAAATTTATGATTTTGTGATGAAAAACCGACGAATATTAGATGCTGCCCGGAATCAAAATAAATATGATATTTAAAAATTAATCAAAGGCTTTCTTTCAACTCCCAAATTTTCTTAAATACAAATAAGTACAATTCTCCCGGGTTGGTCCTTTCGAGAGTTGGCAACCCTATATTGGACACATTTCCTAAATAGCAATCGGAAATATAAAACATTTAAGATTTTAAAGGGTACGCGGGATAGATAATATGAAGATATTATATTTTACGGTATGATTGTTACCAGATTGTCTCACCGAGTGCCTTAAAAAATATTATTTTGTAAAACAATGAATACTCATTTCCATTACTACTCAGTCAAATTCTTCAAGATAGGTCGAATTGGTTACAGAACAAAATTAGTATTGGAGTAAATTCTATGTTAGGTCTAGGTTTTATACAATAATGTGTTTGTCTGCTTACTTTATTATTTTATCATCTAATAGTGTCATTCTGTTTGTAGCTGTCATGCGGTTGTAATACTTTCTGTGCAATGTGTGAACTATGAAATAAAAGTGTTTTAGTTCAATTAACTCCAGAAGTCTTGTTTATTATCCTGATGTCAATAATTACCCTACTCCACGTAGTTGTATGCCCTACCCCAAGAGTGTTTAATAGAACCCGGAGGCGCGGAGGGAGGGCAGCCCCCGCTCGCTGTAACAAAACGCAGAACGCAAACGCAAACGTGGGTGTCTGTGCTTTGTTACGCAAGGGCGAAGGGGCTGCACCTTCCGCAGCGCCGGAGACGTCACGGTTCGAAATTATGCCCTATATTCTGCGTTTTTACGATTTGGCCAAACGTGGATGACCAAATCGTGAAACGTAGACGATTTAACGGTCTGGCCAAACTGAGTTGCCCATTTCATGAAATGCGACCATTTGAAGTGAACAAATCTACGATGTGTCCACGACATATACATTTCCTAATACGATATAGGAATTGTATACAATTCCTATAAAGTTCCTAAATTTCATACATTTCCGGTAACAGATAGGTACACAAATAATATCGACACCAAAAAAGTTTACCCTGTAAAACATTCTGACACAGAAAAAAATACAGTCCAATTGAGAACCTCTTCCTTTTTTGAAGTCGGATAAATGCCTTAATGAACATGTTAAACCCCCTGCAATATTGCGTCAGTTCGAAATCCATCATAAACACGCCATTTTACAAGCTGTCGTTTTAAGGCGCCTTGTTTCAGTCAATTTTCTTATTTTTTTTTCATGAAGCTAAACGAACAAAACATTAGCAACGTCATGAAAATTCCGATACAGACTTGGAGCCATTCTTAACTTTTATAGATCGAGTAACGACGATAGTGCGATACAAGACAGCAGTTGATATCCATTGCAGTGCCATCGGCGTTCACTAACAGATATGCCATTTTGACTCACTGCAGAACTGCAGTAAAAGCTTACTAAACGATAATGTCTCAAACATTAGAACGGTCGATAGCAAAATACTGCAGCACCTAAATTTTTTTAAGTGGTCTTGAAAGCATTGAAGACTTTACAACACCCATATTATTATTCGGTTCTTCTTGTTTAAGACTAGTTTTAGGTGCTTTAGTGTTTAGTTTTTTTTTAGGTTTAGGTGCTTTCAATGCTGTTTACGTTTACTTCACATCTCTCATCCCTCTGTCGTCATTTAAGACTTTTCTATGTGTCTAGCTGTCTACGTCTGTGTTTTAGGGCATTTCTTGGTGGTCATTCTGAGTTGTCATACTGATATGACCAGTGAGAATTTTATAGGTATCATAGCAGGGTTCTTGTGACAGGTATTAAATTAATCCCTTGTCATTTAAAAACTCCTGTAAGTCTTTTTTAGCCATTCCAAAAACCACTCTAACATTGAGTATTTACCACTTGCTCCAATACTATTCTGATAGCAATAGTATGGTAACATTAAAAATGCATATAAATTCCAAGTATATTAAAATACTGTTGGAGATAGTAAACAATTTCGTGCAGACGTTCCTAGCCAGAGATGAACCTCCCTAGACACATCATGCAATACTTTACTTACATCATAAAATAAATAAAACGAGACCCGCCTAGCAGGACGTTAAATTTATATGAAGAAATTGTTTTCTACAGCACAATACAAAGCCATTTTCTTTGTAATATTTAGCGATCAGTAGGGAAATGCTGTTTGAGATGTACCTTATTTGTAATTCAGACAGAAAAAAATATGTTTTTTCTTCTGTAAATGAAACAGCGAATACCGAGTTGATATTTTAATAGCATTTTTTTATTTGCCAGTGTCATTTTGAAAATGTATAAAATATATGTACATATGTGTACAAGCAATATAAAAGTACAATAGACAACCGTAACTTTAAATGAGTTCCTATTAAAACAAGAAGAAATTCTGCCAGCTAAGTTTCCACGCCGAAACTTAACTGAGACGTAAAATGTACTGTTAAAATAAGCCATTGAAGTCTGGTCAACGTATAAACCAGCAATTTATAACCTACTGAAGTGCAATCGAAGTGTTTCGAGCAAAAATAAAGTCGCGCTCTTCCGTCTTTTGGAACTTTATATTTCTTTATATGTTTTGCTTGACTTTGCTGATGCTTTATCAAGAATAATCAAAATATACCCAGTTTTTCACTATTTTACTTAATTTGCTGATAATTATAATTTAAGTGTTTGGGATAATGTAAGAACGATGAAATCCCTAGACCTAGAGGATCGAAATTTACCGACATAGCTCTGCGATTTGGCCTACAGAAGTGGCAATGATCAGTGCCTCTATTATGAGTTGTTGTAGTAAACGTAAAGGACGTTAACGTTTAGAATTTGTATGAGAATTGTAGTTCAGTATCGTAACCGCTAGAGGCGCTGTACGGATTCTCATACAAATTCTAAACGATAGACGCTAGCGTGTATAGTAAACTATAGTATTAAAAACTCATAATAGAGGCACTGGCCATTTGTAGAAAAGCCATCGAAAATTAGCACATGACGTTAGCTAACCAGGTGGACGGATGACCTGAAAAAGACTGCGGGAAGTCCAGGTGTGGACTTCAAAATGCTGAGAAATACCACTATCGGCCACTTGGTCATTGCTTCGGACGTCGATATCCCCAAAGACATCAACAACGCATGTGATGAGTGAATTGGCGCCCCTACGACACTAACCGAAAAACGCCTAAAATACATGTTTCGTTCAGAAAAGTAATAATAAATTTAGATCAGACTGCGTAACTATCCTCTAACGTAAATATCCTCTTAGACCGTGTATAATAAATAATTAATTAATAGCTTTATATAAGTTTCATATAACCAACAAATAACCAAGAGGTATTCTCCTAACTATTCAATATATTTATAGGTAAAGATTTTGTAATAACCCTAGCAAAACTTTGCAAAACGGATGATACAAATATGCTGTGCAAATATGAATGTTATGCCCGTATCTTTTGAATGTAATCTGCATACTTTCGTATGTTACAATACGGTTAGTGTCCTACCACTTTAACATAACTGCAATAGAAATAATTCACCACATGCACTAGGTGCTGACGGAAGTAATATCTTCAACTTGCATTAAAAACAGCCGGTTACAACTAAAGACATACAGACTATAGGTAAGTCTAGAAATTAATGTTGCAAACTTTGTTTGAATTTGTGCACAATGAGTCTTGTAATAAGTATCTCGGAAGGATTATGAGGAATGAAAAGTTAAAGTTAATTTATACGTTATCCTTTCTGGATTTTAAAAATTACTTCTGTCGTCTTTAAGTTCTACATTTGCCGTAGTTACTATTAAATAGTACCATACTAAACATAGTTCGTCGACTTATTTTTAAAACGAGTGTAACTATATTTGAATTTTGATTATGTTCTGCTTGAGTATCTACTATCTGTAGTGATTCTAATGAAATTTTGTGTGAAAAATCGATCTAGATAGGTTTCATTTTCAGAAACTATACATACTTAATTGGAAAACTATACTTTGTGTTCAAGATTTACTTTCCTCGCTTACTTCCTTACTTTTCATAGACTTCCTTACAATATTTTCCAATAACCCAACGTAAGTTTAAGAATTTAAATTATTCCAGGCATTCTACACTTTAACACTAACCACGGAACATTCACTATCAGAATAATATGTTACAAGTTGGAGCGGTGCCATATTGTTTTCAAAAATGACCGGCCGCGACAGGCGTTACTTGGTCTAGCTCCAAGAACTGTGTTAGCTGCCCGCTGTGTGCCAGGATGCTATTGTTTGTGATATCGCTGATTTTTATTTAGAATTTGTAGCAAACGAGTACACTTCGTTTATGCATCAATGAGGGATACTTATAATTATTTTTGAAAACCAAAATATGTTAAGGCTGATAGTAATTGGAATCAGGGTAAGGATATTATATGTATAAATGCAATTGAATCCAAAAAATTATGAAAAATTTAATAGCCCTTTATATCATATTAATAGTAGATTGTATAACAAGGGAGCAAAGTAATATTTTTACGGAGAGGGCGCTTTTTTGAATCCAGAGCGAAGTGAGGGATTCTAAAGTAGAATGCTGAACGTGGCGAGGGATTCAAAGTACATCGCCCGAGTCAAAAATATTTGCTCCCGAATGATACACTCTCCTTTTCATCCCCCCCTATGAGAAAATAAAAGGCGCCTCAAATTCAGGAATTATACTTTCACAGTCACTTAAAGAACTTATTTTTCAAAACAAAACCATGAATTTCTAAAAATCCAAACTTAATTTAAAAAGTGCGCGGAAAAGATAATTGCGGCGCACTTATTTCAATAAAAAGGAGTAAAAACTCATTACTGCCCGCCAAAAGTTTCTAACATCAACTTTGGGCGCACTTAAAGGCGAACCAAGTCATCCTTTTCGAATAGGTGGGATGAAAAATACTTTTTCTGTTTCATAAAATCTACATATATGTTTTTTTTGTTCTAATCTACATATTATATGTTATACAATAACCAGTGTATTTCGAATTTTGAAGTAATTATCGGTACCGCGACGCGACCGTAAAATTCCCATTTATTCCGTTCCATTTTAATCTGGTAAAGAAATACCTGTTACCTGATCTCGTGCTGATAATAATTCCGAGAATCCTGAAATATCCGAGTTATGTAGAGTAAAATGCAATCAACATAAATAATTCCGAAATAGGCTCGGCTTTATAATTCAAGGTGTAGTCACAGTGAAACAATAAACAGTAGGCCAATAGGTACTTGACGGAAGCCAATATTTCACTATGCAATAAAGCCAATACAGTCTTTTCCTACATGTAGTTCACCCTGGGGAGGTACTACTCTCTTCACGGTACCTCGAACCATTTACTTCGTTTTTCCATTGAGTTCCGGTCAGAAAATTGTGTACCTATAGTAGAAACACATCCGTGACAACACTGGAATGAGAAAGTGGACTACTACTAATGAAAACTAACAGGAATATTTATCACTATCGGTCCTTTTCCCTTTCCTTTAAAATACCTACTAACTTAACTGACCGGTGTCATGAGCGGCAGCAGAATGATAGTGCTACATACCCCCTTACTGTCTTTATTTTATAGAAGGAATACAAAACGATATAATAATAAAGTCTGTTTATAATAGGTATTCGAACGGTCAGCGCTTTGGATTCTATCTCCCCCCGCGCGCCCTTGGTTATTGACCTGTTGACGTCTTCTTTACCTACGACATTTAGTTCTATTAGATGTGGTATTGAAAAAATGCTTAATAAAATCCAAGTTTACTCGAAATTCTTCTATGGACGAGAATTCAAAATTTTCGCCAACAAACGCTTCTCGCTCAATCCTCGAGAACTAGTTAGTTAGCCTATAAAAAACATAACACATGTTCGTGACGTCATTGATTTTCGGTCGCGAATAAAATGGCAAGCGGCCAGATTTCGTTATTCGTACCCAAAACAGCGATTTCTAGTGTGAACGATCCCTTATTATAGTTTTATAAAACGTTATTTAATATATTGGAGGACAAGTGTAATTAAAGGTGACTTCCTCAACTCGTCAATTAGTATAATTGGCACATAAATCATTTTAAATCTATAACCTATCTATAGCCATTCTTGAGCGTAGTATCATATTATGCTTATCAAAAAATTGCATTACCATGGGAACATGAAGAATATTGAGTCTGCACAGTAGTAGGAAGTACTTTTAATTTAGCTTGCAAGCTTTTAAAAAAACTACATATTAACTGATTTATGTCGGTACCAACGTAACCCATATTATACTCGTACTCGTAATCTAAAATTATACCTAAGTGGAAAAGTTACTCTGTCTGTCCGTCTGCTACCTTAATGCTTAAGCCAGTGGCCCGTTTTAGATTGAAATATAGTTAGAGGCCCCTGAGAGAAAAAGATAGTTTTCATCCCGATACTAGGTTTCCTTGGGAAAAATTTAACAATTACTAACTTGTTATTTTCTGATTCCCAAGCGAAGCATAAACTAGTTTACTGATATTTTTTTGTTTCCGTTATAAAAAAAAATTGAAAACTTCATAAAATAAAAAGTTTTCTGCGATAGTAATGCCACAAGTAACCTAGTTTCGTTGAATGGGCCGAGAACAAACGTCAGTTACACAAACGTGGCAGCTGTGCGATAAAAATGGAACGCGTTGAAAAGTTCGATGGAGGAGTTGTAGGTTATGGCTAGCGATTGAACTACGACTTTGTATACTTTGTTGCCGGAGATGGGCAAATATGGCAGAAATGGGTAAAATGTAATTACGAAATACGAACAGGGCCTTGCCCGCCCGCTTGTGGCCCTGAATAGGAATACCTACATCTTAAGGCATGAAAATAACCCCACCAAGAATTCTCTAAGTACATTTTGTGGGAAGACACTCGCAGCAGCGTTTTCATGTCTCCACTACTACTGTTTTACTTGTCTATGTTTGTCAACAACAATCCATTACTGGGTTACCCATGCTTTGCTTTGGTATGGTACTAAATTAAATCTAGTACTAAAATAAATAGTAAACCTGTATGTAATAATTTATTTATTTTAGTACTAGATTTAATTTAGTCTGATAACACCTGAGAAGGTCTTATTTCTAAGTAAGCATATTTGTAATAGATTATGTTTCGGTATAAAATATATCTAAATAATAAGAATTGATACAAAATAAATAAGAAATGTGTTATTACGTCAATAATAATTTATTCAATTAATATGAAATCTAAAACTATTTTTGCAGTATTATTGACTTAACTTGATCCTATAATTTTTCTTCAAAAGTAGCCATAGAATATAATAGTTCGAATCTCAGTGGACTGAGTTACGCTAACGAAATATATTTTCAAATACAACAAATTCTTTTGCGTGTGTTTCCAAACTACCCAACATCAAACCTTTTTCAGAAATCGTGAAGTGAAAGCAATAAAAGTCAAATTACTGTAGGACCTGTGCTTCACCAAGGCACGGCGAAGTTTTGGGTGCGGAAGTTACAAATTGAATAACATTACCGATATGTCCTACCGCGAGCGGATAGATACTTACATCACTTCATATTATGAATTAGGTAGGTATGGGGGAAAAAGCATATCCGATGAATTTTTATTCAAGTGTTCACAGTCGAATGCTGTAAACCGAAACGCTATTCTTAAGCACTTTTTTGGCGCTTGACTTTTGTCTCTTCATTTTGAATGCAAAAATATGTTCAACATTCATTTATTCCTTGCCCCATTTTCGACTGGTTTATAATAATGGCTGCTATTAAATATTGAAATACTTTTTATCATTAATAAGATTTTCACTCACATAGACAATTTATTCAACCCAGATTAACACAACTGTTACAATAAAACTTAATACCTTACGTAAATAATATTTCATGGCGTTCGAAATAACAACCCTTTCCTAAAAGTAATAAAAGTCAAATTTGTGTTTGAGTTACAAACTTTGGGGTTCGTGAGTTACAAATTGAATAACATTATGGGCAACGTTTGCCCTTTCACGCGAATATCCATATGGTAATTCAGTAGGGATGTCTGTATTTAATCGATATTTTTATGATCGTCATAAGGTTTTTGACTGAATTGAGCCCTAGAATACTGACCCCAATTATCATTGCGATTTTGTTATTGTATTAGTGAATTCTCGATTTACGATAAGAGACATACTGACAATTTCTAAATTAGGAATGTCACAGTCTAATGTTAAAATTTAAGAGATCATGAATTATGTTCCTAATTCTCGTTTATTACTATAGTCTAATATTAACACATTCTGTGCTCCTCACTCGGATCCGAGTGGAGCGGGGCCATAAGTAACGGTGCCGCCCACTCGGATCCGTGCAAGCGTCCCATTCATTTTGTTTTGGCTAGTAACGCACCGGCATTCGAAGCGATTCACGTTGTTTTGCGCGGCCACTCTGGCAATATACGACGTTTGATTTTTATAATTGTAGATTTTAATTAAGTATTATGTTTTTTTTTGTTTGATTTTTATAATTGTAGATTTTAATGCTTCTTTGCATAGATTGATTTATATATATTTCTAAATAAATAATTCTCCAGATGCATAATTGTTTTATTTAAGTACTTACTGTTTTTTTAAGTCACCACATGATGACATTTTAGTTAATAAACAATTGCCATCCCTAGCACTCGGATCCGAGTGTTCGGCACCCGACGTGCTGCATGCCGACCACTCGGATCCGAAAAATGTATTTTTTTATAAAAATAATAATAATAATAATATACATTCATACATATTTTCAAACATTCATATTTACTTAATCAAAATTCACCATAAAAAGTTATGGCATACGGCTATTACTTTGTACCCATTGTTTAAGCAATCAATGTGTTAAAAAAAATATATAAGAAAGCATAACCATTAAACACCTTAATCGCCAAGTGATTCCTAAGTCATTTATATGCGATTTTTAGTATTTGTATGTTATCAAGCTAGATGGAACATTTAGTCTGAAGTGATCAAAAAAGGATAGGGTAAAACCCGAATAGTCGCCCCACTTTTGTTTAAAGCTCTGTAATAAAAAAAAAAAGTTTTAATGTTAAACTCAGAGAGTATATTGAAACATTGGTTATTAATCTTCTATACTAGCCGGGTCTTTTCATTGTAAATGGTATTAGTTTTGAATAAATCATGTTTTACTAAACCTCTTAAAAGAGGGATGCAAGCCTACTGTGGCGGATGCTTCAGGGGATACCTACTTGCCTCAGATTTTTTCAAATAGAAACAAACTTGTATTAAATTAAGTAATGAGTCTTTACTATTTACTACAACTATTTTTAACAAAGATAGGGGAATTTTAGATAAAAATTATAAAATTACCACAAAAATAAACTTCATACAGGTTGGTACTTGGTATTTAAATAAAAAAACTTAATTTTGTATTTTTTAGGATTGAACTATATTGAGTGTTCTAAAGAATAATATCAAGCGAAATCCCACAGACATAGCACGCCTAGGGATGCCCGAATCACCCCCATGTTATTCAAAGTTATGAATTTTCCATGAATTTTCCACTTAAAATATCTAGCTAACTACAACCCACTAATGGTCCACTACTGAGCACGGGTCTATCCTCATTACTGAGGAAGCCTAGAGCATACTCCACCACGCTGCTCCAATGTGAATTGGTGGAGGGGTTAGAGGCCAACCCAGTTTCGAAAGTTTTCAAGCCGCCCGAAGGCCTCCGACATGGCTTAACGACTGCTATCAATCGATAACAACCGGGACCGACGGCTTTACGTGCTCTCCAAAGCGCTCAAGAAATTTTTGCCACTAACGGTGACCCATCCGACTACTGACCGCGCCCGCTATTGCTTAACTTTGTCGATCGCTTAGGATCGACGCAAGCCGCCGGGCTATGAGCGCTTCCAAAAAAGATAAAGCTTAAAAATATCTAAATAAACTTATTCACCCTATACAGTAATCAACTCAGGTATAGTAGTACTCAATCAGTAGCATTGGTATAAGCTTCGATTAATTTAAGTAAATTTTAAGTTTTCATTTATTATTAAGATCATTTACTAAGGGCAACTATCCGCAAAAAAAATACCACTAATACTTTCAATAAGTCATATATCATCATAGTGCATTTGAAACTGAGGCAAGTATCCCTTCGAGGCGACCATCCGGGTTTTACCCCATGTTCAGGATAATTATGTTATAGTAGAAACGCGCTAGCTATGCGTTCCTGAAGTCTGTCAATTCATCATGACTAGTGATGTACAATAAAGAGGCTTTGGGCAAAACGTCACACTCGGAAAACGTCCCATGGGACGTTTCGCTCCCGTAATTTTTTGACTGGGTCGATTGGTCCCAGAAATTCTAAATTAAATTATATAGTCGGCAGAAAAATCTACATACGTGTGTAAGATATTTTCACTATAAATATTAAGGTTAGCTTCTATTTGATAATAAAAAGAAATTGAAATACAGTACTTAATATAAATTATTTTTAAATAATTATACAATGACTAATACAAATGCCATAATATCTGTTTTAATTAGAATTTAGCTTTTAGCTTTAAAAAATTAAATTAAATCAAAGGACAAAAACGTCCCGTGGGACGTTTTCAGAGTGGGACGTTTTGCCCAAAGCCTCATTATGTCTCATCACTACAAAAACAAAAAGTTGATATGACATGAATATAACCTTGAACGAGCGCCGTTTGACGTGGTTTTCTTTTAAAAGGTATTTGTTTTTATATTTGTTATTTAAGTAATTGTAATACTTTTAGCCCAAGATTAATACGACTATTGTAAGTTGGCATAATTATTCGATTTAATGTTTGATTTCAATGTTATCACTCGTTAATAAGGCAATTAAAAGATATTAAAAAATTGACAATTAATTTGTACGCCAGTTCAAAGTTACATCGCCCAGTCGAATGACAGACTTCAGGAACGCATAGCTAGCGCGTTTCTACTATAATTAAAAGAATAGGTACTGTCCGAATTTTTTCTAATCTACATAGGACCAATAGGACTACCTAAGCATAGCAAGAATGATTTCACATTCATGCTAAAATCTTTCGTTTGATATTAGGTATATATAATATACCTATGTATAGTATACGAATGTGGTTAACATAATTATGAAATTCATGAACAACCAACAATCAGAGCATTCCCAACAGGATTTACCCCAGAACAATGTATGTATGCAGTTAGCACCGAGTTGGAAATGGACTCAATCAAACTTCAAGTGCACTTATCCCTATAATTATAGTATACACTTATAGGTACCTAATTCAAAACATTAACTACAATAAAATCAGCTACAATTCTTTTTGTAAAGTAATTTATTTACTGCTTACTATTGCCCGCGTTTTATAGTCTTTTTTTTCTAATTTTCCGCTATAAGGGATGAACTAAAAATTAAGCGACAGGTTTATTTATTCAGCAAACTTCGAAAATAATGCTCAATTTCTTAAATCGACCGAAATACGTGCTTTGGTTGATACAGTTGCTTCCGAATCTGTCTCTATCTATTTATTCGCTCATCGGTGTCGGTTAGTGGTGATATGCGATATCGTCTTATTTATTGAAAGTTCCATACTCGAATGCCGCCAACTAGTTTTTGTATGTTATACAACTTAAATGACCCTCGTATTACTAGATTGTCCTGTTCATGCCTCCGCAATCCCATGAATCGATATTTGGCCATAACGACCTCACGCAGTGTTTCCAGTTGACTATACCTATCCTACCAAGGGTATAACGGACAAGGATATGGATAATGTAAAGCAAGAACAAACACCAAACATTTTAAGGCACAGTAACCTGGTCACCAGAGATTTAATTTTTAAATTTTCATTTTAAACTAGTTTTTAATTTAATTAATAGTCGTTAGTTTATAAAATGTATAAAATAACGAATAATTGTTACTAAATCTTGTTAATGTATAAAATTATTGGAAATACGAAAAGCACTTCCGAAGCGATGCGAGGATTTTTAGCGGCTTTAAGCTTTAAGCTATGAATATACCTACATATTCACAAAACATATTTAACGAATACATTGTGCTTAGTACAATATTATTATTAGATTACGTTGGTATATTTTCATAAAAGAGTTGGATAGCTAAATCTTATTTTCGCAACTTTATTCCTAGGATTAAGTACGTTTTATCACTTTAGATGCCGTCGTAAATCTGCCACCCACGCTGCTCACTACGAATCCCCCACGCCTATATTGAAAGGAGATTACGTTATCTTTTATTTGCTTTTGTGAAGAACTAGGTTAAGTAATTCTTTCGTTTCGTCCATTACGACTTTTGCTGTGGACTCGGTTTATATGCCCTTGTTATGTTTGTTAGTAGCGATTGATAGTCGATTTCTGGGTGAGTTCGGTTTTGCTGAAATAACCTGTCTACGAGTCATTGGGCATCACTCACGCCTGTATAAAAATAGTGAATTTACGTAATTCCTTACAAAAACCGGAATAAATAATCTGCTTAATTCATTAATAAACAAAATAAACGCAAACGTGTGTGTGTGCACGCGGCTGGCATTGGACAACATAAATAAAACATCACTAATATTACAGAGACCATACATTTATGTGCCACATAAACGTCTGCCCCGGTCAATCGAACCAGGAATCTGTAGATTCACAGGCTGGGCCTCTACCAAATAAGCCACAGGGTCGTCAACTGACAGAAAACTTATGGCATCTGTCAATCTGCATTTGTTCACTATTTGGTCAAATCAAAACTGAATAACGTCAAAGCTTAATAACGTATTCACTTGTTTCAGATAAACTAAGAAATTTAATCTTGAGTTTTACAAAAGAATTTGTCCAGGGAATCTATTAAAGTAGTACGAGTAGTTCGTAATACACAGCCAAACTTTACAAAGGTGAACTTTCACAAAGGCATAATAGGAGAATATAGCGAAATAGTGAGATTTAACTAAAATGTCTTCGGGGAAATAAAGCCTAAAATTCGCAAACGTTATTCGAGATGTATTTATTAAAAGCGGGTCAAACCTGAAGTTGGGCTTTTAGAGAGCCTTAATAGCCACGATTCTCGGGAGATGCGTTTGTAAAGTTCGGGGTAACGCAGGTAAAACGTAATTGGTCTCAAGGGTTCAATGAATTGATGATTCACGACTTACCAGACTATAAAGTTTAAAAGGTCTGTGTTATTCAATTTTTTCCCAAATTTTATTCTGTACTTAAGAACTCTTTTCATGTAAATGGGATGTTTTTTTTTTCTTCCTTTAGCTGCTTCTTTAGTCATAAATCTGAAACCGCCAGTAGAAGTTTTATCTCTTTAAATAGGAATAATTACCAATTTTTAACATCATAATGAGCATCAGTGAATGAATGAGTGCTACTAAAGTTTCTCAATATGGAACAAATTAATTTAACTATTGCGTGCCTTTTACATAAACTTACACCTTACTTTTTGCAGACCTATGTTAAGTTTTGAAATAAGATTATTAATAAAATTAACTTTAAATACTAAATCATCAATAATCAATGTCAATGTCTGCAGTACCAATAACAACTTTCAAAGGCATAATTTTGTAAACAATTAATTTAATAAAGTGAGTAGAGAGCTTTAACATTGAGGTAGTTGGTCGACGGGCAAACTTAAAATAATTTAATTACAAAATATTTCCTACCAACAAAAAATAGGTAATAACTACTGAAAATTATAAACATTTATATTTTCACCAAATTAATTATTCGCAACTGAATTATATTCGAACACAATTTCATAAATTAGGCAGCTTTTGCGCAAAATTAATTTATTTTCATTTCAAAAGCTTTCGGTCGCGGTTAAGCAACTGGCAAAAACATGCGGCGAACTTCACACATTTTGCATTTAAGTTTTTTAATTTACGTTTACGTCCCGACGCCAGCTTTTCCGATTTTCATAAATGTAGTACGTCGATGAAACTATAAACCACATGAAACGAATTAGTTAATCAATTCTGTGAAATAAGTTCAGCGATATTTATTTTTAGTAAAATTTTTATAACCGAATTTAATAGTCACAACAATATTCTATTTTTGTAATGCGCAAGTTACCTGGCAGCTATCAAAATAACTAATGGGGATTTCTCCTCTACTATAATACATTATATACATATAAACATGATAATACATGATAGATCTAATATAGATAATTCATGAGTGGCTAAAATTATTGGAAAAATGTTACTAAAATAGCAAAACTCTTGCACATTTACTGGGAATAATTTTCTTACTAATCAGTAGTTTAACGTATCTTTAAATAATATTTATATTTAACATTGCTTCTTGATTCCTTTGCTCATTATGGTCATGCCATTCACAATCAGTTATATTTTGAACGTCTTCAAAACTCAAGAAAGTTACTTATTTAAATTTATTTTTCAGAAATAATTAAATCCAGTTTTTCCATCCCCCCACAAATTGAGTTTTTGAGTAAAAGTTAGCTTTGAAATATAGTGGTAGAATAAAGTTTATTTGTGTTACTTACGTAAAGTTGTCTTTAATTTCTGTATTCACCACCAAATCATCTAAATAATTATTAACGTTGCACTTGAGTACCTATGCTGTTCAGGTACCTACCTACTTTCATTCCATTTGCATAATAGTTTGAACGAGCGTTGCCCTGCCTTTGAAAGTCATTTAAATATCTTAGTATTAAACTGAAACGCTGTCATAATATCGCCCTAACCCCAGTTGTCTCACTAATTGAAGCGAGCGACTGCGAATATATTATGTATTCCGAATAAACCTGTGAGAGAGCTAACACTAGACATCTAGTTTATTTCTGCAGGTACACCAAGCTAGGTTGTAGGTTTCAGCCGTATCTACCACCCTTTTGCTTGATTCAACCGTCAAACAACTTGTTTATGTTTTCTTTCTTTACTTTCCTCCATTCTCAGCAGACAATTCATGAGTAAGGCCTTTGGTTTAGGGTTTACTTGCGTGTATATAAAGGCCCCCAACTATTAATTTTTAAATATATTTGCCATGTACAACAGACAGAGATCAATTACAGTTTTATTATATGTATAAAAATATATAGAATAGAAGAATGATATAGATAGTAACAGTCTAAGTACTTCAAAATCAATGTATATACATATATTTTTATCACAAACAAGATCATAACCATCTGTTACCGTTTACTACGTGACGGTGAAACAAGACAGTTAAAGGTCGTGACCGCTTAAAGGTTACTGCTATATTCGATAATATTGTTATTGCCAATAACATTAACATTCCGTAAGTGAATTTGGCTTGTACAAGTCATAAAATAGAATTAAAGTGCATTTTAGATTATCCTTAGACGCTTTTTAAATTATTAAATGTACGTTCTACAAACTCTTCTTTTCGAGATAAAATAAAGATAAGAAAAGTAACAAGAGAATATACTGGCGGCCTGTTGATTTGCATATACCTACTAGATTTGAGAGGTATGATTGACATTTGACGATCCGAATGGTAGAAATGGTTATCACGCCGGATCACTGTTCCGAGGGTCCTGGGTTCGATTCCCAGCGAGGCGGAAATTTTGAATGATGAGTTTAAATTTCCGTTATGGGTCTGGGTGTGTGTCCTTGTCTTGTGTGTTGTCCATGACACCCACGACACAGGGAATCCTAGAGTGGAGCTTTGAGTGTGTAGCGTTATTATTTATTAATTTACATAGTACTTATATTGACAGTGTTCCTTTCTTCTCTCTTCCTTCTAGACGGCAACGCATGAGTGATACCTTTAGTGCTATTGATGTCCATAGGCAACTGTGGCCCTTACCACAGGTCTTCTGCTTGTCTTCTCTCCTGCTGAAAGTATTTCACGCTTCCTTTTACACGAGCAATTGATGTTCCTTTGTTTTGTTACCATTTTACTAATCGTCTGATTGTTAGCTTATATAACTCTTAAAAATATAGGAACTAGCTAATCTGATATCAAAATTTGACTTGTCTAGTGTTTTATTAACGTCTATTAATTGTTTTGTGTTTTTTGGGGTTTTACTTCTTCTATTACATTAACCAAACTCACATGATCTTCAAAACTCAATGAGACATGCAAATCTGAACGAAAGCAATTTGTAAACCGTGAGAAAGAACGAAAGAGAGGTCGTATGAAATAATACCTACATACATTTGCGTTAACTTTGAAACGAATAAATTTCATTTCGTAAGCAATCAAGTTGCATCATACATACACAATGTAATTGTGAAGAGAATGTGCTTTCTTCAAGAAAAAATTAAATTATAATTTCATGAGGACCTTTACGGCCCCTTTTAATCTAACTCGACAGTGGTGCCTCGGAGAACTTTCGATACCACGCCCGTCGAAAATTCAAATTTCCTGAGGGATCGGCCCAAAATTATACTTACTCGAGTTTTTTAATCATCTCCTTCATATCTATACAACATCTTGTGCATAATCGAGATTGCGCGATATGCTCAACTTTGACTCTCCCCTTTTTAATACGTATCACCATAAGAAAACATTTTATTTTATAAGGTATGAAGAAAAGTAGATAGATTTGATGAAAATTTACTTCTTATTGCTAGCGCACCTTTTCACCGGAAAAATTGGACAATTAAATGACCCTTTTAAACATGGACCAACAAGAGACTTATTACGCATATTATATAAAAATATTTTTGTTGCAGTCAAGCTGTTAAGTAGGAAATAACAATCGTCGTCAATTTTGCGTAAAAAATGTCTCCCAAACGGATCAACCAATTATGAAACGCTTTGCTAGTTAACTTATGAAACATCATATATGTTTGCTCGCAGATTTGACAGTTGTAGTTTCCGTGATAGCAATATTGTAAGAATGGTAGGTTCAGGCGTTATCAGTTACAGCTCTTATTCAAAGCTCCCAAGTGATCGTAATGATTTTTATTTAAAACTTTCCTGGGTTCCCTATATTTCTAGGTGATCGTATTTGATGCGATATGCCATCAAACCACAGCATTTCTCGTATATTCCGCATTAACATTTAGCGTAACGACAACTTGGCGTCATAACATTACATGTATGTACATTGAAGCAAATTACGTTATATCTCGCGATCGTATGAGTTTCGTATAATAGCCACGTCATTCCAATGCTTTTAAGGTTATCGGCGGCGAGTCGATAAAAAGTAAGTTTACCTAGCGTTTATGATTTTTAGGGCAAAAGACGCATAAAATGAAACCAAAATGTTTACAATCCATAAACACTGCTAGCGTTACGTGAATGTTGTAACTTATAACACTACTATGTATAGTAGAGTTAATTTGATCAGAGATTGCAGAAGGAAGAATCCTTGAAAGTGTAAACCTTATTGACAGCATTTGAATGTCACGAAAGTAATGTAATGAATTTTTGAATTTCTATTGGACATTATACGTATTTTCAAGGTGTTTACTTTCAAGTTTCGATACAAAGGAGAGTGGGCATTTTGGTCTACAGTCCAATAACAATGAGTAGCACATTTTTAATTTGGGATAGAATAGTATATCAAATTTTACTATTGGAAGTTTCCCCAAATCTTTATCCGTTTGGAGATAGGTACAGCCATGCGAACATGAGTAGGTATGTCCGAGCCAGGAAATATTTAATTAATAATATTATCAACCCTATTATACAATATTATTGTACCTGCTTAACAGAACGACCGACGTACTAATAGGTATTTGTGCTCATGTGCTGTCGATAATCTAGTACTTAGGGTGTGCCCGTCATGAAGAGTTTAATGCACCTGCATTGTTCCTTAACTTTGTTATCCTCAATGATAATGATGTTAAATAACATTATAATATTTTGACTATCGATGTTGTTTTTATTTATTAACCGACTTTAAAAAAAGGAGGAGATTCTCAATTCGTCTCTATGTTTTTTTTCTTTTTTGTCTTATGTGTGTTACCTCATAACTACGCACTGGGTTTCTGGCACGATTTCGATAATTCTTTCGACATTCGAAAGCTAATGACTGCCCCGTAGTCCCATTTGAGCGATATCTGACGGTCATTTTTTGAGTTATTCTGAATAACGTGAATTTAATTTATGCTAACTTTTGACTGGGTATTCCGATTTTAATGATCCTTTTTTGTTCGAAAGGTACGGTAGGAAGATACATAAGTACTTCTCGCATGGTCTCTTATAAGTTGGAGCGACATCTGCGAATGGTTTTTGAGTTATTTCGACTTTGAAGTCGATAATTTTTTTTGTATAAAGTTATGTACCTACATTGTTTCATTATTTTTTTGTTTTCATTATTGTTTTCATTATTTTTATTTAACCACGGTTTTAATGTTTGGCACTACCTAAATACTGCCAGATTCAATGTAGTAGAACTCAGATCCGACAATAGAGACATGCGACCTAGCACATAAATATGCAAATACATAAAATAACCCTTCTATTAGCAAGGTAGACCAGCTTCCATACATTTGCCCGTCCTCCTTTCAATATCTATAGATAGATGGTAAGAGCCCTACGCCCGGGGAACCACCGTCCGCCGTGGTGCTTACTTAGGTAGTGAATACCATCTCTACCCTATAATATTTGTTTCAATAGCAATAGGTAAAACCCGGATAGTCGCCCTACTTTTGTTTAAAGCTCTGTGATTTAAAAAATACAAGAGTGTGTATCGATGCATTGGTTATTAATCTGCTATAGAAGAAGAAGAAGGGTTTTTTCATTGTAAATAGTATTAGTTTTGAATAATTCATATTTACTAGACTTCTCAAAAGAGGGATGCAAGCCTCCTGTGGCGGATAGTAGCCTTATGTCAAAAATGCTTGAGGGGATACTTGCCTCAAGATTTTTCAAATAAAAACAAACTTGTATTAATTTAAGTAATGAGTCTTAACTATTTCCTACAACCTTATATGACGTAGTTATAGTAAAAGTTAAATAAAAATCATAATACTACCCCAAAAATAGACTACATACCGGAAGGTAGTTGTTTTATAAATAAAAAAACCTCATTGTTTATTTTAAGGATTTAAATATATCGGTTGTTCCAAAAAATGTCAAGCTGAAGCACACAGACATAGTACCCCTAGAGGTACCCGATTCCCCCTGGTGTTATTGAAAGTTATGAATTTTCCTCTTAAAAATTCTAAAAAAAACTTGGTCACCCCAAATCTATACTAATATTATAAGCTGAAGAGTTTGTTTGTTTGTTTGTTTGGTTGAACGCGCTAATCTCAGGAACTACTGGTTCGAATTGAATTTTTTTTTGTGTTGAATAGACCTTTTATCGAGGAAGGCTATAGGCTGTATAACATCACGCTGCAACAATTAGGAGCGAAGAAATAATGGAAAATGTGGAAAAAACGGGAAAATTATTCATTCTCGAGGGCTTTCGTTGCATGCGTTGCGAAAACGATTCAAGATACCAAAAATATATGTATGAAAGAATTATTCCTCTTGAAATAATCTAAAAAAATGTCCACGACAGTATATGTCTATCTTTTAAGATTATCACACTAGAACCGTTTTTATGGTAATCAAATTTGGTCGAACCCACTGCCATACCAAACTTGCCGCGTTTCCAAGTTTAATCTGAATTAATCTTGCTGTGATCCTTTGCTACTTTGCTATTATTTTGTCGTAAGCTTTATTTGTAAGTTTAATTTAATTTAACCTCAATTAATTTTGGTGATAGTTTATTATCTTCCCGAAATTCCTACGGGAGCGGGACCTACGCGGTTGATACTTACGGGTCCCGAAGCGAAGCGAGGGCGGTTCGCTAGTAGTAAATAACATTGGTATAAGCATCGATTAATTCAAGTAGATCTTTTCGAGTTTTTACTACGTTCATTTCCTAAGGGCAACCATCCGCAAAAAAAAATAGGGCAACTATCCTTTTTGGTGCGGATACTTGCCCTTCCTATACAGGACACAGGTCCTTCCTAGTTGTGTAACAATAAAGGGTAACAAACAATATAATTTCAACCCAAATGCGTGTAAAGGAAGAAAAAAATTACTAAAATCTTAGTTACCTAGTTATAAAAAGATTACTCACTTATATGAGTTCAGCGCTCGTAAAAGCTTAGCAGCGGAAGATATTTGCTCACACAGACAAAATACGTGAGTCTATTTCAAATTACTTTGTGGCATTAAGGCCTATTTGGAGAGAACTTTTGATTATAATCAACCGCCAACACTTTCAACAAGTGCATCATAGTGCATTCGAAACTGAGGCAAGTATCCGATCGAGGCGACTATCCGGGTTTTATCCTATTGAGTTATCGTAAAAAGGGTGTGAAGTCGGTTTCAATCTTTTACTGTAGTATCTTGTAGTACTAATAAACACAATATGTCTAGCTTTACAAACTGGCATGAAATCACAGTTTTATTTCAATGCCGCTCTCCCATGTTGATGTTCCTAAGAGGCTTCACAAAATCCTCCGAGGCGTACAAATAGGGTACACGAAATGTCCATATTGTGCAAATGCAAAAAGCATTTCTAGCTAGGGCCATGACAAAATGTCTTTGTTTTTTGTTTAGAAAGTGACAGATACAACGGGAAAAAGGACAAATTATATTAAAATGAAACAGAAATGTTAATTCCAATTTATGTGACTCCAACGAAAAAGGGTCTTTAGAAGAAACTGTGTCCTTGCTTACAGTAACCATTAAACATAAAAGATAAGCAACCCTGACCTCAATACGTTCGACATGCAGGTTGCATTTTCTTAAAAAAGGAGAAAGTTCTCAATTTGGCTGTATTTTTGTTTTTCTTTATAACTTTTAGTGGGTATCGATTTTCATGATTCTTTTTTCATCGTGATCCCATCTAAATTAAGGCGACATCAGAATATGACGAGTAATTTTTGGACCTAATCCCTAATGCATATTACTTGACTTAGACGAGGTTGATTTGACTTTATGACTTGTCCCATTGTAATAGATTTAGGTATTACCGTTAAAAGTTGTACATTCTCAGAAAATATGAAAGAGAAAATCGGCAGTATTATTTATTCTTAAGGAGCAGTTTCTTCAAAACAACCAAAATAAGCGAAAGCGATAAAGATCAAAGATTGATTTGTGAGGATGAAAGACACAAAGTAAACTTATACCTAATATAAATTGGTCTGCCATATAAATTTTATAGTGAATATTTTGGCCGTTAAATAAAAGATGATTGAACGTCAATGACAAATGTCTAAATATTTTGGATATTTAATTGTCGTATGAAAATACTTAAATCGTGGGAATAGCAGGGTAATTTTTTTCGTGTTTTACGAAATTTGTATTTTATAATACCTTTAATATATATCAGATATCTCAGAAACAAATCATTGCTACACCTATGATCTTTGCCGTAGCCGCTTCGCAAACTTTATTGGCTCACATGTTGATTCTTAGCTCAGAGAACGCACGCCGAACAAAATGGGCAGGTAAATACCTGTTTACTGCGAATTTTCTGACAACATCGAGCTACTTGTAGTTCGAAATTTCCAAGTAAATATGATACAAGTACAACACAATTCACTAGCATTTCTAAAGTTATCGAAGCTCTAGAGTTAAGCGTTTCCATTTGTTCACGCTAAATTCGCGTCGTTACGATAATAATATTGTTATCTTGGTTAGTGAAATGTAATATGTATTGGATACGGTACTTATCGCATCCCACACTAAATAGGTTTCATATTTCATACATCCCACGGACTCGTGTATTCTATAGTAAACTATCGTTAGACATAATAACGAAAGTCGTTCGTTACTAAAACGGACGTAACATCCTTGCATTATTATTATTTATTTATTGTTTTTCTTAATAAGGAATACAACTATATATTTTTAATTGTTAATGATATTTCTTAACCATAAATACTATAGTTCTGTCTATTTACAATCAGTTGGATCTGGTGGTTATTGTAGACTATATTCAACATCAGACTATAGGTACTCCACTCCAGCACTTCAATTTACTACTGCATTCCATTATTAAATTGAAGTCTATTTGATTAGGAACGTCGCCAAATTATTTCACATATTTACCTATTTACACTGTTACTAGCTTTCCAATAGGAGACCTGCCCCCGTAAGCTCTTAATTCCAGACAGTTCACGTTCACAACGTGTGGGTGACACTTTGTGAACGTGAATTGTCTGGAATTAAGAGCTCATAATACGGGGTCTGTGCAATAATCGCATCTGTTATTTAACCTGCTGCAACACGAGAGCCAGAGGTTAGTTTGCATTCAAGAATGAATGGAGTTACGAACGCTACACTACAGAATAGTTTGCTACCAAGAAGCTTCAAAGATTAATTCACTGGTACATTCATATCTTTTTTATCTAAACTACGTATTGTACCTACTTTCTAACTTCTATCCATAAAAGGACAGTTTGAATATCGCAGGATTTTACCAGACAGAAACCGGCTTTTGTTCACACTTGTAAGTGTTGTTTTACCTTCACTGTTTTGTAGTCATTTTAAATAAGATCTTTCGGTTCAACTGCAAAAGTCATAAGGATAGTGAATCCGATATCCTCAGTATTCTCCTCTGAGAGTCAACTTAAGAAACATTATCTTATATTTATTTAACTTTAACTTTTGAGCTCGAATTACCACTAAAATTAATCTTTAATAAAGTTACAAAAAGGACTTTCCTCAAACCACCGTAGTCCTAAGCAATATTAATAACAATATTGCTAGAAATGTGTGCGAAAATAAAAACATAAAGTTAAACATTACGCGAGGACCTTTCAGCAACTAGGCAACAACTAGGACAGAAATAGAATGTATCTCAGACCAATAAACTAAGGACGGAGCACCGGGAACAAAAGAGTAAAGTCAGCAAAAAGTAAGCCTTGCCTTGTAATACACACGGCGGCACTCACACCAAAACGACTTCTGTGTTCTAAATAATAAAAAATGATTGAAGCTTTGCATTCCAAAAAATATAGTAGGTATAGTTCTAATTCAAGCTGTCAACATAGGGCATTCTATTGATTTCGATATGTGCTTTCGGCTTACTATTGCCGGCTTCACTCTTTTGTTCACGGTGCTCCGTCTATAGTTTATTGGTCTGATGAATGTATATTGTTCTGAATATTTGTGCAACAGTGTTATATCTGTCCTGGTATCGTGGCACGTTACATAATTTAACTGCGAGTCTTCAGACAGTCGCTAGCCGGGGCCTCCGGTGGAACAATAGTGAGAATAATTACGCTCCTCGTTTTCTACGAGCTCCCAAATCATGGCTCCGGGCTTCGTAATTATTGCTGCTACTGTTAGAAATACACTCTTCATTATATTTTTATTAGAACGTACTTGTATTTTTTAATAATCCGGCTATTAAACATTCCTCGTTTAGATAACAAAGTATTTTATATTAAAAGTCATTATAATATAACTTTTAAATTGTTTTTGTTACTAGGGAAAAACAGAATTTAAATTTAGTTTTAATGATATTTTATAAGAGTCATTTAAGCAGAATTTTAATTTCTTTTGCAGCGGAAGATAACGATTAGCTGTGCATTATTTTAATTAATCACCTCAAAGAGTCAAAAAGAGGTTAAACTTTGTATGAATATAAAAGTTTCAGGCGCTAGCTACCTAGCTAGAATAATTATAATACCTTATTCCAGAGGCGCACACACTAGGTATAACATTTTAAATTGGATTTCGAATTCGTTTTGTTTTACTTTAGAATCCCATAAAACTTCAACCCTATTCATTCACATTCTGAAAGTTTTCTGATTCCACGTAGCTGATTGTCAAAGTTAGTTCAAACACACAAGCTACCTACCGAGTTTAGATTTCGCACGACGTATATTAAAAGAAAATGCTTTTAAATCCTCTTAAGGGCTTCATACTAAATAAAGTGTTACGTCACGTTGACTATAAGCAGCGAATATTGTTCAAATAATCATAAAAGATTACTTCATTACAATAGCACCCTTTTAAATACATAACGCAATGTTAATTAGGTAATGAATTACTGCTTTACCCTACGTACCTTCTGACCTAAAATAATTTCAATTCTGCCAATTAAATTTAGTACAAGTCAAACATTCTCAATACTATAATTTGGTTAAGTCAGTCTACCGTGTGCGTAGTATGAAGGGTTCTTGACCGAAATTTTCATGAAAATAACGTAAAATAAATTCTAGCAAGGGTTCCGACAATATTGTGCTGTAGAATAAACATTTTACTGCGTATTACGACGTCAAGTACCCATTCTGACGGAAACACACGAAATATAACATAGCTTGTAGAAATACGAATGATTTCTAACGTAAGAGGCGTAGTATGGATAATATTATAGCACTGCTAACGGAATATTTCTATTGAATCACACCTAAAGAGCACGTAAACTTTTAAATGTTTCCTTTTTCCGTCATTTTTCGTGTAGAGACATGTAATTACTCTTTTTAATAAATATACATTTTTATATTAAACTAGCTTCCGCCCGCAGGCTTCGCCCGCGTGGAATTCGTTTAAGCTTCATCCCCCTATTTCACCCCCTTCGGGGTGGAATTTCCAAAAATACTCTCTTACTGCTCCCCTACACTTCCCAAGGAACATACATGCCTTTCAGCTTCTTCCGTTGAGTAGTTTCGGCTGTGCGTTGTCTGTCAGTCAATCACTCAGTAACGCAAGAGTTTTATATAACTACTAATTACATTCTTTATAAAGATTTTAATATTTTCTTAAGTCATAAATTACAAATTCATTTTATTTTAACATTTTTACTTTGCGACATTATTGTTATTATTTATAAATGAATTATGTTGACTATGGAGGTTTCAAATCTATTAATTTCTAATATCATCAGCGTTATTTATTCGTCAGGTGATATTACATCGTCCATCATACCCCTGCCATGGTGATAAAACTGGCACAGTTATTGTACTCGACAGCATCAAGTTTAAATATCATCTCATAAAATATTTATACTATGTCATACGAATGATCTCAGTATTCACATAGAATTAAATAAAAGGTAGGTAATTATCTACTTGTTTTTTTTACATTTTATTCATAAAGAAACAACCTGATATTGATTACATAATTATGATTGAGTATCTACTATTGTTATAAATCAAGAAGTAATTAAATATCATTAAAATAAGTACCTAATTTTCTACTGAAATGGATTTTGCTAAATATTTTTCTATCATTATATTCTAAAAAAGAGGAACATTTATCTGAAAATTTACATTCCCTGTATTGTGTGTACCCGTCTCTCAACTTTAGCCGTCACGTCAATATTTAATTACAGCCCAATATTTGTTTCTCTAATTCAGTGCAAACTTTGCTCTATACTTTTACATGAAGGTATTCCAAAGTACAATGTTTATTCCTTCTATTAGAGTTTTCGATTTTTTGTCAACTGGTAGGTACTTAATTGGCAAACATTTTTTAAACGTATGAGGCTAAGTCCACACGGTGCGTTGCGTCAATGTTGCGTCAACGCGAGCGCTGTCCTTGCGTCATTTTACATAATTTAATAACCGAAGTGTACACAGACGGTGCGGTGTGTCGACGCGGGCTTATCGAATTCCCCGACACAACGCAAGGCTAACGCATTGCTCCGTGACATAGTCTCAGGCCCTTCTCACAGCAAGCTATTTATTAGCTACGCGACACCGACGCAATCCGCAGTTCGTCGACACAAACACAGTTCTTTGAGAGGCACGCATCGTAGACGCACAGGTAGACGCGTCGCCTCGTGTGTGGAACTTGGTAAATATACCTATAGGGCGTCGACTCACGAGCTACGCGTGGACAAGGACAAGGCGCTTGCAAATAGCGTTGTGTGAGAACGGCCTTCCAAATAATTAGCTCCACAAACCTCTCTCCCAAACATAATCGTTTGTCGGCTAACTCAAACGAGGGGGCAGCAGTTAGCCAACCGAGCTCTAGTCCTACCACCAAGCATACTCGTCATGTTCCCAATATTCTAATTTAATAGCATGTACCAACTAGGTAGTACCTCAGTTTTGAAAATAATTAGGTTGAGCCGAGTGCTGACTTGAGTTTAAAATTATTTATTCGATTTTATCAATTGAGATATTGAAAGACTATGCAGAACCATCCTTCACTATCGCTCATGAGAATTGCGATTGACAGAATAATGACTCAAACCGGCATTAGAACGTTAGTTGGTTAGTAGTAGGTATGAGGACTAACTAGGACAGTGACTGTTAGTGATCGTTAATAGTCTAGTCACTAGACTATTAACGATCACGATATCTAGACTCTAGTGAATAATGGATAATCAAGGTTGATATTCAAACATTTTGTAATTTTAACATTAATGATTAATAAATTATTTTAAAATCCTGTTGAAAGACTACTCAATGTTTTATCCGTACGTAACAAACATACGTTTCAGCTGTCCGGGCATAATCCTTTTAAATACGGCAGTTTTTACTCGGAATAGTAGCCGATAGAATGACTTGAAAATGTAATCATTGCATATTTACAACTACCCACTTACCTAATTAACTTTCCTGGGCACATCCAGCATAGCGAAAATCTGCTTAGTGTCGTTATAGAAGTAAATTACCCCTAGACTACGTAAAATTTAAACTGATCATACACCGTCACCCTTAATAATTATAGATATCGATTAAAAGAGCAACGTCTATAAAATTCGATACTAAGTAGCTGTTGGTCACGCTCACGATTTAGTTCGTAGATAGGAACATAGGAGTTTTTCCCGCGTGAATTCCGATCCTTTATGTCCGTATCCTATATGTTGCTCCTCAGCCTCCTCTATCTCCCAGTGAAGTCCCATAAAATCCGTTTAGCCGTTTCTGAGATAAGCGTGCACCGATCAGTTAGTTTTATTATTAGTTAGTTAATTCGTTTTATTTATATATAGATAGAAGAAAAGATAGAAGATAGAATAGAAAATAGATAGATAGAGAAAAGATAGATTAGATAGGCATAAGTTGCAGAACCCAAGAGGGGGCTTGTTTCTACTATTTAATTTAGGTCGGGCTCTAGACTATAATTTATTACTTGAGGCTTTATTATTCGCTTTCTGACATTTCTTATATTCGCTTAACGCGAGTATGGCTTAGCCCGTCACGGTACTCCGTTTGAGCGGATTATGTTACGAATGTCACTTTTATCTAAAACGCCCAGGCAAGTTCTACAAGCTCTCTGATTCTTGGCTTGAGCTGATCAAATAAAACTATGTTGCATTTTACATGTAACTTCATTTTATTATTATTATTAGGCTTTCATTTTAAAAGTTAATAATATTAGTTTTACTTTCGTGGACCTATATTGCATTCGTGTAGTTATTTGTCTTCGTTGGAAATTAATATTTGTCTAATGTGGACTCCACTTTAGGCATTTTAGTTCCCGTCGTCAATTTGAAATGTACCTTAATTGCATAGGCGGAAAGCTGGCATTTGTGTGCCACGCAATTATTTTTTTCAAATCAAACGCGAATGGAGTATAGTTACGAAGTAACTATTTCCTAATCCGTGGTATAGTCCCTAAATTGAGTCTTGTTCTAGGTCGGTCGCGGTTGTCAGGGGCGGCAGCGGAATCATGGTGCTGCATATTCGTTTGCTACCTTAATTCCATTAAAAACACTGAATTGTGCATTATTTTTTCTAAAAATAAAATAAAAATATTATCCACAATCCTTTCAAAATAACATCCTAGTTAACCTTCTCATTTAATTAATTCATCGTCCCCATGTCCCAATATTTTGAACGCTATAATTCGATTTTGCATTACCAATAAGAGCACGTATGGTTGTTTGAAGTTCAAAACGAGATTGTATACACAACGAGTCATCAGAGAACCTTTTATTATCGAATTATCTCCCGCCAGGACTTTCCCCTTCAAGACCGCTCATATTTGCGTGGTGATTTTGTTCTACAAGGGTTCTATTATTTTGCTTTATGTACACAATGAAAGAGTAGCAACTTACTTAATTGTATTACACTTTTAATTTGTACTAGGTACCTGTACTGTAGGTACCTGTATGGTGTGGCGCGCAAAGAGCTCTATCCAGTCCCGCTGCAAGCGGCCTTGCAAGGCGTTTTTAAAAAAAAATTACAATTCGAACCTGTAGTTCCTGAGATCAGCGCGATCAAACAAATAAACAAACAAACAAACTCTTCCACTTAATATCATTAGTATAGATAATAAAATTAAACCTGCAATAGACATTTCATATTTAGTGTGACCTATTAAGATCATCAATGGTTGGACACTAGAATGACATAAGTGACGACCATAATTTTTTATTTATTTATTTATATGTCGTACCAAACGTTTGCTCCGACTTGGAAGTAACACGTGTAGGTTCCCAGCTTCACATCCCCAGTAACTATAAGTTTGACTATTCAATTTTAATTTCGATGCAATTTTTTCCTGAAGCGATACGAATTAGGGTTGCAAGTATGAGTGCTATAATAATTTTACTAACCATCCTTTTATGGAACGATGCTTATAAATATTCATGAGCACGGTAAAAACATCCACTTATTGCATGTACTTACGCAATGTATATGGCGTTTAACGCCAGGCGTTAATATTATCTGAAACTCGATGAAATTGCTCCCAGTGTCGTCATGTGCCGCCATATTGAAATGTAATGCTCTCACGTTCGTAATATACATGTACGCCATCAGCCTAAGCCTTATAAATGGATCGTAAATATAAATGTTCAAATGAATTCATTTACATGCCAAATAAATAAAGCAAAGTGTAGGCATATTATTTCACCAGTTTCATAATTTACTTTTACATGTTTGTCTACCTACTTTGTACTTTAAACATGTTTTTAGTAAAATTTTATTTATTTTTTGTTCAAAGAATGTTTGATGTAAAAAAATTAAAATTTTTGTAGGAGTGGTGCACTTCACATTTGTAAACCAAATTTGAATAAACATTTTTTTAATTTCTGTAATATTTAACACTTACACTTGGAACCAGAATTCAAATAGTTCTCCCCTACGATTGTGAAGTTTTCAATGTCCTGCCTTATCTGCCTACGTGCTAATCCAGCACCCGTCGTGCAAATTATGTCAATGCCAGGGTAACAAATCATCAGACCGTTGAGTAGGGTCAAGTAAACGTTTTGACCAGCAGACACTCCTTTACACGGATGAGTGTGCACCCTGATATGGCGAAAAAATTATGTCATCCCTTCCGAAGATATTTCCCCCACTGTGACGTTATTTATCTGTTAATATAGTCAAACAAAATGTTTTATTCAAGTTATTATTCGTATTTAAATCAGAATGTGGTCTCCGATAATTTGTATTTGGAAAAAATATACATACAATACCAAACAAATAGATGTAGCACACAATTCAAGCCTATGAGAGATCCAATTTTTTTACCGATGTCAACATCTTCGAACTCATTCCCATCCCACTGCTGGACACGAATATACTCTTACAATGTGAGTGGTACAGGCCATAATCCACCACCTTGGCTAATTTTAGATTGGCGAACTTCACACACCTTTTTAAATATCATAATAGAACTCTCCGGTTTCCTCACGTTGTTCTCCTTCAGCTGATTTTTTTCCTTACGAATCTCCTCCTCGTGGTCGAGAAAAACTTTTATCTGTTTGTACAATTTAATTTCCGGAATTATTACTAGATGATGACATTATTGAAACTCCACGCGAACGAAGTCGCGTGCACAGCTACTTAATAATGAAATATTGTTAAATTTCATTTTATAAAAAAGACTTGTTTTATAAGAAAAACTTGTAAAATGAATCTTTTCTGATCTAACCAGTGTAGGCTTTATATCTTGGTTCCGCGGAATTTAGGCGGTAATACCTGTAATACGAGTAGTATGTTGTCTGTCAAAATGTGTGTCGAATTTACTAACGAACGAACGAACTAAAGCTCCAACAAAATATTATCACAACACTACGCAGTCCTTGAACGTGTAAAACGTGTGTGTTGAAAATATAGACCTTCTTACACTCAAGAATAAAGGAAACTTGTCAGAACACAAAAGATCTCTCTGACATGCGTGTATCTACACTATCGCCTTGCTTGAAGTAAGATTAAGTGAGTGTGAATAAGGAGAATGCAAATAACAAAAGGGAAATCCTTGGATATGGTTACACAATCTCCAAGCCCGCATATTGAGCGTTTGTGTGAACACAGCCCTTATGAGGATTCATAAAAGTGGGGGCTTCCATCGAATCTGAGGATAATGATCACAATCCGACCTAAAATCCTTTCCAATCCTCGCAGTAGGCGCCCATTTTGGAGTCGCCGTCTGATTCACAAGCGGAAGCGATATATTGTAATAAAAATATATTCATTTTTTAACTCACTTGCTAAATTGACTTTTGTACAGTCATCAATTCACAGGAAGTTTTGTGGCTGTTTAATGAAACATTTAAGACGGTCCACGTTGATAAAAGTGAATAAAAACTAATAAAAGGATAATTATCAATTTTGGCCAGTGATAAAATCAATGACCAAAAGGTCAATGATGGATCGGCAACATCAGGCGCATCGCTTATTCTACGCCGACTGATCGGAAAGTTTCATTTTTGCAATCAAAACACCAACACTATCACCAATGATTTATCTACATAATGTGAACACTATTGCCTCATGTACTGATCAACAATTATATGTATGTATATATGAGGAAGAATATAGGTTGTTTTTAACAATATGCATAAATAATAGTACCTTAATAATATTGTGTCGTTGATGCCGAGGTTGATTGTATGCACGATATAAGAACCACACAGTGGAACGCACCCAAAGAACAGTTTGTTTTTGTATAGATTTAAAAAAATCTAGTTTTGTGTGCACAATAGCGTGCACAGAAGTCATCTGTCAGCAAACTCTTTGTTTATGTGTAAGCACTTAATGGTGCCCTTGTTGGAAAATAACGTACTTCTTTTAATATACTCTGATATGGATTTAAGACTGATAGATCGTCTACATCCTTGAGACTTCAAGCTTATAAAATGTGAAATGTCGTTTGCTACCTCAGTTCCATAATAAAAATTAGTTTGGATTGTTCCTTATTGACCGACCAAGTTAGCAATGGTGGAAACTTTTCACATTTGGGTTCATGTCTAACCCCTCCACTAACCCGCAACGACCCAGTGTGGGGAAGCATGGTCTAGGTCTCCTCAGTCCCTCCTCCAATAATGGATTGAGGCTCCAACGCTACATTAAACATCTACAAGCTATCAGTTCATCCCTTATACCATTCTTCTGGCCTTCATATTAAAATTTAAACGTATGGCACAAAGTTAGTAGCTGTTTGCATTAGAGTTTAAATTGTATGAAAGCAAACATTAGTTTTGTAATAATTTATTAGGTACGAGTAGGTTTATATAAGTTAATTTATATGATTTTATAACACATTATCGTGGAAAATAGGCACTAAAGCGTGGGTTTCCGAAACTATAGTTGTCATACCCATGTTGGCTACCCATTACTAAAAGAACCTTACCTACAACTTTGCCAGTAGAAAATTATCTTCGCTTCCCACAACCCTTCCAACTTACCGCTATCACTCAGTTTCTCTATGCTGTCTTATTATGGGATATTCTTTTTATTTATTATTGTTACTTATGTCTTTTTTTTTGGTTTCATTCATACTTAATTAATTTTTCCTTTATTGTTGGTACTCCTTGCCCCCTATACTGTATTTCCAATTTTATATTTCTACCTTAAGGTTGCCTGAAAGAGATCGTTCTTTAGCTATAAGACCGCCTGTTGTATAACAGTATGTGCAAATATCTTATTCTGTTGTGTCCTTCCTATGGTGCACAATAAAGCATAATTATTATTATAGGTGCGTCTAAGATTTCTCTTAGTCTTGAGAAGCCCAACGTTCAAACCACTTGGCCATCATAGCTTTTGAAATTTTAGGGAACGATGTATATTCATAGAAGATATTTCGTAAAACTTGCGCTATATTAAGAGTAGATACAATGTATGAAGGTTAATGTTTTTTAGAATGTTTACCCTCTTTCTCAGTTTTTCAGTTCTCCTTTGTGTTTGTTTCCACTGACTTGAGTGGTAGTATAACTATTTGGGTGTATTTTAAAGATAAAAATATTGGCAGACACCAAGCTACCAGATTGTAAAGTCTAGAATTCGCGTGAGTAGTAGGGAGATGTGCTCAAGACGGCATACTCAGGTAAGATGACACACCTACTATATTGCTTTAAATATTCGCGCTAAGAGTGCAATTGTGACGTTAACGGGAGTCTACATAGATGTCGCTAGTACTCAAATTCAGTATGGCGGAATAAGAACGCGGACTGGCAAGCAGTGCACGTTTTTGTGATTTTGACATGCTCAAAAGTTTGCTTTCGGTTTTGTTTGATGGTGAAAATACATGTAAGGTAAGGGTCTTTACTTTAAACTAATTTGAATTGTAAAAATGGGTTATTAAACTGCACAAATATAGCTAAAAACGCATCCTAACGTAAAAGGTATGGTCGTGACAATTTAAACCATAATTTTGTGACCGTTGGGTAAAATGACATACAGGGCGTGGGTGTAAGATGGCATACTATGTCATCTTATCCGTGTAAAATAGGATAGGAAAACTTACCTGTTTTCTTTTTTTATACAGAATGCCTGGCATTTACTAATGAACATCGACGCGAAAAAAAAGGCTATTGAAGCTGTGAGGGACAATCGAATGGTCTGGCTTTTAGCATTGATAAGACGACATACCCTTAAGGTGTAAGATGACATACAGTAACCAACTTATCTCTGAAATGAAGAGAGGCGCTGTCGGACGCAATTCGAGAGGTAGTTACTGACAGACGAATGACCACATTGTACTTATGAATGACTTTTTAACATGACGGCATTAGTTCCAACTTTTGCAATTTCAGAGATAAGTTGGTGGCAATGTACCATGTCATCTTATCCTATACATATGTCATTTTACACATGTCAACCTAAGTGCCATTGATGTTTGTTTTCAAAGTTAATATGACGTTGATTGTTCTGAATTTTAAATAATTTTGTTGATTATGATACCTTTTAGAATATACGCAAGATGCTGATCTCATATGACTAAAATTATTTTAAATATTTCCCTTGAAAGAAAAAGTATGTCATCTTAAGCACAATTCCCCTACCTCCGCCCGTCACGGTACGTATTATTTCTACCATTTTATACTTGTTTTACCAGAAATTTTGTTTCGGTTAGAAAGGTGTGGATCCAAGTTGAGACCATATTAATCTAGTCTAGTGCGTATGCTGTATGCACCTTCTTCCAGTACGTCGATAATTCTTCTCCTAGGCATGGAACGCAGTTACAACTGACGGCTACCGGCGAATATATTATGAAGTGTCAGTCCATTTGATTAAAGTGTGTCCTATTCATTACTCATGGTGACAAGGGTCTCTTGATGGTAGTGGAAAGCAGTTAATGGAATTAGGTAGGAAGGATGCAAAAAACCCTAAACAAAGCTTAGTCCACGTAGCCAGGTTCATTAATAGTATGTATTTGGTTTTCGTTTCTTGTTTATTTTGCCACCACAGTATAATAATTGGTCCCATGCACTGAATAAATTAGTGAGCCACCAAACAAGGTTTGGTACGTTTTGTGAACTTGTGCTAATAGTCCAGGCATATTAGGGTTTCACCTCGGAATGAGAGATAGTCGGCTATAAACTTGTATAAGCCTTTATTTTAAAACCCTAATTTCCTATGAGTTTTATCTCTACCCTCTATCTCGAAAATGGTTCAAGATATAAAAAAAATGTTTAAACAAAAGTTGTAGAGAATTTAATCCTCTACAATAATTATAATAAATACAAATAGCATAAAACTCATAGGAAACGAGATATTTGCAATAAATGTGTAAAAAATCGATTTTTTGACCTTTGACCTTGGAATATCTGTAGTCGCAGACACCCTACGATAAGTAGGTTTTGAGACAAGTTTTAGGGTGTTAAAATAAAGGTTTATACAAGTTTATAGCCGACTATCTCTCATTCCGAGATTCTTGCCCTCATATGACTAATTTTCCTGGACTATAAGTTAAATATCGATTTGAATCCTATTTGAAAACTGCATGCTACGGCACCCTTTTTACCGATTACCACCGAGCCGATATTTTATCAGACCTCAGAATTTCGTCGTTGTACTTATTCGCAATGTAAATATTACTAACAGCCAGCATCTTTAAAAACCACCTGATTACTTAATTAAGTTAATGTTTTAACTCCAAGACGGTTTTGCTGTCAGTGACCCCATTAGAAAGAGACTACTAATAACTAAGGACCATCTTAAAAAAAGGAAATTCCACAACAAATTCAAACTCTATAACAACTTTAAAACTGGCAAAACAGTCTCCATTCTAAATCTGGGATCCTCATGGAGTTTTAAAGCGCAATGAACCGCTCAAATCCAGTCGAATTCAGTCAATCGTGTGATCGGCCGACGCAACTGCGGGCCACTCTGTTCGTAATTGGAAGGATGACTTCTGGAGGCAAAATTTCTTCAGCAATTTCATGATTTTGAAGACAAGTTTTATCTTATTTATGATGCCCAAGCTGTTGCAGTTTCTGTTTCTGTTGAAGCGGCAAATTTTTGAAGCCAATCGGCCCAATTGCACGAGCGACGGTGATCACTTGCCATCAGACAGTTTGTGTGTTGTTGCTTGACAACTATGAACTTTTGCTAACTTACCACGTTAAAATTTGAATAGCCCAATCGCACGTTCCTAAAATGTTATAATTCAGTCCGCGTGTTCGATCTGTTAAATGTTAAACACCACAATTATACATAAGCACATTACCCACATACTCGTATCTGCACACTAGAGTTACCTATTAATACATTAAATTCATAAATAATATACATCCTTACTAATATTATAAATGTGAAAGTGTGTTTGTTTGTTTGTTTGTTTGTGACTCTTTCACGTCGCAACATGGCTATTACATGGTATGGTTTATTTGTGTGGGGATAGTTAGGAGGGTGGAGAGTGACGTAGGCTACTTTTTACCGCGGAAAAACATCTCATTCTCATAGGAAGATCGATGTTTTGTTAGTTGCTAGATATTTAGTTCCGGAGTTGATAATAGATGGCGTTAGTAAAATTCATTTGCAAGTTCTGAATCACGCCATCAAATTCTACATGTAATTTACTTAAGTCATGGGCAAATGTTATGGGCTACTTTTTAGCTGAGACTCCTACGGGAGTGGGACCTACGCGGCTGTTACCTACGGGTCCTGAAGCGCAGCGCGGGCGGTTCTCTAGTCTCAATATAAAATTAACTATTTTTTTCTCTAATCTATAATTTTAAATCGATTTAAGAATGTGATATGGAAGAGTAGGGCCACTTCACACACGCCTATGCTTGTGCTTAGTTACAAGGTGATAAATAACTAACAAATTATGTACCTACAAGTACAAATAAATAAAGGTTGGGTTCCCTCCGCAGTGGGAAAATAAAATTAATTCGACATAATATTGAATGCTGAAGAACAATATCTTCAAAAGTTGTTATTTCACATGCTACGAACATAAATAATAGTACGATATCTAGAAGGTCCTTACAAAGCGATATTCAAATTGACGTCTTTACTTACAACAAAGGTCATAGCGGGCATTGTGTTGCGAACCCTTTTGTACTGAAGCAACCCTTGGGGATATTATATTTATCGAAATACGTTAAACACAAGTGCTTCGAGCGGAATTCGAGATCCTGATCGCTTTTTGGTTTGTAAAACGATTTCAAAAGGCTACTAAGGCTTGCTGTCATGGAAACTCAAAGAGTTCTAATATGTTATTCATTTGATACGGCTGGTCATGTATTTACCGAAATGTGTAAGCACAGTTCAATAGCACTGGAAAATTATAGGTACAGTGCGCCCAACTTATCTCTGAAATGGAAAAAATTGGAACTAACGAAAAGTCATTCATAAGTACGTTGTGGTCATTCATCTGTCAGTTACTAGTGTGCAATGATTGGTCAAATGAATGTCAAATGCATATTCCTATCTCTATGGTCAAATGCGTCCGACAGCGCCTCTTTCGTTTCAATCTTAAGTTGGATTTACTGTATAGTAAACCTTAACTGTATAGTAAATCTTAAGTTGGATTTACTGTATAGTAAACCCAACTTAAGACTGAAACGAAAGAGGCGCTGTCGGACGCATTTGACATTCATTTGACCAATCATTGCACACTAGTAACTGACAGATGAATGACCACAACGTACTTATGAATGACTTTTCGTTAGTTCCAATTTTTGCCATTTCAGAGTTAAGTTGGGCGGACTGTACGTGCTATTGCTTCGATTGTGTGTCAAAACGCCAATTCATTTGTTTACCAGCACTGCAAGCCGTCAAATATACACAATCTGTACACAATGGTTTATTTATAGGTACATTGTTCTCAAAATTAATTGAATATAGGTACCTACTTAATTCTTAAAATTTCATTAAGGATCTTATATCATTCGGAGAAAAGTATTGCTGTACAACCATTGAGATGTAATGTCGATGTCGAGATAACACAATGCACGTTTGAATCATAAAACAAGTGCTTAAAATATATTCGTCGACCAAAAATTATAACAGCAATTTTAAACCTTTGCAAACTTTCAAAACATATTATTATATCGTAAAATGTGTGCAAGCCTGAGCCATTATAGACTTTTAAACTCAAATAAGGGTGCCCCCAGCTTGCGTCAAGTGCATGCCGCGACTTTCAGCCAACTTTTAGGTACATGTCAGTTTAAAAGTTTTAAGGCTGGCACTTCGAAACTGTTGCAAGTAATATTTTATATATCCATATCGCTGCATTCATCTTGGGGTTTTTATTAGCCGACGACCGAGCAGTGGAGAGTGATGAGTAGCAAGTAGTGAGGCAGTGGCTGTGAATATCAGTAACTGTACCTAACGTAATAGCATGAAAGAGTTGCCGGCCACGAAATAAATGTCACCTATAATTTATTTTATCTTATTACTAAAAAGTGTTTGAGCTGTTTCGTCTTTTTTTATAAAATAAGGTATCCACTGTGCTGATTTTGTTTATATGTGTAATGGGACCCCCCTTTATAATATGTATATCTATCAAGATGGAGGGGGGGGGATCAATTTCAGATATTCTATCTTAGCTCATTTGTGTCACTTCAATAACTATACACAAAATTTCATGTGAATCTATTAAAGATATATGACATGTTTGTTGCGACGCGAAAGAAAAACAAAAAACTTAGGTACTAGCGCATAGACGCCATAGACTATTATTGACATAGAGACATAGACTATTATTGAAGGGATCATAATAAAATACGTCAAAAATAGTGTTTATTGGTACACTTGAATTGAACAAAGCCGTAACAAGCACTTTTATATTCAGAATTTGCGAGCAGTAAACGGAATTTTCAATAGTGGTTCAGGATCGTTTACAGAACTGTACCTTTCCAAGTGGCTACGACCGAACGACGGATGTTTGCTGAACTAAAACATTAATGGGGGTCGGAATGTGAAACCGTTCGAGTTAGCTGACCTTTCCACATTCATTAACGTTTTTGGCTTTAATGCTTTACACTGCGGTAAGAACATTGTACAGTACAACGTATGATTTGGTTGATTAACTAATCTCGCAGTCTTTAAGTGGTTTAAACGCTAGTTACCCAAAATCGGGGACTTATGTTTCCTTTCTACACACAGCTTCAGAAGGACGACGTGTTAGTTAACACTTGCACAAAGAGCTGGATTATGGCCTGGATTATCCCCATTGTGAGATGAGGTAGGGTACAATATAGGAGACAGAAATGGAGAAGAATCTTGCCGAGAATGAACTCTTGCTTTTATTTATACAGCAATCGAATAATTATAGCTGGGATATTATATCAACGTAAAATTTTACGCAGTAATTATAATAAAACTAGCTTTTGCCCGCGGCTTCGCCCGCGTGGAATTCGTTTATATCGCGAACCGGGGAAGTGGGGGAGAAAGTACGTCATCAACTATCTTCCTGGGAAAATTCATCAAAATCGTTGTTTTCATACAAACTTTCATCCCCTATTTCAAGCCTTTAGGGGTTGATTTTTAAAAAAAAATTAGCCTATGTGTGACTCTGGGTCTTCAAATATTTTCATTCCGAATTTCATCCAAATCGGACTGGTGGTTTAGTCGTGAAAACGTCACAGACAGACTTTCGCATTTATAATACTATATGTGTGTGCCCGCTACTTCGTACGCGCAGGAGTTTATTCCGCGTAACTCCAGATCCCGCGGGATTTCCAGGAAGACAGACTTGTTAGTTTTATATTAATGTTTGTTTAGAAGCTATTTATACCCCATACGCGAAGAAGGTTTTCCTTAATCTAAGTTGCCCTCTTTGTGTGTGCCCGCTACTTCGTACGCGCAGGAGTTTATTCCGCGTAACTCCAGATCCCGCGGGATTTCCAGGAAGACAGACTTGTTAGTTTTATATTAATGTTTGTTTAGAAGCTATTTATACCCCATACGCGAAGAAGGTTTTCCCGCGTAAATTCCGATCCCGCGGGATTTCTGAAAATATCCTATATGTTAATCTAAGTTGCCCTCTTTGTGTGTGCCCGCTACTTCGTACGCGCAGGAGTTTATTCCGCGTAACTCCAGATCCCGCGGGATTTCCGGGAAGACAGACTTGTTAGTTTTATATTAATGTTTGTTAGTTTTATATTAATGTTTGTTTAGAAGCTATTTATACCCCATACGCGAAGAAGGTTTTCCCGCGTAAATTCCGATCCCGCGGGATTTCTGGGATAAAAAATATCCTATATGTTAATCTAAGTTGCCCTCTATGCGTGTGCCCGCTACTTCGTACGCGCAGGAGTTTATTCCGCGTAACTCCAGATCCCGCGGGATTTCCGGGAAGACAGACTTGTTAGTTTTATATTAATGTTTGTTTAGAAGCTATTTATACCCCATACGTGAAGAAGGTTTTCCCGCGTAAATTCCGATCCCGCGGGATTTCTGGGATAAAAAATATCCTATATGTTAATCTAAGTTGCCCTCTATGTGTGTGCCAAATTTCATGAAAATCGGTTCAGTAGTTTTTGCGTGAAGGAGTAACAAAGCTATTTATACCCCATACGTGAAGAAGGTTTTCCCGCGTAAATTCCGATCCCGCGGGATTTCTGGGATAAAAAATATCCTATATGTTAATCTAAGTTGCCCTCTATGTGTGTGCCAAATTTCATGAAAATCGGTTCAGTAGTTTTTGCGTGAAGGAGTAACAAACAAACAAACAAACAAATACACAAACTTTCACATTTATAATATTAATAATTGTTAGTTTTATATTAATGTTTGTTTAGAAGCTATTTATACCCCATACGCGAAGAAGGTCTTCCCGCGTAAATTCCGATCCCGCGGGATTTCTGGGATAAAAAATATCCTATATGTTAATCTAAGTTGCCCTCTATGCGTGTGCCCGCTACTTCGTACGCGCAGGAGTTTATTCCGCGTAACTCCAGATCCCGCGGGATTTCCGGGAAGACAGACTTGTTAGTTTTATATTAATGTTTGTTTAGAAGCTATTTATACCCCATACGTGAAGAAGGTTTTCCCGCGTAAATTCCGATCCCGCGGGATTTCTGGGATAAAAAATATCCTATATATTAATCTAAGTTGCCCTCTATGTGTGTGCCAAATTTCATGAAAATCGGTTCAGTAGTTTTTGCGTGAAGGAGTAACAAAGCTATTTATACCCCATACGTGAAGAAGGTTTTCCCGCGTAAATTCCGATCCCGCGGGATTTCTGGGATAAAAAATATCCTATATGTTAATCTAAGTTGCCCTCTATGTGTGTGCCAAATTTCATGAAAATCGGTTAAGTAGTTTTTGCGTGAAGGAGTAACAAACAAACAAACAAACAAGTACACAAACTTTCACATTTATAATATTAATAGGATATATCAAAATGTATTGATAATTTGCATATTTCTAAAGACTCTATAAATAATAAGCCATATTTGCAGGATTTTATATATTTTTTCTTTAATTATTTGCCATGTTTTTTCGCATGAAAATGAATGTCCTAATTAGTCGCCGCTCGGCTAATAGTCCAGTGAGGCTAAAAAGGCCGTACTGATTTAGTTAACGAGCAAAAACATGACGAGAAGACCTGAAAGACCTAAACTGAATGACCTAGAAATTAATCCACTTGATCCGTTTTTAAAAACTCCTCAGGCTAATTAACGTAGGTTTTTTCTAGCATTTTCATTCACGATATCACCGAGGTCGATAGAAATATGGTCGGTAGGTAGAAGTATTTTAAAATTACTTTTTAAATCATAAACTAGTACCTGCGTAATGCATCTGGAATATTTTCATTTGACGTTATAGTTTATTTCTGTTTCTGATAAAAAGCGTGATCGAATGCAATTTTTTTATGTCGTTAGTACCGACGTCGTCACTGCTCATGAACTAAGTGGGCAAAAGTAATATTCATCTGGAAAATGCAGCATTTTAAGTATTTAAGACTAGAATTGTTTAATTGAAGCGCTCATAGCCCGGCGGCTTGCGTCGATCCTAAGCGATCGACAAAGTTAAGCAACAGCGGGCGCGGTCGGTAGACGGATGGGTGACCGCTAGTGGCAAAAATTTCTTGAGCGCTTCCGTGCTTCGGAGGTCACATAAAGCCGTCGGTCCCGGTAGTTATCGATTGATAGCAGTCGTTAAGCCATGTCGGAGGCCTTCGGGCGGCTTGAAAATTTTCGACACTGGGTTGGCCACTAACCCCTCCACCAACCCGCATTGGAGCAGCGTGGTGGAGTATGCTCTAGGCCTCCTCGGTAATGATGAGAGACCCGTGCTCAGTAGTGGGCCATTAGTGGGTTGTAGCTTTTAGCTTTATAATAAGAGCGTAGAAAATTCGTGCCTGCTTTTTTACGAAATTGACAAAACAAAATATATAGGGGGGTTAAGAAACAGTACAAGAATATGAGTCTAAAAATAAAAAAAAATTAATTAAAAAAAAGTTTGTTTGTCTGTTTGCGCGCGCTAATCTCCGGATCGGCTGAACGGATTTTTATGGGACTTTCACTGCAAGATAGCGGAGAGTCCTGAGCAACATTTAGGCTATTTTTTATCCCGAAATTCCCACGGGATCAGGATTCACGCGGGAAAAACTCCAATGCGCGAAGTCGCGAGCTTAAATTTTTATGGAACTTTCACTGGTAGATAGAGGAGGTTCTGGAGCAACACATAGCCTACTTTTTATCCCGGAATTCCGGTGGGATCAGGATTCACGCGGTAATAACTCCTATGCGCGAAGTGGCGGGCTTAAATTTTTATGGGACTTTTATTGGGAGATAGAAGAGGTTCATGGGTGGGATCATGATTCGCCCGGGAAAAACTCTTATGCGCCAAGTCGCGGGCTTAGATTTTTATGAAACTTTCACTAAGAGATAGAGAAAGTTGTGGAGCAACATATAGGCTACTGTTTATCCCGGAATTCCCGCGGGATCAAGATTCACGCTGGAAAAACTCCTATGCGCGAAGGCGCGGGCTTAAAATTTTATGGGACTTAGACTGGGTGATAGAGGAGGTTCTGGAGCAACACATAGGCTACTTGTTATCCCGGAATTCCAGCAGAATTAGGATTCACGTGGGAAAAACTCTTATGCGCGAAGCCAAGTCGTGGGATTATATTTTTATGGGACTTTCACTGGGAGATACCTAGAGGAAGTTGTACAGTAACATGTAGGCTACTTTTTATCCTGGAATTTCCCGCGGGGTCAGGATTCATGTGGGCAAAACTCCTATACGCGAAGTAAGTAATGGGCTTATATTTTTATAGGACTTTCACTGGGAGATAGAGGAAGTTGTGAAGTAACATATAGGCTACTTTCTTTCCCAGAATTCCCGCGGGATCAGGATTCACGCAGGAAAACTCCTATGCGTAAAATTTGGGGGCTTACATTTTTATGGGACTTTCACTGGGAGATACCTAGAGGAAGTTGTAAAGTAACATATAGGCTACTTTTTATCCCGAAATTTCCCGCGGGGTCAGGATTCACGTGGGAAAAACTCCTATGCGCGAAGTAAGCAGTGAGCTTAGATTTTTATGGGACTTTCACTGAAAGATAGAGGAAGTTGTGAAGTGACATATAGGGTACTTTTTATCCCGGAATTCCCATGGGATCAGGATTCACGCGGGAAAAACTGCTATGCGCGAAACAGTGGGCTTAGATTTTAATGGGACTTTCACTGGGAGATAGAGGAAGTTGTGGAGCAATGTACGGGCTACCTTTTATCCTGGAATTCCCGCAGGATCAGGATTCACGCGGAAAAATCGCATATGCGGGAACGAGGTCGCGGGTTTAGATGTTTATGGGACTTTCAGTGGGAGACAGAGGAGGTTAATGGAGCATTGTATAGGCTACTTTTTGTTAATGACTTCTCGCGGGATCGAGATTTACGCGGGAAAAACTTTGTGACACACTGAGTTCCACGCGAGCGGAGCCGCGGGCACAGCTAGTTGTTTATTATGCCTATGGTCGTGCTTGTGTACCTACTAACCTCACAAAGAAATTTAAACTAAACGACATGTCTATTGTCCTAGTGCATCTCAATAACGAGTAAGTATATTTTTATTAAACTAACTGAAAGCAATCCCACTGACTAATACAGAAACTGTATTATTTCTTATCACTTGCGAGCAGCCTTTCCTTCGTTTTATTTCCTCCACTAGAATTTGTCTGGAGAAAGATAGTAATAAGTTCTGTCTCTAGTGAAGCATTAATATTTGTCGAAATGTCGTCTAACGACTACGTTGGATAGATGAGTTGTAGTAATAGTATGCCTACCTCAAGGTTTTCCGTATATACATATTAATCTATGCTCAAGGTGACAGACAAATTACGTAATATGTATTACGTATAGTCCGTTTTTTTTTAAAGAGAGTTAACTACAAAACAAATCAATAAGACACTGACATTACACATTTACAGTAAAACCAACTTAACCTTGAAATGAAAAGAGGCGCTGTCGGACGCATTGGACCAATCATTGCACGCAATTCGAGAGGTTCCACTGACAGATGAATGACCACAACGTACTTATGAATGAAATTTAACATGGCGCATGGCGGCGTTAGTTCTAAGTTTTGCCACTTCATGATTGATGTAAACTCAAAGCAGTTTTTGGTGTAAAACAAAGTGCGATATACCGAGTGAATCGATTGAATTGTTTGTAAGTTTTTTAACACGTGTAACATGCACATAAGCACTAAGAAACAAAAGTTCTAAATTCTTTCGTTCAAAATCTATTGCTTTAATAAACTCCTTGAATAATAGATTTATCTTTTATAAATAGACGTTGATGAGTGACGGTTTTAATATGAGTTTGTAACGAACGCCGGAAACCGCGAAAGCCGCGACGGTTCGCGAATTCAAATAGCGACGCCACGCGCGCCCCCGCTCCCCGCTCCCCGCACTCGGCCGACACGCTGCACTCGTGTTCCCGCGCGTTACGTTACGAGATCGAATAACATGTCCGCGTCGCGTCCCGTTGATTTAAGAGTTTCTATGTAAAAAGTTGATTGTAAATGTCTGTAAAGTTGTGTGTTTGTACGAAATACAGTCCTTTGAACTTATAAACTTGTTGTGCTTTGGAGGAGAAGGCCCCACAGAACCCCGAGGCGCCATAAAAACTGGCTGCCCAACGAGCGGGCCCAAGTACGACAAGCGTTCGTTCTGTGTTAGTGAAAATGCCGCGTGCCGCGAGGCGAAAGAGTCGTCGTGAATCGGAATTTTACGACATGGATGAAGAGTTAGTGCGGTCTCCGGAGCCAGCAGGACGCAGTACGTCCGCGGCCCAGCCGACCCCGACGGCGATCACAGCGAGTGACCTAGCCTCCATGATGGCGTCCCTTCATCAGGCTCAAGCCGACAACTTCGAGAGACTTCTATCGAGAGTTCTCGAAGCACGGTCGCCCGCGCCGGCCACGGACACGTCGACGTCGGTTACGTCCCCCGCGCCTGGAAACTTCGCAGCGTGCAGCGCGCGTTTCGGCGGGGCGAAGGACGAATTCCTCGACGGATTTATAGACGCCGTGTATGCCTACAAGGACTGTGCAAACATAAGCGATGAGAATGCACTACGTGGACTGTCGATGTTGCTCACGAGTGACGCCGCGATATGGTGGCAGGGGATTAAGTCGACAGTATCAACCTGGGATGAAGCCATCCAGCACTTGCGAAGCGCTTTTGGAGACGGTCGACCTCCGTATCGCATTTACGTCGAGCTGTTCTCGAAGCCGCAAGAAGCACACGAGTCAACAGAGTTATTCGTGGCCAAGGCCCGCGCTCAATTAGCGCGACTCCCGAGTGGCGACCTCACTGAAAAAGTGAAATGTGACATGGTCTACGGGCTATTAAATGTGAGAATTCGTAAGCGATTACGAAGAGAGGAGTTCCACGACTTCGGTTCTCTACTCCAGAAGGTTCGGAGTATTGAGGAGTCGACCAGGGATGCCGACAGTTCGCGCGCCGACACGACAAAGGGCGCCGCCGCGAGTACCTGCGCGCCGCCGCCGCAGCGAGCGTGCGCGCCGGCCTCGGCCCCAGCGCGAGCCCCGGCGGCCCCGCCGGCGCCGCAGCGACAGCGATATCGAGCAGCGGGTTCCTCTCGTCGACCTACGATTGTGGAACATAGTGACTCCAGTGAGCCTACGGAGGCTACTTCGCGTCAAGTGTCATTCAAACGTGAAAGTGATCAGTGCCGATCGATAAATAATAATAGTAGTCCGCGACGTAATATGTATAATAATAATAAAATGTTATCGTGTTACGGGTGCGGTGAGCGCGGAGTAATTCGTCGAAATTGTTCGAAGTGTAATGGTAACTTCAGCGCGTTCGATTTCGTAAGTACGAGTCCTACATCGAGAGACAGCGGTAAGCCGTTCACGCCGGTAAGTAATATTCCCGTTGCTTCTGTGGTCGGTACCGGGGCCAGAGCTGACGTTAATTCACATATTAAGTCGCCCCCACGAACCGACAACCGTTTGTTTACATCCTGTACTGCAATTCAGGGGGAGTTTAATTCTCACTTAAATAAAACGCCTAACGAATGTAAGTCAGTGCTTCATAGGGATGGTGGCGTTAGTGAAGTTGTAAATAATAGTAGGAACAATAAGGTTTTATCTCATAGTTTTAATGTAAATAGTAGTGAGAATTACGGTCAAAATCGCGCGCAAGAGTGTCCGTCACACAGTAGGGTGACTATGAATTTTTCCGGACAAAATGGGAAAATTAATATACCGAGTAGGACGACCATGATTTCTGAAAATGAGGGATATTTTACATGTTCGTCAGTAAGTTCTCCCCATGAGGTACCGCGACGGCCCATTTTAGGTATCGAGATTTTAGGAATCCGAGGAAGGGGATTAATTGATACTGCGGCCAAAGGTTCTATTGCGGGTGCCTCACTTTATGCGTTGTTGAAGGAGCGCAATCAGCCCTTCACGTCGAGTTCGATGCGTGTCAAGCTCGCCGACGGATCAGCACCAACACGGGAAATATTGTCTACTAGGTTGACAGTAGGTATTAAGGGTAGAAGTGTGCCTGTGGAGTTTTTTATATTTCCGGATGCGGCCGATAATGAAACATTATTAGGAATCGATTTCTTGACAGCGGCTGGATTGGAAATCAATTTTTGTACTTCTACCTGGCGTTTCCATGGTTGTAAGTCAGTTTATACATTGGAGTATGAGTATCCCAATAGTATTCAGTCTTCTTCTGCGGTCGCCTTTCTGAGAGAAGATGAAGGAGCCATGCTGAGTACTGAGGATCGCGAAAGCCTAGCTCCTTTGTCACAACGGAACAAAGATGTCTTCGAACCAAGGAGAAGAAAGAGTACAGTAGATTATAAGGTAGGAGACTTGGTTAGTGATTCTTCCAAGGGTAGGACCCGTAAGTTAATGTCAAAACGGGACGGACCATATCGAATTAGTAAAATTGTTAGTCCTACCACTTATGAAGTTACTGACTTGGATTCGAGGCTGCTAGGGAAGTTCCATGCCGCTGATTTGAAGCATTATAATAACGCGTCAGGCCAGTTCTCGGCTCCGGTAAAGGCCCGGCGCCTGCGTGGTCGGCCCCGTCGTTCTCGACGAGTTTCTGCCGAGCCACCTACGGGACGTTTAGGTGGCCCGGAGGGGGAGTGTGTAACGAACGCCGGAAACCGCGAAAGCCGCGACGGTTCGCGAATTCAAATAGCGACGCCACGCGCGCCCCCGCTCCCCGCTCCCCGCACTCGGCCGACACGCTGCACTCGTGTTCCCGCGCGTTACGTTACGAGATCGAATAACATGTCCGCGTCGCGTCCCGTTGATTTAAGAGTTTCTATGTAAAAAGTTGATTGTAAATGTCTGTAAAGTTGTGTGTTTGTACGAAATACAGTCCTTTGAACTTATAAACTTGTTGTGCTTTGGAGGAGAAGGCCCCACAGAATCCCGTCGGTTAAAAGTTATATTATAAATCACAATAAATATCTACCCATTTTCTATTCATAACACGAGTGTATGTGATGTTAGGCGAAGTTTTAGTTTTTACAGTGTAGATTATTGAGAAATCGAAGGAAACTTTATTATTTATTATATTTTAACTGACAATTAATTGGATGCACTTACTTTTAAATTAGGTACCTCTGGTTACGAGCATCGCCACTTTGTATTATTGTGAAATCAAAATTTAAGGAACTATGAAAAAGTCAATCATTTCTAAACACGAGAGGTATACAACAGTCAAATGACATCTCTCGACCAGAACTGTGACCTATTAAATAACTTAACGGACACCAGTTAATATGAAAACACTACCGATTAATCCGGGATCGTTTAGACCCTGCCCTACCTCCCATTGAGCCACGTAATGACACATTCCTTGTCACATAGACAGTTGTTTTTGCGATAATGGTGTCGCCCTCGTTTCTAAATGACCTGAATAGCGCAAAAGGAGTATTACAATTGGATCCAATGTGTGAACCTCCTCTCAACATTTAGTATGAAACGTATAGCTATAAAAGCATGTGACGCATGGAAGATCGAGGCTTTTAACTTAAACGCGTTCCATTTTACGTGTATGCATTAAAATAAAGCTTTGCGATTTTTATTTAAGTGAGCGATTTATCAGCGAAAGTATAAAGGGATTTTTCATTTTGACGAAATAAAATGTATTCCAGTGAAGTATAGTATTTCACATTTATATTCATTTGGCAACTATTTCGAATGCAATGTAATGTTGTAATTTATCTTACGCGTAGTAACAGACATGTAAAATTTTATTAATGTTAAATAGCAATAGAGCAAACGGCAAAGACAATACTACCGACTGATCTAACAACTTTTAGTTTAAATAGCTCGTTACAAAGCGTATTTTTTACAACAACAATAAATGGTTAATAAAACCACGCCATGATACATTGTACATGATACACGCGGCCAAATTACCGCAGGCATAAATCATACGTTCTAAAACTATTTGCGTTGCAACAGTAAAAAGCTCGATTGCGATTGTGAAACGAACAGTTTGGATACTGGTCACGTATTTCATGTATAATAAAAACGTTTTTATGCATACGTACATACAGGTTTCGCTTTGATCTTTTGATTGTCCATTGAAAATACGTTACGAATTCAAGAGTGAACGAGATTGCAGAATAGTTTTCCTTAGTCTGCATACGCTTTATTCGATCATCGTGTTCGGCTAGCGAGACCCGTAAATAACGGGTTGCTTCGACGTCTAGCGAACTAAATTGATGTCCGCCATTACGGTGACGTCACGCGTGCAAATCTCGCTTCCACTAAACGGACGATCGGCCCCGCGTTGGGCGCCAGCTAACGCTAAAGGCCTTTTCATTTTTGATTTCCCAATTTTAATCCGCTTTGTAAACCCATTTGATAGAAATGGCTTTAATTCCGTTTAAAATATGAATAGATTTTATTAACGCTCCTAAAAAGCTCCATATTTTAAAATGAAAATCATTATTATATAACTTAAAATCATATTGACTCCACTAGATATTTTGTTAAGAGCCTATAATTTATATAAAATATAAAAACAGTAAGTTTCGATATTTATCTATATATTAGGTATATTTGTTCGATATTTAACGAAAGTAAGTGAAGTAGTTTTTTATGATACTTGTATAGTAACCGTGTAACGGCCAAATAATGTTTATTCTGGAACTAAAATGTAAGGAGCCTACATGGACTAGCTTCAAATAGTAGATCGTATCAACAAACTTTACTGTCACACGTTTTAAGTCCATATCATAAAACCTGTTAAAGCAATGTAGTCCGATAACGAAAACTTCAGTTATTTTTCATAACAATTTCACTTACTCGTAGCTTTCAAAATTACTTTCACTACATCAAGGTTCACTTTCACGTAACCCGCAATGGTTACATGACAAAAAAACAAAATTGTAGTCCAATTTCCCGTGAAAGTAACACCACTGCCAACCTCGCTTGAGCTGGATCATTTACATCCCGCTCGATACATTTACATAGCTTCACTCTGTCCCTCATAGGAATAGCATCTCGTAAAATGCAGACCAAGCATTGAAGCAGTGTATTCCAACTGTTAACAACACTGTCCGAGGATTTATGTCCCAACTAACGACCCTCGGTGTTGCCAGCCCGCCCCTAAACTTGAAAATATAGTTTCATTAACGCAGCGTTCATCCTGCATGAAATAACGTGTCTGACTGAAATCACACATTGGGAATTAATGGCAGCAATTTAGATTTTTAGCTTTTTATTTTACGAATACAAAAGTCATAGTCGAATTTGTGGAAAACACTGGTGGACAATGTTACATTAGGTAGGTATAAAAAAATAATTGTATTTTGGCCTACTATTTGCAGATGAAGACGAAATTTTAAATAACTCAATTCTCTCAAAAATTAGGTATATTTATTGCAATATAGGTATTAAAAATTCTCTCAAAATACCAAAAGCACGCTGACGTCAGTTATATACGCATTACCATGTAAAATCTACACCGTCGCATGTGTATGTGAATCACACGGGGAGCGCCACTTGCAACTCTCTAGACCGAAGTAACTGCGTGGTAAATCATATTCCAAAAACCTTTTCATTTCGCCGAGGAGCCTCATTGCTCGAGCGTACGACCACCGTAAGAATATGTGTTTTTTTACTTCAGGTTTTATGAAAACGGAATCAGCAACGAACGGGTTTTATATGGAGCGTAATCTAGCTATAACGCGTTTCATATGGAACAATGAGTTCCATGAGAAAGAATACAAATATTAAAAATTAATGAATACTTAATTTGTATAATGTAACTTACAACATACAATGCCACAAACTTACAATTATTTTATATTACAATGTAAACAGAATTTGTTTTTTATTGCATTTATAAATTATTAGTTTGAGAGACAATCCTTTAATAAATTACACAACAATATGATCACAGCAACAGCTTATAATAATAATAAGGGTTATTAAACCAAACTACATACTCGTACCTACTGACTACATAACTTTAGGAAGTGTGAAATGAGAAATATCAAATAAAAGGTCTGATAAAGTTGCCCCCACACATGACAAATTCTTTTCGCATTACGTACCTTACAAACTAATAATAAATATTTTCCTTTTCTTAGATTCATTGCTATCGTGGTCGCACATTTAGGTACTACTTTCGTATTCGATATGAAATTCATTTTAATTGCATCACACACAACTGTCAGCTTTCCGTTTCTGTGTCTTAGGTATTGTCTTACAAAGATCTTTTGGCGTGTGGGTGACAGAGACAGCGCCTTACAGGAGAGGCAAACCGTAAGGCACTGTCTCTGTCACCCACGCGCCAAAAGATCCTTGTACGACTGTACACTGGCGATTGATGATGAGAATTAAAAATGCTAAAAGCTATAAGTACATTGGTTACAAGCTAAACTGTGCCTCTATTATGAGTTTTTAATACTATAGTTTACTATACACGCTAGCGACTATCGTTTAGAATTTGTATGAGAATCCGTACAGCGCCTCTAGCGGTTACGATACTGAACTACAATTCTCATACAAATTCTAAACGTTAACTGCAATAGTAACGTCCTTTACGTTTACTACAATTTCTTGCAAATTTCTTGCAATGGTAATTCCATATGCTCGGCGGCTCTATTACCTATATATTCGTACATACAGAGCAGTAATCAGATTAAAAGGTAATAGAAAGCAGGTAATTAGCCTACACAGTAATTGATTAAGGTATGCAAATGGCAGCCCTACTTAGAAAACAGTTGTAGATAAACTGTATCTGGTAATGGAAGCTACTAGGAAAAAACTACTAGGAAGTTATTCAGGTTATTAAGAAATAGATCCCATTACAATTTTTTTGACATTTTGTCTCTGACAGTTTGTCTGTGTGATAGTCTAACTAATCTTGAAACCTATTTATCGATTTGAATGCGCTTCACTTCTATGAAGGGACATATCGTAGTAGTAAACTTGCGTTAAAGTTCATCGATAACAAAATATTTCAACCAGTTCTCACATAAAAAGGTGTTATTTGACATAGAGTCGTAATTTTATATGTCACGGACGACAGCGGAAGGGTGGTGCATGCATTGAGATACTATGTACCATAGCACCTACCTCAATGAGTGCATGCCCGTTTGCTACCGTGATTCCTCAAAAAAAACTAAATAATATACCCATTTGATTTAGCCATAACAAAATTCCCCAATGTCAGTGTGTCGTCATGACATATTGTATATGACATTATCGAAGCATGAACACAGATGGGATCGGAGCCGACATCTCTATCACAGCTAGCGACGGGCTCACGCAATTTATCTGTCCGTTGATGCCGTTCCTCGACGTTTTGACAAATATTAATGCTCCACTAGAGACAGAACTTATCACTGTATTATCCACGCTAGCAGAAATAGAGTGGAAAGGCTGGCCACATATACGATAACACATACTATGTTATCTAAAGTACAGTTAAATTATTATTATGCAATATGATTTCTTTTTTTTCACGTTCCTTTAGCTTATTTTATTGCTGATGTTTGTATTTTATGTAGGTAATTAAAGATTATTAAAGATTATTTGTTAACAATGGCACACCAAATAGCAAATATGGAGTAAGTAAGATTTTAATATTTAAATGATTTTTGTATTGATTTTAATATTTACATTATTGTTTATTTTTTAAGGAAAATTTACCAGTTTATTATGTTCTAGTTTATGTCACATCCTACTTCCTACTAATATTATAATCCTACTAATATTATAAATGCGAAAGTTTGTAAGGATGTATGTGAGTGGGTGTGTGTGTGGGTTTGTTGCTCTTTCACGCAAAAACTACTGAACGGATTTTCATGAAACTTTGCAGTAATATAGCTTAGACATCGGAATAACATAATTTGTTAAAATTTATAGAGATTTTTGAAGAGACTGGTTTCCCGAAGCGAAGCGAGGGCGGATTTACTAGTATTAAAATAAATCGTAAGTATTTACTGTAGTACTGTAGCGTATTATCCAAGTTCTCAAATATTAGATACAAAATAAAAATTCAGTATTAATAAGAAACAACAAGTACGATACGTACGATACGAACGTCATATTATGAAACTAGTAAGTATGAAGAAAATCATCGTGGAGTTCAATGGATGAAAAGTAGTCAAACAAAAAAAAACTTTAGTTTAAAAGTATAAGTATTTACCTACAAGCGTTGACTTTTGCAGCTAGTTTATAAACCGATCGTATAAAATACTTGATATAAAATAAGCATTTTTTTTTAATTTTCGCCGTCAATCTACAACGGACCTTGATCAAAGGAGCGTAAAGTTGGCATTTGAATGGGTTAATATTAAAACAAACGGATTATAAGCGTTTATTAACATCATGCTTTACTGTGTTAACGGTTTCCATAGCGATGTAAGTAGCTACTATGACGGCAGGACATGACAACACAAAAAAACACTTATCTACTTAAACACTTGCAAATATATTATTTTACTAATCAACACACCTACTTACATGTCGAATTTCCTGCCAAATTGAAAATGATTTTTTATATATTTAGTTATATTCATTTGCATCTATCTGTAAGACTTGACACTAAATAGGTCACGATTTATCAAGGATTCCTTATCATTTCTGCTGTGTTTCCTTTTATTGAAATTAAATTAATTTATTTATTTATTCACTTTATTGTTTGTATACCAAAATATAAATGTTTACAACAATACAACAAAGGATACACAATACAAAAGGCGGCCTTATCGCTACATAGCGATCTCTTCCAGGCAACCCAAGGTTTTAGGAAAGTAGTACAAAAAGAAGTAGAATGGGTAGAGGTATACACAGCAAAAGACAGAACATAAACTTAACACATATACATACTATTATGAGCAGTGAAGGACTATGTTTTAAAGAGAAGGGAAACGGTTACACGAGATTATAAAGAAAGGTAGTAGTCTTTGAGTGACTTTTTGAAAGAGGTTAAATTAGGGGCCTTACGTATAGAAATAGGTAGGGAATTCCATAGGCGGATAGCAGTCACGTTGAAGGAGTCATGATAGAAGGATGAATTGTGGGAAGGAGTAAGAAGGGCAAGGTTTTTGGAGGAACGAAGAAAGTGATTGTGGGTTAGGTGACGAAATTCAAATTTGTCCTGAAGATAAGATGGGGTCAACGGATTAAACAACACTGAGTACAGAGCAGAAAGTATGTGAGCATTCCGGCGAAGACGGATAGGGAGCCACTTGAGTTTATTACGAAAATCAGAAATATGGTCATATTTGCGAAGACCAAATATGAACCTAATGCATAAATTTTGGAGGCGCTCAAGTTTATTAAGTTGCTCCTCAGTAAGGTGAAGATAACAAATATCAGCGTAGTCAAGAATCGGCATAAGAAGGGAGATAGCTAGATTAATTTTAGTGGAAATGGGAAGAAAGTTTTTGAGCTTACGCAAACTGCTGAGTGCAACAAATAGGTAGCTTCCTACTGACCTCGTTCAGTTGTGGTACCCAAGAGAGACTGGAGTCCATAATTATTCCCAGATTTTTAACTGTTTCAGAGTATGGAATATGGACTCCGTCAAGTACGACTCTAGGCAGGGTCAACCGTCAATTTTTGAGACCATTCTGGAACTGCCAATAATGATGAGTTGAGTTTTACTGGGATTAACTTTAAGTCCATATGCTTCACACCATAAGGAAATGCGAGCGAGATCCGAATTCAACTTATTAATAGCTATTGGTAACTCCCCAAGTGAAGCTTGCGTGTAAATCTGTAGATCGTCTGCATCATGCATGCATGCATTAAATGAATATTAAAGTGATTCAAAATGTTTGTAAATTAACAACAAACAGATAAATTTACAGATTTGGAGGACAGGGCCAGCTATTATTCTGATTAATGGACATTCCAGTAATAATGAAATTTCAAATTACTGAAGGTATCAGATTTAATAAAAAAAGAACGTTTGCAGATCCATGATTAAGTACATGTAAAATTATATGTCAAATACATAATTTTAAAAAAGTAGTAGATATTTCAGTAGTGTGCAAATAGTGAGCCAGCAAGCATGCAGGATGCAAACATGATCATATAATGTAACAGTTCGTTTATTCATCAAATCATCATCACCATTACCGCACCTCTCACTGTCCCACTGCTGGGCAGGGGATCCCTCTCACAAACTCCCTCACACCACACCGACCAAGCGCGAATTCGCGGACTTCTCACACATTTAAGAACTTTAGGGGAACTTTCGTTGTTAATCACAATTTTTAATAGGAATCAAATACCTACACCAGAATTTTATAGCCGCGTAAAACCATGACAATAACCAACGAATCGTATTTCACGGGTTAACAAATGAATCAAAATGGAAGCTTCGGAAAGGACGGGGCAAATTAAACAGTCGGTCAATGAAACATGCAAATGAGATGTGCAATCACGACGCTTTGTTCGCTCGCATTGTTTTCCAAGTTCGACGATGAAAATTAATCTTCTATTTTGTTCTCCTGCGAATACGTTCTGCTGGGTTTTATGGTTGGGAAGATCTATGCTATAGCGAAAAAAAACTACACATATTAAACCGTCTTCAAAAAAGGAAGAGGAGAGGAATAAATTCTTCTGGGTGAACCGATTTTGATGATTTTTAAATTCAAAGTGTGACGCTTCTTATAAGTAATTTTTGAGTTACCTATCCCTTATGATGCGTGTTTAATTGACTTCGACCACGTTGATGATGTTCTCATTTTACTTGCAAATATTGCAGTCGGTTTTGTTTTTTGTTAGAGTTTAAAGTTATTGATCAGTTACGAGTATTTTTATAGGTACAGCCCCAATATTGCTTCAATAATAAATAAATAAACCATTCTTATACATCTGCTTCATATAATTGTTACGCTTATTGCTTATATTATCAACCAAAATGCCCGTTATAAGCGAAAAGCAAAAGTAAACAGCGATGTCCCACAAAAGGGACATAATTGGGAACGGGTCGTTAGAATACAACAATTGGGCTGAATTAGCACGTCGTTAGAGCAGCAAAATTAAGTCCGCCCGGAAATTCTCACTAGGGAACAAATGGGAATTTGCATGCAATTCCCAGGTACTAGTTGTCTAAAGAAACAGCGACATCTAGTTAGAAATATAATTGGAATTGTAAATGAATTTCATACGAGTGCGAAGGTCGTTTAGCTACCCAGAGCTTCTAGTGTTGCGAACGTAAGTATACCTAATATAACGTTGAAGAATTAATGTAAAATAAGAAAATTCATTTTTTTTTTTTGGAGGATTTAAAAATAGTGGAGTGCCGTAAGCTTTAAACCTCGGAATCCAGGGACTATGAATGAATCTTCATAAAAATTGTTGGACTGTATTTCAAAATGCACAAATAGAAAAGTTAAAAAAAAATAATTCACCGATCCTTTTTTAGTTTTTTTTTATCTTTGTTGGTAAGTTTGTGACCCCATAACTTCATGTTGGGTTAACCGATTTTGATGATTCTTTATTTTCTTGAAAGCTTTTGCTTTTGGTATGGTCCCATATAAATTTGAGCGATATCTGATGAGTAGTTTCGAATTAACTTGAATCATGTGTAAGGATGTTTTGCAGTGTGTACTTATGGTTTTTTCCTAATAACTTTTTACTGAGTGTTTAGATTTTGATGATTCTCTTTTTATTTGAAAGCTAGTACTTGCATTGTAGTCGCATATAAATTTGAGCGGCATCTGACTAGTAGTTTTTGAATTATCCTTAATAACTTTTTTGTATGTATGTTACCATATATCTTACTATTCAGAGTTCCGTTTTTGATAATTATTTTTTTAATCGAAAGCTGGGGTTTTAGGTTAAGTCCCGTAAAAATTTGAGTTCCAATAGTTTTTATGAAGATTCATTCATAGTCCCTGGATTTCGAGGTTTTGCCATTTTTATGTCTTACGGCACTCCACTAAAAACAGGATATTTCCTTCGTAATCTCATGTCATCATTAGACTAGAATAATTTTAGTATAATTTTTATCACATTTTTTATTTAACGCATTATTTGGGACGTATAGGCGATAGAAATAAAACACGAGAAAATTCTGTATAAGAGCGCGTGAGCAGGCCGTTGTTGGCAGTCTGTCAAACTCATTTTATTTTTTACTTATTTAAATAATAGTACAGATTGAACTTAAAAATAGGTTTTATAACACAATATAAATATTATGTAGTGCGTCGCCTACAGGACGCATATGTAGGAATGAGCTCAGCCAAAAGCATACATACATTCTTATTTCTATCACGCAAAAATCTTACACTTTTCATTGCCTAGCTTCCTTTCGAACCGTGCGATAAAGAACTTCGTACCAATACCCCCAAATTGAGACACTCCTCCTTTTTTGAAGTCTGTCATAAGTGGGTGTTTCTATTTGTTTCATGGACTGACCAAAGTGACAAAATTGTCAATCGTATGGGACAAACATCAAGTCCGAAGACCTTTAACCGAAATCTTGCCGTCTATTGAATGCTAACGCTATAATTATATGCGTGTGATAATGCGTTTATGTTCTAATTATTACTGAATACCTACTATTATCAATCTCATTAATTATCACTTCGATATCGTTTAGTATTAGTTTGGTGTGGTTTGTCAATTGGTTCATTATAAAGCGTTTATTATCTAATATCATTCATTGTTGGTCCATTATGTTGGTCTAATAATAACATTAAGTACCCTTCTCAGTCAATGACTTTAGTGATTTAGGCGACGGCCTAATTATTTTCAAACGGTATTTCAACGGTATTGCGAATTAGGAATGAATACACAGATCCTTAGGACGAAAACGTCGTGAAGAATAAGATATCTGGGAGTTTCTATAATGTTCTTTAAGGTTTGCTAATGACAATTCACATTAAACCAAAACTATTGGGGTGAGAGTTTTATCATCATAATCCATACTAATATTATAAATGCGAAAGTCTGTCTGTCTGTCTGTCTGTGACGTTTTCACGGCTAAACCACCGGTCCGATTTGGATGAAATTCGGAATGGAAATTCGGAATGGAAATTCGGAATGGAGTTGAAGACCCAGAGTCACATATAGGCTACTTTTTTTTCAAAAATCAACCCCTAAAGGCTTGAAATAGGGGATGAAAGTTTGCATGAAAAATCTAAACCGCCTGACCGATTTCGATGAATTTTCCCAGGAAGATAGTTGATGACGTACCCCCTTTCCCACTTTCCCGGTTCGCGATATAAACGAATTAAATTCTCGCTGTTAATCTACAATAGACCTTAATCAAAGATAATCATTTATTAGCTCACAAAGATTTCGTCAGCATCAACAGAAAAAATGCAATCCACTAAGTATTTGTAAACTTTTAGCAAACACATAATGATGTAAGTGTATCAGATAAATAACCGTTGAAATGCATTCAAACTAAATGTGACCGCCAAATGTAGCTGAAACAAATATCAAGAGAGTTGAAACTATTACGTATTTCCATAGCATCTCAAGGGTGGAATTTTCGTATTGTGTCGCGTCATCCTTGCGTAAAACGCCACTTGGCATAGCATCGCACGGTTTGCGCTCCTGCCCCGGCCTGTCGTTTTGGAATATTGTTCTCTTTTTTAAAATGTCAACTCAAGAATTTATTTGAAAGCACAGTGTAATGTTTGTTGTTTTTGTAATATTTTATGTTACACTTGTTACGGTTCTGGACCCAAAGACGAAAAGAGTATAGACCTAGATGCACGCAAGGAAAGACGCAACTTACGCCAGTGACATAAAAAGAAGAGACAGAATGACATCATCTTCTGTCTTGCATGGCGTTAAGGTTTTTCCATCATCAAGAATTACTTCAATAACAATACACTATAGCGGAACACTGAAACTGAAATATGCAGTTACGAGATCCGGACAACAACCATACTTGAGGACGTGATGGAGAGCTGAGCACTCCTTAGTAGAGACATGTTGCAGTGGCTCTTCAAAGTCGAAACGTACAAGCGTACTTCACTACACAAAATTCGTGCATGTATTCCGAACGAAAATATGCTTTCCATTTAAATTCGCTGCAACCTAGCTGTCTCAGCAATTGATTTTCTCAATGCCAGTTGATTTTGCAGTTTTATTTCCTTTACCAGAAGCCGCGTGAGGTCGATGCGGGCTATCAAGTCGGTACAAGACAGGCTTCAAAGATTGCTTTACGGCAGAAATGCTCGTTCCTTTGCCAAAGTCTCGCAAATAGCTTTAGGTACTTTGAAAAATCTTTTAAATTTCCGTTATTGATTACCTGAAACTGATGCTTTAAATGTTCGTCTTTAATGTTTCGTAGACTTGATTAAATCAGCGCTACTCAAGGTGTGGTTTCCTACCTTGACACTCATTGATGACTTTAATAAATATTAATCTAATGCAATGCACAATGTATATTAAAAATTTATATACTAAAATGCAATAACTCTCTCGAATAAGAAACGCTCTAATGAACTGAAGATCGCGTCTGAACAGATCTTCATACATTGTAACTACCTCGATTGCACACACAAACACCCGACTCGGACGGCACAATTATTAACACGCCGGATCGCTGTTCCGAGGGTCCTGGGTTCGATTCGAAGCGAGGCGGAAATTTGAATGATGTGTTTAAAATTCCGTTCTTGGTCTAGGTGTGTGTCCTTGTCTTGTGTGTTGTCCATAGCAATGGCGTTGGGGCTATGAGTGTGTAGCGTTAAAAAAAACAACCATAGCTACACGACATACGAAGAGCTATAGTATACGAAAATTAAAATTTAAGTAAAGTACGGCCTGCCTACTTATAATAAAACGGATTTTTCTCTTTAAGGACACATTAAGCTCCTAAAAGCGACGACTAACAGAATTAAGCTCTTTGAATTACTAAGGACTCCGAATCCTACTAATTATACTCCCTTTAAACCCCAAAATCCGTTCCTTAGTAGCTACAAAAACTTGTGGACTTATTGTTTTGAAAACAAATTCGGTTCAGGCACTCACTGAATGCCTACTACTACCTACTTTTAAATTTTCAGTGCATTACAAACCAAATTCATTTTTTTTTATGGAATTAAGATAGCAAACGAGCATGCAGTACCACCCTTCCCCTGCCGCCCATAACAACTGTGACCGACCTAGAACTAGACTCAAAGGGACTAGGATGGTTAGTCCAGTTAGTAGATGGTGTTAGAATATTAGTTGGTTAGTTTGTTAATAAGTGCGAGGACAGGGTATGTTAGTGATAATTAGTCCTGTTAGTTAATGTTAGTAATAGTCCAGTTAGTTATTGTTAGTATGAGTCTTGTTCCAATTCGGTCACAGATGCGTTGCTACCCCTGAGGTCTGAGATGGTCGCCTCTAAAAAAGTGAAACCGGCTCCACAAACCTTCCTATCCGGAACACAATTGCCCTTAAAAACAATTATTATGACGGTAGGAATGGTACTGAGTACCTTGGCGGGCGGTGGTACTACCCCGGGCGAACTCTAGGCTCTACCACCTATAAAAAGGGTAAAACGGGACCCTATTACTGAGACTTCGCTGTCCGTCCGTCCGTCCGTCCGTCCGTCTGTCACCAGGCTGTATCTCATGAACCGTAATAGTTACACAGTTGAAATTTTCACAGATGATGTATTTCTGTTGCCGCTACAACAACAAATACTAAAAAACAGAATAAAATAAATATTTAAGTGGGTGCCCATACATTCGACGTAAGTTTAGTTACCATTCGGTCCAAGAGATAGTGTTGGGCGTAATATGTGGCTACAATAAAACAATTAAATATTTAAGTGAGGCTTTTATACAACAGACCAGATTTTTTTGGCGTTTTTATACATAATGGTACGGAACCCTTCGTACGCGAGTCCGACTCGCATTTGGCCGGTTTTTTTTAATATTTTATTCATATTATTTTATACCTACCTATTACAAAAGTATTTTTAATGAAATGCAAAATTATTATCATAGCCCAAAAAAAGAGATCGAGCTTTAAAAGGATTACTGTACCGTCATCGGCTCAAAAACTGATTTATGATTTAGCAAGGGGAATTTTAATGGTAAAGTTGACTTTCAAATTTATATTGTTTAATGAATAAGTACCCTGTATAGCGAAGTAATTAAAGTGCAAAAAATCGACAATGTTTCCGATTCGAGATACTCGCATTAATATCATGTCACGTTGATCAAGTAGGTACTGGGCATTCAGGTTTCATCAAGTTTTCTTAAAAGTAAGGTCAGCCATGCGCCAAGGAACTTTTTGAAATATTCTCCCAGATAGAAAAATCGTGTCCCATCATTTTTATTGTAGGTACTAAGTAAGAAACTCTTAGGTACAATTCTATCATGCCAGTGCCAGCACATCAAATTAGGTTATTTCAATGACTATTTAAAATACCTAAGTACAAGAAAACCTCTTTCAGTCAATACTGGATAAACGTGTACTTTTGCATCAAGTTTCCTTAACAATAGAGGCGTTTTAGGTAGGAGGTTGCTAATAGGTAGAGGGCAACACGTACTTCAGAAAGTTCAGTAAAACTATGTATGTAAAATCAGAGCAGGTCTCGCATAACATGTTAGAGGAGTTATTCATTCGGAGCGGAGTTGGAATACCTAACTCGTTTACACATTTATATTACCGTCAAATGCTGACAGTTCGGCGGGCGCTTGGTGAAATATTATTTAACCTGTGTTGCAAATATTGTGAAGTCTGACCGGTAAAATATAAACTCTGCGATGAGAGCCATACTCTCAAACTTTGCACGGAACGAAAATATAATATGAATGTTTTAGCAGACACGAATAAAGCTGTATTAAATAATGTTTTAACAGACTAAATTTAATGATCACTTAACGTTTACTAAGCCTCGCTTTTGCGCACATGATTATTGTGATCGTAAAACTAAGTAGTTAATGGTATCCGAAACAATTAGTGAGGCATCTTTTTTTATGGAATTAAGATAGCAAACGAGTATGCAGCACCACGCTTTAGCTGCCGCCCATAACAACTGTGGCTTGTCGTGTTAAAAAAGTGTTTTATGCTTTAATTCATACTGTAACCGGCATTACCTTCTGTAGAATATTGGTCATATTGGTACAACTTCCCGCCAAAATCGCCGTTGCGTTCGAGCAACGTATCACTCGTGCTGCCCTCTGGCGGCCGAATCGAGAACTCTGTCTCGCCGTCTCCGTTGAGCACCGTTACCGCGCCGCTCCGCGAAATATTACATTTAAACCCGAATTACGATCGAATCGAAGTCCTGTATATTATGCTATACACAGTGAACTGTGATGTGTGCACATGTGCAAATAAGTGGAACTTAAAAAGAAGCCTAAACATACCAAACTCAGATTATAGAACCAAAAGGCAGATGTAGTCGTTCTAGTATAAAGTGAAGCTACCAAAGCAAATACAAAATAAAAAGCTAATACAATCTCGTGTCAGTACTAAGGAATGCGTCAAATAGCATAAACGTCGCAAGTGTCAAATTTTTTAAAATAATTTTATCAGTTATAATGCCGTCTTGCATTATTAAATTCTCTAAAAGTTGTTCGCAAAAACAAAGAAAAGAAGACGGAATATCTTTTCACAGGTAATTGTTCATTATTTTATTATTTATTTATAATAATATTTTTTCGGTTCGCTCGGAACACAAAACCTCAACAATCATTCATTTGTAGACCAGTTTAAATGAAAATCGGTTACCCTAAATTTGGGGAAATATGCATGGACTATTTGGACATTGGTCGATTTATAAATAGTTTTATTTATTTAAACCTAAAAGTCAGGCAAGACAGCCAATAAAATTAGCATTCTAACTGCTGAAAATGTCACGTGTGCCAATAATATGTATGATAAATATTATATAATATTTTAGTTTCTGCTTAGCCTACTAATAACTAATAACTATAATTTTTGCACATTTCCGACAGATGCTGTAACAAGAGAAAAATGGGTTCATATTATTCGGAAAAGCAGGCAAGATATTAATTGGCTAATTAATTTTGCGTGGTTCGCTCATTACATTTTAGTGAGGATGACGTGTACCTATCTCACTAAAAAAGGACATTGGTTGATTAAAAAATCATCAAAACCGAATTTTTGTTATAATAAATAAGTATATTGATATTTTGATGTTTTTTTTGATTAAAAATATCTACCCAAAGAGACAAAAATCCATAGGTTAATTAAAACAATTAAACATATTTAAAATATTAAATTAAATAGGTATATTAAAAGAACATTTACACATAATTATTATATAATACTTTTTGATAAATAGTGATATGGCTACAACCCATTAATGTCCCACTACTGAGGGTCTCTCCTCATTATTAAGGAGGCCTACAGCATACTCCACCACGCTGCTCCAGTGCGGATTGGTGGAGGGGTTATTGGCCAACACATTGTCGAAAGTTTTCAAGCCGCCCGAAGGCCTCCGACACGGCTTAACGACTGCTATCTATCGATGTATCGATATCAACCGGGACCGACGGCTTTACGTGCCTTCCGAAGCTCGGAGGCGCTCAAGAAATTATTATCAGAAGAAATTAAAATCAATTATTATTATTACATGCAATAAAACTTTAATTTTTTGTCTGTTTTTCTGTGCATTTGTTCCGCCTAATCTCAGGAACGGCTTAACAAATTTAGATGCAGTTTTCACTGACGTATTCAAATGAGCTTGGGTTAACATTTAGTTAGAATCGGTACACAAATAAGAAATCACGTCAATTTAAAGAATACCATCCCTCATTTATCGATTATGGGCTTCCCGAAGCGAAACAAGGGCGTTCACTAGTAATAAATAATTTGCCAATTTAATTGTGCATAATGTTTTAAGCTGAAAATATGGCGAACAATGTTTACAAAATTGTGGGAGATTATGACTTTTCACTTGGCAACCTCACACACACAAAGAATTACGTATCCATACGGTGCAATTGCTAGTTGACATTAAGGTTGTCATGCACACATAGGGAAAAAGCGGCTTCACATTATTCGTCGCTTTTCTTTGCGAATGTTCTATCTGCCTTTTGGTTCTATAATCTGAGATACCAAAATACAAATCTACGACACGGCGACGTGGTGGTGAGTACCAAAGACCAATTCAAAAGTACAACCTGGGCTATCAGTTATCTAGATTCAACATTTTTGGTCATTCGAACCGGATTATTTTGGACTTTTCATCAGGGGATCGATATTTGGTTAGTGTACCAAACAATCCGTTTGGAATTCTCCACTTACGACGCCAACAAAACCTATAGTTTTCGTGTTTCACTTTTTATTTTCACACTATATACAGGAGTTACCTATATATTTCACTTACTTTATGCATAAAACTAACCCAGTAACAAGTAATTCATCATAATATTCAGTGTTCAAAAAGATATTCAATTTTACTTCTATTGCGTAATAATTAAACGTTCGAGGCGGACGCCATTGCAGGCGTAAGCGCATCGCGTTGTTTGTAAGTACCTACATAATATTGTTCATTTTAAGTCACGATGGCGAAAAGTACTAAAATTGAACAAGATCTTCACAAGTTATTGCAACCACATATAGTTACTAAAGAATTATATTTTATGCGAATTCAATCTTTGTATGATTTGTCTAAAGATGTTCAAAATAGTTGTGAAGCGAAAGATAAATTTTGTTTACGTTATAAAGACATCGAGACATGGCGCGCTTTGTATGAAAAGGCTGTTCATGAATTAATAACCTTGAGAAAAAAGTATGAACCTGAATTTATTCCTAGCTATAGCGATATTGAAAATTTCGATCAACTTTACTATTCAATTCAATCAGTCGCTTCAATGTGTATTGACAATAATTCCGATAGTAAAAATTCAAGTCAGTCAAGTCATAAATCTAGTGCTTGCGTAAAACCTAGATTACCTAAATTAGAGATATTTCATTTTGATAGTTCGCTCGAAAATTGGCCTACATTTCGTGATACTTTTACAACTTTAATTAATAATAACCAGGATTTAGCGGACATAGAAAAGTTTTATTACTTATTGTCATCAGTTAGCGGTCCAGCGTTAGGTATCTATTGTAAAGTCGATGCCAGTGGCGTCAGAAAATTATGCAATAGTTTGGGATGCGTTATTTAAGCGGTATGAAAATAAACGAGCGTTGGCTACTATTTACTTAGATAAATTGTTTAACTTTAAACCTCTACAGAATGAATCTTTTACATCTCTTAATACATTCTTACAAACTTTTCAAGATAGTGTCAGGGCACTTCAATTGTTAAACATAAATGATTTGTCGGAATTTATTTTGTTTTATATTTCAATACGTAACTTAGACCCTGTTACTAGACGGGAATTTGAACAGTCTACTCAACAAGATAACATTCCAACTTTCAAAGAGTTGATGTCATTTATCGAAAATCGCGTTCGTGTGCTTGAAATGTCGGATAGTAAATTAAATTCAAAATTGGTTTATCCTCATAAACAAAGTCAATTACAGATGGGTAATAAATCTACATATCCTAAACAAAATATTTCAAATAAATTCAACGTTCAAAAGCCGACATTGTCGTCAGCTGTTGTCAAGGTCAAGGGTAATTATAAGGGTGCTTACACACAGTACAATAATAAAGATTGTTTATATTGCAAAAAATTACATTCAATTTATCGATGTCCAGATTATATCGATCTTTCGCCTCCTCAACGTTTAGAAGTTATTACGGGGTTAAAATTATGCGAAAATTGTTTGCGGAGTAACCACACTGTCAGCGAGTGTCCCTCTTTGGTTCGTTGTACAGTTTGCAAGAAAAATCATCATCATACATTGCACATGGATTCAAAAAATGATTTTTCACATAAAGCGGTATCATTAACGTGCTCAGCGACACTGACTGTCTTGCTCGGGACTGCAGTTATACATGTTGCGGATCGCTGGGGCCAGTACCACGCCGTACGTGCTATAATTGATAGTGGGGCTATGACAGGCTATATTACTCAAGAGTGTGCTGTGCGCCTAGGTTTATCTCGTCGAAAATGTCATTTTCAACCTGTCGGGTTAGGTGGCAACGAGGTTCAAGACTTCGGGTTAACCACATGTACAGTCAAGCCCAGAAACCGAGCCGGTCCTATCTTGTCGACTGATACAGTCATTGTTACAAAAATTACTGGTGACTTACCTACCATGCCCCTATCTGATAAGGTGGTTGGTAACTTTAAAAATTTATGTCTAGCCGATCCTTTCTTCTATGAACCGGGTCCTATCGACATGTTATTAGCTGGTGACTTATTTCCTTATATTTACGATGGCAACAGGATTCTACCACAGGATAGTGGTATGCCAGTAGCTTTGCAATCGATTTTTGGTTACGTCATAGCAGGTCAGACTGTGCTATCTCAACATTCGAATCAGTCTGCACTCTCTTCCGTTCAACCTAATAATCAACAAAGCTCGTATAATAATAGTCAGACTGTGCTATTACAACATTCGAATCAGTGTGTACAATTCCCTGTCCAACCAGCTGATAAAAGTAGTGCATCATTTTGTGGTGTTTCAACACACTTAGACCGAATCATGAGCTCCTTCTGGGAATTAGAAAATATACCTTCCGAGGTGCCTCAAAACCCTGATGACGTAATAGCGGAGCAAATGTTTTCTAAAGAGCATAAGCGTGACAGCAGCGGTAGGTATATTGTTAAGTATCCAATGCGTCCTCTTAGTGAGCTTGGTGATTCGCGTCAAATGGCTATTCGCCGACTTATTAATCTAGAATCAAAATTAGAGCGCGAAAAGGCTCTCAAGGTGGAATATCACAATTTCATGCGTGAATATGAGTCTCTCGGACACATGACTTGTCTAGGTGAACTACAAAATGTAAATTCAAAATATATCATTCCACATTTTTGTATCGTGAAACCTTCAAGTTCCACAACTAAATATCGAGTCGTTTTCGATGCATCTTGCAAGACTACGAATGGTAATTCATTAAATTCAATAGTATTACCGGGTCCTAAACTTCAAGCCGATTTAAATAAATTAATAATAAATTTTCGTCTCAAAGAAATTTGTTTGTCTGCTGACATTGCTAAAATGTACAGACAGATAACATTAGAGGAAAGTCAACGACCGTATCAACATATTTTATGGCGTTCTTCTCCGAATCAACCGATTCAAGTCTATGAGTTAAACACTGTAACTTATGGTGTTGCCAGTAGTCCTTATTTAGCTATCAAAGTGTTACAAACACTAGCCGATGATGAAGTTGAAACATTTCCATTGGCTGCCGAGATCCTTAAGATCGCATTCTTCATGGATGATTTTTTGTGGTCAGTAGACTCCGTAGACGAGGCTATTCGGCTTCAAGACGAGCTTACCGCGCTGTTAAAATCTGGTTGTTTCTTATTGCGCAAGTGGTCCAGTAACTCGTCTCAAGTACTCGAAAATTTGCCAGATGATCACAGAGAAACCCCATTGTCGTTCGATGACGAGAAAAGTCCCTCGATCAAGGTTCTTGGTTTGCAGTGGTCACCAGTTACAGACTGTTTTACATTTTCAACTCAGCCACCAAACCCTGTGGTGACAAAGAGAACCATATTATCTCAAATTGGTCGGCAATTTGACCCATTAGGATTCGTAGCTCCTTGTGTATTTTTTGCTAAATGTTTAATGCAGAAGATTTGGTCCCGAAAGCTTGATTGGGATGAAAGCTTGCCTGCTGATCTTGAGTCGCAGTGGCAATCCTACGCCAGCGAACTGCCTTTATTATCAAATTTCAAACATGATCGACATGTCGTGTTAAAGGGTCACACTGACTGTCAAATCATCGGTTTTTGTGATGCGTCTTCTCTTGGCTACGCAGCAGTAGTTTATTTACGTTCCAGAAACACTGACACTAAAGTCAGTCTGTTAATTGCCAAGTCAAAAGTAAATCCGCTTAAGGCTATTTCAATTCCGCGTTTAGAATTAATGGCTGCCCATCTTTTGTCCAAACTTGTGAAATATGTAATTTCAGTTCTTTTCAATCGACTTCAAGTATCTGAAATTCTTTTGTTTACTGATTCTTCAGTGGTATTAAATTGGCTCAATACTCCGAGCTATACACTGAAAACTTTCGTTGCTACACGAGTTGCGAAAATCCTTGACGCAGTACCCAGCTCCTGCTGGAATCACGTATCAGGCGTTGGTAATCCCGCTGACATCTGTTCTCGTGGTGCTTTACCGTCTACTCTCCTCGAGATGCCTGAGTGGCTAAATGGGCCAAATTGGCTTTATAGTAATACTTCTCAATGGCCTGTAAAGTCTATCGAAGAGTTCCAGGACGAGAATCCTCCTGAACTCAAACCAGTGCGTCACTGTTTGGTTGCAACGCAATCCGTTAATTCTAATGTGATATATGCACTCACTGAAAAGTTTTCATCATATAATAAAATAATTAATATTGTTGCATATTGTTATCTATTTTTGGACAACATTAAATATCGTAAACAACCTACTAAAAGGAGATCTCTTTCAATAGTAGATATTAAAAAAGCACATAGTACAGTAGTCAAATGTGTACAACAACACCATTTCTCTGATGATCTTGTTGCCTTGTCCAAGGGAGAGAAATGTAGTTTGCCCCTTCGAAAACTGAATGCTTTTATTGATTCAGACAATTTCCTCAGGGTGGGGGGTAGACTTTCGCAATCTAGCTTACCTTTCAATTTAAAACATCCTTTACTTCTTCCCAAGAAGTCTAATTTCACTAATGTATTGATCGATTATTATCATAAATTGCATTTGCATGTCGGTCCGCGTACACTTCAAAGTATAATTAGTCAAAAATATTGGATTGTATCAGCTCGTAGAGCTATACGTTCTCGCACACTTAAGTGCATCGCATGTTTTCGTGCTGCGCCTTCCAGTAGGCAACCTATGATGGGTGAATTACCTAAATTTCGTTCTGAAGATATCCATGTCTTCCACACAGTAGGCATTGATATCGGAGGTCCCTTTTATATCAAAGAATCAACACGTAAAAATGCACGCATCAACAAGGCATACTTATGTCTATTTGTCTGCTGCGCAACGCGGGCAGTACATTGCGAAGTCATATCTTCCTTAAGTACCGAATGTTTTCTAGCTTGTTTCGATCGATTTACTGCACGACGTGGTCTTTGTCATTCTGTAATATCTGACAACGGCACAAATTTTGTCGCTGCTGGTCGTTATATCGCTGAAGTATCGAAATTCTTTAATTCCAATTTCAAAGAATTATGTAACAAGTTTTTATTGCGGAATGTTCAATGGAAACATAATCCTCCAGCTGGTAGTCACTTCGGTGGTATATATGAATCCGCCATCAAGATGGCAAAATTACATTTAAAACGAACAGTAGGAACCAGAGCTCTTACCTTTGAAGAGCTTGGTACTATTTTTGCACGGGTCGAAGCCGTGCTAAATTCTAGACCTCTATGTGCGTTATCAAGCGATCCAAACGAATTTGAAATGTTGACTCCGTCACATTTTCTGATAGGCCGCGAGTTACTTAGCGTACCAGAATACGACGTTACGGATGTCTCAAATTCTCGTTTAAATCGTTGGCAATTAGTTCAACAAGTTTCACAACAATTTTGGAAAAAATGGAAGCAAGATTATTTGCATTTACTTCAACAACGTCAAAAGTGGTTCAATAAATGCGAAAATATCAATGTGGGTGATCTTGTTCTCGTCAATTCCGATAATGCGCCTCCTCTGCAATGGAGTCTCGCTCGAGTTACTAGCTTACATCCTGGTCCTGACGGAGTAGTTCGCGTGGTTACCGTCCGGACAAAAAATTCGGAATTTACTCGACCGGTGGTTAAGCTTAGTCCACTGCCTCGCCAGGAGGATTCAGCTTAATTCTATACCTAATTACATAATATTAACTTTTTTTTCAATAATTATTCAAACACAATATTTAATATAATATACTAAGTAATTTTATTATAATACATGTTACATAGATACAGTTTCAGTAACTAACATAAATACAGTCCACTCTCTAACATACTTATGCAAATTTATTAACAGTTATGTACTAATTCTTCAAATGTTTTCAATTGGTGTCGTAACTGGTGAAATCCTGAAGGATTTCGGTGGGGGGAATGTAGAATATTGGTCATAATATATTGGTACAACTTCCCGCCAAAATCGCCGTTGCGTTCGAGCAACGTATCACTCGTGCTGCCCTCTGGCGGCCGAATCGAGAACTCTGTCTCGCCGTCTCCGTTGAGCACCGTTACCGCGCCGCTCCGCGAAATATTACATTTAAACCCGAATTACGATCGAATCGAAGTCCTGTATATGCTATACACAGTGAACTGTGATGTGTGCACATGTGCAAATAAGTGGAACTTAAAAAGAAGCCTAAACATACCAAAATACAAATCTACGACACGGCGACGTGGTGGTGAGTACCAAAGACCAATTCAAAAGTACAACCTGGGCTATCAGTTATCTAGATTCAACACCTTCTATAAATTGGGTAGTAGGTATTCAAAGCCCGATGTGATCAAAAGTGATCGTCTGAGTTAGCGACTTCCAACGCAAACGAAAATTGATCGAGTGACCACTATATTTGTGACCACTGGCTTAGGTAAAACAGATCGCAGAAATATTAGCCCCAATTGCGATGCGACCCGTTCATTCGACAGGCAGTCAAAGCCAACTTTGTCCCTACTCACTCACTCAAATTCACATTCAGTCAAATCTTCCTTACTTACAGCTATACCTAATCCTCCCTCTACAAATGTTAAAATAGTTTTAACGGGTTTCAGTAACAGTACGAAAAGTCAGTAAAAAGTGGGTCATCTGCTTTCGCATGAGCAGTGACCACTCTATCAAGTAGCATCTACTTATTTGCCGACTGCTGACCTAAAAAAACCGACCAAGTGCGAGTCGGACTCGCGCACGAAGGGTTCCGTACCATTATGTATAAAAACGCCAAAAAAATCTGGTCTGTTGTATGAAAGCCCACTTAAATATTTATTTTATTCTGTTTTTTAGTATTTGTTGTTGTAGCGGCAAAAGAAATACATCATCTGTGAAAATTTCAACTGTGTAACTATTGCGGTTCATGAGATACAGCCTGGTGACAGACGGACGGACGGACGGACGGACGGACAGCGAAGTCTCAGTAATAGGGTCCCGTTTTACCCTTTAGGTACGGAACCCTAAAAAAGACTTTCCCAAGGATCCAGCAACGTCGACGTTTCAAAAGGGTTTTACCAACTGGATCAAATTCACTAATCAAATATTTAAAACAATTATAGCCGTCGTCCATTCGATCCGTTCAGTGACGATGCGATTTGCACCCATGACGTAACCTTAATGGCAGCCATCAATCGAACCGACCAACGGACGTCAAAGCAACGGAATGACGTCCGAATTTATAGGCCAAGTAGGTAACTTCGGTCGAATAAAATTACTCGTTCTTAAATTTGTAGCTGTAGTTCCGAACAAACCCGCCACATTGCGTTTTGATATCAAGCAATCAAAGCAAAGCCGACTTGTGCGTCCAAACTTTTTTATTGGGCAGGGAAAACGTGACCGGTTTTCGAATTGTCCGTTTGGTTTCATTTTCATATGCCCTCCAGCCAAAGTATATTCATCGAACTTTGTCCACCCCCAGGCACTAATATGCAATACAGATATCGTTGTGGAATTAATAGTTTCGAATTGTAGCGTCACTAGTCGCCTGAGGCTTAACTGCTTTCAGAGATAACGTCGACAGAATGACGGGTCGCTGACCCGATTATTCGCTTCTAGCTATAAAATTTGACACTAAAGTACCCTTGAGATTTAGCTTGGGATGATTTACATAATCTAAGCCTATATTCTGAAGATGTATACCTACCTAGTAATGCTTGAAAGTATTATTATGTATGCAAGATATCATTTTTATTACTTCTTTCTCTTAATCGTAATCATGAGCATTGCGCATTTTGTCTTTATCATTCATTTTAATTTTGTAAAATTAATTTACTTGGTCTTTTTATACTTACTTATCCAAGATTTTTACTTATCCAGTGAGATAGGTTTTCTTATTTAAATAATCTGAAAGAAATTGCTATCTGCATTAAGATCACACATTATACAATATCCTTTAAATCCTTTATTCTATTTCATCTCTATTTTTGAATATAGGTACTCACCAAATTTCCGAAACGGAGCGTTAGTAAAGTGTTTCATTTTAAATTGAATGTTAAAACTTAATAGCTATAGGATTTTGAATACAGAAATGGCCATCACCACTTTTCCAAATCACATGGTTAACTAGTGACCCAGATTTTTCAACTTTTGGTTTCGTTAGGAACATTAGACCTACATACCTATATTATGTACATCTAATATAATTTCAAATACAGACAGATTAAATTTAATTATGCAGATTTTTTATAACCCACACAATTTATAAAGTATAAATTTCCTCAATTTGGATAAGCCACGCCTTCAGCCGGGGAAAAATACTGACTACTTCGTAGGTCTGAAACATGTCACGACGGAAACCGTAACGAAGCTAATCCTCTTTCCCTCTAACGAAAGCACGTTTAATTTTTATGCAAGAACACCTAGCACATTTAGATAATTTACTGTTCTTTGAGGTTGATTTTAACGATTCTATTATTCCTTAGAAATTATGTATTAAAAGTTCGTGCTTCGTTATTTCGAAGAATTTTATGTCTGGATTGCAGCGAAATTTAGAGTATTTATCCGTCAATGCTTCGGAGACCATGTAAAGAGCTCTTACACTTGAGTCGATGAGATTATGGAATTGCCACTTGTCGCTTGTCGCAAGATCACATTTAGGTATTACGTATGTTCACCGTTCAATTTAGCTTTTAAGCAAAATTTATTTAAGGCATTTTACATTCTCGCTGTCAATCTAAAATGAAACTTAACCACAGGAGCGGAATATGTGTGGATTGACATTAGGTAGGTACAAGAGTAAGTTTAGTAGTCGTTTACGTTAGTTCCCTTCCCAGTCAAAGGCTTTCGCCATGAAAACTACCGAAACGTTGCGTTGGTTCGCCACTAATCCGAACTGGAGCAGCGTAGTAGAGTACGAATTAGGCCCATTGGGTGATGAGACCTATGTTGCAAAGAGGAAGCCATGTACGACAAAAAGTCAAGGTGATAAAATACCGCACTGAAATAAGATTACAGCAGTCAAACTGATAAATCCCGTCGCCATTGTCAGGATAGCAAACTCGAAGAAAACCAGTACCTAGGTTTTAAAAAAAAAACAAGTATTTCGTGATCAGCCATATTCAGTGCGTTAGCAATATTTATCAAAATACTAGCTTTTGCCAGCGGCTTCGCCCGCGTGAATTTCGTTTAAACTTCACCCCTTTATTTCACCCACTTAAGTGTCATAAACGTAAGAGTAGATAAAATATAGGTATACTTAATCAGAAAGCTTCGAACTGCTAAGCTATCGGGAGTTACACGTGTTATTGTGAGTCAACCATAAAAGATAGACATATGCTGTCGTGGAATATTTTTAATATAATTTTAAGGAGAACATTTCCGTCATACATGATTTCTGTGTAGCTTTAACCATTAAGGTTGCACACGCGACGGAAGCTTAAAAAATGGAGTAACTTCTCCCGTTTCCCCAACATTTCCCTTCACTGCTCTGCTCCTATTGATTGTAGCGTGATGAAAAGTATACTATAACCAGCGCGGGAGTATGAAAAATAATTGTACCAAGTTTCGTTAAAATCCGTCGAGTAGTTTTTGTTTCTATAACGGTTATACATCAGACAGACAGACAGACAAAAATTTTACTGATTGCATTTTTGGCATCAGTATCGATCCCTAATCACCCCCTGATAGTTATTTTGGAAATATATTTAATGTACAGAATTGACCTCTCTACAGATTTATTATAAGTATAGATTCCTACGATTTAAAATAAAAATATTGAAAATATATCTACCTGGTTTATCGTCTGTCCCTAAATAGTAGTTACCTATTAAAAAAAATCATGAAAGTTCTTTACGGGGCCAATAGAAGCCAATTGTACCTATTCTATTGCTGGAGGTCTAACTTAAAATGGTGCATTTTTTATCTCTTTATACGCCGGTAAGAAAGTAGACAATAGGTATACAAATAATAATAATATTGCAAGACAACAACAGTAACTGCCGGGTGAGTAAAGTCAATAGATTAAAAACATAATTAGAATGCTACATTTTATATCTTGAATAACATAATATGGAAATTAAAAGTAAATAAATAGGATATAGTTGATCTATGATAGGTACTATTTACGAGTAATCTGTGCCGCACGGTCCGCGTGAGAGATTTACAACTGGAGCTGGAGGTAATATGAAAATAAATAATGTAGAGCGCGCTGAAAAATCGCATATAAGTACCTTAAAAATAGAAATGCCATGAGTGTCTTATTGTAGTTGATATATAAAATGTGAATACGCGTGAGCGAGTGGATTAATCGTTAAAGTTGATAACGCGTACCTGCGCGAAGTAAATGAAATATGTATGTCGGAGTACCAAAACGAATCTAAACCGAGCCGTCCGTGAGCATTGAATAAAGTAGTTGGTTGTGTGTGTGTGTGTGTGTGTGTGTGTGTGTTTGGCATAACCCCTGTGTTTAATTTAATATCCTAAACTGACATCCTGGCATGAAAATAATAATTTGATAAAAGAACCTAATTGGAATGAAAGTTCAAACTACAAAGAGTAAAATGGACATCATGCAAAAAACCGCCCGCTCGGTCGAGCATGACACCTGACACGATAAGCGAATCTAAAATTATTTGAAAGCAAAAAAGCCAACATCACGCGGTGTTCCCAGGCGGTCACCCATCCAAGTACTGAACGCGCCCGACGTTGCTTAACTTCGGTGATCGGACGAGAACCGGTGTTTTCAACGTGGTATGGACGTTGGCAACAACCGATATGAAAAACTCGATCAGTTGTCACTTTGTGAATCATAAATAAAAAGAAATGGTTACTATCAAAAGCCAAATCACGCGGTGTTCCCAGGCGGTCATCCATCCAAGTACTGAACGCGCCCGACGTTGCTTAACTTCGGTGATCGGACGAGAACCGGTGTATTCAACGTGGTATGGACGTTGACAACAACCGATATGAAAAACTCGATCAGTTGTCACTTTGTGAATCATAAATAAAAAGAAATGGTTACTATCAAAAAGCCAACATCACGCGGTGTTCCCAGGCGGTCACCCATCCAAGTACTGAACGCGCCCGACGTTGCTTAACTTCGGTGATCGGACGAGAACCGGTGTTTTCAACGTGGTATGGACGTTGGCAACAATCGATGTGAAAAACACGATCAGTTCTCACTTTGTGAATCATAAATAAAAAGAAACGGTTACTATCAAAAAGCCAACATCACGCGGTGTTCCCAGGCGGTCACCCATCCAAGTACTGAACGCGCCCGACGTTGCTTAACTTCGGTGATCGGACGAGAACCGGTGTATTCAACGTGGTATGGACGTTGGCAACAATCGATGTGAAAAACACGATCAGTTCTCACTTTATGAATCATAAATAAAAAGAAACGGTTACTATCAAAAAGCCAACATCACGCGGTGTTCCCAGGCGGTCACCCATCCAAGTACTGAACGCGCCCGACGTTGCTTAACTTCGGTGATCAGATGAGAACCTGTGTATTCAACGTGGTATGGACGTTGGCAACAATCGATGTGAAAAACACGATCAGTTCTCACTTTGTGAATCATAAATAAAAAGAAACGGTTACTATCAAAAAGCCAACATCACGCGGTGTTCCCAGGCGGTCACCCATCCAAGTACTGAACGCGCCCGACGTTGCTTAACTTCGGTGATCGGACGAGAACCGGTGTTTTCAACGTGGTATGGACGTTGGCAACAATCGATGTGAAAAACACGATCAGTTCTCACTTTGTGAATCATAAATAAAAAGAAACGGTTACTATCAAAAAGCCAACATCACGCGGTGTTCCCAGGCGGTCACCCATCCAAGTACTGACGCGCCCGACGTTGCTTAACTTCGGTGATCGGACGAGAACCGGTGTATTCAACGTGGTATGGACGTTGGCAACAATCGATGTGAAAAACACGATCAGTTCTCACTTTGTGAATCACAAATAAAAAGAAACGGTTACTATCAAAAAGCCAACATCACGCGGTGTTCCCAGGCGGTCATCCATCCAAGTACCTACTGAACGCGCCCGACGTTGCTTAACTTCGGTGATCGGACGAGAACCGGTGTATTCAACGTGGTATGGACGTTGGCAACAATCGATGTGAAAAACACGATCAGTTCTCACTTTGTGAATCATAAATAAAAAGAAACGGTTACTATCAAAAAGCCAACATCACGCGGTGTTCCCAGGCGGTCACCCATCCAAGTACTGAATGAACGCGCCCGACGTTGCTTAACTTCGGTGATCGGACGAGAACCGGTGTATTCAACGTAGTATGGACGTTGGCAACAATCGATGTGAAAAACACGATCAGTTCTCACTTTGTGAATCATAAATAAAAAGAAACGGTTACTATCAAAAAGCCAACATCACGCGGTGTTCCCAGGCGGTCACCCATCCAAGTACTGAACGCGCCCGACGTTGCTTAACTTCGGTGATCGGACGAGAACCGGTGTATTCAACGTGGTATGGACGTTGGCAACAATCGATGTAAAAAACACGATCAATTCTCACTTTGTGAATCATAAATAAAAAGAAATGGTTACTATCAATAAGCCAACATCACGCGGTGTTCCCAGGCGGTCACCCATCCAAGTACTGAACGCGCCCGACGTTACTTAACTTCGGTGATCGGACGAGAACCGGTGTATTCAACGTGGTATGTACGTTGGCAACAAAGTCTGTGAAAACGTTAATCATGTTTTATTAATTTTATTATTATTTTCTTTTAGAATAGATATTGCCATCTAGCGGATAATGTGTGTATTTCAAACATTCTTACACCTCGTATATGTAGTGAGACAACCAAACATTAAATTGCTTGACAACGTGGTTCAAGTGTACATCAATAGATGTCACTTTAACCTAAAATTAAAAACTAATGTTTTTTTGGACGTCAAACAATACACTTGAGGTAAATACCGTGCCATCGCGCATCGGTTTAAAAAAAGAAGTGTCAAAATTTCTCTTTTCGAGGGAATACTTTTATACAGAAGTTTCACTGAAAAAACTCACGAGCCTGAAACAATGACGTCGTAATTCAATGACCATACATAGCATATTATAATGGTTTTTAAGGGATACGATAAAAACAAAAAAAATACTGTAAATTAAATCATTTTCTAGGAAAATTGATACATTTACCTAACACTGCTGGTGCAAATGTCTCAAAACTACCAAGTGTGGAAATAGAAGTAGATGGCGCTAGCTGCAATAATTTTATTTAGTTCCTATATTGTACGCAAGATGTCACCACTTTCAGAGAACATGAAGATTCATGGCGGTTAAAAAAATATTGATAAAAAAAAATCATGATCCAACCGTGCAAAAAAATCTACTTGTTTCTTGTTTCGTGTTCTACAAATTCTTTACAAACATTGCATACGTAATCCAACTGTAAATGGAACAATAAAATAAGTTAAAACCTAAAATAGCTGAGTGAGCTGAAATAGCTGAATCAAGTGACAAAGGAATCATTAAGGTTCTGCTCTGGCTTAAATGCCCCGCTTTGGCATAGGTTCTGCTACTACTGGTGGCATAGAAAGCAAATAAAGAAGAAATACCTTCATGGCGCCTATAAAACCTCAAAGCAGGCAGAACACCCAACACGTTTTCCTTGTTAATGTGTGCACTTCAGTGGGCGTATCCGTGAGTGTCCCGTTTTGACACGAATCAATTATGGTCTGTTTAGGTATGCCACAAAAGAACATACAAATATTCATAGACTATGACTGTGATTGTGATTGTGACTTTTAACAATAAAATATAAGTAGGTAAATTATAACGACTAATTACAACGTTTGTTAATGTGTTACTGTACCTATGTATTAACGTTATCATATATGTAATGTTAATTACTTATAACGACAAATTTAATTTTTTGAACAAAAACAACATTCAAACATAAACATTTTGTTTACGAAAACAAACAACACGCCCTTGGCCTCATTCGTTCACTTTTGCATTTCGAACATAATGTCTTTGCGCTCGTTCCCATAAAGAATGAATGAACGAGCAGCGCTAGTCCTGGGAGCATGTTGAAATGAAAAGATCGAGTACAATGGTTGACTTTACACAATGCGAGACTGATAATGCGTACTTAGCCCACTGTAGTGGCTTGGCATTGTTCGCGTTTTGTGCCGGGTTAACGTACCTGCTGAGTCGTTGAAATCGTCTGCTTCATCCCTCACAATCGAGACGGATTGTTTTTAAATAAGGTTATGTTATGCTTCCGTTAGTAGTGAAAGTTCATTGACCTTAATTTTCTTTCTCATGAAAACAACGTACTGCAAGAATGGAGGAAGAAAACGTGTTGCAGTCCAGAGAGGCAACGATCCTGTAACCTAAACTACTGAATTGTAAGTAGGTAAGTTTATTTTATGGCGTATAATGGTCTGTCTTACGTAGTTTTATTTGATTAATGTTCCCGTCTTTCAGGAGTCCTAGAGCATACCCCACCACGCTGCTCCAGTGCAGAGATGTTATGGATATCCGTAACCGTAACCGAAACTATCGGATATCCGAAATAAAAATATATCCGTAACCGTAACCGTATCCGCTAAAAAAGTTTCGGATAATTTCGGATAATTGCAGAGTATAAATAAAAGACCTAACGACAGGTTTTTGTTTCACCCACTCACGCGCCATGTAAATATTGCATATTTGTTTGTTATTTTTAGTCGTAATGAGTTAGATCAATTTATCTAAAACGTAGGCAATTCCTGGTAAAAGAATCTTTTTACTTTTTCCTATTATCAAAAATGACTGAGATATTAAACTTTAAAATTAGGCTTTCGCGCCAAAGAGCATGACGTCATAGCGCAAAACAATAAACTTGTAGGTATATTTTGGTGGAAAATCTGACTTCGTTTATTCCCACTTGTCCTGTTGAGTAGTCCTGTTGACAGGACTAGTGGGAAAAAAATTCCCACTAGTCCTGTTAGTTGTAAGACTATGCTTGACACCCGATTTTATTTTCACTTGTCATGTGCAATAGTTCTGTTAACAGTACTAGCGTGAAAAACACCCACTACTGTTCTGTAATTTGGAAGACTATACTTGATACCCGATTTTATCCGTATCCACGCCATATGGGTGTCGCAATACGCCCCGCTGGTGGTAGGGCCCCTGAGAGATTATATTGGTAATATTGATTTTAATCTATATATTTTATGTATTTTTTGCAATCTGAGTCTGACAATGCCAATAAAATTGTACAAACAAAAATATGAAGTTTATGAAAATTACTATGCAATAATAGACACATATTGGTCAGTACTTGACGATTATAGCAATCTATAATCTTAATAGGTATATATAAATTACGTGTCACGTTGTTTGTCCATGATGGACTCCTAAACTACTCAATCAATTTTAATCATATTTGCACACTGTGTGCAATTTGATCCAACTTGAAAGATAGGATAGCATATATCTCAATTTATAGTCACAATAATTTATATGGCAGAACAACCTTTGTCCGGTCTGCTAGTTATATATATAAATTACACGGAAATAAATGGGTAACAGGATTAGTGGGATTTTTTCCCACTAATCCTGTTACCCATATTCACAAGACTAGTGGGATTTTTAGGGTTCCATAGAAAAATGGCAAAAAACGGAACCCTAAGGCACTGACATTTCACTGACAGGAGACGCATCGTAGATGCGTCGCTTCTTTACATTGACAACATCCTAGTCGCTTACAAATAGCGTTGTGTGAGAAAGGCCTTATAGATTCGTCATGTCTGTCTGTCTGCCAGTATGTCACAGCCACTTTTCTCCGAAATTATAAGAACTATATTGTTGAAACTTGGTAAGTTGATGTATTCTGTGAACCGCTTAAGATTTTCACACAAAAATAGAAAATAATAATAATAAATTTTGGGGGTTTGTTTTAACAGCATTTTTTTCTAAACTTAATAGTTTGGGCGAGAGGCACTCCCAAAGTGGTAAAATGTGTGTGTGTGTGTGTGTGTGTGTGTGTGTGTGTGTGTATGTGTGTACCCGTGACTTCTAAAATAAGAGAATGATAAAACTCAAAACAAAAATATATGATGTGCATTTCCATTTCCCTTTCATTTCATCAAGTCGAATATTTTTTTATATTATGTTAATTGCTGCTACGGAACCCTTCATGGGCGAGTCTGACTCGCACTTGGCCAATTTTTTCTCACTAGTACTGATAACAGAACTAGTGGGAATTGTTTTCCCAGTAGTCCTGTTAACAGGACTAGTGGGAATTTTTTTCCCACTAGTCCTGTCAACAGGACTACTCAACAGGACAAGTGGGAATAAACGTCTGACTTTGGCTCGTTACACTCTAACGAATTCGCTTTAAATTCATTTGTTTTTCTGCAATCAACATTACCGATAAAACGATGAAACTTTACAACGCTGTATGGACATTTTTTGATCATGATAAAATTCGGTAACTCTATATATCACAATTATTTTTATAAAAAGCATTGTAATTTGAAGTGACCCATTAATTCTCATTTTCTCCTATCTGACTTATTGCACCAAATGATAACCTAGACTTAGTAAATATAATCAAATTATTACATACCTATTTTTATTTTACTTTAATATAATATCCGTAACCGAAACTATCCGAAACTTACGGATAATCCGAAATAATTAGATATCCGTAACCGAATCCGAAACCGATATAATTTTATTCCTATATCCGTATCCGTATCCAGATCCGAAACTCCATATCCGTAACATCCCTACTCCAGTGCCAATCAGTGGCCGTTCCAAATGTTAATAGTTTTTATGCTGCCCGACGGGCTCAAGACTTAACAACTATCTACTAGGTGGTATATTTTTTAGCTACCATATTTTTTCATTTTACCCAGGTATAAATAACAAAATAAAGAGGATGTATATTTTGAAGTTGTACAGTAACAATATTTCAGTCGCTGGCAGTGAAGGTAATAATTGTAAACAAAAGGAATATGACATTATTGTTCCTGAGCAAATCGGGGCATGCGTTGCCAAGTTGCGTACCTAATAAAATATTATGACCATTTCTCGTGATATATTGAGCATCAACCACACAAAAAGATCCTTTGTACTGATCCATAGAATTAGTTATAGCTATCGATCCTGATTTATCTATACTCTATATTATACTCAAGACAGTGTAGCTACTCGAACATCCGAAATATTTTAAGTCGTTGCTGTAAATAGTTACTTTTCTCACATATTACCTATTACACATAGTATTACTACCTACTTATATTCAAAGGAAATTTCAAAAGATATCAGTTTTCCAAAGAATATGTCCGAGCTTTCCTCAATTTTCACAGCCGAGGTGCCTTGTTGGATGACTAACGGATATGAATATCTTTTTTATCCCGAATAAACTGCAGAAGTTTCCGTAATCGAAAATCAGTCAGTGATATTTGGAAATATCTCCAAATTCTAGTGAGAGAAAAATAACCATGAAGCCATAACAACTTTAATAGGGTGAATCAATAAGCGAGAACTTAATTGATTAGGTACGTGCTTCCAAATAAAATAATAAAATTATGTGTAACACATCAATGCGAATTAGGGTTTCAAGCTGAATAAGAACAACATTACAATTTTCAACATTACATTACAATGCGTTGCTGGCCAAGAAATAAGGATGAAGAATTAGTTTTCAACTTTTCAGCCGGCAAAGAGGGGCATACCTACCTATTGTACCGTCTATAACACCCTGTCCTGCCAGCAAGTTATTACATTTTCCACATAATAAACTGCATATTACCTAATACAGCGTAAACAGTCCATGTTTACACATTTTGATTAAAACACATCATCATATGAAAATGAAAATGAAAATATTATTATCATTATTATGTATATTAACAGCACCTATTCCCAAACGGTGGTAAAAAATATGAAGAACCAAAATGAACCATGATACCTATTCAGCCTTAGTTTTCAAGCGGACATGTTTCCATTCAGTCACGCCGGCTTTCATTCACTCGCCGCTGGCAGTTTCTTTGTGCTTTCATTCGTAAAGCTACCAGGCTACCAGGCGTCCATTTATTCCGACGAAAAAGCCGGGATAGCCAAGCCAACAGTAAGTACATTTCGAAGAGGATTTAGGACAGTAGTGGAATCTGGGCGTATTTACGGATAATATTTAAACCTACCGTTGATTAATTTGTGTAATGTAAGATAAGTGATTAACTACTGCTACACCGCAAACGTCATCGAAGCATTGAATGAATTAAAATACTTTCACATGATTGATATACAACGTGGTTACCACCATAAAACAATAAATTTAATTTTATGTACCTAATGATTACCTAAGCCCCCAAAAAAATTTTCAATCAAATCACCTCCTTTACTTTAGCCACAGCAATTTTTTTTCAATATTCAAAATTTCAACACGCTGTATCTTTTATTATTGTAATAGCAGAAGATTGTTGCCGCTCTCGTCAAAAGTGAGTGTCCAAACTGTCCAATGTTTAAATAGGCTGTTCTATTTTTCCTGTATTTTTGTGCTATTTAGTTTGTTTGAAAAAAAAACATTTTTGTAAATAAGATATTAGGCGTTTTTTACTAAACGTAATATTTTCCTTGCATGAAGCAGGGCTCGTGGTTTCATTTATTGTTGTAATAATCTTGTATAATCGCGCACAAATATGCATACATACATACAGGTCAAATTGAGAACCTCCTTTATTGAAGTCGGTTAAAAAACAAGCAAACATGCCAGGATAAAAGTAGTATAATTGAAGACACATTAAAGGTTCAATTGAAAATGGGCGGGAAATTTGACAAGGACGTTTCAAATATGGAACTAAATAACAAGATTACTTTCAAAACATGAAATACGATATCACTTGCCTCATTACTCAGGTAATTCAACCATTATAATGTGGTGTGACATAAACTAAAATATTATTTACTTAGTCTTTACCAGGTAGGTAAGTATCATAACGCCGTAACGAACTGCAAACGACACACTAAAACACGAGGTCTTGTAATTTTGAATCCTTTAAACTCCTTTGATCATCAAAGTTACGGATCATAAAACTTAAGCAACCCTACAATCCCCACATTATGAAATTGTTTTGAAATTATGAAAATTTTGATTTGTTCAAACACCTGAAGTAATTGATAGGCACTTGGCATGGAATGCAACTCTAACTCCTCACGCCTCACGTCGTCAGAAAAGACCTTAGTCCCGCAATGGAAACAATACATAGACCTGACAATGAAACCTTAGTATGGTTTGGGTTCTGGTTATGATGACCTAGTACTTACTTTAGCTGTAGCTGACTACTTAAGCTTTAGTCATTCGTAAACCATCGCACCGGTCAATAGCTGCTTAACCATGACCTTTTAGATAAATATAGGATTATCCGAATGGTAACAAAAAAAAATTACTATGTATTGTAGACAGTACAACCTATTACTATGTATTGTAGACAGTACCTACTAGCCATGTAGGTAATGGAATATACCTATTGGTGATTTTTCGCCTGCGCATTCGTAATGCCAGGAGGTATAGCAATGCGTTGTTGATCAAAAACTCTTCTGCTGTTACATTTTTAATAATAATAATTAACCAAGTATGTAAATACTTGGTTAATTTAATGTATGCATTGAGTTTATTTTTTTCTTACAGTTAGAATAGTACCAACCTAAGTCACAACAATTAAAAGCGGTCGTCCTAAACTATTAGGTAAGTACCTACTTCCAAAAGAAGAATACCTATCTATTTAAAGCGCACGTCCTAATTCAAACAACAAGCCTTATAATTCTGAAAGAAAGGATTTATTATCGGATGTTTCTAGCCTTAAAGATGTTATAATTTGTACCGTACTTCCCAAATAGGGTAGGTGCACGTGTCACTACCCGTCTGGAGTCCGGCTCTAACGGAACTCGTTTAAAACTTGTTGATTGCAATATATAAGCAATTGGGTTGTCGTTGCTGGTTGCCATAAATGGCACAGTGCCCCTTTTAAATGTGTAGTTAAAATTTCTCATTTTGTAGCTACCTTGCGCCAAACCTTAATAAACTTAAGTTACTTTTTGATTTCTTCAGGCAATAGGTACTTTTAGCTCGTGAATTGTGTCAACTACTTAGTCTAAGTATATAAAATTACATATTTTTTAAATAAGGTTAGGTTTTGCCGCTCTGCTTTCATTAATTTTAAACACAATTAATTATTATCTACTTTTTAACATGCACATAAACCAAAACTTGCATATTTATTTAAGGCAACGTATTTATTTAAATTCGGTGACTTTTCGTTTCAAAACGGTTTTTTACTTAGTTTTCTGATACCTACATTAAAAATAACTTCCTAAATTTTACCCAGCAATTCGTATTTGTTGTCAGCATAAAACTTTTTAACAAACGAATGGAAGAAACTAGGATAAATAAAATTAATTACCTAGTTTTAAGGACTGACGTAACTACATTTTTTGTTCCAAATATGACCTCATGGAGTCGTCGATGACGTTATCCTTACTTAACCGACATCAAGTTTTTAGTTTGTTACTTCTGTTTTTGCTAATGAAAACAGAGATTGGAGCTTTGTATTATTGCGTTTTTCTATCGGACTAGCATATTATTTAAAAAAATCATTCAGTTTGCTAGTCTGCTCGTTTTGGCTTAATAAATTTTATACAGGTGGTAAAGTGTAAGTTACAACACATGACATGTAAAGAGAACAATAGGTGTGGCCTTGACGCGACTGTCTCGGCAGTACGCGCCACGACCCTTCGACCTTATGACATCAGTCATAAGGTCGAGTGTCTATTGCATGTGGCCTCGATGCGACCGACGCAATGCGCGCCACGACACTTCGACATTACGACATTAGCCATAAGGTCGAAAGTCGATTGCAAGGAACAAACTAGAACTTTATTCCAAGAACTGCCGGAAGATGAAGATGCAGTTGCATCAACTGCATCTTCATCTTCTTTAGGAATAACATCTGCCGTTTATTAACAACGTAAAATACTCATTGTATGTAATTAGGAAACTGAGAAGAACTAGTAATTAGCCTTTAAATATACAGGCAGCTGAGAAGAAGCTGTTAGGAAGCGTACACAGCGACAATTAGCACTTAAACACAAAGTTTTCTCAAAAGTTAAATGGTCTTATATATCACAATTTGTATTTAAAAACTCTGTGTTAATTCAATGAAATTTAAATTGAATGAAGTAATAAAACAACGCCAGAAACTCTACATGAAAATCGTATAGTCCTCTCAGAGTTGTGTGAATTAGCCGTGGTTAATCAAATTAGTACATCACACTCCAAATAAAGTTGTTCTCCTTCTCACTTGCAACTATTCCATACCAAAAAATATTAAAAAGGGCAAAATTCAATTAGTATATACACATTGATAGCAGGAGAGAAAAGAATTTGACAATCCTCTGATGTTCGCGAAATACCTGCTTCACCCACTACCTACTCCTTTAAAAAACAGATTATGAGGGCGTAGTAGATAATAAGTAGAATATAGTAAAGATAAGATATAGGTTTTAAATATTCATAATGTTTACAAAATATATTCATAACGTTGATGTTGACAATCGGATTAAATAGAATACCTACTCCTAATTCTAATCATTGCATAAGTGGATAATCATGGTTTGTGATGATTACGCCTGTTCCAGGGATCGATTTTTACCACTTTTGTTCAACAAACATTCTTTTATAGAAATCTACGGACAAATTACAAAGGCTCCCCGTTTTACCCGAACGTGCGACATGTTTAAAAAAGGCATAGGTAAACGTGTTCTCCTCTGACACCGGCGTTGATTTTTAGTCTCATCTATAGGCAATGTTTGCCAATTTGCATCATGTGACTCGTCTGGGTCGTCGGCCTTTCAATTCATCATTTGATTCATTTGCCGTTTTTAAATTGCTGCTTTACTGACTTCAATTCCACTTGATGATAAAGCCTCATAAAGGTAAATGGAGATGAACTCGAAACTAACTTACCTAGGGGCTAGGGGATCTTGCTTTGTGTTACAGGCTCTAATACCATATAACGCGACAAAGCAAGCAAACCGGTTGACTTCTTGCGGAAAGTACTTTTTTGCGTGCGAAAGTATAAAAGGAGTGGGAGCCGATTCATTTGAACTTTCGACTGTGGAACCAAGAGGTACGAGACCGAATGTTTTGCCGAATGCACGAATGCATTTTCAGAAATTATATGGGTATTAGAATCTAATTAATTATTTTGTTCAGTAAAGAAATCATCGTGAGTAAACCTACAAACCTGATAGTTGAATAATAATGTTCTTAAAGGTATGTGAAGTGCGCCAATTCATATTTGGCTACCTTAGTAGGCTTATGGATACATAGGTACATAAATAGATATACCCTTACATTATAAAAGGAGACACGTGCCTTGCAGTGAGACAGTAATTGCGGTAACTATGGAGAAAGTTAAGAAAAAAAATCATCACGGAACCGCACACACATATCCAGTTCGCACTTGACTATTGGTTTATAATTATCGGTGTGCGTAAACCCTTACACCGGGGCTGGTGGACGCGTGCGCATTATTTGCAAGTGGCATTTCGCAGTCTCCAGCATGCAAGTGTGTATTTATACCGTGCCGTGGATGTATGACTCGTTTAACGAGCCAATTATTGGCTCATTTTTTTTTGTTCGTGATGCTATTGTTGTTTGTTATTCTGAGTTTGCTTTTAATGAACGTTAGGTACTTTATATGACTTTAAACTTAATTACTGTATAGTCACTGCCACCAATGGGTTTCTCTTATAAATCTATTTAAGCCTCTTCGATGCTGCAACCAAAACACAATATAGAAAAAATCGATCGATTTAAGAAAGTATGGGGTAGCTAGTATTTATAACAGAGCAGATAAAAATGTAAATGGCTAGTCTTTGCACACGCAATTAAGCACTGCTTGGAAAATGAATAGGTACATCTAGTTTCCACCCGAAGGCTTCGCCCGCGTGGAATTCGTTTAAACTTCACCCCCCTATTTCACCCCCTTCGGGGTGGAATTTCCAAAAATCCTCTTTTAGTGCTCCCCTATACGCCCCAAGGAACATACATGCCAAATTTCAGTTTCTTCCGTTCAGTAGTTTTGGCTATGCGGTGTCTGTCAGTCAATCACTCAATAACGCAAGAGATTTATATAAATTTATAGATTACTATATCGTTAGCCATTGATAGTTAGCATTAACTGTACATACCTATTATATTTTATTAAACAAAGATGTTAGGTAGATAGCTATGAAAATTACTAATGTAAAATAAAATATATTTTAAGTTTTGAGTCAGTTCATTGAACTGAACCTAGGTATATATCTTAACTTCGTTAATTTCGTATATTGCGAAGTTTAGCAAGATTTGAGCAAATTCGTTGACTTCGTGATTTGATGGAAAATTTACAATTGGTTAGAGAAGATCCTCTAATCTAATAACTGAGTAGTTATTTAAACCATCCACACGTTGCAGAGAAATAATGAAAACAGTCATGTCTGGATTTGACCAATTACAATGTTAAGTTAAAAACCCGTGCAGTAATTTTAGTGAAAAGGGGAACTTAGTCAAAACACGTGAAATTCTACATGTTTTATTTTTTGAAGTACATAACATAACCCAAATTATTTTAAGTCGTTTGCTAAGTAGGTTTCCCTCCTTTCCTCCTTTCCTCCTCTCCTCCTCTCCTCCTCTCCTCCTCTCCTCCTCCTCTCCTCTCCTCCTCTCCTCCTCTCCTCCTCCCCTCCTCTCCTCCTCTCCTCCTCTCCTCCTCTCCTCCTCTCCTCCTCTCCTCCTCTCCTCCTCTCCTCCTCTCCTCCTCTCCTCCTCTCCTCCTCTACTCCTCTCCTCCTCTCCTCCTCTCCTCCTCTCCTCCTCTCCTCCTCTCCTCCTCTCCTCCTCTCCTCCTCTCCTCCTCTCCTCCTCTCCTCCTCTCCTCCTCTCCTCCTTTCCTCCTTTCCTCCTTTCCTCCTTTCCCCCTTTCCAAAATTATTTTCCCAAAGAATTGGATTAAATCGAAGTTTTCATAAAATCCCTGCAACACCGAAGTTTCCAAGAGGACGGTCGTGCGAGTCACCAACCCCGCCAATATCTGCCTCTAATTGGGTTCCCAGACAATCTGAACACAAATATAAATGCTTATTTGAACTCTAAACTTTTAACTGGCTGTATATGTATAACTACATGTTGTTCCCCTAACTTTTCATTAGCAGCCAGCTATTCATAGATCAAACAATAGAAATAAAGGGGTAAGTAATGTGTCTACAGTTGAATTGGCTAAATCTCTACTAATCTATTATGAAGCTAAAGAAATTGTTTGTTTGTTCATTTGGTCGGTCTGAACCTGAACTGAATTTAAGTACAAGTAAAATCGAACTGCGAGCACAGATTCCATAATATACCTATGCTCGGCGACTCAATATACATAGTTGTGGGTACTCACATCACCCGACTACCTATACAAAACGCATAACGTCTAAGTAACTGGGTCGAATACTGAAACAGGTACATACTTAAATGTTATACGGATAATTTACTGCGGAGGGTGGCAAGTAAAGCCTGACAGTTAAGAAACCAGACCACACTTACTAACTTAATTATGAATCTCCACAGTGTCATCAAGAAATAATTTTTATCGCGGAACTTTCGTTCCGCTAATTTTTTATTTCATTGTTGGTGGTAGACTTGACCCAGATACCCGGGAAATTAGTTCGTGAATCGGGTTACCGGAATAATGAAACTGTAATTACTCTGCATAAAATTACTCTTTAAAGGTATTCCTTTGCAAAGTTTAATGACGTAAATCTCTGAAATGACCGTAATTAATGAATTTTCTGAACGTTAACAAAGGTAATACAGCAATTAGGTAAGTAGAGAAGGTAAATAACGAATCACCAAAATTAATTAAATTAAAAGTACTTTCTGACGGACAAAGACAAAGAAGGTTACAAGATGAGTGGAAAGACTTCCACCTAAATCTCACACATAATATTATGCCTATTTATTCAATTATTCTATCGGTAATCGGTAAATATTTCTATAGGTAGCAAATTTTCTAACGTTAATAAAGTACCTACTACTTTTCTCAGAATTATCAAAAATCAAATGAACACGTTTACATTCGACTGGTACTGAAAAATAACTGAATTAGCGAAAATCTACTTAATACGTTTCCACAAAATACATAATTATTTATATTTCTATATATTAGGACGTTCCTTCACTGTCGAATAATAACATATTAACTAACATAATAATAATAGAGCTTTTGATCATGATGGCAGCTCCACCAAGAAGATTAGAGCTACAGAACAAGTATAATTTGTGTTAGAATTAAGACCACCCAAGTTACGATTGTACAATGTCTTACAATATCGTCTTTTGATTACATACTCTAATATTTAATTTTATAAAAACTTACAAAATAAGAGTCTCGAATCTTGCTTGGAATTATCGTCTTAAAAATTGTTTTGTACACGAATCAATAAATATTTGTAATATTGGGAAATAAATTTAACGCAAAATTGCATTTATTTATTTTTTAAAGCATGATTTATACAGGGTCAGGGTTTTATGTATTTATTTATTTGTGTAGTGTATTTGGTTAGCAAAAAATAAAATAATAACCTGAAATATCTGATTCGATAATGAATAAAGAAACATTGTAAACTACGTATTCATATGAATTCTTTTTTTTTCTTGGATTATAAAATATTTCCAGTTAGCGGTCAACTATCGGGCTGCCGACCGTATACCTATACTGTTGCTCAACTCGGTCGATCACTTTTAGAATCGACGCAAGTCGAAGGGTTATGAACGAATGATATTAATAGCCATTAACGATATGATATCAGTGCCTAATTTTAATCAGTTATGTTGAAATCTTTGAGAACGAAACAATTTTGTGTAACTAATAAAACTGTAATAAATATCGTGATTATTACAATCAATAGCCGCTTTTGATAATAAAGCAACTACTGTGAAATCCAGCTGGAATACAATGTAGGGTTTAAATGGGAAGCCAAACGATAATTCACAGCGGAATAATTAAAAGGGGAGTATCACACTAAAGCAGAGAATCGTTAGGTGTTGCCATAGTCACGTGTATAACAACAAAGGGTCTTAAACAGGAGCTAGGTACACAAGATAAGGCCGGTAACAGAGATAAACGTACCGCTGCGCGGTAATCTATATGTATAAAAATAAAACTCTTGCGTTACTTACTGGTGATTGACTGACAGACAACGCACAGCCAAAACTACTGAACGGAAAAACCTGAAATTTGGCATGTGTGTTCCTTGGAGAGTGTAGGGGAGCACTAAGAGAGGATTTTTGGAAATTCTACCCGGAAAGGGGTGAAATAGAGGGGTGAAGTTTAAACGAATTCCACGCGGGCGAAGCCTGCGGGCGGAAGATAGTTCTTTTATACATTTAGTTGTGGTACCTACATGTAAAAGAAATAAAATATGAAGATCTTAAATGTATTGAAAAAATACCCTCATTATTAAATGATTTCAAATAAGAATTAGACGAATTGTTATGGGTGGCAGCGGAAGGGTGGTGCTGCATGCTCCTTTGAAGTCCTTTGCTATCTTAATTCCATAAAAAAAACGTTGAAATGTAAGGCATCAGTATAACAGTAGTCGAGTCGTATCTCCAGTGTAACATTTTAAATGCGAAAATATGTTATTGATGTAAATAAATAATAAGCCTTTGTTGAAGTAAAGAAAACTTTAAGGAACTATTACACATTTTGAATTTTTCAAGCGCCCTGATAATCATGTGTTAAGGCCTGGTAACACCAAGACTACCTACTTAGTATAAAGTGCTACCAAAAGCTCCTATACTTTTTTGTATGCACAGAGTTAATAAATAAGAAGAGAAACTCCGTTTCGTAGAAATTCTTTAAAATAGAAAAGCAATGGCGAAAGAAAATCTTTCTTCTTTTATTAAAAAGGACGCACTATAACCTCTACCCATTTTCCTTGAAACCGACTGCAGTCAGCCGCTCTCTACACTACGAACCACCTAAGCGTTACACAATCCACGCTAAAAGCAGAGATTTATGCTTACAGTAAACAACACGCGAAGAATGTACTTACATAAGGGGTTTACTAAACACTCTGTCGTAATTAATGCCAGGGCTGAAAACACTGAAAGTTTTAGACCGCTGAATTTCTTTCTAATATAAAATATAACAGATAATAATTGATTTCTAGTTTATTTCTAAAACCAACACTTAGATACCATGCCTAGATATAAATCAATAGGTAGATTATAGATTCACCAAATAAATGGTGGTAAAAGCTCGAAAAAAATGTTATTTCAGACATTTACCAACATACGATTGGTAAATCTTAGGATTAACTGGTTAATCATAGAATTTACCGTGGTTCGGGTTTATACATATAGTCTGCATATAGTAACATAAAGTAGATACAATACATAAATACATGAATGTTTTAGTTCAAGTCGAAATGCTACACACTCATAACCCCGTACTAGTGTTTCCTGTGTCGCGGGTGACATGAACAACACAATCGTACCATCATCAAAAAACAATCATTTTGCTGGCACATGGTTGCAACGGCCGGGAATCGTACCAGGGAAACTCGCTACGAAGGTAGGTTCACTATTCTGGCTACGGTGAATATATTATATAGTGTGCGATTGACATTTATTCGTAACTATCAATAGCTTTTAAAAATATCAGATGTTATTATGATTTGCGGTTGGCTACCATTTTTATGAAAGTTTTCTGAAGTCACAAAGTAAGTACTTACAAAGTGAAAAAGTATTTAACATTTTTTTAGGCAGAAGTGGTAGATGTAAAAGATAAACACTTTATTTTTACAGCTACGAAAGATCTTTAGCCCATTGATCAAGAACCATTTCAGCTTTATCTCGTATAAAACAACGTTCCCGTGGGATTCAAGACAAAGGAAAGCGCTATTATTATAATTTTAGAGTATGACCCATATCATTTGCCCTTTGCCCTATTATGTTGAGTACACACGCTTACAAAGGTACCGCGACAAAATAATAGTAATGCTTTTATTTCATCAATGTCTCTCAATCAAACTCAATTGCTTGCTGGTTGTGCCCCTTTATTTCAGTTGTCGTTTTAGCACACCTTTTATTTGACGTGTTAGTTTCTACTGTGACTCTGTGGCTTCATTTATTTCATAACGCGTTAATTAATGGTCTAATATTATGGTGAATGAAAAAAAAAATAGATTTGCCAAAGTTTTCGATTGTTCTTATTATCATAAATGTTAGTAAATTAGGTAAATTAAATAGCCGTAATGTAGCCGTAAAGTAATAGAATAGAAAGATAGCCGAGGACGTTATAAAACGTCCTCGACTAACCTAACCGATGCAGTATAAAACTAAGTAAGGTCTATTAGTCTCTTCCAGTGGTATTAGTTTTTTCGTAGGTATTAGATCGGAAGAGTCGATGCAAAAGGGAGAAAATTGCATAAAATCAGAAGCATACTTGGAATTAATTTTGTGTTGCTTGGATTTCCACTATTAAAAACAACAACTATCTTCGATATTAGTAAATGATATTTCGTAAGTACACTTATTCATTTTTTGAGTGAAAATAGTTTTAGAACTAAAATCTAGGACTATTTTTTTGATTATTTTAACAACAGCTAAAAGACTTGTCCTGTACGTTTAGCAAAAATATAATATTATCTTTTGCAACATTTTCATTAGGGCTCCGCTCCTATTGGCTTGTAGCGTGATTTTATAAGCCTTAAAGCTTTTTACGATAAATGGAATATCCATCTCAAAAAGAATTATTCAATTTGAGTCAGTAGTTCCTAAGATTAGCACTTTCAAGCAAACAAACTCTTCAGCTGTGTGATATTAAACAATTTAGAAATACAGACATAGAAGCATGCAAAGGAGATAGACACACACTGTAATTAAATATGGAGCAATTTAATCCTAAAAATTGTTTTTCTAACCTATTCGGTAGATATCCAAGGTCTATGGATACCGTGACGTTTTATACCGAAGTGAGGCCATTGTGAGCCCCAATTATAATGATATTGAATTTGGACCACCCAGGCGCGCGTCGGAGACTACCAAAGCTAATGTTCAATTAGTAGCAGACAAAAAGCGTATTAAGACCGTCGAGTAACGTTAGGTCGTAGATTTAACTTTATTTTGCCCTGATATCAATTTCATTCATATATTATGTTAAACATATTATAGTATAATTTAGACAATCTGTAATTCTGTGTTTGGCAATCATGTCCATGTGTTTGGCAAAATATGGCAAATAGGCCTAGAAGGAGGGGTGTCTAATATTTTTAAATGTGTTAATAGAATTAATCACCAAATATTTTTGACTCTTCATTATTATAATAAATCATAATATATAAATATATATAAGAATTAAATTATATTAATAGCTAGATACTCTATTTAGGCACAGGTCACATCTACAGCGTCGCCGCCGGCCTTAGGGTCCGTTCAGACAGAACGGCTCGGAGAGGTTTAGCAGATTTTTATCACGATGGAAACAGAATTTTGAGTAATTGCATTAAGGTTTATTTTTGTATCTGCACTTATTTTGTCATAAGGAATGCCTGAACGTTTAGTGTGAAATAATAAGAGGAGCCGACAGGCTCCAATTACATGCTCTTTCTCGGTCTAAGTATGTGAAGGAGTTGGCGGCTTCGCTCCCTCCGGTCAGTCAGTTACTAGCGTATACGATCCGGTCTGTGAGAAAAAAAAATGCGAGCCGATGCTCTCCGAGCCCGTCTGTGTAAAGGTACTCTTATTTACAAAGCTGTCTCCGAGTGACCGGCAGACCAGTCCAGACCTTCCCAGATGCGAAGGCCTAAACTTTAATTATAAACTCAAGCGATCAAAATTAGACATAAACTAGCAATCATATTGTAAACTAGCAAAACCGCTACGCTTCGCTTCGGACAAAATGTCGCTTAGTAGAATTCCGTGAATGAAATAAAACAAATACCATTTATGTATGTTATATGAAGTTTACCACAATATACCTATTGGTGCAAACCGCTCCCAAATTAGTTCAGCCGTTTCTGAGATTAGTGGCGAACAATACCCCAGACAAACAGACATACTGACAAAATGCTAAAAATCATTGTTTCGAGTTTTATTGCGATAAGTAATAAAAACCCCCAATTGTAGTTTCATAATTATCTTCAATTGCGGATTTACATTACAAAAGGTACGTTTTTCTTACCAAGTTACAAACTAGATTCAACTTATTGATTTATCGGCAAGAAAACGACATAACCTTTTTACACTCATGACATGCAATAAAAAGCAAGGGAAAATTTATTTTCCCCCAAAAATCTATATAATTTTGTGAAACCAAACAGGGGTGAAACTAAACCACTATATCATATAGGTTTCATTATTGATGTAACTTACGAAGGGTGGCTCCCCACAGTAAATTGTTAATACATGTCAAACCTTGTTATGTAGTAAGTTTCTTTGTAAGGTCAAGTTACACTCTTTCAATTTGAAAGCACCTCGTAGGTACTCGTACCACCGTCTTAGGTACTCGTAAGTGGTAGTAATCATAAGAATATCAGGCAATTATACGATATTTAATATTAATGTAAAAAAAATAATAAAAGCTTAAGGTAAAATTTTAATGTCATATTTAGATCTAATGTTTGCCACATCGAAACAAATATGTAGGTACATAGATAAGTATAATGTTTAAAATATTAAACATACTCGTAAAATATAAGTATTCCTTTGAATAATATGTATATTCGTCCTAATTTTCAGTCAGCAACACATTGTGCCCTGCCTTAAGCATTGATGTCCAGTTTGCAACTTATTAAAAAAATGCCGAAATCATCTGCGGCGAGTGAGTGCACGGTAACCACTTAAATCTACTGCAAAAATCCATTGATGGATGGGATGGATCTTTTGCTCTTTACATGTCCACTTTAATCCTAGATCTAGGATTTTTGCGAAGTGGATTTTTAGAACTATCATATCTCTTAAAATCCATAGAATAGGTGACGTAGGTACCTCCCTCCTCGTATCACTGAATGTTTGCTCTACTTTAGATGTCATGTGTAGATATACATATAATCGAGAATATCGTGCCTGTGTTTTTGGGGCTCTATTTTGTTACAACCACTTAGTATCTATAAATAAACGATTATTTATTATTATTACCTATGACTCTTTTCAAGGTCGCACAGTAGTGATAGTTACCATTTTTGCTCGTGTCGGGGTAACAAAAAGAGTGAAGAATACTATAAATTTTTTAAAGTTTCTGCCCGCAAACATTGTTGTGCGACATCATATCGCATCAATGTCGCATGTGAATAGACTCTCAATAAAAACCTAATACACTGCACCATTTTCATCTTACTCACACTAATCTTGATGCGTTCAAAAGCATCACAAAATTACATCTCATTTGTCAAAAGTCCAACCACACGTATCGTGATCCCAAGAAATTAAAATCATAACTATACATAGTGATTAAATGTAGACATTAAAATTTTATGCTTTCAATTTTGATAGCTCGCAGTTCACTTATGAAAATTTCAACGTTCAATTTTATGGTTTCCTGAAGGCCAAATCTAACGTCCACGTTGACGTCATTGCTATTAATATATCGATTTTATTCTGTATGAGGTCTAGTTAATCTATACTTCCATACTAGTATTATAAATGTGATAGTGTGTTTGTTTGTTTGTTTGTGGCTCTTTCACGTCGCAACATGGCTATTAGATAGAATTTATGTGTGTAGAGATAGTTGGGAGGGTGAACAGTGACTACTTTTTACCGCGGAAAAACATCTCATTCCCATGGAAAGATCGATGTTTTGTTAGTTGCTAGATATTTAGTTCCGGATGCTGTTAATAGATGGCGTTAGTAAAATTCATTTGCAAGTTCTGAATCACGCTATCAAATACTACAATTACATGTATCGTTAATTTACTTAAGTCATAGGTAAATGTTATAACTTGTTGTTATAACTATGTTCCAGTAGTATAACACAAGTATAACACATAGGCTACTTTTTATCTCGAGATTCCTACGGGAGAGCGGGACCTACACGCCTGTTACCTCTACGGGTCCCGAAGCGAAGCGAGGGCGGTTCTCTAGTAAAAATATATATAAACATCTAAGGTACACAATCGATAAGTTGCTGGCTCAAAGGAATGATAACATTCTTTTTAATTGCATGGTGCTGGCTTGTTTTGATAATTTCAACTGAAGCGATTGCCAAAGGTGACCTTTACAAACCTTTAAAATTCATAATAGAAAGTTAAATTCAAAGATAGTTATCATCTTGTTCACAATCTCCTGAATCTCCTGTCCAAAATATTTATATTCGACCATTGACAACTGTTCAACAATGCCGACGAAATTCAAAATAAATTATGGGCAAATTTTCTTCAGTGTCTATTACTGAATACGTTAGTACATTGTTCCCAATATTTCCTATGGGTAAACCCAATTTCGGTTATCCTGGAGGTCAGGCGGAGACGGCAGCATGTCGCGTCCATATTGATAAAGTCATAAACGAGATAACGCCAACCACTATTGATTGGTCTTGTTTGTACAATAATAAATGTTTATTACTCATCTGGTTAGACTTCAGAATTGAAGCTCCAAGATCATATTGGAGACAGAGACGATTCTTTAGAATCTATGAAATTAACTTCAAAATTATTACATATTACATCTCTACCCTCATCGCCAACTAAGTACATTAAACCAAGAACCTACCTAAAGCAGGATGTTTGAAATAACGGTTAGGTATAGAGTTTCACTGCCCACCTAATTATTCCATCATCAAACTGTCGTAATCGGATTGCAACTTTTTTAATGTAGTATTATTAAGTAAGACATGCTGTTGCATTTAAATTGAGAAAGCTATAATAAGAACTAATGAAAACTAATTTAAATTATATTACTTATCAAACCTACCTACGCAAATCAAAAACCAATTAGAACATGTTTTCTTGGTAAACGTGGAGAGAGCTGATTAATTAAAATTATTATTATATTACTCATGTAGAAATGTATAAATAACCAACAAAACTGAAGTAATTAAGAACATTAAAGTAATTGTACCCTTTCTTGAAATACCAGTTCCCGTAAGGTAGCCAGCACGCGATAGATTTGACAACCCCGTAGCGATGCAACAAAATGTCAGTGATGTCAGCAAGGTGCACAGAGACGAGCATTGCCTTCGTTTTTGTATCTACTATCTACCTTGCTCTCGCTCGGCAGATGTTCGAATTTGAATCCAGTCACCGCGGCAACGGCGAATGCACCCGAACGAACGGCAATGTCGGCAATCTTCTGAACTCGGCAGCTCGGCACGGCACGTCGAGCGGCGCGGCCGGCGGCCCCCAGCCCCGAACCCCGTCAGTCCCCGACTCCCCGTCAGTCCGGAGGTATCCGCGGGCGAGGCGGCACACGCGGTGCGCGCCTCGCGATTTGCATTGTTTTGGCTGTGTACACCATTGTTTAATTCCATCCTACACAATCAATACGACTCATGTGCTGCGAAATTACTTGATCGATTACGAATTTAGTGTCGAAACGACTGCAGTGACGATAAAGATAAAGTGCTTTTATCTACACATAGATAAGTACAAGGTGGCTTATTGACAAGTGAAACTCTGATCGTCCCATTCATCTGTGCGACGACTCCGTCTGTGTTTTGTGACTGAACCGTTAACGTGCAAGTGATCCCTGTTGTAAAGGAAAGCATGTAAATCAATAATCGAGAGGATATCCAGCTGCGGGCAACGGGAGCTCTTACCGTGCCGTTTATGACACGGTTGCATATTGATTGCTTCTCCGAGACCTTTGAATTGTTTGCTCGACACGGTAAGTAAACAGAACTGTTGTGATTTACTGTAACTATTTCTATTTATATACAGAAGTTGATAGATATCAACAAGGCATCTACAATACGAAGATCAATTTCAGCAATAGCCAGATTATATCCTACCTTAACCGAGTTGGTTCAGTGTAAATTGATGCAAATGGCGTACGGAGCTGAAATTAGCCTTCCTGGAGTAACTGTAAACATAGTGATATATACGACTACGCCAATCGTCTGTATTTGATAGTACGATGCTTACTTACAGTAGTATAGTCTGACAATAATAAGCTTTCTTCCTTTGTGCTTGCTTCTCTTATAGATGCTAAATTGCTTATTGCTTTATACTTATTAACTATTTGCATATCATTATCTCTTACTGTTAAATCAAGTAGGGCAACAGTTGGGTCATAAAACGCTTCGCCTTTTGATCAGACATTGCACTACACCAAACTACTTTTGTCTTTGGATATTTGTTATTGAACTTAATGACCAATTCTATTGAACAGTTTACGGCTATACTCGAGCCTTATTGTCCACAAAGACTCATTCATGAACAAATTTCAAAGCTTTGTTTATTGAATGTGAACATAAGAATACAATTTTATTAATCCTAACACTCGAAGGTCACAAGAAATAATGGTCAATAAGCATAAAATAACCAATGATACAAACCAACGCCAATGTGTTTGTTAATTTGACTGCAGTTCCAAGAACAGGCTTTGAAAACAATGTATCTGAGTTTCTGAGTAATCATTAATTTATGAATTCTACCGTCAAAATTATGGAGTATCATACAATACTTATTAATATTATTATCCTTGTTACTGGATAATGTGAGGACAACGTATAATGGAGAAGAAACATAATATGAAATATAATGGAACATGGTAGAAAACCCAAAAATTTCAATACATTATTCCCATTTATTTATTTACAAAAGATTATACTTTAAAACTTTGGTTCATTTTAAGCTACAGTAACTAGTTTAAGTTTAATTACCGATTAATGCATAGCTTAATTGTTTTCATTTAATTATGTCTGAGAATACGACCCTGCATTAGATATTATAATAGTAATATTTTAGCTAAAAACTGGCGTGGAGTGACTTTGATATTATTTTGAACGTATAGATATATAATGTCAGCCATTGTTGTTAAAGAAATACCTAGTGACATAATGAAAACTATTATGATTTCGTCTTCCAAAAGAACACCTTGAAATGGCTATATATTTTAAGACTGTTGGTAAATACATGTTTTATAAAGGATTCAGCCATGCGCTTTTGTAATAACTTATTAATTATATAGATACTATATGCTACATATCACTTACAATTAGTATCTATATTTTATTGCCGGTCAGCATATCAGCAACACCATGGTAAATATGAGCTATGATCACGCTAGGTACCCAAACTTAATAAACTTCAATAAAGGTCAACAGTCATTTATAGGAAATATTTTTTCGTGTTAGCATCGACGATCATCGACAAGAATTTGAATTTTTAATCTCTAATTCGACACATGAAATCAATGATTTGTAGTATAAATTAAGCCGATTATAAATTTACGTTTACTGCATCTCAAAGTACCGATTTAGAATGCCAGATGCCGTCTCTGAATGTTTGATGTTATTTAACTTCAAATTTTATAAACATTCGCTTCTTAAGTTTAACCGTATTTCCTTCTAGTTGAATATCCAGTTTTAAATTGAATTCCAAAACTATTCTTCAAATCTTCAAAGAAACAAGCGGTAGTGTCAAATCTGAAAGACGACTTAAATCGAACAAGGTAAGCAAAACTAAAATATATTTGCTTTTAGGAAAATGGAACTAAAATAATTTGATGTTAATATTTCAGTCTAGACTAAACTCATGAATAAACAGAACACGACAGGTTTCTAACAAATGACGATTGCTCATTCATAGATCTGCGGCGCTCATATGTGCTTACTTATGATATTACAAGGTACTTATGCAAAGAAGTTTACAATTACTCAAGTTGTATATTTAACTTTCTTGTATAAGTTGTTGTTATACAACCCAATTGGTTTGTGTGTATCAGAGACTATTTCTGTTTGTTCAAGAATATAAAATCGATGGTACTTTAAATCAATGTTTAAAGTTTAAAATGCAACGATCGGCGATTTATTTGACGATCTATTAAATATATGTCATATCCCATATAAGTTATAAATTTGTTAATTTGTAACCTTTTACACCAACAATTAAACGTTACCAAGCCAGCGAACTAAAGCGTTTTAATTTTGCACCTTCGTTCCATCGTCGAGACGGTTATTCAGCGCAGTTCCACAATAAAACCAAAAGCGAAAGATTCTAAAGCGTCGTGTTTCTTAAGACAGATGTTTTCAGTTTGCAAATAACTTTTTTGAAGTCTCGATTGCAGCGCAATGCATGCATGAGTGAAATCTGGACGCACAGTTGCCGTGCACACCTGACCGCAGGAGGTAACCAGTTTTACCACCTGGCAGTATATCAGCTGCATCGTCATTACATTGTAATATCAAACTTGTATAAACTTCCGACGAACGCAATTCAAGATTCGAATCAATTTCATGAGCAGATATTTATTTCATTAATTGCTTCTTTAAAATTAATCTTACTTTGTGGTAATTATGACCGACAATTGCAATAAGACCTTTATAAAATGGATCTGATCTTACAAGGATTAGAAATACACTTGATACTGGTACTCACGTAGACTTCGATTATTGAATGCTATCGGAAATCCTATCAGTATCAATAACAGGCACTGAAATATAACATTACCGGGACGTAAAAGATATTTTATGAAGAACAGTGCTAGCGGCTTCATGAATAATTTAAGCATCTTTAAAGAAACGGATTAGCATTATGATTTATACGACGATATAAAACTTCCTGGTCGTACTTACGAAGACTTCATGATGAGCTCGTGACGAGCGTTTCGACGACAATATCGTCTTTTTTGTGCCACAATGCCAATCACATGTCCACTTTCTATACTAACGGTAGTCATATCAACGACAATAGCATACACTAGCGTTACAACCGAAGTGATTTATGGAAATTTGGTTCCAAAGTTTTTATTTATTTTATTTCAATTTCAATTACGACGTAAATCGTTATTACCTACTAATAATAAACATAATAGAGCTCCGAAATTAATGAACCGATATTACATTAGATTTTTTTGGTATGTTACCTCTAACGTGATCGTGGCTATGTGCTTGATTGAGGAAAATCTGTTTAGATAATTGAAGAGCTTCAGTCCTTTACTAGTTAATAAAATGTTCAAATTAGCTAGGTATTTTAATTTCATCAACTTCTTTGTAACATTTCCTTTAGAAGTTTTTGTTTTTGGGTCTCTTTTCATGTTCAGAATTAAAAGGGATTCAAATAAAGAATTATTGCTTATGTTCACATAGGAAGGTACATTTATTTTGTCTTTGTACATATCTAGCGAAAGTAACAGCAAGCGTTGATTATCTAATTATATTATTATAAGTCAGTAAGGACTTATATTTAATTTAATAACCGAACTCATTTATGCTTCCTTCTTAAAAATTCTTTCGCCTTTTATTTAAAGAACTGCAAAAATATTCCATACACCTGCATTGACATAATAATAAATGAGCGATAAAGAACTGATAAAGCCATTATCGACTGCAAAGATTTTTATCAAAATTTTATCGTTTTACGTAATGCAACGTTGCGAGCAGCCATTATTTTTCACAATATTGGTTTGATTGCAAGACTTTTTTAAAACGTTTTAACACTTTTTAGGTTTTCGTTTTTTCTAAACACTTTTGTTTTTTCTGAGGTTGAAACCCTTGAAAGAACTAAAGTGTTTAAAGATTTTTTTAACTTACTGAAGAGTAAAAATGAAAATTTGTTCATTTATAGATAGCGTCATGAAGGCCTTGATTCTTGTAATGATGGACATATTACAGCATACATTAGATACCTGTTTATAAGTACTCAAGATTTGGAAACACCTACAGCATAAGATTTTTGGTTATGAACACACAGCTAAAAAACCTCTTGGAATATGTAAATAGTCTGTCTGCAACAAACTTTCAAACTATTTGCAATAATATTAGAGGTTAAATTAACAGAAATAAATTAATATATTCCTGATTCAGTAATTCAACAGCGTTCTTAGAGAGTTCAATTCGAACTGATCGGTTTTTATTCTTGCATGCGCACGCGCACACTGGGAACCTAACATAATCCCAAACAGCGTGAAGATGTAAAATTGTGATTTATTTAGACACGGTAATTATAAACAATACCGCACTCTTCTTGCAGAAATCTCAGACATAATATTACATAATATACCTATTTTTCTTTGTCAAACGATGAATTAGTAATGATATATAAACATTTAAACATACGATGTTGCACTAGGTATTCGGTAAATTTATTTGAAACGAAGCTATTTTTGTATATTGTACCTACTTGTAATAATACTATGTTGTTGAACTTCAAAAAAAATATTTAGGTACCTGCTGCATATACGTGGATCGTGATTCATTTCATCCATGATAATTATGAATCGATAAAAGTATTTCTTTGTGGTCGGAAATTCCTGAGGGATGCATGATTCACCACCTCCGCAGCAGTCGTTGACATTCTTTACATTTTCCAATAGAACACGCGTATTACAACGGGAACATAGGAATACTGTAGGGAGCTTATGGTTTGATGAAGAAATAATAGTGATATTTTTCCAGTCCAAGTGGCTTCTATAACATCTGTTATAGATAGACTAGACTATTTTAACAAAAAACAATACATTTTTACATATTTTTAGAAACTGCTTTTTATTATCTGTGTGCTCTGTGCTAATAATAAGCTATTGCCTTAATACTAATATTATCTTTTCTCTGCAAATATAATGTGTGCAAGACAAGGGCGTCGTATAAATGGTGAGTTAATTGCTAATAGTTGTTATTGTTACGATACATTATTGATTCACTCCCACCGTGACCGTCATCTTACCCACAGATGTATACTATAGGTACATCTCTTACTCTTAAACCCCCTCTCGCTTCGCTTTGGGAAATATGTCAGTTAGTACCCACATTAGAAAACTATTAGGGTGCGGTTCCACTGAGGCGGAGCGGAGCGGAGCAGTGCGCGATTCACCAATCACATGGCTTGAAATCCGCACGAGGCGCAATGAGCTGGGATTTCAAGCCATGTGATTGGTGAATCGCGCACTGCTCCGCTCCGCTCCGCCTCAGTGAAACCGCACACTTAGGCGTGATAAACTAAAGTAACTGATTTATGAACCAATTAAAATAAACGAAAAACTTAATGTTACTGAAAGAAAAATATTATCAGTTACTTATAAAACCAAAACAGGTAGGTACCTAAAGCTGTTTTTGAGATACGAAAGGAGATAGGTACCAAACTATAGCCAAACAGACAAGAATTTTAAAAATCATTGTTTTGGATTCTGTTGCGTTAATAGAGACCTCCAATAACAGTTCTCATATTCCTTCGATGTTTAGACAGCGATCTATTACATTACAGTGTTATTATATTTAGGTATAGATAAGCCACATAATACGTACCGATAATCTTCGCTAAAGTGAAACACCTACATAGTGTTTACTGTTTATAGTATCCAATATCACTGACCTTAATCTAATTCTGATAGAACGCGCCTTTAGAATCGTAGATATTTTTGTTTGACGAATCGGTTATGATACCGCCAGTCAGTGCGCTATCTGTGATCGTGAAAACTGCTGTATAATTTAACGATAAAAATCATATAAAGATATTTAACTCTCGATAATGCATGTTAATATATTCATATAAGCTAATATTACTTTCCGATACTACCTACCTACGGTTTTGGGTCATTCAAGTAATAATTACTTACTACCGGACAATTAATAGGTATGTACTATTTATAATATTTAAATAGTGGAATATTTAACTGAAGCAGATTAACCTTAGGAGCAGGATCGGCAGGAAGTGGTGAGTTGGTGAGGCGAGGTCAGGAGTGGTGAGGTGGCTTAGAGAAGAGAAGAGGAAGCTGTCAATATGGGCATAGAATAAAATAATTTTGGAGACGATACACGAACATTTTAATGCCCATAAAATAAATTCATATAATTTTATTAAAGCAATATCTTGACGTTAATATTATGTAAGTATAAAGTACACGTACCTACTTGTTTACATTTATTTTCAAGATTGATGATATTGCTAACAAAATCATTTTATATGATATATTGATGCATAGACACATCAAACAAAGTTTAACGGAGGGTAGATCTATTTTAAAACGTTGTTTGAACTGGCAGCACCGTTACAAATAGAATCGATAAAAGAAAGTTACCACATGACTTTACTTAACGTTTCGTTAAATAACACAGTAGTCTTTTATTTTATGGGTACGTACGTGTAATGTTCTTAGCACATAATAATGGGATGCAAGCGTCATTATGGTCCCTTTTGGAGGACGCTGGGCTTTGTCGCAGATTAATCTAACACTAAATATGTATAACTAATAACTATGTAGGTAAGTCGGTATGTAAGAGATTTTCGACCTGCTGAATAACATAGCTGGATTTTCACTGAAAGTGTATTCTCAACTAGGTTAATCTAACTTTTACGTTTTGCTATTTTTTATAATTTTCTGATAAAAAATTGACAGCCGGTGAAAAGTTCATTTTTGATTTTAGGATTCCGATTCCAAATTAACTTTTAATAAAATTAATATTTTGAATCACCCCTTTCCATTAAAATTATAAAAGTTGCATTTTCACATTAACTAACTAGGCAACCTTAAAATGAATAATTCATTACCACCGCAACTAAAACTAACAATCATTCTGGCAACCTATCGGCCGCCATACATTGTAGAGCCGCAAGAACGTACATAAAATTATTCCTAGAGTCATTTAGTTTAGCGTTCTGTTAAAGACGTTTAGTTAATGGTACTTAGCACGTACCGGATGCTTATCAAGTGGGTACAATTGGGCTGTTTTCCCACGCAACAATGCCAGCATCCCACACTCGGGCTTCATTAGAGCCATGGTGCCAAATGACACACGGCTCATTATTTATTGACGATTAAGCAAGCGGTTACAATTACTTTCTACTAAGTCATTGGAATACTGTTTTCAGTAAGATATTTTATGATGCATAATTACCATTTAAGAGAATAAAATACTCATTTAACCTTATTATCTTTTTCTATTGTAAAATGAATAAAATATGATCTACCATTCAAATTATTCTAAATCATTTATTCAAGTAGGTACCACCCATACTCTAATTTTTATACTACCGCCATTTCACAAAAGTGCTTTAATGTCCTACTTCCTTCCTACTAATATTTACATTATAAATGCGAAAGTTTGTAAGGATGTGAGTGAGTGTGTGTGTTTGTTATTCTTTCACGCAAAAACTACTGAATGGATTTTTATGAAATTTTACAGTTATATAGCTTAGATATCGGAATAACATAATCTGTTAAAAATAGAGATTTTTGAAGGGACTGGTTCCCCGAAGCGAAGCGAGGGCGGGTTTACTAGTCATTTATAATAGAGGCCAAAATGGCGTAAAAACTCCTCAACACATCTTTTCACCTTGTTCACTATCATCGCTACTTTCGTAGAATGATATGAAATACCTCTTTTGTTGTTGAAGTTATCTTGACCTTCGTTATTGACCCAAACAATGTCATTGAAACGTCAAGTTACCTGCAGAAGTTTCTTTCACAGCAGATTTGTTGTTACGGCAATGGCCCTATTTCAGATAAGCGCAGATACAAAGATTCTGGTCACCTTTTCATACTTCACATCAGTACATTAGCTAGAAATTCATGTGACACAAGAAGCTTACATAAATACATACACCCAAAGACTCGGACGATAAATTAATCAAGGACAAATAGATCAGCTGTACCTACTCTGTTTGAGTCACCGAGGTAATGGAATTACCACTCCTTGCTAAAAACAACTTTATTACGTGTGCTCACAGTTCAATTTAGCTTGTAAGCAAAGGTTACTTAAGGCATTTTAAATTCTCGCCGTCAATATTCAATGAAACTTATACACAGGGAGGAAAGCTGGCATTTGGGTAACCCGCACAACTAACTTTAACTTTGTGACAAAAAAGTCGTTTTACGGTTAAATGCTTATCGTCGTTTTACTGTTAAATCTATGACCATTTCTTCACGTATTACTTCATTTGCTTCATTTTATTTCTTGGTATTTACCTTTCGATGTTACGAACATGACCTATCAACAGCAATCGATATGTGTAACACAATTTGACACACTTGTCGCGAGTTCCAGTTTTCTAATACATACCTACTTTCGTTAGCTTTGGTCACGTAATGGTTACGATGAACCATCATCGGGTAAAAATTTGGTAAACATTTACAGCTTAAAAGTTGTTGTCAAAGGCTATCCATTTCTACTCCTTCTCTTGTTAATTTTGCTTAAGTACGCGGTATTTTTCACTTTTACATTATTTTATACTTAGTGTGTGTAACATTGTGCTTATAACTTATTACAGCCCTTATCAAAACGCTAAAGTATAAATTTAGGTATCCCTGGACTAAGATCTTTGTCTTGGGTGGTATCAATAATAATTAAAAAAAAAACAAAACCCGTACGTAAAATGATTCAGGTAGTATGGCAGCAGCTATTAAGTTTCCTTGTAGGTCCGGGTTAAGCTTACCTGGCTTAGGTCGGAAAAGACTCGTCATCTTACAACTCAAGTCGTTTCGTCATTCATGTATAAAACTGTAGGTATGTATTTGGTGTTTTGGTTGTGGAATTAAAACATATTATAATTATAAATAAATTATATTACAATATAATTATAAACGTGTTCCACGTACGTTCATTATTTCTTTCTTTCTTTCTCACCTCGTTATTGAAAAGGCTTACTGCACAATCCACCACTGATGATATTACACATATGCTATCAAAATATCAAAAGGTAGATTATTATTTATCAATTGACTACACATACAGGATACAGTTAAAAATAGTTCCCTTGCCTACATTATAAATTAGACTGCTTATATCGTATCATAGTCGACCAGAAAGTGTAACCGAATGCGTATTGTCGTAATAGGCACTAGGTGATACGAAGGGTGGATAAGAATAGACGCTCGCTCTACTAACAAAGCCCTTCTGCGTGTGTTCTATAAATATTTAAAGAACTCTCACGGATTAAGTTCACGTACTTTCGTAATACCCACTTTCCTTTTATGATTTCGCTCCTGTGAATAATCTGTTAACTTAATTGCTGCCCGAAACGATGTAATTAAATTTAAAGTGTATCTATTTTGGTCATATTTTATCTACCATCGGGAGGGTTGTAGAGAAGCATTAACTTACAAACGGTAAAAAATCATTGTGCTATGTAGGTACATCATATATATTGTATAGGTACGTATTTCACCAAATTAACGAGTCCATAACCCAACAACCTGCAACCTCTCGTCCCATGCATCATACATATCCCAAGGCCCGATTCTGCTAATTTATAAATGCTTAAGTGGGATCGTGGTTGGATATTTTGACACATTTTGTATGCGGAATGTTTCAAAAATGCGTCAAACTATTAAGTTCGAGCAGCACAGGCACTTGAAGTATTTTATAAATTAGCAGAATAGCTGCCCTGGAGTCTTGATTCTTGGATCTCGATTGCTTGTGATGTTTTATTCGTTTTGTCCATGCCACCCACGAAATAACACACTACACAACAAATGAAAGAAACAATTACTTTTTATAGTAACACATTAATTAGATAGATGTTAAATTGCTTTTTGTGGTTTTCAACTCGTTTGTGGAAACTATACGAACTTGCTGAACGACCCATTAGGACTCATTAAGTTAAGGGTTAATAGCATGGCATGGGTATCTCCTCGTTGTTATAGAAGGATTAATGACACACTCGGCAGTCAGAAGTTCTACTACCCCATGATCTATAATTGCTGTATAGGATAGAAGCAGGGAATAGCGATGATAGCCTGGTGGCTAAGATTTCGGCCTCCTCCTGGGGTGTCCGGGTTCGAATCCTCGAGTACGCACTTCCGCACTTCTGACTTTAAAAAAATCGCTAAATAATGTTACGCGTCGGGAGTACTGGGTTCGAGAAAATGCCAAAATGTACCACAAAGACTTTTATTGTAGGTACTCGTAGATACACAAATTACACGATGTACACAGTACACACTAAAACACTCTGCACGTAGGTACTAGTAAACACACTCGTCGAACACTGTATCGCTCGTAGAAATCACTTCACTTCTCACTGGTATCGCTCGTAGGTATCGCTGGTATCTTCCTGGTTTCGCTTCCGAAACTAGAATGTCCTGCCGGCGGCCAAGTGCCCCTTTTTATACCACTCGCCCACCATTCATGCCTTTCTAGATTGTTCCCGCTAATTCCGCGGACCCGATTCGAATAAGATTCGAGTATGTTCCTTGCAACCGACTTTCGCCCTTATGACTATGGCCGTAATGGCGAAGCGTCGTGCGCGTAGTTTCGAGATAGCCGCGCTCCTATTGTTCCTATTGTCCGCCTGGCATGTTTATGGCCCCTATTGTTTATTGTTTAGCGAGGCAGACACGCCAGGGCTGTCACAATAAGGTTTATTTTATAACAAAAACGATAATAAACTAAAAACAATTTAGGTAATATACTTAAAAGAAAGCATTCCGGAATATTTTTTATAATCTGATTTATCAGTTAATAACCTTGGATTCGTTTGGAATGTCCATATCATACAAATGAATTTCTTATCGTGTTATTAAATTAATATCCATGAACCTTGTCACAATTGAGCATAATTTTGTATTAATTGGTTTTAAACTTTTTTATAATAATAATAATATCCTACCCTAGCTTTTAAATATTAAGATATCTCAGGACTCGCACTATCACATTTGTTTTAGACAATCAATTTGTAAGTAGGTATGAAAAATAATATAAGTTTTGCATTCTCAAAATAAGGTTTCTTAGATAGGAGGTAGGATCACAACATGTGACATTCCAGAACTGAGCAGGTTTAATATGCGCTATCAGATCACTACACCCTCGTATAGAAGCGAACTCTTCGTAGAAATAGAATTTAAAGCCTGTCTTTCAGACTGAATGTGATAATCTCAAACATTACCGAGAGAGCATGCATTTCCGAGAGGTTTTTCGTTATTAGATAGAACGAGAGAATATTTACGTGAAAAGAGTCTCACTGTAAACAAAAGGAAAAAATTATAAAACGTCTGATAATAACTTTAAAAAAACTGACTTCAACGTCGATAAGTACACACAACTCAAAAATAACTCATCAGGTGTCGATCTTTATCTGGGACAGTTGTGACGTAGCTCACAAAAAAAATAAATTATAGTCTAATTGAGAACTTCCTCCTTTTTTCAAGTCGGTTAGAAACAAAGTAGGTCCCTACCTATTTTCGAACGTGACGACCATAATATATTAAAACCCACTTATTAGATTTAGTTATAATTAAAGGATGTTTTCTAAGCTATGAAAGGATGCGGGAACCATTAGGTACTAAGATTAACACTAACAATTTAAATACAATGTGTTTCCGCAACCGTTAGTAAACTAACATCCGACTTGGTTCTATAATCTGAGCATCCGACGGTATTACCACTACCACACCTAATGAAACCACCCATGAACGGCATCAATCGTTCATTACCGCATGTGGTCCTGTTAATGTTCACACCATTCACACCGTTACTATGGTTACGCGTTACGTAACGCCATTGTCTTCTGATACCAGCTAACTCCGTGACTCGATGATGTAAATCGCAACTTTCTCTGTAACTACCTGCATACCGGTAAATTAATGTTATGGTTATTATGACTAAGCAATAACTATGGATTGGGTACAAAAATTGTCTTATGATAAATTATTGTTTAAAACTTGCGTTTTTATGCAAACTGTTTGTGATATTTTGTTTATGTAAATGTTTGATTTCTGTAACTTGCACGGAGGTAAAGTGAAACATTATAGTGTTAAAACAAAATATCGAATTCAACAGATCTACAAGTATAGTACATTATGATACAAGTGCGCGAAGTTGGTCATTACAGTCGAGGCGGTATTGCACAGCCCGAGCCGCAAGGCGAGGGCTGTAATAGAGCCAAGACTGTAATGAACAAAGCACACGCGTATCATACGACGTTTTTCAACACACTTGCGAGGAAAAAAAACAATTAGGTAGGTATAAAATCAGCAAATTATAAACGAACAAATTAATGTTTGCACAAAATGGCGCGGAGGTTTATTTTTTCGCGCGCCGTATCTTTGGTTGAATAACTATGCGCGCGCAGGTTAATTCCAGAGGTAAAGAACACCGCCATTCAGCCACAAATCACAATATATTAAACTAAATAATTATGTATTTCTAATAAGAATTTACGGTAATTAATGATTTAAAATATTGTATTTTTTAAATGCTTTAATAGATAATTAGATGAAGTATAATCTTATCTTATCAGATTTTGACTACAACAAGTTTATTTATTTACTAAATAATAAATCTTTTGGTAACAACCTCTTTACGGATATTAAAAAAAAAGTGGAATAAGAAAAACACTAGTGCGGCAATGAAAAGTAAAACGCACTAGTGTGTAATAAACCGCATTCCGGGCGTAAGACTAAAGAAAAAATAGCAACTTTACGAGCAAGTGTGTTGAAAATAAAGTTATGAGATAACTAACATAGGTACCTATATACAGTCAAAAGAAGAACCTCCTAATTTTTGAATTCGGTTGAAAAATTTGATAATACTTGATCCATTGTAAATTGTAACATCGCGTCGGTAGCGGTCTCTTATCTTACAGTGACAAATAGCCACATACAAAGTAGGCAATAAGGGTTCTTATCTCAGAAGACTTTAGGATCCCCTCTATCAGTCAAATACTTACTGTTGTTTTACGTATTTTGCCGTCAGTGATCCTTTCTCGTCCGTTGAGCTGTAGGTATCTATCGAGGGATCGCTATACCAAGCAAACTATGAGCGTCAGCATGATTAAGAACTTTCTTCTAAATCTACTTCCTTTCTTATTTCTTAATTTTGTTAAACTTTAATGAACATCATCGAATATCGTTAAAACACAGATGAAAGCTATGATTTTATGATGATGTCATTTTGTATCAAAATTACGTACATACGTATCTCTAATAACGTCTCTCTTTTTGCAGCTTTCGAATCGCCCATATAAGTTAAATGGACGAACGAAAAACTTTCAACCTTTCACGTCTTTTTATTGCATAGTCACCACATGTAGAAAACGATTCGTCTGTGTTGTAGATTTCATCAAACACTACCTAATTCTTATTGGTCTTGGTCCTTAGACGACCTCGACCAATAGGTCGAGTTCTAGGATTCAAGATGTTGTGTTAAACCTTTTAAGAGATACCAATAAGAATTGCTGACGTGTATATTAAAGTGATCTTGGTAAACTTGATTTTTATTTGTGACTCATTCTTCACCAAGGGATATATTGAGTCCGATTAGGTATTTGATTTCTGTTAGGTAGGTACACTAGGAGGTTTTAAATTATCTAATTAGTAATTCAGGGTAATCAACCCATTTACGTTCCTTAAAAAATGGAACTCAGAGTCCTTATTTATTCGTTGCCTGCCTTCCTCGATTCATTAGGACTGTCAGTCACGTCGGAGAATGGAAGAGACATGTAATTAATAAAAGTTAAAACTGACTTGGCCAAGATACCATGCCCAGGGAAGTCACGCAAGTACCTTACTGATTACAATATTCCGTCTGTTGAATAAAAGTGCAGTAAAAGCGATATTTATGGGTATTTTACAGTAATATGCAGTAAGATATACCTTTAGAATAGTTTAATTTAGAATGCAGTTTAATGTGCTAACTGGGATCTCATATTCACTTGGGAACCATAAAGCTTCACTTTGATCCCTTGATATTTGGAAACTAAGGATAATTTTCTTCTATAGCTAATAAAATTACCATAATATGTTCATCATTAATCATTCTTAATTTAACGAGGATTCAAAATATAAAAACAATGTGAGTAATCTAAATCGTCTTTTACTTATTTTTACTTTTCATTTAAAATAACAACCTAACGTATAGGTGTGAAATTCCTTTTTACGATTTATTAACTACCTATATTCAAACTTAACGAGATAAAATGAATAATTTTAGGACTATGGTAAGTATGCAAAATGCTGAGATACAGTTTTACGAGCACGCTTTGCCGCGTAAACACTATTTAAGGTTTCGGAGTATTGCCCGACCGTCCGAGACCGTAATCGTAAAAGTTAATTACAATTCACCGTCATACACCAGCAGTCACGTCCATCGTATGGACGCGAATAGACTGTTCAAAGGCTCCCATTCACAAAATAATGAATTAAATGCTCAACTAAGCGAACGTTACTTAATACTCGAGCATTCTTCACAACGTAATGATAGTGAGATAATGCCTACACGCAATTCTTTCGTTAGTCTTGCGTGAGCAAATCAGCTTAAGTTACCTCGTTCCTGCTATAAATAAACACGTATGTGCTATCTGGTCATTAACAATTTAATTGGTTATTACAGCAAAGCCACAGGCCAATTTGTAAGCTAGTAGTAGAGATAGCTTGGAACAGGTAACCCTGAGGCAGCCGAATGTTCAGAATACTGCAAATTGCAAGCGAATAAACAGGATTATCTGCAAGTACCTTTACCTGAGCAGTAACAGTAAAGTTGCTTGTTGTGTCGTGCATTGATTTAGAGTGCAGGTAGTGTAGTCTACTTATTTGCAGTGCTCAGTCCTAAAAGATCAATCGAGTTAAGCAACAGCAGGCGAAGTCAATATGTGGTTGGAAGATACTATTCACCGTCTACTAATGGTAAAAATTTCTTGAGCGTTTTTGAGTTTTTGAGCTTCGGAGGGCACGTTAAGCAGTCGGTTAAGAGGGTTAAGGCCTAAATAATAATCGTTAAGGCCGTCGGGTGACATAAAAAATTTCGACACATTTGTTTACACTTCAAACAATCCGCATTGAAGAAACGTGGTGAAGTACGCTTTAGGCCTCCTCAATGGTGAGAGGAGATCCATGGTCAGTAATGGGTTGAAGACACCAAAACGACAGACAAAACAAGAAAACAAATGACGACTGTCGAGGGTCAATAACGGCGTAGCTAGACAGAGGTCATGCAATTAAAGTTGTAATGTAATACTTGATATATCGAATAATATCGATCAGTGAGGTTAAAACATTTAAATCACCAAACGTGACATGGATACTAGAAATTCCTTCGTCGTGCGTAATTCCTGCTTTCCCGAGGATCGAAATTTTAAGTGAATTTACCCCGTCCTATCACGACTAGCGGTCGTGCCGTACAAAATAATTGCTCTAGCCATTAACATTCCAACCTGCACCGCTAACGTAACTTTCTCGAGTGGGTGGGCCTCAATATAGAATTCATATTCCATTTCATTAGTTTTGTGAAAGGAGTAATGTTTACTACTACTGAAATTACACTGGAGCATTAACAATTCAGCTATAGTCTGCAGAGCAGAGCTGTTAGTTAATCCTCCGAGTCAAGTAAATTGACATATCGATATAATTTTAGCAAAAACAAAACCAATTTGAATACCGACAAGTACCAAACATACTATGTAAGAAATTATTTGAAACGAATAGGTTCCTGCCTATAAATATGGGGATTTTCCTCGATTTTCCTGGAATTTCATCATCAGAACCTGACTTGGTGGCAATTGGACCACATGTAACGAAAAGTATTTCAGATAAAAAGAATTAAAATCGGTTGAGAAGTGACGGAGAAATTACCTTTCCTTGTAAAATTGATCATTATACCTATTTTTGGATTTGATGTAGGTACCAAAGGTACCAAGGAAGAGTCACAGGATGAGCTAAACCAAAAGACTTCCACTATGAGTTCAAGACTAATCTTACGACTAAGTAGACCTTATTTATTAGTATGAATTTCGGTATCGCATAACACGAATTCTCTATTGAATACGAGTCAGCGATAATATCACTCCGTGCTACAAGAAATGTTAAATTGACGGCATTATCTTTAATATTGATCAAACACAAGTTACATGGAAGCAATGTTTATTTATTAACCATGTCAAGTGTTCGAAGCAAATGCAAATGCAAGTTGTTTCCGGGCTCCAAGTTTTCAACTCCAGTTACCATACATAATTGTCATACATAAACCTTGCCCTGAATTATTATGCCTATCCTTGTCATTGTCTTTTACATTTCTTAGCTTGTTAATATCACAAACACAACTTTATCTTTTATGTTCGTCTCAAAAGCAAATCCTTCGATCAACAATACCAACTTGTCACATCTAACCCTGTCGGTAAATAATCGAACCTGGGACTCCAACCATCACCGAGTTTTGGATTCAAAATTATGACGGATTCGTCATAATAATGAAACACGGAAGGATCACCTTCCAATTCGATGCAACAAAAATGATAATTAAATTAATTTTTGTCATAAATAGACATAATTACCTAATTGTGTATATTCTTATCTCGGCCTTCAATTGGCTAGACAATGAAGACAAAAGAATGGTACGAGGGAAACTGCGCGCAGTCGTGTCAACGCCCGTATCATCGCAGGTGGTTTAGATAAAAACGTAAGCCAAACCATTGTCTTAAATTGCAACAGTTGTTTCCAATACACGCAACTGTTATTTCCTAACTTATTGTCTGTAACTCTTAGCTATTTGTATTCTTAAAGGCTTTGATTAGACTTGCAACTTAATTTTTTTCAATTTTAATTAGAAAAATATAATTATGATGAGCAATTTTGTGACATATGTACGTCTTTAAAATTGAACTTAGTTCTACTTAAATGACTCACTTTTTAATTAAATGTGTAGGGTATTCTATAAAATGCTACGATCTAACAAGTAAAGGGAATCTCAAGGGCATAGTTGTATTTCTTTTCAAACACTTATTAAACGGAGACAAATTATATTGTATTCGTGTTTCAAAGAATTATTTCGTTTGGATCCCAAATACTGATTCAAATACAGAACATACTAAATTAACGTCTCATCCGACAAATTAAATACCTCTTTCAAGTTAAGTAATTAAAAAATTTAAATAACGATCGTTTAGTGGCTCACTACATTTTTTTTAGTCCTCGTCATCGATTTCAATGACGGCGTTCCCTAGATATTATGACGAGCGTGAGCGCTTATATGGCTCGCTAGACCAAACACATTACATTACGAGTATTATATGTGTAGTGTGTACACATTTTTATAACATAATATATGTAAGTATGGACATGATACCATCTGAAACTTCATAAATCGTCTGAAAATCATGTGCCAAGTAGGTAACAGTTGCAATTACGTAAATTCCACAAAGATAAGAAAGCTATTTACGTTCAGTTTTTATTCAAAATCCAACATAACTTCCTATCTACGACATACTTCAGTAAAAATATCTTGAAGAATGAAGCAGTTGACATTGAGCTTGTCTAAAAGTCTAAATCCAGAACGACGAGGGAAGATATTTATAATGTGGCACCCACGAGTGGCACCCACTGCTAGTACATGCTGTACTATGAAATCTGTGTGTTCTGTGTAGAGTTTTATTGAGAATAGGGTTACCATTTCAAAGTTTGGAAAGCCCGGATATTTTAGAAATGAAAAATAATGCTTTTTTGTTTTAAATTAAGTAGATACTCATAAAGTATATTTTTCAGGTGATGTTTAACTCCTACTTATATTTTTATAATTACAAAAATTATAAATATTAACAGAATATTTCCTATAATTTCTTCAAACTCAAATTCAATGGGCAGTAGGTAAATTAAAATTCAGGACAAGTCTGGACAGATGGCGACTCTAATAAGATACAAAGGTAGCTTTTTCATTTAGGAATTTAAACATAGGCTACCAACAAGAACATTCCAAGGTACCATTACAACGGTCGTGTTCTCTAAGGATAGTCTGACAAGAATTGTTCCCCAAGAATGCCACCATCTCGATTGTAAATGCTTTACGACTTCTTGACGAGAAAGACTATTATCGTTGGCAACGACGGCGGCGAACGACAGATGTTTTGAGGAAAATAATATCTCGGAAACGAATGCGTGGAATTGGGATTACCTGTTACCGTTTAAGAGAAAACTATCACGATGTACTGATATAACTTTTAACTAAATAGAACTGACTTGAACGCCGAAAAGTAAAAATCGGTTCAGTTAAACGCGGTTTATATTCCCAAATCCTTCTCCTAAGTCTAATAAACACGATGCTGAAAACCGTATCAAAATCGGTTCAGCCAAACAATACAAACCTTCTCCTAAGTCTGACAAATGCTATGCTGAAAACCGCATCAAAATCGGTTCAATCAAACGCAAGATAATCGCGTACAAATATACATACATAGACATACATACAGGTCAAACTGAGAACCTCCTTTTTTGAAGTCGGTTAAAAAATATTGAAAAGGCTTTTACTTAATAAGCTCGAACCACATCTTGTACCTTTATAATAAGAAACAGTATGAGTACCTATATAAGAGTACTGTACAATTTTCCGGCCATGTAACCATTGAGTCCTAAAATATTTGTTTCTAGTTAATAAAAGGACAAACTTAGGCTACCTATTTCAACTTCGACAACATTGATGTTTTAAATATCTAGATGGAACATCGAATCTGCGCAAACATCGAAATTACGCACACATTACGCACACATAGACAATGAAAAACATCGCCTGCACGCACACATGCCTGATATTATTACCTTGTTTTTTTGTTTTCATTGTAGGGCGACGCTCAATCTAGATATTTAAAACATCAAAGTTCGGCAAAAACAAGTAAAACAAAAACTAAAACTTTATATGGGACCAGACAACAAACACTAAGTACCTTTAGAATAAAAATCGGTTCACCCAGTACAAAGTTATGAGAACATATGAAAAGAAATACAGTCAAATAGAGAACCTCCTCTTTTTATGAAATTAATTAAAAATAAACCTACAGCCGTGAATAATCTTGTTTAACAGTAAAACAAAACATAACCTAAAAAAATACAAGTTATTTTGACATACTAAAACGCCGTTTATTGCAAGTGCCGCATTGCCGAAACGAATCGTTGTATTTCCGTATCTAGCTAGCATGAGCCATTACTTCATACTTCATAGTTGCGTTCATATTTTATATCGCATACTTATACGAGTATAATGGCGTGAGATTGCACATGCACTACACTACGTTCGCCGCAAGACATTCCGTCCTAGTAATGACGTTAAGAGCCTGACATATGGCGCGTGCGATTTTCTCTGGTTGTTACACGTTGTGAAAAATATTCTGAAATTTAAATAGTAATAAACTAATAGGCGAAATTAGAAGACATGTATTGTGTATGCCTATACGCATTTCAAATTCAACCCAATTGCGTGTTTTGAATTCAGCCGTGACCACGATTCGCGCAACTGGGTCGAAATATCGGCATACAATATATAGATCGTGAGTAGGTACCAGTACTATAATTTGTAGAATACATTCACGAAATTACTCTCTTCTAATCTACATATTCCAGAATGTGACTTGAAGCTATTTGCGTCTGAGTGTGATGAAAAATATAAATTCGATTTTTTAACCAAACGAAACTAATTAACCAAACCTTATAAGGCGTCTGAAAACGAGTACCTATTTACGGCACACTAGTAGCCATGCGTCATCATTATAGCACTTATTTTTATTCGCTGTTCTATTGATCCTTTCGATGTGATTGACCTTTTGTGATTGTGATTGATTTTTTGGACGCAGAGATTTATTCGCGATACGGTTCCTTACAGGGAATTACTACTCTTAACTTTGTAAAAAGAAAATGCACGATACATACTTTGATTAAGTTCCTTTTTCGAAACGAACAATAAGTATGTAAAATAAAGAGCAATTTTGTTTGGCTTTGGGCGGAATAACAAGAAACAAGCGATAGTACCTACCTACTGTTCGTGATATTGGCATCGCAAGACTATCGCGGATCGAAAGCAATAAAGGAGCTTAACGCTACTACACTTTATCCACATCTTTTTTGTGGGCATTCACCTCCTATATCCCATATGAAATAAACTCCAGACATTCGTAGTTATTTTTTAGATTTATTATTGCCTAGGCAACAGAGACTTATTTTTGGAGGTATTCACTTCCTGGCTTCAAATTCCTAACGCTGCACAAGCCACAGATCTCTCCTAAAAATTGACGAGGCCTTAAACGTATTTACTGCCGCTCCTGTGTATAACGTTATCATATTTTAACCTTAGCAATCAGGATTGGTGACAACAGGACCCCACACTTATAGACTTGTCTAATGCGACCCGACGCTAACTCACCCTACTTAGTACCTATTGTCGAAGATTTTACGTCAATAGGGGTATCTTAATTAATTTAAAGTGCCACAGCTGTGACCTTTCCTAGATAAATTTTCCTCTACTTGGTTAACTTACTAATCGTATAACTAGATAATACTATAACCGTTTCACGTTCTAGGCTCTTCGTTGTTATCTTGTCAGGACATTCACCTCTATCTCAATCACCTCTAAACCACACGAATTTTTATGAACATTCAACTCTTAACTAGCAAAAACTCGAAGGTGTATTATTTTTTGATGTCTTTGCATCCTTTAAAGGCGCGTTCAACGCGTACAACGACGAATATCATAAATGGCAAAGAGACAAAGCTAACAGTATCATTTGCTTGTGAGTCAGCAACAAAATAATATATGATTAGAAAAACAATTGAAATATACGGGCAGTATGAGTACAGATTACAATGTTGTTTATTAATTCATGTGGTATGAGTCTCCATCTTAGGTACCTTTTGACTACATGTAAGTACTTACTATCATTGCTCCATCCAAGTCTTAATTCTAAGCGGATATTTCCTTGTCGCTCGTGGTGGTCAGAACTCTCCTAAATTAACTTACTGGTCTGTAAAATACTGGTACGTGCATGATGGCGTGACTTTCATTTCATTATACTCGAAATGCAGCTAGATACAATTTTCCTAAAAGTCATCTGTTAATTGCTTTTAACTGCAATAGAGCTAGTTAACACGAGATTCAACCGCTTTGTTTTGACGGCTTGTTTGCTGCCACTTGTCAACGTTCAATGATTCTAACGTTCATTCATATGAATTGTATCACAAAAAATAAAACATAAAACGCATGCACATGATATAATAATTTACCTACTTTTCGGTTCATAGTAAATTTTTATTGAATTAAAACACCAAGAAAAAAATTATCATAACCAACAACTAAGTATTTATAGGCATTTGGTACAAACATTTAATTTCAACGCCATGGTAAACAGAAAACATTCTTATATCGTTTCTAACGACAGATTTAATTAAAGTCTCATAACCCTTAATTCTTAAATCATTTACGAAATTGACCCGCGGACGTATCTAATTCATGATTGGATAAATTAGAATAAGGTTGAACTCAATTGGAACGATAAATTTAGTGCTCGGAGACCATGAAGAGCAGACGAATAAAGGGGGTCGAAACCAAGTTAGGTACTCGTATGTTGTTAACTGGCTCTGAACTTCGTTGGTTTATTAACAATACAATTAGGGTTGTCAGATCGGCGGACCAACAAATTGGCTTGCTTGCTGCTTTGTCATTATTATGTTGCATTAAAATTATGTATGGTAATATGTTCGGTTAAGTTCTTTTCTCGCTGTGTCAGTCGTCAAACGTAGCCTACATAGTATGATCACCAAGAAATTGCCAGTCAATCGTGACTGATAACGTCACTCTTGTAGGTACTGATTTCAGCGTCTCTCAATAATGACATGAATGTATGCAGCAATTTGAAATAATTGCTTTATACACCAAAGAATTTAATTATGTACGATGAATAAAAAGTACGTGGTGATACCCTTATCTCAAGTCTCTTCGTTGCGGGTAGTACGGGCGAATTGGGCATTATACACAACCACGTTCAGTAAACAATTTTGTCTTGGAACCTATTACTTATACATTCAACCTTTTTTCGGGTCACATATTCCATCTCAAGTGGGCCAGAACAAAACAAATGGATACAATAAATTACAAAAATAAAAACTAAAAGTATTGTAGAAACCCAAACTTTTGATGACATCATAAATTATATTATGTCGTGTAATTTTAAAACTTTGTCTATGGGTTGGTAAGTTTTGTTAATTTACGAACCCGCATAATAAAGTTCGGTGGGCCAAATGTGACCCACGGGTCGTAGGTTGAGAAAGGCTGACCTAGAACCTCCCGCAGATAGAACCCGACCGAAGCACGTTACAAGGCTGTCTACATAATTACATACATTACATACATCCCACAGTCATCTCTATGCTAAAATCTTTCGATTTTTAAATGAACTTTCACTTTTTTCAACGCTGTAAATCTTTAAAATTGTTAAGGTTTTTACAGAATGTGTGACCTAGTTATGTATTATTAATATTCTTCCACTGAAACTCTGAACATAATCTGCGCAGAAATATACTACATCTTGTGACAACACTGGTGTATTTTGTGTTAAAAAACATATTTATAGTTAAGAGATCTATAGAAAGAACCATCTCAGTAGGTATCGATTGTTACGTAAAAGAGCGAAATATATAGAGCAAACAAATAAGCTTACCTACAGCACCCATAACAAAAACCATAAGTAAATTATTTCGTTTCCCCGCCATCAATGCATAAATTATATTTCATATCGAGTTTTACTGTACAATTTTAAATTTAGCAAATTCTGTTTACCAGTTAAATCCGGAATATAAGTCCTTCGTAATCCAACGCATTCCCCTAATCCTTTGTTGCGGAGCTTTTATCCCATCGTCCCAGTTTTGACCTACTTTCACCTCAACCCCATTTCCGTATATTTTCCAATAAATATTGTATAACTAGACGAGATGTTTTTTTTATAATGGATAAAGAAGAGAACAGTAGTAAACGGTAAACCTAGTTTCGTTCTTGACTGACAACACGTCGTGGTTGGTTATGACAATGACCGTGGACAACAATAGTGACCGCTTACCATAGGCAGCCCGACTTCTCTTATGTTTCGGTATTTATTGTAACTTGTATCATAGGTAACACTTTTTCTAGTTATTACATTTCTGTTCTTTTGAGTACTTTAGTACATAGTATCTCAATGTCTTTTGACATTAACGTGGGTTGCACTTCAGTCTTACACTTTTTGTTTTCTAGCTTCCATCCGTGCAGTAAGAAACTTCGTTTCAATGTTACGTACCTATTACATACTGTAGTTTCTCACAATATTTCATGCGAATGCAACATAGTTGTCTTTCTCTCCCCTCAATTATTGTTTTAAGATCCATTTGTGAAGTGAAACTAATTTGACGTTTCAATTCGATTGTTTAGTAGAAGTGCTAAGTAAAAGTGTACAGTTCACATTGTTTTGACATGTTTTACTTTTCATAATTTGCAAAATATTATTATCTAACCATTTACACTTTCTTTTACTTTCTTGTACTTAACAAGGAAAATTAAACGCTACTTGTCGTATATTGATACGTATACCTACAGCAAGTATAGTTGACAAGGAAATAGTATATAATAAAAAAAATCCTTCACTTTTATTTAAGCAGACCTTAAGCAGAAAATTGTATGTCATCCATTAAGATTTCCATAGAAAAAATAAATTCTGAGAGTAATTATACCTACACAGATTCAAAAATGAAGAGTAACGCCCTTAGGGTGTTACCACACCAATCGATCGATGGTGGAATGGATAAGTCGACGTCGTACAAACCGTACAATCGATTGGTCTAGTTAAGTAGAAACTATCGATCGACGTCAACTACCTAATCACTACCGATCGGGGATCGATCGATTCGTTTGGTAACACCCTTAATGAATCGTGATATTCATTTTAACAATTTGTTATTTTCCACGAGAAAGGGGAAAGGGTGTTTCGCAGTAAACAAAAGGCGTACAGGACAATGGTCAATCTTCACGTCATCGTTTTAAAGTGTGCAGTTAACCCGCTTACGCCCAGGGCCGGATCTAGGGGGGGGCAAGCCGGGGCCCATGCCCCGGGCGGCAAATTCAGGGGGCGGCCAAATTCACACTTCACGGACCAATGGACAACTCTTCATTTATTTAACTTTGACCACGGAATAAATAATAGTACAAGCACAGGAATTTCATGCCCATATCAACTTGACCGACACCCTGAGCGTGGAGTGAGACGTGCTGCACGAACATTTTATTATTCGCGACGCGCGTAGGCATAGTTCATAACTTTTAGCAAAATAGAACCGACTTTAACGCCGAAAAGTAAAAATCGGTTCAGTTAAACGCGGTTAATATTCCTAAATCCTCCTTAGTCTGATAAACACGATACTGAAAACCGTATCAAAATCGGTTCAGCCAAACAATATGCCTAAATCCATCCACCCATCCATCCATCAGCGTTTTTGCGTCCACTGCTGGACATAGCCCTCCCCTAATTTGCGTCACTCTAACCGGTCCTGCGCCTTCTGAAGCCAGCGGATGCCCGCTGTCCTCTTCAGGTCGTCAGACCTGGTCGGGGGGCGTCCTACGCTCCTTTTTCCGAGACAGGGCCTCCACTCGAGGGCCTTTCTTCCCCAACGGTTATCGGTCCTTCCAGCTATATGGCCGGCCCATTGCCACTTCAGCCGGCTAATTATTTGAGCTATGTTGGTTACCCTCGTTCGTCTACGGATCTCCCCATTTCTGATTCGATCACGTAGAGAAATACCAAGCATAGCTCTCACCATAGCCCGCTGCGCGACTTTGAGCTTGTGGATTAGACCAATCGTAAAGCACCACGTCTCGGAGCTGTATGTCATCACTGGCAACACACACTGCTCGAACATCTTCGACTTCAGGCACTGAGGTATTTTGGACGACAAGATGTGACGTAATTTCCCGAACGCAGCCCATCCGAGTTGCATTCTACGAGTGACTTCTTTCTCGAAGTTTGACTTACCCATTTGGATCACTTGTCCCAGGTAAATATATTCGTCTACAACTTCGAGTGCAGCGCCATCAACAACGACCGGTACGGGCGTGACATGGGCATTCGACATGATTTTCGTCTTGTCCATGTTCATCTTAAGACCCACCCGTTGTAAGGCGCTGTTCAAGTCCCCGAGCATTGTACTAAGTTCTTCCATGAATCTCGCCAAAATTGCTATATCGTCGGCATACCGCAGGTATGTGATGTATTCGCCATTGATATTAATGCCACGTCGTTTCCACTCCATCAGCTTGAACATGTCTTCCAGCGCAGTGGTGAACAGTTTTGGGGATATAATGTCCCCTTGTCTGACACCTCTCTGCAGCTGAATGGGGTTCGTTGCTGTGTCGTGTACTCTGACGGATATAGTGGCTGATGTGTATAAATACTTCAACACCTCGATATACCGGTAGTCGATTCGGCACCACTGGAGAGAATTTAGTACCGCCCAGGTCTCGATAGAATCGAAGGCTTTCTCATAGTCCACAAAGGCAACACATAGCGGCTGATTATAATCCTCGGTCTTCTGTATCATTAGGTATTTTTGTTTACAGGTTGTAATTATGAGTGTGCCAAGAAAAAATCTATAAGGAGTGGAAAAAGGCTAAATATAAGGAGTTGCAGGGAAAACAATGTGCAGATAATATGAAAAATTGGCTTCGCAGAGGGGTAACCCGTCAGTATCTGCTGCAACTTCCGAAGTTGATATTGAGTTAGAGGATGTTTCTGGCACTTTACTCGATCAAATGGATCAAGATTTTACAGTGCCAACTTCACCATCTTTATCGATGTGCGAAGAGCAACCTGAGCCAGGCCAGTGATTTCGCGCTGCGCCGCGCGCCGCCGCGAGACGCATCTCAATGGCGCGAGGTGCATCGTAAAATCGTTGGCAACACGACGCCTCGCTGCGCAGCGAGACGTCGCGCGCGCGACGCAGCGAGAAGACGTGCGGCGCAGCGGAATGTGTCTTCATTCGCCACGTGCTCTTTCTCTTCTACAGGAAGTCAGATTATACCAAGATCCCAGTCTATCATTATATTTTCATTTTTTCACTCGCACACTCGACCGAACCGCATCAATTCACCACGAAGTCTGGACGGAAGGCGGCGGCCTCGGCTGCGCCTCGCGGCGTTGCGCGGCGTTGGGAGGCGCAGCGCGGCTCTTGCACGCCGCGCGTACCGACGATGCACGGCTGCGTAGCGATGCACCACGCTACGCCGCGAGGCGTCACGAGACGCAGCGCTGCATGAAGCAACGTATTCTGAATTCTCACAATGAAATGTGTATCTTTTCGTGTAGAAAATAAAGTTCTTTTTTGAGCCGCTCTTTGAAAGACTGCGCGCAGCGTCGCGTCGCGTCTCGTCACGGTGTGAGTTGACCCTATGTGGTACAAAATTGGCTAATTGCGAAATTGGCTAATTGCGAAAGGGTTAAAAGATCTTGGCTTTTATTTTCTAAGACAAAAAATGCAATTTTTTGTGCGTGATCCAAGATTTATCAGAAACTATGAACAATGATGGATGCATTGTTTCCGGAAGGCCTAAGTAGGCTTTGTCCAAATTTCAAGCAATTTGTGGACATCTGATAGCTGGAATTATAATATGGATGATAAAGATGAAAATAAACATAAGTACTTAGGCGGGGCGGCATTTTTCAGTTTTTGCCCCGCCTAAAAAAAAATGAAGATCCGGGGCTGCTTACGCCTAGTCATGTGCAAAAGTTGACAGTCATGCAATAAATCATTCTATTCTCATCCATTCCAGCGGTTTCTGAAATAAGTGGAACGACAGACGAACAGATCTATGTACGGGACATTTTTCATTAGACAACTTCAGTTTGCAGTTACGTGTAATAGATTTTTTATGCAACTAACCGCATGAACGTTGTGCGGTTTAATTTAATAGACGAGATAATTGTCGTGTCGCCGCCTAAAATTACTATTATCTTATTTTTATTTACTGAAAACTCTCTTCTAAACTGTTGAAAACTTATAATTGTTAATTTAATATATTTCTTTGTTTATATTTTATTTAAAGTCCAATAGAATTATGACTTTACCCTTACTGTCTTCAATAACTAAAATAACTCTTCAATCATCAATGGGCAAAAAGTTATATATACCTAACCTATTTAAGTTTCACAATGTGGCTGTGTAAAGTTATAATTTATTGTAATTTAAGTTATATTTTTCTTAATTATAACTGAAATGTCTTTTCTTTGTGGTTAAATTATAAAAAATAAAATTTGTGCACCGTTGGACTGCATTTGTATATTTAATCGCAGTGTAGATCCACGACATATACCTACCTGTAGTATATTCGTGATACTAATTGGGGAAAGGCCAAATGCTAACGCGTCAACTACACTCAGATTGTACTGCAGTTCTTAACTAGGTATAGTAGATATTTGAATGTGGTAAAGCACTGATACAGTTTTCCGAAGCGAAGACGGTTGATGTGGTCAGCACAGAACAAAATAATTTTTATAATAGTGTCTTAACACTTTTAACATATCTTTAACGTGCCTAATACATTTTATATCCGAAATCCGAAACTTGGACTGGCATGATATTATTAGATTCAGAATTTAAGTGTTATTTTATTCTAAAAACAGGTTGTTTTGAAAATAATCTACAAATAATTATGTCACTGGGTGACTTGGTGGTTTACTTTCTCTTCAATATTGTAATTTAATCTTAATAACATGCTCTACGCAAGAACATTATGAGGAAATTAATAAACGTTTTATGGGTCAACTCATTATTGCATTATGAAAGCGTTCGCTGCAGCCGTCTCCGATGAGCTAAATTGCGCCGGCCTTGCACTAAAAGAATTAAGGTAGCATCACTAACAAGCGAGAGTTTCTGAACGTTAAAAATATTCAACATTAACCCATAGGTAACTATTCTACTGGGCTCGGTACTTACAGGACCATTGTCCACCACACTGGCCAATTATTGATTGGCAGAGTTCACACCTCTTTGAGAAAAGGAGATGGTCCATTTTGGGCCTGATCTTGTACACTAAACCATGAAAAACCAAAAAATACAGAAAGCTCATTAAAAATATAATAAATTCACAAATCGCAATAAATGACTTGCTAAAATAAAATTAATTTCGAGTTATTCGGTAGGTACTACTTGCAACACTTGCAAGATGGCGTCCTTCACTCTGAGTTCGAGCCATTGTTCAAGCATACAGAAGGCATATTGACAGATAACGTCATACGTCAAAAATTATGAATCCTCTGGTCTGCTGCCCGCCATTATGTAGAATAATTGCGTCACGTGGAGTTAATAAATAATTTTTGCACTGAAATAAAGATGAGTTCGTGGATTTGATTAGTCAAAAATGGTTTATTTTTCTTTTTTATTTTATTTTATCATTGGTACAAAAACCAGGCCCAGACTCCATACAATTTTGGACCGTCTCCTTTAACAGAACTCTCGGGTTTTGTGTGTCAACTGATAAAATCTATTTCTAACAATAATATGCGCATGTTATGTGAAAATCCCGCTTAAAGTCCAGCTTTCTAACAACTTGGCTATCACTGTGAAATATTGAATGAACAGAATTCGCAATAGGCAATCGGGAATTTCAATCCCGTCAGGGTTAAATTGAATATTCATGCACTTAACTGCAGTTTCAGGTGTATTTGCTTTAGATTTCGGCAAATTCACTTGATCATTGAATCGAAAATTATCTAAAACAGGAATAAGAAAGATCTTTAACAACTCTACATCTGTAATTTTAAATAAGATTTTTGTTAGTTTAATACTTAATAAATATTGTCAGCCTCTTTATCATTCAATATCCTTTAATATTCAAGAAATAACCAAGGCATTGCTTTCAAGACTTAGATGCTATCTGTGGTTAAGTAGACATCGCGTCGGATAATGCAGGAATAAATTATAATCAGTGGTTCATATCTGATGTTACTACCTCAGAGGAGTAATTAAGATTAGATAAGATAGTTGAGTCGCCGTATGCAGCTTGCGTATACGCATCTGTAGTTTTGAAAAAAATGTAAATTTTTTTACAGTTAAGTTTTAAGTTTATTAATTATGGCGATGGTTCGTTTTCCTTGTCGGTTTATTGATGTAATTTAAAGAGTACCATGAAGTCAACCTGGTGTCAAGCAACCACTAACAAAGTATCCAGTAGGTACTGAACTCAAACGAGTCCTCTTATTAAAGATGATCACAGATGTTTTGCTGCTATAAAACATTATGTTAGATAGGTACATCACTGGACAAATCACTAAGGTCGAGTTGTATATCACGAAGTTAAAGAAAGTTTTAAGTTAAATTAAGGTAAAATTTTAGTCAAATCTTAACGCGAGTTAGTTCATGCAATCCAATTTTCTTTCTAGCGGCAAATAAATTTAACTTTAAACATAAAACTTTTAACTTCGTGATGAGCAACTCGCCCTAAGAAATAAAAGCATAAGAGTAGATACTAAAATTCAATGAACCTTATTAAAGATTCTTGCATCACGTTGCTCCAATGTAATATCGACGCAGACAATTAAATTATTCTATCGTCCTCAGGACATCGAATCGAATGTCTGTGTGCGTTCTTAGTTGGATGCGTACACGCGTTGCGCACACAAACTAGTCTCGCTGATACCAGCTAGGTCTGTATGTTTGAAGTTAACCTACTTGTTTATAATACTATAGGTCTTACTACTCTGAAACTGATAACTCTTTTAACGTGAAGGACCTGTTTAGATGTAGGCTATGTCGTGTACATAAAAATAAAAAAGAACTTAATCAAAAAACTGCTTAAGTAGACTGAATAATCCAAATATAATCCACAATAACATACCTAATTAATGTTTACTGAAACAGGGGTTTGTGTTTGCGTTGTGGGTTTCTCCAAAATCCACAAAGACAAGTAGCCCTTACTACCGCATCTCCTTTTTCTCTACGATTTCAGGTTTAAGCGACCCGTGTCTATTTCTATGCGAAACAGGCTTTGAGGTACGCAACAGAAACCGGTGAGGTACCCTGTGGCTTACTTAGTTCAAGATGTCATTGAATGTGGGTACATAGACATTAAGTACCTACCTGCTACAGTAGACTTACTGAATTGGTTTGATGTATTGTATGATTGTTGCCTCATTGGTGCCATGAAAAATATACAAATGAACGCATACCTACCAAGAACTAAAATATTAAATTTTCTTCTCGCTGATATAATCGAACCCAAGACCCTTCGAACGTATGGCGCAATGGTCTCCAGCCTTATCACCATCGCACCATAAGGGTCGTCAGTTTTAAGAAAAAGTTTTATGGGTTAGTTAATAGGTATACTTATTTATTTCCCAAAAAGCATATACAATTAGCTTAGGTACTAGGTTACTCCGTTTTAAGAATAAGATAAGGAAATTGGTCATGGACGATTCGGAGTTGACAAATAGGTATTGAGTCTTTTGTGTGAAATAATTGAGGGGCTTCGGAGTATTGTATAGAAGTGACTGAAAATCCTAGTAATTACATACCTATATCTATGTATTGTCCCGGTTAGGTTTTAAAGAGTCTCAATTGGCATCGATTTTTTAAATTAGGAAGGTACCTACTTTCTCAGTTTAAAACTACAATAGTAGATTGTATGACAAGGGTGCAAAGTAATATTTTTTCGCCGAGGGCGTTTTTTGAATCCAGAGCGAAGTGAGGGATTCTAGAGTAGAATCCCGAGCGTAGCGAGGGATTCTTTTGTAGAATCCCGAACGTAGCGAGGGATTCAAAGTACGTCGCCCGAGCCAAAAATATACTTGCTCCCGAGTGATACACTCTACTTTTCATCCCCCCTATGAGAAAATAAAAGGCGCCTCAAATTCAGGAATAATACTGTCACAGTCACTAAACTAAACTGACTAAACCGACTAAACAGACTAAACCGACTAAACCGACTAAACCGACTAAACCGACTAAACCGACTAAACCGACTAAACCGACTAAACCGACTAAACCGACTAAACCGACTAAACCGACTAAACCGACTAAACCGACTAAACCGACTAAACCGACTAAACCGACTAAACCGACTAAACCGACTAAACCGACTAAACCGACTAAACCGACTAAACCGACTAAACCGACTAAACCGACTAAACCGACTAAACCGACTAAACCGACTAAACCGACTAAACCGACTAAACCGACTAAACCGACTAAACCGACTAAACCGACTAAACCGACTAAACCGACTAAACCGACTAAACCGACTAAACCGACTAAACCGACTAAACCGACTAAACCGACTAAACCGACTAAACCGACTAAACCGACTAAACCGACTAAACCGACTAAACCGACTAAACCGACTAAACCGACTAAACCGACTAAACCGACTAAACCGACTAAACCGACTAAACCGACTAAACCGACTAAACCGACTAAACCGACTAAACCGACTAAACCGACTAAACCGACTAAACCGACTAACCCGACTATTATTTAACGGGCAGGAAAAGTTATATGAAAATTCATTCCCGCCCGCTAAATAGAAAACACCAACTTTGGATCCCCTTAAGACCGAACCAAGTCGTCTTTTCCGAATAGGTGGGATGAAAAATAAGTTAATATCTATAACTATGTACTATTATTACGAATTTGATATCCAACATTTTATTGAAACACAAATTCATTTAATTGAATATGTTATACAGAATTATAATGAAACATAGGAACCTTCTACAATTTTATTAATTACTGAAACAGGATAGTCGATTACAATAATTAATAAAATTAACCAATAACAGCAATTAAACATTACTCCAAGCGTAACGGATCGTAACTTCTATTCCTACCTGAGTCGCCGTGAATGCAAAAATGCTGCTCCCGGCTAAAAACAAATTCATTGCCTGTGCTCACAGTTCAATTTAGCTTACAAGCAAAATTTGCTTATGGCATTTTAAATAATTGATGGCGATCAATCTGAAATGTACCTTAATCACAGGGACGGGAAAGCTGGCATTTTTGTGCGATGCTGTTTATAATAATTCCACATCGAACGCGCAGTGTAACTTGCGCATAATAACTCCTACGAATTACGAGATCCTTCAAAGCGTAATATAATGTAACTACTCAGACTATTGTTTGTAACAATTGTAATGTCCTTTATCCGCGGAAATAAAACTCGTTTCGAAGAACAATGGAAAGCGAACAATACCGCCGGAACGACGCTCCAATTATCGTGTGTAGAACCTAATCCTATGTGAATTTGGTTGTGGTACTTAACGAATTTTACTTGATTTGTAAGGCCAGGCACTTCCAATATAGATGTTTACCGAAATAACTGCTATGTAGAGATTTAGAGCAGTTCCTTTGCCTACTGGTAAGAAGTAGGTATTATTATTTCAGTTAGGTACATTTATTAGAAGCAGTTTTATTATAGTTATAGGTACCTATTACATTATACTTACTGCGACATCAGCGAAAACAATAATGTAATGATTGTTTTAATTCTTTTACGTCGAACAGATTGCATTACTTTTATATAAGTTACGTAGAAATGTCTTGTTAGAATTAGAACTGAAACTTTTCCCTATTGCCTATATTTTAGTCGTATTACAAGACACAGGACATTTGCACAATATGTGGCTTTCCGTTTCTTTACTTTCGTACTGTCTGCAAAATGTAACACCGAGACGCAAGTTTTGTATTTTCAATGTATGAAAAAGGTTCTTTGTTCTGATATTTTAAGTTTTCCTGTACATTCGTGAAGATAAAGTTTTACGTGAAATATTATTATTATCTTGTGTGATTTTACGTAGTTTCTATCAATGTTTCAAACGAAACCGAATTTTCCTTCTGTATTGTTTACAAAATTAGGTAACCTAACATAAAATATTTATTTTTATATAAATTGGAATATGGACGTACAAACTATTGTTGTAGGGTACACCTATTTTATTTTGGTATTTAACTAAAAATATATTTATTTACTATTTATTATTTTTTAAACCGATGACGGTTTCGGTGAAGGAAATCATTGTAAGGAATCCTGTAAAGACCATAATATTCTCAAATGTGTCCCAGCTAGTGTGATTGTGTGTTACCTATCTTGCCAAGCGTGTCCGGAGCCCAGTGCCCAGCTGTGGGACACTTATTTATTAGTTGCGAATTGCGATGATGATTTAGACATTACGTCACATTACAATATTTCCCTATTTATAGTCTCACGATACTGCAGTACAGGTACCCTACCCAGATAGCTGCGAAATTTAAAATAGCAGTAGGTAACTGTTAGCGTAGTTGAACTGGCCTAATTTTTCCTTCAGTAAATGTTTATACATATAAAATAATAAAGATTTTCGCACCAATTAATACCAGTGTTTAGTTCTCAAATACCCTTGGTCAACAACCTAAACAAACTGATAATATTCGACCTTTATGTTGGCACAATGTTGACCAGTTACACAACTTATTAAGAAACAAATAAAGTTTTTGTACCTTCTGAAAACTCATATTAATCAACTTAATTATTTTTTCTATTCTCAATCGGCGTTATTCAACACATCGGTGACGTCTATGGTGATAACATCAAATGACATCACACATCACTAATGATGTCCATAGGCGACAGTGATAATTTACCATCAGGTCGCTCCAAACGAATTTCGAGAGCAAACATTACGTACCTACTCTATTAATCCGTTTGATTCAGTATAAGTACGTACAATTTTAAACGCTCGAAGACCTTGATAAACAACCGCATTTCGGTAAGGACTAAAGTGTACCTATCCATAAGAGTAACATAGGTTGCGGTCGTAGGACCCCTAAGGGACTAATGTGTAAGGAAAATGACCCAAAATCCGGACCGTCTCCGATCGCGATGCCAACATTGCTTAAAGGTCGCGACTTACATTCAACTGATATATCGTATGTACTTACGGCCAACTACGAAGCGCCCGAAAATCAAGCATAATAAGCAAGAAATACGACTGGTTTTCCAATACCTTCCTGTGAGTTGACTTAGAACCGAGTTGGAGCCAAGATGTAAACTACAAAGTTAACTAGTTCGACAAAGTTCGGATGCTCCTTAAGTCTTTTACAACCGTCGTCTGAGAACTGTGGTTAAGTCGTGCTCATGGGTAGCACTGGCCAATTAGGACAAGAAACTCCGCAATCGTGGATTATTTTAATTGCATAACCGAATACTGCGTGAAATTTCATGGCCTGTTTATATCATACATGCTCGTTGGTTTAACCTGGAAACTAGGTTCGTGTGGAGTTCCAGTTTAAATTACTTTGTTTTTCCGGCTTTAACGTCTCTATGGGTATCGTTACGCACCTCGTAATTATGTAAGTTTAAATAGTATGTATCGAAGCCTTTTGAGTGAAAGAGGTCTTTAAAGATAAATTACATTTTAAATATGAGTCGAAATAATAAAGTCAAACATTAGTCTTTATTTCTCAAACATAACATAAGATGGATGAGATGTGATTAATAAGTACGATTTTTTTAAATTATTTTTAACCTTTGTACGGCGAAAACGAATTAACTCTGAGAAGGATCTCAGTTTGTTTTACGACTACGCTTATAAGTTTAATTTGATATTTCAGTCTGACGAACAAGCCGTAAAACAATATTAAAGTTTTATATATTTTTGCATTTATAACATAAATTTTATACCTAAAGCTATAGCCGGAGCAATAGAGAGCATCACGTAAATTATGGTCGTTTGGCGCAACCCTCTGGTTTTATGACCTGTGTGACATTTCTACTTTGTCCTATGTTGGCTATGATGTACTAACTCAGTACGATGTGACGTAATCCAATAAGCGCAGCTCCATGGTAATAGAATTATAAAGCACGCTGCTACTAGCTAGCGTATGTAATATAACAGGTCGCTGATGGTGACTCTATAATGAAATAGCTGGATCAATAAGTAGCTCTTATACATATTGCAATATAGGTAAACGTGAATTTCTTTTAAAAAAGTGTTATAACTTATAAGTACTGTGTGTCTGCCTCTGACATCATAACTCCTAAAAGAATGGACCGAATTAGATGCGGTTTTGCTTGAAAGCTAACATGATCAAGATGGTTCTTACCATGGATTTAGAAACTCGTTGTTACCTAATTTATGAAGAAAATAAGACAGTCGCCTCTAAAAAGAGTTAACAAATACACTATTATACGTAATATTTATTTATTTATTTAATATTTTGTAACACCTAAAAACTAGGGTATACAAGGGCAAAAACTTAATGCCTAATGGCGTTCTCTATCAGTCAGCCCTGGGTAGATGCAGAAAAGACAAAAAGTAGGTGTTTCAAAACAAGAAAAGAAAAAGAAAAAAAAAATCCCGTTTAAAACAAAATGATAAAATAATAGAAGTGTAACTGAATAATAAAAATACAACAGAAAATAAATAATTTATACATAAGAAAACTATACAAATAAGCACTAAAAATAAATAGCATAAATATTGCATTAGTTACGCAGACACAGACTCGCACGAGCGAAATGCGGCACATACGCGCATTGTTTACGCACTCCTGTGAATTTCCGCAATCGAGATTTTAAAAAGTTATTATGTGCGTCCCTTCGACCTGAATAGTCTGTGGAGCACTCTGTGGTAGATGGTATCGTCACTTCCGGGCGGCACAATGGCCGACGCCGGAAACGCGGCGCGTGCGGCCGTCACGCCACACTCGGTAATCCCCCAGGGTACTTGCCCAGGTAAATGATTTTTATATGCGAAACACATTTTTTTGTGCCTTGTGTTTCTGATTTGTTAATTTGATTCACGCGGCCTATTTTTGGTAAGTGCAGGAAATTTGTTTTTTTGTTTATGGTGCCTATTGTTCGATATAAAATTACTTACCTACAAGTTGCAGGTACTCCAAATATATTGGACCACAATAATAATTGACTTCATAATCAAAAACAGAAATGGCAGAGAGTTTGAAGAGAATTTTCGTTTGTAATTAGGAACAAGTCCATGGAGTTATAGAAATATACCTACCTAACAGAACACCGTGTACAAAATATGGTAACAAATAATATAATAGAATTTTGGTTCAATTTGATTAATGGCAGAACAATAACAACGTCCATTATTCTGTCAACACCGAAAGATGGTTAAACAGAAGCCCAATTAAATGGACAAAATTCTAAATGGAAAATCTAAAAATATCGGATCGAGTCTGAAATCGTAAAAAAGAAAGGTTTCTGCTGAACATGCTCTACCCAGTTCCGGAAACAATAAAGGAAGGGAAAGACAAGCGTGTCGAGTTTCATTGCGAGACACTGCTGTTAAATGTGGTGATGCACATCTTTTTTCTAGTAAATCGTAAAATTCACTCCGTTAGAAGTAAGACATGTTTAGGTAACTTTATAAAAAACCTGTTCACTTTACTTCGTCGTACGCTCTTTATTACAATAAAATCTACGATAATGACACTGTATAATCTGCCTCGTTAGACCCAAACCAACTGTTCTGCACTCACCGCAGGGAAACAAAGACTAAGCTGGGTTAAGTATCTTCAACTCAAGTCGTCAACTACCCACGCAATAATAAAATTTTATTATAAAATTATAGGGTTTATATATCTATCAGTCATTGCTAATGTATCATTTATTGTATGATGACACCTCAACAGCATCAACAAGTTATATGTTACGTAGTTGTCGACGATCGAATAGATTTTTATGTTTAGGTGCAGCCCACAAATAGCAAATGAGCCATCCGATGGCAAGTGGTCATTGCCATCCATGAACAAAAGACCACCACATGTTGCACCTACGCGTAACCAGCATATATCTATTAAGCGATGGGCAAAATGTATAATAGTAAATTGCACTGAAGTACCTAGATAGTTTATGGGTTAGTAGGATGAGCAATAATTGGGACTAAGTAAATTAAGGGATATCTTGTTTGTAACATTTCATAACATAAACAGTGTACTTGACATAAATAAAAAACGTGACAACATACTCGTACAACCTCGCTTCTAATTGTGGTACTTGAATTTTTCTAGTACGTTGTTGGATCTCGTTAGCAGACACGCGGAATATTTGCCAAGCGTGAATCCTCACGCCCCTTTCGCATCTATCTTCTAGGTATAGCAATATATACATATCACCTACAAAGTGCGACATCATGTAATCAATAATTTTATACACATGCGAAGTGTGATGTGTTGACTACTGTAAACTCAAAATGTTAGCAGGAATATCATGTACTAATTTTCGTGTGATGATTTACAATTCAAATTGTAATTGTATTGTTTGTTTGAATTTAATTCAATAAATCCTAGAACGGAAAGGGTACGGAAAAAGACCTTTTTGGCTATTTTTAATCCGATTGGTTAACTACCAGTTGCTTGTGTCAGCTGCTACACGAATTGTCATGTTTCAGGCAGCGTTACACATTCTGGCCAAGGACCGCACGAAGGCCTTTTACATCTACAATACAGGCACCATCAGGGCCGCTATCTGTACTATGTGCGCCCGTGTGCAAAACCGTTTTGCAAACCTTTCTCAAAGTTACTTCAAAGATAAGATACCATGATTTGACGACCCTGGGATTAAGAGTAGTAGATAGAAATTACCATAGATGTATGTATACGCCACCAAGCTTAAAACTACGGTCAAATGTAACGTAACAAGGAGATCCCACTTAATTGAAATTGAATTAGATGCTTTATTTAACTTGCTCAAACTTTGTTGGAGTTTGTCTTAGTCTAATTAACACAAATTAGTCTAAATTACTTAACCCTTGGTAAGCATAATGTTTACTCAAGTTGATGTAGAGACGTTTAAGTTCTAACCAAATACATAAATAAACCTCGCTTTCCGTAGGTAATTTATATTGTGTTTAATTTAAATTATTCTAATGTTACGGAAGGAAAATTCTATTTTTGAAGGAACACGCCTTTACAAGGTGCTCAACGATATTAACCAAAAAAATGGCTTTTTAAAGAAACATAGAGCCAAGTTTAATTTGTTTCTTCAAATTATCTTTTGACAATAATATTTTATAACTAGGTATGTGAATGATTGTCACTTAATTAGTTTGCCAAGGTCTAACTAATAGTCCAGACAATAGAAAAATGCAAAACTGGAATGTAATGGATTTTTTAATTGATGTCCCGTATTAAACAGTTTTCTTTATAAAATTATTGTATAACTAGAGAACCGCCCGCGCTTCGCTTCGGGACCCGTAGGTAACAGCCGCGTAGGTCTCGCTCCCGTAGGAATTTAGGCTAAAAAGTAGCCCACTACTCGCTCTCTTCACTCCACCCTGTCTGAGGTGTGTGGAGCCCTCGGGACAGTTAGTTCCCCTTTGGGGGTGTCTCTCGCGGCCCGGCCGACTAATTTAATGGTGCAGTTATTATGTTTAAGTATATAAACATCCACATTATCGACTTAAGACTCAAAAAACTGCTCTGTCTGCACTAAGTTTATCTAAATGTAAATAAACTGCATAACAGGATTCTTTGTTATGATTAATACACACATGCTATCAAGGCAATAGTTACCTACTTGTAGGCGAGACAAAGTTGCTAAGACTTTATAAAGTAGATTAAAATGTGACTAACCTAAATGCATGATGTTACGAGAAGTCTTATCTTTTAATCGAACTAGGACCGATTATGGTTCACCAATGTATGTAGATATGTATAAATATTTTATTTTTGGAACTCTAAAGACCCAACGAGTGGCCCGATTTTGATGATACTCAATATGTTTGTCTTAATCTCGCGATTATCATTAAAAATGTAAAACTAAAAAGGTATTGAATAAGTATTTAAAAATCATCTCTTACTCTTTAAATTTTCCACTTCGAATTACCGTTTAAGATTTATGATGGATTAAAATTAGTTAGCACCGTTTCTATTAAATTTTCTGTACCACTTTTATAACAAGAGTTTTCAGATTAAATTTTTATTTCGTTATTTATTATATACATAATTTTATTAATTAAGCTAATACCCAAATGCCTAACAACAAATTATTAAATCATTTGATAGTCTTTCCTTTGTTATTTTTTACGAATATATTATTCTGTTTCCCAATGGAATTCTTACTATTATTATTCTTTTAATACATTTTTTACTTTAATATAAAATTACCTTTATATTATAATAATTAAAACATTAATATTATTATTAGATAAACTAAAACATTCCTGTGTTTATACATACATACATAGGCAATGAATATACACATACATACATGTACATGAAATGAGATCACTCGTAGTCATAAATAAGATAAACTCGATAAAGTAGATTAGTCAGATTCAAGTTGGATCCTCTCGGACACTCGGACAGGCGTTAACGAGCCATAACTCTCCGAAACTATTGAAGTTCGGTTCCAAAAGTTGGATGTTGTGTCAAAATGCTTCAGAAAATCAGCGAAGCGAGGTGTGATCCCTTGTGTCAAATGATATGGAAGCGAAGAAATAAAATGTTCAATTCATCTCCTTTTTATCCTGTTAGAGAGGGAACTTCCAAAAATCCTCTTTTAAAGTTCGCTAACTACCCAAGAATCATACATGCCCTTCGGCTTCATGCGTTCTATAGTTTCGGTTGTGCTTTGTCTGTAAGTCAGTCAGTCAGTCACTTTGTAGCGAAAGAGTTTAATATGTAGTCATAATTTAGTTACTGTCATACAAAAATATAACGTTCTCTGCTCTTTTCTCTAGGTATGCTGAAGTTCATACTATCTTAATATATATAAATCTCGTGTCACAATGTTGGTCCGCGATGGACTCCTAAACCACTTAACCGATTATAATAAAATTCGCACACCATGTGCAGTTTGATCCAACTTGAGAGATAGGATACTTTAAATCTCAAATTATAGTCGCAATTTTAATTTATTTCTAATTATTTGTCTCTTATTATTTGACAGTATGACAATTGACATGACAGCCTTATTCACAGATGAACAGACACCTAGCGCCACACAAGAGAACTAAATTAAGAGTGTTATTATTTGACAGTCACAATTATATGTAACAGATGTCGATACCTTTCGACTGGGTTGAGTAAGTAATCAATAGATGGCGGTGCTATGGTAAATCTAACTTGCACCCGTGCGAAGCCGGGGCGGGTAGCTAGTTTACTTTAAATTTTCTTAAAAAGGGTACAATGTTTCCACTTCACCTATTACTATAATATATTACCTAATATACTAAACAGCTATACATAGATTTCCCGAACCAATGTGGCTTTTCTACTGTATTTTTTCCCAATTCTTTCATGGAAGCCCACGTCTAGTATGTGCACACAAAACCGCCAGCCTTGACCTTGCAGTCGTAAAGCTTCATAGCTAATTATGGTGGTTCATTAGCGCATTGCGGGTTCTAGAATAGTGGTCGGTTCGCTCATAAACTCTAGGGACCAGCATAATAGAAACAGCGTAAACAATTTAAAATCGCGGTGCAATGCCGCACTGCTCGTGTTATTTGTGTTGCGTCAGTTACCTACTATATTAATAACTATGTACTTGTTTGCACCCGTGGGTTTGTTGGAATCGGAAAAAAGACGTTTTTCAGATTTTGATATTCTTAAAGAAAAGAATGATGAAAAAATGGGGACGGCACACAAAATAAGTTTGAGAATCAAATGCCAATGAGAGCCAATATGTTATACCATAGGATAAAACACATTGACTTTATCCCATTAACGGCCCGCGAGTGGGCACGGGTCTCGTCATTGAGCAGGACCAAGAGAAAACTGCACCACGCATTACTATTGCAAAATGGTAGAAGGGTTAACTCACGTGCCGAAAATTTTGTTGCCACAGCAAAGTCTCCGCCTTGGCTTAACGACTGTTATCTAATGATGACCTGGAAAGCTTCACGTGCCTTCCAAAGCACGCATGTGTTTTCATCTGATTTAGAAAAAAAATGTTCTTACTTTGACTAACTAGTATACTTAAGTACTTACTAAAGAAACCCACAGGAAATAAAGTAATTTAATAAGGAAATCTGTCACCTTGACATACAATAACATCGTGACTAGCTCATGCTCGTTGAAGATAACGATATCTGTATCGTATAAAATAATGATGTTTAAACAAAGTAGGAAGGTTCCCTTATAAGTATGGAAGCTTCGCATCCGATTGTTTTGAATTCACTGCTTGTTTAATAGACATCCTGTCGTATATCCATCCTATTTCCTCATAATAACATTAATAACATCCTGCACGCTGAATATACACAAGTACTTAACAAGAATAGCCAGCCCTTTGGCTTGGACACAAAACTCATAACTATTAATAAAAGGCTCGTTATACTTACGTCATAAAAGTGGGTTATGAAATACGCAGCGTAATTCAATGACCGTTTGGTTTTGGTGCATGCTTTAAAACTGTGGAATTGTTTAGTGTTTAGGTATACCTACTTACTGCGATAGGTATTACAAATCAATGTTCATTTGTAGTAGTTTGTGATATTGAACTAAAGTGAATCACTATTACAATAAATACCTACAGCAACTTTGTGTTACTTTAGCACGTGTCAGTATATTCCATTGATCTACGAATTCGTCTTTAGTAATACGTAAGTATTAATTTTAATATAAGTAAGTAGTAGGAATACAATGATGTTAATATTAACCGATATTAGTTTAAATATCTAATTCAGTATCCAACGTCAGGCCGAAGTCCGAACAAAAGTTATTTATTCTATCAAATTATGAATTCAGTCTTTACAAAACGTCTTTGATAAATAAATTATGAAATTAACGTAATTTCATCCTCTCCGGTCAACCCTTAGTATTCCCGGGATTTATAATTTAATTGATTTCGTTAACGTCTCGAATGCCATTATCACTTGATGCCTAAAAGTGTTTTCAGAATTTACTCAATTTGTAGGTCTTTTCATAATAATTTACCTGAAACTCAATATTCGCCTTAAATCCATGACTTTTTTAATAATTTCCACCAATTATTGAATATCTATCGTATACTTAATTGCTGCCATGTGTTACGCTTAAATAATAATTTTTAATTTTAGATGAGCAGACATCGTGTGTGTGCGAGTAGATTATCTCCCCTGACATAGATAGTCCCTGTGTCGATACAAATACATTGCTCATATTTATAAATATAAACTGCATAATATAGGTGTCCAAAGATACTTACACATAAGCACACACAGAAACGTGTGCCGAGGAGTTTAAGTGCCTACGTCAATATTGCGATACTTTATGGAATACATCGACTCCATCGTAGAGATGAGATTAACATACAGTATAACATGATATTTACATCCGATATTAAGGTATCGATTTGAGTCAAGTTAGACTTACACGCTTTCTTCGCCGAAGTATGTTAAGAAGGTATTGAAGTACAAAAATCAATTTACTTTCAGGACCTTGTGATACGGGGAGCAAATTTAATCTCGTTATAAAATGTATCATTTATTATATCACAACATAATCGAATTTTCTGCAAAGTATCTTCACAATACTCCGAAAATTTGCAGCTTGAACGGAATATTTTAATTCTTAATCTAAGTAATTCTATCTCGAAGTTCGTCATTTTGTTTTTTATTTTCTTGCGTGGCCATTCTGTGCTTCTTCTCTCTTTTTCAGTTACAAAAACTCAAATTTAGTCGCAATGGCCTTTAGGATATTTTATATCATTTCAAGTCATTTTTTTAAGTTCTTTAAAGGCCCTGTAAACCAGTAATCTAATCAATTCTACTTATAATATTTGATTGGTATCAATTGAAGGTCACTAATCTATGGTATACATATGTATACGTAAAAGTTTTTTTATAGTATCATCTTCCTACTCGATCTTGTAATAAAAGTAATGTCATCACTGCTAAGGATTCTGGCAACGCAAATTAATGGCCGAATAAAATCTACTGTTACCAGACCCATTGCCAATTTCAAATGTCTAGAATATATGTACAAATAACTCAATCGTATTCAACATCTTATACATTATTTGATGTCCTTTTTATGACTTGGCAGTGGTGCACATCTCAATCAGAGATTGTCTAATTTTAACCATGATTGTGGATTACGATAACAATATCTGGAGGCCCGGAAATATTCTCACGAGCGCCTCCCGAGAATAGTTTTTTTTTATTTAATTAAATGACAACCGGCCCGACCTAAAACAAGAAATAATTGTGTAGTAACGTAATCTAGTGGCATCTAACACTCAACACAAGTTAAACCAAGTCTCTTTAGTGTTTGACCTAAAATTTCGTCACACCGAGGCGTCAACAGGGTCATTATATGAAACACAATTTACTCAAGTGCCAAATCGCCTACTAACAATACAAAGGGACTACTTTAGAACGACCGAGTTTCTACGGACATTATTCATAAGTTACGTATTGAAAAAGGCAGTTAGTGGGTATTATTTGATTATTTTTCTAATCGAAATAATTTTCAAAGTATTGGTATATCATTTTTATCATCGAAGTTATTAACACTATGTAAATATAGCTTCTAATAATAGTTTTCCATTATAACGAAACCCATAACTATAAAAGCAAATACTGGCCGCCTGAGTGAACGAGTCATAATAATAAATTCAGAGCAGTAACCTAAGGTATAATCAAACTTATTTCTATGAAAATAAGCTTAGCTTGACGTCGGGCAGCAACAATATTTTTAGCTTTGGATTAATTAAACTCCAGGTAATTTTATAATTCAGTATCTCTGTTTGCCTTTTCTTCTTATTTCAGCAGGTAATTGAATGAAGAAAGTAATAATACCATAATCTGAAAACAAACGAATTTTGTGAATAAATTAAAGTTGACAAAAAGAACTAGCTAGCATAAAAAGACAATTAACGTTTGTAATTTCAAAGATTTGAATAAAACAGCCAAGGGTTCTATTCCATCCATTCATTCATGTACGGTCGGCCAAAGAATTGGTTTACCACCCTAAGGTTGAATGCCGTTTGCAGATTCATAGGTGATAAAGGTTAGTTTCGCTTGCAGATCGATCTGACAACTTTTATTGCCATCTTTATCCTATTATAAATACGTGACATTTGTTTTGTTCTTAGTTTAAACTTGATAGAACCATTGACGTCGGAAACTTGGTAAGTAGGTATATTTTGTGAACCTTTAAGATTTTCACACAAAAATAATAAACCGTGGGGGTTCCCAATACTTAGAACTGAAACCCTAAAAGTTTTTTTTTTCATCAAACCCATACGTGTGGAATATCTATGAATAGGTCGTCAAAAATGATAATTGAGGTTTCTAATATCATTTTTTTCTGAACTGAATATTTTGCGCGAGAGGCATTCCCAAAGTGGTAAAATATGTGCCCCCCTCTCTGTAAGGGCTCATTCCCACGGCATACGTCTTTGACGATTCGTCAAAAAACACGATACGTCTTGACGGATGGACGTTCACATTGAATACGGAATCGTGTTTTTTCACGATTCGTCAAAATATCCGCATTGAAGTTCACATTTATTTCGTGATTTAGCTCAGTTCAGATTGGTTCAGAAACATTCACGATTCGTGATTTCTAAAAGACGTATCCGTCATAATCATAAAACATTCACGATTCGTGATTTGTAAAAGACGTATCCGTATTCGTCTTTTTTCACGATTCGTCACGCGTGTGAACATGAGTATTTAAAAAGCATTGCCGCCGTCAAAAAAAATAACGAATCGTGAAAAAAGACGATTCGTGAAAAAAGACGATTCGTCCTCGTGTGAATGAGCCGTAACTTCCAAAATAAGAGAATGATAAAACTAAAAAACATATTATGATGTGCATTGCCATGTAAACTTCCACCGAAAATTTTGATGTAACTTTTGATAGCTAGGAAACTGAATGAAAACTGGTACTTACACCACTTTCTTGGCCCACCGTACCTACATGACCTGGGAGCCCGACCCATTTAATTCCAATTTTGAAATATGATGCGTTTGCATGGAACATAAGTGAGTACTTTTTATGGGCGCTTGATTAATGCGGGATTCAAAGATGACCTACATTTTGCAATGAGCGATGATCGTCTCATCGTCTGGATTAGATTTATACAGTGATTCATCTGTTTGTTTTTATTTAACATTCCGACTGTGGTAAAGCGAGAGGTAAGTAAGTACTTATATTATATTGTTTGACTAAATGTCTGTCTTCAACAAAAGCGATTCCGTTTTAAATATCTTTCAACTTCCTATCTTTTCGGGAATATGGCCGGAAAACTGAAATATTACTGACAACTAAAGTCAACCTTTATTTTAAGAAAAATAATGGGATACCTGTACAAGAGCTAAGTATTCTTTCTAATTGCGCGTCCAGACGTGTACTGCACTGTACATTGAAGGTTCTGCATGTTTTGTATATCTGCTTGATATTCAAAACAAGCAGCAATTGTACCAACCCCGACGCGACGCTTATTATTGTTTTCTGAGGACCTAGGGGATACAAGTGCGACTACATACGCACTCCTACACTACATAGTAAGTACCTACATACGCTTTGAAAATTAAAACTCTATGTACTAACAAAATTGTTGTTAGAAAGACGTAGAGCTTTTTTAGAGGCGATCATCTCACACTTCAAGGGTAGAAACACATCTGAATTAGAACGAGACTTACTAACAATAATTACCTACTAACTGGACTATTAGGTACTAACAACAACCAACCGTAGGTACTAACTATCACAAACAGTACCAAGTCCCCTCACTTATTAACAAACTAACCAACTAATACTTATTAAATTTAAACACCTACTGCTTACCGGACTAACCATCCGTGATCCTGTTTGAGTCTTGTTATAACTCGGTCAAAGTTTTTATGGGCGGCAGCGGACGGGTGGTGTTGCATGCTCGTTTGCTACCTTAAGAGGATGCCCGAGTCTCGTTCAGCCCATACAAACGTAGTAGTCTATTTCCTCGCTGGATTTTAACACTAGAGCAAAGATTTTTTGGAAAACAATACATCACTACGAGTACCATGTCGGTATGTTTTGCTTTTTTTGATAAATTAATTAATATAGAAGTTATAAAGCTTCAAAAACGTCGAAATTGACCATTTCTCATTGTTCATTTTCGGACGTCGATCTAACCAAATAAAACGCAAATTCAGAAAAAAATCAAAACATACCGACATGGCCAATATCTTCATCTATAGAACGCTGAAAAAATTTTCAAAATCCGTTCAGTTTTCATGGAGGAAACAGACAAGAGCGTAATGCCGATTTCATCAATTTTCTGTAGGTTTTTTCAGTCCGAGCTGCAGTTGTCCCGCTTACGGTTGTGAGGGGTGAGACGGAGGGGTCAACTAATACGTATACAAATAGTGATTCGTCGTCGTAGTCGATAAATTATATATCGATATAGTGTTGTTCTTCATTATCGATGTGTTTTTTATATCAAATAAGTTAATGTTTGACCAGAATCACACCGGATGGGAAGTGAAGATGTGGTCCAAGATGGTCCACATTAACTTAAGAAAAGCATATATTATTCACTCTGATCTTGAACTTCCACGTCATAGTCAGGGAAAGGGGGTCTGTAACCACTTCCACTAATATTCTTCTTGCCTTAGGTACGTTTAGCATGCGGCGTTTCTTAGGTATGTTTAACAAGCGGCGTTAACTCTGTAGTAAGAATTCGGCTTCACACTCGAGGGGGTGTGGGCTCAAATCCAACTAGCACGTAAGTAACGATTTTTCAAAAAAATAATAAATATTTCACTTGCTAAGACTCGTTGAATAGGGGTTTTAAAAACATTATGAGGTTGAGAACACCATTTCTCGATTTAGGGATCCGTTTCTGAAATATTTGATTTTAAAGTTAACTTTTTTGTTAGGGGTAAGTGTCCCCCCCCCCTCTATCTGCTCAACGGCTTTATGGAATGCTATGCTATGTGGATTCGTGAAAAAAATTACAGCAATAGTATATATAACGAAGTTTAAAGGAAAACTATCAGAGCTGAGTAGTAAATAAAAACTAATAAGTTATAGGCGACCAACTTAATGTAAATAAATATATATATATATATTCCTATGCATGATAAATAAATAGCTACATTTACACTAATTATTATAAAGCTGAAGTTTGTTTGTTTGTTTGAACGCGCTTAACTCAGGAACTACTGGTCCGATATGAAAAATTATTTCAGTATTAGATAGCCCACTTATCGAAGAAGGCTATACGCTACTTTTTATCCGAATTATGCGAAGTAGTTCCCACGAGACGCGGATGAAACCGCTGGCAGTAGCTAGTATCAAAGAAACAAATATCTATGTTACGGCTAGTACCCGAAGTGCGGCTACACCTAGTTCTAGCCGGCTACAACTAGGTGTAGCCGGCCACGTGCGGTAAGAACTAGGTGTATCCTATTTGTCGTCGGCTAGAACTAGATATAGCCGTACACCGGTGGTTATCTTTTTATCGAATGTTCAAATGCGCTAATTTTAATTAAAGTAATTAGGTTAGCGAGGAGCGAAGCGACGAACGTGTTAGGTTAACAGGAACCATCGCACGAGCCGAGCGAGCGAAGCGAGCGTGCCGCGGCAGCGGCCGGCGAGTGCCAGAACCGACTTTAGGGCGTTTATAACCTGAACATTTCATGAAATGAACATTGTATAAAATAATTTTCGATCAAATGAACATTATGTCAATCAATATTACACAAAATGAATATTCAATCAAATGAAAATTATGTCAAACGATATTATACAAACTGATTAAATATGATACACCTAGTTCTAACAACACGTGGCCGGCTACACCTAGCTGTAGCCGGCTAGAACTAGGTGTAGCCGCACTTCGGGTATTAGCCGTAACGTAACATCTATATTATATAAATTACGTGTCACGTTGTTTGTCCGCGATGGACTCCTAAACTACTTAACCAATTTCAATTAAATTTTGCACACTTGCGTAGATTTATCCAGCTTGAAAGATAGGATAGTTTATAAATCTCAACCATCTGACCCAGCGCACTTCGTATCCTAGCAGTCATTGAATGTTATCCTATACATACGAACTTCGCATGGTCATTTAGTAATAATATATAAGTAATAATAAATAAAATAATAATAATTAACGCCACACACTCATACCCCCCAGTAGAATTTAACCTGTGTCGTGGGTGGCATGGACGACACATATAACACACCACAATAAATACATATACATACAATACAATATAATATATGGCACCCGAGAACAAATATTTGTCTTGTCCGTCACACAAATATCTGCCCCCGCCGGGTTTTGAACCCGGGACCCCTTCACTTACTCCCAGGTAGGATCGTTACCCACTTGGCTACGGGGCCGTAAGTAAATAAATAATACACATATTTTTGTGCATTATCTTCAAAATATATAGTTAATAATAAACAAATATATAAGAAACAAATAATCACAACAATTTGTGTGTTATTTACTTATATATTTGTTTATTTAATACACAACAATACAAATATTATGAGTGGACGAAAGTTGCTGTTACCAATACGACGCCACGCCGGCCAGCTTAGTTATTTTTACGACTTTAGTCTTTATTTATTATTAGATACAAATATAATAAGGTTGGTACTTACAATATTTCTTTAATGTAGTTGGTACTTGGTACACGAATTCACTATCAAGTTTCCAGAGTCAGGCGGGCGATCTACTACTACCTGCTACACGCACACACGCGTAGCTCGCTTACCCACACATAGTAGCTCTCTCGCGCGGGGGTACAGCCGATATCGAGACGGCAATAGAATTGGCTGATAATGGATTTCGAAATTTTTCGCCACTGGGGCATCCTCTTAATTCCATAAAAAATGTAAAACTTAGCCACCTACATGCGGTGATGGTGGCGATGTATGAACGATGGTGACCACCTGCCATACACTTGACCACGGGCATGTGAAGGTACGAGAGGGTGGAACTGCCTCATTAACTCACTGCCTCGGATAACGGATAACACGGTTGTTGCACACTCAAAAATTGCCTCGTAATTTCGATTTGCTCAGGGATAATAAGTAAAGAATCTATTTGTTCTTTATTGGGCTATTTACGCAAATAGCCGAATAGAGAAAATTAATACAAATACATGCGATGTTATAGGTACGTATAAGTGAAGCGAAAACGTAGACCAGTAGCGCTTTATTCGACTCCTCTGCAGACCCGTTGCTCTACTATACTCAAAGGTTCTGTGTGACACTTCAACTGAATAATTGAGTTGTCGATACGGCCAAATTAAATATTTTCTTTTGTCGGCGAATAAAAAAAAATTAGCATTTTCTTTTGTCTTTAAAGATCATTAAATTTTTTTGTACTCCCATTAACAGATAAAAATATTTGTTTCAGATTAAGTGATTGCTGCTTTGGAATACGGTATGTACGCATTATTAACATTTAACTCAATAAAAAGTATTAGTAGTAATAATAATTATTATTTGTTGTTAAAGCAGATACAGCAACACATACTCGTATTCTGTTAAAACAGGCGTGTAACCATTTCCGTTCAGGAGATAGAGCCTTGTGAAATTCAGACGAACTGACAGACAGACAGACAAACATCGGAGGCATATTAATAGGGTCCGATTTTAACCTTTTAGGCGTGAATCCTTTGATAATTTTTTTAGACAACCTGTAACACGTTCTTTTTAATTACCTCATTTAGACGGTTATTAATAGCACGCATTTTGCGCTATAGCAAATCCTTATTAGGAAAAAAATGTTTGCGTATGTTAAATCCCACAGTGTGGGTTCCATAAAAGCTATTATTATCATCAGTTAAGTGCAGTCAGCCGCTCAACTAGCCAACGCTACTCAGCCGTGAAACTTCATAATAATTATAGGCAGGGACCTACAACTTTGCTCATTCCCTACACGCGTATTGGAAGCTACAGTTCTGTTATCGATATTATCGTTTTTATATTTTTGTTTTCTCTATAATATTCATTTATTTTTTACATTAATCTGGATCCAAATCCCTGAAAGTTTAAATAACAAATACTTTGATGAAATTCCATTTCACCATTTTCTTACTTTTCTAAAGAAATGAATTGGTGTCATTGAATAATTTAAGTCCTAAGAGACACAATGAAGTCCTTAACAGCCAAATTGCCTTCCTTTTGTTATTAATTATTTTATAATTAATTTAAAAATACAAAAAAACCATAAAATTCTCGTAAAAACTACAAAGTACAATAAAATTTTAGAAATTACAAAATTCTCGTCCATTTAAAAACTGCAATGGAATTAAGTAAAACAATAAGTACGTATCACAAAAATCTGCGGTAAGGTGTATCAAACTGTAGATGCAAAATTCATATGATCATGTTTTCAAAGCTGCACTTCATAGAGCGTTGCGCTCGACAGGAGCGCATTACCCTATTCATGAGATGAGGCGAGAGATCGGTTGAAACAAGTGGAGTGGTAACTTAGCAAAAACATTTGTTTATTTTTAGTATTCATGCATAATAAACATTATGTACATAATTATTTAATTATACCTGTTAGTTAAATAAGTCTGAAGACGACAATATACGCATAGAAAAACCAATATTTGTTATTTATTAATTAAATTGCTTTAATTATGATACGTATTAGAATTTAGTTACGAATTGTATCATGGGCAGGGACAAAATACGTATTACAGAATATATTCCTGCATTAATTTATTCTTTTTAAATTGAAACACGATAAGAAGCCTTAAAATTTAATATTAACAATAGTTGTTGCTTGTCGTTTTAAAAATAATATTTAACAATTGGAGGGATAGCGATATAGGAGGACCTGATTACATACTAACTAAATATTTTATATGTGTAGCTACTATGAATGCAATTTAATTAATTTAAAATTCCGGCAAGTTCAAGTTGTTGTGTGAGTTAATTGTACCTGTGTGTCTCACTAAAGCCACTATATTATTTTTATTTCTTAACCTGTTCATAATTTATTATTATCGAACCCAATCACCTACTTATACGAGTACCTACGTAACTAAGACGTATGTAGGTACTACATTTCGATAACATAACAACGAATGAATTATGCCCTTTGACGATTTAGATATAGCGGTATTTTTAATGTAATCTATTTATAGACGAGAAACGTTGAAGATTTATTTATATGTGGGTGTATATTAGTGTGGGAACGCACGTCCCCTAACAAGATGGGATAGTGCAGCTGGTGCTATGGGAAAATCCTGTAATGAGATATACGCTGTGTGAACGTCATCCCCATAGAACGTTTCGCCGGAACTTTCATATTGACATTTTTTTATTTTCTTTCCTGCTTTCGTAACTCGGTCACATTTTGACAGATGCAATATCGTTTCTTCATATTAGGGGAGCTAATATGAAGAAAATGATATTACTCTAACATTATTATCTTGTAGGTATTAAGTAAAAAAAACTATATTTGTATATATACTTACGCTTAATTACATATCTTTCCGATTGTTGTTAAGTAGTACTTTATACCAAGTAAAAAATATATTTTATAGTCCTTAATAGGTTAGTTACAATTTGAGTGTATTTAAATCCATGTGAATATAAGTAGTTCAGAATGTATGGTTTAAATATCAACAGTAAGTGCTGTTGATTAAAGAAAGTCTTAACTATAAAATCAATACTATGAAATTATGGTCCTAATCGAACTGAACCCTGGAGACTATGTTAAATGTATCGTCAATCTTAAACTAATAGCTTAATAACTGACCTAACTTATATTTTGAAATACACTTTAGGTATATCTTAAAATTAAATTCAATATTCTTGATAAAGGATTGCTTTATCCAAATAAAATCAGCTGTATGTAACCAACCACATTTGAAAGCAACACCTGCTACGAATCAACACAACGAATGTTCAAACACAATGTGACCGAATAACGATGGACCAAAAATTGCGAAACATGTGCAACCCAATTCGACACTCCATTATTTATACGATCGAATGCGCAGGATGCACTTAAGAGCATTATATTTTTCTCAAAAATATTAAGTAGCAAATACTGTGAACGGAGCGACAGAACAATCTCATTGATAATGAAACACATAATTAAAAAAGGTATTTGTCTGTGTCTTTATCCCCGCAGTGTTGATTCCGTGAAAAAACCGCCACAATTAAGTAGAAAATTAGGTAAGTTTATTATGACATATATTTGGATCTATAAGAATAACTCAATGGCAGGTAAGTACGTAAAATACTTATGTGTCGCGATGGACATCGATGAAAAAGTAATAATTATATTTCTTCCAGATTTCTTCACATTTACATGTAATGAGAAAAATTATGGCTAGGTACTTTTCTGAAACTTTAAGTTTAAATTATAATAAGATATATTATGTCTTTGCTGGCACAAAGAGGTATTCAACGAATAGTTGTGATATTTTTAACAGTGGTTGAGAGAGAGAAGTTTTTAACATACATGACATATTATTACTTTCATTTTTCCTTTTTTGTTTGCTTTGTTTTTGTTAGTCACTTTTTAATCATTTTTATTTTTGACCGCAAAATGCGATTGTATGAATCAGCATTGTATAACTTGTTTTTATTTGTGGTTTTAATACAGTCCTGCAGAAATTTTCCAATAATTACATAAGCAGTAATGCGCAAGATAAGTATGTAATAATTATTATACTTAAATAAATTTAATTGAATCATAAAATATCTCCTCACGACGGTCTTATGACACATAAGTCTTATGACTTCTAGGTTCATCTTAATGACACAGTTATATCTAATATCTTTGTAATTTCACATAAGTGCCATTATATAGGTAGGTACATTTTTAACGGCTTGGCTACGAAACCCCATTGTGGAATTTAATCCCGTATTTGTCCGATTATTTGTATAATGTCAGAGTTTACTATGATTCGAGAGGAGTAAATGATTCATGATTCCACAACCGATAATTCAAAATTTCCACTAATTGAAACTAGGTACCTATATATACGGAGCATGAAATAAATTTAAGCACGCACGCACGGTGTAAACGAAAGAAAACTACATAATATAATTCGATTTAAGTATATCGATGGCACATCTCCCATATAACAAATTCCATGAACTCGCCTCAGGGACGAATGCGGCGTCGCGCGCCGCGCCGATATCGAACGTGTCATCGCTATTTTATTATCTACTGAAACATATTAAATCTTGAAAAATAGCCCCACGCAAAATAGATACTTCCGTTTAAAGAAAAAGGTCGAAAATGGTTTGGTGAAATATTTCAGCTCACGTTTACCACCTAGACACTCAGGACTCAGGATGTATAAGTTTTTGGGATTATATTTACATTATGTATAATATATTTATCTTATTATATCGCAAGCTCTCTTAAACCATCATTGTGGCACGCATGTTGACGAATAGAATAGGGTTGCTCTTCTGCAATGTGAAATTACAATTAATTTTGTTTGTTCTTAAAATGGCTTAAATAAAATTTTTGCAATCCCAGGTTGTTTCGCTTCGCAATATATTGAAGGTATTTTATGTAGTGAGGTAGTGATCTAGTTAAAGTTTTACCACTTCAGATTGGTATGTTGAAATAAAAATACTATCTCTTTGATCACGTGTAGGTTTTCCCGACTAGCACTAAAGATTGCATTGCCCCCGGTACAGCGCCAGTTCTACATTTTTCACTGCAATGTAAATCCTTTGGGTTATATATTTATTCTCTCCGTTGCCCGAACTATCTTTTTATATAAACTGCGACTTTATAACAATTTTAGATTTAGATTACATTTAGCAGTACCGTAGTCCGAGATACTTCCTCGTCGTAAAGATTTTCTGTGAATATGACAAAGTATGACTTTTAAAAGAATCTAATTAAGAGAAGTCTCTGTGTTGTGGTGTACCTAATAGATGTTGTTATACCATAAATTTTTGTCAATTTATGAAGTTATAGAAGCGAGTTTCCGAGACCAGTATCATAAACGAAGCAGGTGCAGCATAAATATGTTGAATCTCGTTGCAGTTTACGATCTTAATCTTTAAATAATGGCTGAAAAGCTACATATTTGCTTCATACTGCTGGCAGCGACTGCCTTCTCACGGTCTGTTGACAGTGACCTCAAGCTATACGGGTCGCTTTGAAGGTTGTGAAACCTAAACATGCTTTTACGTAATTTATTGTAAATTCACCGCATATTTAATGGCGTGCCGAGAACATTCGGCTGTATTATAATGTAACAACTTAGATAAAGGGGCATATTGGATTGTTACGTTAAGGAATGCTGGTCAATCAGTGAGACAGTATTGGAATGTAAGAGGCTTTGGTTGAATCTTAGATAGTTATAATATTATACGTAAAGTATTCTTGATTAAAGAACACAAAATGTTTAACAATTCACGAAAATGTTGGGATACTCAGGTCATGTTTTTTTATTATAAAATTTAATGACGACGATACACACTCAAAGCCAGGATTCCCTGTGTCGTGGGTGCCTTGGACAACACACTAGACAAGGACACACACCCAGACCGAGAGCGGAAAAATTACCGCCTCGCCCCAGCGAGCCCAGCGCCAGCGACAGCGTCACTGTTCTGAGGGTCCTGGGTTCGATTTGGGAATCGAACCCAGGACGAACTCGGCGTGTTAGGCATTGCGCCATTCGGGTCGTTTTAACACATAATATTTAATAGCGCGCCCTCACATGCGCTCATATCGTAACAATTTAGATTTGAGCATTTCTAACATACTTACGTACACATATTAGATTATTACATTACAGACAAATGCTCCTGAGTCAGTTCTCTGTCTCAATCTCACAGACTGGTATTGGAATGTAATGCTCTAACTTGGATCCTGGATTGTTACGTTAGCTACAGCTGAAAGTTCTAAGCAAGGGAGTGCCATTACAAAAATTTTTGTGCCACTTTTTTATGTCAATAGCTAAGTGATGTTTAAAAATGTTTATTTACTTACTATAATTACTTCTTGAATATTAAATTTAAACCAATGACTATCGTCCAATTCACACGAAATGTTCACAACCGTCGAACAGCAAACGAAATTAGCGACATTGCTGGCCCGTTGCAATAAGCGAAATCTAGGTCTAGTAGTTAATCTACTAGTTAGTGGTGTAGGGTCGCGTGTCGTAAGTAGGTCGGATATTAGGGGAATAGATTGAGAGCAGCTCACGCCAAACGAAGGGTCGGAGCCGGTGTCGCAGGGCTGTCAGGTGTCGGGTTTTCCTCGTTTCTATGGCAACAAACCGATGTATGAATTTTATACCTTACAGTGTCTATTAATTCCGTATATTGCATTTAATTATGTACCTGAAATTTGAAGCGCTCATAGCCCGGCGGCTTGCGTCGATCCTAAGCGATCGACAAAGTTAAGCAACAGCGGGCGCGGTCGGTACTCGGATGGGTGACCGCTAGTGGCAAAAATAGCTTGAGCGCTTCCGTGCTTCGGAGGGCACGTAAAGCCGTCGGTCCCGGTTGTTATCGATTGATAGCAGTCGTTAAGCCATGTCGGAGGCCTTCGGGCGGCTTGAAAACTTTCGACACTGGGTTGGCCACTAACCCCTCCACCAATCCGCATTGGAGCAGCGTGGTAGAGTATGCTCTAGGCCTCCTCAGTAATGAGGAGAGACCCGTGCTCAGTAGTGGGCCGTTAGTGGGTTGTAGCTTAGCTTAGCTTATGTACCTGAATGGGTTATTCTCAGAGTACTCCGTTCTTTTGTTCTGAAAAAATAAGAATCTCTAACATTGATTCTCAAAATACTCCGAAAAATATTGTTAGTAAAATTAAATTTGTAGCAATGAAAAAGGGGTATTAACAATTCGTTTAAAATTTAATTATATCTACTGTCTTACACAGCCATGACAATCGCCCAGTTACTTTTACTTCCTATACTACTAGTTACTTACTACTAATAATTACTACTTGTACTGGTTGTACTATTTTAGTGTGGATTATCCCACATGAAAAGCATTCCGATTGCTTTATTTTTAAACTCGCAACGCTAATTAATTCATTGATCAAATATTCAATCAGATCAATTAACAATGTTTAACTATGTAGGTATCATGCACGCATAATGAAATGCACACATGGAAAATTATTGTTATTAACATTATAAAAAAGGATACCGCAATAAATTGATGAAGACCCGAATAGCGCAATGGTTAACACACTGTATCGCCTTGGCCTTGGGTTCGATTCCCAGCGAGGCGAAAAAATGAAAAATGAGTTTAAATTCCGTTCTTTGTTTAAGTGTAGGTATGTCATGTGTAGTGTGTGGCTTTAAATGTGAAGCATATTATTATAAAAAAACATGGCATCGCCATTTTTATATTTCATGTATGTTTTTCATTTTATTTGTATTGTGTTTGTATGTTTACCTATAATATACCGATACACCCTTATCATAATATTTTCCCCGTTAGACTTTTTGCGAAATTCACCTGGCAACCCTGATTGACCGTCACCCCATCACTCCTGAATATGAATTATTTATTGATACGTACGATGTGAGCGACACACGTATTCCATAATAATATACTCACTCGCGGTCTACTTACGCGCAGAGAATGGGAAATTGGTGTTTGTAATGCAATGCGATTTACTGAGTGAGAGACAGAGGGGTCAGCCTCTGTTTGCGAAGATATTCAAAATGTCATTCAGCTTTTGTATCCGTGTGCAAAAAATACATTTAATCCTTGTTTTATAAAAGTAGCCGGAAAATGAACTACCTGATTTGGTGTGTGATGCATTGGATGGTAGGTAAGTGATCACCGTTGCGTCGCCACTGCTGAAATACAAATTGGAAATATTTATGATTGAATCAAGCAAAAGATTGAGCGGGCTTCAAGAAAAGATAGCAACATTAATAATACAATAGGTATGGATATTACACTTACCTTAAAAATATTGCTAACATAATTCTTCCGGCGCTAGCCTGACTACCGATCAGAGTGGAGTCTGTTCTGTTGCTTTATTTGACATCCCAGTCTCCTGCCATGAGATTCTGGGGCCATATTATGTACTCTTAATTTTTTTTTTTTTTTTTTTTTTTTTTATGGAATTAAGATAGCAAACGAGCATGCAGTACCACCCTTCCCCTGCCGCCCATAACAACTGTGACCGACCTAGAACTAGACTCAAAGGGACTAGGATGGTTAGTCCAGTTAGTAGATGGTGTTAGAATATTAGTTGGTTAGTTAGTTAATAAGTGCGAGGACAGGGTATGTTAGTGATAATTAGTCCTTATGTACTCTTAATTCCAGACAGTTCACGTTCACAACGTGTGGGTGACAGAGACAGCGCCTTATTACCTGTAAGGCGCTGTCTCTGTTACCCACTGAAATGCACGTAAACTGTCTGGAATTAAGAGTTCATAATAAGGGGGCAGGTCAGTATTCTAGGCCGCTCTAACACGGCCGATGGCGAACCTTAACTGCACGTAAATTTTTTTATCTCAAAAATTGTACAATTTTGATTCTAAAATATCAATATCACTATAAACTTTGACGGGCTCGATGGCGCAATTGGTAGTGACCCTACCATGCACGCCAAGAGTCGTGGGTTCGATTCCCGCTCAGGACAAACATTTATGTGATGAACATTTGTGTTTGTTCTGTGTCTGGGTGTAATATATGTATTTAAGTATTATATTTGTGTTTCCTCTGTTGCCTGACATCCGTAACACAAGTGCTTAGCTACTTACTACCACAGGTCAGGTCAATGTATGAGGTGTTGTGTGAATTTATTATTATTATTATTATTAAAAACTAGTCTAAACCGGAATAAGTGCTACTTATGTGCATCAGTAGGTAATCAGTAGTGTTAAGTTGTATCTACTGTATAACAAGTTTATATTTATTGGAACTACTGTCTACTATAAAGTACGAGCTCAGTGGCCGCGCAAATCGAATTAAAAAGATACCGAGATCGCTTAGGCAGCTAATTGAAAATTTAATGATCGGTTTCTTATTAAGCCATTTGGTTTTGTAGCGGTGACAATTGTGCTGACGCTTCTAGCTGTAGGAAATTAATAATAACAATTATTCTACTATCAATAACTACAACTTACAACTACAAACTAATAACAATGAACTACTGAACCAATACCAATTAAACCTTGATGAGCAAGGCAATGATTATAAAAATATAACCAGTGTAAATCTATATTCGAGAACTTATCATTATAATAGATTTTTTGCATTTATACAATTGATATTTATTGTTAAAGATTAAAAATACATAAGTATTATTCACACATTCGACACATAAGGACACGTGATCCTTGTGTTAGGGTCGACTATGGCCTTAACCGTCTCATTCTGAGAAGAGATCCGTGCTTAATATAATATTGGGCCATGATATATTGAGATGGTGATGATGCTGTTGACGATGATGACTGTGTACTAGAGTACCTCCTTGTTACAGCAAAGAAGATCATCAAACTACACGCATACGCAGGTATACCTATATTGTTGTTTACAAAACTTTCTCTCGACAGTTTTACAACTGGGCTTATCTTAATGTCCCTAACTTTCATTTAACGGATTTTAACGCAATATTGCCTCGACTTAATGTAACTTGGAAATGTAACTTAATTGCGTAATAAAACACATGAGACGACCCTAAAACTTCTTTCAGTCGTAGGTCGCCCTATAATGCCTCCTTTGTAAGGTTAAATACTGTTAAATTTAATGTTTGAGACATAAAAAGCCAATTCAATTTTCATCTGAACGTTTCTGATCTGTTCTGATCTGTTAGAGACACTAAGCTGCTTTTTAAAACTGAATACAAAATTTCGACCACATTATGTTCACATAGGAGTTGCAAAGTATCTTCACTTGGTGCACAACTTCACATAGTGTGTTCTTCATAATAAACTCTTATGTTAAATTACACCAAAATCCTAACTGTGAGCATACTTTGAAGTTAACTTGTCGGTACATTTTCCGGCTTAAGAACTTCAACTACTTATGGGACGCAGGTCTAAATCTGGCGCGTCCTAAAAGAGTTTCGTAAGGACCCTTTGTGTGTCCGCTTGGTTTGATGACTCGGCTCTCGGCCTCTCAGCGGGAGGACCCCTTGTGCGGTGTCTCTGGCCCTCAACCTACTTCCAGAGAATAGTGCTTATTGTTGTTCCAGTATAACTACGAGTCGGTACTCGTAACCGCTGGTAGAAACAATGAAATTTTATTGAGGCCGTAGCATACCTACGTACGTAACCCCGTTAAAAGTCTTTGAGGTTTATGCTATGGAAAATAGCAGTTCGTAAATTGATAAAATATAGGATCTTTTGGGCGGATTTTATGTAATTTTAACTGCAATCATCTCCAAATTTAACTGATACTGTTCCACGTCCCAATCATTGTTTAAAATTGAACACTAGAGCTGCATTCTACGTATTCTGGATAAGACGTCTAAGTGGATTTTGAGATTTAACATGACCAATCTCCGATATCTGCCGTTAGGAATAATACAATACAATACAATACCTAACTCTTTATTGTACACCAATAAAAAGGACATTAACAACAACATAAAACATGGGAAAGTACAAAAGGCGGTCTTATCGCTACATAGCGATCTCTTCCACACAACCAAAAGTGAGGAGTATAGAGTAGAACCAACAGAGTAGGGTAAAGTGATAAATAATAGGTTTGTTCTCAACCAGTTTATGTGTATCGAATATCCACATCCGCGGAGTTCTAGAGCTATCTAAAGTTTCAGGTATGTATTTATTGCCAACTATATCCAGACAGTACCTACAATCATGTTTAATGATACGTACTTTAGATTATGAGTAGGTAAATGAAGAACATTATCCTAGCAATTTGCCCAGGGCCAGAAGTGAGGCAACTATTGGTTGAATGGTTACGATAAAAATAAGAATGACGGTATCACTTAAGGTTATTTCAGCCCGAGGACTTCTTCGCAAAAGAGCGCCATAATTGAAGAGATCTGATGACTGACATGATCCACTACGTTTCTCCAATGCGGATCGATAGATATATTTGTGGCAAATCCAAGCGTCACAGTTCTTATGTCAGCGAGAGGTTTTAACACCTGCTATGTAACCACAAAAATCGACCGAAATCAAGAAGAAAAGTATTCAAGAAATTTTGCCAAGAGGTCACTCGAACTCCTGACCGCCTTGAACTTATTTTAAATATCCGATCACTTTGATTTACATGAACACTTCTTCAGCGTCTTATTTATTCAAATATTATGTTAAAATACATACACTACATATTGCTTAATTATTTATTTCATCTCCAATCTTGTAACTTATTCATAAAAACATAAAATAAATTAAGTTAAGGAGCACAGACATACTCTTTTTTGCAAATCATGACTCATTGTCATAAGGTTCGTGTATTGAATACACTACACTTGTTCAACATTAGAAGCCGAACAGTGTACCGATACCTAGCCCCATTAATACCTGTTTCGTTTGAGACTGTTTCAAGGTTGACCAAACAAGCTTTTAATTGTTTACGAGTCGACTAGAGACCATCGGGATTATAGGTTCTTTAGTAGAAAATTCACAAAGAGATACATACAAACTCACGTTTTTTACATTACAGGAAATGATAAAGTGAGTGGCAAGGTTATCGAAACAGTTGAAGACGCTGTGTTGTGACCTTTTTGATAACTCTAGACATCTGTGTTTTACGCAGAAACTTCGTGTGATTCTTATCTACGTTAAACTAACAAACAAGTTCACCTAATTTCATGTAGTCGCTGCAGTTCCGGAACGAAAGAAGTAATTTAAGCAGTTAGTCATACGTCAAAATTAATGTAAACATTTGACAGGTTTTTTTTTACTGTAAATGTTGATTAAATGGAAACTTTAAAAACTATACACTTTTATAAGCTCATATATGCTGCCATTGTGGCTAGTCTTGTCGAAACATTTTTGGCGAAGGAGGAAGCGGTAGAGCGTTTATTTATGGCTCTCCGATACTAGAAAGTATAATATTATAGACAAGAAATATTTTAGTCTCTAATTTTCCAATTTACTTTTCTTCAACCTCGACCTTGGCTTCCGTTTATAGCTAGTAAATATTAGATATTAATATTTGATCATCTAAGCAAGGTTTGAATTTGATAAATAATTTAAACAATTAGTAATTAGTGTCTATCTTACTTTTCTTTTCTTCCTTGATGATTTCATGGAATTTCCATCAGTCGGCTCATCTCTTTGTTCTTGGCATGGTTACTTACTAAATAAAGATAACGACTGCAACAGTTTTTTCAATGTCGTGACAACTTTTACGTTTAATATGTTACGTAAGTTCTACATTCCACTAAAAAATGTAGCTACTTTTTACTTGACCTTCCAGTGTTACACAATTAATACGAGTACGTAAAGCGTATCCATTAACCATGAAATTCTTGTAATTGATAGACTCCACGTTTAATTTTAGCTCAGGTAAACCAACGAAACCGAATAACGAAGCAAATAAATCTTTTCGCCCAATTTCGTGCTCATGCTTAGTTTATTTTATAGATATTTCAATTTGTTCTAGGCTTTTGTTACATCCGACACAAAAAAAAACTTGAAACAAAACTATATAATTTGTAAGGGAGTAGTTTCAAATTCGCTATTTTTACAATCGGCGATTGACGCAATTTCTGCGTTAAGTAACGTTCTTTTAAAATTGTTGTAAACATACTTTAGCGCGGAGAACGCTAAGTATTTACAATGTTTTTTGTACTTCAGGGTAAAAAATATTGAATATTCAAAGTGTATAAAAAACATTTTTTGTACTTTAAAAAGTAGCTAAAGTAGTCCAAGGTAGTTTGAGCGCTGAATCTAGCAGCGAACACAATCTTAATTTTCACTGCACTACATCAGAATCTGACGTTTTTATTTTTATGCATTGAATTGTCTTACAAGAAATATCTGTAAAGCTGCATCTAGGTTTAGTAGTTTCGTTGTTATACGAGGGATCTTTATATTCTTCTTCCTATCGAATAAGTTTTTGTTTTCTGATGTTTCATTGTGTACCTATGTATATTAGTTAATTTTTGCATAAATGTATGGAGAACAACGTTGTATTTGTCTTGGTAATATTTAGCGGAAATACAACATAATCAACATCGATTGAAGTAAAAGTTCGGATACTTTCATATCCGCAGGTATCTTAATAACCCATACATTTATTAACCTCACACTCATTAACATTAACCAAACCATATTTTAACACTATATATTAACTGGACTAACCATCTTAGTCCCTAAATTGACTCTTGTTCTAAATCATTTACAGCTGTTGTCATGGGCGGCAGCGGAAGGGTGGTGCTGTATGCTCGTTTGCTACCATAAAAAATTCTACGATAAAAAAGCAATCTGGGGTATAAGCAAATACTATTAGCTCAATTGGTCGGACACCTTGACTTATTTTAATGCTTTCCGTACAATTGCGTACGTAATTGATATGAAGGTGAATTCTCTTTGCAAGGCTCCGGCGATTGGATTATCTTCAACAGCTGTAGCATTCGGTATTCGGTAATTGCCTGCACATTTTACTTTAATTACACTGCTATTGTTGTACGTGGTAATTTTTAGCAATGTAACATCCTCTTAATATACCTATTAAATACAAACAAGTTCTAATGTTAGTTTTCATCTAAAACCGGTTCACTTTAAAAAAACTTTGAAATTAAGTTAAAACTTGTTGGTATGACTATAATAGTAATATTAAAATGTCTCAGTTTTGCCCTACAATATGAATTAATTTCATTGTCAATAAGACACACAAAGTTTCTCCTACAATCCGTAAATACACGCTTTGTACCATGTAATATTGCTTTACAAAGTGGTAAAGTTAAAGGTCGCTTCCATCAGGGTCCGAAGTTAATTTAAGTAACTTTAAGCGTATTCCAAGACGTTTTAATGTCTTGTTTCTTGTTCTGTAGTGCTCATTTTGCTGTTAGCTACGATATAAAACCCCACAATTGATAACTTGACTTGTAAAACCTTGGTTTATTACGATGTATTCTTCCACTGCAGTTCAGTAACTGAAGTTTGTGAACCAACCAAAACTTCTAAGACTTACAAGCTATTTCTAGCGATAACAAAGAGGAACTACTGCTTAACTCCACCTGTGAAACACGGAAGTGTTCATGAAGTTTTACTACTTACAACTTCAACTCCTTACTTAGATACTCCATTTTTGTGTGAAAACATCAACCTGAGAATCAGCTGTAACTCTTTTATCGTTGAAAGTGTTGTCTGACTGACTAATGGACTTCTACTGGTTACCAAATGTACCTTGATGTTACACACAATAAGAAATTAAGTCTGGAACCCTAATCCCATATAAGCTGGCTTACTAGTTTCCTGCCAGTTCCTCTCGAATGTAATTTATAGATGGTAGCAGCTTTAATTAACCTAATTCGTAATTGGTAAACCCTGCCTCCATTGCGATGTTTTCCGGGTTCGCTTCTCGGTCAGGGCATATTTATGTGGCTTATTCCACAAATCCCCTTCGAAGGGGATTTGTGTGACAGCACATAAATGCGTCCATTGTGGGGTTCATACCCATCTTCCTCATCCTTCATCTTTCTCTTTTGTTTGATCTGATGATTATCCTTAGTCCCTTTTCCGACATTCGTCGTCTCGTCACCCATCGTAGCCAAAGTTTTTCTTCTTTTCCATTCTATTAACCTTCCCAATACTTACGACTGTCATTATTACGAACTCGGAACGGAGATTAGCACCCAATAATAGCTCGTAAGTATCGAAATGGGCAAATTATAATCTGGGTGCAATTTCTCGAGCCGTTGACCGCGAATGGGCTCGTTCAATGCCGCGGGTCATTTGCATTACATGAATACATTTTGCAATGAGAACTTTTACATAAACCATTAGCGCGAATTTTAATGGTGTTTGCGATACTCGGTCCACTTATTGCAGATAACGTAACGTTAAAAAATTCTTTGGAGCGTGCCGTCTTCACAAAGTTAATAGTCATTGGGCAGTTTTAATTATAATCCGTTTTTTTTAACAATTGTGTATTATGTATTTGTTAAAGTCTTGATTAAAAATTTGCTAATTGTTATGTTTATTTAGTGCCAGTTTAGTAAATATTATTGCGAAAAAATATCTTGTTATATTCATAGATTGTAGTTAGAAGAATGAACCTGGTTTGAAACTACGTTTGGATGTTCATTGACGACTATGTTACATTTCAGGCTCAATCACCCGAAATCGCTCACTGTGTTAAAACAATTACCAATATGTCCACAAAGTAATATATGCTTTCAATCGAAGGATATTTTGTAAAGTCAGTCTATGAAAGCCACTATTACATTTCGTAGGATCCCATTATTACATCTAAAAATAGAAGGCGAAACGTCCATTATTTTTTAAATTAAAACAGTTAATCGAACGCAAAATAAGTATGGATCAGAGGTGAAAAATTAGCGGAAACCCGTTAAAATCATAGACCACACTTACAGTGCTTATAACTGTTGAATTGAATGACACTTGCGTTTCAACGATTTGTAAATCAGTACAAATAACTGTTTACTGTAATGTTCTCCAAGTTAAGGTGCTGGTGTAGGTAAACTTAAATTGCGCACAGAGGCACTAGACAGTATGCATACATTATGCATCATTAATAAGAATGAGTCTCATGCACCTTAACACTTTTTATTTTTAATTTAATAAAACCCGGGGTGGTATTATTATAATGGTTTTGATTGTTATATTTTAATGTATAACATTTGTTAGGTTGGGTGTCACCTCCAAATGGTGTCACCCCGCCCGGGCAGACCCCCCATTGCTACGTCTCTTCTATCACAAAAGTGTTATGTTTCATATTCAGTGGATTCAGTGGACACGCTACATCAAAGCAGTGTTATAACAGTCCGGTAGCGGTGTATTGTGAGATTGTGACACGATTGGGTGTCAAATTACCAATGTTTACTTGAGCAGAAACTTGATCTTTGAAATAAATCTGCTACCAGTGTTGGAGATTAATATCGTCTTGCAAGTTACGGATATAAGGAAAATGTTAATGTTACAAGTTTATGTATTATTTCACTGGCAGAAGTACTATTAAAATCCTTACCTACCATTGAATAAGTGTCACTTATGTACATGTGACCATATGGATGTATTTTTAGCAGTTCTTATGTACTTTTGGCTGTTATAGAACATACGTGTTTAGTTTAAAGAATTTCTTAAATTGGGGCAAGCAACGGATCTCTTATAAGTTCATATGCGTGCCTGTCTGTCTGTTTGTTTAGCCCACTGCCACAAGCGATTATTCTTATTCGAATATTCTGTATGGAAATTATGATGAAATAACAGCGTTATGAGAAAGACATAATTTATTATTTTGGCTTTTGTACCTATATAAAAACTTATTTCAAAATCATTCATTAATTTACATCTCGGTGATAGGTACCTACACATAATTTTCTGCAGTTAAAGAAAATGGACGGCTATTAGTTACTTCATTTCTTTTCTGTCTACATGGATTTAAAAAGTAGATACCATCTTTTTTACGTATTATTATGCTAATCCCATCTGTTGGCAAGGGGCGATGTAGTCTTGGGTGGCAGCGTGGCAAAGTGCACTAACTTAGAAGAACCCTATTTTCTGTAGACTTGAAGACCCACATTACGATCAAACGCGAATATCGCCAATAGCAATTTTCTCCAGTCCTTCGTTCTCAGAATAAAATCATGTTATCATCGCATCGTATTGAAACTCTATTTTGTCAAAATAAACAACTAGGCAACAAAATAAAATAGAGCTTATTTAAATCGCGCTTTAATTATCCTGGCAAACGTTCTAGTTAAATAGGTCTCGGTCATTTGCGCAATATTTGTAACTGTTTTCTGTTGGCGATAAATAAAGTTTCCACTATGGAATAAACTGTCTAAGATGCTGTCTGGATGGCAAAAGGCTATAGAGAGGAAGTTGGAACGACCTACAAACTAAATAGAAAGAAAGAAAGAAAACATATTTATTCCGTCCGAGTTACAGTGTGAAAAAAGCGATATTTAAATAAAGAACAAGTACATAGATGAAGTCGGCACCATACCCTCCTGACGGAAACGACCGCATTCAGATTTTGTGTGAGGTTAGTCTTCACACTCTGATATTCTATGCGGCCGACAGCGCCGGATATAGTCAAAAAAATTCTAGAAGTACTAAAAAAAATTTGGTCAAGGTAAAATCTCTCCATTCCGAAGAATTGTATTTATTGTTTCCCATAGTCTGCTCTTATAATGCGAAAGTATCAATCAAGCTGCTCAAGTTTGGACTCACAGATTTCAATCGTAGGTACCATCTGAAAAACAATGATGTTTTGAAGTGTTATTTCAACCGACGCGGTCACTATTGTTTCTGTAATAGTATCTTTACTTATTCTCTTTTTACACCCGTGCTTATCTTTTAAGTTTACCTAATTAAGTAGTGTAGTAATTAACTGGTGTATAATTTGTACTTCAGTGGAGATACGTGCTCGAGTGAAGTGCTTAATATTTATACCATTAGGTATGTGTATTCAGCCAGTATTATTTTATCAAGATTTTATAAGGTTGAATTTAAGATTTTCCTTCCTTGTAGAAATGTAATAAGCTTCCTCCCGGGAATTCCGTGAATAAACGACGATATTATGTCGTCGCGCCCAACCCGACGTCATACCTACGAGAGCTGATTAAACCTGTCAGACTCCACAGATCCTGACGAACCGACTCATTTTGGAGGATTTAAGTGATTAGTGTCTGTTGAGGTCCTTAGTATAATGATGTTCATAATCTGTTTATAAAGTCCGTTTGCTAACCGGTGTACTTCAAATTCATAATATTAAAACATTTTTTATATCGCCATAATATTAAAACTCATTCTCATCTCTAAACCAAACTTCCATGATGAACTTTCGTACAAATCTTGTCGAATTTTCCACAAGTATAGGATGTTAAATTGAATTAGATGGCCACATGAATCTTGTCATTCATACGAATAAAAACTTAAAAAAAACTATCGTTCTCTACCTACTGTTTACTTTCCTACATAGGAACCTACTATTACAATAATTTCATTTTGTAACATCAACAAATACCAGTAAGATTTATTATACGTCATTTATATTAAAATTTCCAACCCAACACATATTTATATCCTTGTGTGATGTTGTAAACTCGGCTAAGTTACTATCAACTTTCACTCAATGTAGGCTATAAGTTCATATTTTCCCGTAGTTTGCTCACCACAAATAAGTAGTTCTGAATGATTAATATATCTTCTCTCGGCTTGTCTCCGTCTATCGATTCGAAAGCTGCATTCATTGCTCTTTCAATGTATGAAATTACGAACAACAACTTAGATCTGTGTCTCTAGACTACGCCCAGAAGTAATTAAACACTACTTGTGTTTAATTATAATAATGTCACTTGAATAATTTCGTCCTGTAGTTGTTACACCCCAGAATTCTCAAACCTATCGTACCTATATCGAGCAATGAAATGTTTTATTTTACCCAATCATTTGTTGATTCATAAAAAAAATCCATTGCCATTGTATTGCATTGCTTTCTAATAAAACCAAAAATGTAGATGAGTTTGAACACAAAAATTCGGAATTTTGGAAAATATATAAATTCAGCTTTATTTTGCCTATTTGAACATCTATAGTATTTGAATAACACTTTCATTTAGTTTGCGACATCCAATGAATTTGGAAATATCCCAAATCCCCTAAATTGCTAGGTTAATAGGTTAATAACCAAATTCTTGAAGCAAGAATAGGATATAAAACTGATATTTCAGCATAAAGAACATTATGAGATCAAAGATATATGAGTCTAAAATATTTGATGAATACCTATTCACAATTTCACTTTGCACGGTCCTATTTCAACCTGAATAAACTCTGGCATTCATTAAAGTCGATTAAAGTTTTCCATTCAAAAGTTTTCGAGTTTATAGCTAGCACACTTTGGTTCAGTTGAAAGCTTGATATGAATTATAGTTACTGTAAATATTGCCGTATGGATTTTATCAATAAACTAGTTGAGCCCGAGATTTCGTTCGTATATAGGAGATTTTCCCGCGTGAATACCGATCCCGCGGGAAGTACGGGATATAAAGTAGCCACTATGTTGCTCTACAGCCTCCCTAACTCCCAGTGAAAGTGACATAAAAATCCGTTCAGCCGTTATAAATAATAAGTAAAAAAATAGTAAACAATAAAAACACAAAATGAAATAAGAAATAACACTTTTCTCCGAAACAGCTATGGTTGAAAGAGAGTTCATTACCAAACGAATAAGTTTTGAATAAATCATTAACAATCATCAAAATTTAAAACCACGCTCCGTCAAAACCACGTAGCGAGTTCAACGAACATTAAGTTTACTTTAATTATACATACTTAAGCCGGTAATGACTAATGTCACGTTTTTCTGTGTTACGCCATGCGACGATAACATGGAGATAAATAAACAAAACTTGATTTAATGTCCCCGTAGGTATATGCAGTTATTTTAATACGATATAATGTACCTGTTTTAGCGGTACGCAAAATTTTAAAAGTATCGATATCTACTTTATACCAGTATTGTATCAAAAGTATCGTTTTCAATACAATAAAAAATCTGTAAAAGTAAGCACGTGTGACCAAGTGACGACAAAAGACGACTTGTACGTGCAAAGCTAAGATAATATTTTCAGACTAACAACCAAAACTCACAAAAAAAGGTTAAAATTTAGTTAGTATCGGATCAGAATTATCGATACACTAAGGTATCGATATTTTTTACATATCCCTACCTATCTCGTGACCATCATCAATAGCAATTCCAATTCAAAATATAAAATACATTAACATGTTCATTCATATTCAGAGAACATCATGTAAATTCATCAGAACGAATGTTTCAAGTATTCAAAAATAATGTCAATGGTATTCAGCGGGTCAAATTCAAGTGGAACGATTGCGAATCTTCAATAACGTTGCTATAAATCAGGTTTGTTAAATTCACGGCTATTTAAGTTTAAATTGTTTAATATTTTCACTAGCAGTTGCCCGCGACCGCGACTTCGTTCGTACCTACATAGGAGATTTTTTCGCGTGAATCACGATCCCGCGGGAACTCCGGGATAAGAAGTAGCCAGTATGTTGCCCCACAACCTTCTCTATCTCCCAGTGAAAGTCCCATAAAAATCCGTTCAACCGTTTCTGAGATTAGCGAGCAAAAACAGCGATCCCCCCTTATTATGAACTCTTAATTCCAGTCAGTTTACGGCGTAAACTGAACTGCCTGGCAATTCCGTATTACAAACCCTTAAAACTAGCCAGTCAGCGGTCACGTGACACTTCGCCAACTTCTGCCTGGATTTTGAATGGCAAAATCGTATTATGAGCTCGCTATTGACATTGCTTGACATGTTTATCTGTCAAATAAAACCATTCAGTTTAAGCTGCCGTATGGCAGCTTATATTGCATTGTTATAAATGAAACTCAATTTTAGTCGTTAAATTCTTAAATTATGTTACATATTGCTTGTTCAAAATGTGTATCTATTAAAGTCTGACGCTACCTGCGAAAAGTATTTGAAAAAAAATTGCGCAGGAAACAGGCAGGAAACGTGTGCGAGAAGAGGAGTCCATTTGACAAACTTATGAACATCTTATGAAAGTGCATTTCAATAGAAATAATATATCGAACAACGAAGGGATATTACAAGACGACCGCAACGACGAGAATTTTCATCCGCTAAACTACGACATAATTTTATTTACAATAATGATTAATCATAGATACTCAATAAAAATATTAAACATTGAATACTTGTCATTGCAATTATTTTTAACTAGCTCTCCGCCCGGCGCTGATTCGTCCGCTATAATTAATTTATATCGTGCCCCTTTTTTACCTCTTTAAGGGGGAAGGAAAGGGGTAATTTCCAACAACCTTTTCTTAATAGTAGTCATCTACACTCCCCAAGGAACATCCATCCTTTAAACTTTTTGCGATTAATAATATCGGCTGTGTGTCTGTTAAGTCACTCAGTAAGTAACGGGGGACTATTATAAATATAATATATTGATACATGTAAATATTATAATGTTTTGTTTAATATTGGTCAATAACTTTAAATTACAAACAAACATACAAGTGGACGAATTGCATTATATTAACTCTGACAAATTGCAGCCGAAGATGAGTGATTGTTCAGAAATCTAATTTCAGAGTAACTAATTAACATGAACTTAGAATCACTATAATTATTCCTATTATTTTATAAAAATATTATGTAATACGTGTATTTACTACTCATTTTGATATTTCTCATAAAACATTTAAGTTAATACTTAATTTAAGCGTAAAATATATAAATAATAAGAAACCGTACAGTTACCGGTTAATTTGAAATGAAATTTTTGAACGTTACGCTTGTCAACACAAAACAGCCAAAGACAAACTATCCAGTCATAAGCCGTCCAGAATTAGGCAGCTCATAATACCAAATACATCCAGCCAGTTTAAGCCCGAGAATTGAATTGCCTGGAACTTGCATGGTTTTTTAAAAGTTCATAATAGGCCTGGTTACAGTTTTATTATATGTATAGATAGAATATAGATATAGAATAGATAGAAGATAGATAGATAGATAGATAGATGCATGTAACGCATAAACATGTTTCTTTAAACGTGGTTTTTATGCTTAGCTTAGAGGGAATAAAAGCTCATCATTAAGGTTTAGTGAGGGGAAACTGAAAGCGGAATAGGGGAACGAAAATCTACTCAGCGTTATGAAACATGTAGTTTTAGACGTGAGCTGTTGCTACACTTCAAAAGGCTCTAACCTCAGGAAAACTCCGGGGCTATTCTGATTGTGAATAACGCTTTAAAATGGAACGTGGGTAAAAAAAACATGCAACATTAAGATTTAAATAGTTGTTGATGATTATAAATGAATACTTATCTTGAAAACAATAGGACTTAAATATTATTTCCCTCGCTGATTGAAAATTAAGCTTTAAATTGTCACTTTTAACTAGTCGTGTATTCATTTTTGTACATCAGTAGATAGGTACTTCTCATAGCCGTAGTCATTATTAACTATCCAAAATTTTTATATGTACAGGCATTTTGAATCATTTTTCTTTGAAATTAACGGAAGTAAATGTTCATCACAATCCATAATTATTGTCTTATGGCTGGGGACGGGTCTCTACTCACAACTTGAAACATACAGGCCTTAGGTTTCTTATTTTTCTATGCCTTAGACCACCACGCTGACATTCGAGTGACATTTAAATGCTTAAAGCGATCATAACTCCGAAAAATTCGAAGTGTGCTCCTTGGGATTCGAACCCGGGCCACTGATTAAAAGGCCGTACAACTTACACGTACACAGCCAACTCCTATGTCCAACATACACCAAGTCACATTAATTAGTCTACAAGTTGTGTAAAATTTGACGACTTATATATTCGTGAGCGACTCGTGTTTCTCCCACACATATACTGTTACAAAGGCATACCAATTAGCATACAATTTAAACTCGCTGTTGAACGATACAAATGACTACTTACTATCCGACATCTCTCTTTTTCATTGTTATAAGTATTACATACATTTCACAACATAATGTAAAGTTTTTGGCTTTTATTCCAAGATAATTATTAACAAAACGAGGCATTTACCACCTACTTCGTAAAATGGTATGCAATTAGGAGTGAAAACAAAGTGATTTGAACATTGGACTCCCGAGATATTGGTTTGGTTGGAATTATGGACAATGCTAATGTATGAAAATCTTAAAACTTTATCAATAACACTTTTTCTTATAAAGGAAAACATGATCAGCAAACTTGCACACCAGAGAGTTCTCGAAGGTGAAGTGAAGTCTGTCAATCCACACTTGGCCTACTTGGAGGAATATGGCCGCTGGAACGTCCATCCCTCACATTATGAGGTGAAACCTGAGCCTAATTATTGGCATGTCTATGGATTGTGGATTGATTATCACTATTATTATTACTACTAAACTAGGTATAGACACCTGCTAAAAACTTATGTATTATGTGTACCTACTCACTAGATACTCACAGTTCACTTTTGCTTGCAAGCAAAATTAACTTTCGCAAAGGCATTTTAAATCCTCGTCAATCTACATGTAGCAAGTGGTTTGCATGATAAAGTGAAATATAATTTGATGAAGCATGTTACAAATTAAAATTAGTGATTAAAACAAAACGGATTAAATAAAATGCTTTAAATGTTTCTATTATATTATTATGATTTATACAAGAAGGTACCTAATTAATTTTAATTAAGTATTTAATTAATTTTAATTCTTGCAAATAAAATTACAAAGGACGCTCACTTTACGTGCGGATTATTTTGTTAGGATTTTTTATTAATTACTATATCTTTTTTATTTGTGAAACAAAAACACGTAGGTATGTACATGAATTTTGTAATTATAATAGGTATGTGCTTATTATTATTGCAATAAACACGCACGTTCGTAGTTGCGATGTTTGGTCACGCAAATCTTTTTCGTAAAAATAAAATTAATGCAACATAGTAACTGCCACTGTAGCAACTAACTATTATTGTTCAGATTTTCACCTATCAGTAAACTTTGTAATTTACGTTTCAGAAATTCATATAGGTTAAATGTGTGATTGAAATGATTGTTTCAAATGCGGTTTCTTGTGAATTTCTTTTTATAGATCTATCATTTCACTTTCGAAAATAATTCTATTTATTCTCGTCTGATTCCAAACATTGATTGGTCAACCAGATACTTTTACACATTTAGGTAGGTACTAATTCTGTCCAGAATTGTTGTTTTCAGCAACTTATTATTTATTTTGAAAGGCATTTGTACCAGTAACTATTTCAGAAGTCCTTGGCTTCATAGCAATAATGGCCCACTACTGGGAACGGGTTTCTCTTCATCGTTGATGAAACATAAATAAAGTACCTAATTATTATAGGTTACCTATTATAGGTACTTGGTACCTAAAAGGTACTTGAAAATGTAGCTTCAGTGCAAATTGGTGGATGGGTTCAGGGTATTATATTTAAGTAACTTTTTAGTTATAGATCCATTTTCCAAATCCGACAGAGTATGACAAAATGTGTTTTATTAAAAATTAGTAAACTTGTCGTTGCTTCACTTGAAGCAACTCAATGAGGGTAGCCGTTTTTATGCTCACCAGTTGGCGCCACTGGCGAGTGAGGTCCTGCTGTCAAAGCCCGCCCATACATAAACAGTGACAAGTGACATTCAGACAAGTGAGAAGTGACAGTGCCACAAACTTGTCTGACCCGGTGGCCAAAATTGGAACTAATACAAATGTTATACTGTTGTCAGACCAAGACAAAGACAGTAGCGCTGCTATTACCGGGTCAGATAAGTTTGTGGCCCTGACAGCCAGACCTCACTCTCCACTAGCGCCTCTAGCGGCGAATTCAACCTCATTATTATGTGCTCCCGCATCCCAAATAATTTAACCAAAGCGTCAACCAAATACCTGACATTGACCATATTTTTGCATTGATGGTCAGATTACTCATGATCTCATGACCTAAGAATAAATATTTATTTGTCACATATCTGCCAGGTAAATACAATACACTATAAAATAAAATAAAAAACAGAAAACGATCTAGGTATGAGGTAAGGTATCGCACCGCACGTGTTTCGCCATAGCAATTATCAACGTCTGAAACGAATCTCAATCCCGCGCCGATCATGTAAGAGTTTCACGATTGGACACACGTCAGATAATTTTAGACCTTAACTCCTCGTTCGTGGGGACTGTGTGATGGTAATTTATAGCATCAGGTCTACACGTGCGGCCAATTACTAACGCAATAGTTGGCGTTGAACAAGCGGCTTTTTACATGCATTCCCATCAGCCAGATGTGCGCGGAAAATGAAATGGAATCCGTTAACTACTCCAGTCTATGTGGTACCGGGACTTCGTTGTACATATCCGATCTCATTCATATACATGTGACTGATATTTTTAGAACTGGGAAATTTGACCTTTCGAACAGCTGTCTCGCACAGAGCTGGAGAAATATTTCTTTGTATTTAAATCTTGAATACTAGACAGAACGTCATGTAATGTAATGGTACAGGTAGATACATATTCTCGGCGACTCAAGTGCAGTGGGTAAATACTTACATGAATTGCGATCACGGAAAAACTGGGCATACTTATTATGACTCAGACTGATTACGGGTACCTTTAGATAATAGTTGTATTGACAAATAAAGATATAACCAAAGAAACACAAAGGGACTTGCCCGTGTTAAGTAACAGAATAAGTACACCAAGCAAAGCAAGTTCTATATGTATGTATATCTGTATAACAGCTTCGACAGTGTTGATTAAATACAAAACCGACTGAGCAAGCTACTACCTACTTAGTACTATTTCTTTCACTACTTTCAAATAACATCGAACCAGAAAGCTCAGCTTTTTTATTCCAACCCACTGTTTACCATTTTTAAATGAAGACAATGTATGAACGAGTTCTCATGGAAATAGCATACAAACTGCATAATAGTTTAATGTAATTTTATAGGCATTATAAAAGTAAAATCTTTATTTAATTAAAATAACAACGTCATTTCCGTTATTGTTGTTTATTGGTTCGGTGACGGTTTATAAATAGATAAACAATTTATGCCTTATGAAAATAATAAGGGTATAACGTTATAATAAAAGGTCTCATAGAGAGAATAGGCATACCTAGTTTTGTTATTTTTAAACCAAATGGGGGTTATTCCATACATCCTCGTATTATTCATGCTTTAAGGTCTTAAACCTCAAGGACTATTAAAACATGCGGGCTCGTAAAGTGTTCCTCATAGCTATTATTCAATTGATGCCAAAATGAAGACTCTACCATTCATTCTTCAAAACCAATCAGGCATAAAGTAGATAAGTACCTTCTAAGTGGTTGGGACTATGATTGTACATCAAAAGCCTAATTCTTATTCAAAAGCCTAATTATTATTATTATTATTGATTAATAATAATAATTAAAAGCATCAAAATAACATATTGTATATTAGTTACATTTGATGATGGGACTACAGACAACATACAATTAGTGATTGATGACTGCCATTATTTCTTCAACGCTTTGGGGCTCGGGAGGGCACGTAAACCATTGGCCCTGAGGTCCGACCTCCGGCGAGCAGCGAGTAAAACTCGGCTATTTTCACGCTCAAAGGGACATAAATATGACATTCCGTGTAAACAAAGGAGACGTATATACATATATGAGCGAGTACTCCCCGGCAGTGTGAAGGCTTTCTGACTGATCCTTCAATAAATTCGCTTTGAATAGCATATAAACCACCTCAAACACGTGGAAAAATGAAGGCAATCCTCCCATTTCCCTTCTCTCTAAAGTATATTGAAGCGCAACTTAAATCTATCTCTCAACTGAATTTTACATTAGAGGCTGCATGCATAATGCAAGGAAAGGAAACTGGGACCATAATATTGTTACAAGGATAGTTCAAAGAATTTCCACTTTAAAATATCGGAAAACATAATAAATTTTACAGTATCATTTTAGTTTAAACTCTCAAACTCTCAAGAATATTATACCAGTGTCTCCACTGTATTTTTATTAATGTTCAATTCAGATGATATCAATGTCAAGAGAAGCTTAAGGAACCGCGGTCCTTACTTATACATATAACCGCATCTGAAATAATTTTCACTGGCAAACGTTCCTCTTGAAAAACTATCTATGAGCAAAAAGCGCATAAAATCCCTGCAACATACTTTTAGAAATTATCACATGTAAACATAAAGAGTTTCTTTTACACCATAGTGATTAACGATATATGTAGATAGCGTTTTTCAAACGGCTATGACCTACTTCGATCTGTGATAAAAGAAGGCCTAGATACGGAATAAAAACAAACATCAGAGAAAACTATAAAAGAAATACACGTCATTTATAGCAATGGAATACGCTTTTGTAATAAAATCCTGATCTCTAACAAAAACATTCCTTTTACAAAAGTTTTCTTTTCCCTTTGATACGCATTATACCTACGCATTGGTCTAATTATTCAAAGAAAAAAAAAACAAAATATTACCTATATTTTAAGTAATCTATCTTTATCTAACCTGAGGTTATTTTAATATAAATAAAAATCTATCTTAAGTAAAGCTCCTCGAACTAAAGAAGATAAATTTATTTATTAAATATTGTGTTTTTCAACTTTCACCTTCCGTTTTTTGTATCAACTTGACAAAACTTTACGCTGTTATTAAGTTCCATGAAAAGCGACGGAAGTCTGAAATGTGCCTTTGAAGACTGAACGCTCAGGAAGGGGCGCAATAGGAAACCGGAACATTTACTTTGTTTGCGTTTCCTTTCTCACAACATTGCAATAAAAATAATCTATACCTATTGTATTACCATCGTCGCATATCAGTTTTTCAATCCACTTCAAAAAAAGGAGGAGGTTCTCAATTCGTCTGTAGATTTTTTTTTCTTATGTACCTATACTCGTATTACCTCAGTTCAACTTCGTACTGGGTGAACCGATTTCATTAATTCTTTCGCCATTCGGAAGTTAATGACTGCCGTCAGGTGCAAATGAGTGACATCTGACGGTCAGTTTTTTAGTTGTTGTCAATAATGTGAATTTAATTTATGCTCATTACCTGATAAATTTTTACTGGGTTTACCGAATTTGACGATTCTTTTTTGTTTGAAACGTTGCGCTTGTCGTGTGGTCCCTTATAAATTTCAGCGACATTTGGCGAGTGTTTTTTGAGTAATCTCGACGTTAAAGTCGGTATTTTTTTTGTAAAAAGTTAGTTATTATGTTAATAGACAGCAAACGAGCAGATGTGCTGATGTTATTAGCTACTAAGGCGGCTTACTCATTAGGGGAATGTCTTTCGAATTTCATGTATGTCTAAGAGTCGAAATTCGATCTTAACATACTACTGATACTTAGAAATAGGTAGCAAATGCACTCTAATATTTAACTTGAAACTGCTATTATGTTAATAACGTGGTTCTGAAGACAAAATAAAGATATAATGTTAATTAAACCAAATCAAATTAGTCATGCATAACAGATTCATAAGTTTCTTGCCTTATCAAAGTTGTTGAATGACATGAATCTGTCGATGTATACTTATATTCGGTGGATGTTTTATTATTTTCATAATAATTATATAAAAAATATTTAAATTCTGCGCTTCTTTTACATACATATATACTTTAACTGTGCTCAATTCTCTTACTCCTTCGTCGCATAGTTTTTGATATAAGGGTTCTTTTTGCCTCATAATAATTCAGTTGCCTGCTTTGACGTGAAATAAAATAAATTATACAATATATAAGTAATCTAAATAATATGACACAAAAATATTAGAAAAGGGAAATAAAATTATCATGGGCAGATTGACAATACAGCATCTTCAATGTTTAATTTAGACTAATCACTAGTTGAATCATATTCATTACAATTAAAAAATTCAAAATTCTGACATACTCCATGTGAAGTACTAGGTTCGTGTATTAGGTTAGGTGAAGTAGTAGCTGTGGTGATAGTGAGAGGACTAGTCATCGGACTACTTATCAATGGAGATATAGAGATGTCCTCTTCATCTTCGATTGCATTTTCATATTTTTTTAAAAGATTCCAGTTATAGGAGACATACGAAATTTTAGCTGCCCTTTCTGAAGTAAGTCGATTCCGCTTAGCACTATGTATATGGCCGAGAGTACTGAATGATCTTTCTGTTGCTGCCGAGGTACATGGAGCAGTCAACAAGCGAATTGCTAGTTTACTTATAGGTCTAGATGCACAGATCCCTTTCCACCAAACCACAGGATCCAAATCTGATACATTTCTCCAGATCAATGGTTTTCCCCAAAAACCTTCTCTAGCCCTGTAATTTACTAAATCTGGCATTATATCTATGTTCAAAAGTCTGCCCATTTCATCCAAAAACTCCAGGCTTTCAATAATTTCATTTTCCTTTAGTTCTACTCCTTGTGATCGTGGATCTAACATATAAGCCGCAAAATGTATAGGTTTTAGGCAGTTGTGCATCCTCGTAGTTACGCGGCTTAAAATTTGTTGTCACTGTCATTCAATATCAGCATATTTGGCATGACGAAATTTAATGCAGATAGGATGTCTTTGAATGACATATACACCTCATGGATATTATTTCTATCTCCTTCTAATTTAAATATTTTTTCAGAAATTGGATCTAGAAGTTTTACACAACTTTCTGCCATTGATAAAAAGTTTCGTCTAATAAATATGACGGTTTTACAAAACAATAAAACCGATATTATGTGCCGAAAAGGAAAACACGATACGTTGATTGAAGAAGCAGTTGTATACTTATCTGTGGCCGCTGGATAGTCTGTGCTTGCATGAAGGAGTTCTCCTTTGGTTTAACTTTTTCACTTAGCAGGCTCCCAGATAGAACGCAGATTTTTTAAAAGTTTCCGCTGTCTTTTGTTTTCATAGTCTTCACCAGGAAGGACTTCCTGCAACGTATCGTGTTTTCCTTTTCGGCACATAATATCGGTTTTATTGTTTTGTAAAACCGTCATATTATATGCCTCCAGAAAACACGATACGTTGATTGAAGACGTGTTTGTTATCTGCTGGTGCTAATGTAGACACAACGCTATGATGATTACAGAAGAAAAGATTAATTATTACCTTACCTTACATAATGTAATAAAATCGTGATAAGAAATCTCATTCACGTTTTGAAAGTAAATTAAATAAAAACCTGAAAATTCAGTATAATTAGTTCTCATTAATAGTATCAGTTTACAATAAACTTAAAACTAAAATTATTTTTCTGCTTGCTACTGTTGGAGCATACTTATATAATATGTAAAGTATTTCTTGATTTCCTAACCAAGAACCACCTATAGAGTAAGAATAATCTCTCGACATCTTTACTGTATGACAATAGTAATACGAGAGTTTATACATATGATTTCCAATTGCCCTTAGGAAGTATTTTATCAGTTACCTTTTGAGCGTATTATTATTAGATATTATTATTTTCTATTAGCTGGTTATCTAACCAACCCAGTGAAACCACTGATGATCTGTAGCTTCATACTGCTGAATGAATGACATTATCTTGTAAGAATAAACAGTATTTATATAGTTTGCTATGGCAGTACGAGAACCTCGCAAGCAGCAATTTCCTCCTGATCTGGGAGGAGGCGGAAGCAAATCGGATCTCCGAGGCAGATTTAAGGTGTTCACCAACTGTAGTCACACCATTCAAGGAGGCACTTGTCTCTCCATCCCTCTATCCGTACCTGGTTACCCCTATGTTGCTAGGTAAGATATCGTAACCAAGATGCAAAATCTATTTAATTCGTTAAGTTCCGACTTTCTCTACTAAAGAAAGAAAGGCACTGGCATATATTATCGTGTAGGTACTGAAAGCATCAATGCAGAATGGCAATCATGTAGACATAATAATTATGTTTATTTTAAATTCAGAATCGAATGATAGAATAGGGGAAAAAATTGTTGGCCAGTATCGGAATAACCAAAATGTTGCATTTAGCAACAACTTACAATACAAAACAGTAAAATTATTAAAGAATATCTTTAAGCAAGCAATTGCTGACTTTCGAGCTATTTTGTAAACAGATATATGAGGTACTTAGATTGGATAAAAGCGTTCGCAAAATTATACATATCCCTTATTAGTAAGGATTGTATGAAACATTGTATCATTATTGTCATTATGTTTATTACTATGTATTACCAGTTTGCGTCATTTGCTATAAATCTGTGATAAAGGGTATACGACATACGCTCTATATTTTATTGATCCACAAACAGATATTAAATAGGTCCAGGGGGCCGAATGTTATATCCATAGGGCTGGCTGCTAAAAAAAATTAGCAATGGCTACGGCTCAATGGCCGTTGGTAACGCCAACCATGCCCAATTTCCACCTATTAATAATAGAAGTGGCATCACGACATTTTGGAATTTATCTCCGAATGGTTGCACATGTCAAATCAAATAAGTGTTATAGTAAGTTGTTAGGTTACATCTTAATGTCTTTAAAATTATTTTTTCTGAGTACTTCAGATTTCCAACATAACTCTGGAGAGTTGATCAAGCAAGGGTTTACCCCAGTTAAGCGTGTCCTTGGTCGGCTGAGCGCATCTCTGAATTTCTCTGACGGATCTCTGCTGTCTCTCGCAACCGTCCAACCGTTCGCACTTTTGAATACGTCCGTAGTGATTTGGGGCCAGAAATTCCATTCTGTTGGATACCCCATTATTCTGTCCGCTATTAAGGTGCATCTCCTTGGGAGGTAATATGCCCATAGAACATAGTTGAATCAGTCAATGACATCTAGCAATCGTAATGACCAAACCAGTAACTCCAAATACTTTGTGCTCCCTCCTTTTTATAAAATTAGGGACCAATTTATTGAATTTTATAAAACTAAAACATTAGTCTTTTAGTATGTTTCAGATCCAAATGATGGCTACTAGGACTGTCGAAATATCCTTGTTAATTCTTTAAGATTTTGTTTCAAATCCAATCTTTATAATTATTATTGCTAGTGCCATCATTATAGTAAAAAAGGGCCATATCCCTGACACTAGAATTACATCTAGTTGTGCCCCCCCAACCGGCATAATTATATTGTTATAAAAGATTGTATGACAGTTTTAAACTATGTAATATGTGGCTCTGCGCCACATCACCGAACCTGTAGAGGTGTACACGGTGGACCGGTTGAGGGATGGGCTGGGATGGTAGAAATACGTTCCAAACGTACGTAAATAACATCTTATACTATGTCGACAACCTTCTCATTGGTATTTTGGAATTGACAAGATGTAGTATATTAACTAACAAATTGTGTAACTGGCGAAAACATCATGTAGGTATTGTAATGAACTGTTCAGTTTGTTCATCCCTTTTGTTGGTACTTTATGCTATTATTTGCTAACAAATCTCTGATTATAGTTAGACTTTCACTTCCGCCAATTGACTTCCCAGCCCATATGGTCCAAGAGCCTCACAGTTTCCGCAACTTGAGAACTTAACTTGGACGGGTCCCAATGGACCACTGGAATGTCGTCTGGGATAGACCGCGGAACCCGACATTCCTTCACATGCAAGGTCTCCGCGACCTCACATTTTCACATTAAAGGTCTCCGCGACCCGAATGTTTACTTGCAAGGTCTCCATGACCCAACAGTTTCACTTGCAAGGTCTCCGCGACCCAACGTTTTTACATTAAAGGTCTCCGCGACCCAAATGTTTACTTGCAAGTTCGTCGCGACATCGCGACTAAATTTGTTTTACATGCAAGATCTCGGTGACTCAACCTGTACCTTACGGGTGAGGAGCTATAGCCAAACCGTTTTGTAGAGATGTTATCTCAAGCGAATACTTGTAAACGTAAGGAAATCTTATATGCATTTGTCACAGGGATATGGAAATATGCCTTCAAAATATCTATTCAGGTTGAAAATTTGTTAGAAATGTTTCATTCTCGCGATCTTAGTCTTCGCAGGTCAAACTTGAAAGCATAGAAGTTACATCATACTACTTTCACAGAGTGTACATAATTACACAAACCAGCTTGTAATTATGACATGCTATTGTTATATTTCATGGATCACTGGAGGTATGTGGAGAATTCTATCACTACCTTTCCGGCAGGTATCATCAAAGAAGGTAAGGTCAATTGCAAAATTGCGGACATTATCAAGTAGGTGGCACCAAGTTGGTAGCCCACCAGCGATGCCTGTATCGTATCTTGAATTTCCTACTTGTTAAACCGAGAGGTAGGTAATTATGACAAGAAACTTTTTTTTTTCTTTACTTCTATGATTGTATATTTTTTTTTACAGTTTTCTTTTTTTTTTAAATACAGAAAAGACCCACGATTGATGCATAAATGGAATAAATGATGTCCGTGCCGATCAATCAAATTAAAGTTTCTTAGTGAGTAAGACACTTGGATATTTATTATTTGTGTCCTAATTTATATCATAATTTTTGAAACATAATTAGTGATATATTTGTACTGATTAATCAGCCATTTTATCATTAAATACCTAATTGTAACTTTCCTTCAAAATATTTGTAAGTAGGTATCTCGGAAACAAACTTAGTATATGGTTTCAGAATGATAAAAATACACCATCCCGATTTTCAATTTAAAAATGCTTTACAAGTAAATTTCCTCTGTTGAAGCAGTGCATTTCCAAGAGACAACACGATTTCATGTTTATCTTTTAATCGCAGAAAACCAGACAGTTGAAATATTTAATAAGTAGTCACTTATTTACTTTTTTATAACTAAGTAGGTATATACTCAAATCGGTAGAATCAAAAACCGACCTTCCAAAGTGTATTTTTAATACCCAAGTGAATCAAATATATTGATTTTGATATACTTGTAATTACAATATACCTACTAGTTGTATAAATGTGAAAACTTTGAGAAAGCTTGATAGTTTGATAAATTTTAAATTGTCAATCTATACACAAAATCACCATTAAGGCGTGATTTATTAATGTAAGAGATGTAAGAAATTTCAACTGGCCTTTCATTTTCTATGATTTTTACTGACATTTACTAGATGCCATTATTATAAATATTATTATCCAGGATCAGGTACTTACAATCAATGGTTGATGCATACATTTGTAATTTATAATAGGTACTAAGTATTCGAAAAGACACTGACCTGGTAAGGCATTGATACTACCTTTTATCCTGATTCGTGTTTTACTTAGCTCTTTTTTCATATTCCAATATAATAATCGAGTTGTCCTCTTCACGATTCCTTTTCGGCGTAGTCGAATTTTACTGCAGTCTTAGTTAATATTATTACAGACATTTAGTGCGGGATTAATATTAAAACTTTGTTAAATTTATTGAGCAACGTTATTTAAATGTAATAACGACTAAACATCAAAAAATTTAACGATTTTGATCTAAATATTTTAGTGTTCGACCGCTCTTGTCGGGAGTACACAACGCTATGAAAACAAAAGACAGCGGAAACTTTTAAAAAATCTGCGTTCTATCTGGGAGCCTGCTAAGTGAAAAAGTTAAACCAAAGGAGAACTCCTTCATGCAAGCACAGACTATCCAGCGGCCACAGATAAGTATACAACTGCTTCTTCAATCAACGTATCGTGTTTTCTGGAGGCATATAATGTGCTTTGACTTCAGTTGCCAGTCTAGCTTCTTCATGAAGTAGTTTTAAGGATTCCCCTGAACCTTTATCTTGAATAATTTGAGTCAACAAAGCTTTTAAAACTTGACTTCTTTCTATGGTTTTAATGGTATCAACCACTATTTTGACAAAGGCTTTTATAGCGTCAGGTTTCAAGCAGTCTTCGCACATTAAATGTAGAGTATGTGCAACGCACCTTAGTGGGAGAATGTGTGGATAAGTATTTTGCACCAAATCAAACGCTTTTTGAATATTATTTGCGTTATCTCCTATTAAGGTTGCAAACTTGTGTGCACCGTAATTATTAATTACCTTGAGAATTTCTTGACCGAGATAATGGCTGGTATGTCGATTTGATAACGTAGGTATTAAGACTTTTCACAAATATGGGCTCTGGTTTAGCAATAATAAAATTGAAAATGCCTTCCACTCTTTGATTAGGTACTCCAGCCGTCACATTGTAGATGCAGGTTAGGTGCAGGTTTTAATTCTTCTGTTATTTCAGATACCATGGTCTTATAAATTGCATCTAAGTGAGTTGTAGCAATTGTTTTTCTCGACGGCAACTTATAGAGAGGTTGCAATTCTTCAAAGAATTTAATCCACAGTGGGTGCTCTACCATAGCCATAGGAGCACCAGAAACAAATATAGCCTTAGACATTAATTGGTCTAGGTATTTTTTCTTTTCTTCAGGGATTTTATGGGATTGTGTAGATTGTGTAAATGATGTTGCAGCTATATCTGAGGGGTTTGATTGTAAACTTGGAATGCAAGGTGCTGAATCATCTTGAAGGTGGCGTTGAATTATCGTAGTTGAAGTCTTAATTTGATTTTTAACAATAGCCGGACACTTAAAACAGGATTGAAGATGTTTTTCCATTTTATTAACATTTGCCACCATATATAATTTTTCGCAATATCTGCACTTTGTCGATTTGTTATTTGTATTTATAAAATGTTTCCACACCTCTTCCTTCTTTTTGCGAGGCATAATCTTCTAAAAGATAAAAAAGAAATAATTATTTCGTATTTTTTACAGTGCAAAAAAGGACATTTAGAAAGATACAAAATACAAGAAATACTAGTCAGATGAACTATTCAATCAAATTAACTGTAAATAACTTTAAAAATCAAAACAGTAAACATTCAGTTAAAAATATATATATGCTTAGTTAAATAGTCAAAATAACTTACTTTTCGTTGTTCTTGTCTTCAAATTAAACACAATATACTGCACAATAAATATAAAGTTATAATTTGTCTAGTTATTTCAGATTCACTAAATTAACATAAATAAATAAAAACTGAAGCAGGTAAAACCACTAAATTAAAATTAATAAATAAAAACTGAAGCAAAGAAAACCACGAGTGTAACATAAATGATATCGAATAGACATGCGCACTCGCCAAATATTCGAACGAGAATGAGCAATATGAGCATAAAATGACGCATCAGAATTTGTAATTTGCTTTGGAGAAATGAGACAAAAGATAACTTAGGTACTGCACTTGCGCGTCGGGTTTTGCCCCTTATCGTATTTTTGGTGTACGTAAGAGTAAACTTAATATGGTTTCGTGGAAAAATAATTAGGTAACTACTCTAAAAGAAATATTATCGTGGTCCTATCTGATAATGGCTGTGGCCTTATAAGCTCACTTTGATACCATTATGATCTTAAAAAACAATAATAAACATTTTAAAATTACTTTTTTCTTTGAATATAAATACCCACGAATCGGGTATTTACCCTGGTAAATACCCGGTATTTACCCGAACTTGAATCTACCTGGGTATTTACCGGGTAGATGCCCATCTCTAAGCAAGAGCGTGGTAGCCAGCCAGCCGGAATCAAGCCTTATCACAAAGCCTAGAAGTAACTTCAAGATTAAGCTGGCTGTAGAGGCCAGTGACATCTAAAAATATGGACTGAGGGTCGTAAGGTCGTAACCTTGTCCGTTCAGCAAAGTGCACTAAGAGCAGTGGTTAACAACATAATAAGTAGGTACTGATAATCTATTTCTTCAAAGAGACATTGTATGTACCTACCTTTCTTACAAAGGTCAAATAAAATGATCTCTATGCTTATTGTTTTTCATGGAGAAGAAATTGTTGGTGCATATATTATATTGTTATTAACAAATACTTATTTTTTGTTACAGATATCAAATGTTCGGTTGGTTTGCTTGATCCTGAATCTTCAATCTTCGTGTCACTTCACGTATGTATGTATTGTTTATGACTCCAATAAAATCTTATCACTTACAATCCTAAGATAGGAGTTAGATACCTGGTTTACGTATAGGTACTGCTACTTTCCGCTGGCTGCTATCAGTTAGGTCCAGGCTTTGGATATATCTTAAAAAACATTTTGGAAAAGTTAGTATTTACTTAGTGCTATTAACTTTATCGTTTACTTCGTATTGTATTGTTATTAAATAAAACAAAATTTTATAGGTAAACAATTACCTAACTACTTGGTAAGGTCATTAGCAAATTCTAGGTAATAATTCAAAATAGAAATAAAATTCCAATAACCGCAAATATGTAGAATCAACATTAAAAACACGTACCTACTCGTGTAATCGCTTAGTATTAACGGAATTATAAGTCTGTGTGTGATTTTCATTATTATGTTATCATTTCTGTGTACCTACTGACTATTTTTACTGTATATTTACTAATGTGGTATCCTTTTCTATTTTTATTTTTCTAATACCGCCATCGCCGTTATATATAACGTTCTTTGACAGGCTGACTGGAGTGACTGGTAGAGAATGCTTTTAGCATTAACTTAATAATTTTATTTAAATAAATTATAAAAGGGCAAAATAATACGACTCGTGTTACAACTTCAGTTACTATAATTAAATTTATTGAATGATGAAAGTATTGACAACAACAAATCTTCCTTTGCTGTCGTCGTTCCATTTTCAAATAGGTACCGGCCAGGTCGCTGGCCAGTAACATTTTAATAGAAAACCTGAAAAGAAAGAAATCTGACTCCTCTCCTCTCCTCACTCCTCTCCTCACTCCTCTCCATTCCACTAAAACACTACTCTCCTCAAAAGCACCGCTCCTCTCAATAGCACCTCTCCACTCCACATCTGGCATCAATCAGTATGCCAAAACTGCCCTCGCTTCAGCACATCTCTTATCACCGCCTCCTGGCAGACCTTGCTCCTCGCAGTTGTTATAGCACATGCATAAAAATCCTCCGTTACAAAATAAAGTAAGTCCGCAAATCAAAAGAAGGTACTTACTCGTCGATACGATATATTTTTAAAGGTGGTGCATTGCCCACAACATTTAAGTTTGGACGGAAGACATTGACCGTCCTTATCAGAATGGTGGCGGAAGTGACACCGCAGTGGGTCATCTGGCTAAGTGTGTCTGGTGGTGGCACCGCGCCACGGCTCGCATGCGGATCGGCCATGTCGGGATCTGTTGCACCGAATACCATGCTGGCTAGCGGAACATATAACTGGACCTAGGGTTGTCAGACTTTTCATTATTATTATATGATATCAATACAAAGCAAAATTTAATACATACTCGTACATAGGTATATATACAATACATCAATGGCATTAAATACTAGGTTTTATATAATTTAGGTTAGCATGCTTCTTTAGTTTATGGGTATAAAAAATCATGTGGGTACCAGAATTAACGCTTACTAATATGTTCCTCAACTTCTTAGGTAGGTAGGTAGATAGGTACTAATTAATTAGTTAGTAATCCAACGAACAAAGCGGGTAATCCATACTAATATTATAAATGCGAAAGTCTGTCTGTCTGTCTGTCTGTCTGTCTGTCTGTCTGTCTGTCTGTGACGTTTTCACGGCTAAACCACCGGTGCGATTTGGATGAAATTCGGAATGAAAATAGTTGAAGACCCAGAGTCACATATAGGCTACTTTTTTTTTCAAAAATCAACCCCTAAAGACTTGAAATAGGGGATGAAAGTTTGTATGAAAAATCTAAACCGCCTGACCGATTTCGATGAATTTTCCCAGGAAGATAGTTGATGATGTACCTTCTTCCCCACTTCCCCGGTTCGCGATATAAACGAATTCCACGCGGGCGAAGCCGCGGGCAAAAGCTAGTGTTGTAATAAAATAGACATGTTACAAAAAATATGTAGGTATGTACACGCGTAGATATAGGTATACCTAATAGTGATGTAACGAATGTCAATTTTTGAACATTCGCGAATGCGAATGCGAATGCGAATATCTGATTTCGATATTCGCGAATGCGAATGCGAATGCGAATATTCAGTTTTTTTTTATTTGAACTTATTATTTCTATGCGTGATCCATTTGCATCTTTCTCCGAAAACTAATTAATTGATTAGAACTCAACTGACTAAAGTTTCACCCCGCTAGAGGGCTGTTCAAGTATGGTACGTAAGCAATTCTTTTTTATAATTTTTAACTTTATAAAAAATCACACTAGAAAGGAAAGTAGATTGGCGGTAGAAATCTCAAAATAGCGTTTACTCGCTTAGAATTCATTATTTTTGATGCCCGACTGTTGATCATAAATCTATTTGCAATTTGAGAAACGCCGGAATAGCGTTTGGTTCGAACATAGAAAAGCGGGCAAAGCCTATGCATAATTAATTAAAAGTAGACAAAATTATGCAGAAAATGCGAAGAGTTGTAAAAAATATTGGCTTACCAACGTAATCACCAACCAGACCCGCCCACCCCTCATTTAATAATTACTTAAAATTTTGCCATTAAATTTTTTTAGGACTTGTAGTTTTTCTGGAAATTGCGATAAACCGTTTTTACCCTTAAACCCCCCTCAAACTCTTCCCGACCTCAGATATTCCGTAAATTATTTTTCCTTTCATTTTTGTCATGTTTTCTTCCTTTCCCAATAGAATCCAGTTACTATTTTTTTACTTTTGACCAATTTTAACGGCGTCGGCACTGGTCTAATAATCGGTTCTGCATGTAGAAAACAACTTCTAAACCCTTAGTTATGGCGTTGATGTAATGTTTATTATTAAGGTGATATCCTGTATTATGACAAGACAACAAAAAAGTACTTTGACGGGTTAGTTTTCATGACAAAGGAACTAAACTAAAATATCAATGAAAAAATATTGAATTTTGTTTTTTAAATCCTTTTTTGTTCTTCTACGAAAAAGATATTAAATAAAATATAATATATTTAATATATCATCAGTTGATTACCTACACTGTTAGCTTTCAAATGAGACATCTTTCGGCCTCCATAGAGGAGGGGACAAGAGAGAATTTGGATAGTGATTTGTCGATATAAATTTCATCCCCCTTAAATCTCCGACACTGGTGACCAGACACATTGTATACTACTTACTTTTACGTAGACATTTTTGTTGTCATTTCACAATATAGTGGCCGAGAACGTGACAAAACTTCTTTGGTGCATTTAAGCAGGTTTGTCGTGCACTTAGTCCAGTATTAATAAAGGATTTTTTTTATATGAATAAATATGTCTACATTGTCATAAAGAAATAATTTGTAAACAAAACAATACCATAAAAAACTATTATGAATCGAAAAACATCAAAAATGTTAACTGCTTCTTAAGCGTCCAAGTGAGGGTAGTTGAAATAATATTGACGTATACCTCGAAAACTAGACGTGATGATACCACATAATGTTTGGTATCATAATATTATGTTTGGTACTTTTTATCAATGACTTGTTACATACCTATTCATTGCATCCAACAGTTAAGCGGGTACCAAAATCGTGTAACGCAGTGTTATTTTTAATTTCTTCTGGTGTAGTTCAATATTCGCAAAACATTCGCATAAATTTTGCGAATGCGAATGCGAATGCGAATGCGAATATGGAAAAATGATGCGAATATTCGCGAATGCGAATGCGAATGCGAATATTCGTTACATCACTAATACCTAACCTATACGTAGTAATAATAAAAAAAGATGTGGTGTCGTGGGACACCAGGTAGGAACGAAGTTCCTTCGGCTAATGTAGAATCGACACAATTAGCAAAAAAAACCGTGCTCAATTTTATGTAGGGTTTCTTGATTTTTCTCTTAAATTTTGCTGATTAGTTTTTATTTAAGTACAGGAAAGTATTTAGGAAATTCAGTATTTTAGGAAATAATAAATTACGTAAAATAATAATGTTAGAGCACAGTAACAAATGCCCCTTAACTGTCTTAAGGAAATAAAATAATATTCGCAGTCCAAAATACACAGCAATAAATGCCCCGGTACCCGCTTACGCTTGGCGTCGAGTGAAAAAGGTCCTATGTGATGCGGATTTCGAACACGCTTACGCGTCTTGATCAAACGTTTGCAATGTTTAATAATTTGCAGTAATGCGGGTAATTTCTTATTACACAGCACTTAGTACTTCGGTTTTTAGGTCTAGAATCAACGTTTCACGCAAAAGCTAATTACACTTCCTTATTGCTGTGGCGCCTGCGCACAATATAACGCTTTTATTCCACGCATATTTTCTTACGGTTTTACTATCACATTTTTTTCAGTTCGGTCGCGCAGCAAAATCCCTATCTCCTCCAAGCCTGCCGTAAGGAACTTCGTTCCAATAATATTTCTATTTAAAAGATCACAATTATTTTATTGTCAACAAACGATCTTAAAATAAATTATCACATATTAAAAGATACCATGTTCATATTATACAGATGCAACAGTAAACTGACAACCCTGGTTGCAGGAAGATTGCACGTTCTATTAACGATCTCTATAAATGAACGGTTCGCTATCAGTATAAAAATCACTCCAACGACTGTATCAGATCGGTTTCTACTTTGTAAAAGACTTTTCTGAATTGTTACGAATGCATCCAATTTACGGAAAATTTCAAAGGGCAGCCACTGATCTCATTTCACACGCTAAAGACATCTCAAATTTACTAAAAAAATCTCCAAGGTCAGCTACTAATCTCATTTTACAAGCTAGAGACGTCTCTGACTCAGAACTAATGCAAAGTACAATTGACCCTATTTTTTCCATAAAATGTGTTTGTTTACCCCAGAATACGCCGGATAAAAATAAAAGTTACTGCTGTGGACAATCTTCGAAAAGTTTAGTACCTATTTTGGCCGCATTTTTACAAACATACGTAACGTACAAGCCGTACGTGCCTACACATTTTTTTTGTTTTAATAAAAAACATATTATTTATAATTTAGCAATGTATTCATACAATTTTTTCTATTTATGTAACATTCACGACATACGAACATACATACATACATAGAACAAGTGTAGGTATAAAGATGTAAACGTTACTATTGTTGTATCAAAATTGAATTGCTATCCATGATTGGATTAAAACATGATTTCATAATCCGATGGATAGTAAACATGGCTTAAGGGCAAGTAGAGAAAGCAGAGGACCGTCTACCGTGAGTACTTTCTCCACTCCATTGACCCCCGACACGGACGTCGGTCTGTAACGAGATCCACTGTACGGGTATTACTAGAAACCACTAATTCCCTGGTATCTACTACCTACTGTACTCACAAATAATAATTATAGTGGGCTGCTCTTTGTTTATATTTTGAAGTGATTTGGATACGTAGTCTAAGGCACTTCTCACACAACGCTATTTGTAAGCGACTAGGATTTTGTCAAAGTAAAGAAGCGACGCGTCTCCGATGCGTCTCTTGTCAGTGAACAGTGTACAGCGAATTTTGGATTGCGTTGCAGTCGCGTAGCTAATAAATAGCGTTGTGTGAGGAGGGCCTAAAAGTGAATATGAGGACCCTCCAAAAACCGATGTTCTATCCCCCTTATTAAGCGCCATGGTATCACTTAAGCATTTAAGGTAGCGGTGATAACCTAGTGGTTATGAATTTGGCCTCCTATTCGGAGGGCCCAGGCTCGAATCCCAGGGCACGTACCGCTGACTTTTCGGAGTTATGTGCGTTTTAAATATTTAAATGTCACTTGCTACAAACGGTGAAGGAAAACATCGTGAGGTAAACTGCATGCCGGAGAGTTCGCAAAACTCAAAGGTGTGTGAAGTCCGCCAATCCGCACTTGGGCAACGTGGTGGATTATGGTCTTAACCTTCTCATTCTGAGAAGAGACCCGTGCTCAATAGTGGACCATGATGGGTTGAGATGATGATGATGATGATCATTTAAGCCAGACGAGTTTTGTTGAATAAGGAGTAGTGGGTATATAAAGGACGTCATCTGTATTACGACTTTTAACTCGTTTTTTTATTTTTCTGATAATTTATATGTACTTATTCCGCTTATTCGTAGGTTTTATATTTGATGCATTAGTACCGCTGATTAGTGCAAATAGAAAAATAATCATCTTTCAAACGCTACAAACGCTACTTACAATGTACAAAAAGAATTTTGACATTAACAACCTTGCAGCATTCTAATAAAATCAAGTTATGACATCTGTAATGTGGGATGCATATGCATAGTAGAGTATCACCCGCATATTCGGGCAACATAGTGCGTGTATTGTATAATCTGGCCGGGCTAGAATGCGTTCCTGACACATGTCAATTCGTCATGACTAGTGGTACAATAAATAACATTATGCGTTGTAACAAATAACAATAACAACATGCATTCATTATGCATAATATTTATTCAATTTATATGTTGTTATTTTTTATAGGCATTATATTTCAATATATTTAATAAATATTCGTTATGTAAATACAATTTTAATGAATCAATTAATTGAATTAAATCATAATTTCCGAATGTAATCAAGAGAAAAAAATAAAAATGTTTTATTTATTTATTTTATTTTCATTTGATTCATCTGAGTGATATTATAACACAAATTTTCCTAAGCCATGTTTGGGCGTACCTTTATTATAATAATATTATTAACTTGATTGAATACTTAGTACATTATATAATATATTATAAAATTATAACGTTTTATTTTATATTTTACCGACATTGTACTAAGATTACAAAAATATTCGATTACAATTGCCTTGTTATTATGTCACATCACTACAAAAATAAAAAGTTGATAATAATATGACATGGATATAACCTTGAACGAGCGCCGTTTGACGTGGTTTTCTTTTAAAAGGTATTGTTTTTATATTTGTTATTTAAGTAATTGTAATAATTTTAGCCCAAGATTAATACAATTATTATAAGTTGGCATAATTATTCGATTTAATGTTTGATTTTAATGTTATCACAATAATAATAATAAGGCAATTAAAAGATATTAAAAAATTGTCAATTAATTGTACGCCAGTTCAAAGTTACATCGCCCAGTCGAATGACAGACTTCAGGGACGCATTCTTAGCCCGGCCAGACTATAGTGTACAGTCCGCCCAACTTATCTCTGAAATGGCAAAAATTGGAACTAACGAAAAGTCATTCATAAGTACGTTGCGTTCATTCATCTGTCAGTTACTAGTGTGCAATGATTGGTCAAATGAATGTCAAATGCGTCCGACAGCGCCTCTTTCGTTTCAGTCTTAAGTTGGGTTTACTATAATTTTTGATCGTAGTCAGTAGGTACGTCTACGTTAAAACAATGAATGGATTAGGTTCACCAGAGGTCACATAGTACGTACCTACTGGACACGCACAAATATGTTAAGTTGGTCGAATAAAAACAAAAGTTGCTGTTCAAGTTTTTCAAGACAAACAGGTTGAAAGACTGAGACCTCGGAACATTCGGGACCCACTTGCGATTTATATGACCTCGAATATTTGAAATGAAAGTTTTAGAAAGATAAACATCTTAATTTTGTAACTTAAGACGTAAAATAATATATTATGCAAAGGCTTTTATGTTTTTAAACAAAGAAACTCTTCTATTTCCATCCACATTACTCAATGTAAAATTTATATTTTATATTTTTTATTTGATAGAATGGATATTTATGGTTTTACACAACCTCACAATTCAGTAAACGGCAAGTAACAGGCACAACTGAAAAATAATAACTATGGCGCAATTACCTACCATCATTACCTACCGTACTGCACCGCATTACAACGGCACCCACAACCGCGACAATCTTAGAATTTACGCCGGCATAGTGTTTTAAGCCACAAAGCAATAACTAGATTATTTTGTTGCGTTTTAGTAAATCAAAGTACAATCTTATGAATCTTAAACATAAATCAAAAACCTTGTAAAGAAATCCCTTAGTAACAATCATTTATAATAAGCGAATCAACCTTCTCTAACGAACCTATAAGTTATTAAGCGAAACTAATATTACCAGGGTAATAAGTTTTTGCTCTCATGCTCAGCTAGGCGACAAAGAGAAGTGTTATTAACATTCGAGGAGCAATTATTGAACCAAATATTTATATTTTTTTTCACAGAAAACAAAAGCATTTGATAGACATCAAATAAGTCTGGAGGTCAATCAAGACGCCCATGTAATGTACTTAATGTTAATACAAGAGTTAAAACTTAAAACATTATGATATACGTGGGTATAGATCATAGAAATATATGTATAAATAGAACCCAGAAAACCATTCAGTACATCATTCAGAAAAAAGACAAAGATGTCGCGAAACAACATATCTATTTCATATATAAATTGGATAAAATCCCAAATATTCCCAAAGATAAGTTTTTGTTGGATCTGGATTTCACTCGAGCGAAAGTTTTAGTTATGATATAAAATTAGCAATATAGTTTTTAACATGAAATTCTCAGACTAGGTATATGATTTATGCTATATTAAACTCGTCGCAGACAGTGGAGTTGAGTGTAACAAGTTACAACAAGGGCATTGAGGAGACATCTCGTCTCGCCCCTCGCCGCGGCGCGTCGCTACCGTCTACTAACCGCTTTTTACTGGAAAAGTCTATTTGTATTTAATTTTCTGCTGTTACCTACGTCTTTATTACAGAAGTTAATTTAAAGTGTCAATAGACCTCAAATCTGTTTATTACAAGCTTTTATTTATCTTCCAATGTTTATATGTACGACCGTGTCTGAACGCTAATGGTCCTAATTTTACGTCATCGTACTGAGCTAGTAGGACCACGAGGAAACAGCCGCTGAATTACAATATTGAAATTCCAACTGGTTCAAAATTGGGCAAATGATTGCGGATTACTTCCCTCTTGGCCGCCAACGTGCTTGTAACCCCCGTGGTGTTGCCAATTTCCTTGGGCTTCGGTGATCACTTACCATCAGGCGACAAAAAAAATTACAAGAACTCTCTTAAATCTTTCTTGAAACTCTTAAAAGGCGCTAATATGGACATTTCCAATATTCGATTTATACTCATACCTAATTAAATTCTGCCCACCTGCGATTATAATTCTGTACCGTGAGTGAAAAGTAGTATAACTCGACTTATACGATTTTTTACTTTTTTACGTAATAAAATTACAAAAAGAAATACCTACCGTTCTGTATATTCAGATTAGTCCTACGCCAAATAGAAACGGAGTTATTTTTTGTGGATAGTTGTGAACAGAAGCTAACTTTGTATGGACGTCTTAAATCCACTTATTACGGAAACATATTTTTTCGATTTGATATACGGACCGCTGCCAATATGTTACTATGAATCGAAGATGTTTTGTAATGAATCATAAGTCATTTTGGTTACATTATACAATGCACCGTAAATAATATAGTTAACAACATTTTTATTATGTACGCAACTTATAAAACTTTTTAGCTTTATAAAGTTATAAACATGGGAAATTTAGTGTTTCCTACTACCGACGAAACGGCGAGTAAGTAATTCTCAGATATTTTTGCGCTCAAGAAACTTACAAAAGATATGACAGTGTCATGAACAAAAGAGATGCATATGCATATATGCATACCTATACTACTTTTCACTGACGGCATAGAATTATTTTTGTACGGTCTTGAAATTTTGCATTTAACTATATTCTCAATTTAAAAATTAGTAAATACTATTAGAGTGTATTTTAAGTTTTTCGAACCAATTAAGTAATATTATTTCTACTGTTATTTTATGAGAAAATCGATGCAGTTTTATCTGATATATTAATCGAACTGCATAAAAAGAAACAATATTTTAGCTCGATTCAATCTCTATTACTATGAACAAGTTGCAAAGGGTTTCTTCACTTAAAAATACAGTAATTACTATTATGTCTGCTCCCACGACGGCCACGCCATTCAAATGCAACTTTGACCTTTGGGCAAAAAATAATAGCTTCTAAAATACAACTTATTAGTAGGTACAACTTGTATTACTACATTATAAGGTGTGGTAATACACACTTGTATAATAACAGTGACATTAAGGAGGTAATAAGTATATTCGAAACTCATGGGAATGTGTTTGAATTACTCAATAATGAGCGAAAGGGCAAGAGGTCGATGACAAACTAGAACCGCATCGACTAGACTTACTGAATAAGAAATCAAGATGTGTATAACTGCAATTGTGTATAATCTACGCAGTATTTACTTGATAATCATTATACTTATTCGTGTTTATTTATAGTGGGTACCTACCTATAGTCAGTAGCGTCCCAGTCGAGAAAACTAAATGGGACATACGTGAACAAAATCCTATTATAAAAATTACAAGTTACTCTGCCAAATTGAACTTCTACTTAGTAATCTAAACCAATGTCATCTTCGTAGAAGGAGCGAGGGAGGGTGTAAAACGGCCCCCGGTGACACCCAAGCTGACTAACCTAACCCACTGCCTATAGCAGATAAAGACGTCCTCGCTTCGCTGTGGCACCGGGTTGCCAGAGCAACGAGTGTAGGAGTTAAGCCTAATTGTAACCTAGGTCGTCGTTTTTATATCAATTATATGATCGCCAATGACTATAAAATAATAAAAAAAAGAAAATATCTTGGGAAACAACTATAAACAGAAACCAATAAAAATAGGGTTGAATTCAGAAGAGCATTAGCTTAACAGGCTTGTATAAAACCTTACAACGGTGTAAATGGGCAATATCAGGGGAATTTAATTAAAATTGCAATTTGCAAATTATTTATTTTACCGTATATTTCAACAAGCTTGAATTTATGATCGTCTAAAATAATAATGAGGGTACGCTGACATAATTACTAATTTTTCCGTTTCGATGGATAATCCTATTTATTGGCTATTAGTATCGGGCCCAATGTTATAAAAGCTACTAAATTAATCTCAGATCGACGTAAAGATCTATCTACTAAATTATTCTATTGAATTGAGGAAGACTCAGTGTTGATTGGAAACTATTACAAAGAAACAGTGTATTTAACTGACCTTTTCCATATTTCTCAAGAGGAATTATTTTTCTCAGATTATTATTGCAATTCTCTTTATGTTAATAACCGATAAACGAGCAGCCGAGTCATCTGACTGTCATGGCCGGTCACCAGCGGTTTAATAGACACCAGCAACACCAACGCTATCACCGATAGACCGATTGCAGTCCAAGAAAAAGAAATTTAATAGTCCACCACACACATTCAAGCATACACTTTCTGCTTTCTTAATTGTTTTTTTTTTCAATTCCAGGTTAAACTCTCTGCCCATGATGCTGCGTTCAAATGAGAGTGTCAGATAGACGCTCGCCGCAGCAGCATGGGTGCAAACATGGGCAAGAACTCGAGCCTGCTCGACGCGCTGCCTTCCACCCAAGGCACGCTCCACGTCGTGATGCTCGGCCTCGACTCCGCCGGGAAGACCACAGCGTTGTACCGGCTCAAGTTCGACCAATACCTCAACACCGTCCCTACTATCGGCTTTAACTGCGAGAAAGTCAAGGGCACCATCGGGAAATCCAAGGGCGTAAACTTTCTCGTGTGGGATGTCGGTGGACAGGAAAAGCTCCGGCCACTGTGGAAATCCTACACGCGATGTACCGACGGTATCATTTTTGTATTAGACTCGGTCGACGTTGAAAGAATGGAAGAAGCAAAAATGGAACTGATCCGCACAGCTAAATCGCCTGACAATACAGGGGTACCGATACTTGTACTTGCAAATAAGCAGGACCTACCTGGGGCTAAGGAACCCCGAGAACTGGAGAAACTCTTAGGATTGCACGAATTAGTGTCTTCTCCGCATGGTTCTCGAGACGCACACGCGTGGCACGTGCAACCGGCATGCGCCATCACTGGTGAAGGGCTTCACGAGGGCCTTGAAGCTCTCTATGAAATGATACTCAAGAGGAGAAAATTGGCGAAGCTACAAAAAAAACGAGTCAGATAAACGAATAGTGCATCAAAATCTGTACTGCTAAGTTTGTCATGTTTGTGTGTGTAACGTACAAGACAGCTGGTTAGGAAGTTAGTAACTCACGGTCGGATGTTTTAATGTCCGCGATGGAAACACCAAATATTGTTTTAACTGTAGATGTCTAACGTCTTATGAAGTATTCCATCATTATATTGCTCAAATTATACTGAACATTTGAAGGAAATGAAATGATATTTTGATATAATTGATTTAACAACTAGTCATTTTCTTTTGAAAATAGCTAGGTAGGTCGAAACAACAGCTAAAACACAAGGTTTAGTCAAATATTGTATTTGTAATTTAAACACCAAGCTAAATAGCCTCATGATAAGTCGATTTATTTCGATAAACAAATTACAGATGACAACTACATACAAAACGATACTACGATTACAATAATACGAGTATGTGGCTCACACGATTGTGGGACCATTAGTGTAACACTATATTAAAACAGATAAAAATACAATTTTTTTACTATGATCCTGACGAGTGACTTAGAAACTTTAAAGTAGAATAATGGCTTGTTAATGTTTATTAGAATTGCACCTTCCGCCATGAATTTTGTATGTGTGCGCTTTGAAATATGATTTACTGAATTGTTAAAAGTGTTTGAAGAAGAATTTATTTCTGGTCACTTATCTTTCATAAATTAGAAGATTTTATGTCAGAGGCTTTACTATACTTTAGTTTGCTTTGTGTTTGTAAATAAAGTGTAAATAAACGTGTAGATGTTATCTAAAAATGTTAACAGCAACTTTTCTTTTTCATGTTATACAAAAGTCAGTGTTAGTGTAAGATCATCTCAATATCGGTAATAATATAAAAATAAAAAAATTAAATCACTCAAAGCAATAAATTATGTCTACGTTATCTTCTGCATCACGAAAACAGAAATTTAGAAATGAATTGTTTATAAATAGTGTATTGGTAGATATTATTATTTATTAATTTATAGTGGAATAATGTAAGGTATGTAAACCCCTATTAATAAAGCTTTTACCAGAGTTTATGTTACTCATCTTGTAAATATGTAAATTCCAAGTAGATATTCGTCAATACCAAGATACCAAACATTTATATGAGTAGGTAATATACATTTTGTTACAAATATATTTGTTTTATTATGTATATACATCACGCATATGATAATATTATATTGGGTTTTACGATGAAACAAGACTTTTCTGTTATACGCTCCCAATGTTTGTGTAATCTCAAGTATCTTCAGGATTCTTATCTTTATCAAAATTAATACTTTGTAGATATAATGCAGGATCCTCATCTTTAGACCAATCTGTAAATAGTGTCAGATATTCTATCTCTGCATCACTTAAACTTTGGTAACTCTTTTTGCTTACCTTGCGCTTCGATGCATCACACTTAATATTTTTCTTTGGCCGGTACTTAGTTTCAACATTTACTAATTGGTTCTCTTCAGAAAGAAGGTTATGCGCTCTAAGTAACTCTCTTTCAAGCCGATTGAATAAACGCAGTTCTTTAGCGGCCTTTTTGGCTAGTTCCATTTTCTGGTTATTTTGTTCCATACATCTACTCATTGCTCTTCGAACTGTACCACTCTTCACTGAGTCCAGCCGCTTAGAGTAATCCAAGTACATCGATTCAATTGCTCTAGCTATTGTAATCATCTCCATATTCATCGGTTTTTCCTGAAATACTTTACTAAAACAAAACTGGAGATGAAATTGAAACTTTAAAACATTTATAGTGCCAACAGCTTCGTAAAAAAATCCGAATAATATTTTTAAGAATTGTTTTTTTAATTGAACACATCGTTCTTCACATGATGATAGAATATTTTTGAACTTTTGTATAGTAGCTGTAACAACAGCACTGTCATGGTGATTTTTTTGTTTTAACGTTCTTGCTGCGTCTTGTAAGTATTTAATATGAGGAGTGAGTTGAGCCTCTCGACTAAAATGATACAGTAGCTGTTTTTCCATCCCTTCGAAAACATTAAACAAATCGCTTGGATGTTTAAAATATAAAACTGGTTTAATTGGATTGATATAGCATTCATTGCGCATCTTTTCAAACAAAGCAGTGAAGGTATCCTCATCGTGTGAATCGCCAAAATCGAATCCCTTTGCTTCTATTTCAACAGACCGTGCAAATTCTCTATTGCTGGCACGCCACATAGAGGGGGATAGGTAATATAAAAATCTACCATATTTTTGCTGTAATCCGTATTTATATTCCAATCCTAGTAACCGTGACATTATAATAAAACTCTCGTCAGCCAAACCGTGTAGTTCAGCCATTTTCGCCTCTAACCGATAACTTAATTTCTCCTCTTCCTCCAAAATTCTCATTGATTTTTTATAATCTTCCATTATAAATTTATCGAAAGTTTTTGCTTCTTCAGAAACCTTTAGTAACGTTTTATCATAGATATTTTTTTCTATTCTGAAGTTCATTTCAATATTCAAAACACTATCCTTCTTGTAAGAAATTTCTTGAACAACTCTAAAAAGCTTATCAAATAAACTGGTATATGATTTAAAACGTGGAATAGAATGGAACAATGGTCTCCCATTAACAATTTTGAAAAATTCATTATCAAACTCGGTTACTGTACGTACATCATCCAAAGCTTGCTCCGATTTCTTTAATTTCATTCTTAGTTCTTTGTTACAAATCTTATATCTTTCATAGACTCTAATATTAGACTCTTTTAGGAATTTTTCCTTGCATTCTTGTTTCACATAGGTCTTATAAGGTAAAAGTAATTCCGATCGATTCGTGAAATCGAACGGCAAAGAGTAATTTTGCGATATCGAAAGTTTTTTAGAACAGCTTGAATTAGATTTCTTTTTAGACATACTGTTTTGATTTGTTATATTAAGATTATTAAACTATTTTTATGTAAAATAAATAGCTAACAAGAAATAAATAGATAGCAGTAAACTAATTTTGGTATTTTGTCAGTTTCAAAATCTTCAATTGACAAAATATCATTATGGTTTTAAATTATAGTCAGAAATAAAACTCGACCAACTAGAAAGCAAAGTAAGTTTTAATGGACAAATAGAATCACAAAATTAAATATCGAAATCAGAACACATGAATTTTACGATTTAAACGATAACGGTAACTATATAAACTTTTAAAGCATTACAGACTTACGTGGCACCCACTCAAAAGCGGGTTTAACAAAATCATAATATTCTTTTAAAAACGGTGCCGGGTTTGTCCCCTCACACCAATCAGTAAACATTAACAATCCATCTCTTTCTTCCGGACTAATTTTATACTTTTTCGGTTTTGGGCGATCACCATCATGCATTTGAGATTTTCGTCTCTCAGCCTTCGCTAATGCAATCCTACTCTTTTTATCCAAAAACTTTTTAAAAACTGGTCTGGTGTATTTAGCAGGCGGTAAGAAGGCTTTGTTCATAGCATTTGTCATCTCGCGGAACGCTCTAAGCTCACGCTGAGCTTTATATGCATCTGTCATAGTCTTCAAATCTTGTGCAAAGAAATCACTTTTAGCCTGGTTGACAATTTTAAAGTCTAGTGAGTCTAAACGTAAATTATAATCTTCGTACATAACTTCTAAAATCTTCATTGGGTCTTGCAAAGTTTGGTGTCCCTCTTCACATTTTCCAAAGACTTGTTCATAAACATATTCAATACAAATTTTTAGCTTAAGTGTACTAGGGCTAGCTATACTGTCATAAAAGGACGTATTTAAAATTCTAAAGAATTTGTTTTGGAGATGACTTTCATTATAATTTTCTCTCGAAATTTCATTATTAATATGGTCAATGTAGTATTGGAAATAATCAAATTCCTGTGTTGTAGCGAGTTTAAGCTGTTTAATTCTTTCTTGTAAAATTCTATATGGGCCATCGGTTTTAGAAAGCTGAATTAAATACTCTCTACTTTGTAACTCCATTGTACGAAACAGATACATAATCTGTTGAGGTCGCTTAAAATACAAGTCGGCCGGCAAAGGATTTGCTAATTCAATTCTGGCCACTTCAATCATTTTGTCTATATCCATTGTCTCTACCAAATCATTATCAGTCATAAACTCACCTTCCTCAAACTGAATCGATTGTACTTTGTTTCTTAAATTTTCATCAAATTGCTGTCTCCATTGCAAAGGCGCAACAAATATTAGAAAGCTTCTGTAAATTTTAAGTATACTTCGAATGGCATCCAATTTAAACAATATATTATTCGAAATAGTCAACTTAGATACATATCCAAGGAATTCTGAATCTTTAGCTACTAATTCTGCGTAAACTTTTTCAGCTTTTGAAACCTTGATACATGATTTCTTGTAATCCTCTGTCAGAAACTTTTGAAAGTTTTTTATATGCTGTTTAAAATTCCTCAAAATATTATCATGCTCTTTTACTTCTTCAGCCATACTTTGGTCTATTTTCATAATAAGATCACGTCGATAACCTATTTGTTGGCGATTCATAGCATAGCTTCTGATGTTGTTAACGTATACTTTGATATCATCAAAACATCTTAACGGCCGTCCTTCGATCACAGTGTAAAATTCAGGGTGAATTTCAACTACTGCTCTTACATCATCAGGCGGTTCTTCTAAAAACAGTCGTTCCGAAATGTCCCTGGTTGCCGCAATCCTCAAATTATCCTTCAAGTGCAATGGCTGAGCTAACCTGTTCCTGCTGATTAATTTTTCTTTCCTGTCGCTATACTTTATGTAAGATAGTAATTTTTCAGACTTTGGTAAATGAAACGGTGAGGAAAGTTTTTTCTTATCCTTGTCTCCTTTCACTGCATGTTTACGATTAGCAAAATAATGTTGTGTATTCGGTACATAACGTCGCCGAAATATGATATCCAATGTTTTCAATGGAACCATAGGTTTACGCTCTTCTTTAAAGCAAGACATTTTAACAAATTATGCAAGTACAAAATAAAACCTTCCAAATTAAGTATTAATGGCACAGAAGAATGCATGTATCGAAAATACTTCTATTCTATGAAAATTCTGCGACGAATGTCAAAGTCGCAACAATGACAAATAATCTACTCGACTCGCGTGTAGTTACATTATTACCAACCAGAAACATGATTTTACAATAAAATAAATATCCTAACAATTTTTAGTCCCCGATTCCGATTATATAATTGAAGTTATACCAAAATACCGTCAAGGATATTAGCTTCTACATAGGTATAAGTAGCATTAAATATGACATATTTTATTAATTGGTATAATAGAAAGACAAACCAATACTAAAATATTTAGAACTTTGTTTAATTCTTTTCACTTCTTGGTTCATACGACGCTTTTAACCTTCTGCTTAATTTACCTACATCCTTTAATAACTTGCTAGCGATTTCCGCCTGTTTTACTTCCCGAGCTCCTTGTTCATACGTCTCTTTTTCAATAGCTTTGATTTCATTCAAATCGAACGCCGACAAATCTAACATTAGGTTGTTATACTCTTTCTCAAGCGTTGAAATCATGTGTAATGAACTTAAGCCTGTGTCATTTGGTGCAATCAATTTTTCGTACGCAAATTCCACATAATTAAAAATTTTTAGCGCAGTCTTGGACGACACTAAATGTTGAATGTTTTTCTCTAAGATTTTGAAAAATACTTGCTTAACTTCCATTTCTCGATTTTCGTTCCATCGAATGACTTCTCGTATTTGGTTTATCTGTGAACATAATATTTATTTTTACATGAATTTACATTCTAGAAATCAGAGCCCATTTCCATTTATAACCATCCCTAACTAAAACTAAAATTTTATTTCACGTATAGCAATATTTGGCAGTTATTATTTATTGTTATATTATAATGTTTAAAAATATTTTGTGAGTGCCTCAGTAATCAGTTTGTAGTAGTAAGTATGTATCAAATACAAAGTATCTAAGAGATATTGTAGTAAATTGAAGTTAATTTAATATAATCAAAAATATCAATAAAATTTAAGTTACCCAGTAAATACATAATAAACAACAGCAACATAGTTAGTTACCTTTTCCTGAATGAAATCCAATTCATGACTTAATCCTAATTTTAGTTGATGGAGAGACTTCAAAAATTTATTCTTATCCGAATTAAGCTCCTCAGTAACTAGTAAATAATTCAAATTCTGTTTTTCCAATAAACTGAAAGTGTTAAGCAACTGCTCTGGAGTTTGAAAATATAAACAGGGTGGTGGTAATTCCTCAAGTCTGTTTCGTATCAAATCTTTGTCTATTTCATGATATATATCATTATCCATGGTGAATATTTCTACATATTCTGTAACAACGTTTATATTTTGACTCTCTTGCCATAAAATTGGGGCTGCTCTATGAAGAAATGTTTGAAAAGAGAGCATTATTTGTAACGTCTCATCAATGTATTGTAATTTAGATTTTAATGTTGCAAGTTCATAATTAGCTTTCTTATGTTCTTCAGTTTGGTTAACTAAATCTCTCGCTAAGGCATCAGATTTCCGCATTACAGCGATGGTCTTATTATTGTCGTCAGCTAAAAATTTATCAAAACTATATTGGCACTCTTCGAAGTGTTTTGACGCAGTCGCATAAGTCTGTTTTTCAGTTTCCATTTCTCTATTAATCCGCAAAATTTCGTCTGTGAGAAAACCATACACAGATCGTTTCAACGCTATATTTTTTACATTCTGCTTGTATTTATTAATGGACAAATTAGGTCTGATGGGTCTTCCTTCAACTAATGAATAAAAATCTGGGTCTACATCAAGTATAGTTTTTACAGAACTGTCATTTTCTATAGGTGGAAGAGTTAAATTTGACACAGGTCTCCGGAACCATTTTTTCTTCAATGTCTTCTTTTTCCCCTTGATATCCATTTGCGTGTATTCAAACTGGTGTGCCAAACCTGTGACTGAGCTAAAAAACAATTAATTCGATATCACCATAGAAACTCTGTTAGGGCATGTGGCGTTCCATAGTTACCTTCTACTATACAAATATGTAGATACATAAAAAATTGAAGTACATGATGGATTATATATTATTATGAAAATATTAAATTTGATTATCGATATACATGTTTATATACTAAAAATCTTATTTTTGTAACAAGTCGTCATCAAATTAATATATTCACTAGCATACCAGGAATATATTCACTAGCAGAATATGTAGGTTGATAACACAAAAGAAAATAAAATAGTTGGTACAAAAAACATTATTTTCAGCCAGACACTAGAAAATTTAAATTGAAACGTCTTATCCCACAACTTCTTAAGCCCTACCGTGGATGTTTTACGCGTACCTATTGATCGCAGTTACTCCGAAACTCTAGTATCTATCTAATTTTATAAGACGGTTCGATAGATACCAATGAATGTAAATTTCATTAACTAATGTTACGCTCGAAATAAGATATTATGCTACTTTACAGGTAAAGGGTAAGAGAATTAATTTAATAAATTTCAATTTCTAAGAATATGACGCCACCTGCTAAAGAATACTTAATAAAACTAACGCACCCGAAAAGTTAATTAGTTACTTATTAATTTATTCTAATCACTGGAGCTGCCACTCTGATCTTCGCGTTCTTCGTCTTCACCGGTCTCTTTTTGAACTTGTTCCCATGGCATCACAGGGAGCGGCTCCACAAATGAATCGTCGATCTTCAATTTATAAAGTAGCCGAGGTGTGAAATGTGTTGGTAGTGGCCATACTTTTTCTGTAGAAACAATTACATATGCTATATAAAGAATTGAACGTAAACTAAGAGGGGAAGCTAATTATTTATATTATTAAACTTACCAAAATAGAACACATAATCGTCGACGCGTCGGTGCAAGTGTACAACGTGACGAAGATCGAGAATGTGCTGCGACTGAAGCAAATAATCTAAAAGAGCTACTTCGGGCAGCATTTCCATCTTATGATCGCCTACGCTTAAGCCATCGAATGAAGTCATCTTAGAACAAAATATTAAATTCAAGAATAGTAAATAAGGTTGGTTATAATCAAGTATCAATTTAGAATATTATATTTCTTAGAAATAACGAATAAATAGACAGAGATTTAAAAATGTCTTTAATTCTCTGATTTTAGGTAGGTAGGTCTAGGTATAACAAAATGTGTTGTAACAAGGTGTGGATTAGGCTAAATTCTACACAGGATGGTTCGTGGAAGGAAATAATATTATGTAGGGGAGACCTAGGAGAGTTGTGACAATTTTTACTTTTGAGGTCATATCTCACTCAGGAAACATTCCACAGTTATGAACGTTGTGAATTAAGTTAGCGCCGTTCCTTCTGCTTTCAAAACAATCATCAAAATTAAATAAAGTATTATGGTTTTTGAGAAATTCAACAAATCTAAGACCACTCCCCTTGTCAAAACTCTCCTACCATCGAGGTAAGTTGTGACAGGTACCGAGGTAAGTTGTGACAGTACACAACTTACCTCGAGGGACAAGGTCTATTTCATCTATTAGATACAAAAAAATACCTTAACACTTAATATAAATAAAGCAAACATGTTTTTGAGCAAAAAAATATTTAATCATCCTTTAGTGCCAACTAAAACAACATTTCCATAACAAGTAAATATATTTTTTAACTAGCTTCTGCCCGCAGGCTTCGCCCGCGTGGAATTCGTTTAAACTTCACCCACCTATTTCATCCCCTTCGGAGTGGAATTTCCAAAAATCCTCTCTTAGTGCTCCCCTACACTCCCCAAGGAACATACATGCCAAATTTCAGCTTCTTCCGTTCAGTAGTTTCGGCTGTGCGTTGTCTGTCAGTCACCAGTAACGCAAGAGTTTTATAAAGACTAGCTGTCCCGGTGAACTTCATTCCGCCAAACAGTCAATGACAGAGCAAATTTACAATTTTTAAAATTAATAAAAAAACTGAAAATTTTAGATTCTTCACTATGAAAAATTAAAAAGGGCAAAATAAAATACTCATGTTATGTGTTTTGATCCATTTTACTCAATCAATATACATTCATATTGACAATATCAAACCCTCTTATTTTAAAATTAATTGCAACTTCACATATTGTTGGAGAATTAAATGTGCATTCGTGTGTTCCAGCTGGTCGTCTCTGATGACGACTTTATAGCCATCATTTGGCATGCACTCCAAAGCAGTCTTGAATGTTCCAATTCCAACCAATGCATGATGTTCATGTAGTAGTTACTGTAGGTCTTGGATTGATCGCTCGATCAAGTTGTTTCTCCATGTTGCCCATAAAGTATATTTGTAAAAATAAATGTTTTGCATCTTCGAGAGGAATCAGTGACCCAATTCGATGATGAATCTGTCCATGTATCTATAGAATAAAAAGCAAAGTCAGTATTAGGTACATGTTTATAAACACATTTTTGAATTAACATACTACAAAAGCCAAACATTTTAATCCCATTAACTTATAAACCAACGTTTCAGGAAATTTATTTAAGTATTAAATTTTATTGCAACCTTGCCTGATATCATTCTTTACAAATCCATACTAATATTATAAATGTGAAAGTGTGTTTTTTTGTTTGTTTGTGACGCTTTCACGTCGCAACTTGGCTATTATATTATGGTATAGTTTATGTGTGTGGGGATAGTTAGGGGTGTGGAGAGCGACGTAGGCTACTTTTTACCGCGGAAAAACATCTTATTCCCATGGGAAGATCGATATTTTGTTAGTTGCTAGATATTTAGTTCCGAATGTTGTTAATAGATGGCGTTAGTTCATTTGCAATTTGCAAGTTTTTAATCACACTATCAAATACTACATATAATTTACTTGCCATAGGCAAACGTTATATTTGATGTTCCAGATCATAATTATAGGCTACTTTTTAGCCGAGATTCCTACGGGAACGGGACCTACGCGTCTGTTACCTACGGGTCCCGAAGCGAAGCGCGGGCGGTTCTCTAGTAGATACCTATGTATATAAGTACCTAGTACCTACTATTTTAATTCTTAACTTCCTTCAGGAATAAGTAGGTATTGTGTTACTTCTACTGAGTTGTGCGTATAAAACAAAAATATATAAATAAATACCTTGAAAGTTGGATTAAATCCTGGTTCTTCAATAATTTCTGACGCAAATGTAGTGATTCGGAAACCACCATTGTATTTTTGGATGTTGGCTAGAAAACGTCGTGATTCGGGTCTTTCGCCACGAAGCAGTGAATACAACAATGGTTCAGGTGGTGGTGTCAATAATGGTAATTTCACTTTGCCACTAAGGCAGCACAATCCTGGCGTTTTTCCGGCAAACTTCAACGCACCACAATGCTCGCAAGTCGCACATCGTCTATTGGCCCAATACGAACGTAAATCTAAGTTCGTTCTTGTACGCCGAAAATTGTCTTGTTGTTGATGTATGAGGTTTGATCGACGGTTTCACATTGCCGATCGAGCGGTTACACGGGCTACCTCACATTGCTCTTGAGGGCCATCCAACGCGCTGCTCTTCACGTACCTACTATTTCTTGTATTTGTTCTTTCATTGTTTCATTAGCCATGTTTAGAACCCTAACTACATTTCGTCTTTGTCGGCAAAATATAATTTCTTGGTAACGGCATTTTTAGTAATAATATCAATGCAAAATGACTTATTAGAACACTATTCGTATACAAAGAAATCAACGTTTTTCGTTATTTTTAAACAAAACACACCATAGTTGACATATTAGACAAAAGTTTTGAACAATCTTAGTTGCCAATTTTGTAAACAGTGTTGGTTGCCATGCCGACACTGTCACTGTACGTCAAAAATGTCGTGGATATATCTAATAATCTCGATTTTTTGCGATAAATTGTACATTTTAATACTAGCCGACCACGATAATTAGGCGCATGTCAGTTAAGACGTCATTGGAAATAGGGATGGGAATACGTAGTACATTCTGCAGTAGTACCAAAAGTACCATGGTGAATGTTTAATGGAGGTACAATTTTTTTTGTGGAATTAAGATAGCAAACGAGCATGCAGCACCACCTTCCGCTGCCGCCCATAACAACTGTGACCGACCCAGAACTAGACTCAATGAGTCTCGTTCTAATTCGGTCACACATGCGTTGCTACCCCTGAGGACTGAGATGGTATGGTCGCCTCTAAAAAGTGTAACCGGCACCACACCTTCCTATCCGGAACACAATTATTGTTCTTAAAACAATTATTACACGGTAGGAATGGTACAAAGTACCGTGGCGGGCGGTGGTACTTCCCCGGGTGAGCTCTAGGCCCTACCACCTGTACTTGGTCAGTTACTGTACCTGCGCAAACATCTCGGAAAACGAAGTTCACATCAGCCTAGTCTAAATGACCTTAATGTACAATTGTACACGACTGCGCCTCACTAGGGGACGCGCGGGGCTAGAGCGGGGTGGGGGGCCCGCGTGACTGCTATCTGACATGCGCCTAATTATTGTGGTCAGGTAGTACCTATTATTACCTTCCTGACTAAGAGGATTCCAAAAAATCAAACATCAAAAAGATTGGTCCAGCCGTTCTCGAGTTATAAATGGTGTAACTAACACGACTTTCATTTATATATCGCTCATTCACAAAAAGGACGTCACAACTAAAAATTACTAACTTTTGGGAAACGAGGTTTTTAACTTTGTAAATTTAATTAAAAAAAATGTATGGACTAGAAGGCGATACCACTACATTTATTTTATTCCTCATTTATCTGTCATACTAAATCAGTCTTATTTGTGAGTAAAAAGTGGGTAGTTTTATTATAATTTAATTTTAAGTGTCACCTAGTACAAGATGTGTCGTTTTTCTAGAAAGTATAAATTATTTTTCTTTTAATTATCCATCTTGTGTCATTATTGACAGTAAGTATATTGTAAATCTATACATAATTTTTACGCAAAGGTGATGACTGACTGACTTATCTATCAACGCACAGCCCAAAATTTAGCATGGTACAATGATATACTATTGGCATGCTATCATGATACTACTATGATGCCACTATGATGTAGGCATCCGCTAAGAAATGATTTATCAAAATTCATCCCCTAAGGGGATAGGGCTAGGGAGGTGAATTTTAGGCGAATACCATGGCAGCAAAGCCGCGGGCGGAAGCTCATTATAAAATAAAAATGATTTTAAATAAAATATGACAATTTATAAAATTATTTTGCATTTGTAACAAAACTCAGCCTAACTCTTAAAAACTATAAACTTCAAATATCCTTCAAAATTCAAAGAACTCTTATAAAATAAAAATAAATAAGTCGGTCATAATAATTGCTTTTTACAAAAAAAAAATAACCGAATTCAACATCGACGAGCAGATATAACTCAAAAACTACCCACCATGTGGAGCTCAATTCCAACCATCTAGATGTAAAGTTCACCCCACTACGAAGTAATCAAGCTCAAACACAAGATAATTGCTATAAATCGTTGAGGAGTTCCCTCGACTGTCTTTCTGCTTCATTACATCGACTACAGACGTTCATGAAATTGTAGTGCTTTATTATACTTAATGGAAACATTAACAAACACATCCCTTACTATTTTAGTCGCCCCTTATTATTTTCGAAAGTTCCCCTTGATTTCTCTAAGATCCCATCATGAGATCCTGGTGGCCTTATCACAGGACCACTCCTGGAATATCTAGGCACTTTCCAACAAAAAATATAAAATAGGCCAAAATAACAAACAACCAAAAAAATCGCTGAACAAACAATATAAAGAAACATCTATACGGCTAATAAAATGAAAAAAAAAATCAATTCTTATAAATAATTTAATCACGTAAAAGCTTAATATTAAAATGAAACAAATCATTGAAACTTGTAAAAATCATAGGGAATTATTTTCTATTAAAATATAGGAAAAGGAGCATAAAAACTTGGTATGGCTCTTTTATATAATAACCCCAGTAAAACCATCTTCGTCCTCACTGTGCATTTTTTCCACGTATTTAAAAGAGCTATTAGTGCTACTAGTAGAAGAACAAGGGTAGCTAGTGTAGCTTGATCTCTACCGAGGAGTTGCAGTTGAGTTGTCTATTTTGTATTTAAATCCATGTTACAATTTGAATCTCTTTTGCAACCCTCTTCATTCACTGAAAAAACGGAAGAAATATTATGTTTATTTACATTATTAAAGCATAAAATGAAAAATAAAGAAAAACCTGTTATCTTATTTTTACTATTATCGTTTTTAGATGCAATTAAACGCTTATGTTTTTCTTCCTCTGTTACCAGGCATAGTTGATAGTTCGTAATAATCAAGTCTAAAAAACAAATAAATATTGTTAGTAACGTCATAACTTAATATACTTTAAATATTCAATACCAGCTTTTAGTATCTATAATGTTTTTGTACGAAATATGTCGTTAAAGAATTTACATTAGTACAATTACTTATTATTTATAACGTATTAAGAGGATATAGTTCAAATGAAATAAATGTATAATATTATCAATAACGACACAACACAAAGTATAACCTATAATATCAGAAGAAAATTCTAGATAAACAACGACACAAATTTTGATAAGTCGTTCTATTATAAAGTTATAAAATGAGTTTTTACTTACCTTTTCAAAAAGCTCGACATAACAAGAATTATGATGTATTTTCACTAAAATTGCACATGTTCCCACTTCTTCAAACTCGTAGCAACTGAGATGTGCCGGTGTTTAAAAAAGCGTAGCGCAAGAGCAAGATCGATAAAAAATGACACAACCTGTCTCACTCCCTCATTTGACGGCCGATTGTTAAGACGTTCTTACAATAAATAAAGTTAAAAATTCTAATCTTCTGTGTATATTTAACTCAAAATTGTAGTTTTTTGAGATGTGACGTCCTTCTTGTGAATGAGCGATATGTATATAGATGTAGATTAAATAAATATGGCATCGCTTTGAGATCAATCGTATTATTATTATTAACAGACTAAAATTCTAAACTATTCTGATTTACAACTGTCACCAGCTCGTACACACTCGTACTCATCATACTCGTACTCGTCACCATAATAGCGGAGAAATCGTCCTTGTCACAACTCACCTCTGTCACAACTCTCCTAGGTCTCCCCTACCTAATTTATTCAACCCTAATTGAAATCCGAAACTGTGAGGGATCCATAGGTACAATAATAAATACACTCGACACTTACTTGAGATGGGAAACTTCAGTAGATACCTAATTACAACAAAATTTTATACCAAAAATGTCTAAACACTGGGAGTACTGACACTGTTGAAATTACAAGATGTTTTCAAAACTTACGGTGTCATCTCCTTTAACCATTATACAAAGTCTGCTGGTCTTATCCAAACAGATTCGCAACTGTTCCATGTGCTCCGACAGTGGACCGTGGACATCCAAATTGCCAATCAAAGCAGGTGGTCGGCCTGTCACAGCACGCCATCCTTCGAACGCGAGCTAGTAATATTAACAATTTATTTTTCTTAGTTATTTTACTTATTAAGTAGGTTTTTAGGTTTTCAAAAGTTCTCAAATTGTAAATCTGTAAGTAAAGGTTTTAAAATTTTGAACTCGTAAAATAAACTGTAAGTCTGCCACTGCCGATAAAGAAAATTTTAATTTACGAGTCCTGTAATTGATTTTACAAAGTAAAACGTGAAACTTTGTTCTCGAATTGTATTACGACATCCGCGCCAATCCGCGGCAAATAGCTAGGTAGGGTAGCTGGGTATTTCTAAAGAACCATAATTATCATAAAATTATTAATGTAAAGATTTCCTATATTTCCGATAAACGCGTTCTGTTGGTATTCATTTGTTTGTAAAGTAAGTGACATAATATCTAGCAAACCCACTTCAAATTCAAAGTTAAATTAGCAACCTACTTACAGTTTTTATAGAGTGGTAAATTATCAACAGTTTTAAACGCTTGAGCATTCTTGTTGCAGGTTTTGGCCGAGTGTTTTCTTCTGGAATTGCTGCTAACAAATCTTCTTGCTCTTTCATTTTTTTAGCTCTTTCCTCATCACGTTGGAATAGAAATCTTAGATGTCTATGAACTGTGTCTTCTGAGCCCTAAGTATATTATAAAAAGTTTAATAAGTTATAGAAATCAGTACCTACAGAATTAATAATTATTTCCTATTTATGAAACTTTACTACTTATACTATTTGTAGGTATCTACCTAAGTACAGCTTATGTTAAAATTACAATTTGTGGTACCTACCTATATGTACCTAAAGTGCCACAAACTTATCTGGCCCGGTAAGGGAGCATAAGTGTCTTTGTCTTTGTCTCACAACAATATAACATTTGCATTCGTTCCAATTTTGGCCACCGGGTCAGATAAGTTTGTGGCACAGTACCTAGCTTTTATGCATAGTATGCATACCTACCCACGTAACGTAAAGTATATGGTAATGATTTACTACTTTGCTATGGCTATCTAACTAAAACTACCTACAAATATAATGTAGTACGACGCATGCCCGTTTTACCTCAAGAACGTGAACAAAATAGTTGTCGTACACGAGTAAGATTCCGGCCACGTTGACGTCACAATACCCGGCGTTCACATCATGGATCGTTTCTTGAAATTGTTTTATTAAATCTTTTCTATTGAGCGTATGTTCACCAATGTATATCATTCGAATAGCGTAAGATTTCTGAAAAAAAAAAACATCTTATGTACCTTCGTGCTTAAGGTACCTGCCTACTAAGTATAACATTATTTCTACACTTATAAGAGCAGATAGGTATTACTTTTAGTTTCTCTTTTTTAGTAACGTTGCTTTACTTAACTTATTTCAATGTTTAACACCGTCCCCAGTAGGAAACGCTAGCAAACCAAAGTTGGAGTAAGTATTCGATCGAGGGTGCCTTACTACTAAGATGTACCTAAGCTAAAGTGCCCATTATGAAAAAAGTCCTAAAGCTCCAAAGCGGCGAAAACCACTTAGAACTTGGTGGCTCTTATATTCTTTTGTCGTAGGACAAAGGTTCAAGCACTCACCGACTTCCCTACTGTCACCAACACTATTGTTTCACTAAGACAAATGTGTTGCATTTCTTTGCACTATTTTAAAAAATAACGAATTATGCACATGATTCTGTTTACCTACACACTACACGTCATTAGGTATGTTTATACTTACCAATCCAGCGTTTTGAAAATTTTCTTCTACTACATCTAATACCGACCGAACATCAAGATCTGGTAACGCCATTACACTGCTTAGCTTTTAAATTTAAATAAAACCATTTTGCAGTCCAAGTGAACAAATTGTAAACTAAAATATTGAAAACGTCACTCAATCCTTTGATACAATTATAAGACATGAGTCAAATAAGCGTAACCATGGATACCATTACCGCTTCTTTCCGCTGCAAAGCGAGCTGCAAAGACCTTCTGGGGCTTGCAATTTGCAGAGCGCTAACCCAGTGCACTTACTAGTGTTTTCAATTTTTCATACATAACGCTGCACTAGTTACTGTCTAACTGCCTTTACACTATGCAATTTTAGCACGCTAGCTCAGTTAGCGCTCTGCAAATTGTATAATGTAAAGTTAAGCCCCCATTCCACATGGGTCATAATGAAAAAGGTTCATGCACTTCTTGTCCACTGATGTTTGTTCAAGCCATAAACAGAGCCATAAAGGTATGCTAAACAACCCATGTTAACAACGTCCATAATGCTAAATCTAAATCTATGACTTCATGTATTGGTTGACCAGGAATATAAAAAACCTCGCCATATTGCGGTAAACTCATGGAACTAATTTATTTTACTGGCAACGCCATGGCAACGCTTAGTTTCTAACGTCAATCGTAAATTGCTTGTCATTGAGTTTGAATGTCACAATTTGTCTAAATGTTTGTCTTTTTACTTTGAGTTTCTATTTTGTGCTAAAATGACAAAAACTGTTCATATTCGTGAAATAAGTTATAGTGGTTTTCTATGTGCTAAAATAACATTTCGTGTAAAATAACATTTATTTCCATAAATAACATTTCCAACATAGTTGTCAAAATGACAATAATAACACGAGCGTTACTATAGTTACTGTAGTCTGTGCTGTTGCCATAAAAAAGAAAACTTTAGCGCCCTCATGACAGGTTTTCTATTTTTCTCATTGAGATAATATTATGTACCAATGATTTTTCTGGTCGAGCAATAAATTGGAAATTTTAACCGACGGGATTCTGTGGGGCCTTCTCCTCCAAAGCACAACAAGTTTATAAGTTCAAAGACTGTATTTAACACAAACACAAGATTACAATACACATTAATATGACGGTTTTACAAAACAATAAAACCGATATTATGTGCCGAAAAGGAAAACACGATACGTTGATTGAAGAAGCAGTTGTATACTTATCTGTGGCCGCTGGATAGTCTGTGCTTGCATGAAGGAGTTCTCCTTTGGTTTAACTTTTTCACTTAGCAGGCTCCCAGATAGAACGCGGATTTTTTAAAAGTTTCCGCTGTCTTTTGTTTTCATAGTCTTCACCAGGAAGGACTTCCTGCAACGTATCGTGTTTTCCTTTTCGGCACATAATATCGGTTTTATTGTTTTGTAAAACCGTCATATTATATGCCTCCAGAAAACACGATACGTTGATTGAAGACGTGTTTGTTATCTGCTGGTGCTAATGTAGACACAACGCTATGATGATTACAGAAGAAAAGGTTAATTACATAATTTACCTTACCTTACATAATGTAATAAAATCGTGATAAGAAATATCATTCACGTTTTGAAAGTAAATTATATAAAAACCTGAAAATTCAGTATAATTAGTTCTCATTAATAGTATCAGTTTACAATAAACTTAAAACTAAAATTATTTTTCTGCTTGCTACTGTTGGAGCATAGTACTTCTATAATATGTATAGTATTTCTTGATTTCCTAACCAAGAACCACCTATAGAGTAAGAATAATCTCTCGACAACTTTACTGTATGACAATAGTAATACGAGAGTTTATACATATGATTTCCAATTGCCCTTAGGAAGTATTTTATCAGTTACCTTTTGAACGTATTATTATTATTTTCTATTAGCTGGTTATCTAACCAACCCAGTGAAACCACTGATGATCTGTAGCTTCATACTGCTGAATGAATGACATTATTCTTGTAAGAATAAACAGTATTTATATAATTTGCTATGGCAGTACGAGAACCTCTCAAGCAGCAATTTCCTCCTGATCTGGGAGGAGGCGGAAGCAAATCGGATCTCCGAGGCAGATTTAAGGTGTTCACCAACTGTAGTCACACCATTCAAGGAGGCACTTGTCTCTCCATCCCTCTATCCGTACCTGGTTACCCCTATGTTGCTAGGTAAGATATCGTAACCAAGATGCAAAATCTATTTAATTCGTTAAGTTCCGACTTTCTCTACTAAAGAAAGAAAGGCACTGGCATATATTATTATCGTGTACTGAAAGCATCAATGCAGAATGGCAATCATGTAGACATAATAATTCTGTTTATTTTAAATTCAGAATCGAATGATAGAATAGGGGAAAAAATTGTTGGCCAGTATCGGAAAAACCAAAATGTTGCATTTAGCAACAACTTACAATACAAAACAGTAAAATTATTAAAAAATATCTTTAAGCAAGACTATTGCTGACTTTCGAGCTATTTTGTAAACAGATATATGAGGTACTTAGATTGGATAAAAGCGTTCGCAAAATTATATATATCCCTTATTAGTGAGGATTGTATGAAACATTGTATCATTATTGTCCATATGTTTATTACTATGTATTACCAGTTTGCGTCATTTGCTTTATATATGTGATAAAGGGCGATATACGCTCCATATTTTATTGATCCACAAACAGATATTAAATAGGTCCAGGGGACCGAATGTTATATCCATAGGGCTGGCTGGTAAAAAAAAATTAGCAATGGCTACGGCTCAATGGCCGTTGGTAACGCCAGCCATGCACAATTTCCACCTATTAATAATAGAAGTGGCATCACGACATTTTGGAATTTATCTCCGAATGGTTGCACATATCAAATCAAATAAGTATTATAGTAAGTTGTTAGGTTACATCTTAATGTCTTTAAAATAATTTTTTCTGAGTACTTCAGATTTCCAACATAACTCTGGAGAGTTGATCAGGCAAGGGTTTACCCCAGTTAAGCGTGTCCTTGGTCGGCTGAGCGCATCTCTGAATTTCTCTGACGGATCTCTGCTGTCTCTCGCAACCGTCCAAACGTTCGCACTTTTGAATACGTCCGTTGTGATTTGGGGCCAGAAATTCCATTCTGTTGGATACCTACCCCATTATTCTGTCCGCTATTAAGGTGCATCTCCTTGGGAGGTAATATGCCCATAGAACATAGTTGAATCAGTCAATGACATTTAGCAATCGTAATGACCAAACCAGTAACTCCAACTACTTTGTGCTCCCTCCTTTTTATAAAATTAGGGACCAATTTATTGAATTTTATAAAACTAAAACATTAGTCTTTTAGTATGTTTCAGATCCAAATGATGGCTACTAAGACTGTCGAAATATCCTTCTTAATTTTTTAAGATTTTGTTTCAAATCCAATCTTTATAATTATTATTGCTAGTGCCATCATTATAGTAAAAAAGGGCCATATCCCTGACACTAGAATTACATCTAGTTGTGCCCCCCAACCGGCATATATTGTTAAAAGAGATTGTGTGACAGTTTTAAACTATGTAATATGTGGCTCTGCGCCACATCACCGAACCTGTAGAGGTGTACACGGTGGACCGGTTGAGGGATGGGCTGGGATGGTGGAAATACGTTCCAAACGTACGTAAATAACATCTTATACTATGTCGACAACCTTCTCATTGGTATTTTGGAATTGACAAGATGTAGTATATTAACTAACAAATTATGTAACTGGCGAAAACATCATGTAGGTATTGTAATGAACTGTTCAGTTTGTTCATCCCTTTTGTTGGTACTTTATGCTATTATTTGCTAACAAATCTCTGATTATAGTTAGACTTTCACTTCCGCCAATTGACTTCCCAGCCCATATGGTCCAAGAGCCTCACAGTTTCCGCAACTTGAGAACTTAACTTGGACGGGTCCCAATGGACCACTGGAATGTCGTCTGGGATAGACCGCAGAACCCGACATTCCTTCACATGCAAGGTCTCCGCGACCTCACATTTTCACATTAAAGGTCTCCGCGACCCGAATGTTTACTTGCAAGGTCTCCATGACCCAATAGTTTCACTTGCAAGGTCTCCGCGACCCAACGTTTTTACATTAAAGGTCTCCGCGACCCAAATGTTTACTTGCAAGTTCGTCGCGACATCGCGACTCAAAATTTTTACATGCAAGGTCTCTGTGACCCAACCTGTTCCTTACGGGTGAGGAGCTATAGCCAAACCCTTTTGTAGAGATGTTATCTCAAGCCAATACTTGTAAACGTAAGGAAATCTTATATGCATTTGTCACAGGGATATGGGAATATGCCTTCAAAATATCTATTCAGGTTGAAAATTTGTTAGAAATGTTCCATTCTCACGATCTTAGTCTTCGCAGGTCAAACTTGAAAGCATAGAAGTTACATCATACTTCTTTCACAGTCTACATAATTAGACCCAACAGCTTGTAATTAAGTATGACATGCTATTGTTATATTTCATGGATCACTGGAGGTATGTGGAGAATTTTTTTCTATCACTACCTTTCCGGCAGATATCCTCAAAGGAGGTAAGGTCAATTGCAAAATTGCGGACATTATCAAGTAGGTGGCATCAAGATGGTAGCCCACCAGCGATGCCTGTATAGTACCTTGAATAATTATTCCTACTCGTTAAACCGAGAGGTAGGTAATTATGACAAGAAACTTTTTTTTTACTTCTATGATTGTATTTTTTTTTACAGTTTTCTTTTTTAAAATACAGAAAAGTCCCACGATTGATTGCATAAATGGAATAAATGATGTCCGAGCCGATCAATCAAATTAAAGTTTCTTAGTGAGTAAGACACGAGGACATTACCTGTGTCATAATTTAGGTATATCATAATTTTTCAAACATAATTAGTGATATATTTGTACTGATTAATCAGCCATTTAATCATTAAATAATTGTAACTTTCCTTCAAAACATTTGTAGGTATCTCGGAAACAAACTTACTATAAGGTTTCAGAATGATAAAAATACACTATCCTGAGCCTCAATTTAAAAATGCTTTATAAGTAAGTTAATTTCCTCTGTTGAAGCAATGCATTTCCAAGAGACAACACAATTCCATGTTTATCTTTTAATCGCAGAAAGCCAGACAGTTGAAATATTTGACTACTTATTTACTTTTTTATAAGTACCAAGTATATACTTAAATCGGTAGAATCAAAAAACACCCTTCACAAGTGTATGTATTTTTTCCAGCGAAGTGAACGTACTATGGGTTTCGTGACATGAATTCATGTCGTTGGAGTTTAATGAATAATATATTGCCAAGTGAATAAAATATATTGATTTTGATATACTTGTAATTACAATATACCTACTAGTTGTATAAATGTCAAAACTTTGAGAAAGCTTGATAGCTTGATAAATTTTAAATTGTCAAAATCTATCACACAAAATCACCAATAAGGCGTGATTTATTAATGTGAGATGTAAAAAATTTCAACTGGTCTTTCATTTTCTATGATTTTAACTGACATTTACTAGATGCCATTATTATAAATATTATTATCCAGGATCAGGTACTTACAATCAATGATTGATGCATACTTTTGTAATATATAATAGTAAGTATTCGAAAGACACTGACCTGGTAAGGCATTGATACTACCTTTTATCCTGATTCGTGTTTTACTTAGCTCTTTTTTCATATTCCAATATAGTAATTGAGTTGTCCTCTTCACGATTCCTTTTCGGCGTAGTCGAATTGTTACGGCAGTCTTAGTTAATATTATCACAGACATTTAGTGCGGGATTAATATTAAAACTTTGTTAAATTTATTGAGCAACGTTATTTAAATGTAATAACGACTAAACATCAAAAAAAATTTAACAATTTGGTCTAAATATTTTAGTGTTCGACCGCTCTTGTCGGGAGTACACAACGCTATGAAAACAAAAGACAGCGGAAACTTTTAAAAAATCCGCGTTCTATCTGGGAGCCTGCTAAGTGAAAAAGTTAAACCAAAGGAGAACTCCTTCATGCAAGCACAGACTATCCAGCGGCCACAGATAAGTATACAACTGCTTCTTCAATCAACGTATCGTGTTTTCTGGAGGCATATAATACTCAGATTTACATATAAACTCTTAAATCAACGGGACGCGACGCGACGCGGACATGTTATTCGATCTCGTAACGCGCGGGAACACGAGTGCGGCGTGTCGGCCGAGTGCCGGGAGCGGGGAACGGGGGCGCGCGTGGCGTCGCTATTTGAATTCGCGAACCGTCGCGGCTTTCGCGGTTTCCGGCGTTCGTTACACACTCCCCCTCCGGGCCACCTAAACGTCCCGTAGGTGGCTCGGCAGAAACTCGTCGAGAACGACGGGGCCGACCACGCAGGCGCCGGGCCTGTACCGGAGCCGAGACCTGGCCAGACGCGTTATTATATTATGGCTTCAAATCAGAAGCATGAAACTTTCCTAACAACGTCGAATTCAAGTCAGATACTTCATAAGTGGTAGGACTAACGATTTTACTGATTCGATACGGTCCGTCTCGTTTTGGCATAAACTTACGGGTCCTACCCTTGGATGACTCACTTAGTAAGTGAGTGGTTATAAAAACCAAGTCACCTACTTTATAACCTACTCTACTCTGTCTACCCTTATCAGCTTGATTTTTCCGACTGTCCTGATGTCCTTCTACGCTATCCCTAATAATATCCCAACTATCTAAAAATTTACGCAAATACGGAGTGATTTGAGGGAGAAAATTCTCTTTATCTAATATTGCCCTCAAATCATGATGCGTTTCGAAAGGCGTACGCATCTCTCGAGCAAACATGAGGTGCGCAGGACTAGCACCTGTAGTTGCACACGTGGCGCTGTTCATCGCGAAACGTACCGACGACAAGAACTTAGGCCACATACGATGCTCGTTCTTAACCAAAATCGAGAGCTGTGTACGTAAGTCCCGATTCTTCCGTTCGGCAGGATTTGCCTCAGGATGATACAAAGGAATTAAACTTTGACTTATACCTAAGATAGAAGATATAGGGGCGTACCTACTTTTTGCCGGCTTCACGCTTTTGTTCACGGCACGCCGTCTATACATAGTTTATTGGTCTGAGGCTAGCTATGCCCACGACTTCGGTCATGCATGGGAGAATTTCCCTCGTAAATCCCGATCTTTATCTTTCAGTGAAAGTTCCATAAAAATCGGTCTAGCCATTTCGCAGATCAGCCCGGAGAAACACGAAGATCGACAGACAGACCTGACAGACATACTAAGTTTTAAAATCGTTTGGTTGTGTTTTAGTATCGTGTAAAACTTTATTCACTTGAAAAAAAAGGTTATTTTGAAACCACAGACAGAGTTCAATTCCATGTATGTATTCATATGTAGTGATGGATTTATCTAGGAACATTAATATCAATGTAAGTTACTTATTTCAGGAACTAAATAACTATAAGGAAAAGTAGTTTAAAACAAACAACGGCTATTATATGGTTTACAAGTTTTATTTCTTAAATACACCTAGAAGCTAATTTCCTCTAAACATTCGTTAAGCTATTCAATATTGGTTTCGATAATTCCCAAATTTGTCACCCCACTTTCTATATGGCTTATTAGGACGCTGATTCCAGCCATATTTGTTTGATCTATACTTTTGTGATGCTTTTGTTTCTTTAGAAATGTCGTAAGTCTGCGCCATTGATTCCAATTCTTTTGGGATATCCTAGAAAAAACGCATTATAACATTAATAATAATTGTAGTTACAATTCAATTCTCACACGCATTCTCACACTAAAATTTTCGCATACGGGGATAAAAACACAAGACTTCAGAAACAACAAGACAGAACAAATGTTTATTTTTCCAACGAGGGAATTAAAGCTGGAACATTTCATTAAGGCAGGATTTGGGGTAGAACCAATATTTTCAAAATTAAATTCAATATAACTTTCTGTAGCATATCCAAATGAAAAAGTAGTTAAACATTGAACTTTCGAACAAGGTGGCCTGGGTTCGAATACTGCGTGCACCTCAAAAATATAAAAATCTGAATTTTCAAAACATACGCTTTGATGGTGGGAAACCTCGATCTTGAGAAATCTTTACTTATGAGTTTTTCGTGAAATATTTTCCGTAAGATATGCGTATAAGACTATTTTTAAATTAATCTCATAGTTTTTTTAGGCATGTGCCCAACATCTTCATGCAACCTATAACTGTCCAGTCCAGTGTCCGTGTCCTCACAATGCGAAGAGACAGATGAAAAATGTATTGTGATAATTCAATTCTTACCTGGTTTGCTTCCTTTAACACTGCCATCAAACTTTTGGCTTGTCTGGCATCTTCCGTGGTAAGTATAGTATGAGACACCCCTTTGTTCTGTTGACGTCCGGTACGCCCTATCCTATGAATGTAATCTTCGGATGTGTTTGGAAAGTCGTAATTAACCACATGCGTTATTCCATCCACATCTAGAAAAAGAATAAAACAATTAACAATTTCTTCGACTTTCATTTCATTCAACATTTCAAGTGGACTGAGCCCAACAATGGAACACTTCTCAGATAGACCTAAGTGATATTTGATTTATGTATATCTACGCATCTACGTCCCTTGCTACTTGGGAATCCTGGTGTCGGGTTTTAAGCTTTTAATATAAAAATCTAAGTGCGCCTTTGTATCACAGCTAAACTAAGCTATGTTACTAAGTATGAGTTTGACATTCCCAATCACATTCATTGGCTGGCCTTGAAACCCTTGCGGTCCCCGCAGTGTGTGCCAATAAATGTGACTGGTGGATGTCAAACACATCCTTAGTAACATAGTTTAGCTTAGTTCTAGTGAAAAGGCACCCTAATAAACTATTTTAACAAACTCATACCCAGTCCTCGTGCTGCCACATCCGTTGCAACCAATATGTTGGTCTGACCAGACTTGAATCTATTTATGATGTTGTCCCTTTGAAGCTGTGTCCTATCTCCATGAATTCCAACAGCTGGCCATCCATTTCTTCGTAGAGCCATGGTCAAACTATCAACAAATCTCTTTGTATTGGTGAATACCAATACTTTTCCCATACCCTCTCCAGATATTTGATGCATTATTGACTTGAATCTGTAATTAAAGCAAAATAAGGTACTTAATGACAATGAAATATTTTTTGTTTTAATAATAACATTACTTTACATAGTTTCAAAAATTTCATGACTATCTGAAAAGAGAAAAAAATAGATGTGTTGTAATGCTTATTTAGTACATTTACTAAAAAGTGACTAGAATGCTTTAGAATCCAAAAAATTTATTCTATTTCATACTCACGTGTCCATTTTCTGCTCTTGTTCACAAATGTGAATCTTTTGTTCAATGTTGTGATTGGCTGACAACTCTGTAGAGCCAACATTAACTTGGATAAACTCGCCCAGGTAATCCTGAGCAAGATATTGGACCTCTTTAGGCCATGTTGCTGAGAACATTAAAATCTGTCTTTCGAGTGGCACTTCTTCCAATGCTTCACGTATCTGCGGCTCGAACCCCATATCAAGCATTCTATCAGCTTCATCTAGGACTACGTAAGTACACCTGCTAAGTGTTGTTACTTTACTGTTAATAAAATCATTTAATCTCCCTGGTGTTGCAATAAGGATGTCTACTCCTCGTTGCAACTCTGCAGCTTGCCTCGCTCTACTGACTCCGCCATATACGCACAAACATCTAATAGACATGGATCTCTCAAAGCCTTTTGCCACTTGTTCTATCTGCCTTGCGAGTTCTCTAGTAGGTGCAAGCACCAACACTCTGGGTCCTCTTCCTCTTCTACCCTGTGATTCTTTGAGATGGACAACAGCTGGCAAAAGGTATGCCAGGGTTTTCCCAGTACCAGTCTGAGCAATACCAACAAAATTTTTGCCTGCTAAAGCTATTGGCCACCCTTGAGACTGTATAACTGTTGGTTTGGAAAAACCTTCATTTTTCAAGAAGTCCTTTATATAATCAGGGAATGCACTAGTCTCTAAATCCTTAAATGGACCTGGTACATCTTTACCTATTATGGTTATATTATGTTCATTGCAATACTCCGCATCAATATTCTCTGCAATGTTTGTTGAAAAATATCTTTGGGGTAATGATATTGCTCTCTGCTGTTTCACAATACATCTTTGTACTTGTGTTGAATATCTCACATTAACAACTTTGGCTGAATTTATGAAATTTACACCTTTTATTTGCTTAAAATTCTGATTGAATCTGAAATAATCAATACAAATTTATTATGAGATGCACACAAAGAAAACAAATGTTATTATTTTTTCTAATATAATATAACTATTTTGTACTACTAAATTACTTTTAACCCTCAATTATTTTCAAATATATTTGAAAAATTTAGATCACAGTATTATTATTCAATCAGGTAGTTAATTGTATTACCTACACATTTATTGTCACATGACATAATAAATAAAATTAATTACACAACACATTATTTTACTATCATGCATCCCAAAAACTATTATAACATGAACTTTAGTTATTATATTCATAAAAGTTGTATAAAAAACTGGAATATGCACTTACAAATTAATTAAATCATTTCGTCTGATGAAACTTCTGATACTCGTGAATGCCATTTTATTGTTTTTGGTACACGCTTACTGTATGTTATTTCCTACTCCAGTGGTCTAATATATGCACAAAATATACAATTTTATGCACCAATTAAACTTTATCACTATTACTAGGCATTGTCTGCGAAAATCACTTCTGTCTGTACTTTAATACTTTAAACACAATCACGACACGAATATTCTTTAGCTTTAACCTGAAAATTCTTGAAAACTCGCATGCGGCATGACATGAGCATGACTGACATGACATGCGGCAGCACCATATAGTAAACCCAACTTAAGACTGAAACGAAAGAGGCGCTGTCGGACGCATTTGACATTCTTTTGACCAATCATTGCACACTAGTAACTGACAGATGAATGAACACAACGTACTTATGAATGACTTTTCGTTAGTTCCAATTTTTGCCATTTCAGAGATAAGTTGGGCGGACTGTACCTACCTAGAGTATCTCTATGGGCAGCACAGAACACTACTACCTAATGTCCGCCCAACTTATCTCTGAAATGGCAAAAATTGGAACTAATGGCCCATCGCCTCTTTCTTGTTTTTTTTTCCTTAATAGATACCGCTAGAGTAATAGCAAGGAATGTCATATCTGCGTTAGAAACCATTTTTGTTTTTGCGACCACAACTTTCATGGGCACAGGGCTGCATGCGACTAATGCATGTGCTACACGGTTTCAAACGGTGGTTTGAAACCGAAACAGCACGAGTTGCGCTTTGCCGGCTACACGGTTTCAAACCAATCAGTGTTGGTTTGAAACATCAGTGTAAAAAGACCGTCGCGCGACTATCACGTCTCTACGCTCGACCTATATAAGACTAGTAAACCCGCCCTCGCTTCGTTTCGGGGAACCAGTCCCTTCAAAAATCTCTTTTAACAAATTATGTTATTCCGATGTCTACGCTATATTACTGCAAAGTTTCATGAAAATCCATTCAGTAGTTTTTGTGTGAAAGAGCAACAAACACACACACACACACATACATCATTACAAACTTTCGCATTTATAATATTAGTAGGACTAGTAGGTAGGAAGTAGGATAAGGATAGGATATCCTTAGATTGTCAATTTTTTTTTGGCAGACGCGGCGTTGGCCCTTGGGTCAATTTCTTTTAATTTGTCGGCTAAAATATTCCACGCATTTTTTTAATACAATCTTTATAGGACTCTGATGTGAGGTCCCAAAGGCAGGGCAAGTCTCTATACAACTCGAGAAATTCATTCAACACTTCTCGTTCTTTCTGCTCTCGTGACATTTCGTCGTTGTCGTTGATGCGTGCGTCCGCGCTCGCCGCTGCAGAGTGACTGCGTTCGCTTGGTTTGAAACAAACGGCTACACGGTTTCAAACCAACGCTTCTGCCAGTGGTTTGAAACACAAGCCTTTCTACCAAGGGCGTTTGAAGGTCAAGCGAAATTTGGTTTGAAACTACTGTCTACACTGTTTTAAACCTCGGTTTCAAACCACGGTTTGAAACCGTGTAGCACATGCTTAAGGCACACGCACTTGACGGGACTTGATGGCAGTATGGCACCATCAATAGGTGTCAAGTCCCTCGTCAAGTGAAACCGTCAATCACGTGAGACTTGTCCAGTGCGCTTGATCGTCTCGGGGACCCATAACGAAAAGTCATTCATAAGTACAGTGCGCCCAACTTATCTCTGAAATGGCAAAAATTGGAACTAACGAAAAGCCATTCATAAGTACGTTGTGGTCATTCATCTGTCAGTTACTAGTGTGCAATGATTGGTCAAATGAATGTCAAATGCGTCCGACAGCGCCTCTTTCGTTTCAGTCTTAAGTTGGGTTTACTATACCTACGTTGTGTTCATTCATCTGTCAGTTACTAGTGTGCAATGATTGGTCAAATGTTTCAGTATATACAAAAGTACTCTTTGGTCAAATGAATGTCATATGCGTCCGACAGCGCCTCTTTCGTTTCAGTCTTACAGTGCGCCCAACTTATCTCTGAAATGGCAAAAATTGGAACTAACGAAAAGTCATTCATAAGTACGTTGTGGTCATTCATCTGTCAGTTACTAGTGTGCAATGATTGGTCAAATGAATGTCAAATGCGTCCGACAGCGCCTCTTTCGTTTCAATCTTAAGTTGGGTTTACTCATGGAGTAAATATAGAGAGGAGACGTTGTATGTATATTTTTCTATGAAAGATCGCGTTACGATTTGCGGGGCGAGGGGGATAAAGAAATGGGCGGGATATCGACTTTACTACGTAGTTCAACTATCTCACACTAGATGGATTCTAAATACGGCCCTGTGTTTTTGTTGTTGTAAGTAGTTGTCGATAGATGGCGCTGTTTACAAAATGATTATAAAAACTAGAAAAATAATATTTTGGTGGTAAAAAATTCTTTAGGAATTAATGTAGGACGAATTTCAGTACGTATGATTATCAAGATAGAGTAATTGTTAGTTCTACGCACCTATACATTTTTATTTCCCTTGATACAAAGTGTCGCCATCTAACGTCAAGTAGAAACTTATTTGGTGAGCACCGTCGGTAGACTGATTTAAGGCCACGCCCACTGTGATGACGTCAGGACCTAGTTGAGTTACAGTGCACGGTTGCTTAGGGCGTCTCCTCTCTATATTTGCTCCATGGTAGCAACGCATGGTTTACTATAAGTTGGGTTTACTTATAAAAAAAAAAGTACCTATATACTCCGCGCATCTATGCCGCGCATACTCCGCGGCAGTCGGTCGATAAACTCGATAACTGACAATTATTGACAATGACAATGTCTAATTTGAACTCTACCATAGAGATATTATACCTAGAGGGCAGAAGCCAGGCGTCGTCAGAGCGTAGGTACTTTGGATAAAAAGAGACGAAGTCTTTAGCACAAAATTGAATAGTACAGAAGTTAAGCTCATGTGTGTACCTCGATTTTGGTTATGCATGTGTGCGTTAGCCTTAGGGTTAACGACTCCGCAAAGGTCGTGGATTGGATTTGTTATTTAAGTTATTGGTATGGATTAAACGGGAAAATTAAAATAAAGGTTTACGTTTAGAATCATTAAAATGTAATGTAATTTAGTAAGCGTTAGTCATATTACCTAAATAAACAATTAATTTACAATAATAATGCTATCATTGTAAATTAAGATTACGGGAGTCCTTAAATAGATGAAAAATTCAATATAGCAGGTACTTAATTCAGATTATCTGTAATAATATATTTTTTATACGAAATGATAATCACAAGTACGTGCAATCATGTGATTGCACGTACTTGTGGAGAGGAGGTACTTGGAGACAATATAGGTACTCATAATAGAAATAAAATTGTTTTTCGTGTTGCGTAAAAGTAGTGAAATGTAAACTCAATATTTGCAACTAAACCCAGCGCGTTTCTGCGGCAGTTCCGGTAACATGTAATAATATCATAATGATATTTATTTATGGGATCTCATATGATCCGTTTATTTCATATTATTTGTATTATATAATATTTTTGTATCTATATTAGGTACTGGAAACAAAATAAAAATCCTATTACATAAATTAACACTAAGAAAATAATTTTATATGTCGAATAATATAATCCTTCATTATATTTATTAAAAATCGAAGGTATAATACACTCTAACGTACAAAGAACTTCCTACGTCCTACATTGACTTGTGTTTAGTAACGAATCATTGAATTACAAGCAAGTAAGGACTTATTGAACCTTTCTGTAGCAACAAGATGTCTAAAAAATGTTAATTTTCAATTTGACGTCGAATAAAAAAAAATCACTTCGATAATAATTATAATAATTCCATTTCTTATCCATTTTTTAGGAAAATTATCTTATTTGTGTATTATAAATGTCATATTGCTGGAAATAACAACCGCGGTCCAAGTGGTCCGATATGTTCCGATTTTTGGTGTATGTGAACGGTGTCTATGTGTGAGTTGTTTTTGGGCACCCTGTATGAAGCTTAACATCTATATTATCTAATTTGTGTCTTTAGTAATCACCTTTCTCTTTCTGGCGAGGCTTCAGAGCGTACCTAGGATAAAAAGAGACGAAATCTTTAGTAATCTCCTTTCTCTTTCTGGCTCGTCGGGATCGGAGAGAGATAGGTAATTACCGTTATCGTTGTTTCTCTTTCTAACCGGGGGCGATTGCAATGTATGGGCAGCCGTATGACTCACCCACTCTAGTGTAATATCTCTATGAGGACAAAAGGATAATTTTGACTATTACCGTACTATTACCGGACGCCAAAATGAATGGAGAAGGGTGAATTTTTTTTAAAATTTTTGAAAACGTCGAATATCTCGGAAACGGAAGGAATTTTACTGAACATAACATGTATTTATCTGAACCGACATGATGCCCTCTACACGTAGGTACCAATAAATGCTGCAAATAACAGATGGACGTAAATTTTCACCAGAATATCACCTCTTTATGCCTGGCTGCCAACAAGTTGCGGCCATGTGCCTAATGGCACACCCGACTTTTTAGGACGTCTATGTGTATATCTTGAGCTTGGAGTATATTTTATATAAATAACAGATGCATGTAAGTTCCCCCCAGAAAGTCATTCTTTTTTGGTTAATTAAACATACAAGCGGCCATTTTTCGATAGGCACACCAGGCAAACCATATTGTTCGTTGCCTAATTGTACAAAAAAAATTGTACAACTTTCCCAAAGACCAGTGCTCCCGGAGCAGCCGTTGCCGAGATATTTCGCTTTGAAGTTTGACAGCTGTCATCCAAAATGTAGGTCTCAACCAGACCTACAACTTTCCCAAAGACACCAGTGCTCCAGGAGCAGCCGTTGCCGGGATATCTCGGTTCGAAGTTTGACAGCTGTCATTGGAAATTTAGGTCTCCACCAGACCTACAACTTTCCCAAAGACACCAGTGCTCCAGGAGCAGCCGTTGCCGGGATATCTCGGTTCGAAGTTTGACAGCTGTCATTGGAAATTTAGGTCTCCACCAGACCTACAACTTTCCCAAAGAGACCAGTGCTCCAGGAGCAGCCGTTGCCGGGATATCTCGGTTCGAACTTTGACAGCTGTCATTGGAAATGTAGGTCTTGACGAGACCTACAACTTTCCCGAAGACACCAGTGCTCCAGGAGCAGCCGTTGCCGGGATATCTCGGTTCGAAGTTTGACAGCTGTCATCCGAAATGTAGGTCTCAACCAGACCTACAACTTTCCCAAAGACACCAGTGCTCTAGGAGCAGCCGTTGCCGGGATATCTCGGTTCGAAGTTTGACATCTTGACGAGACCTACAACTTTCCCAAAGACACCAGTGCTCCAGGAGCAGCCGTTGCCGGGATATCTCGGTTCGAAGTTTGACAGCTGTCATTGGAAATGTAGGTCTTGACGAGACCTACAACTTTCCCAAAGACACCAGTGCTCCAGGAGCAGCCGTTGCCGGGATATCTCGGTTCGAAGTTTGACAGCTGTCATTGGAAATATAGGTCTTGACGAGACCTACAACTTTCCCAAAGACACCAGTGCTCCAGGAGCAGCCGTTGCCGGGATATCTCGGTTCGAAGTTTGACAGCTGTCATTGGAAATGTAGGTCTTGACGAGACCTACAACTTTCCCAAAGACACCAGTGCTCCAGGAAACTATTTTTAACAAGAACGGGTTTTAACTGTAACATAATATATAATAATAACATTGATGTATAAGTATCTAGATGGATAATCGAATCCGCGAAGACCTGTCAAAAAAGCTGCGCCAACTATTGGCGCAGAAGTACTTTCCCGCCAATTAGTGCCGATCGCGCCGCTTTCGTGTCACTACGTATTACGCGCGCAATTTAAATAAACAAATAAGAGGGATAACATGACGAAATGTGCTATTAAACTGTGCCGGAATTATAAAGGAAGGGTAAAAAGCTCAAAAAACATCACATATCATAGGCAAGTAACCAATAAACATATTTTTAATTAAATTTCAATTTTGATTTTTATTGTAACCAAATTACGTCATTTTTTTGTCAGTGTTGCTAGTTTCTATTTTTATGCTCCCGACTTAACATCATTTTTGTGGGTATATAAATTGGTTTATGGTTACGTGTATATTATTTAGTTCATGTACTTTTATAAATCGATTAAAGAAAGGTGGTGTTTACCAATACGTTTGTGTTTATTTATAATAATATAACATTAATATTCGTATGTTTATGAGCCCATTTTAATGATTATTTTTGCATTGGGTCGAATAAACCACTTTTAAAGGTACAAGAGTAATGTGAAAAGGAGACGATCCAAAATTGTATGTAGTCTGGGCCTGGTTTTGTACCAGTGATAAAATAAGATAAAAAAGAAAAATAAACCATTTTTGACTAATCAAATCCACGAACTCATCTTTATTTCATTGCAAAAAATATTTATTAACTCCACGTGACGAAATTATTCTACATAATGGCGGGCAGCAGACCAGAGGATTCATAATTTTTGACGTATGACGTTAGCTGTCAATATGCCTTCTCTATGCTTGAACAATGGCTCGAACTCAGAGTGAAGGACGCCATCTTGCAAGTGTTGCAAGTAGTACCTACCGAATAACTCGAAATTAATTTTATTTTAGCAAGTCATTTATTGCGATTTGTGAATTTATTATATTTTTAATGAACTTTCTGTATTTTTTGGTTTTTCATGGTTTAGTGTACAAGATCAGGCCCAAAATGGATCATCTCCTTTTCTAAAATTGTAAAGTTACCGTCTCAGATTAAGGTGAAAATTTGAAGGGAGGACGGGTTCTACACTCTCATTCGTCCCCCCAAACTAAATATTGCTCTCATAAAGTACTTACTTTTTTAAAAAACGTAAAGTAGTACCTACCGAATAACTCGAAATTAATTTTATTTTAGCAAGTCATTTATTGCGATTTGTGAATTTATTATATTTTTAATGAACTTTCTGTATTTTTTGGTTTTTCATGGTTTAGTGTACAAGATCAGGCCCAAAATGGACCATCTCCTTTATTTATTGAAGTTTTTTTTAATGATATGCATGTAATTAACTTTCCAAGTAATTTTTTTATTAAATTAGATAGGTAACGTAAATAATTGGCTCTTCTTTAATTAAGTTACCACCTCAAATTAAGCTAAAAATTTGAGGGGGGGAGGGGGCTGACGCTCACATCTTCCCCCCACCATTTTTAAATCTAGGAAATTCATACTTTTTTTATTATAAAAAAATCAAGTTTCCAAAAATTATAAAGTGACTACCTCAAATTAAGCCGAAATTTTTTGGAGGAGAGGTTGGTGACTCCCCCAACTTTCCCCCCAAATTACTTTTTCGCTATTGTTAGTCCTGTTTGCCTGTTTGGCTGCATCTTCCGCAGCGCCGGAGATGTCACGATTCAAAATTAGGCCCAAAAATCAAATTAGATCTACTTAAGTTATTTATTTTTTATAATGTAGTTTAAAACACACACACACACACACACACGTCCACACACACATATACATACACTTAAGACTTCGAGCGCTTACACATTAACCAATGAGACCACATAACCTTAAAATTTTTAGAGATTTAGAAAAATAATTTTAAAAAAGTAAGTACTTTATGAGAGCAATATTTCTCCCTTCAAATTTTCACCTTAATCTGAGACGGTAACTTTACAATTTTAGAAAAGGAGATGGTCCATTTTGGGCCTGATCTTGTACACTAAACCATGAAAAACCAAAAAATACAGAAAGTTCATTAAAAATATAATAAATTCACAAATCGCAATAAATGACTTGCTAAAATAAAATTAATTTCGAGTTATTCGGTAGGTACTACTTGCAACACTTGCAAGATGGCGTCCTTCACTCTGAGTTCGAGCCATTGTTCAAGCATAGAGAAGGCATATTGACAGCTAACGTCATACGTCAAAAATTATGAATCCTCAGGGGGCTTAGTGCGAGTTTTACGTGACATAACGCGCTCGCTACGTAGCTGCGAGTTAGCTAAAATTTGTATGGAATCGGAGCAGAGCCACCTAGCGGGACGTAAATGGCTCAGCTTGATCCCATACAAATTTTAGCTAACTCGCAGTTACGTTAGCGAGCGCGTTTTGTCACTTAAAACTCGCACTCAGCCCACTGGTCTGCTGCCCGCCATTATGTAGAATAATTGCGTCACGTGGAGTTAATAAATATTTTTTGCAATGAAATAAAGATGAGTTCGTGGATTTGATTAGTCAAAAATGGTTTATTTTTCTTTTTTATTTTATTTTATCACTGGTACAAAACCAGGCCCAGACTCCATACAATTTTGGACCGTCTCCTTTCCAACTACAAACTGCGTAAAAAATATTAATTTAATTAACTTAGCTGGTTTATTACAACATTAACATAAACAACTGTAATTAAATTAAGTAGGGTTTTTTATTTATTCATGAAAATAACCACTCCATAAATTAAGTTTAATGTGTGATTTATGGGAAAATTTTAGTAACTGGTATCATTGATCACGCAACATAGACACTAGACGAACGTGAAAAATATCGCCTGCACGCACACATGCTTGATATTGTTGCCGTGTTTTTTTTGTCTTCATTGTAGGGCGACGCTCAATCTACCTATTTATTGCATCATTGAATAATAATTAGTTTTCATCATAAAACACACCCTAAGCGCGAGGCCGCACCACGGTTTTTCTCGCGGCGGTAACCGCGTAACCGCGCCATTCGCATACAATATCAGAAACCGCAAGTGCGGCCGCTTGTATTGCTTTCCTTGGGTTACAAAATTTTGCGGTTAAAAACCGCGGCGGTTTAGCCGTAGTGCGGCCTCCCCCTAAGTTTTATTTTTGTTGTATAATGTTATCGTCAATTAGATAGATGCCATATTATTTTATTCTCTACTATGGAGAAAGCAATGTCATCATCATCATCTTCCTACCCATATCCCAATTTTATTTGGGGTCGGTGCAATAGGTTCTTCTCTTCCATTCTTGCCTATTAGACGTCACTTCTACACTAACTCCCTTATCTTTCATATCATCTTTCACACAGTCCATCCATCTTTTCTTTGGTCTACCCCGTCTCCTCCATCCATCCACATTCATATCAAGCACTCTTCTCGTCACATGCGTTTCCTCTCGCCTCATCACATGTCCATACCACGTCAATCGCCCTCCTTTCAACTTTTCAGTTATTTCAGCTACTTTCAAACTTCCCCTTATATACTCATTTCTAACTCTATCCATTCTTGTTACTCCATACATCCATCTCAACATTCTCATCTCCGCCACATGCAATCGTCTTTCATCCGTCTTCTTTGTAGCCCAGCATTCTGATCCATACATTACGACAGGTCTTATGACGGATTTATAGATCTTACCCTTTAACTTAAGGGGCATCCGTGGATCGCAAATTGTTCCTGTGACCTGCCGCCATTTCATCCAACCTGCGTTGATCCGATGTGTAACGTCCCGGTCAATTTCTCCCTCTTTCTGTACAAGTGACCCCAGGTACCGGAAATCAGAGCAGACTGGTAATGTCATACCACCGAGCGTTATAGGCTCAAGACTAGAGAGACCGCCAAAGTCACAGAACATATACTCGGTTTTGGTTCTGCTGACTTTTAAGCCAACACTCTCCAGCCTGTGTCGAAATTTCTCTAATCTGCTCTGAATTCCGGGGGCATTATCGGCTACTAGTACGATGTCATCAGCAAACAGCATGCACCAGGGTGCCTCGTCTTGGATGTCCCATGTCAGCGCGTCCATGATGATGGTAAACAAGTATGGGCTCAGCGCTGATCCCTGGTGCACCCCCACTGCCACATCAAAACTAGCAGTCGTGCCCGCCGCGGACCTGACTTTTGTACTGCAATGAATGTACATCGCTCGAATCAACTGCAGGTATTTCCCTGGTATTCCTTTCTCCTTAAGGGCCCACCACAACAAAACACGAGGTATCCGGTCGTACGCCTTTTCGAGGTCAATGAACACCATGTGCAAGTTTTTATGTGCATCTCTGTGTTTCTCACATAACTGGCGAAGTGCAAAAATGGCATCCGTTGTTCCCCGACCAGGCATAAAACCGAATTGGTTTTGTGAAATTTCACTCTCATCTCTCAGTCGTCTTTCTATCACTTTCTCCCATGCTTTCATAGTATGTGACATTAGCTTTATTCCTCTATAGTTGTTGCAGTCTAGTACATCACCCTTATTTTTAAAGATGGGCACCATCAAGCTGTTGCACCACTCATCAGGAATAGCCTCCTCATGCAACAACTTATTGAAGAATAAAACTAACCACTTCCATCCATCTTCTTCCAGTATCTTCCACACTTCTACTGGTATTCCATCTGGTCCAACCGCTTTTCCATTCTTCATTCCTTTTATTGCTCCTTTCACATCGTCTACACTTATTTCTGTCACTAAACCCATATTTACCATTTTATCTTCAAGTACTCCGCTCCAATCATTCTCTTCATTCATCAACTTTTCAAAATAACCTTTCCACCTTTCTTTAATTTTCCCTTCATCAGCAAGAACCACTCCTGTTTCATTTCTTATACATTTTATATGAGACACATCCTTCGATTTCCGTTCTCTAGCTTTAGTAAGACGGTAAAGGTGTTTCTGACCCGCTGGACTATCCAGTGTTTCATATAAATTGTGCTGGGCTTTGGCTCTTGCTATCGCAACCACTTTCTTAGCTCTTTTCTTACATTCATCATATTCATTCTTCTTTTCTAATTTTAAACTTTTATTTCCCTCATTCACATCCTGCCATTCTTTAAATTTCATTTTCTTTTCTTTTAGTACCTTTTGGATATCTACCGACCACCACCATGTCTCTCTATCTATCATACCCTTCCCTTTTGTTTCTCCCAAAACACCTTTCGCTACATCTCTTATACATTCTGCCATTTCATTCCAACATGCATTCACAGTCTTATTTGCCATATCTTCCATTTCCATCGTTCTATCTAACACTTGCTTTCTGAATTCTCTTGCACACTCTTTTTTCCCTAACTCATGCCACTTTATTTTAGGAGGAGGCCGTTCTTTATTGTTACCCAGCTTTACTTTTATTGTTGCTTCCATAATAAGGAGTCTATGTTGTGATACCAAAGCTTCCCCCGATATTACTTTGCAATCTTTGATATGGTTGAGGCGGTGACGTCTGACAAGGAAATAGTCAATTTGCGTCGTATGGTGGCCGCTTTTGTAGGTGATAAGATTCCCATCTTTCTTTTGAAACCACGTATTTGTAACTGCTAGATCATAAGCAGTGGCGAATTGCAATAAACTTTCTCCTTCGTTGTTACCGATACCATATCCCCGTCCTCCATGTACCCTTTCATAATTCCCATTCATTCTTCCCACATGTCCATTAAAATCACCTCCTATGTATATCTCATCCTCTGCTGGTATAGCCATCATTAATGTGTCCAGATCTTCCCAAAACTTTTCTTTTACTTTATCGTCACATCCTGTTTGTGGCGCATACACACTGACTACATTCAGAACTATCTTTTCTAACATAATTTTCACACTTATTAATCTATCATTCATTCTCTTAACATCCATCACGCATTCTTTCAAGTTGTTATCTAATACTATTCCCACGCCATTTCTTCTTCCATCGCTCCCACAGTAATAAAACTTATATCCTTCTCCAATTTCTCTAGCTTTCATTCCTTTCCATTTCGTTTCCTGCAAACATGCAACATTTATCCGTCGTTTCTTTAGTACATCCGCTAACTCTCTTGCTCTTCCAGTCATCGTCCCAACATTCAGACTTGCAAACCTCAATCTCGTTTCCCGAACTCGCTTCTTACGTTGCCCCCGCCCGGGATGGTGCAACAACCCTTGTCCATTTCCCACAGGTGCCGGGTGCTGCCCCTGCGCGTCGCCTGCGGGGTACGCCCTAGTCCTTACGCGCATTCCAAATTTATCGACCATATTGCATAAAGATTTGGCTGGGGTTTTTACGGTCGGCCGCCTACCAGACACCAACCCTCCTTGGGAATGCTTTTGTTGGTGGATTTCCCGCCACCTTACGGGTGCCCAATGGCAAAGTTGTTATATGTCGGGCCTAATAATCCCTGTCGGATGGAAGACTTGCGCGGGAAGACATGCAGCTGATATTTTACGTTTTTCTCTCGCTCCCAGAGCAGCATAGGAGAAAGCAATGTACAGCGAATTAAAGTGGGGGCAATGACTTCCCATTTGACACCGGTGGTAACTCGGTACTTTTATTCCCATTTGCCTCCGGTGGCAATCGCGCGGGGGCACACTGGGAATCAATCACTAACGGCTGATTCACACATATCAGTGAAGTCACCGTTCCGTCTCAGTTCCGGCAAATCTTTCATACATTCTCGGCAGTGCTGACAATGCCGAGAATGTATGAAAGATTTGCCGGAACTGAGACGGAACGGTGACTTCACTGATGTGTGAATCGACCATAGCAGGACTACTCAACAGTGTGCTTACAGTGCGTTTCACCTAAGAGTTCCCTTGGCTAGTTTTACTATATTGTTGGCAGCCCTGTCTGTCAAAACGCAAACAATCGAGATCCGAATCTTAGAGCTCCGCTTTATTTTTCCCATTATTGGTTGTTTTCGAGGTTTAATCATGCCTAAAACACTGAAAAGTGGTGAAAGAGAGTTGGTGTTAAAAGTAAAAAGCTTTTGTGAACGTGAAAAACGCAAGAAAGAACCACTAATTCCGCTGGAATGTGTTCGACGTCGTGTTGCCGCCATAACAGGTAGGTTATTGATAATTTCCCCAAATGGTTGAACAGCGATTACTATATTTTATTTTATTACTCAGCATAACTTAATTATAAAATACCACTGTCATTATGTTACAATTAAGATAACGATGGTAACCACAGTAGATAGGTATTATTATTTTGCAAGAAGGCGCTACTACCCCTACTAGGCTATTTATTTGTACATGAGGTTATTTCTTTTGTATATTAAACTAATTAATAAATTTTCCTTTTAAGGTATTTCGGAAAAGACAGTTTCAAAAATTACTCGTGAAGGTGAGGAAGCAGCCAGTACGTCAACCAAAATTTCTACTCCGGGCAAAAAACGTCATCGAGAAAAAGAAGTAAAATTGGATGACTTTGAACGTTGTGTATTACGGCATAAAATACACGAATTCTATGCCGTGAGGAAAGAATTACCTACTCTTGGTAAATTGTTAAATGAGATGCGAAATGATATAGATTTTAAGGGAAGCCGCACTACTTTATGGAGAAGAATGAAAGAGATGGGCTTTTATTTTAAAAAATGTAAATGTAAATGTATGACAGCTTTAGAGATAGATAGATTATTCTACCTATAGACGGAAGAAGAGTTTGATTTTACATAATATTAATTACTATTAACTGCTGATAATCACACATTTGATTTTTCTTAAAAAAAAACAATTAAAATGTCAATAAATAAATTTTGTTTTAATTTACCTGATAGTCAGTCCCAGCATTTCCAAAGGCATAACAGGAATTCTTCCCTTGTACGATCGTTATTGAAGGCATGGTGATAAACTCAAAAGCTCTTCAAATGAAGATAATAATATGCTCATTCTAAAATAATCAAAAAATTTATCTTCTTCAGTTCTCAACGCATAGTACTTTAGAGTAAAATAGTTCCCATCAGAGTTCATCCATACTAATATTATAAATGCGAAAGTCTGTCTGTCTGTCTGTCTGTCTGTGACGTTTTCACGGCTAAACCACCGGTCCGATTTGGATGAAATTCGGAATGAAAATAGTTGAAGACCCAGAGTCACACATAGGCTACTTATTTTTTCAAAAATCAACCCCTAAAGGGTTGAAATAGGGCATGAAAGTTTGTATGAAAAATCTAAACTGCCTGACCGATTTCGATGAATTTTCCCCGGAAGATAGTTGATAACGTACCCCCTTCCCCACTTACCCGGTTCGCGATATAAACGAATTCCACGCGGGCGAAGCCGCGGGCAAAAGCTAGTAATCGTAATAAATGGATGAACCCAGAATCTTCTTTTTCTATATCTATTTAACAATAACAATAGTGCAATAATCTTTTTGCGATCCATCTTACGCTTCCAAAAAACACGTCCAGTACGGCTGACTACACTTGAAGATCTGTGTGCAGATTTGTGTGGGAGCCCTAATATACTTATTATACAGATCATTGAACTTATATTAGTGCATTGTAGTAGTGGTATTAGACAATAAGTATGATACCAGAGAGATATCAGAATAAAAGCGCTACAATATAACTTTTTTTTTTTTAAAATAATAACGCTTCACACTCAAAGCCCCACACTAGGATTCCCTGTGTCGTGGGTGCCTTGGACAACACACAAGACAAGGACACACACCCAGACCGAGAACGGAAATTTAAACTCATCATTCAAATTGCCGCCTCGCTGGGAATCGAACCCAGGACCCTCGGAACAGCGATCGGCGTGTTAACCATTGCGCCATTCGGGTCGTCACTTTGGTCCAACCAAGAGTTCTACGACACTCACGTATTTTATTAGAAATGACCTTTTCATAATATCAATCCTACTTCCTACTCCTACTAATAATTATTATAAATGCGAAAGTTTGTAAGGATGTATGTGAGTGAATGTGTGTGTGTTTGTTGCTCTTTCACGCAAAAACTACTGAACGGATTTTCATGAAACTTTGCAGTAATATAGCTTAGACATTGGAATAACATAATTTGTTAAAATTTATAGAGATTTTTGAAGGGACTGGTTCCCCGAAGCGAAGCGAGGGCGGATTTACTAGTATCGTATAATTATGTACTGTATTTTTTCAATATTGCGTTGGTGGATGTATACTCAGCCGAAAAAAAATATATTTTGTAACGTTAATATTTATAGCTTCGGAAGAACACAATAAGTCATCTTTATTTTCTCCCTAGTTAAAGGGAATATTTTTTTGTTTTAATTTGGCAACACTCATTTCATCGCTACCAACATTTTAGCGAGGGGAACTCTTACGTGAAACGCACTGTAGTACGAGTTGCATCGAAAACTTCACCGACACGCCATCCGTCAAAACGTGAGTGACGGTGACAATCGAAAAGTTGCGAGTACGAGTGTCAAACGTCATAACCAAATCGATCGCGTATCGGCACGTTTATTCACACGTTCATTCGCAGAAACCATTTATTGTTATGTTGGCAACAAAACGTCGTGACAGAATCCTACCAAATAAAGAAGGTTATTCCTTTCTTACTAAAGTATTAATGAAAAGTTACTATTCAAACTGTAATGCTTATATCGCCATTTTTAATAGATGGTAAACGTTTGTTATATTGCCATAGAGAAAAGCTAATGTTTTAATTTTAATAGTAACATAGATAAATGTGATTAGTGAATAAAAATTTTGTTAAAAATAAATTATGGAGCCCGGATTCATTTGTTTGCCGCGCCGCATTTCTTTTCACCAAAATTAAAAAACTCTTAAGATGTTTTCTTTAATTATGGCGATATCGCCAGATTATACTGTGACAGCCCTGGCGTACCTCGCTAAACAATAACAACAATAGAACAAAAGCGCGATTGCCCGTCTTCAAAAGTACGCACGACGCTTCGACCATTACGGCAATAGTCATACGGGCGAAAGTCGGTTGCAAGGAACGTTCTCGAATTTTAGACGAATCTGGTCCGTCCGGAATTAGCCAGAAAGTTCTGGATTAGCGTGAATGGTGCGTGAGGGGTATAAAAAGGAGCGATTGGCCAACCGCAGACATTCTCGTTTCGGAAGCGAAACCAGGAAGATACCAGCGATACCTACGAGCGATACCAGTGCGAAGTGAAGTGATTTCTACGAGCGATACAGTGTTCGACGAGTGTGTTTACTAGTATCTACGTGCAGAGTGTTTTAGTGTGTACTGTGTACATCGTGTAATTTGTGTATCTACGAGTACAAATAAAGTCTTTGTGGTACATTTTGGCATTTTCTCGAGCCCATTACTCCTGACACGTAACAATTGGTGACAGAAGCGGAATGCCTGTAGTACCGCAGAGTGAAGAAGGGATTCGTACGCGACGGCAGACGGCATTGGATGCCGCGCGGATGGAGTCGCCGGGTCGTGACCGCATGGAAACGGAGACCACCGCTGGACCACCGACTACATCAGCTGCAGCAGTACCGACACCGAGTGCATTCGATATGGCCTCCTTGTTAACCGTCTTACAGCGCATGGAAAGTAAAATGGAGAGCCTACGCGAAGACATGAAGAGCCAACGCAAAACCATGGAGACGGGCCTAGAGACAATCGATGCAAAGCTGGATAGTTTCCAGGGTGATTTAAACGTTGTGAAGGAAGACCTAGAATTGGTAAAGGTGCGTACATCCGAGCACGACCAAGCCCTCAAGACCCACGACGCTATAATCAACTCCCACGAAACTAGGCTCGTGGATTTGGACAACAAGCTGCAAAAAATGAAGGTTTTGGGCACGGCAGCAACCAGTTCAGGCCCTGGGGCCCCGAAATTTAAGGTCCCAACTTTCGACGGCACGACCTCGTGGACGGCGTTCAGGCATCAGTTCGAGGTTGTTGCAAGCGGGAATGGCTGGGAGGACGAACACTCGTTGGCGGCACTCACTCTAGCTCTTCGAGGGGAGGCACTGCTGGTGCTTGAGAACCTGCCCGCCGAGCGACGCACCTTGGAGTCGCTATTTAAGGCCCTGGAAGCTCGATACGGGGAGAAGCACCTGGAGCACGTGTACCGCGCGCAACTTAAAGACCGAGTACAGAAGTCGAGTGAAGGACTGCAGCAATGGGCTACGGAGATCGAGCGCCTCGTACGTCGTGCCTATGCGTCGAGTTCCACACCGGTTGAAGACAAAGTATTAGAGGCGTTTGTCAGCGGTATACGGGACCCCGAAGTGAGAGCAACGGTGCGCTTGGGTCATCACGCAACCTTGGAAGCAGCTTTAGCGCATGCCCTTGAAGTGGAAGCGGTACGGAGCGACTATAAAAGTTGTAAGGTGCGCGAAGTCGTAGCGGCAATTCAACCTCGTACTGGACCTATCTGCTACGGATGCGGGGAACGAGGTCATATTAGGCTTAGCTGCCGGAAACAGAAACAACCGAAATCGGTGTGGAGGGCTACGCAAGTGCAAGAGCTAGAAGCCGCCGCCGCCGCTAAGAAGACTGCCAAGCCTCCTACGAAGACCTCGACGGCTACCCAAGTTGACACCCAGGAGCTGCTAAAATTAAAAGGCGTCAGCGCCACGGGACGGGCAGCGGCTGGACTTCGTCGAGCCCCTACTGTTATAGTGTCACAAGCTCGTGACGGGAACAGCCTGGTAGCTACTGGTGAGATAAATGGCATACCTTGTCGATTTACGATTGACACAGGAGCATCGAAGTCCATTGTTCGACCGGAACTACTCAAGAGGACTATCATGTGGGAAAATGGACGACCATCATGCAATCTGCAGACAGCGACAGGCCAGCCAGTGACCGTCCTAGGAGTTACAGAAGCAAGACTGAAACTCGGAAGTGACATTTACACGCAGTCTGTTTTAGTAGCGAATATAACTGACGACTGCATTATCGGACTGGACTTTCTACGGGCACATCACTGTATAGTTGACATAGCGAAAGGAGTGTTAAGCTTCCCGGATCAAGAAGTCTTCTTGGAGGGTTCATCTTCAGGAGCAGTGTACTGTTTGAGGTCAGTGAAGCTGGCACCCAGATCGGAAACCTTGGTCCAGATTAGGTTTCCAGAAGGGATAAAGCTGGATCGATGTGTCATAGTAGAAGACTACGGAGATCATCCTAGTTGGATCACGGCAAGGACACTGCTCATGACCAAACGTGACGCCAAGTTAAAGGTCATCAATCTTAGCAGCACGCCGATACATCTCGCAAAGAATACCGTTATCGGCCGATGTGAAGCCGTGGACAGCTTGAGGAAGGTCCAAGAAAACTCGGACAAACTTGGATCAACGGATCACATGACATCTTTGCTGGAGGCGACCAGGAGGAATTTGAGCTCTGAAGAATATACTCAGGCAGCAAAGTTGTTGATGGACTACAAGGACATCTTTACCAGAGGAGATAGCGACCTTGGAAGAACAAATCTTGTCACTCATCCAATAGATACCGGCAATACTTCACCGATCAAGCAAAGACCAAGACGAGTACCATTGGCAAAGGAACACGAAGTTGCTGAAATGATTCAGGACATGGTGCGCAGCAAGGTCATCGAACCGTCAACTAGCCCTTGGTGTTCACCTGTGGTGCTCGTGAAAAAGAAGGATGGCAGTACTAGATTCTGTGTTGACTACAGGATGCTTAACAACGTTACCAAGAAGGACAGCTACCCTCTGCCTCGGATTGACGACACATTGGATATGCTTGGTGGCATGAAGTGGTTTTCGACGGTCGACCTGAAGAGTGGTTACTGGCAAGTAGAAGTCCGGCCAGAAGACAAAGAGAAGACCGCCTTTACCACCGGAACCGGAAATGGCTTGTGGCAGTTTCGCGTAATGCCTTTTGGATTATGTAACGCTCCTGCCACTTTTGAGCGTCTCATGGAGCGAGTGTTGGTGGGACTTTTGGGGGACGCTTGTCTGGTATACCTCGATGACGTCATAGTCATGGGACGAAACTTCGTGGAACACAAGCGAAATCTGGAGAAGGTATTCAGACGATTCCGTGAGTCCAACCTAAAGCTCAATCCGAAGAAATGTGACTTCTTCAAGAAGGAAGTATCATTTTTGGGACACATCATATCGGACGAAGGTGTTCGAACTGATCCAGACAAGATAAGAGCTGTTCAAGAATGGCCGACACCAAAGAACAAGACCGATGTGAGAGCCTTCTTGGGGCTATGTGCCTATTACCGTCGGTTTGTGAAGAACTTCTCCGAGATAGCCAAGCCGTTACATCGTCTCACGGAGGACAAGAGAATCTTCAGTTGGGATTCCGATTGCGAAGATGCGTTTGTTCGCTTAAAGGAACGTCTGTGCTCGGCTCCGATTCTTGGCTACCCCAGAAGAGAAGGGAGATTCACAGTAGACACGGACGCTAGCAATACTGGCATCGGAGGGGTGTTATCGCAAGAACAGGACGGCCAGCAGGTGGTCATTGCGTACTTTAGCAAGACCCTTTCGAAACCGGAAAGGAATTATTGTGTGACTCGGCGAGAATTACTGGCTGTGGTGAAGACCCTTCAGCACTTCAACAAGTATTTGCTGGGACGCGAGTTCACAATAAGGACGGACCACGCCGCTCTGAGATGGCTTCTGCAATTCAAGAACCCGGAAGGCCAGGTTGCAAGGTGGATCGAACAGCTTCAAGAGTTCGACTTCGTAATAGAGCATCGTAACGGAAGAGCTCATTCGAATGCCGACGCCCTGTCACGACGCCCATGCTCCGACGAATGTCGACATTGCATCAAGCATGAGGCTAAAGAAGAGGTCAGGGTGATAAGGATGCAGGACCTAGACGAGTCTTGGAGAACGGAGCTAGTAAGCCAAGCTCAGAAGGAAGACAAAGACCTCAGCCTGATCATGGAATGGAAAGCCAAAGGACAGAGGCCCCTGTGGAGTGATGTGTCAACATCAAGCGCGACGACTAAGGCATACTGGGCTCAGTGGGACAGCCTTACACTAGAGAATGGCGTGCTTTACCGGATCTGGGAGTCACTCAACGGAAGGGAACGAACCCTGCAAATGGTTATCCCTAGAAGTAAAGTGGCTGATTTGCTGAAGCTCGTACACGATGGCACTTCTGGTGGGCACCTCGGCATCAAGAAGACCCTCGTAAAGATACGAGAACGCTTTTATTGGGTGCGGTGTCGAGAGGACGTCGAAGATTGGTGCAGGAAGTGTACAGTGTGCGCTTCAGTGAAAGGGCCCCGCACTAGATCCAAAGGGAAACTACAGCTGTACAACGTCGGAGCCCCTTGGGAGAGAATCGCCATAGACGTTGCTGGGCCATTCCCTCAGACGGAAGACGGGAATAGATTCATCATAGTGGTTCAAGACTACTTCAGTAAATGGCCGGAAGCGTTTGCAACTCCGAACCAAGAGGCGAAGACCGTGGCCAAGAAACTTGTCCAGGAGGTAGTATGCCGCTTTGGTGTACCATTGGAGTTACACAGCGACCAAGGCAGGAACTTCGAGTCGACGTTATTCCAGGAGATGTGTGAACTGTTGGGAATAAATAAGACACGTACCACACCGGCGCATCCTCAATCTGACGGCATGGTGGAGAGATTCAACCAAACGTTGGAAAATCACTTGGCCAAGGTCGTCGAGGAACATCAGCGAGACTGGGATCGGTACATTCCTCTGTTCCTGATGTCATATCGGTCTGCCATACACGAGTCTACGGGATTTACACCGGCTAAAGTTAACTTCGGAAGAGAAATGCGTCTGCCGTTGGATTTGCTCACCGGAACACCGCCAGATGCCCCGAAACCAACCGTTGAATACATCGCGGACTTACGGATACAATTGGACGAGACACATGATCTTGTAAGAGAGCAATGTTTGAAGACCAGCGAAAAGATGAAAACCCGCTACGATCGTGATGCTCGGAAACATGGTTTCAAGGAGGGAGATTCTGTATGGTTGCACAATCCACTGCGGAAGAAAGGGAAGTCTCCGAAGCTACAAGCACGATGGGAAGGCCCCTACACAGTTGTCACGAGGATTAATGACGTGACCTACCGGATCAGACAGGGGGACAGAAGAAAGCCGAAGATCGTGCACGTGGACAGATTGGCACCATTTCATGGATCGAATAATGCTCGGGACGAGCATGACTAAGAGGGGGGCAATGTGACAGCCCTGGCGTACCTCGCTAAACAATAACAACAATAGAACAAAAGCGCGATTGCCCGTCTTCAAAAGTACGCACGACGCTTCGACCATTACGGCAATAGTCATACGGGCGAAAGTCGGTTGCAAGGAACGTTCTCGAATTTTAGACGAATCTGGTCCGTCCGGAATTAGCCAGAAAGTTCTGGATTAGCGTGAATGGTGCGTGAGGGGTATAAAAAGGAGCGATCGGCCAACCGCAGACATTCTCGTTTCGGAAGCGAAACCAGGAAGATACCAGCGATACCTACGAGCGATACCAGTGCGAAGTGAAGTGATTTCTACGAGCGATACAGTGTTCGACGAGTGTGTTTACTAGTATCTACGTGCAGAGTGTTTTAGTGTGTACTGTGTACATCGTGTAATTTGTGTATCTACGAGTACAAATAAAGTCTTTGTGGTACATTTTGGCATTTTCTCGAGCCCATTACTCCTGACACGTAACAATACCATTTACACCATACGCCATATTTACAGCCTCAGGCCAAGGGATTCACTCAGACAATTGTTTAAAGAAAGTAATATATTAACTGTAGTATCACAGTATATTTTAGATAATATTATGTATGTAAAAAAATATCATGACCATTTTCCTAAAAAGAGTGATGTACACAATATAAATACTAGAAATAAGGCTAAACTGATTGTACCAAAATTCAGACTTAGCAAAACTGGTGGCTCTTTCATGGGTAACTGCGTTAAAATTTATAATAAAGTTCCGATACAATTAACAGAAATGCCGTACTGTAAACTTAAAACTCATGTCAAAAGCATTCTTATGACGAAAGGTTATTACAAACTTGATGAATATTTTAATGATAAATCAGCTTGGACATGAGTTTCGTATTTTAGCCGTAATTAGTAGTAAGTGCAACTGTAACTGTGAGTGGAGAAAGAGAAAAAAAAGACTCCTTGGGAGTTTCTTGCCGCTTCTTCTTCCAAGACCACTCGCCGTAGGGATTTGTTGAAGCGATGGCGTAGCTTGACGTTCGGAAAGTGTTTGTAAAAACCTACTTCGAAGAAATAAATAATTTGAATTTGAATTTATAATCCCGCTCATCTTGAGCAGCAGCCATAAACAATTTCTAAGGAAAAAGATTAAAACATTTCTGTCCAAATACAATGCAATACTTACTTTATTAATAATAATAAATACCTCTTATGCATGTAAAGTTTTAAATAGTGAGGCTGGCAACTGGTAGGATAAAAAAAGAATAAGTTTTTGTATTAAACTGTCTGCAAAATTGTGATTTTGTTCTATGTAGTTTATATTACATTGTGTAAAACGGAATAATAAAACCACGTTATAGCTATAAACTAGACTTTTAATACAACATTCCAACAATTTCAGCCATTAAAGCACAATAATTTTAACTATTTTAAGTCAATAATGTACCTATATCTATGATGATATAGAAAAAATAATTCATAAATATTGTAATATGTACATTATTGTCTTTGTTTTAAGTATTTCTTGATTAGATGTTTTTGTAGGTTAGAAAATGTAAATATTCATTTTATCCCATATTTCACTTGTTTTTGGCTGAGTGTAAATACACCAACGCCATATCCAGAAAAAAATATATTGTCTATCATAAAAAGTATTCACCGGAACGCGAACAACACAAATACCACTTTTCTATAATTTCATTCACTTTGAGATTTGTGGCCGTAATTATGCTCCCAGCAAATATAAATATCCAGACATAATTTTCAACAAACAAAACAAAAGTGTAATTAAAATAATAGACCATCTTTTTTATGATTTCACTAGTAAATTACACGTGATAACTTTTCGACAACGTGTTCCCTGAGTTTTCGCAAGTTAAATAGACGAACTGTCAAATACGCCACTCGTACTCGCGCAATGTTCGAGAAACCATGACGTTAACCACTGACAGTTAACTTTACTTTCGTAAACGTGATCGCGTAAACTCGTACTCGCTATTTTGATTCCTTCACGTTTCCGCTAGATGTCTCTGCTTCGATCCCATACAAACTTTAGTTTACGTAGTGAGCACGTTATGTCAAATAAAACTCGTACTAAGCACACAGGACAAGTGGGAATAAACGACCAATTTTAGGGATTCTAGCATTGAAAAAAAAAACAAAATATTTACGAATAATTTTTACTTTTTAAAAATAAGTAGTCTGTTCGAGAACAGTTTGGAATGACAATATATTTCGGCATTTGCATCTTCAAACCGGAAACTAATAACTTATACAATCCTGGTCAATTGAGATTTAACATGTAATAACACTAATCCTCACTGAATTATCACAGGAACAAAAATACTACAGCATTTCCTACTCAGTGAAACGTCAAATATAATTAATGTATATAAAATAAATACATAAAGTACATTTTAAAATGATCCAGTGAAAGGTACTTATAATATGAGAAGTGAAATCCATACATACATAACACACACACAGTTGTACTCCTAGGAGAATTAGCTACTTAATTAGATTGTTAAAATTAGTTTTAATAAATTAATATTCGTTAAATCTCTTGTGACCTCCATTGCTGTTCCCCCCCCTGCCGAAATTTGTACCCCGCCGGAAACCGCCGCCGCCTCCACGGCCACCCCCGTAGCGGTTCCTATTCCACCCGCCGCCGCCACCGCCGCAACGTTCCGCCATGGTTTGCAGTTGTGGATTGATCATCTGAATAGAACAATTACGCTATAAATACCTAATCGCTGCATAAACCACTGACAAAAAAATGGTTTGCAGTTGTGGATTGATCATCTGAATAGAACAATTACGCTATAAATACCTAATCGCTGCATAAACCACTGACAAAAAAATAGGTAAAATTGTGACAGCATCTGAGGATGGGATCCAGTTAGATATAAAGTGAACACCGAAGGCATGTAGCTGTATTAATGTACCTCATACTTGCATTCATGTCACGCTACAGAAGAAACGTACCCATGCCAAAGGTATGAGGAATAAATAGTAAAATTTATAAAAGAAAAACTAACCTGATTAGCTTCTTGTAGAACATTAACAAGGTCTTTGGCTTGGCGGGAGTTAGAGGGCGTAAAGAAAGCGTATGACGTTCCTTTTGATTTTGAACGGCCAGTTCGGCCAATTCGATGAATATAGTCTTCAGAAGAATTTGGATAATCAAAGTTTATTACATATTTAATTCCATCAACATCTGTAAGTAATCATTGTGTTAGAAACAAATATATTTCAGGGTTTCAAAGTTCAAAATAAGATTAGAACAGATTAAAATTAGAATTAACATTACCATATCTAATGTAATGTTTCCCAAAAACCTGTTGAAAGCTTAGTAATGAACACATTAACGTTTAACATTATATCACTTATGGTAACTCACAGCCATATTACTTACATGAATGAGTTACACAGAGATATGTATTACAACAGTCTACATCTGCCTCTCACTCAGAACCCTGGAGTCTTGCTAAGGGCGCCAATTTGATTAATTAAGATGAGATCCATTATAAGGCTTATTCATTGCTCCCTTGAAAACTCCAATGTGGCCGAAACAGAAAACCCTTGACCTCTTGCCGATCATCTCAACCCGTGGTCAAGTTTTTCAACAATGCACTGATGTGTTTATTCCGTCTATCTTTCATAAGGTGTTTTATTGAAAAAAAGTGCATCACTAGGTTTTCTTCAACTCTCAAGTGTATCCGAATGCACGGACATACCATCAAGCTTTCCGGCCGCGGGTCCAGTCTCAGTGAAAGGCACATTTGAGGCACCATTAAATGACGAGTTATTGCATTCTCAAAGGGTAAATACAACTGAATCAAGTGTGGTATCTTAAAATCCAGTGCAGTAACTTTCCCAATTTAGGGAAGTAATCATATAGAACACAATAACTTTCCGCCAGTGCCTCTGAAATACAAAAACAAACTCAAATTATGATAACTGAAATCAATAAAAACATTGAAAAATAATCTCAATGTCCAACAGTTGTATTAAGACTTACCTAGTCCTCTGGCTGCAACATCAGTTGCAACCAGTATGCTGGCGCGACCTTGCTTGAACTGATAAAGGACTTCATCTCTCTCTTGTTGAGTTTTATCACCGTGCATGCAAACCGCTGGCCAGCCATACCGCCTGATATTTCTTGTGATATTCTCTACTTTTCTCTTAGTCTCTACAAATATAATAGTCTTTGCGCCAGGTTCTTGACTTTGTCCAATTTCTTGTAACAGAACATTTAACCTACAAAAAAAAAAGGTTATTACTACCTTGCATACATTAGAAATGACCTAAAAATAATCTCTTAAATTCAGATCTTCTTAGAGATAATACTGTGGTGAAATATATAATCAACAATATTTCATGAATAAAGTAATCATCATCATCAAATTGCATTTACTAGATAAAATTAAAGATTCCACATACTTATTTTCCTTCTCATGTTCTTGGCAAACATCAACAATTTGTAAGATGTTGTGATTTGCTGAAAGTTGCAGTGATCCAACATTAATTTGCATGTAATCGCCTAGGTAATCTTCTGCCAATTTTCTTACTTCCTTTGGCCAAGTAGCAGACCACATCAAAGTCTGTCTGTCAGGCCGAATTTGTTCTATGATTTTTCTTATTTGAGGTTCAAAGCCCATGTCTAACATTCTGTCAGCTTCGTCCAATACAAGATATGTGCAACGTTGCAGGTTAGTTGTCCCCCTCTCTAAGAAATCAATTAACCTTCCTGGAGTGGCAATGACAATCTCCACACCCCTTTCCAAGTCGCGTGCCTGTTCCCGTTTGGGTGCTCCACCAAAGACGCATGTATTGCGAACATAAGCCGCATTTCCAAAATCAGTGGCAACTTGTTGAATCTGTTGGGCTAATTCCCTAGTTGGTGCCAATACAAGTGCAATGGGCCCATCTCCTCGCCTTATTGGCTGTTGGTTGTTGATGTGAACAATAGCAGGAAGAATGTATGCCAGGGTTTTTCCTGACCCAGTTTGAGCAATGCCTACTAAATTTTTTCCAGACATAGCTATAGGCCAACCCTGTGCTTGAATAGGTGTTGGTTCTTTATAGCCACTGCTTTTGATGGATTGCATTACATAATCAGGGAAGTTGGCTTCTTCAAAGTGCTGAATTGAACTTGGCACTTTAACACCGCTGACTGTGATTTCATGAGTATTTCTGTACTCTTCAATCTCATAAGGAGATCTGTTCAAGACCATCTCATGTGGATTGTAAAAGTCTTTGTTGAAGGGTTGAAGAGACATGGAGTCCCAATTTGGGCGCCGCATGCTTTGTCCATTAGTAAATTCTTTCTTATTTCCAAATCCGCCGGAACCTCCAAATCTACCTCCACCACCACCACCGCTTCCAAATTTAGAAGCTCCATTACTGAATTTGCTCCCTCCAAATTTGGAACCACCGCTTGCACCGCGGCTATTGTTCCAATTTCCAGACCTATCAACAATATGAATGAAAAAATAAATAAACTTCAAATTAGCTTTCGAAAGTTCCAATTACCAAAATTATTAGGGAAATACAAAAGTGAAAAATATTTCGAATACAAATTGACTGCTATTAGTATTACAATAAAAGTAAATTGTGTAACTGTAAAAGTGAAATGTACACTAAAAAATTATGCTAAAACGGCTATAACCAACGACTTCAGACCTTCAGATTCATTAAATTCACACAACGTAAAAAATAAACTTATGCATCCGCTACGATGACATTGTCGCAACTCGAAAAAATTATGAAACATATGGGACAGAAAGAGACAAAAATAGTTTAACAATAGGAGTCCTATTATAGGACAAACACTGCCCCACTTTGCGCACTAGTGACACATCGACAACTTTTTTACTAAGTATATAATATCAAAGGCTACATAGACTATTACCTATTTAATTAAAACCCTAATAGCACTGTGTCTCACTGCAACAGCTGCGGACCTTTCACTTCGATGTGCCTACGTCAGTTAATACGATACATGAAACAGATTTGTACTTGTACATCAAGTACAAATAGAACGGTACATGCGATTAGTAGATAACCGTAGATAATGTAAATGAATGACTCATACATTAGTTTATTATGAGTCAAACTCTCACGTGGCACGTCAGCGTTCACCATACAAACGTGGTTAACGAGAAATACGATAGGTAATTATTATTCAAGGAAATCGGTCGACGCCATGAAAAGGCTAGGGCTAGGCAGCTGCGCCATGACATGACGCTACTACTAGAGATGCGCAAGGCCGCAAGAAATAAAACACGCATGCGCACAAAATATACGCATTATGACAAAACTACATTATTGATTTTTCGGTCCATCTATGGTATTTAACTTGGAATTAGAACTTTTAAGTTCTGATTAAACGGATCAGAAAGAGAGTAGGTAACTGAAACAAAATGGCCACCAGACCGGAGGTTATTACTAGCCGTTAAACTATATAAATTTTAGTATCGGACTAACAAGTCATAAAAGCATGAAATGAAAAAGTTTGAAGAGAAAACACGTTTACTGTTAACCAAAAAATATTAAAAGATACTTTATAATTAATTATAACAATCTAATAATTGTAGAAATTATGCAGACAGCAATAAAAACTACTGACTATTTGTACGTTAACGGAGCGATAATTATACATAAAAATTAAAAATCAAAGATCACAAAGAAATAAAGTAGTGAAATAATGCTACTTACATTTTAGATGGCTTAAACTAATCAAAGATGGCCGTGATGTAGAGAGATTTATTCTTCAATTGTAGCAGGGTCAATCTGTAACTGACGAATTTGATCGTTAAAAGTCAAACAAGTAAATTATAATAATCACAACACAACTGATTTGTACTTTCACGAAAACCTCTATTACTTGTTAAATTAACTGAATTAACATGGAAATAGAAATCAATACTGAGAGATTCAATAAACACGTCTCACCTCGACCACTGCTACTTCGAAAGAGAAAGATCAAAGATAGTGAATGAATGAACGAGTAAGGTAAACGAAGAATGAATACGGCCTAAAGTGAATGAAATCATGGAAAAGAATGAATTGTTCAGTATAAACTAATGGCAGCACCTGAATCCCAAAAATCTACTAAGAAGATAAACTAATATTATAGTAGCTTTTATTTGACATTAACAATACTTTTGCAACTAACCTGTAACTTAACTTTTGACAGCACTGCTTCCTAGACATAACAAAAAGTATGACGTTATCAACTATCTTCCTATGAAAATTTATCAAAATCGATCAATCAGCTTAGTTTTTCATACAAGCTTCCATCCCCTATTTCAACCCTTTAGAGGTGGATTTTTGAAAAAAGAAGTAGCCTATGTGAGACCCTGGGTCTCGAATTACTTTCTTCCGAACTTCATTCAAATCGGGCCGGTGTGGTGCAAACTTGAAAGCGTCACAGACAGACAGACAGTTTCAAATTTACATGGATGTATCAATATGGATGTATAATTTATATGGATGTATCAATATTCAGACATATCATAAGACAGTTTTCGCTACTTTTTTCTCTTCCATTAAATAAAAGATAGAATCAAAAAATGACGTGCATAAGTGTATCAGAGATACCGGACCTGTATGATTAAATGATTTTGATTTGATTTAGTAAGTTAAAAATAAGAATCATTTTGTTTGCAAAGACGGATAAATATTGAGCTTGAGTAAGTTTCACACTATGCATGACGCTGCTTTGTCATAACGCAATATGGCTTAAAATCTTTAAAAAGCCGTCTTCAATTTCGACAAATACAGATGCTTAATAGTTAGTAAGTGCCTAAAGTTCACCCGGAGAAGTACCACCACCCACCACGGTACTTATTACCATTTCTACCGTCATAGTAATTTCTTTAAGAGCAATTATGTGATAGTAAGGTGTGGAGCCAGTTACACTTTTTTTAGGGGTGGGGTCTTAGTTTTAAAAAGTTGCAAAGCATGAAAGCATCTGTGACCGAATTAGAACGAGACTCTTCAGATTGTTGATGTGGTCGGTCACAGTTGCACAGGAGGAAAGCAGCGGAAGGATGGTGCTGCATGATCGTGTGCTATAATTCTAACTTAATTCCATAAAAAAATATTCAAAAACTACTCGTCAGATATCGTATATTATGCGACAACACCACAAACACCAATATATAAATTAAAAAAAATGTTGTCTGTAAAGTTAGTTTACCGTCCATAATTATACGGGACAACGTGATAAGAAAATTTTTGATGAAAAATTGCATATTTTTTAGAAATGAATTAAATTATTGTTATTGCATCGGCCAACAGTCACAAGCTGGACGTTTAGGCCGGTCGTGCCTCTTTATCGCTTATTTCGCGCTCTTGCTGGTGCGCTCGGCTCAGGTGGAACCTAACAATCATTTAATCATAAAATAAACTCTTTTGCAAAAAAAACGGGCACTTTAGATTTTTTCTTCACTTCAATGAAGAATAGCAAGAAAGAGGTTTTGTTGATTTGGCAAACATTATTTTAATGTTACATATCTACCTTTTTTTAATGAGTGATAAAACAATAAGGGCCGATAAAATTATAGCCCTACTGGAAGAAGGTTGTTCGCAAACTTACGTATCTCAGTATATGAGCCGTTCAACTATCCGGAGGACGTGGAAACGATATCAAGAGACCGGTTCAGTCAAAAGAAGACCCGGTTCAGGCAAAAAATGCTGCACAGAACCAAGAGATGATCACTTTTTGGTGAGCCAGGAATTGCGGAATCGTAAGGAATCAAGTGTGGACCTGAAGAAAAGCCTTGAAGAAGTAAGAGGAGTAGAAGTTAGCTTATGGACGGTCAGGAGGAGGCTTTTGGCTGCCAATATCAACAGTTACCACCCGGCTCAGGGCCCTAAATTACTCCGTGAGCATCGTTTTGCTCGACTTCAGTTTGCAAGCAACTGAGTTTCGTGGACTCTGGATGATTGGAATAACGTTTTGTTTTCGAATGAAGCTGAAGAATCTCTTTATGTGGAGAGGACCGACGTCGGTGAGTGCTACGAAGACCACGGGAACGCTATGCGGAAGTGTGTTTCGATGAAATCACTCCTTATGGCGGAGGCTCCGTTATGTTTTGGAGAGCAATTAATTCGACGGAGCGTACGGAGTTAGTTTTCATAGAAAATGGAACATTAAATGCACACCGGTACATAACGGAAGTCCTAATTTCATATGTACAATCCGCATTAATTGCACTCGGGGAAGATTCCATTTTTATGGACGAGAATGCTCGTCCGCACCGTTCTGGTGACGTGGAAGCGTACATGCAAGAAGTTGGGATCCGTCGTTTAGATTGTCCAGCTTGAAGTCCTCACCGCATTCCGATTGAACATGTCTGGGATGTTTTAAAGAAACGGGTAAGATCAGTGCAACCAGGTCCACAAAACATCAGGGAGGTGAAAAGAGTCATTGCAGAAGAGTGGGAAAATATTCCTCAAAAAAATTACTGAAAACTTCGTGGAAAGTATTCCCAGAACAATTCAAGCTTTGATTTTGGCAAGAGTAGGTCACACTCGTTGTTAGCTCCTTGATTTGTAACTTATTTAATAAAAATAAAAATATAAAAAAACAGCTTGCAAAGTTGCCGACCACTTGTAATTGCTTGGCCGTGTAGGTATATAGATATTAAAAAGTTCGTCGAAAATTTAAAAACAAATTGCCAGAATTCACTTCACTCGTACTAATTTGCACGATTATAAGATTTATAAGCATACAGACTACATAAGACAATTAAATTTCATATATGAACTCAAATTGACCGTAAAATGTAAATTTCCTTAGGTGCCCGTTTTTTTTGCAAAGGAGTGTATAAAATATAACAATCATTGATCAATTTACAAGACGTTATCACGTCAAAAAAGAAACAAAAATTATAACGCTCATACATATTATTGACGATAAAACGAAAATATTCTTCAGATGTTAATAAAATTTATTTGAGACCAAATGACAAGCCAAAAAATACTATCAATACAAAATCGGTCTGTGATATAAATTAGTTGTACAATGCAGTTTGATAATGAGGGCAACATTTGCTGTTCAATCACTCTACCATTCTACATAATATATCTTTTATCTGTCTTTTTCGGTGGAGTAGAAAGAGCTCAAAGAATCATGCTCTCGCTCACTCTCGAATACATGCGGAATTCCGAAACGGAATCCCGAAAAGGAATTTCGATTCGGGATTCCTGACGCAGTGAAATCTATACAAATGTATGGCGCTGTCACACACAAACGGTAGTTTTTCCTGACGGAATTGTCTCTGATTCGGAATTCCGAATCATAGACAATCCGTTCGGAATTCCGGAAGCAACTGCTCCATACATTTAGTACGAGTCGCCACACACATTCGGAAATTTCCGTACGGAATGATAGTCAAGGACCAGTGTTACCAACTCTATAAAATATTTATGCCTAAACCAATGTCAAAACTCCTTAAAATTGCCTCAAATATTTAGAAATCTCCCTAAAAATTACATTTAACAAATGCACATTATAATTTTTTTGACATTCAGTTGCTATAGAGTGGTACAATAAGTCCTTACTTGCTTGTCATTCAATGATTCGTTACTTATTACAAGTCAACGTAGGATGTAGGAAGTTCCTTGTACGTTTAAAGTGTATATTTACTTTCGAGTTGTAATAAATATATTAAATGAAAGTATTATTAGGTATTTACTGAGTGTTAATAATTTTTATATATTATTATATTATATAATTATATTGTTTTAATACCGAATTTAAATATCTTTATCACATAAGGAACTGCCGCAGAAACGCTCTGGGTTAGTTGTAAATATTCACTATGCGTAAAAGTAAACAATTATATTTTTAGTACTATTTGTCTCTCCAAGTACCTCCACCACAAGTACGTGCAATAAAACGATTGCACGTAAGTAAGTAAATGTGATTATCATTTCGTATAAGAATTATATTTCTACAGATAACCTGTATTACCTGTTTTATTTAATTTTTCATCTAAGGACTCCCGTAATCTTAGTTTACAATGATAACACAATTTAGACTAATAGTTACCTACTACATTAAATTTTAATGATTGTAATCATACACCTTTATATTTGTTTTCTCGTTTAATCCATACCAATAATATAAATAACAAGATCCAATCCATGACCATTGCGGAGTCGTTAACCCTAAGGCTAACGCACACACGCGTAACCTAAATCGAGGTACATACATGAGCTTAACTTCTGTACTATCCTTATTTTGTGGTTCAAGTGACTCAGTTGCTAATCTATCTATACATATTATAAAAAGAAGTCCTGTTTTCTGTCTATCTTTCTGTCTGTCTGACCGCGATAAACTCGAAAATTACGAAACAGATTTTTATAAGGTTTTCAACAATAGAAAGAGTGAATCTTTGGGAAGGTTTAGGTATATAATTTATTATAATTTTATGTAAATTAGTAGAAATTCGGCGATATATGTGGGAAGAAGTTTCACCAACAGGGAGCTTTCCACGCAAACGCCCCGTAAACTAGCACAAATATAGTTCAGTAATGTACTAGCGAATTCAAGATCTATAAAAATGCTACAAAAAAGGCCGCAATAGCATGTCTCTATCTCTTACGGTTGACTTATAATAACCACTTTTATGTTAAAAATTTAATTAAAAACATTACGTTATTTTCAAAGCAATTTTCTGTAGTTCAGTATTATTCCTTATCCAAATGAAAGTTAGCTTAGGCCTTTAATGCAGATCAAAGTTGCCTTTTACACTATATCAATCAGATGGATAGTTTTTAAGATATTGTCGTTAGAATTAATTAGCAGCGCGGGCGAATATTTAAGAGTATGTTGCAGAAAGACGTCTGCCGGGTCAGCTAGTCTATAGTTATACCAAATCTATGGTCTACTGCAATAAAAATGTACTTACTCTGTGGTCTACATGCGCCATTCGTCTATGTCATTCCGAACGGAAAAACCACGTATGTGTGTGGTGCATTTACGGCTCATTCACACGAGGACGAATCGTCTTTTTTCACGAATCGTCTTTTTTCACGATTCGTTATTTTTTTTGACGGCGCGGCGGCAATGCTTTTTAAATACTCATGTTCACACGCTTGACGAATCGTGAAAAAAGACGAATACGGATACGTCTTTTAGAAATCACGAATCGTGAATGTTTTATGATTATGACGGATACGTCTTTTAGAAATCACGAATCGTGAATGTTTCTGAACCAATCTGAACTGAGCTAAATCACGAAATAAAATGTGAACTTCAATGCGGATATTTTGACGAATCGTGTAAAAACACGATTCCGTATTCAATGTGAACGTCCATCCGTCAAGACGTATCGTGTTTTTTGACGAATCGTCAAAGACGTATGCCGTGGGAATGAGCCCTTAATCGAAATTACGATTCGGGATTCCGTTTCGGAATTCCGCATGTATGTGGCCGCCCTAACGAATGACGTACGATACGAATGAAAGAATGAATTGGAATGGAATTATCAATCAATCCGGTCGTTGTCGTCGTCGGGTCCCGCTCCCGATCGGGAAACAGCAAAAGTCAAAACAGCTTGCTTGTGGTTTCAGTAATAAATAAATGATTATTTAAAAATCTTAATAATTTGAACTTGCTGCAACAAAAACATTTCAGTGTTTAAATATCTAAAATGGCTATGCAACCTCACAGTAAAAAAAGAGTGTGCTATTATTATGATAGTAAGTATTACAAAGTTTGTTACCCGCCACATTATCAGAAAAACGTTTTTTCTTGTTTATTATTAATTTGGTCTATTGTTTCGCGATTGTTCTGCAAACAGGAGTAATATGAGTAACAGTTACATGTATTTTTACATATCATTGAATACAGAAAATTCATCTTAAGATTTTTACCGGATTGTGACTCAGTTCATTTCATGGCGTCTGTACCCAAACCAGCGTTACTATTGGTCCGTTATCTTTTGTCTTGTTCTGGTAAAATGCGCTACAGACTAAAATATGTCAAGCCGTGAAATGTACTAAGAAACACGTTTGTATAAAGTTGAAAATAAAGTTTAGCATTATAAATTGACAAATGTTATTTAATTTTTAGGTGACATAGGTAACTATTATTATGGACAAGGACATCCAATGAAACCTCACCGTATACGTATGACACACAATTTGTTACTAAATTACGGTCTTTACCGGAAAATGGAGATATATGTAAGTACTAGCTGACCCGGCAAAGGTTGTTTTGCCATATAAATGAATGATTAAATTACTAAAATGGCTATTAAAAAATAGGGGTTGGTGATAAAAGGGTAAAAATTTAGGGTTGTATGTATTTTTAATGCCACATTATAGAAAAATAAAACAAAAAATTTTGTCCAAAAATTAAAAAAAAATGTTAAGTATCCGGCTGCACGATTCCCTGGACAAATTTGGCTTAATCAATAGGTATTGATGCCCCGAATCATAATCTAATTGCTTTTTGTGCGGAAATGCATAGTTTTTTTTTAATCTTAATTTTAAGTTTTTAAGGTTATGTATAAAATTTGAAGACAAATATTGAGCTATAGATGCGTTAAAAAGGAGGGAAGGCGGGGGGGGGTTTCGGGGGCGAAGCCCCCGAATAGGGGGTGAAACAAAAAGAAACTTTTCAAACAGACGGGTTGGGTTAGGTTCGTTAGGTTGACAGTTTAATTTAAGAAAAAAAGGAGAACCCCGCGCAGCGGGGTTCCCTCGACATTTTTTTTTATAGCCTATTATATTGCCGGCACGAATTGATAGTTGACATAGCACAACGTAAAAATCACGGATACCCTCGTTTTTAAGATTTATTTTTAAACTTTGAAGGTAGATCTGTAAACTGCTCAATATTTGTGTTATGTTTTGAAAATAACAACTAAAAAATAAAATTAAAATAAAACGACGCATTTCCGCACAAAATGCGATTATGTTATGATTGGAGCCATCAATATCTATCAGTTAAAGCCAAAATCACCGAAATACGCTCAATATTTGTCTTCAAATTTTATACATAACCTTAAAAACTTTAAATTAAGATAAAAAAAACGATGCATTTCCGCACAAAAAGCAATTAGATTATGATTCGGGGCATCAATATCTATTGATTAAAGCCAAATTTGTCCAGGAAATCGTGCAGCCAGATACTAAAGAATAACCCATATATTTTGTTCACACGCTGTTTACATAGAGAAGGTCCTCCTTTTACATATCTACTATCGGAAGCACTATCTATATTTCTTTTAACTAAGTATTATTCGATATTATTCACGATAAATGTACACTATACTCATACTTAATTAATAGATCTTAATAATACATATCAAAATCCTCTATCGCGTTCCCGCCATAATGCCCTATTTTTATCCAGGGTTGCCAACGTCAAAACCTAATGTTCTAATTATCTGTCGCTGCTTACATTTATTGCCATACTTTTTATCAATAATTAATAAATTAAAGTAAAATGCGATTGCATTGCAATTGGACTTAAAAATGGTTACTGAAATACTTATATGTATTTCAGAAGAAATAGGCGCATACCTTAAAAATTTGTCATCATGCCTATTCTTCCAAATAACTTCATAACTTATTCAATAAAGCTGTAACATTTTTGCTTCATTTACCAATAAACAATGAAAATGTAACTGATTGCTTTCTTTTCTAAGATTTCACGAAATTCTTGCTTTTAGTATACAAGAACAAGAAGTTCAGTAAAAATAATGTCTATAAATTTTTGGGTGTGGGGACCAAGAGATAATTATCCTGAGAGCAAAGTGAGGTTGGGTTTACCATGTTTTAAAATATAATTATTCCTCTACAGAGACCACATAAAGCAACTGCTGATGAGATGACAAAGTTTCACTCCGATGACTATATTCGTTTTCTACGATCAATCAGACCCGACAATATGTCTGAATATAATAAGCAAATGCAGAGATGTAAGTTATGTTTTTAATATTTTGGTTTACTGTAAGAAATGTGTTCCAGTAGAAGTAATTGTTTATAAGCCACATACAAAAAATTATTATTTTTATCACCTATTATTGTTTTTCAGTTAATGTGGGTGAAGATTGCCCGGTGTTTGATGGTCTGTATGAGTTCTGCCAACTTTCTGCTGGAGGATCTGTTGCTGCCGCTGTCAAGCTCAATAAGCAGGTATAAACCCTTATTTATTAGAAAATTTAATGGTCACAACTAAAAAATGTAAGTATTATTGGACAAATGACCATTAGAAATGTAATTTCTTTACTGCTTCCATACTCATGAAGAGTTGATCAACAGCTCCAATTTTAATCATAAAATAGCTGTCATTGTGGCCTATATTATGAGGTTTTTGGGTTCAATATAACAATAAAATTATCATTTGCAGGCGTCAGAAATCTGCATCAATTGGGGTGGAGGTTTGCACCACGCCAAAAAGTCGGAAGCGTCAGGCTTCTGTTACGTTAACGATATTGTCCTGGGCATATTGGAGCTGTTGAAGTATCACCAGCGAGTGCTGTACATCGATATCGACGTCCACCACGGAGATGGTGTGGAAGAGGCCTTCTACACCACAGACAGAGTCATGACAGTCTCCTTCCATAAATATGGGGAGTACTTCCCTGGAACCGGTGAGTGGTACATGTATGGTTCATGGTGTTTGTGTTAATGATAACCTAACACTGTGAGGGTTGCAGGCCGTATTTCGTAATTCCATCACACTGGCCAGTTGGGAATTGGTAGACTTTATGTATGAGGGTGTATAAATGGCTCTCAGATAGGCTGGTTTCCACGTGACGATTTAAATTAACAAGGCATATGATCATAACAAATTCTCTAAACAAATAAATTAGAAACTTACAGGTATGTGCAGCAAAATTATATAACTGAATGTTTTTGCAGGCGATTTACGTGACATAGGCGCAGGCAAGGGTAAATACTACGCCGTCAACATACCTTTACGAGACGGCATGGACGACGAATCGTACGAGTCGATATTCGTTCCTATTATATCCAAAGTGATGGAGACTTTCCAGCCCAGTGCTGTCGTACTGCAGTGCGGGGCTGACTCTCTGACAGGTATGTTAGCATTGTTCAACTGTACCCTTATACATTACTTAAAAATCTTATTGGAACTAAATTCCACTTCACACAGTATGGATGGAGGATAGAACAAATTGTGTAAGATTTTCCCATCATATGCTTGTGCATTGGACCAGCTGTCTGATATTTTAAATGAATCTTTGGCGTCAATAAATTATAAATGTTAACGGAAATGTATGTAATCCGTCATTGTATACAATTCCTAGGAATTATGTACAATACCTAAAATCGCCCGGAAATGTGTAAAATAAATTATATTAGACACATTTCCTAGGAAGACCATACATTTCCTAAATAACAATCGGAAATGTAAAACATTTAAGATTTTAATGGGTACGCGGGATAGATAACATGAAGATATTATATTTTACGGTATGATTGTTATCCGATTGTCTCACCGAGTGCCTTAATAAAAAATATTATTTTTTATAACAATGAAATGAAATGCGACCATTTGAAGTGAACAAATCTACGATGTGGCCACGACACATACATTTCCTAATGCGATATTGGAATTGTATACAATTCCTAGGAACTGTATACATTTCCGAGGATACGTATGTACGTATTAAATATTTTTTAAAACAATATTTTATACATTTCCTAAATAGCTTCGGAATTGTATACATTTCCTAGGAATTATATAAAGTTCCTAGATTTCATACATTTCTGGTAACATATAACTAATTGGTTATATTTTAAATGTAAGTATTTCTGGTAATGAATTATTCAATAGTATTTTTTATTTGGACCAGGTGACAGACTGGGATGTTTTAACTTAACGGTGCGTGGCCATGGACGCTGCGTGGAGCTGGTCAAACGATTTGGACTGCCATTCCTCCTCGTTGGAGGTGGAGGGTATGTATCTAGATTGTCATTGAGTTGCTGTGTCAGACACCTTTTGACCACTTAAAAGAAAATCAACATGCTTTATCTTTTACATATAACTACAAAAGATTCATAAAATAATATTTTAAGGTTTAAGACAATCTCAAAGCGCTTCTTTCTTCTATGCTACGAAAGTATAATCATTTTTTATCTTAACTATTTATTCCAGCTATACAATTCGCAACGTATCACGATGCTGGACTTACGAGACTTCAGTGGCTCTCGGCGTAGAAATCGCTAATGAGTTGCCCTACAATGATTACTTCGAATACTTTGGACCTGATTTCAAACTACACATATCACCCAGCAATATGTCCAATCAGAACACACCAGAATACTTGGAGAAAATAAAGAACAGATTGTTTGAAAATTTAAGGATGTTGCCACATGCGCCGGGAGTTCAGGTAAAATATGTACATCTGATGACAAAAGATGTTATCGAAACAATTCTAAGAACCCATTTTAAGCCTCAGTTAGTAAATTTTATTTTCATGGTTTTACTTTTTGGTGTTATTCTTGCAACTTCTAATATTTTGTCATTTTTATTGCAATTTATATATGCATATTTATTGCAAAATATTGAATGTTATCTATTTTACAGGTACAAGCGATTCCAGAAGATGCAGTTAATGACGAGTCTGAAGATGAGGACAAAATTGACAAAGATGAAAGATTACCTCAGAGTGAAAAGGTATGTAATGTAGTTCAGTGCATAGGAACAGTTTAGTATAAAGCTACATAATATGTGATTAAACGACCTGTATGGCATAATAGTCACCATACGGGACCACTCTTTAAAGGGTTCTGGGTTCGATTTCCAGTGCGGCGGAAATTTGAAAGACGCGTATTTTCTTGTTTCAGTCTGTGTGTGTCCTTATCTTAATATGTTGTCCATAGCACCCAAGATATTTGAGATAACGCTTACTTATTGATTCATTAAATCTGTTACTTTTTTATCATAAGTACTTACCAAATGTATACAAAAGCTCATGCAATAATTTATTATTAATTGTTAATGTATAATTGTCCAGGACAAGCGTATAATCGGCGAGGGCGAGCTGTCGGAGTCGGAGGACGAGGGCGAGCGTGGCGGCGAGCGCGGCGGCGAGCGGCGCGACAACCGCGCCTACCGCGCGCCGCGCAAGCGCCCGCGCCTCGACAAGGAGCCCGCGCATCTCAAGGACGATCTCAAAGGTATACATATACCGCAATGTTATCTATAATTTACATAGATTTTGGGTTTTGTGTTGGGTGATTGTGTGACTTATATGTAGACAAATATTGTCTTTTATCTATGAGTTATGTATGTAGCAAACCATTCTTACTCTTGGTTCATTCTAAAGTATCCAATGCTGTCATGCAAGTATCTTTGTAGGTGTGATAAGGCTTCAAACCTGCTTTAAACCTATTTGACTAGTTTTCATTTTCCTTTGTTGTTTAAATTAAAAATCAACTGAGGTACAATTCGATTGCAAATTTTCTGAGCCAGGAAGTGGGTTCATCATTTAGTGATAGACTCCAATATTTTATTGACTTCCCTATCAACATTAGTATGATTTTATCTGGCGTGCTAACATTTAGCAATTGTTGCAGCTGATGATTCAAAGGACGATCTGAAGAATGCGAGTAGCCTGGAGGAGCCAAAGAAGGAAGTGACGCCCACCGCCTGATGCGAGCGCCGGCGTCCAAAGCTGAACACTGCGTCCAGTGCGCGGTGAAAGCATTATCCTTGGACATTGTATCCTGCCGCCTCACGGAGAAGGTTCATTTAATTTACACTTTGTGAAGCACCTGCAAGTGTTAGTGCAGATGTCAAGTGATTGGAAAGTATACATTTACATAATTTAGCTGTGACCACGACCCATGCAAGTTCAAAGTTTCGGCTTTCATACATATCGTGAATACTAGTAATATGGTAAAGTGTAATATTCACGATGGAATAAGTTCTCAGTTTGTAACTGTAAGAACCTCTAAACGTGGTTTGATTGATAGGTTAAAGTTTTACAGTATAAGTTATGCTGTAAAGCTATACATAACAACTTAACACCTGCTATTACTTAAATGACACTAAAGACCGGTCACTCACATTTGCGCGAATACGTGAACACAAATGATTCTGCGAAGTTTTTGATGCATTAATGTTTTCCAAGCTATCAAGGCTATGACGGGTTTTGATGGCACAGCGCGCGAAGTTGAATCTCTCACACATTCGTGCAATCATTCCTACGAATCCTACGATGTACAAATTCGCGCACATTTAAGTGACCGCGGTAAGAATAGATGGCTTATACTTATAAGATACTGACAGTTAATGATTCAATCCGTTAAAGTCGATGGATGTACAATATTTGCATTTCGTCAGTGATGCTAAAAATTGTTTTTGACATTTTTATATGTTTCGCACTCAGTTTATGTTGTAAATGATCTTCCTATAGTAACAAAGTAAGATTTGTATTTAATTTGTGATGTGCCTGAAATTAATGATCAATATGTTTATTTTATATAAATGATACTCAAACTGGCTACATAGCCTAGACACACCTACCAAGGGCATTCTGGTGAAGTAAATCTAGAAAGGCACTAAAATCCATTTACCTCCACTAATGGTTTACCACAGACATTGGTGTGTAACTCAGCTCCGAACTGGTTCAAATACACAGATCGAATGGACTTGAGCTGTTGTGCTGCGGCTCAAAGTCTAAATCAGCAGCTCATGATTCAACTTATACTGATTTCGAGTTATTTGATTCACCGACAATGTTATTCGATTCATGGCGGCTCATTGGAGCCGTAGCCGCATTAGTTATTCGCCAACTCGCAGTTTGTAGATCATACGACGAAAACTAAGTAGGCAACTTGAGCTGATCTGCAAACTGGTTTGCAGCTCTGACTCACATACGCGAACCGCGAGGTGAACCGCCGCAGCTCAAGCGTTTTGGTTGAGTTACTCATGTTTAACAGACAGATTGAGGCATTTGTCAATCTCGTTTTGGGCTATCATATAATCGTGACTATACAACAGTCACAGACATTAAAAATAGTAATTTTAAAAGTATAATTATGTTAACACATCTTCCTTACCTACTAGAGTAATTTGTATTTAATGTAATTTAGAATTTAAAAGTCACTAGAGACATCAATCCTAAAGTAAAACGCCGAGCCACCTAATGTTTACCGGCGTTAAATTGTGAAAAATGTTTTTAATTTTCTGTGAGAAAACAAACTATCCATTTGTTAATTTGTAGTCATTGCAAAAAATATATGGTTTAAACTTCATTCAAATGGATAATAACATTTTTAAATGTAAGATGCACTCTCAAAATTTTGCATTTTAAACGCAAGATTCCTCGTGACCATAATTTATATCATAGAATTGGATTATTGGCGTAAAATACGAAGTATTGAGTATCTATTAGAATTTAAAAAACACAATAAAACTATTTGGATCATCAGATCTCTACATGGGAGTCATTTGGTGATCCTTTGCATTATCCAATCATGGTTCTTTTACTGTTAAAAATTTTCTATACTTAAAAGCAGTGGCGGCTGGTGGGTCGTCAAACTGGTGGTGCACTTTACTGATTAAAGGCCTTGGTGGTCCGGCCACTTTTTACAAACTTTATTTTCAAAAGCTTTGTTATTGTCTTTAATATAGTCTATATTTACGCTCATTTTCACTCAGAAACACTGTCTCACTGAGTAAAAAACAAATCAAAAATTAAATACTAATTATTACGGACGTAAATAATAAATAAACGCGTCACGAGAGGTCAATTTAATATGGCTGGTCGTTCCCGCGCCGGCCCCGGCGACGAATTTCGTCAAATCAAACCTCGGGCGCTCTCGGTAATCTTCGGATTATCCGTGCGCCGCACGGGATCAGGCTAAATGCTCCGTACATTTTCTATGGGGCGATATGAACTATCTTTTGTCTCACGCGCCAGGCGTGTTTTCTCGTATCACATAGAAATTGTACCAGCAGTCCCGTGCGCTCGCCGATGCGCACGAGAACTTTTCTTTATAGCGAAAGTAAATCTTAATACTTTAGCAAAGAGTTTAAAATTGTTTCGTCATTATTTTAAACGAGATAAAATAATAATTCGTTTATTTTTAATAGATTAGATAAAACATATATTTTTATAAATAAAATAATAATAGTTTTTATTATTTATTCAAATGTGGTGGTTCAGCGCACGAGCGCACTCAAGGGACAGCCGCCACTGCTTAAAAGTCAGGATTGACTGCTCTCTTATTCAGTTAGGTAAAAAATCTTACGATAATACTAGTGTTATAAGGCTTTATGTAATAGTAATAACTGACTAGTAAAAATAACTTTAGATGTAAAACTATTTTTCTATTTGTTTAGTTAATAAACGTTAACGGATATTCAACAGTAATTAGGACTTCTTATGAAGGGAAATAAAATACCCTCCAGAGCGTAATAATACTATTGCACCGTCTTCCAAACCATTTTAATAAATGACAACATTGATAAACAAAAACTAAAAAAACTAAACTAAACTTTAGTAAGATTGAAATGAAAGAGGCGCTGTCGGACGCATTTGACATTCATTTGACCAATCATTGCACACTAGTAACTGACAGATGAATGACCACAACATACTTATAATGTCTTTTTGACATGGCGGCGTTAGTTCCAATTTTTGCCATTTCAGAGATAAGCTGGGTGCACTGTAAGCCCTCTTCCAGTGTTTTTATTCATCTCTCAATTTTCGAAGACGGCCACCTCGCGGGCCAGTAACAATTTATTGGTAACTGGCCAGAAACGTTTTGCACACTCCCTCCGCACTTTCTCTCCTAGCCTTACCTTACTTCACCCTTCACCAAACCTTAATTCCCTACCTAAAATTCCCTTTAGTCATAATAATCTTAATACAATGCTTTGAATGTCCGAAATTTTGCGAATAATTTATATTTCAACAGCCCTATAATATAGAGTAATTAATTAATGGTGTGATAATGTTCGCTATTTATGTGCGCTATTTAATACATTTCTGGCAGAATGGCACATTGTGACCATTTTTTGGAAAGTTCAATGATTTATCTCAGATAATTTAGAATAGTTACCGATGTCATTCATTATCGATTATGATACTCAGCCGAATATCATAATCACAAACTGCGAAATAAAAGTCATAATCGAATAAACAAGTTTTATGTTATAAAATGAAATCATGTATCTGCATCATTCGTTTCTTCCGTTGAATATGCAATAACTTAATTGCTGCTTGGCAATGTCCATGAGACTGACAAATATAGTTCGATGGAGAACCGACTTAATGAAAAAACCAACAATAATTAATATACAATTTAAAAGTGACTAGGATACATAATGAATGAAATGATGCTATTTGTAAGTTGTTTATAATTATTTGTTGTAGCAATAAGATACGCACTACAAAATGCTATTTCATTTTTTAAGGTATTTATATTCCAGGAAATCCCTGATTCCTTACTATTTTAGGTTTAAATTAAACAAATCATATGGACAGTTACATGTATAATTGAGGATTGTCGGATATAAGTTTGTATTTCTTGATGAGATGTTCGTTTCGGAAACGTACTTCAAGGATGTTCATAATGAACAGAACTAGATAAGACTGTAAATATATTTTTTATTTGTTTTAATAAATGAGAATGTGTCTAAAGTACATTTTTTTATTTTTCTTCCTCGTATCAGTAAATTTGGCCTTTGCAATAACATCTGTGTAATACAATTTAATGTGCATCGTAAAAAAACAAGATTTGAGAGCAAAGCTTAGATTTTTTGGCACCGGTGTCTCAATTAACGGAGTTATGGTAAAGAAATAAAACCCAAGTTGCTGTATAATATTATAATGTAATTTAAAACAGATTATCACAACGCCCTAGACATAAATTGCACCATAAAATAAAAGTACCTAAAATCAGTCTGGTACCAAAGAGCTATACGAACCCAATACAATAATTGGAATTAATATAAAAATACTATGAAATAATTTAGCAATAGTATTCTATAATACATCTACTTTTGATCAGTAATTTTACAAGAATCTGCAATAAAAGACAGCCTTATATTCAAAGGATAAATGAATAATAAATTGATTTTACAAATAGTTATCCTAATGAACACTTAAAACTTACGGGGCGATAGTCTACTTATAATATCGTAAAATTGAACCTTGTCCGAGCGCGAGTGTCTACACTACTCAATGCTCGCGCGCTTTGAACTCCATCACATCACACTCGTTTGTCGTTTTATTAATTACTTTACTGATCGCTACACTGTACATCATTAAAAAGGAATGTATAGAATTGGAAGCTGCAATAAATAATACGTTGGACGTGAAATAAACTTGTGCGTATTTATAGGCCTCTTAAATTATGACTAGGTAAGACCAAAATCATGGGATATTACATAAATAATTCCAAAATCACAATATCATTGAAACACTTCAATAAGTAAGAAAGGAAAGCTAATGGCACATTTTAATAACTAACTGTACCTTATTAACTGTACCGTCTTGCTTTGTCCCTATTACGTTATAGATATTAGTGTTTCTCGTCTGACTGAATACCCACGAATTTACACAAACGGCAACACATGGTCAACATCACATAAAAATTCATAATTCTGTCATTAAATTATTTAGAGAGTTACTTAATAACGGAATACACATTGACATGGTTATCAGAATCTCGTCCATGCAGTTGTCTTTTAAATTTCATTTTAAACAGTCTTTTATAATTTCATTTCTTCTATTTACAAAATAAAAACTGTAAACGGCCCTATATAATAATGGTTAAAATTAAATTGATTGCATTATCAAGGTAAAATATTTGCATTTTAGGCATAATACGCGAAAATACAAAAAGATTAACAAAGTACAAAATATGAAGTTGCGTAAAGATTATACGGGGCCACCAAACATCGCGATTCTATTGCAAATTATAATTACACTATAAAATTACATTACAAACTACAATATATAGTAAATACTAACTCAATCACAGTAAATACGAAACGATTATATAGCTTTTAATTAAATAAGTTATTAGCTATGGTTACTAAGAATGCCATGGTTAATGTTATCGGTACAAAAGATTACTTTATAAATAAATAAAACATTAACGTGTTCTTTAATAAAATGATAGCGACTATTCATCAATAACTAGAGGCTAAAATGTTAAATGTCTAACTGGCACAATTGTGAGCATCGGAGAATTAAATCCGTACAGATAACTGCAAACACCTGGACATTAAACCCTGCTCCGCTTATCACGTGGTCGGCCGCCGCACCCCACTTGTGTGCGCTCAAGCTTCAGCGCCTTCTGTAATAGAAGACGATATTAAAAAATTATAATATTACATTTACATTATTTCTATTTCGTATATTAACAACTTATTGAAATATAAAAATAATGTCAGTCCCATTAGTTATTGATTTTGAATGAAATCCCAGTATGTTGAAAACACTTAACAGGTAGATGCTTAAAAAATATTTTGTTAAACTTTATCCAACTGACCTGGGGTTAACGGATGATCTCGTAACATTGAACCTGCAAATTATAACATACATAGTCATTATTACCAATTAAAACAATCATTCCAATCATTCAATAATTTCATGCACTAAAACGAGAATAAGTACAAATTAAATACAGTTCCCAAATAAAAAAAAACTTGTTATATTAAAGTTTGCTTATTCTAATTGTATATGTAATAGTCTGATTTAAACTAAAGCTACTAATGATAATAATATTCTATTAGTACCTACTATTAGCCCCTTACCAGTATTCAGAAAGCGAAAGTGAGGACAAAGTACCTATGCATGCTACGATTGGAATTGCTCCATATAAACACAATCCCAGACGAGAGATCTAGGCTTTCCTTATTTAAAAAAAAACAAGTTTCGTACGTTAAATACAAATTTTAAAGTTTATGAATTGAATGTAGATGTACCAATAAAAAATTAGCAACATTGTTTTACTATGTTCATTTAATTTAATTTTCCCGTTTTATCTTTTTTTCTCATTACTCGTTTCAAATCAGAAATCTCAAGTTCGATTCTCATGTCCGGGATTGTACCTATCTATAATGTCTAAAATATTCTACGTAGTATTAAGAGATCATAGTAGCAGTAATAAAAGGCAATTAAAAAAGTTATAAGGTTAATATGACCTGGATTATTGTTATAGTCGGCGAGAAATAGTGTGATAATGAGAGTCCTTTGGAGACAGTTTCACATTGCACCTCCAAGGTACGCAGAAACTTCTAAGAAAAATTGTTGTGAGTGTGAAACTAATTCATACTTGATTAATATTTGCAATTCGTGCTGTCCGACCAAATAAATCTATTTGAAATATCAGTCCACCAGGTTAAAATAATAACAATTCATAATAGGACTAACATCTACAATGCGTTAGAATTATTAAATCTATTTGTGCAGCAAAAATTAATTAATTACGAATTTAAATGCTACGAAAAACTATATTTTTCTGACATATGCTTAAACATATTAAAAACACAATGAAATATAAATATGACATCTTATAATTATTTTTTTCATCTTAATGATGTATTTGAATCTGTTTGAGGATATAAATAATTAACGTTTAATAACACAAACATAATATTATGAAATATTGGTATGTAGTGTAAAACGTGAAAGTTTTAATACACGACAATGACATTCGCACTTAAGACAATCACAGTGTAACGTAGAAAGCGGCAAGGCAAGCGAGCGTTTACCTAGGTAAGGCGGAGTGCACATCGACACGATAGCTCAGTACAAGATAGCGTCAGAAAGTTGGTTACTGGTTAGTGCGGCGCCCGGCGTGATGCCCACGATGCTGCCGCCGACGCACGCCTCCACGCCTTCTGTAGACCACCACCGCCACCGTCAACTCAAACACTCTACAACACTGCTCTATTGTCGCTCTACTCTATCTTCGTTTAATATAGAGGTTCCCAAACTTATTTTGTCTGCTTTGAAAGTCAATTATTAACTTTCAGTGCGCCCCGCTTGTTACTTTGGCAAAAAAAAACAATTTGGGCCCATTACTGCCCCCCTCTAAGCTTTCAGCGTTTACAAGAGAGCGTTATCGCCCACTTTGAGAAAGACTGGTAAAATTCTACCTCTGTCTCTTGTTGTAATTATTTAGCGGTTTCCAAGGGCGAGTAATTGCGACTAATTTATTAACACAACAATATGCAAGTTTGTAAAGTCTTTGAGTTTCCAACGTATGTTACATAAATAGTAATCCGCGAACACCCAATGATTTGATTTAATGTACGAGTTCAATTAACAGTTATTTTATGTATAGCGTGCTGCATTCAAATTTGAATTGATTTCACATGTTACCGACTTAAAGAACTTTATTATTATTTGTCATACATTTCAACATGCATTTTTGGTTTCAATATTTAATTACATTTATACAAAATCTTTCATCAATAGTTGATATACTGTAACTGTACTATATTATGTAAAGTAGTGAACCTAACAATCCTATTTTTATACATACATCTTTATGTGTCGATTGGACACGAAGGTATGAACCAAAACGTCACAACAATTTTTAATACTTGATAGTAACTCAAACATCACTAAAACAAGCAGCAAAACAGAATTGTGGTAAATCTCATTGTGAGATCATAAAAAAGCACATTTATTAAAGGCAATGCATTTGCCACACAACGGCAGTGCAGGCGGGGCGTGGCGAGTGGCAACCACAAACTGATTGTTTGTTGAAACTCAAAAAATAAACTTAGAGAACTTCTGTTTACAAAGAAACACTCTCAGTATTACTATCTTTAAAAATGTCTTTCAAAGTTGAGGAGTTTGGAGCAAGTTGGGTTAATATTGATTAAATTAATAAAGCGTTATTAAAAAGAAAGTTCAAGTCCAAACATGGCAGCCAATTTTTTTGCTTTATATGACACGAAAAATGAAATCAGGCTGAATCAATCGTGCATTTTATGAAATTGAAGGAGATGTAAGAATGTGGATAGATGTTATTGCAAAATATTAAAATGACAGCCAATTTTATCTAGCCTACAGCAGCAAATGATAATTAAAAAAAAATTGACAATACATTGGGTCGAAATGCTTTGGTCATTATTCTGGACGCATCACAGAATAATCAATTGCCGGATTTTAACGCAACTGTGTAAATTAAGTTACAAGTTCACTTACACATCGTTTATCTAACTTAACTGGATAAACCACTTAACGTGGACACTTATAATACGCAGACGGAGAAGAATATAGACAGATGGATGTCATCTATCGCTCTCACAAACAAATGCACAATTTACGCCAATGATACGAGACTGAGACAGTATGACGCTACATTTTGTTTCGCTTTGCGTACCGTTTTTCACGTAAAGCACCGGTACTTACCAAAGCCGTGTGCCACACAATATAATGATCTTTATGCTTTACTGACATAATTATGCTTTATGGACATTATGTCTCATGTTGAACACGCACACCAGAACCACTTGTTTATATCCTTCTCTGTACACGCCTCTAAGGCTCTAGACAGACGGACCGCATTTCAACTGCAATCCAACGGCAAATTGCAGTTCAGGTGCAGTTTGAATGCAGTTGACACGACTGCAATAGTACATGCAAACGAAACGCGCAGTCCGATTGCAGTTCAATTGCAGTTTGGTTTGGTTTGGTTGCGCATTTGGTTTGCAGTTGTATTGCAGTCGTGTCAACTGCATTCAAACTGCACCTGAACTGCAATTTGCGGTTGGATTGCAGTTGAAATGCGGTCCGTCTGTCTAGAGCCTAAATCGCGAGCTATGACGTCAAACGTGTGTAACATAACTGCTAGGTTACCTGTGGTGCAGACGGCGGGCGCGGCGTCGGCGTTGACGCCGGCCACGGACCACGGCCGCGCCTTGCCCGCGGCGCGCGCGCTGCCGTTGCCTATACACACCGCGCACAGTTATACCATCATACCATACCACCCACTATTGCACTGTGGCTGGCGAGCTTCAATACGACCCAGCCTGGCCTAGCCTTCGATTGAGTCGTCAAAACATCGAAAGTGTGCAGTGGCAAAAGATTGTTCTGTCTTGGCTAGTACTTTTACTTCGCGTTAAAAGCGTACCGCGGTAGTAATCAAAGGAGGGTGGCAGCTAACCAAGCAGAAAAATACTTTACCATAACATTTTGTACATTAAACTCCGACGAAAAATCAGTGCATCTGTTCATCAGTCATGTATATTTTATTTTCAATATAATAAATACCCATTGTCATTGTTATTTCAGTAAAATATACCCATTTTCATGTAAAGGAATGCCCGTTCATCCCCGAAATAGCAATACCGGTTTAATAATTTTCCTCAAATTATTGCAGTGACTGATTCGATTGTCGATTCGATTTCATTGCTATTCAAACATTAAGGTGTAGAAAATATGGATGATGAATATTGATGATGCATGGACGATAAGATTAGTAATGTGTGTTAAAATTCTATTGAGCATTTATGAAATGACTGATTTTCATATAAATATATATGTAAATAAATGTTGTTTTTTGCTCGTGGTTATAATTATCTATTTTATTGACTAACTGAATAAATCTACCGCATCCAGTAACATGATATTACATACATTTTAACCCTACCACTGAACCTGTATCATGATTCATTTAAAATATTCTAGGGATTCTAAGTCTAGTCTGGTCTGATAATCAGACATCATAATGAAACCCTCGAATATGTAATGTAATGCTTCCAATGCACTACCCGCGAAGTTAAGCAAAGTCAAGAGTGAAGACGCAGTTCAATTTACGTGATTACTAGTACGGTAAAGTTACGAGTAAATAGGCCACCGTTTTGTTATTGGTCACTTGAAATTTCCATGCTTTAATATAAGAATTGTATGATAAGCTACCTCTGAGAAGTTTTCATAATCACCTCATTATCGATTATTATTATTATTACTTATTACCTGTCATTTTTATTCAATTTCCTTAATTAAAGCATTGAAATTTCATATGGCCAATTATTTAACGATGGCCAATAACATCTCAGGTTCCTCTACTTCGGGCGTACTTTTGTTCGGTAAGGCACTTCGAGTAGAGTAAAGGAAGCATATGAAGGCCAAAGATGTATTAAATATCTAGATGGAACATCAAATCCCCGAAAACGTGTCAAAAATTTGCCGCCAACAGTTGGCAGCCAATTTTATATCATTACGCACAGATTACGCACACATAGACAATAAATGAACGCGAAAAACATCGCCTACACGCACGCATGCTTGATAATGTTGCCCTGTTTTTTTTGTTTTCATTGTAGGGCGACGCTCAATCTAGATATTTAAATCATTGATGAAGGCAAGACGCTAAGCGTTGTCGCCACACACACATACATACATACAGACACACATGCAAGCTGTGGCAGACGCGACAGTAGGCGTGTGTAGGACGGTCACGAGGCGCGTCACACTGTAGCGCGGTGTAAGTAAATAATCTCTCATACCCATCGTGTTGACGTTATCGGAGGAGCGCGACGGCGGAGGCGTGGTGGCCGCGGTCTTACTGCCCACGTTGTCGGAAGACTTGCAGCGTGACACTTCTGAAGAATATAAAAAATACAGGCTTAATAAAATGCATGCATGTTATGTATGGAAAATGTGGATCGATCGTGAAAAAGGTGAATCTTTATTAATATTTTAGTATTGTAAAAACTAAACACTCACCACATTCTAAAAGTACGGGCGTACTTTCTCCCGATGTTACGCTATACCTGTAATAAATTGTATTTTTTTTAAATATTACGTAATGATTCCGTTCGATGAACTGAGTTAAGATGTAAATATAAGCTATGATGTGCCCGCGTGCAAAATGTTAAAGTCCTTTTTTTATTGGAAACAATTATTTTGAGTAACCCCTCCCTCGTCGCTACAACTACCACGCTGACATTAGTTTTCTTGTATGGAATCTATGTGATCAATCCATTTGCCGCCCTTTCCCCCGTGCGTACCGCGCTTGTGGTAGGCCTAAGTTTTGTGCCCGACCTAAACAGGTTTTTCAGTCGAAACAAAAACCTGAACTTTCGGCTTTGCTTGGCCATGTTCGGCCGAAACCGAATCTAAGACTGAAACTATAATTTTGGCCGCAACTGGAAATCAAATCTTTCGATTCGTCCCTACCCCACGATCTTAGCGAGTGCAATACATACATGGTATCGTCGCGGCGCAGCGTCGGCGAGTGCGGCAAGCGGCGCAGCGGGTCGGGCGAGCCGGACGCGGTGAGCGAGTGCAGCGAGCGCGAGCCCAGCGTGCGCGCCGACAGCGAGCGCGACGTCCCTCGCTGCCGGTCGCAATACGTGCAATACATACATGGTGTCGTCGCGGCGCAGCGTCGGCGAGTGCGGCGAGCGGCGCAGCGGGTCGGGCGAGCCGGACGCGGTGAGCGACGTGAGCGAGTGCAGCGAGCGCGAGCCCAGCGTGCGCGCCGACAGCGAGCGCGACGCCTCCTCGCTGCCCGGCGGCGTGCGGCACGCGCGCCAAAACTCGTCCAGGCCTGCCACCGATTATTTATTGTACTGTTACGGTATTACCACACTGCGGTTTAGTTTGATGCGGAATTCGTTTTTGTTGTGTTCCACGCAAATGATAGTAATTCGCGCGAGTGGTTAAGGTTCATTGCAGATTGACGGTGAGAATTCAATACTGGTATTAATTAGTGGGACGAAGTGAGGAGGAGGAGGAGAAAGAAAAATGGAGGCTAGAAAAAAAATTGATTTTTTCCGTCACACACATGCGCGCAATTGAGCCAGCTGTATGATTTATGTCAGATCATATACATGATACATCAAAAATGATTTGTGAAAACGGCATACAAAATATAAAAATCATGAAAGGTCATTGTGAGAGCTTAAGTGCAAGCTTATAATTTCTTTCAAACCAAGTGTTCATAACATTCACGTATTTTTTATTTACGAAACTGAAATAAAACAAACACTGTCTTACCTTCATCAATGTCTTGTGACTGATCTGTTATAGGTCTGGATGGCGCTCGCGTTTTTACTCTTCTAGGTCGACCTGAAGTAAAATATAACCCGTTAGTATAGAAGAACCCATCCCTTGCTCAGGGACCTCCTCCCCATCTATCCTCTATGTCTATATCATCCCTCTAAATAATACGCCAGTGGCGTAATAAGGGGGCGGTGAAAACGGTGCGCCTCGGGTGACCTCCACTCGAGAAAAAAGATATGGTAGATACGTGAACAAATCCCTATTACAATATCAGCTTCGTAGTAGTAACGAGGGGAGGGGGAGTGCAAAACGGCCCCGTGGGGTGACACCGCCGACGGTTATACCCTATGCTAGCTGTACTACTGATAACACCATCTAAACAACCACCAAACACACACCTTTAACAAGATGCCGCAGCGTGTGCGCGGGCAAGTCGGCGAGCGCGTCGGCCGCCTCGGCGTGCAGCGGCGGCAGCGACAGCATCTCGTTGCTCGCGCACTGCTGCTCCGCCACCGACTTGGGCCGCACGCGCCGCAGCGCGCGCTCGCGCCGCCGGCAGCCCAGCGGCGTCGCCTGTGTACAACCATCTTTATGTATTCCGCGTAATATTTGGGTACGAGAATGAACACGCATACAGTTTCTATTGACACACGGTTTAGTTACCGCACTGTATTTGAATACGAGAACGAACGCGAATAGTTTAAAGTGACGCACATAACTGAAGGATTGTATTCTCGTGACAAAATCAAAACTTAAATGATATGTATTTTGATTCACTAGAACCGTACTATGTGAACTCGTTTTTAAGTGAAAGTTACACCTTATTCTAAAACTATTCGGTTCAATTACCATGTTATAATTCCACAGATAGCACACACACCCAGGCTGAGCAAAAGAATATAATAATAACCCATCTTTCAAAAATCTGCCTCACTGGGAATCGAACCCAGGACCCACCGAATGGCAGTCCCACATGACAACTATTGTGCCATAGCCATACATAGCGGTAATCAATTGATACTGATATCTATATAAATTAATCTTTAAGAAGTAATTTATATTTTACTAGGTTTTTTTTTATGTTATAATGATAGCTAATCTCTTACCAAATTCAAATAGTCCAATTTCTAGAGCAGCGTGCACATAACATTACAAAAATTATAATCGTGGAATAACATTATCTAGGCGTAACACACATGACAGCCACAAATGAATTAGTGAACTGTGTAGTTTACCTTATCTAATCAATAAAATCATCGAAGTCGAGTGGACGGATTATGTACACAATATTATATCTAAAATGTAAACACCTTTATATTAAAAACCAGTAGATACACATTATAGTCACTGTCACCATTAGAGAAAAAGTTATTTTTCTTTACTTCTATTTTTCACTGCAGCTTTATTTTATTGGCTGTCAGACATTACAACATTATAACTGCCGTGCAAATAGTAAGAGCAGTAGTTCAAAACTGAGTTAAGTACATATCCTGAATCGCCACGTAATGCTCTATTAACTGGTCTTACTCCCGTTTTTCTATCTTCACTAGAACCTAAAAATATCATTAAGCCTAACCAGCAGTCTATAAAATGATGTTTTTTCCTTAGCTTATAAGCAGGAAATATACTTACCTCATGATAATTATTAGTGTACCTCCGAAATCTTTGTTATTATTGCTTAGAAAAACCGCTTAGAATAACTACTCACTAATAATCGGACCTAAAAAAACTTACAAGCTAAAAGAGTAGTCAGTAAAAATTGAATCGAAAACTTTAAACGCGATTTTCTCGGTTTCTGAAATTCCGACTTACTGCTCTTACTGTAAGCACGGCAGATTATGTTAGATTGTAGACCGCAGCAATCTGTCCGTAATACATAATTATGTATACACATATTGTTCTGTAGGGGATATCATGATTAGTCAGGTTGGCTTAAAATAAAGGCTGGGAACGAATCCCTTGCATCCTGTAAAATAAACCCTTGAAAACTTACCAGAATGTCACAGAAACACTTCAGCATAGAAGTTTAATTCTTGAAACACTTATAGTATTTTAGTTTATATCTATACCAATATTGACGGTATTGACGATACAATTAAATTAACATGGGTGCGGAATATATGTATAGGTGACTAGTAGTGGAAAAAATCATTAGTGCTGTGTGTTTCAAATTAACCGGTGGTGCAACTTGTTATCGTTAGATAGGACTCGATAGCATTCGTTTGATATTATCGAGTGAATTAGTCGTTGCGAGAGTCGATAATTTATTGCTAATCGTGATTAACGTAACTTTAAAAAAACATTTTGTTAGTATTCACGAATAGCAAAATTGATAAGAGTTTTAATGCATTATACTAAAACAGACCTACTTTAATAAGAGTACGAAATAGCGATAGTAATTTTTTATTACTTTATGATGAATCTTATTTTAAATTATAATTCGTTCGTCAGTAGCTGTTTGCAATATTATCTCTTAAATCCATAAATAGGTACATGTATGACAAACATTATCGATTGTTGTATTGACTAGGACCACCTGATGTTCCATTTTACGTTATACAGACAGTCAGTATACTCAGTGTGACAGCAAATAATGGCTGCAAAATCATTTGTATTTTTTAAGCATATACCATGATGCAAATGAGTGTGTATATCTGTGTTTCTCTCATTTTGTGTTTGTGTGTCTCTAGCTCTGTGTGTGTGTGTGTGTGTGTGTGTGTTTGTGTGTGTATGTGCGATTGTGCGTATGCGCGTGCGTACCCCGGAGTGCGAGATGGGCGTGAGCAAGTCGGGGATGTCGGGGTCGGCGACGCTGACGGGCTCGTTGTCGCCGCCGTCCACGCTCTCGCACGCCGACACCGCCAGCCGCTCCACCGCCTCGCTGCAATATTGCATTACACGTTACACTGGCTGTAGGTGGCAGTCAGTAATAGAGCGGTGCGATGGTTTGAATAGTTGGTGTTACTGGAGTTTTGAGTCATATGATTAACCTTTATTGTTTCGTAATCATGAAGTGTTCGGTACAATCTTCTTACTTTTTCAGATTTAATTTATTTGGCATTAAGGGTTCTTTATTATTTACATTATGTTTTCATTACGTCATGACGAAGTAAAATGTTGTCATCAATATCAATACCTATATGATTTCCAATGGAATACACCATCTTAAATGACACCACACGTCGTCGAAATTAGTTCAAACTTTTATAATCACAATACAAAACATTTCGGTATAAATGGCAAGCTAATCGCAAATTCTGTAGCAGCTAACCTAAACACGATTGTCAAACATACAAAAAGAATAGAAAATGTTCACGGATTACGTTAACACACAAACAAAGGTATCGGTAACTGACTTGAGTAGGTCCTGCAGCGTGGCGGCGGCGGGCGCCATGGCGTCGCGCACGCACTGCAGCGGCACCAGCTCGCCCGCGCCGCCCGCGCCGCCCATCGCCGCGAACACCTCGCTGCAGCGCTTTGAAGACCCGTCAGTATGATACGTTTAACGTCTAGTTTATACTAGATATACATGGTTGATAAATTTATTCTATGAATAAATAGTGGACGTTTGAGTAATAAGTAGATATTTCACGAAGCTATCAGCTAGCATCGAGTACAATGTGTTGCAATGTCAAGTACATTTCAATACAATCTCAAGTTACTTTGCAGATACATATTTTAATACGACATATATTTCAGTAGCAATATACATATATATAAGCCGCGCCAAACATTTTAGACCGTTCTCAAATACGCGCAGTGAACTGCAATCCACAATAATTGCATATCGTTGGAAAATCTGAGTGTTCATTCATTCATTCTGACGGTACGGACCGCCAAAAACTCTCGAAGTAGTCATATCCGAGCCTCTAGACATATTTGTAATCTATAGTCACTAATTATAAACACATCCTGTCCATCTCTCGCATACACCATCCAACCCCACCAACCTGTAAATACTGATGCAGTATCTGGTGCGCGGCGGCGGCGGCGCGCTCGAGCGCGGCGGGCAGCGGCGCGGGCGGCAGCGCGCCGGCGGCGGTGGCGGCCAGCGCGGCCGCAGCCTCGCCGCCGGCCCACGCGCGCTCCAGCGCCACCGCGCGCACGCGCAGCGCGCCCCCGCCGCCGCCGCCCGTGTTGCTTGATAATCTGTGGGGACGGAGCGTTGAGTCGGTTTATAAGGTACTGTGACAACCCTAGCAGCGATCATAAACATGATAAGGTGTGGCAGTACGCACCACAAAGTCTCGAAAGCCGAATGCATCATCCTTTGTTTGTGCTGTCTCTCGAAATGAAGTTCCTCGAACATTCTAGAATACCATGTGTGATGGGGGAAACGTTACATAAAGGTTTTCGATACGATACGAAAGCAAGAAATACTGTCTTCAAGCGAATTACCTGCGATCATCAGAATATTATGTTTATATGTACGGTGATAGTGTGATTGTTGATAGGCGATTGTAATAAAGTCTTTGTGGTATACTTTGGCGTTTCGATGAACCTATTAGTCCTGACACGTAACATTGAACTCACGTGACACAGGATTCCTTATTCGGTCATCTATTTAATTCAAAAATACAGAAACGTCTCCACCTCTCAATAAAAATCCTATTATCTCGACGACAAAACGATATTATATTGACGACAAAACACAAGTAGTATAAACCCCGATAGGCTTACCCATGGATGTAGAAACTAAAGATGTGACCGTAACATACATAAGGCGCACGACGAGTGTTCAACATTAGGTTGTGTGATTGATCAAGTCAGTCTGTTGGAGACTGCAGCGAGTTGTGTACGTTACTTACGCAAAATTGATTTCAGTAATTACGTCCGCAAAAGTATAAAATATGGCTTCCTGTGCCTTCAAAAAATATTCTCACAGTTCAAGAAACACAAATATGTCCATCGGAATCACTTTTCATACGTAAATATTGAATTATTATTTAATTTCTTTATTTCTAAAACACAGACTCCGTTTAAATTTAATTCCAGTACGTGTAAGTATGACAGAGACCGAACGACTAAAATTACAGTACGCGGAAGCGAGATATCACTATGTAATTTTTTCGTTTTCAAATAGACTAATAAAAAAACCAAATTCGATTGCTAGGAATGGGATGCAAACTGTTTTTATTGAAACCGAAATATTGGTTCGTGACAATAATATAAGTATCGGTTTTTTATTAATTACATCGTTTCTATACGAGTTTTTGGTTATTTAGTTTTTCTCTTTGGTTGACGATACATAAAAAAGAAAATGCGTCATTTCGATTAGTTTAATTAGATGCCTGCTTTTGTGTAAAACGAATGTATGGCCTGCAGTTTATATTGGCTTATACATATAACGGTTTTACTGATGAATATGCATAAAACATGGAAATCCCAAAGAACCTGCATGCGAAATTTTGACTTCTTTTTAACCGACTTCAAAAAAGAAGGAGGTTCTCAATTCGACCGTATATATGCTTTCTTTTTTATGTTTGTTCAGCGATTTTTTCGTCGTTTGTGGGCCGATTTTGATAATTCTTTTTTTGTTGTAAAGTAGATATGCGCAGTGGGGTCCTTTTGAAAGGATCATCAGGATCTGATGATGGCATCTTGGAGAAATCGAGGGCAACTTTCGAAAATTGTATGGAAGACTAGTGTGTTTGTTCATGTTATCATAAATACATTAATTTCAAGAAGGTCTGGAGTCGATCTGATGAAGCCGAAAGACAGTCGTGGGAACTCCTCAACGATTTACTGCAGTTATCTAGTGTTTGGGCTTGATTAATTTGTAGTGACGAGAACTTTACACATACATGTTGAATTGAGCGCCATCTGGCGAGTAGTTTTTGAGTTATCTCTACTTATCAAGGTTGAAGTCGGTTATTTTTTTTTGTAATGTTGAGTATTTTCGGCAGTGCGTTGTCTGTCAGTCAGTCACTCGGTAACTGAAAAGATTTATATTTATTGATTGATTGATTGATTTTACAATGTATAAAAATGACAAATGTTATTTATTGTACTGGTTATCCATAGCAATAAAAGATTATATATAACTATCGTTCGCCTCTATGTATATTTTCGTCTGTAATTTATTCTTTCTCTCAACTTGTTTTTTATCCAATGTTATTCTGATTAAAATCCGGCCGTGTGAGACGAAAAACGACAAAGCACCGTTAAAATTATCTCACTAGATTTTATATTCAGGATACACACAAATTATATATGTCATGTATATACATGTAATATTAGACGTACCTACATGTATGTGTGTGTAGTAATTTTACTTATATAAGGTATCCTCAACGATTTACTGCAGTTATCTAGTGTTTGGGCTTGATTAATTTGTAGTGACGAGAACTTTACACATACATGTTGAATTGAGCGCCATCTGGCGAGTAGTTTTTGAGTTATCTCTACTTATCAAGGTTGAAGTCGGTTATTTTTTTTTGTAATGTTGAGTATTTTCGGCAGTGCGTTGTCTGTCAGTCAGTCACTCGGTAACTGAAAAGATTTATATTTATTGATTGATTGATTGATTTTACAATGTATAAAAATGACAAATGTTATTTATTGTACTGGTTATCCATAGCAATAAAAGATTATATATAACTATCGTTCGCCTCTATGTATATTTTCGTCTGTAATTTATTCTTTCTCTCAACTTGTTTTTTATCCAATGTTATTCTGATTAAAATCCGGCCGTGTGAGACGAAAAACGACAAAGCACCGTTAAAATTATCTCACTAGATTTTATATTCAGGATACACACAAATTATATATGTCATGTATATACATGTAATATTAGACGTACCTACATGTATGTGTGTGTAGTAATTTTACTTATATAAGGTATTATATATTATGTTATAATATTACAAATATATTATATTTTACATATAATAATATTTAATATATAAAAAGTTTATTATAATATGTACAATGAGTATATAAATAATATAATACAAAAATATATAGTATTTGAAGATAATTATGGTTTCTACAGCGATATTTTATTTAAGAACCGAAAGCAAACCGAAATACCGGTTTCGGAAGTCACAACCGAAAAGTGGAACCGGTTATCAAAGCGCTTCAGTTGTGGAATCCCTATTCCCGCCACATTTTATATTATTGTAATCTGTGGTCATGCGCCGCGATGTGTGCGCGATGTCGCACATCACGGAAGCACGGGCCTATCCAGGTGTATACATCTCTGGGCTTACCGTTCATGCAGGTCCCGCCAGAGCGCGGCGACCCGCTCGGAGGCGGCGCGGCCGCCGGCCGCCGCGTCGCAGCCGGGGAACTCCACGCGGCGCACGCTCACCGACCGCCGCAGCGCCGTCGCTATGTCCGTCAGACCTGTCCACAATCGGTTCTCGCTTTAGTTTGTGGCGAGATTACGAATCACGCTATAGAATACTTTAACACACACAGAGTGACAGACGGGACTCGACCATTCTCCTGGCATGTTATCTCGCGGAGATCCCCCTTTGCCAAAACTTTATTGGCACTGCCGTAAACTTACTGGGTGACTGCTTTTAGCAATAAATCGCGGTTGTCTCTGTACTATTGCTGTCTAGTAAGGAGTTCTAGAACAATTTCACACCAACTTGGTGTCTTGCGACACCTCTAGAAGTCTTTGCTACTCTTGCTAAAAGTTTCATCACCAATAACAATACATTGCAGCAGATAAATAAAATGGCACATTAAACTATTCTTAACCTTCTGACAAACACGATTTGATATAATCATCACGCAGCATTTAAAGCACCGAGATAAACTTCAAAATTAGAAACACAAAATAGCAACACCCAAAATCGTCCTATCAGACTTCACCAGCACAAGGTAGGAACACTCAAAATCGTCCTACCACACACCACTAGCGCCATAGCGCCACGTTACCAACCTTGCAAGCTGAACGCGTTCCGGTCGATGTAGAGCGTGTGTAGTGTACAGTTGCACTGCAGCGCCTTGGCGAGCAGGCGCGCGCCCGCGTCGCCCGCCAGGTTGCCGCCCACGTCCAGCGAGCGCAGACGGCGCGCGCCGCCCAGCGCGTTCAAGAGGCCGTACAGGTCCGCCTGATCATACAATAGGGTACTTTCGGTAGTGAAAAATAAACTTGATTTTCCTAATAAAAAGCAACAAAAAATATATTTCGGCAAAATAAACACGCTTTCTCGCCTTAAAATAAAATAAAATATTAATTCTTTTTTTATTTCCGGAAAAACGCTGTCAGAACTTGTCAGCCATTTTGATGACGTAATAATGGCAAATTGTACAGTGCCACAACCACAAACTTATCTGACCTGGTGGCCAAAATTGGAACTAATGCAAATGTTAGGCGGCCCCTAGACCTACAATAACATTGTACAATACTTTTATTGTACAATAAGATTGAAAGGCGCTCTGAATCCAAACGAGCAATTATATTGCACAATAATACGAACTGCACAATATTTTCGTGTTCAGTCGGAGAATATTATTGATCCCGTGTGCACCGTGCGGCAACATATCCGAACAAGATTTAGCTGCAGCTTTAGTGTTGTTGCTTGTGGCTAAACGTAAACGGAAACGAACACGTCGCTGGTCGAAAGATTGGTACAAGAAAAGGCAGAAATATACTCACGAAAATCTTTTAAAAGACTTGATGTTAACTGGAGGAAGCAGACTTCAAAAATTTTGTACGACTGAACTCTGAACAGTTTCAAAAGCTACTAGGATAGGTCACGCTATTGATTGAGAAAAAAATACAAACATGAGGGAAGCAATACCACCTTTTCACAGACTGAAAAATATTGCGCAATACTGACCCTACACGATGCAATAGAAAAATATGGTGCAATAAAAATTAAACTCGCTCAAACTTTCGGCCAATAATTGCGCAATCCTCAATATTAACCCTAAACGGTCAATTATATTGCACAATTTGCAATATTGCGCAATATAATTGACCGTTTAGAGGCCGCCTTATACTGTTGTCAGAAAAATACCAAGACAGTAGCGCCACCCTTACCGGGTCAAATAAGTTTGTGGCACTGTATGTAAGACCGGCATTCATTCAAGTTGATAAGCACGAAACTGAACTGACAGTTTGGTTCTTGGAGGAATAGGTTTGCCTTCATGACGTCACACCAATGCCTCTAGTGTTTTAGGTCACGTGACATACCGATTAAAAATTTCGAAATTTAATACTGTTTATTAAAATAAATATGTGCTTTTATGACTCAAAATCAGAATATTAATGTATATTTCTACATAAAGTTTTATTTTTATCAAATTTCATAGTTTATTTTTCATTACGGAAAGTACCCTATTCTCATTATGTCTGTCTATGTAAATGAAAGTGAGGTGTTATTGCCCACTGTTAAGTTATCGACCACTTCAAATTATTGTGCTTTATAATAAGCTAATATTACCTTATTTTATGTACCTTTTGAATAATCGGCCTTTTTTTGTTTGGCAAAAATATAGCAACCATTGCTCTGAACATACATGCAAACATTGCAAGTTATTTAAAAACACAAACCACCAATAATAATAAACGTACCTTAAGTTTACAATCACTTAGATCTAAAGACGTCAATGCTGTGTCTGGTTCCTGTAGCACGTGAACTAAAGCCTGGGAAAAATAAGATACATCTTACATTGTGACACAATATTGTTCGTCTTCGCTTTAGCTTATAATTTTGTTATGACATTGTTATGAATTCACACAATTTTGTTATGAATTCACACAATATATTTGCTATTGAAAAAATATTTAAAACTAGAGAACCGCCCGCGCTTCGCTTCGGGACCCGTAGGTAACAGCCGCGTAGGTCCTGCTCCCGTATGAATCTCGGCTAAACAGTAGCCTATTATATGATATACTCAGTACAGGAACATCAAATATAACATTTGCATATGACATAAGTAAATAACATGTAGTATTTGATAGCGTGTTTCAGAACTTGCAAATGAATTTTACTAACGCCATCTATTAACAGCATCCGGAACTAAATATCTAGCAACTATCAAAACATCGATCTTCCCATGGGAATGAGATGTTTTTTCGCCGTAAAAAGTAGCCTTCGTCACTCTCCACCCTCTCAACTATCTCTACACACATAAACTATATCATATAATAGCCATGTTGCGACGTGAAAGAGTCACAAACAAACAAACAAACACACTTTCACATTTATAATATTAGTATAGTAAGTATAGTATAGTATGGATAGTAGTGAAATATTTTAATTGTAATAAGTTTACAAGTAGAACTTTACGAGGTTTCCAATGGACAATGAATGGCTGATAATTCTCATGGTTATATTATGGTAACTTACCTGTATTAGGGGCGGTGCATATGCTCTCTTTCCCGTCAACTTGCTCAGTGACAGATGAGTGATGGAATGATTCTTTCCTATCGCTCTTACTATTCCAGATAATTCCAACTCCATACCTGAAAAACATCTTTTTGTGTACTTGCGATGACCCTTTCATTGCAACATTTGTTAATTTTGAGATGCAAGTGAAAACAATTAAGTTCAACGTAATACGCAATGGCGGCAATCCATTAGGCTTCCTGTATATGACGCCTGATACGCACCGGTGCCGCACAGCAAAACATTCACATAAAAACCGCATCGCCACCGCACCGCAGCCGCACCGTCGCCGTATTGTCTCCGCGTTAAATAATAAAGCAGCGATTACAATTAAGTATAGCACTGTCAGTGTAACCGTACAGACTTCTCTGTCTTGATATTTCGTATCTATTCAAAATGTTTATATTAAGCAAAAAAAGAAAGTTACTGACTTATCTAATCTACAAACAGTGGCAGGAACAAATTAATAAACGTAGAAGAAGATTTTGGGTACACCCTGTTTTATCCTGTACGGAAAACAAGGGAGAATTTCATGTACTTTTTGAAGAATTGAGAAATTATGAAGAGAAATTTTTTGAATATCTTAGAATGAGTGTAAGAGCTTTTGATCGAACTCTTCCATGTTGAAATAAATATGATGAAATGACACATACTTACGTGTGAACATCTGCGCGGGCGACGTGTCACTAAGCAACTTCGAATGTCTACAAAATAGCGGCGCTGTGGCGGTCCGGCGCCTACGCGGCTCCGGTACGGCGGCGATACGGCTCACGAACGACTTTCATTCATATACATAAACTTGCGGTCCGGCACCGGTCCGGTTGCGTTGCGGCGTCATGTACTGGAAGCCACTACTGAGCACGGGTCCCTTCTCACTATCGAGAATGCCTAGAGCATACTCCACCACGCTGCTCCAGTGCGGATTGAATACGCGGTATTTATACTTAAACTACTTAAAGAGATAAAAAATCTAATAACATATTAATTTTACTTAACTAATTTCATTTCCTTATTGTAATCATCCCACTATATCATAAAAAACTGTTATACACTAACTGTTATCAGAGAGGTCGAGCTCGGTGAGACAGCGCACGCCGTGCACGCACGACTCGAGCACGTGCGCGGCCTGCGCGGACGCGAGCGCGCCCGCCAGGCTCAGCTTCACGCCCGCCGCGCTCTCGTTGCACGCCAGCCCTAGTAACAGGCTCCTGGGGGGGACAGGAGTGATGTTAGCGGTGGGTTATGACAGCCTAGTACCTACTTGTAAAGCTGAAGCTTGACGTCTATGAAGCATGTGTAGTAGTTGCTGTACTATGTATAGTTCGAGCGCGCAATGTATGAATACACCATACACTGGTACAGATGTAAAGCTGAAGCTTGATATCTATGAAGCATGAAGCTTTATAATTTAAGGTGAAGTACGAGCGCGCAATGTATGATACAGTACCCGACAAGAATTAATGCACATCGGTATTCAGAAAGAGATAATCGTTTAGTTTCGGCTTTGTAGAGCGTTGTCCTTACTACTCAGTCCTTAGAAGAAGACGGCGCGTTTACTCTTAAATAAATGTAAAGAGTTGTTAAAACCTCCAATGGTACATCAATATTAGTATTATAAGTAAGTGCTTCATAGGGTGCTTTACCAGCTCTTAATAGATATTGCAGTATTCGTGCAATGTATTGGTTGACCAGGAATATAAAAAACCTCGCCATATTGCGGTAAACTCATGGAACTAATTTATTTTACTGGCAACGCTTAGTTTCTAAACGTCAATCGTAAATTGCTTGTCAGTGAGTTTGAATGTCACAGTTTGTCATGTTTGTCTTTTTACTTTGAGATTCTATTTTGTGCTAAAATGACAAAAACTGTTCATATTCGTGAAAGAAAAATTGTTTTCTATGTGCTAAAATAACATTTCCTTTATATTAACATTTATTTCCTTAAATAACATTTCCGACATAGTTGTCAAAATGACAATAATAACACGAGCGTCACTATAGTTACTGTTTGTTGGAGGTTGTATATCTACATATAGTAATCTGACATACATTGAAAAAAGAAGTATGTAAATAGAACAGAGTTTGAAATATATGTCTTTACTGAAAGATCGTTTCTATATTATATTTATTAAAAAACCTATAAAATAATATAGGAGCAGCCACACTTTCCTACAGGTTATGGGCCCAGAAATACAATAACAAGGCTGAAATATAAAAATTGTGTAAAAAGTAGATATATTGTGACCAAATTTTTTGTGGATACGTGATATCGAAGATGTCAAATGATTCCGAATCATCTGGTTCCATTTGTGGAATTAAGAAGCTTATTGGTGCGACAGATTTTGCGATTTGGAAATTTCAAGTGAAAAACTACTTGGAGTGCAAAAACTGGTGGGAGGCTATCGAAACTGAAGATGTTACGCCGGCACTAAAAGAAGCGGATAGAAAGGTACGTACCACGATTTGTCTATTGTTAGAGCCATCGTGTTTTGCTCATGTATACAATTGCAAAACGGCGCGCGGTGTAAGTTGGATCATTTTCCAAATATGGAGAAATATATTTCCAACGTGATTTCCATTGCACAAGAGTTGGCTGCGATAGATGCAAAAGTGTCCGAAGACTGGTTGATTTCCATTTTGCTTGCTGGATTAACTATGGATTATAATCCAATGATAATAGCGATTGATAATAGTGGAAAGGAAATTAGCTTAGAGCAAATAAAAACAAAGTTACTGCAAGAAGCTAATAGACAGGTGGATGCGCGGACAGGCACAGTAACTGAAGAACAAGCACTTGTTTCTAAGAAACGAAACGCTGAGATACCCAGGAAATTTGTTCGTAAGTCACTTATGAAATGCTATAAATGTCACAAGACGGGACACAAAGCATCAAAATGTTCAAAAGTAAATGCTAATGTATGTATGAGTACTGCTGGTAAGAATACCAAAGATAAAAACACATGGTATGTAGACAGTGGTTGTTCTACTCATATGACCTTTGATTCAAAGAAGTTACTTAATTATCAAAAACTTAATGATAATTTAAAAATCAAAGTCGCTAATGGTGATGAAATTTCAGTTAAAGGCAAAGGAAGTGCCGTACCAAAAATCAACGGAGGATCTAATTTATTTTTGAATAATGTATTGCATGTTCCAAAGTTATCAATGAATTTGATATCCGTGAGCGATCTTGCCAAAAATGATTTTAGTATAAATTTTAATAAAGGAGGTTGCATAATTCAAAATGAAAACTATGAAGAAGTTGCTACATGTCATGAAGTCGACGGAATTTTTAAATTAAAAGAGCATGTTGATTCTGTCAATTTGGCATTGTCAAGTGAACCTCTAAAGGAGATGTTTCATTTTGGGCGGCGACTTTGTACATTTCACCACAAAAAGAGAAAAATATACTGATTCACAGAAAAATATCAAAAAATTTATTAGATTAGCCGTTCTCTGCAGAGAAATTATTTTCAATAAAATATTTTTACGCACAACAACATTGGCGGTTCCATGACTCCGAAATAGAGAACTATCAAAATAAAAATAAATATAAACGTGTCTGTTGTCTGTGATTAGTTATTGAGCTCTGAAGTTTAGAATGCCAGTGACATTTTTCGACATTCCGAATATTTCTTTGAAGTGAACAACATTAGTGCTATTTATAGTGATCAAGTGAATATCTACCTACGGCTTTGTTTTTTGGACTCCTGGATCTCGCAGTACTTGTTTACCCGGCTTTCGATTTATGGACCTCGACTTTGCTTGTGATTTGGTTTTTTGTTGTTTCCGTTCAATAGCTTTTGCGCATACTTTTTAAGGTTTGTAGATCGTCTCATTATAAGACAGACAAATATTGAGGCACCGGCTTCAGTCCTGGATGGCATATTATTAATAGAAGATGGTTGAAATGAAAAAATAAAATATGAATAAATAAAATGCTGTTTTTTATTTACTACTGTCGTATCTAAAATATTTAAATACAGAAATTGCAACTGCCATACAATTATCCAGCTTCACTTTAGGTTCATACTTATTTAAGTATTCATTGGCATAAAGTAATATGCGCGTTTTAGTAGTTGGCGTTTCCAAACTGCTTTCAGCGTCGATTCAGACCGATCGTTACCTATGTCGATATCGTTGACGATCGAATATTACATTATATATCGGAGTCTGAGATCTCAACAAAAACCTATGCAAACGTGAATATCGTGACATTAAATCGACTGCTATACATTACTAGCCGACCACGATAATTAGGCGCATGTCAGTTAAGACGTCATTGGAACTAGGGATGGGAATACGTAGTACATTCTGCAGTAGTACCAAAAGTACCATGGTGAATGTTTAATGGAGGTACAATTTTTTTTTATGGAATTAAGATAGCAAACGAGCATGCAGCACCACCTTCCGCTGCCGCCCATAACAACTGTGACCGACCCAGAACTACACTCAATGAGTCTCGTTCTAATTCGGTCACACATGCGTTGCTACCCCTGAGGACTGAGATGGTCGCCTCTAAAAAGTGTAACCGGCACTACACCTTCCTATCCGGAACACAATTGTTCTTAAAACAATTATTACACGGTAGGAATGGTACAAAGTACCGTGGCGGGCGGTGGTACTTCCCCGGGTGAGCTCTAGGCCCTACCACCTGTACTTGGTCAGTTACTGTACCTGCGCAAACATCTCGGAAAACGAAGTTCACATCAGCCGAGTCAAAATGACCTTAATTTACAATTGTACACGACTGCGCCTCACTAGGGGACGCGCGGGGATAGAGCGGGGTGGGGGGCCCGCGTGACTTCTATCTGTCATGCGCCTAATTATTGTGGTCAGGTAATAGCAGTATAGCTCTTGGAGATCTATCGTCACGATTTTGTTCGGATTAATCGAAGCGACGGATTGCACCGTTTAATGAGATAAGATACGCTTAATAATGTTAATAATAAAAGACAGATCCAACAAACCAAATCCAAAAAGATCGTCGGGCTTATATTTTATATTTTATCATGCATTGGACATTGACACATGTTGACACGCCTAATATGACATTAGAATAAATCAAGTTTATCAACGTCATCAGCAGTCGATTTGTCCACCATACTGTCTCAGTGTTACAATATATTATCCATAAATTGAATTATTGTCGCCAAACTAAGGTGAAATCAAGAATTTGGATGATATGGAACGCTTTCAAATAATATGAGCTACTTCCTATTGAATGTACAGTGTACCCGCCCAGGCGCCATACATTTCTGAAACATCTCCTTTATGGCATAGAAGATTGGCGCATTTGGGACAAAAATACATGACAAAATTACAAAATTTGGTAACGGGTATGCAGTTGAATTCGAAGCAGAATATCGAACCATGTATTCCATGTATTAATGGAAAAATGAGCAGGAGTCCATTTAAAAACAAGGGGACAAGGGCTGATGAAATCTTGGAGATTGTTCATACGGACATATGTGGCCCAATGGAGGTAGCATCATTTGCCGGATCATTTTATATGCTTTTATTTATAGATGATTTTTCTCGTAAGACGCATGTTTATTTTTTGAAGAACAAAAATGAAACTTTTGACAAATTTTCTGAATATAAAGCTGAAGTAGAAAGAGAAACCGGTAAATTGATAAAATGCCTAAGATCTGATAATGGTAAAGAATTTTGTAACCGTTTATTTGATAATTTTTTGAAGTCGTCTGGTATAAAGCACCAAAAGACTGTACCTTATACGCCAGAACAGAATGGCGTGGCAGAAAGGGCGAATAGGACAATTATCGAAAAAGCAAGAACGTTGCTTTGTGAGGCAAATCTAAGCAAAAAGTTTTGGGCTGAAGCAGTTAATACTGTGGTTTATTTGAAAAATCGGAGTCCAACGAAAGCTGTTACAAATAAAGTACCTGAAGAATTTTGGTCGAATAAAAAGGTAGACTTGAGTCATTTGAGAGTCTTCGGATGTTTAGCTTATGCCCTAAAGCCTAAGCAAAAAAGACACAAACTCGATCCAAAGACAGAACCTTTGATTTTTATTGGATATTGTCAGTCGACGAAAGGTTATCGACTAATACACCCACAGACTGGTAAGATAACAGTGGCAAGGGATGTAAAATTTTTAGAAAATATTTTTCCGGGCGACGGTGTAAAAGAAATGAAGAACACAGTCGTTCCTTTGTCAATAGAGGAGGAACGAATTGAACCTGTGGTTCAGGATGTCACTTCTGATGCTCATTCAACTTGTGAAGATGATTTTCAGGATGCATCAGATACGGAGATCGTTACGTGTCAAGAACCAAGTGCAGAGCAGAGGTATAATTTGCGTCCTCGCAAACCTGTCAACTACACCTGTACCTATGTTAATGCTCTCGCGGCAATTGATGGTGATCCAATCACGATGAAAGAGGCTTTATCCAGACCTGATCGTGAGTTATGGCGAAAAGCGATGAATGACGAACTACAGTCACTCAAAGAGAACCAAACTTGGACGTTGGTGGACTTACCTCGTGATAAGAAGCCGATTCAATGTAAATGGGTCTTCAAAATTAAACGAGATAGTGATGGTAAGATCTCAAAGTACAAAGCCAGACTGGTGGCGAAAGGTTTTACACAGGTACGTGGCATAGATTATGACGAAACTTATTCTCCTGTAGTAAGAAGCTCGACTTTGCGACTTTTGTTCGCATTAGCTGTAGAGTATGATTGGCAGATTGACCAGTGGGATGTCACGACAGCTTTCCTGTACGGAAAATTGAAGGAGAACATCTACATGCTCCAACCAGAGGGCGCTGTCGTCAAGAATCAGGAAGCCAAGGTATGCAAACTACAGAGGTCATTATATGGACTTAAACAAGCATCAAATGCTTGGTTTCATGAGCTTGATAAGGAGATGTTAACTTTAGGTTTTGTACAATCTAAGATAGAACCTTGCTTATATCAAAAATTATTAGCAGATAGGGATAGAATTGTAGTTGTAATTTATGTTGATGATATTTTTATATTTTGCAATAGCAAACACGACACTGAGAAACTTAAATTAAAAAACGGCTTGTTTGTATCAATATTGCATGAGTCAGTCACAAATAAAGCATCGTATAGTGAAGACGTATTTATTACTTATTTCCTAAAGAGCCTAGCGAAAGTGAACCGTATTACAAAAAATATATGGTCCTTCGAGCCGGATCGGATAGATAAGGGAGAACAAAGGCCGACTACCTGAGCGACCGAGCGACGGACCTTTTGCAGTAAACAATTTTTTGCTGCAAATTATTACGCATTTAACAAGCCATATCTTTGAATTGGAACTTTTGCGTGTATTACGGTGTATTAAGGTGGATTATACAGTGAACGTGTAATACAATTAATACTATGAGTGTCACATTAAGTAGTGAACAACAACAGTTAATTAATACATTGGAAGATACTTATGGATTGTTACAAAAGACACAAACTAATTTAAAGAAATGTCCAAAGCAAAGATTGACACGGGGATACCTAGAATCGAGAATAAAATGCGTAGAAGATTATTGGCATACGTTTAAAACTACACATCAACACTTGGTGAAAGTTACGCCGAAATGTACACGAAATGAAATTTCTTATTTTCTTAATGAAGATTACTTTATTGTGGAAGACTTGTACTCGTGTATAGCGGGCGATTTACGGGATATGATATCATCGACGACGTCCCAGGTTACTTCGAATCCTTGTGGACAGCATAAAGTGCATGAACCCTCCGTAAAATTACCGCGAATCGAATTACCTAACTTCACCGGGTGCTACGACGAGTGGCCTACGTTCCGTGACCTGTTTACATCGCTAGTACATAACAATACGTCTTTAAGCATGGTTGAGAAATTACATTACCTGAAGGCTAGTGTTAGCGGCGACCCCGAGGTTCTCCTGAAACATGTTAATGTAATTGAATCTAACTATGAACAAGCATGGAACATACTCCAACAACGATACGGAAATAAAAGATTAATTGTTAATTCGTTACTGCAAAGGTTATTTAATCAAAAGAAAATTACTTCTCCATCCGCTAATCAGCTTAAGAATCTATTAGACACCACTACTCAATGCTTGAATAACCTGAAAAATCAAGATATATGTACAGACTACTGGGACCCAATTATAATTTATTTAATAGTACAAAAATTGGATAATGATACACATAAGAGCTGGGAGGAATATTCGTATCAAACGGAATCTCATATTTTACCTACCTGGGGTAATTTAAGAACATTTTTAGAGACTAAATTTCGAACTTTGGAGATGATCAATCCTGCAACTATTAAGGAGAAGTCACTAGTTAAGGCGAAGTCGTTCCATGCTGCAACAATTGATAATAAAAATATTACATATTCAACTAAGACATGTATTATGTGCAAGGGAGACCACACTTTATGTCATTGTGAGGACTTTTGTAAATTACAACCAGTAGAACGCAGTGAATTTATCAAGAAAAACAGATTATGTTACAACTGCTTATCCTCAGGACACACAGTGATAAGATGTCGTATTCCAGTTTCCTGTCGAATATGTCGTCGCCGCCATCATTCCTTATTGCATGAATTTAATAACGATGAAACACAAGATAACGTTGCACTACACCATAGTCAAATAGAAGAGGAGGAACCCAACCTAGAAGAGAATGACTTACCTGAGACGGCAATATCTACTCATTTTGCTTCCGAAAAATCGACGGCTTTGCTTGCCACCGCATTGGTTATAGTAAAGGGGCGTAGAACAACAATATTGCGCGCTCTAGTGGATCAGGGCTCTCAAGCTAATTTTATCACAGAGAGAGCGGCTCAACTATTAAAGGTTAATAGATCACAAGCAAAGGGTACCATTACTGGTGTCGGAAATACGACGGCCTCAGTTACCCAAGTAGCACAAGTTGAACTACAGTCAAGATATGAAGATAAGTTTAGCTTAAATTTAAAGGCGTATATAATGCCTACCAGAGTAACATCGCAATTACCACTGAAATTAATCTCCAATGCACTAGAGAACTGGCCACATTTACGCGAGCTCAATTTGGCGGATCCCAGTTTTGATACACCAGGGCGGATAGACATGTTGTTAGGTGTAGAGGTTTATGCACAAATTTTAAAAGCGAATATCCTGAAGGGCCCACCGGGATCCCCATGTGCCCAAGATACAAACCTGGGTTGGATTTTATTTGGAAACATACACACAGAAACATCACAAGAACAATTACTAGTTATGCATCATAACTTCAAGGTAGATGATATGCTGAAGACCTTATGGGAGGTAGATACAGACACTAAGAAGACATATACAAAGGACGAAGAGAGGTTTGAGCAAATATACAGAGAAACGCATTCTAGAAGTAAGGAAGGGAGATATACAGTCAGGCTACCATTCCGAACAGATGAACCAAAAATACTAAAGGGAAACACGAGAGAAGGAGCTCTAAAGAGATTACAACATTTAGAGAGACGTTTTGCGAAGAACGAAGATTTACGAATAAAATACACAGAAGCAATTAACGAGTACTTTGAAATGAATCACATTGAAGAAGTTTCAGAAAGTGAATTGACCAATCCAAGCGTATATCTACCTCATCATCCCGTATTCAAACAAGATAGCGAGACTACTCAAATAAGACCTGTATTTGATGCCTCATACAAAGGTACTCATAATATATCACTCAACGACGAGCTACTTCCTGGTCCTCAATTACAGGAGGATTTGAGATCATTGGTGATGCGATGGCGTTTGAAAAGGGTAGCCTATGTATCTGATATCCAAAAAATGTTTCGTCAAATTCTTGTTGCTAATGAAGATACTGATTACCAACGTATCCTTTGGCGATGCAACCCACACGACCCAGTGAAGGAATATAGACTGTTACGAGTTACTTTTGGCACCGCAAGCGCACCATTTCTCGCAGTTAGAACACTTCACCAAATAGCTGAAGATGAAGGGCAGGATGATTCTGACGCAGCCAACACTATTAAACAAGACTTCTACATGGATGACCTCATGTCAGGTCAAGATACAGTTGAAGAGGCTCTTAAAGTTGCGAAGGGCGTAAGCACAATGCTTGAAAGAGGAGGTTTCACTCTGCAAAAATGGGCTTCAAATGAAGCAGAATTTCTAAAGCACTTCAAGCCCGCAGAGATCAGTTCTCGCGTCAATTTCGATATAAGGTTACATGGGTTGATTAAAACCCTTGGTTTGTCCTGGAACATGGGAGAGGACATATTGGAGTACAATCTGAAGTTACCAAGTTCATCGAATACTATTACAAAAAGGAAGATACTGGCTGAAGTACAAACATTGTTTGATCCTCTGGGTTGGCTGGCTCCTGCACTTATACCCGCGAAGATAATCATCCAAAGGTTATGGCTTAAAGGCGTCCATTGGGATGAAGAACTTGACACTGAAACTAGAGATGAATGGTTACAGATAAAGGAAAGTTTAAAATATATAACACAGATAAAGATAAACAGATGGTTACATACTACAAAGGAAACAATGAAGGATGTAACGGTACATGGCTATTGTGATGCGTCGACGAAGGCCTACGGCGCCGTGGCTTACATTAGAGTACCAACTGAGAGTGGCAAATACAATACTTACCTGTTAGCGGCGAAGACGAAAGTCGCGCCTATAAAAGCTTTGTCACTTCCTCGTCTGGAGCTTTCTGGAGCGGTATTACTCTCCCGATTACTGAAAACCATCAGTGAAGCAATGCGGATTCCGCTGAGTCAAGTATTCTGTTGGACCGACTCTACAATTGTGTTATCATGGATTCAAGGAGATCCAAATAGATGGCAGACCTTTGTAAGGAATAGAGTAATCACAATCCTTGATAACGTAGGGAACAAATGGTACCATATCCAGTCTCAAAACAATCCAGCCGACGTTGCATCACGCGGAATGTTAGCACCTGAATTAAAAGACTACACTCTGTGGTGGCATGGACCCGAACACCTGAAAGAAGAAAAGATTATTATGGAACGAACTAACAACAATTATACAGATTTAGAAAGAAGAAAAATAAATACTTACCTGAACGTACAAAGGGATGAAAATTCTATCTACAACAAGATGTCCCTTTTTAACAGCCTTCCCGAACTATTAAGATCCATAACATACGCTAAAAGATTTTTAAATTATAAAAGAATGGAGAAGAACACTTTACAACATCCAATTAAAACGGAAGAATTAGAACAGTCATTACAAATATGCATTAAATTAACTCAAGAAGAGATGTTTAAGGAAGAAATTCTAGATCTACAAAATAATGGCAAAATTAAAAGGAGGAGTCCATTAATCACGCTAAATCCCTATCTAGACTCGAATAATATACTCAGGGTGGGCGGACGCTTAAAAAATTCTGAGTTAGATTACAATCGGAAATATCCTATCATCCTAGATAATCAAGGTCCACTTACCTTACTTATAATTGCTGAAGCTCATAAACAAACCCTTCACGGTGGAGTCGAACTGATGGTCAATTATTTACGCTCTAAATATTGGATCTTAAGAGTTAAGAGTCAAGTTAAAAGGTTCATACACAGATGCATTGTGTGTGCGAGAATAAGCGCGAGAACTCGATCACAATTGATGGGTGAATTACCTAAAGTCAGAGTGACCCCGGCACGACCCTTTGAACACAGTGGCGTAGACTTTGCTGGTCCTTACGATGTTTTGATGTCTAGAGGTAGAGGTGTGAAAACTAATAAATCGTACATCTCGATATTTGTGTGCATGTCTACCAAGGCCATCCACCTGAAGCTTGTGGGCAACTTAACTTCCGAGGCATTTATTGGAGCTTTCAGGAGATTCGTTTCAAGGCGTGGCAAGTGCACTGACCTATGGAGTGATCAAGGCCGCAATTTCATTGGAGCAAATAAGGAGTTGGCTGAGGCATTCAGGCAAGCCAAGCTCGACTTTGGAAACGAAGTGTCCGAACTACTAGCAGAAGACGGTACCCAGTGGCACTTTATCCCGGCCTATAGTCCAAACATGGGTGGTCTTTGGGAAGCGGGTGTAAAATCAGTGAAGTTTCACCTAAAACGAATAATGAAAACCCATTTAACGTACGAAGAAATGACAACGTTGCTTTGCCAGATTGAAGCATGCCTGAATTCCCGCCCTTTATGCCCTGTAGACAATGGTGATGTTAACGGGAACGTACTCACCCCAGGACATTTCCTAATTGGAGAAGCGCCGGTCACTATTCCATCGCCTAGAGTGAAGGACATTTCTATGAGCAATTTGACTCGTTGGCAGTTTATTCAAAAATTACTCTCAGAATTCTGGGAACGGTGGCAACAAGAGTACCTTACCCGACTACAGCAGAGACCTAAGTGGTTAACACCAAGGGAGGAGTTCGATATAGGCCAAGTAGTCCTCATAAAAACTGAAGGCCTACCACCAGGAAAATGGCATTTGGGACGAATAGTTGACAAACATCCTGGGCCAGATGGACTTACTAGGGTCTATAGCGTTAAAAGTGGAAGCAATGTCGTAAGACGAACCATTTCTAAATTGTGCTCAATACCCGCTGATAGTTATGATGAATGATTTACTAATCGTCTAGTTGATTATGTTTGTTAAAGATTGATTGATTCGTTTCATTTATATTTGTTATTCGGGTTTGATATAATGATTTCTTTTACATGATGAATTACATTTTATTGTTCGCGATAAAATTGTTAATTTATATAATACCAAATTTAAATTAATTCATATATTGTAATTAATTGTGAGATATATTTTAAAGGGTTCTTAACGTCCCCTTTGGTGGGCGGTATGTTTGTATCAATATTGCATGAGTCAGTCACAAATAAAGCATCGTATAGTGAAGACGTATTTATTACTTATTTCCTAAAGAGCCTAGCGAAAGTGAACCGTATTACAAAAAATAAACCGTATTAAAAAAGTTTAAAGTTAGGGACCTAGGGACTGCTAGACACGTTTTAGGCATGCGACTGAGAGGAGATAAAAACAGTATTTATATCGATCAAGAACAGTATATAAATAATGTTTTACAGGAATTTAATATGACTGACTGTAAATCTGTCAATACCCCGATGGAAGCTGGTCTCAAGTTAGAGAAAGCTTCAGATTCCGGTTGTCGGTTGCCGTATCAAAATTTGATAGGATGTTTAAACTATTTAGCACAAAATAGTCGACCAGATATCGCGCACACTGTTAGTGTTTTATCACAGTTTAATTCTTGTTATGATGAAATTCATTACAAGAGTGCTAAACGAGTGCTAAGATATTTAAAGGGAACATCTGATTTTGCTCTGACTTTTACAAAAACGGGAAAGTTACATTTATTTGGCTACGTTGATGCGGATTGGGGTGGGTCGTATGACAGAAAATCTTTTACTGGTCTCATGTTTAAATTGGGCGATAGTTTAATATCGTGGGAGAGTCGCAAGCAGAGATGTGTGGCGCTGTCTTCAACAGAGGCAGAGTACGTAGGTCTCAGTCAAGCTTCGAAAGAGGCTATTTATTTAAGGAGTTTGTTATCGTACTTAACAAAAGATACTTGTAACAAACCCGTTGTCATTTACAATGACAATCAGTCTGCACATCACATAGCTAAAAACAAGATGAACCATAATAGAACTAAGCATATCGACATTAGGTATCACTTTGTTCGCGAAGCTATATTGAATGAGGAAATTGAGGTGCAATATATTTCCTCAAACGAAATGGTGGCAGATATGTTGACAAAATCTTTGTCAGGCCCCAAATTAAAATTAGCTTTAGCGAGATTACCCATTAAGAGGGCGGGTAATATATTCGGTGTAACTTAAGTTTTATGTAAGGTATTTTTAATAGGTATGTTTAGTTTGTAATGGTGTAATCTCTGTTTTGTTTGTTTTATTTTAAGTTTGTTTTTCTCTGTGTGTTTGAGTTTTGTTTTATGTTATGTGTAGACGTAGTTATACTTGTGGAGAACACGATCCGGCCCGACTATCGGGTCGCTGTTACAAATTGTTAATTATCTATGTCTGCGTCTATGTCCAGAATGTTGTAAGTTGGCAATAAGATATGTAGAAGCAGGTAGGTTGGCTAACCTGGGATGAGCGGTGGAAGACGAAAGTTATGGGATTATCATTAGGACCTACCGGTGCATAATGGTTGTAATGGTTATTACCTTTGTGAGAATAAACGACTCGTGCATTTAATGGTAGTTTGTCTGACGACCTGGTCCCCAAATACTTTTTTGATACTTCTGTTTTAACTTAAGGGCGCTGGACTTAGGTTTTTAAAAGAAATGTATATCAGATTAAGGGCGCGTGTTGGAGGTTGTATATCTACATATAGTAATCTGACATACATTGAAAAAAGAAGTATGTAAATAGAACAGAGTTTGAAATATATGTCTTTACTGAAAGATCGTTTCTATATTATATTTATTAAAAAACCTATAAAATAATATAGGAGCAGCCACACTTTCCTACACTGTTGTCTGTGCTGTTGCCATATAAAAGGAAACTTTAGCGCCCTCATGACAGGTTTTCTATTTTTCTGGTCAAGCAATACGAGAGAGATAACGCTCTACAAAGCCTAACCAATTATCTCTTACTGAATACCGATGTGCATTATTTCTTGCCGGGTACTGTACACTGCGCGCTCGAGCTACGCACACATAAGAGAGATAAACACCGTTTACGGACACGGCACATGCACGAAAAATTATTCAATAGTGGTTCAAAATGGTTCTGTATTTCTTAGAGCTGATACTTTTGAACTGCTGTACCTATTTCAATCAAACAGTTAAATCCACCGCAAGAAAACTGGCTTGCGAATGAAAAGTCCGCATCGAAGTCGGTCCATGTGTTTGCAACCTTCGATGCCACCAGATACACAGACAGGTAACATCAAACTTATACCACCCTTCATTTTGCATCGAGCTCAGGGTGTTACCAAACCAATCGATCGATCGACGTCGACCAATCCATTCGACCATCAATCGATGTCGTCGATCTATATAGGGTCTCCGCAAACTGACTGCAGCCACCAGCGGCTGTGGCGCTGTGGCGATTCTTTTTAGAAGCGCGATCCGGCCGACAGCCAACAGCTCCAATAACAGTGAGCAGGATGCAGCCGAAGCGACTGTCGACCAGACCGCGCTTCTAAAAAGAAGCGCCACAGCCGCCGGTGGCTGTGGCCAGTTTGCGGGGACCCTTAACAACCCCAACCCCAGCACAGTTACATACTTGAGCGCGTCCGGCGGCATCTTGCAGTAGGAGAAGTCGAGGTCGGTGAGCGCGAGCGCGGCGGTGAAGAACTGGCGGAAGGACGGCGGCGGGTCGCGCGGCCGCCGCGCCGCCGCCCACGGGTTGCGCGCCGCGAGCAACGCGCGCAGCCGCGCCGCGCACCCGCGGAGGAGGGCGCCCCACATCTGTAACGTCACGGGAATTATACAATGGATTAGGTGTTGTGTTACCCCACATAAGGCGTGCGCGTTCCTCGGACGTATGAGCGACGCGAGCGCCGCGTGCACTTTCCACACGCACCACAGGACAGTTAAACGGGACCAGTGGCCGTCAAACTAGTGGTGCACTTTACTGACTAACTAAAGGCCTTAATGGTCCGGCCAATTTTATACCAACTTTATTTTCAAAAGTTTAGTTATTGTCTTTAATATAGTCTATATTTACGCTCATTTTCACTCATAAACACTGTCTCAATTAGTAAAAAATCAAAAATAATTAGATACTAATTATTACGGACGTAAACAAACAATAAATAAACGCGTCACGAGAGGTCAATCCAATATGTCTGGTCGTTCCCGCGCCGGCCGGGACGAATTTCGTTAAACCTCGGGCGCTCTGGGTAATCTTCGGATTATTCGTGCGGCGCACGGGATCAGGCTAAATGCTCCGTACATTTTCTATGAATTATCTTTTGTCTCACGCGCTAGGCGAGTTTTCTCGTATCACATAGAAATTATTGTACTAGCAGTCCCCGCGCGCTCGCCGATGCGCACGAGAACTTTTCTTTATAGCGAAAGTAAATCTTAATACTTTAGCAAAGAGTTTAAATTGTTTCGTCATTATTTTAAACGAGATGAAATAATAGTTTTTATATAATAGATTATATAAAATAATAATGTATTTTTATAAAGATATATAATATAATAGTAATAATATTTTTTATTTATTAAATTGTGGTGGTTCAGCGCACGAGCGCACTCAAGGGACAGCCGCCACTGATTACGGGACACTTACGCCGCGCGCTCGCGGCGCCTGTACTTCGCACACGTCCGAGGAACGCGCACGCCAAATGTGAAGTCAGCCTTAAGATGGCAAAAACAGAATGATTCATAAAAGATGCTTTCTCACTCCATTTAGGCAATAAATGGACTTGTTTATCAATTTCTACAATATTAATTTATTTCATTGTGTAAAAAATTAATATATTGTCATAAACATGCCTACTGGTTTGCAACCAAAACGTATCATAAAGCATAAACAAATGTGTCTATTTATCTAAGAAATTTACTATTTACACCATAAGACTCGCACTGACATGATAGGCACATAGTATCACTTTGTGAGCTTAACAATAAGCTAAATTTAAATTTAGCCACGACATAGTGTTGACTGGTGACGCTATCGAGATCTTTAATAAAGATGAGCTATTACACATCCTGTGTTCTACATTTGATACACATTACAGTCAATGGCCAATATAAATTTTATCACTCATAAAACATGATACACATGAACTTGTGTACAGATTACATATTGTACAGATTACAGTTTTGCTCATGTTAAATGTATAGATACATTCTTAAATCAATAAACGATAACTTTCTGATTATGCGTTATGTAAAATATATTACATTATTTTAATAAGAAACCACTTGATAGTAAGTTGCCAAATCTCTATGAATAACCTTAACACCACAGGTATAGCACATTTGTTGCTATCTGGAAAAGTTCGTTCTGGAAAGATGGTAATTAGCCAGATAGACAGATAGCCTTGAGAGAAATAGCAATAGAAAGAAAGGAGAGACAGATTTTCTTTCTTTTCACTTCCTTCTTTCCTAACTAACAATGTATTCATGATCAATTTCGTTGAATTTTCATTTGCGAGACAATAAAATAAAAAGAAACAAAAAAGAATTATAATTAGGTGCTTCTATGAGTGTACTTACATTTTCCAAAGTAGTCTCTGTGTTTGTCAAGTTTAAATGTGTCAGTACGTTAGGTTGCGCGAGAAAATTGTATAAATTCTGAAACAATAAACATTAGCAACATATTACATTTGATATGAAATATAACTTACTTTAAATTTAATTCTTGACTACTACAATACAATCCCTTCTGATGGTAAGTGGTGATGTATTCTTTGATAGTAATCGCACTATAATCTGGCCGCGCTAACTATGCGTTCCTGACACATGTCAATTCGTCATGACTAGTGATGTACAATAAATAACATTATGCGTTGTAACAAATAACAATAACAACATGCATTCATTATGCATAATATTTATTCAATTTATATGTTGTTATTTTTATAGGAACATTAAAATCAAACATTAAATCGAATAATTATGCCAACTTACAATAATTGTATTAATCTTGGGCTAAAATTATCCTTACTTCCTTACTAATATTATAAATGTGAAAGTGTGTTTGTTTGTTTGTTTGTGACGCTTTCACGTCGCAACAAAGCTATTATATGGTAAGGTTTATGTGTGTGGGGATAGTTAGGAGGGTGGAGAGTGACGTAGGCTACTTTTTACCGCCGAAAAACATCCCATTCCCACGGGAAGATCGATGTTTTGTTAGTTGCTAGAAATTTATTTTCGGAGTTGTTAATAGATGGCGTTATTAAAATTCATTTGCAAGTTCTGAATTACGCTATCAAATACTACATGTAATTTACTTAAGTCATAGGCAAATGTAATAGGCTACTTTAGCTCTGCCTCGAGAACTCCCCGCTCCGGCTGTATTCAGTGTACCGCCCGCCCGCTGGCACTATCCTGTTGGCTGATGTCCGCAAGTTGCTGGACCCGCCGACACCGGTGGTGGGCGCGGGCGACTGGAACTGCAAGCATCCGGGGTGGAATAGCCTAGCTGCCAATAGAAGTGGAAGGCTACTTTTTGATGCCGCTGAACAGCACGGCTACACTGTCGAGGGTGTTGCACACCGTTACCGCGGCTCTAAATAAGAGAGAACGTGTGTGTGCAGTATTCCTCGACATGGAAAAGGCGTTCGACCGTGTTTGGCACGACGGCTTTCTCTACAAGATCTCGCAGTCGTCGGCGCCCCGGAGTGCCGTTAAGGTGATCTCCAGTTTCCTCGAAAATAGAAGCTTCAGAGTAGTGGTTGAAGACGCCGAATCCACCGAGCGTCCGATCGCAGCCGGCGTCCCGCAAGGGAGTTGCCTGTCCCCGGTCTGCTACGCCTGCTACACCGACGACATCCCGGCGGCAGGGGGGCGTCGCTTGCCCTGTATGCCGATGACGTGGCGTACATCACACCACGTCGCTGAATAGAACCCACGCCATCGTCAAGATGCAGCGTGCGCTTGATGCCCTCCCCGAATGGCTCGCCGCGTGGAGACTGTCGGTGAATGTCAGGAAGACGCAGGCCGTGAACATAGGAGGATACCTCAACAGGCGGGACCCTACTCTGGAGCTTCACGGACAAGATATCCAATGGGCCCCACAGGCCAAATACCTGGGGGCAAAATCGACGGAAGACTTTCGATGAAGCCACAGGTTACGAAAGCCGTCGCGAATTCCAGAAGCGCGATGGCAGAAACCAGTGCTCTCCTCGAGCCTCCCTCTCGGACTGAAGCTCGGGGTCTACAAGACCTACATCAGATCCCGCCTCACGTACGCGGCATCGGCGTGGTACGCGATCGCCAGCGAACCGCAGCGCAAGAGGATGCGCGCGGTTCAGGCGCCGGCTGACTGGTGCGCCGAGGTACGTCAGGAACGCCGTCATCCAGAGGGACCTTCGAGTCGAGAGCCTGGACGACTTCATCGAGAGATTAGCACGCAACATGTTCGGGCGTGTCGACGCGTCGCGGTTCGCGCATCTGCAGGACCTGGCGCCGCTCCACACCCGTCCACCGGACCGCTGGGCCTTCCCGCACGACTTGCTGGTTGCGCGGAACGGGGCTAGCACTGACTGATACTGGGGCTTCGTAGGTCGTCGCCCGGCGCTGATCGGCTCCTGCTGGGCTTCCCACTAACGGGATTCACCCGGTAGGGCCTCGATCGCCTGGGCGGCGCGAAGATGAACCCCATCCCGTTTAAGACTCTGTGGCCTGTAAAAAGGCCACCACTGACCGGACTTGACCTATTGGTTAACCACAGATGGACAACCAAGGGCCTTAGGGCCCAACCCAAGGACCGGCCCGTTTTAACGGGCCGCGAGAGACACCCCCAAAGGGGAACTAACTGTCCCGAGGGCTCCACACACCTCAGACAGGGTGGAGTGAAGAGAGCGAGTAGTAGGCTACTTTTTAGCCTAAATTCCTACGGGAGCGAGACCTACGCGGCTGTTACCTACGGGTCCCGAAGCGAAGCGCGGGCGGTTCTCTAGTTAACATATAAATTGAATAAATATTATGCATAATGAATGCATGTTGTTATTGTTATTTGTTACAACGCATAATGTTATTTATTGTAAATCACTAGTCATGACGAATTGACATGTGTCAGGAACGCATAGTTAGCGCGGCCAGATAATAATAAGGCAATTAAAAGATATTAAAAAATTGTCAACTAATTGTACGCCAGTTCAAAGTTACATCGCCCAGTCGAATGACAGACTTCAGGAACGCATAGTTAGCGCGGCCAGATTATATCTTAGCCTATTCACTCTTGATTTAAAGATAGCAAAATTTGGTAATTTATTTTACTTATGTAAATCCACGAAAAATGCGAATGTTCAAACGATCTTGTCGTATCGTATCTTGAAATATGTGTCATATTATATTCGCATTTTTTCAAAACGGCAAAAAGGCTTCCCGTGTCGATATTTAGACACGCCAGAGTATGTGAAGACAAGTTCTAGCTATTATACAAACTCACATGCACATCATCCTTGAGATTATTGTTCGACAGGTCGAGATGCGTGAGGGTAGACAGGTGCGCGGGGTTGTCGTTGAGCATGGCGGCGAGGTGCGCCACCGTCTTGCCCGTCAGCCCGCACTGCGCCAGCGCGATGTGCCGCAGCCCGTCCGGGTTGTTCGCCAGCCCCGTCAGGATGCTTATTGCTCCTGGAATTTATGTTAACAATCAATTTGTTAAAACATTAACTCAGGAAGAGGCCAGCCTCAGCGTGTGATGCGTGTGACGTAGTGTATTGCTTTATACGTAGGGTATTGTGGTGTTATGCGTGTTCAGCATTTCATGTGCGCACGTTCATATTACAGAAAGTATCACGCCGCTACAAATTGAAATTCTCCGTTAAGTAGCGTGAAATAATTGCTTTTTACAAAAAAAATAACCGACTTCAATCTTGATAAGTAGAGATAACTCAAAAACTACTCGCCAGATGGCGCTCAATTCAACATTTAAGTGTAAAGTTCTCGTCACTACAAACCCAAACACTAGATAACTGCAGTAAATCGTTGAGGAGTTCCCTCGACTGTCTTTCGGCTTCATCAGATCGACTCCAGATTTTCATGAGATGGTAGCGCTTTAATGTACTTATGATAACATGAACAAACACACTAGTTGTCCATACAATTTTCGAAAGTTCCCCTCGATTTCTCTGAGATGCCATCATCAGATTCTGGTGTCCTTTTCAGGGGACCCCACTGCGCATATCTACTTTACAACAAAAAAAGAATTATCAAAATCGGCCTATAAACGACGAAATAATCGCTGAACGTACATAAAAAAAAGCATATATACGGTCGAATTGAGAACCTCCTTCTTTATTGAAGTCGGTTAAAAACAATACATACACAACACAAAATCAGGATCCAAAAATGTATTATGTATTCAAAATTATGTAAGAATATCTGCTCAATCTGAGAATCGATTCGGGGTCCCTTTGATCGGCAGCAAAGGTGGTATTTGAGCAATAGAGTAAAGATCAGGGCAAACTACTATAAACATTGTACGATTATTGCAGCTGGTTATTTCGAGTCTTGGTCATAGGTAGGGGTTTTCTGCTAAAAGGCTAATACGGTATTTTTGAAAATAACTATTTGGTTTCAAGGTTTCGGGACAGATTCTTATGATCCGTTCAGGAAGGAAGTATCATGACCACCAAACCTTTATCCTCAATATGATTCTGCGAGAAGTCGATAGTGTGCATGGCGGGCGGGGTCCTCGCCCTAGCGAGCGCGTGTCCGAGCCGCGCCGCATGGTCGTGCCGCAGCGCCGCGCCGCGCCAGCTGAGCCGCTGCGGCGGCGGCGCGGCGCAGCGCAGCACGCGCGACAACGCCTCCCACGCCTCGCCACCCGCGCGCACGCCGTCGCCGCACACGCCCGTGAACCACGTGTTGTGTTGCAGGGCGATCAGCAAAGGAATTAGATCCCTGAAACGACAATAATTTTTTAGTTTTTAAAAGCACAGTTTAGCTTAGGTTTTGCTATTTCCTTTGCTTACAATTGACAAAATACGCATAGAACGACTTCTACATAATTATTAGGTACCTTGTTTAATGTGCAGTAGCATTGTAATCTATGCGCATCACGCAAAAACTGTTGAATAAATTTTGATATGGTTGTGACAGTTGTACAGCTGAAGGTCTGACTTAAAGCATAGTTTACTTGTGATATACATAATATTACACCCACTCTTAACATATTTTTTCTGCTTTGTTATGTTCTCCTCCAGGAACAGCTCCAGGAACAGAACAGGATGCTTGACTAATTAATAACGCTTGTTTCTACTAGATAATTAGTAGAAATTACATATAAGTATTCAAGTATTTGTTGCATGCGTTATGCACTTTGGTTATCTTGTACATACAGTAGCTTATACAAACTACAACAATAATTTGTAAATGTAGTGAAGTGTTACTAATTAACAAATTACATATCGATGTTTTAAGTCGCGTGTAAATAGCAAATAAGTCACCGAAGCAACTGGCATTGTGGTTACTAAACAGGTCAGCATCTATTAGGCAATAGTAATTTAAATTATTGATGACTATTAAGAAGTATTTATGTTACGGAATAAATTAATGATGTTTGTGTTACGTTATGTACAATGTCAAATAGCAATAGGTACATTTTACTTATTACGTTGCTTCCCATGATAAACATGCAGGTACTCCGATAATCAAAATCGATTATCCGACTATTCGATAATTGTTTTAAAAAATTACCTTTGATCGAGATGGTCAAAATCTTTCAAGTGTAACATTCTGATATCATGCGCCAAATAGATCGTATCAATATCCCACGCGACTTCAGGTCTGTAAATAATATTACATGTATTCAAATTCAGTACGATTAATGTCATAATTATAAATGGAGTAACCAACTTTCATTCGTAGGTACATAATTACGTACCTAAAAGGGCTTTGACATAAATCACACATCGCCGCATATTGGTTCGAAAAGTCACCGCAAGTGGAATGTTTCCGCGTACCGCTAACCGGTTGTAATTGGAATGGTAAATTCACCTGAAAATAGAACACCACAAACATATAACGTCACGTTCATAAACTACATATATACAAAAGTGTGCACTTAAAATCGCTAACGAAGTGGTGCTAATGAACTTATTAAGCAAATAAAAATTACATTCAGGGCTAAACCGTTAATTTATCAAGCGCGGTGAATTAACTCATGTATGACGTGCACTCGTACAAATATGTATGCATTGTATTGTTAGAGAACGGACCTTGGATACTATATCCTCCATGGCTACATTAGGAAATAAGTCATCAAACGCCGCTACCAGCGCGTACATCGCATTCATAACGCCTTCGGATGATCCTTCCTCGCCTGAAATATTATTCGCCGCCGACTATAATTTACAATGAATAGAAGTAGGTCGATCAAATCAACGAGTAAACAATGCGGGCCGTGACTTAACCAATGAATATGAGTGACACTGCAGATGACCTCTCAGGACCCTCGCCCGGTCTAACTCTAAGGATTGCCCAGATAACCAGACCGTTGATAATCACTCAGGAAATCTAAATTGAAGTTGCATTGCAAGACAAATCGTTAACGTTGTAGTCATTTAAATAAAAATCGTTTGGATTGTATGAAAAGGATGGATACTTTTGGTCTGGCGGAACATATTGCCAATTTATTCCACAATAATATACAAGCCTATTTAAGGCTTTTCTTCGGTTGACTTTATTTTGTTATAACATCGTCATACATAACGTTGAAGACTTGGAGGTACCTACTTTGTAGTAATTTACGGCCGTTCTATGTACTTACCTACACATAATGTTGTGTTGGATAAGTAAGTAGGTAAAGTATAATTAAGTACAACCTGTACAACATTAGTCAAAGCATGTCACTTTTATGGATGAAAGATTATGGATGGAAAAATATCGAGAACGGCCGTTTAGTGCGGCCTGTTGGTAGTGTTAGTGTGGATTATGTATGCGTATAATAATTTATATTCTCCGAAATATAATATTCTAAATCTTATACATGTGAATTATCTACTACATATTCTTTAAATAAATGTACACATGTATGTCATTTGCGCGCATACCTGTTAAGTAGGTAGGTTTATGCATGTAATTAGGATCTCAATTGACTTTCAATCAATTAGACTTAAGTTGGGACAGAGTTCGTAACCGATTATTTCTACTGATGTGTGTGTTATACTCGTAATAATATTCATAAAGACATTTTTCAAATTTCAAATCACTTCTATATTCATTCATGGAAAACGATGTTCAGTCTATATTTATATAAATGTAATTATTATGGCATTCGCGTCAATACTCGCGTGACTGCTTTTACACTGTATACCTAGGTATATTACCTATTTCGACAATCGAAATACAGAACGAACAATTTATAAAGTGTGCAACTTGTTTACCTAATCTAAAGAGGCTACTCAATATTGATGACCACAAAAAATTGAGCAAATAGAAATACGTATTATACGTTTTCGATTAAGATTTAGAAACATTTTTTGCTTTGTATACTCATTTTCCTGTTAAGCTATCAAAGATACCACACCGTCACCGTCGACAGCGTCAGTATAATCAGTATTGCGTGAGTTTTGAGTAACACAAGGATAGATTGCAAATTAACTATCAATTGTTTTGTGTCAATGTCGCCATGCGCCCGAATTGTACGGTTTTGCAAACAATGGCGACAATTTAATGACTTACCAATTAGAATAGAAACTGGCTTATGTTCGTGGATGAGAGTTATTGAGAGATGGTTTGCTTTTTTGCTTTCCAGCGCTTCTATTTCCATTAGGTGAAATCCATTATCGACCTGATAAAATAAGGATAACATATAAAATGGATTCAAAAGAACATAGTATTGTTACCTCTTTGATAGATGAAATTGGGGGGGACACTTTATATTATTAATTTGAGTATGGACTGATTTGACTACTGTGCCAATGAAATGTAATCATAAGCTTATTGAAACAAATAATTTTGAGTTTGAACCTTATAAGCCAAGTATTGGTGGTGATAGCAGAATGAATGCTTATTAATACAAATTTATATTTGACATAGTATTATAAATAACCAAACTACTCACTCTGGTGGGAACTTTCGTGGTTGTAATGTAAATTCTATATGATGACACAACCTGAAATTAGAGATTTGTATTTCTAGTAAGTATGAACAATTTACATGCACATTTGTAAAATATACAAGCAAATAAATATGCCATAAGTAGCAATTTTTATAAATCTATCTATTCTATACATATAATAAAATTGTAACTGATCGGTGTCTGTACATGAAACATATATTTAAAAATTTATAATGGGGGGCCTTTATATTTATATGCAAGGGAACCCAAAATGAAGTTTTTTAATTTTGTCTATTTGTCTGTATATCTGTGTGTTTGTGCATCTAATCTCAAACACGGCTGAATGGATTTTTATGGGACTTTCACTGAGAGATAGAGGAGGTTGTGGAGCAACATATAGGCTACTTTTTTTGTTGGAGTTCCTGCGGGATCGGGATTCCCAGGGGAAAATTCCTATGCACGATCAAAGTCACGGGCAAAACTAGTTTATTAATAACACTGAAAAATTTGCATGCAGTGTCAAAACGTTCAACCAGGCTTTAATGAAACAAACAGGAATTAGGATTAAACCACAACTTTACAACTAATATATATTTTTAAATTTGACTTTTTTAAACTTAAATTTATAGAAATCTTAATATGAAAATGAAAGAAATAAATCACATCAATCATAATTTATAACTGTTTATCAGTCCACATCAAGGTACATTTTCCTTTTATCTACAAAGCAGTGTGAAGACAATCAGAGAAGTCTTTATCGTATCTTATCATATCAAAATGTAAGGTTTCCTTAGTCACACTGCTATGTATTATATTATTATTTATATGATACTATTTGTGGTTGCTTGTTACAAATATTTATATTCAACTCAACTATGAGAACTATAAATGTAAATTTTATTGTGCATCAATAAAATTTTAAATGAAAAATATTATGAAGCACCTGAGTGTTATTTGTCCATCTCAATTTTTATATGATTTATAATAATGTTATTGTATGTAAAAACAAAACTGGCCACATTATAATTTATAATGAATAAATGAAGTTGTTATGAAGCATACAGATCATGAATGGTAGAATCCTTAAGTAAATATAGTAGTGGGTGTAAATGTTCCTCAGCTAGTATCAGTAATCAGCCCACCAAATTCAGCAGACACACCTACATGACTCATGCTATTATCCAGAGTTGCTCCCAGTTCCTTAAACTAACCGTCTTGTTAAAATTAGGTTTATATGATTTGATTTATAAGTTATGTAGGTTGAAAAAAAGTATTTCTAACATATCAAAATATTTTTTTATAATCATATAAAATAGGAATCTTCATATGAATTAAATTAAATCCAATTACTTACTAAGACTCGGTTATCAACCTTATCTCCTCTTGATTCCATACGAATTAACGATTTATATAATATTTTCACATTTTTTCCTAGAACATTGCTGATGCTCTCTAGAAAGAAATAATGAAAATCAGCACATTTTTATACATATTCAACAACTTCGATGTATTAACATAAAAAATGTATATTTTTTATTTAAACCTAAAGAAAAATCAATTTTGCAGACTTACCGCTTAGTTCAGAAGTTATTTGCGTTTTTGTTGACATTTTTGTAATTTTCTTCAGTGTCATTACTACAGTGTATAGCTATTAATTTCACAGTAATTTATTTCCATAATCGCAGACACTTTTAGTAAACAGAACGGGATTATTAATATTTTTGCGCGTTTCGATTCATTATTGAACAAAAAGATGAAAAATACTGAATTACTGACTGACTGATGAATCTGATGATCAGATTTTCACATACCTATAATAAAAATGGTCTTGACGTCAACCACAGAGCACTTTTATCACAGAACACTATCACACTATACTCCGACTTTTAATTCGATGCAGTAAAATGACGTTTGCTAATGTCACTTTTTGAAATAATGTTGCCAGATTTTCAATAATAGTGATAACTTACACGATTAACGAACGATATTTTGATTATTCGATTATTCTTTTCTCAATATGTCTATTATAATATGTGTTAATAAAATAAAATTCAAATTCAGAAAACAATACGGAAAGGTTATTACTTTTAAATTATATAGTAAACGAAAAATAATAAACACCGGTGCATGCATGCTTTTAGTACATACATGCACTAAAAGCGCTTAATAATTAAAAATCTAGGAGATTATTGATATCAATCGTATTTTTATATGTAGTTAATGATCCTGTAATAACTTCATACAGTATTTTAGCAGTTTGCTAAATTATGCGAAACGATTATAATCCGATTAATATTTTCATCAAATCGAATAATTTGTGTCCAGGTTACGTCACTATTTTGGTGATAATAAAAAACGGTAACACTGGAAATGTCATTTTACTGCATCGAATTAAAAGTCGGAGTATATACTATGCTCAGAGTAATGATAAACATTGTTTATCATTACTCTGAGATACTATGACTATACTCCTGTCGGAGACTTTTATTTATTCACAGACATGTTAAACATTTACCACAGATATACATATTACAAGGAAAGCATAATAATAATAATATGCATATCCTTATTCTGCCGTGCTTACAGTAAGAGCAGTAGGTAAGTTGGAATTTCAGAAACCGAGAAAATCTCGTTTAAAGTTTTCGATTCAATTTTTACTGACTACTCTTTTAGCTTGTAAGTTTTTTTAGGTCCGATTTTTTAAGTTATTCTAAGCGGGTTTTCTAAGCAATAATAACAAAGATTTCGGAGGTACACTAATTATCATGAGGTAAGTTGTATTTCCTGCTTATAAAGCTAAGGAAAAGATATCATTTTATAGTCTTACTGCTGTTAGGCTTAATGATATTTTTAGGTTCTAGTGAAGATAGAAAAACGGGAGTAAGACCAGTTATAGTCGGCACAATCATAAGATTCCGATATGACGTCTGTCATTTATGAACACAAAATAACCTTGTATGGGCGTCTTCAACTTACTTATTACGGAAATATATATTTTTTCGATTTGATATTCGAACCGCTGGTAATGTTACTATGAAGCGAAGATATTTCGTAGTGAATGATAGGTCACTTTGGTTAGATTATGTAATGCACTATTTTTGGTTTATATTTATTATCAATGCAGCTTTATAAGTAGGTACATCATGTACTTGTGAATCCACCTCCTCTTCGTTTTGAAAAATTGTTTTTATATTTACAGTTAATAAACATTTCTTCCCATTTTTGCAACATATTTTATTGGCACATCGCTTTTATTGCTCGTAGCATGATGTTATAAAATTGCCCACAGTTTGTTAAATATTTTAATAAGGCATTATTCGTAATATTAAACGCAAGTAACTAGTGGGTTAAACGAATTGGAGTAATATTGTTTACTTACTACGAATATTAAGATAGGTACTTACTTACTTATACGTACTTACATAGGTAAATACTAGAAATTCTGGCGAAATATGTAAACCATCCCTGCTTGTTTTTTATTTGTGTTATTTATAAACTGTATAAATCATTTCATTTTATTTTTATCAGTTTACATCATAAATTGTGTAAAATTGAACAAATATTTAAGACGTCATTACAATGTTTTATAAGGAGGCTTGTTTCATAGTTATGTGACCGCTTGAAACAATTTATGAATCAACCATAATCGATACATTACTATAATCGAAAGTATGTGCTACCATGTCACACCCAAAATACAAATAGTTATAGAATCTTTAAAATATCTAAAGCATTGCGATTTTTCGTAGCTATTATAAATTCCCGATATATACGTTTTTAAGCTTTTTCCACTCAAATCGGATAATTATTAACCGTTTTATAGTTTTTCTGTTTTCAGTAGATTAATGAAATTTCCATTTTAATAACTAATATAATTCCCTCACCTTAACTTACTCGTTAAATTGCCTTATTATGCCTTTCGGAGTTCCTCTCAACGCTACATCTGTTTTTAACCCATTTTAAGAAAACAATCAGAGATCGGTTTATTAATTATCGGTCTTTAAATTTCCGAACTTAATTAACGAAACGATTAGAAAGTCTTATTACTTATAATCGGTTAATTTTAAAAATCGGTTTATTTAATGTATCGATTTTAGTTGTACTTCACTATTGTCACTGTGATGACAGCCTTGCGGACTATAATAGAGCATTACGTGGCGATTCAGGATTTATGTACTTAACTCATTTTTGAAAAAAATCGACTTACTGCTTTTATTGTTAGCACGGCAGTATTTGCACATAGTATTTGTGGCATTTTATTTATATCTGTCTCTCAAATGTAAATGTTTTAATCTATATACACTGTATAGTCTGTATTATAACAAAATAATAATCTGTCTGTATCTGTAGTGGTAGTGTCTACTGTCTTGACTCTTGTCATCTTGTCATGTATAGGTTGTCTGCAATCTGCATACTGCATTGTATTTGTAATATATTTTGCATTTTGGTACTTTTTTACATACCTACGTACCTACCGTACCTATTGTACTTTTGCTTGAAATATTTAACTAACATGCCGTATTTTTGAACATTTTTAGATGCAGCTCCTTGAAAATAGCATAGCATACTAATAGGTCTAAAAATGAATAAGAATTTCGAGAGGTGTTCACTTTGTAATCGACGCAAATGGCTAACGACAGGGTGTCTTCGCAAGTGGTTGAAACCAATGGAATGTAAACATTTACAACGGACGATTGATAACAAACGTGATTTCAACAATTCAGACATAGTGAATTGTGTATTTCTACCAGAACGCAAGCCACCGGGGAACACCAGTAAATTTGTAAAATTTTGGAAAAACAAATTGTTCTTGACTGGTAGCGTCAGATCTCTGCAAAGATATTTCGGTAAATAAGCATGTCTTAAATATTTTTTTTATCACTATAGTCTTTTTGAATGTGAACAAGCTAAAAAAGTAACTTTTAAGTTATTGATATTTATAGAATATATTTATTATTCTTAATTTTTAAACAAAATCTTGTATACCAAAAATGGAGATTAAAAAATGTATATATGTATAAAATTATATTGTACATTCAGATTTTGCCTACCTACTAATATACCATTTTAATTGAAGGTTTCTTTACATTGGTCAATGTCATAAGACTTAAAAATTGGGCAGGTTTACACTCGACGATTTGTGACCATAATAAAAGCTCTGATCCATGTTCATTGTCAGACAAACGATTAACTGCTTCCGGTGAGATACGGAAGGACGCTGAACCAGAGAGAAAAATTGTGAAGTGCCAACATTCAGATGGCCATCATTCTGTTCTTCGGGGCCATCATCAACATTTATCATTAGAAACTTGTGCTATTTACTGCCAATTGTCAAAGTAAGTCTGAAATAAATAAAAACCATCAGTTAGTATCTAAACTTAAGTATCGCTGATAAAGTACTTCACTACATGTTATACTTATTAATTTCAGACATGGTTGGTACTGGGGAGGCATAACGTCTAGTGAAGCAGAAAAACTTTTGGCAGGACAACATGATAATGTATTTCTTGTAAGAGACTCATACGATTCAAGACACATTCTTTGTGTCTCATTTCGCTGTGTGGGCCGAACCCTGCATGCCCGTCTTCGACACGCCAATGGACTTTTTTCTTTAAATAATGAAACCTTTGTGCCACCAAATAGAATATCTGAACATTGTGCCACTGTGGATGTCAAGTCTAACCTGTTTGAAATGCCTGTCAAACTGGCCAGGCCCTTAAATAGGTAATATTTTCATTTTTTTTCATTTATATAATATGCAAATGCAAATAATATATAGTACAAAATGCATTTTCCAATTTTGGGCTTTGGAGGAATAAACTTGATGTCTTATATTTTATAAGTTATGTACAAAAACATACAATTTAAAAATCTCAAGCAATTTTTTAATGTGTCTAGGACTACATAATTATTATTTTAATAAACTTAATATTACAATATTATACAGTTTTCCTTGTTTTCAGGTTTGCAAGACTGGATTCCTTACAGATGATCTGTAGATTTGTCATCAGACAAACAGTTGCAGAAAATGCTTGGAGCAGGTTACCACTACCACTGAATCTTATATCCTATGTGTCTTCTGGCAGTGACTATATTGTACCCTCATAGTATATAGTATATTGATGCATTCAACCCTATGTTATTGCCGGATTAAGCAAGTGGCAAGGTAGAGTAGCCAACATGGAGAAGCCTCAAATACCTAAAAAATTATCAAGTGATGTGACAGACTTATCAGAACTTATATTGTGTTAGTAATTAAAATTCGCTGGCTCACTATTACAAGGTTCTATGTTAAAATCGTATCACTTATTTAATGATGAATACTACAAGGTTCTACGTGTTATTAGCTAATTATTTTGCAAAAATCAACTGCAAAATATCATAATATATTACGCGGTCCAATGATGTTTTTATCAACTTAAAGGAATAACGAAGCTCTATGGCTGATAACATAACTTCATCAAAATTAACATAGAACCTTGTAATAGTGAGCCAGTGAAATGTCATCTATGTGTAATTGGTTGAAATTGTAATTATTACATCATATTTTCTTTAGATACTATCACAGCAAGAAATTTCGTTTCATAATGAATATATATTGATGTATAAATATTAGACCTATAATATTTGTGTGAACAAGGCAATTTATCCATAATTTATCAGACAGAATTTGTCATAAATATAATTTTATTATTATTTTTTATGTTAATGAAGATGTTCAAGATCTTAATGGCGTAATGTTTGCTTGTCTACTGTAACAGTTATATTTTTAATATTTGACTTTTCATTATTGTTGTAATTTGTTGTGCAATAAAAACAATAAGTTATTTGCATGTCATTGCCATAACTAAATTAGATCTCTAAATAAAATTATTTAGAGATCTAATTTAAGATATGTTGAAAAAATTATTTGGGCTTTATAGAATTACTTGAAACATTTTTCTGTAGCTGTATAACTACGACCATTTCTAAAGTTTTCATTAATTCATATTAAGTTTTCATTAATTCATATTAAAAAATCTGACAGATTGCAACTTAGCAATATCACATTGTAAAATTCACATCAAAATAGTTTTTATTTCTTACGTTATTATTATTGGTTTTATAGCTTTTATCTTAAACACCCAGTAATATATGGGACTCTCGATTTTTTGGCCATCTCGCTATTGATATGGTGTAATATAAAAGGCAATAGCAAACTATGTAGGAACTATTGCGCTAGCTTAAATCCGGTACTGTCCCAATTAAGGGCGCCGCTGCGACGCGACGGCAGCAGGGTGTCCTCCCTGGCAAGAAAGAAAATTAAAGAAAAAAAATACATGTGTCCTATGCTTTATATTAGTTAATTGTGTAGATGCAGATGCACCTCCCTAAAATTATTCCCGGCGGCGCCCTTGGTCCCCTATGTAGTGCCTTGTCAGTACTAATAATGCACTTCATATTTAGTGAAATAAGTAAGTCCTCACTTACAATGTTATTCAACATATCTTAAACTTATGACTATTTATAGTGTTTATACAGTGAAATTTTATAAAGCGAAAATGTTAACTTTAATATTTTATAATAACAATAAACAATGACTGTACTGTGATTCACTCATGGTTTTTATTATTATCCTATGCATTTGCGACCTGAATGTGAAAAAAATGTGATTAAAAAGATCTTTGAGTATGTCCACTATGGAATAGAATTTGATTATGTACCTATTCTAGGTTCTAGCTCACTGCTTATTAAAAGAGCTTACCACAAACATTAATTATCAAGCAATCCAAACATTTTAATGAAATAATACACTAAATAAAAATAAACTATTTATTCAGAGAGTTACAAATTAAAGGTAATTTTCTAATTATTTCTTTGGAGTTCACTTTAATGAATTTACCCCTAGCATGTTTTTAGCCTGAAACAAAACAACACATTTATTATCAGTATTTTACATCGGTATTTTAATGTTATATTGTAAAATAATATTATAACTTAGGCTTCTAGAGGGCTATAATTTTCTGCTTTTCAAATTTAAGCTTTCTAGGACTTCAGGAAGGTACTCTGAGACAGTGGCGCCGTAAGGTGTGTTGGTGCCCGCGTGCAAAACCACGCTTTTTTGGAAAAGTAAAAGATTTTAATTACCGTAACAAAAGCAGCAGTTAGCGTTTGAGGTGCAACAGCCACTGGGTTCATATTTAGTGCAGATTGGATCAGCTCTGCATCTCTTATCCGGGATTTGACGAAACTCCTCGTCGCACTATTATCCTGGCTATTGTCTGTGAGGTAGAACAACTCTGATGCTTTGTAAATACCAGCTAGACCAACTCGTCGGATGTACCAGTTAAACTAAAACAAATATTTATGATTAGAGGTAGGTACTATAAACTTGTCAGTTACCACAAATATTTCGCAATTATTGTGTGATACAATGGTAGAGTCTAATGAGGGTCGCCGTTTTTGTACTCACCAGTTGGCGTCACCGGCGAGTGAGGTCCTGCTGTCAAAGCCCGCCCATACATAAACAGTGACAAGTGATATTCAGACAAGTGAGAAGCGACAGTGCCACAAACTTATCTGACCCGGTGGCCAAAATTGGAACTAATGCAAATGTTATACTGTTGTCAGACAAAGACAAAGACAGTAGCGCCCTTCTTACCGGGTCAGATATATAAGTTTGTGGCACTGACAGCCAGACCTCACTCTGCACTAGCGCCTCTAGCGGCGAATTCACACGCCTTTACCCTCATTCCAATACACAAAAAACAAAAGATATTCTATTAAAGACTTGTTAAATACAATTCTATTTGATTTCTTTAGTATTTAGCAATAATAATAAATTCTTACGTCAACACTTCGGTCTCCTGTGTGGTAGCAAATATCATCAACTAAAGACAATAATGTGGCTAAACAATTAGGAACATTGTTGGGGAGGGCTTGAATAGCCATCGCCTTAGGCCAGGAACTTCTGCAATAGTGAACAAAACAAGCATGTTATTATAGGTACATAACATTAATTATCATTACATTACAAATAAAAATGTAAAATCAATTTATGGTTCTATATATTTAATTATATCAATATAATCTGTATGACTTACTTATATGGTTCTATCATTAGCAGTCTGATCATAATAGCATTTTCAATTTGGTCTGCTGGTATTTTGGACTCTTTTAAATCAGGCTTTGGCCACTGCACAAAAAAGAAACAATTAAAATACAATAAAAAATTATAATACTACTTTATCATGCAATATAATTCACAATACATACAGCTTTCATTTGCTCGACAAGTTGTTCATTGCATTTAACATTAAAATAATGAACAAGATCTCCTCCTCCATTGGGGAATAATCCATGAGAAATTCCTGGATAACCAGCAGCATGAGCACCTTGACTTAGTGATTCAACTGACCATCCAGACTTAGGAACAAAGTCCAATGCTTTGGATAAAATTTGACTCTTAACATTATCTTCGTATTGTTGTTCCTCATGTTCTGTTGCGGCTGCTTGCGTAGGAACCTCCTTATTTTGCATTTTTTCATTTACATTTTGACAGTATAACCTTATAGCTCTCTGGGCATTATTTATTGGAACTATTGTGACTGGTTTTAAGAATCTACGTCCAATCCTTAAGGCTGTTAACAAAACAGTACTAAGACATAAATATAACTTACTATTAAATACCTATTTACAATGCAGATTTATGAATATAATGATGATTGTAATGACTAAATACATGTGCAAATTTTATGGTTAATATAAGTATTATGCATTGGCTTTGATTCTCTTTTTACATGAATTAATGGTTTCGCTTAAGTGTGCTACTAGTCCCTGCATCAAATGAAAAGCATTAAGGGTAGAATGTATAATTTCTTTTTTATTTTCTGTTGGTATTTTATCTAACACATTTCCACCAACATTAATGGTAATGTCAGTTTCTTCTTCGGGTAATTTTATGCCTTCCTCATTATCCTTTAATTTAACTTCATAGTGTGCTTTGGACATATTCAGTCCAATTCTTAATTTTTCCAGGTACTCAGATTCTATTGTATCTATGCAATCTGCTATACCAGTTACATTCAAATTATCTCTTAAAAATAGATATCTTAAGAAATTAAGTGCTGTTATTATTTGATCAGCCAGTTCAACTAAATCTGATTCTGCACCATGTGGCAGATGGCAAATCTTTACAATCATCCCTTTAAGTTGTGCACCAGTGAAACAACTCGGCATCTCAGAGTCTTTAAATGCTTCATTGATAGAGTTCTTGTATAATGTTATAGCATATCCGATCATGCCAGAGTGGTTAGCCTTCAACAACATGTATTTAATAAGCAAACATCTGCCCTTATATTCAAATTTATTTATGTGAGAGCCTATTAAATTAACAGCAGTTTTACGAATCGACTCATAATTTGAGTAAATAGCAACATTCATGAGACTCTTGCATAGATCAAAATGAAGAGTTGTTGAGAGGATGTCTGATTTACATTTATCAGGCACAGAGTTAATTAATACTTTACAAAGAGCTGTAGCTTTGTTCAATGGTCCATACTCTGTAAAACCTAACAAATGAATTACACAGTGCAAAAGTGTATTTATTGAATATTCCAGGGAATAAACAGAGGGAATTGCATAACTTGGAACTTCAAAATGTCCAGAAATAACAACATAGAGTAAGCCTGATAGTGTTGTCATATTAATCTTTTCTTTGTGGTCGTAAGGTGATTTATCATCATCCATAGTATCTAAATATTTTGGTTTTTTAGGTTTATGACTTTCCTTATGGCATTTAAGAACATAGTGCAAGAACTTAAAGATGTTTTTTACAAGTGAGCATAGATCTAACAGCACTGTATTAATACACTGTCTTCCTTCACTTTTTGCGCTATTCTCGGGATCTAAGTCAACATATATCAAAGGTTTCCCAAATAAGCTAATAAGAAATGCTGATATTATTTCTTTAGTCCTAACATTAGCTTCTTCCACAGATAATTCTTTTATAAAGGGGCTATAAAATGGTGGCAACAATGAATACACCCTAAAGATTCTTCGGTAACTAGGGTCACTATCCAATAGCAAGCATTCCTTGCCTTCTAACTTGTATTCGGGAGTTGGAATAGCTTCAATGTAAGTACTAATAGAATTAAGACACCACTCCAGTGATGTTCCTCGTTTTATTGTTAGTTTTTTCAGAAGTTCTTGTAAGGGTGTCAATATAACGCTGAACTGGGCATCATTTTTTGCAAGCTCAATTCTTTCAATTAATTCTAAAAGAGCTTCTTCTGGCACAGATTTCTGTACAATAATAAGCAGTAACTCTTCACAGGCCCCTTGCAATGATGGTTTTATTATAACTGTGTCATCTTGTATCTTTTCTATAATGTTAGATATAAGGTCCCCACAATTATCCTTGAAATTATTTTGATGTTTCTCATCATTGGGTATACTAAGTGCTTCTTTATACTTCCCGGAATCCAATAATGATGATATTAAACTGACAACATCAATGCTTTGATCCATGATGAATGTAACACAAGAGTTCTTATTTCCGACAAATGAACTCTGAAATTTAATTACCTACATTACTGAACAAGTATTTCTGTATTGACTAAGTAATGAATTCATGAAATTGTATCGGCTAAAGTAGAGGACTCCCACCACCACCATGCACCATTTGAACGTTACCAGACAAAATTATTCGTCTATCGATCGCCTCGGAACATTTGGTATTTTTATATGCGCATGAATTTTGTGTTTACTATAAAAATAGATTTAATACTTACAGTAAAAAATCTTCTGAAGATTGCTCATTTCAAAAAGATTTGGGTGGGTGTTCCTGTATATTTTTTAAACTTCTTTAAAGTAAGATGTTATACTCCCTATACAAATTAGGGTACGGCTAACGGGAAATACAAAGCGCTATTTCCCACACAAATTCTAACCTTCAATATAACGGTTACTTGTCCTCCACCTAAAAGAGAGATTTATTTTGAATTCTGAGCTGCGATCATGCTGCGATAAGTACCTAAATTATAAAATTTATAATACCTAGGTACCTACCTACTACCTGACCACAATAATTAAAACAAACATGACAGCACAATGACAGCATGACAGATAGCAGTTACGCGGGCTCCCCACCCCGCTCTAGCCCCGCGCGTCCCCTCATAGATAATACATAATAAACGTCCCCTAGTGAGGCGCAGTCGTGTACATTAAGGTCATTTTGACTAGGCTGATGTGAACTTCGTTTTCCGAGATGTTTGCGCAGGTACAGTAACTGACCAATCAAAACACGGCGACCATGCCAATGTTTTGTGATGCGCTACTTCGTATTGGCCATGGACGTATTTACCTCCCCGGAGTGCGGGCGGTTGGATAGGAGGCGGGCCTCCTACCACCATTTTGGCCTTAAAATCGACATCTGCGCAGCCACTCGTAGCTAACTTCATATCAGCCGAGTTAAAATGACCTTATTGTACTACATCTCGTTGGACTTGTATGTGTTTGTCATTCCCAGCCGCCACATGTTTAAGTTGTTATAATTGTTCGATTCATTTGATTGTTATATGTTTTTTGGTTTACTGTTATTAGTTTGTTATTTTTGTTAAATTTGTTAATCATTCGTTGTGTGGTATATCGTCGGTACAAAAGTCAACTAGCCAAAGTGTAATTTTGGCAGTTTTGACATAAATACATGGACATCAATATTTTGACACAACCCATATTGTGGCAAAATATTGTATCTGTGGCAATAGATAGTATACAAATTCATCCCACCTTATCTCTGAAATGGCAAAAATTGGAATTAACGAAAAGTCATTCATAAGTACGTTGTGGTCATTCATCTGTCAGTTACTAGTGTGCAATGATTGGTCGAAGAGTTTGACATTGATTCTGAGTAAAATACCACTCGTTAAAATAGAAAATAAAAATAGCAAAGTAAATAAAGAGTTTTATTTTTCAAGAGGATCGAGAAGTAAACTGTTATATTTCTTATCTTCGAATCATAGTAGTCAAGTAATATATTGTAATACTATCTTATTATGTTATATTACTGTCTTAATATCTAATAAAGGGTATTCCTTTTCTGTTAATATATTAACACATGAGTCCTATAATAAATAAGCGAAAGTACCTACTATACTCGGAATTTTAATTAGATTCCAGATTTGACAATTTCAGTGTTGCAACGTTATGACAACTACTAAATAGTGACGTTGCCGAAATTATTCGATACGGAAATGGAATATTTCCGACTCGATTCCTCTCGTTTAGGTATAGTAGTATCTAAACAACTACTACTTTAACAGAAACTAAATATATCACGAAATTAAATATTTCTGAACGCATAATTTAGTTATGACGATTAATTGAGGATATGAGTTTTTTTTACTAATTGTGTGTGAAATTAATAAAAAAATGTGATCACGAGAGAACATGAGAAATAAAGCAAATTGGTGTATTATGGTTATAGGCGCATGGGTTGCCAATACAGAAATCTATCTCGGCTTTTTTATTATAAATTTTATTTTTAATATAAAAATAAAAAAAAAATACTTTTTATAGAATAAAGCAGTGGTTACTAATTATTAAATAATTATTTTGAATAAATGTATTTGTTTCAATAAAAAAAACTCACTAAATGATTTTAATAATTGGCACACGAATATTACAATATTACAAGTAAGTAATGATTAATTTCACCTTTCTGTGGCAACTGGATGACTAAAAATTACAATGTGCAATTTAACGTCGAATAAAAACAACCACTAAGATAACAATAATAATAACTCCATTTCTTATCCATTTTCAGGAAAACTATCTTATTTGTGTATTATAAATGTCATATTGCTGCCAATAACAACTGCGTTCCGAGTGGTCCGATATGTTCCGACATTTCATGTATGTGAACGGTGTCTATGTGTGCGTTGCTTTTGCGTACTTTATATGAAGCTTAACATCTGTATTATCTAGTTTGTAGTTCATATAACCTAATAGCAGGTTACAGTCCGCCCAACTTAACTCTGAAATGGCAAAAATTGGAACTAACGAAAAGTCATTCATAAGTACGTTGTGTTCATTCATCTGTCAGTTACTAGTGTGCAATGATTGGTCAAATGAATGTCAAATGCGTCCGACAGCGCCTCTTTCGTTTCAGTCTTAAGTTGGGTTTACTATATATGACGTGGTATCATTATTTTACAAAATGACAGTAGTTAATGTCAAATGAGGAATCGAATTATAATTCAGAGTATAAAAGCATCTAGGTATTATGTGCCGGTGTTTAATATTTTTCGTTTACTATATAATTTTGAATAAATAACCTTTCCGTATTGTTCTCTCATTTTTATTATATTTTATTAAAACACATTATAATAGACATATCGAGTAAAGAAAAATCGAATAATCAAAACATCGTTCGTAATCGTGTGAGTAATCACTATTATTGAAAAGCTGGCAACATAATTTTGAAAAGTGACATTAGCTTATGTCAATTTAGGAATCGAATTAAAATTCGGAGTATATATTACGTAGCATTGTACCTCCATTAAACATTCACCATGGTACTTTTGGTACTACTGCAGAATGTACTACGTATTCCCATCCCTAGTTCCAATGACGTCTTAACTGTCATGCGCCTAATTAACGGGGTGAATGAATAGGGATTGCGGGTTGAATAGGGACGAAACTGAAAACGTAATTCAATGCGTGATATTCAAACGGAAACGTTACTAATATATTTTGTTTTTTAATTTGTAGTAGAATATATACTTTTGTAAATGGCAACACCAAACGAAAATGAAGTTAGCAACAAATGGTCATAATTACGCATTGAAGACAGCGGGTTAGTCGGGTTAGTCGGGTTAGTCGGGTTAGTCGGGTTAGGTCGGGTTAGGTCGGGTTAGTCGGGTTAGTCGGGTTAGTCGGGTTAGTCGGGTTAGTCGGGTTAGTCGGTTTAGTGACTGTGACAGTATTATTCCTGAATTTGAGGCGCCTTTTATTTTCTCATAGGGGGGGGGGGGGGATGAAAAGTAGTGTATCACTCGGGAGCAAATATTTTTGGCTCGGGCGACATACTTTGAATCCCTCGCTACGTTCAGGATTCTACTAAAGAATCTATTCTAGAATCCCTCACTTCGCTCTGGATTCAAAAAAGCGCCCTCGCCGAAAATATATTACTTTGCACCCTTGTAATACATACGCTGCCCTAATGCTTGAATGGCCAATCGACCATTTATAAAATTTTACAGGAGACTTTTTTTTTAAATAGTAAGGGTTAATATTAAAAAATTTACTAAAACCTTTTATTAGTCAGATACATGAATCATTTCTTTACGTGTATTAAAATAGTAATTTAAAATAATAATAATAGTAATGACTATTTTTCATTTTATTATTGGAGATTGGCTAAAACGCCTCTAACAAAATTATGTTCATGGAGATTGAGCACAGTGACATGGAGATAGAGCCCTAAGAATAACATGCACGTTTTGTGCTTATTTGTCCAAACTACCATCATTGGTGCAATACAGTATGTTCAATTTTATACAATATGAATATAAGACTTGACTCCGACAAGACTTGGTTTAGTGTCATGAATTTAGATTATATTTTATACTATAAAATCGTGTATAAAATTGTATAAATAATAACTACAGGTCGTGGGGACCCGGAGTCCCGCGGCCCTAAGACCTTTCATAATATTATGTTGTTTTATAAATTGAATCAAAATGTTTACTACGAAATAAAGTCCTATTTCGTTTTATAAGCTTTTGGGGGTATAGAAGGAGGGGGGGTATAAGAGGAATTCTAGTGAGGTCTAGAGTAATAGATTCAAATGTGTAGGTATACTTGCACGTAGATACACGCACAAAAACACATAGTAATTAAAGAATTTATTACCCGACTGCGTCAGAAGGAGGGTTATGTTTTTCGAGTGTATGTATGTTTGTATGTATGTCCATTTATTTGTGACGCCCCACAGCCCAAACGGTTGAACGGATTTCGACATATATGAGGAATCGCTGAATTCGTCAGAACTGTGAAAGTGTCATAGGCTATATGAATTTTCAAAATGTCGCCCGAAAGTGGAAGAAAGAGGGGATAATCTTGAGTTTTTTGTTATATTAGCAATATGGGTATCAAATGAAAGATCGTGAAAATACCTTTTCAAAAATATATATATCATATAACGTTTAGGCACACGTTTTAACACAAATTGTCAAAACCCATCCCAAAAAGTAGAATTTTTCGGTGAAAACACTAAAAAGTCTGAAATAAAATTATTATTATAAAAACAGAAACCCCGACTGCTTACAAAAGAACTCAGAAGAAAAAACAAGTGTCACAATATCAACATAAAATACTTCATGGTGCTGCAGGCGGGGACAAACAATACTGTTACCTACGGGTAAAAAAAGATTTATCACAAGTATACAACTCTTGTGCCCCCGACTCCCAACACTCCGACATAAATCCAAGTCCTAGTTTTTATTATTACTTCACATACTACATATTAAAATCATCCTGTGTACAACACCTAAGTAAATACAATAAATATGAACGAATTAAAACAACAGAAAATCGATAAAATCTCAACGTATCTATCAAAATCCACTTTACTTAGTTTAATATACTTTGTCCCGTTTTTTTCTGACATTTTGAAACAAAAAAATTGTGTTTAAACAATATAAATGCTTAATTTTGTTAAATTAATGCTGCTAACTCTAAAACTAAGCAAAAAATAACAAATCAAAATTGCGTCACGTGATTTCGGAATGCTTCGCCGTGATTGGTCAATCGATGGAGATTGGACAAACAAGCACGTAAACTGATATTTGGATGCGTTCATTTGAGCAAAATAAGGAGATACACCACTCAAGTACTAAAAACAAATTTGATATGGGAGATTGGATATTTTATTTTTGCTAAATAATAGAAGTTAGGTCAATAATAATAATAAAAAATATATATTGTAAGGTGCGTAATCAAAATTGCTATAGTTTGAAATAAAAAAACGATTTTGATAAAATTGGTCGATTGGCCATTCAAGCACTAGGGCAGCGACAATCTACTATTCCGAGTCGAAGTATTTTGTATTATCTTTTGTAATTTCTGTTTTGCAGAATAAACACATTGCTTTCGAAGTATTTCCCCGTACAGGTCTCAGCCATTTTTTGGAAAATAAAAGGAGTATCCATTTTCACTACAACTTTCAACTTGTAACTAATTGATTCGTCTTAACGTAAAAAGCACTGAATGTTAGGCAACTAATGAATAACTTTCATCACACTTTCATCACTTGAACCAGAAATAGTTTACGGGGAATCCCTAACGTGTTGCTACACTTTATAAAACTAAAGTGTTTTTATTTATAGTCGGCTTGGTGTTGTTACACTATTATACCCTAATACATGAACAAAATATAAAACTACTAAAACTCTTTGTTACTGCCCGCTTGGATGCGTTATATTTTTCGCGGAAATTAAGAATCAGCATGAAGTCTATTTTGTGCTAGATTTACTATTTAGTGCTAGGTGCTGTAAGCTGATGTTTTGTGTTGGAAATACAAAAATAGTGCTAAATCTAGCACCGAAAGACAAGTGCTAAGTTGGCAACACTGGGCAGGTTGTCAGAAATCCGAAAATTGATGATGATGGACCATAGACGAGCTAGGTTGGTTGGTCGAGCCATAGATATATACAGGCATAGAGATAGAAATGGGAACTTAGGGCGCGTTCCATTAAGTGACCAAAACGCTCAAAACAACACTTTTTATATGAAAAATTTAACGTTTCGAGTGTTATGATCAATTTACGGAACGCGGCCGTGATGGATGTCTAAATTGTCAAACAAATGTCAAGTCAAGTCAGTCATGACATGTTTGGTTTGTTAAAATCGGGATAAAAGTTGGAAGTTGGAACTGTTGCAAGTGTAAAATTATTTGTTTTGTTCTTTCATTTATGATACATAACATAGGTACATAATATATACAAGTATCCCGAATATAAACTTTACACCTTAGTTAAACTGGCAGTAATGGCTGGAAAACATCGTAATATATTTACCAGAAGTAAACCTTTATTAAATATTTACAGTGGGGTGGACCACGAAGGCAAAGAGGTATATGATACGATGTTATAGATCAATCGGCTTGAGTTAGTAGAAATAAATTGCGATGCAAATATATTCATTTATTTAGGTGGAAGTTCGCGAAGACGCTGAGCAATTAGTGAAATGGCACGAGATATCCGACGCATTAGTTGCAGCCGGCTACTACCGGGCACAGCTGCAAGGGTTGTCAGCATTCGACAAAATCGTGGGAGGTCTGTCTTGGTGCATCGAGCTCTGTGATATAGACGTCGACATTAGTCTTTTGTTTGAGGAAAATCTCACAATTGGAAAGAAAATGTATGTTGTACTATTGTAATTGGGCTACATTGCTTTATGTTTTTTCTGGTCATGACACACTACTTTATGTTGCAGAGCACTGACAGAGAAAATAGTAAAAATCTTGCCAACCATGAAGTGCCCTTACATCATAGAACCCCATCAAATTCAAGGTCTAGATTTTATAAATATTTATCCATTAATTCAGTGGTTAATTAAGTACTCGAGTGAGTTTAGGGAAGCCAAAGAAGACGAGCTGCGGAAGTTTGCAGTTATGCAATATGAAAAGGATCACATATTTGAGTCTGATCGCACATATTTTCTACAAAGAGAGAAGTTACTCAAAAATCTAAGCGCAGTTCAGGTACTAACAGTTAACAGTTTTAATATAAGTTTGCATTATCTTAATTGCTAAATAGGTACTGGTTGTAAATATATTTTTCAGATACAATGTTATGATTATGATATATTATTTGCATAACAAGTTGCAAAATAATTCATCGAAATTATGGTCCACTGTACAAAATTTTTGTAATCACATAATTATGATGATGTTGTCTTCCAATGTAAATGCTGTATTCACTCTTTGAGTGAGTCTTTAAGCTACGAATTTGTAGAAGGGCTCTGTGTTAAAACTTGTAGAGAACACAAAATATCTTCAACTTTAAACATGCTAAGGCCCTGAAGTTTAGGGCCCTGTATTAATGATATGGTGGGAGCTTTAGTTTATGGTTACTAACCTTCATATTAAATATCAAAAATATGTTTAAAGTATAAACATAGGAAAGTATAACCCTTAATAGTGAAGAGAGATTTGTTATTTCAGGAAATTATCATGCTTTATCATAAATTTAATTGTTATAATATTATCATGACACTAACATGGCTTCATGGCATGATGGCCCACTACTGAGCACAGATCTCTCCTCATCATTTAGTGGTGGATAATAATAATAACTTCTGTAATGTTTTTTCTACTTGCAGAATCTCTATAAGCCATGTAGGGTGCGTAAAAGAAAGGGTGCACTCCCTACAAATGAGCTGGAGCAAGTCAATGCTGTCCTCTCGGAGTATGATCAACGAATACTCATGCACATTTCTAATAACCCAGATGAAGCTAAGATCGATGAAGGATTGGACTTCTTGGTAACATTTTTCTAACCATTTCTTTCTTACAGCTTTTACTTATGACTTCATAATTTTAGTATCTGAAATAAGGTTTATTTTATAAACATACAGCATGTTTTTTACTTTATGTTATGCATATTTTTTATTTTTACAGTATGATTATGAAAAGGCTTTAGCTGATCCGTCCGAAATTACTATTGAAGTAAGTTCTATACTATTTTTATTTCTGTATTCAATGAAATTACTTGCTAAAAAAACATTAATTATGTGAATATTTTAATATGGTGTTGCTTTGACTTAAAATGATATGGTATTTTAGGCTGCCAGGTATGAAACTCAGAATGAAAACTCTGAAAAAAGCTCTGACATGAAATTACATTATGCAGTCTTACATTCTGAGATTACTGGTGATGTTCCCAAGGAATTAGAAGAGAGTGAGAAGTTGAAGTATTCAGAGGATATTGATCGGTTGACCAAAAAAATAGATGAGATGGAAAGTGAAGTAGACAATGTTAGGAAAGAGCATGAAAACCGAATGGACAATGCCAAGAAGCAATATAGTAGCATTATGGGAAAACTACAAAAGATTACTAGAAAATTAATGAAGTCTGATGATTATAGGTACTGTTTTACAATTTGTTGGTAGTGAATATAATAAAATATATCTTGAAGTTTTTTATAACAAAGTATGTACTCAAAATTTTATTACTAAAAATTATGTTATACTTTCAGTGATAAAAGCGTCAAAGATTTCTACAAATCACTAAAGGAATTAGCAAAGGAGAGAAATGAACTTTTAAAAATAATTCAACATAGAGAAATTGAACACAAGAAACTACTAGAAGAATTAAAGTAAGGGGCTTATCTACATTTTACAATTAAAAAGATTTGAATAGCCAAGAATATATTTGATATGAATAGCAAGTTCATAAATCTTTTTAATTGTAAAATGATTATGCTTTGTTACACAAAAAAACTAAAGTTAACACAATGTTGCATTCTATTTTAGACAAACCCAGGATTCTGACATAGAAATTGAAGAACAACCGCTCACACCAGCAGAATTAAAGGAGTTCCAAGAAAGGGAAACTAAAATGAAGAATTATTTAAGTAGTGTAAAATTAGAACTAGGTCATTTAAATCGTCAAATTTTAAGGTATTCAATAGCAATAGATGAAGTGCCGGGCACCGCGGAATTGCTGCAGTATGAGAAGAGATTTGTAGAGCTTTATAATCAAGGTATGTATAATACTTAATTACTCTATACACGGATTTTTAATTAAACGGAGTAAAATGACATTTCTAGTGTTGCAACTTTTTAAATAAATAAAAATAGTGCTGGGGCAAAAATATCTCGTCATTCAACTTATTTAATTCAGTTAAATAATTTATTATTATTGTTAATTTAAAATTTTCAAAAAAGTCGCAGTTACTGCTCTAAGCATTATATTACTATTCGGTAAATCCGAGTTAATCCGAGTATAGTTATCTATTTACTAGATACTACAGGATATTGGAGTTACTATTGATGTTGGTGTAATTAAATGTTGCTTGAGGTTTATTGTTACACTTGTAATAAAATTTCCATTCCATTCAATTAAACATTTGTACTTTTTAGGGTTCCGTACCCAAAGGGTAAAACGGGACCCTATTACTGAGACTTCGCTGTCCGTCCGTCCGTCCGTCTGTCACCAGGCTGTATCTCATGAACCGCAATAGTTACACAGTTGAAATTTTCACAGATGATGTATTTCTGTTGCCGCTTCAACAACAAATACTAAAAAATAGAATAAAATAAATATTTAAGTGGGTGGCCATACATTCGACGTAAGTTTAGTTACCATTCGGTCCAAGAGATGGCGTTGGGCGTAATATGTGGCTACAATAAAACAATTAAATATTTAAGTGAGGCTTTTATACAACAGACCAGATTTTTTTGGCGTTTTTATACATAATGGTACGGAACCCTTCGTACGCGAGTCCGACTCGCATTTGGCCGGTTTTTTAAAGCCGTTTTGTCATGTTTAACCAACTTTAAAAGAATGAGGAAGTTTTCAATTTGATTGTGTTTTTATGTGGGTTAAATTAAATCTTTTACTGGGAATATCAATTCCATTATTTATTTATTTAAAAGCTTGTCTTGTGGTGTCATTTAAATTTCATCAACATCTGATGAGTAGTTATTCAGTTATCTCTAATAATGAGTGTTTAGTTGACTTTGAATGTGTTGATGATGTTCTATTAATAGTAGACTGAAGTATTTTTTGTTATAAATTGATATCTACCCCTATGGTGTTGTTATTGTGTAAAATATAATAACATAATTAATTTTGTTCCAGTTGCATCGAAACATAAAGAAACCAAGCAATATTATATATTTTACAATACTCTGTATGAAGTCAAACTGTATACCTCTAAAGAATTGAGCCTACTCAATTCCATTCTTGACAACTATGAAGAGTAAGTACCAATAAAGATTCCATTTAATAGTAAAATCAGTAAAACTACTAATTTGGCGCCGGGATAACATTGTTTTATGAAAATCAAAACTATGGCACAGTAGTATTTTGTGTTCCATTCCATACCCAAGTCAGTTATCATAGTTTTGTGTTAGATAAGCATTGGTCATGAATGAGTGCCTAGTTTTTTACACTTGTAATCTTTATAGCGTTAAATACTTATGTGACTACATGTTGTATGTTTCCGGATTACAGAGTATAAAAAATGACAATGTAGTGAAACACCCACTTTTTTAAATTAAAGTAAACATTTTCAGTTTACAGTTTACAGTTTTCTGAAATCTCAAAGGTTTTTTGTGTATTGATAGAAATCAGTAATACATTTAGATAGATAGTTATAGATCTTTACTTGCTAACACAAGTTTAATTATCAATTTTAGAGTGATGTCATCAGCGAGAAAAAGGGAAGAGTTTATGACTCAGTTTGAGTCGATAGTGGAGTGGGTGAATCAGACGGTTAAGAAGGTAGAGCAGAAGTTCAAGCAGGAACAAGAGCGCAAGGCCGCGCTACACACCGAACACTCACGCCTGCTCGACGTGCAGCGGCAGTACGCCGCGGCCTTGAAGAAATTGGCGGGAGAACGGCAAAAACCTAATTTAAAGGTTAACTTTTATTGACATATAAAGTTATCAACGAATTTTTTTGTTGCTATATTGCACATTGTTGAGTTTTCAATGTTTTAAAATAATCTAAAATGCTGTCACAAAAATATTACAATGGTGTGGACGTGTATATTATATAATATGTATATAAAGATGGTATGTCACCACTGAGTAGAAAGTGAGGCAGCCAGTTTAATTCATGTAATTTTCAATATTTTATCTCTTTGGCTTTTATGTTCTGTGTTATAAAAAGTGTAACGCAAAGCGTCTATATTATTGCATAAAATATCAAAATGACACAATTAAAATTTTAATGTTAGGTAGGTACAATGGGTTATTGTAACAGTCCAACTTGCCATAGAAAAATTGATTACAGTAAGTTTTAAGTTACTTAAATGTGCGTCGAATTATTAATTTACTGTACTACGAATACGTAACCCAGTAAAAAGGGACTGCCCACCGAGGTATCACTGGTTGTGGTATGTCATCATCCACCCGCACAGATACACAGACTTATAAAAAACAATAAGCAGACCTAACATTGGGAGAAAAAAAGCGTGCCAGTTACAACTACATAGACATGCTGCACACATTGACATTCTCCATACAAAACATTCATGGTCATCATGTTCATGTCATCATTCAGGTTCATGGTCTATTGTTGTCTATGGTTCTCATACAAAAAGTGAGCTTCTTGTAGCTTATCAAAATGGCGAAAGTGCTTCAACCCCATTTTGTCTATGTGTGCGTGAGTGTTTCAACAACAAAAACAAAACGAGATAAGACTTTGTACGTGTCATGGGAGAGAAAGAGATGAAAAGAGGTGAAAAGTATGTTAGGTGTGGTTGTTTTATAAGTCTGTGCACAGATATTGCTTTAGCTGGAATTTGTATATTACCTATTTATTTATCGATTTTATATTAGTTTAAGTTCATAGCTACAAAACATATTAGTTTTATTTAGACGGTCGTTTAGAAATGCTAGGAGCCAATAAAAATAAAGGTGATTTATAGTAAGAAGTTGCAGTGCAGTCTTGCAGTTACTTTTTGTGAACGCTGATGTAATTGAACTACTTATAATGTACACTAAAGTTTCCGATATTTTTTTGGCCCGAAGATCGACCGCGCGCCGAAAAACTGCGGCGTATTACCCAATACAATAATACCTACAATCTGGTCTGGTTTTTATTACGAAGCACATTATAACAGATGGAATTGACAGAACGGTGCCGAAATTGTCGCTATTTATTTTATTTTTTGTTTGTATAATATATACCTATTTAGTATACTTACGCTTGCTCGCTTTGCAACGCCCAGCAATATACATAGTAGGTACCTAGAATGCTACTTTAGTTATTAGCTAACTGCTGACAGTTGATAGTTGGGTATAACATAACAATATATTTACATTCCTAACTTACATACAATAGTAATGGTTATTGGGACACAATTGTAAGTGCAATAATATCTTGCTATTCATCTAAGCATAGATACGATGTATATTCTAGTATTTCTAGTCCTGCTAATTGTTTAAAGTGGAACGTGTATAAACGCAAGTGTGAATTCCTCACTAATAACACATACTACATAATTATGTAAATAGTAAGACTGATTGTTTATTTGTATTATTTGATTACGAAATTTTGTATGAAAATAATTAATATAATTAATACATGTTAATGGATACAATTATTTATTTCATAACCCTGTTAATACGTAAGTTACATTATAAATAATCATATTTCAATAACAATTTTTATCTTCTAACGAAACTTTATATGATACAATACGGAACCCTAAAAAAGGGGTTTTTAATACTAGGACAATTTTGTATTTGTAAACAGTCCGTATCACTAGGTGACGTCACTGTCCGGTAGTTATCATTATCAAAGCGTGACAACGTTCCCGTGGGCGGGTTTGTGCGAGGGGGTGTGGCTGTGGCCGTGTGAGTGGGAGTTTGCGCTCTTCTTGTACATGGTGAAGGAGACCAGCTCGCGGTTGGCGTTGGTCATCGCCATGGCGTGGGATACCACGTCGTAGCCCAGCAGGCTGTGCACCCGGTTCACTACCACCAGGGTCAAACCCTTCTGCGTCACGCGCACCGTCCGCTCTTGGTCCGATGAGTTCGCTACCACCATTCCGAACGATAGGTTCAGCTCCTGGAATAAAGTATGTTTTATATTAAACTAGCGGACCCACCAGACGTCTTGCAACATAATATTATTAAATAGACACCATCGCTTCGCTCCGGGAAACTTGTTGCTCCCCTCCTATTGGTTGTAGAATAATGTCATATTTATAGCTTATAGCCTTCCTCAGTAACATAAAACAAATTTTTCAATTCGACCAATATTTCCTGAGATTAGCGCGTTCAAACAAACAAACTCTTCTGCTTTACATTATTATGTATAGATATAGATTATTAATTATTCTATTTTTAATATTTTATATAAAGTGATAGAAAATAAAATTAATACACATATTGTGTAGGTATATCTACCCCGTGTACCTACCTACCTAATACATTTTTAAAAATCAGAATATACACAACTACCTACAAAAACTTTGTATTGAATAATCTAATTTAAGATATGTATAATGCTTCATTATTTTTTAATCCTATTTTTTTCAATTAACACGACTTACATACTTAAGTAATTAATATATATGTTACCGGAAATGTATGAAATCTAGGAACTTTATACAATTCCTAGGAAATGTACAATTCCGATATTGTATTAGGAAATGTATATGTCGTGGCCACATCGTAGATTTGTTCACTTCAAATGGTCGCATTTCATGAAATGGACAATTCAGTTTGTCCAGACCGTTAAATCGTCTACGTTTCACGATTTGGTCATCCACGTTTGGCCAAATCGTAAAAACGCAGAATATACGGCATAATTTCGAACCGTGACGTCTCCGGCGCTGCGGAAGGTGCAGCCCCCGCCCGCTGTAACAAAACGCAGACACCTGGGCGAGCCGGAGCGGCTGAGGATGGTCGCCGAAGGCGACCAGCAAGCCGAAGCTGCGCAAGCGAGCGTGGGTGTCTGTGCTTTGTTACGCAAGGGCGAGGGGCTCCGCACCTCCGGGTTCTAAAAAATGCTCTTGGGGTAGGGCATACAAGACTACGTGGAGTAGGGGTAGGCTAATTCGGTTCTGTAACCAATTCGACCTACCTACACCGTGAATTTGACTGAGTAGTAATGGAAATGAGTATTCATTGTTTTACAAAATTATATATTTTTTACTAAGGCACTCGGTGAGACAATCTGGTAACAATCATACCGTAAAATATAATATCTTCATATTATCTATCCCGCGTACCCATTAAAATCTTAAATGTTTTACATTTCCGATTGCTATTTAGGAAATGTATAGATTTCCTAGGAAATGTGTCCAATATAATTTATTTCACACATTTCCGGGCGATTTTAGAAATTGTATACAATGACGGATTTAACACATTTCCGTTAACATATATAGGTATAAAATCATAAGTTTATGATAATAAAGCCCGCAAAGTTGTCTCATCAGAAATGAATGATACCTACAATATTTAACTAGGTACTGCCTACATGTCATGTAGGTTCATAACATTCTTTTCTAATAAGACCCTATCATTATGAGGAAAACTATAACAAGTTATTATTTAGATAATAACCTACCTACACGTGATTCCCACTAGTTCAACTGATTGTTACAACCGTTGAACTAGTAATTACCTACCCTTCATACAGAATCCATTTCTTGTTTTAAAAAAATATTGTTCAACTTACTCTTACTAAAGCCGCTCTTTCCTCACTTTTGAGCCCGTACACCGTAGCACCATCATCCTTTGATAGGTGCGCTGCACTGAGGCTTCCCATAACCATGACGTACGGCATGTTGTTAGCACTAACTGTTGTTCACTTCAATATTCAGTGAATAATTCACCGGTAAGTGGCAGCGTCCATTTTTTGTTTAGTTCTACAAATTAATCAAGTTTAAACGATTCAATCGGACAGCGCGCAGCCCGGTAGTAGCCGCGACTGGTTGTGCCGTTGTGTTCATGTGAGTGAACTTTGCCAGTCTGCCAGGTAAGCAACGTCCGTCCGCGTGGTTCACATCACAACACAATGGTGTGTATGTGTGCGACGTGCAGGTAAGGTGCTTAAAAAGTACGTGACGTCGGTCGTCACATGGCCTTCACGGTGCTTGCACTGCGCGCGCGCACGGCCATCCAATGTCGTGCGTTGATCTTATTATTGGTATGGGTACCTATAGGTGATCACTGCTGACCATTGAACGACGTGTGTAGATAATTCGTGGGAAAGACAGATTTGCAAATAAGTACCTAAGTACCTCTTACATGAAGAAAATGTTTTATACCTATGTAAAAAACTTCTGTTTCAAATTACTTATATGTTTAGGATATATACAATTTCGATAGAAGATAAATACACTAAAAACCAACGCAACATTTCTTAGAATATTGTAATACCTACTGGCTTTCAGAACCATAACAAATTGTTTTCCGACGAAATAGATCGTTCGTTAAGTAGTGTTAGATACGGTAATTTATGCTGATTGTATCCTTCCTACTAATATTATAAATGCGAAAGTTTGTAAGGATGTATGTGTGTGTGTGTTTGTTGCTCTTTCACGCAAAAACTAATGAACGGATTTTCATGAAACTTTGCAGTAATATAGCTTAGACATCGGAATAACATAATTTGTTAAAATAAAATTTAGGGTCAAGTGGGGTAAGAGAAACATACTTTACTGGTATTTTCATATTTTGGCCTTCAGCTATCAAAATTATACATTTACTTTGATAATAATAGAAACAAATCTTCTGTTTTGAAATATACTTACATTTTTTTTGACACAGAACTAAATTCTTCGTGTAATTACGGCACAATTTAGGAACAAACATAGGTCTTATAAATGTTCCTCTTTCCCGAGATTCGGAGTAAGAGGAACACTCGATATTTTTAAGTAATAACTTATGTTTTTAAGTGTATAACATAGCATGTTTTAAACATTTTTTTGAGTAAAAGGAATTAAACCTCGCCTCGTTTTAAATAAGGTCTTCTTTAGGATGACAGCAAACAAAAACGAAATTTGGGGTAAGAGGAACATATAAGTAAGGTCAGAGGTACTAAACTCTTTGTGCTATTAAATGATTGTATTAATAAAAAGAAGAACCGCCATTTTTTTTAAGTCGGTAAAGCTACCAAAAACCTTTTCCTAATTCTAAAAATTACTGTACTGAAATCCACTTTAAGATCGGTTCAGCCAAATGCGAACTTATGGCGGACAATACGTAAAACACGTTTTAAAGTGCAAAACTCCATTTTTTAAGTCGTCTAATATACCTAAAACCTTCTCCTAAGTCTGAAAAATACTATGCTGAAAACTGCATCAAAATCATACACATACATACATACAGATCAAACTCAGAACCTCCTTTTTTTTGAAGTCGGTTAAAAATAGAAATGAATGGCGCCACTTTTAACGGCCCTAACTGCTTCTAATAGTTTTTCTTTCGGGTAAGAACTTCTATCGGTCTTTCTTACGTAAGCTCGAGGCATTTTGCTTTTTTTCTGTAACAAATAAATAGTAAAGCAAATCATGGCTATTTTCGGAACGTGTTATATTTTAGCGGATTTTAAATATGTTTGTTACCCCTGAAATAGGAAAAGAGGAACATATGTTTCTCTTAACCTGGTATAGCCGTTCCTCTTTCCCAGCTTGCCATTTTGAAGGTTATGTTATTATTGACATCGAAAAAGCACTAAAAACACACGTTACAAACAATGTAATACGTAGAAAATAAAGATTAAACGTAATATATACACTTGCCATAGCAATAAACCGCAACACTGATGTTTTTAATACTAAAATTAACTTAAACAAGGAACGCCGCTAGGTCTTGTTTTTTTAGCTTGACATCTGATATTTTTTTTTCTCTTTTGCTCGCTTACTTGCTGTGTTCCAGCGCAATCTATCCAAGAATATTTGAACTACGCCTAATATTGTTTTATCCACGTAGTCACCATAGAGCTGGGCATTATAGTTTTCTTTTTACGAGTTATTGTTACTCTTCCCCCAGTGTCCCTCTTACCCCACCTGACCCTATAGAGATTTTTGAAGGGACTGGTTTCCCGAAGCGAAGCGAGGGCGGATTTACTAGTAGGTACTTATATAAAATTAGGTACCTACTTAACTAGATGAATTAATTACCTACTTATGGTTATAATTATGTAGTATAATAAACATTAATTTAAAGTAGTTGGTGAGTTTAAAGGAGAATTTTTGTGTTAAATTTTTTAATATTTTAACCAAGTTTCAAGTTATTGTTCGCTGATTTCAATTTCATTCGATATTAAATGAGTGATTCTAGTGAATGAGGGTAACCGCGTGTGGATTCGCCGCTAGAGGCCGCTAGTGTAGAGGGTGGTCTGCCTGTCACTTCTCTCTTGTATATTCACTGAATAGTATTCAGACAAGTGTCACTTGTCAATGTTTATGTATGGGCGGGCTTTGACAGCATGACCGCCGTCTGCAGTGGCGCCAACTGGTGAGCACAAAAACGGTTACCCTCATTAGGTGTGTATAAGTATTTATAAGATTTTACGATAGATTTTTAATGAAAAATTGTAATGATTGCCGCAATAAGCGCCCGTATATCGCGGTTAACATGGACCAAACAAATGAGACATCACTTACACTAAAGACCTGATTATTAAACATCTGCCCGACCCGGAATCGAACCCGCTTCGCGGGCAGTTCATCACTGGTCGATATGCCCGAACTCAGACAAGATAGGTTATTCGCAATTGCCATTGGTATCAAATCACAGGTGTCTCCTAGGCAGAGATAGGTACTTTTATTTATTTTCATAGATTTATTTCATTGTAATAAAACAAGGCAAGCGGAAGTCACGCAAAGAACCTAATGACCCAAACTAATGATTAATGTTGATAAATTATGGGTTTGAATAAAAAATAAAAAAATATTGATTGAAGCAAACATGACAAAATTTTGACGAAAACAAACGTTAAGTTTATGTCATGTGACATTTTGACTTAAAATTTCTAAATACTTACACGATTACCTAAATATTATAGCTATAGCAGATTTTATTACTGGTGATAAGGAATTAATATTGTAATCATGAGTCATTCTATGAGCAGTCCGCGAAATATTCAACTGGGTAAAACACAGTTTACAATTTTCATTTCCTTACGGTTTATATTTCCTAGGTAGGACGTACTTTGATTGTAAGCATGATTGTAAGTTTCGCATGAGATAATTTTATTTATAAACTAGCGGCCCGCCCGCGGTTTCACCCGCGTGGATCCCGTTCTCGTGGGAATATATGCATGTATTATACATAAAAACCTTCCTCTTGAATCACTCTACCTATTACAAAAAACCGCATCAAAATCCGTTGCGTAATTTTAAAGATTTAAACATACAGACAGACAGACAAAAATAGCGACTTTGTTTTATACTATGTAGTGAAGTAGGAACAAAGTTTTAGGATATTTTATAGTCAAGTAAGTAGGTACTTATTTAATCATTATGTAAGATACCAACTGTTTAAAATGTGTGAAAACTTGCAATGTGCTCAATAATAATAGTAGTTAATTTACCTTTACTGTTGTGCAATACCTAGCTACTTACAGAAAGAATAAACAAAGATAAAATGTAAACTTTCACTTCCATAATGCGGGCCCCGCATCAAAGCATAATAGTCATATCCGTGGTAATATTAATTGTTTACATAATTATGCTATTTTCTATTTTAGTATTTGAAACATACCAGAAAGCACGGTTGGTATTCGTCCAGACTATGGCGGAATTGGCTACAAGAGCCACTAATGTCAAGTGTCTTGAAAGTGCTGGTGTCTTAGGTAATGGTTGTCCTTGAGTAGGTACTACATAAAATAATTCATTAAAATTGATGAAAAATTATTAAGAAAACCATAACATAATAGTTGCAACATAAGTTCCTAGGTAAGTACAAACCTAGGAACGTAAATGAGTAAGAATAATTTTATTGAGTAATTTCAAATGCATACACCTATATAGTAAGTATAATAGGTACCTATAGGTACTCATTTCCTTACTCATTTTGTAATAAGTATTTCCTTTCCGACCCAGTTAAGTAGGCTATAGGTATACAAATATTGGATCAACCAAGTATAAAAAATACTTAATAAAGCCAAATGATAAGACCTATGGCATTGTGACTATGCCGGATCACCGTTCCAAGGGTCGTGGGTTCGATTTACAGCGTGGCGGAAACTTTAATGATTAAGTGTAAACTGCAGTCCTCGGCCTCGCTCTCGGTGTCGTGTGAGATCTTGTCTTGGGTGTTGTACATTTAGCTATCACCCACGACTCCGGGAATCATAGTGTGAGTCTATGAGATGTGAGTAGGTATTACTTATAATAATAACGTAGGTATTTATTATCTAACTTTTTAAATTAAAAATCTTAATACTCAGTAAAAAGTTAGAAGGTAAAGAGCATAAATTAAGTACATAACTAGGTAAATTATTAAGGATAACGCAAAAACTACCCGTCAGATGTCAGTCAAATTAATGGGGGACTAGACGTGAAAATCCTTGGAATTAAAAAAGAATTGATATTATCCAGTATGTAGAAAGTTACGAAGTAGGTAACATATAAATATATAAGACAACGTACCCATACTACGTGACCCGTTTTTACCCTCTCTGCTTCGTCGGTGATCACTGATCATCCGTAGTATTTGCCAAAAACCCTCCCCCCTGTTCATATAGTACTAATACAAGATTCCACTATATCCCGTTACCATTGCCCTAGAGCTGCTGCGGCCGCTGCTGTCAGACTCATGCAGCACGGTGCGGCAGTGCGCCGTGGTGGCGGCGGCGCGGCTCGCCGAGCACGACGAGGGCGTCGCCAAGCAGATCCTCAACGGGGGAATGCTCACCGTCACCTTGGACAACCTTAATAAGTACAATGTGGGTTTTATAACATTAGATAGCTTAAGGTAGGTAGGTAAGACGTTGCGTAGTTTTGTCCCGTATGACTGGATCAGAGAGAGAGAGAAAGACTTCGATGATCCAGTTCGTTTCGTGGTGAACGTTGTTATACCATCATAAAATCCAATTATTTTAGCCTTTCCAAGTTTTGTACCTTAATTTCTGTTTCTCTATCGCAATTATAAGACTAAGTAGTAAGGGACTATCTAGTATCTCATAAAGGATATACTTTTCACATTTTCTATATTTTATTGGCTTGGCATATTGTTCATCAGTCTGTGTATTAAACCCAATTAAAGCACGATTCAAAAGTAAAATAAATGCTCCAACCTACACCCATCGAGAGAATACAATGGTTAAACATTAACGATTGTTCTTTAACGATTGAGATAGTGATCACATGCATTAACCTACCTAAGATATTGCTAGGTATACCTATTCCTGTCTAATAATAAAATTGTAATGTGATAATTGTTACTTTGTAATTAAATGCCTTCAGGTGTACTACAAACGATCGGCGCTTTATCTAATGAGAGCTGTTGCAAAGTGAGTTTATATTTTCATCCAATTTTCATTGTAAGTTACTTAAGTACCTATTATATTCACGGGTAACCCTTTTGTTATATTGATGTATGCGTAAAATAAATATCAAATACACAGGCATTCTGAAGAGCTGGCATCAGCTATTATTCGCCTGGGCGCATTGGAACACATCGTATCGTGCCTGGAAGATTTTGATACACAGGTAAGTAGTGTCTCAAAAGAAAAACTGCAAATTTTGCAATTCGCTCCCACTGTGGATTCGTTTACAAGATTGTTTTGATCGGTAAAGGTGAAAGAAAATGCAGCATGGGCGTTAGGCTACATCGGGAAGCACAGCGAACACTTGGCGGGCCTGGTGGTAGACGCTGGAACGCTACCTTTACTGGTGCTCGCTTTCCAGGAGCCTGAAATGAGTCTAAAACAGGTACCTACACATGGATCCATATGACCAGGATATAGGTATGCGTCAGGATTTTATATTGCAATTAATCAGGGTTCTGAAATTCTATAGTAGGTGGGCAATATCTATTGAATTTAATTTTAGTAGGTACCTACCTAGTGCTCCTAGAAATTTTCTTAGCCGTCGTAAAAATAGTGCCCATCAGTTAATTAGGCTTAATTACAGATCGCTGCTGGAGCTCTTGTGGATTTGGCTCAGCATAAACCTGAGGCAGTTGTAGACGCGGGAGCAATTTGTCATTTGGTCAGAGGTCTCGAAAACCAAGATCCGAAATTGAAGGTAATCTAAAAAATGATTGTAGATTAACATTATTTAGTTATTTAGTGTCAGGCCCAATCTAACGACGGGAAACGAAAAAAAGTTAGGACAGCAAACGTGCATGGAATATTAGTTGGTCGATTCGTTAGTAGGTACGTCTGAGCATTTGCTACTCTCCCCGTGCGTGGTGTACGCCCTGCCCACGTTTTTACGGCGGGCCTGTGCGAAGCAGATATCTACTGTCGGAGACTCGTAGTACTATGTGAATGTTGTAGCGTAGATAATATTTAGTTATCTACCTACTGTCGGAGGCTCCTATATAGTACAGTGCCACAAACTTATCTGACCCGGTAAGGGGGGCGTTACTCTCTTTGTTTTCGTCTGACAACAGTCTAACATTTGCATTAGTTCCGATTTTGGCCACCGGGCCAGATAAGTTTGTGGCACTGTACGTGAATGTTGTAGCGTAGCACGTTGTGCGCGCTGGGCGCGGTGGCGAGCGCGCGCGCGGAGCTTGCCGAGGCGGTGGTGGCGGGCGGCGCGCTGCCGCCGGCGCTGCTGCACGCCGGCCACGACTCCGCGCCCGTGCGCCGCGCCGCCGCCTGTCTGCTAAGGGATATCGTCAAGCATTCCGTCGATGTTAGTGATTGATTATGTTGGTGGTATAGTACCTAATACCGATACTGCACGGAGCCCTGTGCTGGACTTTAGATGCGTTCATTTTTGGGTTAATTACTAGCTAGAAAATGTTGAATGTGTCTTTCCAAGTTGTTTCGCGTCGTTCATAGGGTCAAGCGAATTCCTAAAGTACTACCTACTCACTCACTTGACTCGCGCAAGTGTATGAAAATAAATTAGAAATATATTCATTTATACCTTTTGCGAGGCCCCCTCAGGTGCGAGGCCGTCGGCGGTCGCCGACGTCGCCGACGCCTAGCGCCGCCACTGTTTCCAAAAATGCGCCACTCAAAGCTGTTTATTTCAGGAATTTTCTTTATTTCACTATAGTTATGTAACTAGCGTTTAACGGTTTTGGTCCAAAACACATCAAGCGTCAAACTTTTTTTTTGCGATGCTTAGGAATTGGGTGAATCTGGTCAAGATTATGTACCAAATATTATTAATATCAATTTCGAGAATGCTTTCATTGCAGTTGGCGCAGCTTGTGGTGAACACTGGAGGGTGTGGTCCACTGGTTGAGATGCTAGGGGAGAACGCTAGCGGTACGCGCGTCCCTTCCTGCATGGCACTCGGTTTCATTGCGGGGCAGTCAGATCAACTCGCTATGGCTGTCGTAGAATCTAAGGTAAATTTCAATACATATTATAGAACCCTACTGTGGCTAGAATTATACATAGAACCCTATTGTAGCTAGTCCTTTAGAGTGTTTAATTCTAATATCTATTTCTCCTCCTGAATAATTTATAATATTTTAAATATTTTACCACCACCACTCACATATTTCCTCCTCACCAGAGATGAGACCCAAGCTAAGTTATGGGAAAAATTATGAGTAAGACTTTAAGAATAATTTACTCATTGTATGTACATGTACTTAATATTATATTTAGTGTATACTTTAGGCAGTCCCAGTGCTGGTGAGCATTCTTCAAAACGAAGACGCAGAGGAGGCAGAGCTATGCGCGGCGGCATGGACTCTTGGCCATATTGCCAAGCACTCCCCACAGCACAGCCTAGCTATTGCTGTCGCTAATGCCTTCCCGAGGCTGTTACAGGTGAATAGTAGCCCTACCACCAAGGCTAGAGGTTTCCTTAGGGCTCATATACACGAACGGCACGATGTCAACGGCAGACAACGGCAGAGACAACTGCACCGGTTGGCGGCGGCCGTCGACGTGTCGGCGGCGGCCGTAGACATGTCAACATCGAATTGCAATCGTCGACATAGGTTGACGTCTGCCGCCGACACGTCGACGGCCGCCGCCAACCGATGCAGTTGTCTCTGCCGTTGACTTCGTGCCATTCGTGTATATGAGCACTTAGGTATAAAACTGGACAGTAGAAATCCACTGAAAAGAGGTCTCTTTTTTAGCAGGGTACAGCAGTCATTTAGATAATTTTGAAATAATTATGACCAATATAGAAATATAGAAAAGTATTTTTATTTATTTTTTTATTGTTTATTGTTGCTAAAAATGTTTAACTATTGACTTTTGCAGTAATCTCTGTTTAAACATTTATTTTATTTTAATAGTATATTTTGTATATTCTGGGGATTTGTATGTGTTGCATATTTATATAATTTTAAACATATTTAATATGTTACAGCTATATACAAATCCTAAATCATCTGGTGAGGTTCGAGCACGAGCATCATGTGCTCTGAAGCAATGCTTACAGTGCTGCCTGCACCGGCCTGCATTAGAACCCCTATTGCATGCAGCACCTGCTTGCATTTTAAAATATGTTTTAGCACAATATGCCAAAGTAAGTATTAATTAATTAAAGTATGTAAGCTAAAAAAAAATCTGTTCTTTGCTGACATCTACTAACTATATCGGTACTACCTTCCTGCCAAATTTCATATTGATATATTAAACGGTTTTCAATATCTTGTGATAAGAGTAACCTTTCAACTTTACTAAATCATATTTTGACGTTTATTAAGAGATGAAAAAAAAAGCATGTAGTATATTATTCTAACAGTATCATAGTACCTATCACAATATAACCATAGTTTAATAGACTGGTCCATCATCAAGGTTATCGTCTTCTTCGTCATAATCTTCACCATTATCAAAGTAATTGTTTGCATAATCTGTTCCGTCATCAACTTCTTCATCTTGCTCTTGTTCGTCTTCTAATTCTTCATCATTGTCGTCGGGATTCTTTGCATTATCCTCATCCTCTACTGTTTCAATATCATCGGTTGCGCCTTCCAAAGTTTCTTTCTTTTCGAGTGTTTGGAGTCGTCGGACGATTGTTGGATCGTCGAGTTTGCGTTTACGATTAGCCGTTTGGATGCGTCGCGCTTGAGGTTTCAACTCAGTTGGCATGTTTGCCCAAACACAGTCCAGAACTTTGCCTTTCTTCGAGTCCAATGCAATTTTATATTTATCAGAATATCTTTCTATGCCATCGGTACGCGTATTAGCCTTCACGTATGCAGGGGATTCATGTAAAAATTCAATAAATTGATCCTTGACAATCAGCAAGTAGTCAGTGGCAGCATCGTGCGTCAGTGGTAAAGGTTTGGTTTCAAGTTTAGGATATAAAGGTGGTGGTGAAAGGATTTGGACGTTGTCACCGCGACCTGTGCCCAAAGCCTGGAGCTGGTCATGTGTTAAGGACAAATTTGAACCGCGCCCCCTTCCTCGTCCTCCCATTTTCTTTGTAATTCCGTTTACACACTAATATGTACACAAAACTATGTTGATCTCTAATTTATTTTTTTACTTTTATCTAAGAGTACTAGGTCCATGCTACACATACAATAAAACGCGTCCGCTCAATATTTTGATAAGTTTTCATACCTATCTTACGAATTATGAATGAAATGTCATTTTGCTATAAACACATGGCACATGGCTTTGTTGTGACATCTCTTGGTTGTGATTGTGACACATCAAATCAATATTGTCAATTCATGACATGTCACATGAGCTCTTTGGAAATGAGTGTGAGCAGCATGACCAAAGAATTTAAAAGTAGAGTGGGCGAGCCATTAGGCTGCTTGCTGCCCATATTACATTGCAATCGCCTCCGGTTAGAAAGAGAACCAACTATAACTGTAATTACATATCTCTCTCCGATCCCTATGAGTCAGAAAGAGAAAGGTGATTACTAAAGATTTCGTCTCTTTTCATCCGAGGTACGCTCTAAGCTCTAAATCTAAAGCCTCGCCAGAAAGAGAAAGGTGATTAGGTACTAAAGGTTTCGTCTTTTTTTATGCGAGGTACGCTCTGAAGCCTGACTTCTGCCTTCTGCCCTCTAGGTAGGTACTTTTTGAACTCTTGAGCATGACACGACGATTTGGTAGAACAAAGATAAAATTGAAGTGGCCAATTACTAAATGGTGGCCAATTACTCCTCAGTTTACGCTATGTGTACCTATTCAATAATAAAATTATTTTGTTAGATACTACCGAATGATGCAAGAGCCAGGAGATTATTTGTCACAACTGGAGCTCTCAAAAGAGTACAAGAGATAGACGCAGTTCCAGGGACGTCATTAAAAGAATTCATTAATATTATTAACAGTTGTTTCCCGGAAGAAATTGTGAGGTAAATATTAAAAATTTTAATTTGTAGTACTTAAGTTGCTACAGCAGGTATTGAAATTTCAAGTAGGTACCCATTTAATACATTGTGATTTTTAGCGATCTTGGATTATACAGACTTCTTTGCTTGCTTTTAATACTCTCTCTCTTGGTTTTATTGCAGATATTATACCCCAGGTTATTCGGACTCCTTGTTAGATAGAGTAGAAGCTTATACACCACAGGTACCTATATTTTTAATACTGACAATAATAAATTCTAACAAATGGGTAACCAGGTAGGTGTGGGGGGACGGGCAACTGCTCCCTGGAACTCGTATAAAGTACCTAAGTACTTACACCTCCGGCGTTGATGAAAAGGTAATGGTATCACTGTAGAAATAAGGGTATCTATCACAGCTTTTACTATGAGTCCAATTACAAAATAACCCGAATAATATATTATAATTAATAAGACTATAATTTTAAATAAAGGTTTATTTGTATTTCAGATTCCAGAGTTATTTACGGATAGAGTACCAAGTGACTGCCAAAGTGAACTAACGATAGAAGACCAACATTAAGTTTATTTTTAAAATAATATATTGAGACGAACATCAATAAAATTTCCGTTGCATTTGAGGACGTTATTCTGTCGCTAGTGTCCACACAATTTTTTGTGTTTTTACAGTACCTCCTCCTATTTGAGTCTGTTCCATTGTCATTGATTGGCCGATGACTCTGTAACTAAGACGTAATCAATTAAAATTAGTTAACAAGCTCGTAACTACACTACTGTGATGAAGGCTATCACACTGACTGCAGCAAGGACGATGAACTTCCCTATCGATGAGTTATTTCACAAAAATAAACTTCAGCAACATCTTTTCACGTAGTTTATTACAACATAATATACACATTATTCTCTACACTTTGTACATTATTACATTTAATTACCAATTAATTTTACAAGTATACATTCGGGCAGAACTTCCCCTTAGAACCGTTACAAAATTAATGACCTGCACTACCTTAGTCCGCCATATTTATATCCTACTCTCAACCCTACTTTACAATTAAATCGGAAGTCAATAACACATAAATAATCTCAAACAATAAATGAATTTATTAATAAATCGTAGGTATAAATTATTATACACAGAATATTATACACACAATGATATAGTATTGTAATTAATAATTAATGTTGGGTTATATCGGAGTGCCGGAAGTAGAACTTGTAACACTACGTTTCCAGAGTGGAGCCAAGAAATATTAATTTATTTATTAATTCTAAGGACAGGACCCGAGAACAAACATTTATCTTGTGTCTAATATCTGCCCTGTTCGGGAGTCAAGACCGTAGCCAGGCGTTTCGCAGGCAGAGCTACTATCAACTAGGCTAGAGGGTCGAGGCTAAGAAGATGGAGCTAGTTATCACCATCGCCTATGGACACCAGCTCAGTACACCAATAACAACAGGAGGGAAGGCAGGAAATAAACGTTCCTCTACTTACCGAAGGTCACTTAATTTGGTAAGCAATTGCACACCTTGAACATCTACTTCGAATACGTTGTTTGGATGACAGTGTGTAACAATATGCTGGTTTCTGAAGTGCTCTTCTAGGAGTATTAAGTCGGTTTGAGGGAGATTCTGAAATGTAAGCCCTGACTGTAATTGAGTAATATAATTTTCATTCACTATTATCTTTTTTCTTTCTGGGGCACCTTATTTTCGTTCAATCTCTATTACTGACAACTGATTCATAATTTCTTGTAAGTATTTGTAATTTTTAAATTTGAATATTTTTACTAACCAAAATTATATACTTAATAATAGGGTTTTTGATATCCGTTTGTACCTAGTCTACATTTGCAAAAACCAGGGCACAAGCGATTCTTTAAAAATTGTACCTAATTAAGCATATCACAGCCTTAGGTAACGAATTTTAAATATTGCGGATAAGTATATATGTTAACGGAAATGTGTTAAATCCGTCATTGTATACAATTCCTAGGAAATGTATACAATTGTATGAAATTGTATACATTTCCTAGGAAATGTATACAATTTCATACATTTCCGGTAACATATATTATACATAACATAATTACATACCATTATTTTGCAACTGGCATCACTACTCGACTCATATTCAGTAAGCAGTATGTAACGCATGTTTGCACAATCGTAGTACTTTTCACTGACCGAAGTTTCTTTATATAATGAGAGCCAATATTATGCTTTGAGTGGTACAATTTGTTTTAAACGTATATTATGTTATCGTTATGGAAGTGGAATTTAGTAAGAGGAAGTTGATAAATGATAAAATTGTAGAACTGCGTAAGGTCTACCCCACACTGAGAAATTTCGCCGAGCGATTTTCTACGTTCGGATCATGTGCTGTACATAATCCATTATTTTATTTCATTTTCTTACGTTCGGATCAAATTTTTTTTTGTTTCGGCAATTATTAAAATTATCTAAAAACTACTGGTTAGATGTCACTTAATGGGACAAGACTTCAAGCACGACCTATCTTTCGAATAATAATAGAATCATCAAAATCGGTTCACCAGTACCTAGACAGTTTTATGAGGTAACACAAAAAGACACCTTTTTGGAGGTCTGTTAAAAAGGTCCTCCGAATAACTAGGACGCCAAGAAAAATAGAACCAACGAGACTAGTAGATGAAACGCACACATCAAACCGATCGAACTTTTGAAGTAAAGGGATGGACCCAGTAGGTATTCTTTTAAAACTTTTTTTCTTTGTGTAAATTACAACACAACGCAATATCAGAATATTTTCTTCCATCGGTCAACAAATGATCGCACACCCTGTGTGTTGAGTTCGTGGCAAGTTCTCGGCGGATATTCTTTCAAGACCTCGTCTGTGCAGGCCCTAATAGGAATGCAATGTAAAAGCCTGATTACACCTAGCGAGTATAGTGACGAGAGAGTGCCCTCGGTCGAGTACTCGGTATTTGTAAACACGTAGCCGAGTGTCGGCCGGGGCCGGGCAACAGGCCGAGACAGTCCATAGTTATAGAGCGCATAAGCCAGGTTTCAGAGCGTACTTCGGATAAAAAGGGACGAAATCTTTAGTAATCACCTTTCTCTTTCTGGTGAGGCTTCAGAGCGTATCTAGGATAAAAAGAGACGAAATCTTCATCAGTGCCTCTATTATGAGTTGTTGTAGTAAACGTCAAACTGTTACTAAACTAGCGGCACGCTATGATGGCCGGTTTGACGTTTGTCCGCTCATGAAGTTCCGTATTAATTGATAACGACTTTGAAGGAAATAATTGTATTACTTTATTGACGATAGTGATGTGCAGAGATTCATAAATTTTATCGAATGTAGTTTTAGGTTTAGGACTCAAAATTTATTTATTAAATTGATTTCTAAAATGTATACAAGTGTAGAAAAATCAGTTTGCACCATTTAAGGGGTGAATGTACTTGTGAATATGAACAATTTTCACTATGTGGACAAACCTCTGAAATCGCAAAAAAATATCAGCTGTTTCATACAAAAGGTAAAATTTTTATTTTTATATGATATATACCACAACTCGGCATTTGGTTTTCTAAATTGAAAATTTTTAAAAATGGAATCTAATACGATCGTCACATAGGATCGCTGGCTAGCACAACTACTACCTCCGGCAAACTCGCGTCAATGCTCAATGCAAAACAAAGCAGTTTCGAATTGACGTTGCTTCGAAAAGTATAAACTGTCAGTGCAATGCGATTGTGATAATATTATAGTTTTGACCTGGCTTTGGATTTCAAATATTGATACTGCATTACTGTTGACCCTTGCTCGTTAATTTGGACTCTGTTCAAGCCCTTTGTTGTGGATTTCGTCGATATGACCGAACGTACGCAGAGAACTGTTCTAAATAGTCAGACACGTGAGTTCGTAATACGCCTTCGTAACTATTTCGATCGTGAAGCTCAAAATGGAGGGCCAATTTTACCTATAACGTCAGTGGTTGAACGCGTAGCTGATGCGCTTAATATTGGACAACGAACTGTTAGACGGATAACTAAAGAAAAATATGGCGAGACTGGCACAGAAGAAAATAAACTTCACACACCAAAAAAGAGAAAACGAGCAAAACCAGTCGTAGGCATCGATAGCTTTGATGCCGATGCTATCCGAAGACATGTTTACGGCTACTATTTACAGAAGGAGTATCCAACAAGAAAAAAGTTGGTGCATTCACTGAAGGAAGCTGGATTATTCTTCGGTGGGGAAAGTTCTTTAACGAAGATTTTGAAGACCATTGGATTTCGATACAAAAAATGTAACAAACGCAAAATATTGATGGAAAGATTTGATATAGCGATGGCAAGGTATACTTTTTTACGGCAAGTGAAAGAAATCAAAAATTGGCAAAATGTTGTGTTCTTGGATGAAACATGGCTTAATGCTAACCATACTGTAGGCCGTTCTTGGAACGATGACACAGCAGCATCTACTTCCAAAGTTCCTGTAGGAAAAGGATCGCGACTTATAATTTGTCACGCCGGAACCATCAACGGGTTTGTCGAAGGTTCTCTCATGGCTTTTGCGTCAAAAACCACTGGAGACTATCATGAAGACATGAATGGAGAAAAGTTTACTGAATGGTTTACCTCAATGTTGTGTAGCCTCCCTGAACCATCTATTATAATTATGGACAACGCCCCATACCACTCGATGCAAATTGACAAGCCACCTGCCCAATCCCAAAAGAAAGCTGATATCGTCGCATGGCTTCGTAAAAATGGCGTAGATGCAAACATGAATATGTTAAAAGCGGAATTAGTACGTCTTTTAAAAGAAAACAAACCAACCAAGATCCGATACGTCATTGACGAAATAGCATTAGAACATGGGCACAGAGTTATACGGTTACCGCCTTACCATTGTGAGTATAATGCGATTGAGTTGGTGTGGGCTCAAATTAAGGGATATGCTGCAAGACACAATACAGAACCCCCATTTACCACAAAAAAAATGCTAAAATTATTAGAAGAAGCTTGTGAACATGTGACTAAAGGAGACTGGGAAAAGGTTGTGAATAGAACTGTTAAATTAATAAGGGAAGATTATGAAAGAGATGTGAAAATAGATAATATTATAGAAAACGAACATATAATTATTAATGTAGGTGATGATAGCAGTGACGACAGTGAAAATAGTAGTATGGACGAATCTGATTAATTATGGCCTTTTGTGGCACCTTTTTTGGTATCTTTTGTATTCATATGTTTCTTGTGTGCATATAAAGTATGTATATTCATTTTCATTCAAATATTCAGTTCGTTCAAATAAATTAAATAAACATTTACATTTTTGTTTTATTAAACCTATTTAATCAGGTACAAAAACAAAACTTAATTGTTTTTTGTTCGAGAATAAATTGACATTCCACATCACTGTTGTAATGTGTCAAACCGGCCATCATAGCGTGCCGCTAGTGTATTGCAGTTAACGTTTAGAATTTGTATGAGAATCCGTACAGCGCCTCTAGCGGTTACGATACTGAACTACAATTCTCATACAAATTCTAAACGTCAACTGCAATAGTAACGTCCTTTACGTTTACTACAACAACTCATAATAGACTGTACCCAGTAGGGATGCAAGGTTGTTGTAATATCGATAAAAATATCGATAATTATATCGAGGCAATGAAATTATCGATAGTTGATAATATCGATATTTTGGTCGATAATATCGAATTTATTTAAATTTAAATAAAAAATATAAAGTTCATAGAGATTTTTTTGTTTCATTAGTCCTTACGGACAGGCAAAGGGGCTAAGCCCATACAGCCAGAGAAAATAGAGAAATAAAACAAGTAGAGGATGTTTTTTATTTGTTTATATTGTAAGAAAAGGCTAATGTTCGAAGCTCAAACAGCCTTGTCTAAGGTCGTGAATTATCGATATTTTTCTTCGGATATGATATCGATATTATCGTATCGTTATAGCGCAAATATCGATAAAAATATCGATGTTTTCCCTTCGATAATATCGATTTTCCGATATATCGTTGCAACCCTAGTACCCAGTTTCTCAATTCTCAGCCCACTGTTTCTACTTGTATTCACCCCATTTTACGGAACTTGGTTTCATGTTCTAAATGATATAGAGAAGAGAAGAGATTAGAGATAAAGGGGCAGATGCCTCGTGGTCGTACTGAAAATTACTTTTTTTTATCAATTATTTTAATTGTTTTAATGATATAGAGAAGAGAAGAGATTAGAGATAAAGGGGCAGATGCCTCGTGGTCGTACTGAAAATTACTTTTTCAACACACTTGCTCGTAAAGTTGCTATTTTTTCTTTAGTCTTACGCCCGGAATGCGGTTTATTACACAGTAGTGCGTTTTACTTTTCATTGCCGCACTAGTGTTTTTCTTATTCCACTTTTTTTTTAATATCCGTAAAGAGGTTGTTACCAAAAGATTTATTATTTTGTAAATACATAAACTTGTTGTACTTAGTCAAAATCTGATAAGATAAGATTATACTTCATCTAATTATCTATTAAAGCATTTAAAAAATACAATATTTTAAATCATTAATTACCGTAAATTCTTATTAGAAATACATAATTATTTAGTTTAATATATTGTGGCTGAATGGCGGTGTTCGGTGCCTCTGGACTTAACCTGCGCGCGCATAGTTATTCAACCAAAGATACGGCGCGCGAAAAAATAAAATAAACCTCGGCGCCATTTTGTGCAAACATTTGTTCGTTTATAATTTGCTGATTTGTGACTGAAAAATGTCGATACCTAATTGTTTTTTTTCCTCGCAAGTGTGTTGAAAAACGTCGTATGATACGCGTGCGCTTTGTTCACTACAGTCTTGGCTCTATTACAGCCCTCGCCTAGCGGCTCGGGCTGTGCAATACCGCCTCGACTGTAATGACCAACTTCGCGCACTTACATCATAATGTACTATTTTTATCAATTATTTTAATTGTTTTATTAGTAGTAGTACTATTCGTTTTATTTCCTACTAGTACATAGGTACTATAAACGTAACAAAAATGTAGCAGTGTATAAAAATGTTTCCTAAGGCGTAATCTATAAAACAGAAGCTTAAATACCTATCGTGGATATAGAAATTGCGTATTAGAAGATAAAATATTATTAATTAAGTACTACACTACTACTGGTTTAAAAAAAAATTCGAAACTTCTTAACTTTGTACATATTTATTGCCTCCTCCGACAAAATAATTCACTTTGTTTAAATGGTCTTTACGATAATTTGTCACGTTCTACACTATGTTCTAAGTGGAGCTTAGTTTATGTTTTGGATCAGGCCAATAAAACGTCTCACTCTTTTTCTTTCAAGTTTACATCAGATCTGAAATAAAAAAGTAAGAAACATTTAATATCGCGAAGCACTGGTGGCCTAAAAATATCAATAAACAAACTATATCAGTTAAATTCTTTCTTCAGAAACATCTAGATATATGCTTGTCAAATTATATTCATCATTTTGTAATTATTTATTTGTTATGTATCATCTCAAATTATATAGTTTTTATAATTTTTTTTATTTAACAAGCCATCTGGTGGTATGTGTGTATAGACAACCTCTGACTTAATTAAAATCCTTGATTATGTAAAAGATAACTTACACTTTAATCGTGTCAGCTGTTGGTGGCGCTGATAGTATACCTGAAATGAGGAATTTCCATTTAAAATAGCAATACTTTTCATACTTGGGGAGAAAAATTCAACTACAATCCATAAAATTATAGGCAAACTATTTGACAAACCAATCTTATATAATGATTATCAGAGCAATTTATTAAACCAATAAGTTTGTTTTTATTGATTTGACATCAACGGTTTTTAATATCATCAAGGTCATGTGAGTTGATACTCAAATGGAGTCAAATAGTTTGCCTTATTATGGATCAGACTATATTACCATCAGTTGTTACCATACCATAGTTTCCCCACGGTTTAGTGAGACAGGGATAACTTAGTAATTCATCATATAGGAACTTAAAAAATTTAATAAACTTTTTATTCTGAATTTCCCATAAGAATATTCATAAAAAATACTAATTTTTACTCTCAGTAAACAATAATGTCTGATAAATACCTGTGAAGATGTGAAGAACACAGGTGAATTGAAATTCTTCAATATTATTGATCATCTGAAACAGAAAAGAAGCTTTTGAACCATAACGATTGTAAAATAGTCAAGGAGTATCCACAAGATTGTTTTTTCAGTTTTTACCAACCATATTTTCCCCATGGATCTGTGAGACAGGGATAACTTGTTTTCATCATATTGTTATTTTCAATCTTATTACGGGGAATGACAGTTAATCACACTTTTCAATATAATTAAAACTGATGAATTTAAAAATTATTTTTGAATAAATACAGGACGTATATTGAAGATTTGTTGTTTAAATATAAGAATGAGATAAATTACCTTCATAATATTGATGAATTAAATTGTCCAAATCCACCTGCAAAAAGTTGTCTGTTATTATGTATGTTATGTTCACTTCAGTAATGGATGAAACACAAGTGATGTTCTATGATCAGTTAAAATTAATCATCAATAAAATATTATGATATATTATGCTTGTAATACCATCATTTGAGAATAAATGACAAAAAACACATTCAGATTCACAGTAGCGCTATGCTTAAGGAGGCGCAACGCTGACACAAAGCATAGTGTGGACTTGCTCCGAGACATTCTAAAAAGGCAAAAAAAACTATTTGATGCATAAATAGCAAGCATTGCCACTATAATTAACCTGGGCAATAAATAGAAGTGAGAATACATTTTCTAACTGTTCCTTTTCTGGGATGCCTCTACTATTATAGATGCCCAGGAATGTTACTAGCAATCACTTAACATCAGTTGCTCATTTGTCGGCTGTTTTAAAATATTATCATTAAAAGATACATTAACTTACTTACCTATGTCTTTCTCCCTATTCTATGTTCTCTATTTACTGAAAAATCCTGCAAGAAAATAAACAAATTTAGTTTTTAAGAAATTTCATACCTACTCTGCTTGATATAACAATTTTTTTATTTATGTTCAGGAAAATCAATCAACAGGGTCTGTTCTGACTGGGGCGATATAATGTTCATCATTTTAAATAAATCTTTAGATTCATTATTATGTCTCTGAGAGGTCTGGTTGCAACATACTGGACCTTAAACTCTTTTTTTGTTTGAATTATATTAGAAAACAACTTTGTATACTTACATATCCATTTGTTTTCCATTTTGATCATTATTATCATATCGTAAAATTTGAATGGATGATTCTGAAACAAAATAAATAACGAGGTTTTGAACCTTACAAAATTATTTTAATTAATTCATATTATCATTAAAAAAATCAGGAAAATCAATCAACATCAATTGTTCTGACTGGGGCGATATCATATTCATCATGTTATAAAGTGTTTACTATCAATATATATATTCCATATATGATTTTTTGTTTTAAATGTTCAGACATAAAATAAACTTACAATTCAAGTTCAGCTTCTGTTTGTTTGTTCCATTACCTGAATAGAGAAAATAAATGATTTATTTTGTATAGTACTAACATGATGTGCTAATAGTAGAAGATCCGAATCTATATCGACATTCACCGGGTTGATAATAGAATCAAACTTATTTTATAATAAATTTCGTATATTAGAAAATATATTAAAAATGGGTTGACAACAAAAATCCTGGACAGAATATTTTTAATTATTTTTTAAAAAATGATTTTCATAAAATGTTGTACTTATGATGAAGATAATAATAAAATTTTATACTGGACTTAAAGTATAGAACATATAGAATGTGCAGACGTAGGGTAGACTATTATTTACCTGGACGAACTACTGGGTAGACAGGTATAAAGAGGTATGTCAATACTAGTTACTTTTCACTCGATTTGCTAATAATCTGCACATTCTATATGTTCTATACTTTAAGTCCAGTATAAAATTTTATTATTATCTTCATCATGCAATATTTTTGAAAAATTATTTAAAAAAAATAATAAAAAATATTCTGTCCAGGATTTTTGTTGTCAACCCATTTTTAATATATTTTCTAAGATACGAAATTTATTATAAAATAAGTTTGATTCTATTATCAACCCGGTGAATGTCGACTTAGATTCGGATCTTAGACTATAAAGCACAGTAATAATTTGTTCAGTAATGATCAATCATCAAAATACAGCTAGGGGCGATACATAACATGCGAACAATATATCACATAGGGGCGAACAATACATCATGATAAGTTTCTGAATTTTTTTTATCCGATCAAAATTAGAAAATTATATTCCCTCTTTGTTGACAAATAAAAAATCTTGTAAACTCACCTGCAGTAGATTATGCAGGTATTTCCACAGATGCAAACAAACACGACAAGCAAGTTGTAATGTTTGTAATCCTGTAATAAAAAACGATTTCACTATGGTATATAGGTACGAGACATAATATTTATTTAAAGATATTGTAAAATAAAAATATTTTTTTATTGTTACACAAATCCCTTGAACATACAGCCACAAAGCTGTATGTTTTACACAGAGTGTGTTAATGTTCCTATCCAGAGTCACGTATGCCAGATGACTTCTGTGCACACATCGGCTTTGGTAGGGTAAATTATAGTAAGTAAAATATAATAATTTATTGTGATATAAGAAACTTAAGTTCCTAGACACATGCTAGTAATAATTTATTAATTATTATTTTGCTTATACATACCCGGGGATTTGATGCAGAATTGCTGACAAAGATGGAAACCTCCACTCTGCAAACTGTGAAAACTCAAACAATTAAATCTTTGTTCAAAAATTTCTTATTTTTTAATTAACTTCATAAATCAGCACTGATCAATCATCAAAATTCAGCTAGGGGCGATACTTAAATACATCATTTGAAATATCAATAAACAAATAAAATAAAATTTATTGCTAGTTTGTTTAATTGGGCAAAATTTGATCTTAAAGGTCACTCACAATCATAGGTGGTATTTATTCAATTATTTTGTAACTGTTCATTATCATTACACTTACCATTTTAAGCTTTCCACATCTTAGATGTTCCATCACTAAAGTGTCCATGTCTGTAATTATAAAACTAATATTGGTATTTTGTAAACATATGAATGATCACTGATCTTGATTTAAAAAAGTTGTAACACAGATCCCTTGAACATAAAGCCACAAAGCTGTATGTTTTACACAGAGTGTGTTAATGTTCCTATCCAGAGTCAAGTATGCCAGATGACATCTGTGCACACATCGGCTTTGGTAGGGTTAATAAACATGTTATTTATAAATGTGTTCACACTATAAAAGTAAAATGCATGCTATTTAGACATGCCAACAAGATTTTCTATAGCATTTTGAAACAGCTTTGCTAAGTCTGTTCCATGTGAGTATCCTTTGGCCAGTCGCATGTAGAACTGTTTCCAGATAGTGAGTCTTAAAAAGGAAGATCCTCAACTTGCATAATGTCTTCTGTGGTTAGTTGCTGTTGTGTATAGGCTGCTGTAGCTATTTAATAATAGATTGACTGTACTGCTAAAAAAATAAAAACATAGATTATATGAAGATATAAAGATACATACCTTAATAATATGAAATGGATTCCAATATAATCTGCATTTATTTAAACCTGTAAATATAAAACAATTTTATTAGATTGTATTTTGGAAGTAATTTGTGATAATATTCTGTAGTTATACATCAGATAATAATTATGGTAAATTCTAATCAAAAGAATTCATACGAACGAGACTTCATTAAATTCATCATTTAATTTATTATTGGTAACAAAATGATTATAGTCATTAAACAATTTATTAAAGTACGTACATACCTTATTCCTTACTATTATTCTTTTCTGTTAGTGTTCTGAAAAAAAAAAAGGTTTGCATATTAATAAACGTAGCAATTATAATTAAAATATTAGCCTAAAATGATAATCAGTATAGTGGTATTTTTGAAATCATAGAAGTCATACGAACGAGACTTTACAAAATGATTCATCATGATATATTCGATAAAAGCCCAGTTAATAGGGACTCTCTTGGCTTAAATGAAGTAACCCAGGGAGAAGTTGTTTCCCTTATCCATGCCAATCAGATTAATTGAAATCCCACTGCAGGGGTCCATTGCTGTGCATTTGAAACTTAAAAATTACTATTTAACAGTGACATAACCTAATATAAACATGAATCTTACCTTTCATAATGTTGGATCTCCTACACAAGCCCTGCAATATAAAGAACAATGAGTAAAGAAAAAAATCACCATGCTTAACAAAACGCACAAAACTCACCTCAGATATTTAAAAAGGAAGCTATTATTTGATGAACAACACATTTACTGTAGCTAAAAGTAATTCTTTATTTGTCTCTTAAAATTAACACTTGTTTATTGCAGACACAAATTAGGAATTACTTCTTCGCTGGTTTGGCGGAGGCGGCTTTCTTCGTGCGCACCTTCCTCTCCGGAGTTTTGGGGATTTTCTTTTTGCCGAATTTTCCTGAACGTGCTGCCTTTACTTTCAGGCTCTTGAACACCGCTGTTCTCGCGCGGTTCCTCTTCACACGTGCAGAAGTCAGCTTGAATCTGTCATAGTCTGTCATTTGCGCACGCTTCTCCTTGTTTGCGAGCTTTTTCGCCCATTGGCTTTCAGTCCATTTTTCGACAATTTTGTCTTCTGTCCACGATTTCCTCACAATACGAGTGGGCGCTGTGTAAGGGTACTTCATGCGGAACTTGGTGAGGTGCAACTGATTCAGGCGGATTTGTTGCCTCGACACACCCGTGACGGGACCATCCACAAGTGCGCGGGTTTGGTCGATGATATCGACGATGCTCACTAATTTTCCCTTCAGAGGACCCTCTGCCACCAGGGCAACGCGCCCGGGCTGAACGAATCGCGCGAAAGGCATGCCGTCCTGCAAGTAAAACACACATTTCTTTGAATAATTTCGATAAATACATTAGTGAAAACATTGGTGCCAGTGCCGACTCTTATGTTAATAATACGCATAAAATGCAATATATTGTAGAAAATAAACATCACACGATACACAACAAAAGCCACGTTTTACGCGTTCACCACTAAAAATAGTTAAAAGTTATGATTTCACAGAGATTACAACGGATTTTAATTTCCTAACCTTACAACGTCCTCACAAACATGAAGCACTCGAGTAAAAGAGTGACATGACATTGATAGACAGTGTTGCCAACTTTCGAAATTCCGTTAAACCTATTGGTAAATTCCGTCAAAAATCCGTCAATTTTTTTTTGTGTCCGTCAAAAAAATCCGTTAAATAAAAATACGTTTTATAAATGCGAAAGTTTGTAAGGATGTATTTGTTTATGTGTTTGTTACACTTTCACGCAAAAACTATTGAACGGATTTTCATGAACCTTTGCAGTAAAATAGTTTAAACCTCGGAATAACGTAATATGTTAAAATTTATAGAGATTTTTTATCATTTGGTCATACTACAAATTATAACTGTAAAGTCGAAACCAGTCAAAACAAAATTCACCTTCTGAGAGCTATCTTCTACTAAGTGGCTGGCTCCCTTAAGCGAAACGAGAGCGGGTTTACTAGTCAATATATAAAAAAAAGTTTTAAAGAAACAATCCCAATCGTCATCAGGCACAGAAAACATAAAAATAACTTTATAACAAAAAATCACAATCATCATCATCGCTTCCAGTTGATGTTATTATACTCGCTATGGGAGCAGCTGTTAAGGTGGATGGCTGATTTTAATTTTATGTTTAGCATTGATCTAGCATAGCAATAAGAGGTAAATCAAAAGTGTAACATGTCTTGCCATTTCTTTTTAATGCAGAACGAATATTGAAAATTGCGTTGATCATTTTTTCATTCATTTTATTTCTCAATTTTGATTTTATTCCATTTAATACACTAAAAACTCTTTCTTTCTTTTCTCTTTCTTCTTTTTAAAATCTTATAAAAACTCTTTCTACCTCCGCGTTTGAAGAAGGTAGCAATAACATTTAAAAGCAAAATCACAATATAATTGTTGGAATGGATTAATGTTTGTTGCACCTTCAGATTTCTTACCTCTGACCAAAATTCCACAGTTCGTTACTAGAACACTAGAACTAAATTCTTGATTTTTTTTCAACTATTTTTCCCGTCAAAAAATCCGTTAACCGTCAAAATATATTTTCTCCCGTTAATACCTGACCCTAATCCGTTAAATTTAACGGGAAATCCGTTAAGTTGGCAACACTATGTCTGACATTGACATACATGACATATGTACGTCACCTAATAAAACGACAAGACAACGTTTATTTTGTCTGTTGATCTCACAGACTACAGATATTGAGGCAAAGGCCACAAAATAACCAATTTGTGCATGGACTAATAACCATTAAAAACGCTTGTTTTATTCCATTACGGTGCATTCAAAATGTTGTGAACTATTTCGAATACGGTAAATAATATTTTCATTATTCTAATGATATGAGACAGGAACTCAAAAAACTGCACTACAATTTTTTTAATGCTTGACTACCCCTACTACCTGATGGAAAGCAGCAACGTAGTCATGGGTGGTAAAGCGCACTAACTTAGAAGCCTATTCACTCTTTTCTTGAAGACACTTAAATCATAATCGGACGGGAACACCGACGCAGGCAAACGTGACGTCCGCACAGGAGGGACGTCGACGACAAAGGGATGCATAGGTACCCGCTGTACGTCGCGTCGTCCGATGGTGGAAGGGTGATGGGGGAATTAAATTATGTAATTCCTGCGCACACTCTCCAAAATGTATCCTGTAGAACACCGAGAGGCTGGCAACTTTGCGCCTATGCTCAAGACTTTTAAGATTGGTTTCAACCAATTTAAGGTCACCAATGAGTCGCTTGGCACGCCTCTCCATTGAATCCAAAGCAGACAATACAATACAAATTTAATGACATTTTGTAACTGTTCAAGTCATTGGTTCAAGTTCTAATATTAGGTACGCTTGAAATGAACGGAACATTTGATTCCCGTCGATCAAAAATACTTGATCAGGGATCAAAATAATGAAAATGATTATTTGTTTAAGATAATATTCCATTGTTTTACAGAAATGGGATACATGTATGGATCGTTGACCGTTGTCGCCACAGTAAGTTGTCGCCATCGAAGGTGATTATCTATGGCCATGCAAAGACGCATCCTCCCTAGGTACCTACTCGTCTGTGGACGCATCCAATGGGATCTGTCATACTCTATGCCATCTCTATGCATTGCACGGCACAGTTGTCTATAGATGAATTTGAGGTTATGGCGGTAAAATTAAATTACGGTCCGCCCAACTTAACTCTGAAATGGCAAAAATTGGAACTAACGAAAAGTCATTCATAAATACGTTGTGTTCATTCATCTGTCAGTTACTAGTGTGCAATGATTGGTCAAATGAATGTCAAATGCGTCCAACAGCGCCTCTTTCGTTTCAGTCTTAAGTTGGGTTTACTTTAAATACAACCTTGTTTACGGTAACTTACGTTGCTTAGCAACACAACTTTCATTACAGTAGTGTTTTCAAAAGCGTACTATTTACGCAGTTTGTGAAGATTTCGTGAGCTGTAATGCTTTAAAATGCGTTTAAAATATTCTAAAACAATTTTGGATGCACAGGTAAATAATCAATGTGTACTTAAGGTTTGATTGAAATGTTGGATTCTAATCGTATTTTAACAGGTATGTAACCAGTCCTTAAAAATATTTACTTTATCATGCTTTATCATTATCATCATCACATTGTCCAACATCATTTATTCTCCTGCCACTTTGTATATCATCATTACGAGATAATCATCGCACAGATTTCTTTACAGTAGGTGCCGACTCCACTTAATTTAAAGGATAATTTATTCTCCTAACGCAGTTTGAAAATGAGAGCACCTATATAAATATTTAAGTGTACTTATCTACAATCCAAACTCCACTGTTATAGTTGACGACCCGTGTGGCGGAAAGATTACCATACCGGTTTGCCGTTCTGTGGGTCCTGTGTTCGATTCCTAGAGAGGCGGGAATTTAAATGATGAGTTTAATTTTACCGGTAGTGTCGGGATCACTTAACATCAGTTGATTCGTCTGCTCGTTGTCATATCGATACATAGAAAAACGAATACCTCTATGTATTAACTTTTTACAGTTGTCTTTCTATCGCTGCAGGACAGAGATAGCCCGATAGCAGACATAAGCTGGTCACCCAACAATGTGAAGCTGGCGGTGGCCACGTACGACCGACTGGTGCTGCTATTCGATCGTGAGGGAGTCCGACGCGATAAGTTTAGCACGAAGCCGGCGGATCCCGCTGCAGGGAAGAAATCCTATGTCATTTCGGGTGACTGTTTTGATTCATGTTCAAGAAACGAAATAGGTTAAGGGGCTACAATCGTAATACGTAAAACCGAATGAGCGGAGCTCAAAAACAGAGATGGAATGATTTCATTTATAGGCAAATAGTGAGATAGCAATGTTTTAATTTTAGCTTTAATATTATTGACGTAATTGCCAATTGCATTTTAATTTTTTTCTTTGAAAACTGTTTCGGTTTTTGAGTTTTCATTCTTATGAAAACTTAGCTTTGATTATTTACAATTTGATATTTTCATCAACTAATTATTAAAACTTTTGTAGTAAACTTGAAAACCACAACTATTTGGACCTAACTTTAATTTTTTTTCTATTGAGGAAACTTCTCATTTTACTGGTTTTGCTCTTATGAAATTGTTTATTATACAGGGTGTCCCGTAAGTAGTGGACCAAAGGGATGTGGGTGATAGGGGGGGGTCTCGGTCTATGTCAAACACAAAATTTTATTGGCCTAGGCCTTATAGTTTTGAAGTTATGAAATTTTTAAGGATTTTTTATAAAACTTGGCACCTTGAATACTAATAGTATTGGAAATATTAGTTTTTTTTTACAATTTTAAGATTGTTTTATTTAATACAGATAGTAAAACATATTTGCTGGTTATTTTAAAAGTTTTCCAGTTCAAATCATTAGTAGGATAAGAATTAATCATGTCTTAATTTCTTAATTTTGGCAAAATTTTAGTTACACAAAATGCAACATGATCTTTGATACATCGTGGTGTAAAAAAAATGTATGGACACCTGGTGGAACTTTATTTTAAAAACAAGTACAGCTTTTATCAATTCCAAAAAGGTATAAATATGTTGGTTAATATCGACTAAAATTATCATAAATAAAAATACATTTATGAAAAACAAATCCATTTACTTACATCAAATGCTCAAAATGTCTTCCCCTAGCTCTTATGCATAATCTACATCGTCTTATAAAATTTCTTTTTAATTTTCTTAAATCTAGCACATTATTTTTAACTATTTCGACCACGCCGTTTAATTTTTCTCTCAGTTCTCTTTCATTGTTGATATTATTCTCATAGACCGCCTCCTTAAAATAGCCCCATAAAAAATAATCTATTGGATTGAGATCAGGTGATCGTGGAGGCCATGCAATTGTACCTCCACGTCCAATCCATCGATTTGGATAAGTTTCATAAAAATTAATCACTCCCCGTGAGTAGTGGGCGGGTGCACCATCGTGTTGCAACCACATCGTCTCGCGTACATCTTGTGGTACATCTACCAATAAACTATTAAGATTATGTCTTAAAAAATGTAAATAAAACGATCAATGTCCAACTCACAAGCACAAGCAAGGTTTCAAAAACGTCTTTTACTTAGTAAAAGAAATGAAATAAAAACACGTGTGAAGAGCCGAACTATGAGTAAAACTCTGAGAGTCCTGCGAGAGTATTGAAGTAAAAACAGGAGAGGGGGCGAAAGACGTCAATCAATAGCGGCTAAGAGTAAAAAAACTAGCGACCCGACCAGGAATGAAACAGCCACATGGTTCTCAGAAAGTTGCATTGTTCGTAAACATTTCTGGGAATTTGGGTAAAGTCATTAACGTCGTATTTTTTATAACTATTTCTTAATCAGCTGTATTATTGTTATACGTTTTTAAACTCGGTATCGCCTACAGATGTTTTTAAAATAAAGTTCCACCAGGTGTCCATACATTTTTTTTACACCACGATGTATCAAAGATCATGTTGCATTTTGTGTAATTAAAATTTAGCCAAAATTAAGAAATTAAGACATGATTAATTCTTATCCTACTAATGGTTTGAACTGGAAAACTTTTAAAATAACCAGCAAATATGTTTTTCTATCTGTATTAAATAAAACAAACTTAAAATTGTAAAAAAAAATAATATTTCCAATACTATTAGTATTCAAGGTGCCAAGTTTTATAAAAAATCCTTAAAAATTTCATAACTTCAAAACTATGAGGCCTAGGCCAATAAAATTTTGTGTTTGACGTAGACCGGGACCCCCCCTATCACCCACATCCCCTTGGTCCACTACTTACGGGACACCCTGTATAGTGAAGATACTTATATCTAAATATCGGAGATATAGACAGTAAGCTTTAAAAATAATCTTAGATTTAAAACTACCATATTTCGGAATTTTCGTAAGATCTGGAACCTGTATACAAATTTACGTTACTGTGCTACTAGCAGGTGAGATCCGAAATGAGTAATTCGAGAATTTGATTTAACTATATTTCTTAAATTTTCCAGGTTTGTCATTCAGTGAGAATTCGGAGCTACTCGGGGTTGCTCAGAGCGACAACATGGTGTTCGTGTACCGAGTCGGCGCCGACTGGAGCGGGAAGAAAGTGATCTGCAACAAATTCCCGCTCACCGGAGCACCGATGCGTTTGCTGCCCTCGGAAAATGGTTTCGTGACAGGCACCAGCGACGGCAAGATTAGGTAATGTATGAAAAGGCTCTTTTCTAGTTTTATTTGCGAATTTTGTGCAATTTCCAGTAAATGCAGTGACTCTACCCACATTTATTATTTCCATTATTGTATTCGGGGTCTTTCTTCATTCTAAGAAGAGGTTATGGGTGGCGATGATGATTCTGGTGCCTAACCGATAGATTAGAAGGAATGTTTTTTATCACCGTTACTTCTCTTCTTCTTTTCCTTTTTTCCAAACGGTTGAAGATTCAATAAAATACGTGCATAAGTGTTTTGAGAAAATACCAACAAAGATTAAAATTTTCAATTGAGATATGATAGCCCATTGTGACAACAAATACGTTATTTTTAATGATGTACCAACTCTAGCCAATGTAGCAAATGCTTGTAACCCCTATTGCATTCGACAATGGACCATTGCCAACAGAAGTCTGGACTGCAAGAGCAACAAGAGCTCCGGGTTATGGTCGGCGGGCGGTTGCTGCGTGTCGCTGGCGCGCGGGGGCACCGCGCTGGCCTCGGGCCACGTGGACGGGACCCTCTACCTCAACGGTCGCCTGCTGCTGCGGTACGCGCTGCCGCCCACCGCGCTCGTGCTCATGGCTGGTTATGTACGTGATGTTTGATTTTTTATTATTTTGGTGGTAAAGTGTGTGGGCTTTGTGGTATGCGAAGATAATGTGCTTGAATACGACTTATAATTAATAAATTTAATATTTATTTTTGTCTGCTTACTAATTGTTGTCATTTGAATAAATCGTCGAATTTAGTCCTTCTTTAAAACAGGTAGATTAAGATCGTAGTCTTAATGTTATAGCCTGACCCTTTTCCGACAAATCTGCAATATAGCCGGGTGTTTAATTCTCGTCTTGAACACGAGCCTCAGGATTAATTTTATGGTTATTACTATTTGGCAGCTTTTAGTGGGATCTTGCGATGGCCGTGTGGCGGTGTACGAAGCTCAGCGTGGAGCCCTGTTGCGTACCCTGGAGCCCACGCTGCCGCCCGACCGTAGGGACTTCACTGCGGCAGCTGTCAGCCCTTCTGGACAGGTGGACATCTTATAGGAATCCTTTTTATAAATGTTCACATGTGGCGGTGGCAGTGAGATGTGGTGATTTACTATTAGCCGAATGCATGTGATGCTGACGTGTTTGAAATTAAAACAATAAGCCGGTTGAAGTTTTGAAGTCTGGTCACATGGCTCGAAAGACCGACAACCGTTGGAAAAGATAGGACGTTGAGTGGCGACCAGGTTTCGAAATAACGAGCTTCAGAAAGCCCAAAATCGGTTAAAGTGGTGTAAATTACGGAGGATCTATTCACAAAAACTGGAGTATAAGTCATTTGCGATCTTTTTTTGGTCAGTGGCAAAGTTATTCCGCCTATGCGTGATATGCGTCTCCTTGCCTCGCTATCTTAAGCTATCTTATCTTATCCCCATGTCTACTTTGCCTTAGGGTATAACATAATTTCGTTTGTCTTTTGTGTATAGACAGTGGCCTTCGGCATATTCGACGGCTGCCTGGTTGGCGAGGTGAAGGAGGCGGGCGGGGGCGGCGCGGGCGCGGGCGGCGCGGCGGGTATAGAGCTGAAGGCGCTGGCGGTGCCCAACCTGTACGCGGCGCGCGCGCTGGCCTGGTCCGGCGACGGCACGCAGCTGGCTGTGGCTGCACAGACCGGCGCTGTCATCGTGCTCGAGGCTGTTCTCAAGTATGCCTTGCTGCTATATCCGAGTGACTTAGAGTTGACTCCGTTAACAACAAATTTACCTATTACCTGTGCTAATTTTACAGCTAATTAATCAAAATTTTCTTACAATGTTTTAAATTTTTTCCGCCAATTTATAATATTGTGACAACCCTGGCGCATCTACTTCGGAAACAATAAACAATAGGGTCCATAAACATGTCGCGCAAACAATAGAAACAATAGGAGCACGGCTATCTCGAAACTACGTGCACGACGCTTCGCCATTACGGCAATAGTCATAAGGGCGAAAGTCGGTTGCAAGGAACATACTCGAATCTTATGCGAATCGGGTCCGGAATTAGCGGGAATGTTCTAGATTGGCGTGAATGGTAGGTGAGTGGTATAAAAAGGGGCACTCGGTCAACCGCGGACATTCTAGTTTCGGAAGCGAAACCAGGAAGATACCAGCGATACCTACGAGCGATACCAGTGAGAAGTGAAGTGATTTCTACGAGCGATACCAGTGAGAAGTGAAGTGATTTCTACGAGCGATACAGTGTTCGACGAGTGTGTTTACGAGTACCTACGTGCATAGTGTTGTGGTGTGTACTGTGTACACTGTGTAATTGTGTATCTACGAGTACAATAAAGTCTTTGTGGTACATTTTGGCATTTTCTCGAACCCATTACTCCTGACACGTAACAATATTATGTTTCAGTCATAGGCATCACAGCCTCTATGCAGCTGACATAAGCTGATATTTGTGTGGAACGAATAACCTTCCTTTTTAGGTATCACACATGTAACATACCACGCAGGTACAGTGCCACAAACTAATCTGACCCGGTAAGGGGGGCGTTACTGTCTTTGTCTGGCAACAGTATAACAAATTTTTTTTGTTTTTTTTTATTGAATTAAGGTAGCAAACGAGCATGCAGCACCACCCTTCCGCTGCCGCCCATGGCAATTGTGACCGACTTAGAACAAGACCCAATTTAGGGACTAGGGTGGTTAGTCCAGTTAGTAGATGGTGTTAGAATAATGTTAGTTGGTTAGTTTGTTAATAAGCGTGAGGACAGGGACTGTTAGTGATAGTTAGTCCTGTTAGTTAATATTAGTATTGTCCAGTTAGTAATGATTAGTGTGAGTCTTGTTCCAATTCGGTCACAGATGCGTTGCTACCCCTGAGGACAGCTGATGGTCGCATCTAAAAAAGTGAACCGGCTCCACACCTTCCTATCCGGAACACAATTGCTCTTAAAAACAATTATTATGACGGTAGGAATGGTACTGAGTACCTTGGCGGGCGGTGGTACTACCCCGGGAGAACTCTAGGCTCTACCAGCATTAGTTCCAATTTTGGCCACCGGGTCAGATAAGTTTGTGGCAGTGTAACAGTACACGTAACATACACTCGTGTGGGTGGCTGGGTGGCTGGGTGGCGCAGGCGCTGGGTGTGGTGCGACACGGTGTCGGTGCAGCACGTGAGCGCGCAGCAGCTGCTACTGGCGCGGCTGGCGCGCGACGCGCCGCCGCTGCCCGTCGCCACGCGCGCGCCGCACATATACGCCGTACGGTTTCTTGGTACGGACGAAGGCTTCTAAGCTTTATAAGCTTATAAGCTTAGTTGGTTTTAGAAGGTTTATAAGCTTAGTTAAGGATTGTTTTTTAAAAGGATTTGAATGAATGATTCAATCAATCAGAGATGCGAAAGATACAAGGATTGCTTCGATTTATAACTGAATGCTTGTTACAGTATTGGAAATAATAATTGTTAATTGTGGTAACTAATTGAACAAAATTGCCAAAAAATAGTGAAATATTATGCTCAACTTTTTTTTTAGAAAAAAACATTAATTTCTAGGTAATGGTTGGTACGCAGTGTGCCGTACTAGCAATACGTTAATTCTTTGCGACATCGCGCGAGGACTGACTAGTGAGGTAAGGTCTTTTTAGCGTACCAGGACGTACCTAATGGTTTCTTTAGCTTTTTGACTATCTGTGCAGGACATAAAAGACATTATGTCGTAATATTAAATGTGATTCGGAGTTTCCGTCTCTTTGGAACGAAACCAAATTAAAAGTAAAAATTATGATTCATTAATAATTTGCGAAAAAAAAGTCACTAAATTTACATTTACTTTTTTATTATAGTATTACGAATTATAAAATGGATGTTGAGTAAAAGTATGTATAATATATATTTCGTATAATGTTTTACGAAGATCCCATGGAGCGGCGGCGGCGAGCGCGTGTACCCGGCGGCGGGCGGCGCGTGCCTGCTGCAGCGCGCCGGCGAGCTCAGCGTCGTCGAGTACGGCGTGGACCGCGTGCTGCTCACCGTGAGTACCCCCGACCCGGTACCACAGTATACCTACCCGAATTAAGGTAGGTATTATAATAGATACTGAAGTGCTCGTAGCCCGGCAGCGTGCGTCGTGCGATAGGCAGGCGCGTTTGGGCCCGCAGCTCCTGTAGAATGCAGATATATACTTACCTAATTAAGTAAGCAAGTCTCATGACGCGATTTGCGCTCGCAATGCGCGGTTATTTGCGGGCCCCGCAGCGCCGGCGGGCACCGAGTAGAATCGCGCGGCTGCGGGCGGTCACCTGCAGCCTTGGCGGGTTGTGCTCGCGCGCTAACAATAACTGCAGCTGCAACTGCAACTGCACACTTAACCAAATGTGGGCGCAGTCAAAGTTACCGCTAGTGGCAACAATTTCTAGAGCAATACCAATGTCGTTCGCTGTAGGTTCGCACGGAGCACTCTAACCCGCACGTGATCAGCGTGCGGCTGGACGAGGGCGTGGGCGGGGGACGGCGCCGCCTAGCCTACCTGCTGGACAGCCAGACTGTGGCCGTCGCTGACTTGGACACCGGTAGGTGCTCTTTCAGGCTTGTTTGTTATATAGACGCAGTTTATCCGTAGTCTCCGATATAATCATTTCGCGGTACTGGATATCGATACTTACAAGTACTCGTAGATCAACATGTTTTCGGCTCATGCCTGTAATGCACAACACTTTTGACAAAAAACTTTTTTATTTTATTTTAGCGACACGTAATTTTTTTTATGATGCTCGACGGTATTATAAATATGTACTTAAGTATTAGTGCTACAAAAACACTACACATATTTTTCGTCACCATCGGACAGAGCCCCCATGGTTCCTACTTCCTTTAGCGCAAACCAAACATGTAGGTACTTAATGTCGCTCAATGGTGGTAATGGGCTGACAGGTGCGGCGCTGGGCCAGTGGTGGCACGAGGCGCGCGTGGACTGGCTGGAGCTGAACGAGGGCGCGCAGTTGCTGCTGCTGCGGGACGCGCGCCGCCGCCTCGCGCTGCTGCGCCTGCCCGCCGGGGAGAAGGTGACTGATGGGACATTCTAGTATGTCATGGGGTGTTTAGTAAATACTGACGCACGAGGACGATGGATATACACCGAGCCAGGTTCAGCGTATAGGTACTCTAGCCCTCGCTGCACGCTGTCTAAACGCCCCCCGGCACTTTAAATTACTTATAGACTAAAAACTTTAAATTACTAAACCAGACGTCGTTCTGCAACATATTTTATTAATTAGACGCCCTCGCTTCGCTTTGAGAGACTTGTTGATTTTATATAGCCTATAAGCCTATAGCTTTCCTCGATAAATGGACTATTAAAAAAAAATAATTTTTCAAATCGGATCAGTAGGTACTTAGTTCCTGAAATTAGCGCGTTTAAACACAAAGAAACTGTTTCGCTTTTTTTTTTATTAATAGTATAGATAAAGATTGTTGAAAAACAACAAATTGATAAATACACCATTATCAATAAATATGTCTAATTTATTATTGTCTCGCAGGAGATCATAGCGAGCGGCGTGGGCTTTGTACAGTGGATTGAATACAGCGACGCTGTCGTAGCTCAAACCCCGACACATTTACTGATATGGTAAGTGATGGAAACTTAAGTGTTAAGCAGGCCCGCCGCAAGCATGTCATTATTTGCAAGCAAGACACTCGTCATAACTAGTTTGTTTTTGAGAAAGCATTTTTATGAGGAGGAAATATCTCCAAGGGATGTAGAATGTATTGTATTACGTTGTTATAGTTGGAGAAGGAAGTAGTGGGTTAATCAATTAAAGTTTTGGAAATCCTGCAAGTAGATGATGCTGATGTCACTGATTGCCAATTTTAGACTGATGAAATTAGACTTTCATCAATGCCCTCGCATGTATAGAGCATGGGAAATCGACATTCTCCCCTTAAAGACTTCATCAACATGATATATATACCTAACCTGGGAACTTATCGGTAGAAGCAATGCCCTCTTAGGTACAGCGCTTGGGAACATCCTTCCCTTAAAGACTTCAACATGATAAGTATACCGATGGGAACTAAAGTTTAGGTATATAGGTCAGAGGGGTCAGCTGCTTCGAGGTAAGCCAGTCGCCAAAAAAAACAGCCATAATAATCATTACTCATATATAGTATAGGCAGAAATCACTGAATGAACAACATCAGTGAAAACACATAGCCATGAGTACATTTCGATCAAGATCGGTGCCAGTGAAGGAAAACACTGAACAACCAAACCCTCGCCCAACCAAACCATCGCAATGGACTCATGAAAAAAAAAGCCAGTCGTCAAGCTGGTCTGATTTGGTATTCTCTCCGTATGGGCTGATATCATGGAAATCACAGGTACAGCGCGTGGGAGGCGGACAGCGTGGAGATGGCGGAGTGCGGCGGCGGCGTGGCGGTGGAGGTGCGTGACCGCCGCGTGCTGCTGGACGGCGGGCAGCTGCCGCACGTGCAGCTGGACGAGCATCGGCTGGCATTCAGTAAGGCATGGCTGTTTGATACTTAGATGGTCAGGGAATATCATATTATATTGTCCGCATATTGTATATTTGAAATAATAGATGGTCAGGGTATATCTGATCGTCCGCGTAAAGTAATGGGTAGATGGTTGCCGATATCTTTGTATTGATGAAAGACGGTAGTTGAGCACGCGATAGGTATAGCAGGTGAGCGCGAAGGTATAGCAGGAATGCGAGGATAAAGAAGAATGAAATATTCATTCGTTAATAAGGTAACGGGATTTCCTGTGAAGTTCATAATTATTTCAATGCTTTGCGAGTAGCAATGATGAGGCCCCAGCTCAGCAGTGGTCCAATAAGGGTTGCATGTCACACATTTACAAAGTGCGAATGTGGAATGAAGGTCTTCTTCTTAGTCGTGCACTCGCACTCTTGACAGAGCGGTCGTGGTCATGTTTTGGCCGGTTCTTGTGCCGCTGCTACTTTCGTGAGCGCCGGCACCTAGCTCTTTTTTTGGCGGTGTGAGAGCAATTATTGATGTGGAGTGCGTCACTGGGAACGAAAGTATCCATACGTTAAACAAGCAAAGGTACGTAAGTGTATCCTCCGATGGCAGACACAGCGCTCCGCAGCGGCGAGCTGTCGGCGTGCGCGGCGTACCTGGCGGGCGCGGGCGCGGGCGCGGACGTGGCGGCGCTGTGGCGGCGCCTCGCCGAGCACGCGCTTGCCGACAACCAGCTGCAGGTACCTACTTATTACACGAACTTACTGTTCTACTATACTACCAGGCGAACGAACGATGCCTTCCATCGTTGCTGCACCTTTGACGTGGATTGGGGCGAAGGTTCTACGGGTCTCCTTATTTTCCGGACCTACTCAGGAGAGCAAGAATCTCCCGGTGGATGAGCGAATCCTACTGTGGAGCAGGTGCCTCTCTGTCCCTAATGCTTGCTGGTGTCGCAGTTAGTCACTTCCCAGATGATGTTCGGTGGGCTCGTCTGACTCTAAAAGCTCCCGCGAAAGCGGATAGCCCACAGGAGAACGAGCGTGAAGGGGCACGATTCCCCTGAGCGACTAATATGGCCTGTTGTGGGCTCGGTCGATAACTATCACGCTTTCGGGTGCCTTTCCATCAGAGCTAAGCTAAGCTACATAGCCAAGGATGCGTTTGACATCCAGAAATCACAATCATTGGTGCGCCCTGCAGGGGCCTCCTAGCCCGTGGGGGTTTCAAGATAGGCCAATGATTATGATTAATGAATGTCGAACGTATACAAACGCATAAATAAACTCATATTAATTTTATTGAAAAAACGTAAGTAAGATCTGATGAAAAATTCTAACAAGGCTTAGTGAATTTCATCTAGTTAGATCGACGAATCTCAACGCCCCGACCCCGCGACATCTTAATGAGCCCACAGGCTAGTTGGAGATAATACATGATTTATGACGGTCGCTACGAGTAGCTTCTGTATTATTTTATTAACTAAGCTGTAGATAGGAATATTATACGTCTACTAATTTCTGGAAAGATTCTCAATTCGATCATAAGGTGACTTTAATGTTGTATTTTTAAATTTTGCGCATAATTTGAAGAAAACGCAGGATACCATTTTTAGTCTCTGACTATGAGGTCACTTGGTCATATAATTACTATTTATTTCCCAAAAACTTGCAATACTCAGATTGTCAGACTCTTAAAACCTTCATCTCTTTCTAACTAAATGCATATTCGAATACATACACATAGCTCACTTTCACATAGCGAATATCGAAGACACTTAAGTAGGCGGTTTACATAATAGCATTCGCCCTTTCTTGTCGAATATCTAAGCGGGGCGATAAAATGATGTTCCAGCTGGCAGCGAAATGTTACCGCGAGGTATCCGACGAGGCGCGAACGTTTTATCTCGATGAGACTGTCGAGCTGGCGACCGCCGAGGGGGACGGTGATATTGCCGCAGGTATCGCTTAATTGTTAACAAACCCTTGTTACTATTATGACTACGGAAATTAATGTTTCTGTGTATTTATTATCTAATGCCGTGTCTCTGTTAGTATTTTGTTCTAATGAAGATTTTTCACTATTGGTTTTTTTGATTATGGTTTTTTCACTATTAACAACTTCATTTATATGCTTATTTAAGCTTAGCTTATTTTTCTTAGGTGCAAAAATTAATCAATTATATATATATATATATAATTATATCTCAATCAATTATATATATAAATAATATGTTCATTGATATCAATGAACATATTATTTTAAGTAAACGTTTTGACACTTTAATTTAAACCATTTGTTATTATGAACAGGGCTAAACAGTCCGTTGGTGCAGGCCCGTCTCGCAATATTCGCCGGAGACTTGGCCACAGCGGAAGAGTGCTACAAGAAGGCCGGCAAACCGGAACTGGCCATAAACGTTTATAAAAAGTTCAATAGATGGGCCGATGCCATAGCATTGGCCGAAAAAGTGGACCGCGCAGCCGTACCCGCTTTGAAGCAACAGCACATGGACTATTTAACATCTACCGGTGAGAATATTAGCCGTTTAAGCTTGCTACGATATGCAATGGAATTAAATATGATAGTCACTTCAATAGAACAATTATTAAACTTATGATATCCGCCTCGATGGACCATCAACATAAAATCGAATGGATCAATGTGCATTGCGTAATAATGTTCAATGTCCATATCGTTTTATTATTAACACAGAGAGAGGAACTAACTTTACTGACTTTGAAATGGATAACATTTTATTGATATGGAAGTAATAGTATTACCTACCAAAGTTATGTGGAGGAAAAGGGGAGATCTCCCGCCAGGCGATGTCACTGCCTGGGGACCGCGGTCCGATGTTAACTCCGGACCATTTGTATATATAGTTTGTATATCTCGAAATCTTGATAGCGCGATTGACGATGTGTCTTCTGATTGGCCAGTTCAGTGTGACGCGTATGACGTAGTCTATTGTTTCACTGCACTCGTCGCTCGTGGTTGCGTGGTCAGCATTATGTGCGGCGCGCGCTCATATTACTGTAGGTATTGCGCCGCTACAGTTATGTGTGTTATCTTCCTCTACGGAGCTAATATAAATCCATTTAAATAATGTATATTGATGGATGGATAAAAGCTTTTCCCGACTCCTCAACATTGATCCCTAAAGCTAATGAGATGAATAATAAGACACTAAATAGGACGAATGAGATTATGTTAAGATAAAGACTAAGCGTTTAAAAGGACTTCATTTAAATTTAACTTTGGGCACCGTTTAGGGTGCCGTTCTACAAAGCTGAACTAAGCTACTTTGCTAAGGATGCGTTTTACCAATCACATTCATCCGGCGGTGTGAACAGTCAGCGAATACGCTCGTATATGCATCTCTTTTGTTTACACGGAATGTCATATTTTATATATGTGTTTTGAGCGAAAATAGTCGAGCTTCCGACTCGCCGGCGGTGGGACACTGGCTTTAGTAACATAGCTTGGCTTAACATTACCGTAAAGTCATCACCGTACTTGCTCGGCAGGTCGCATAGGCGAGGCGGGCGCGGCGCTACTGGCGGCGGGCGACGCGCGCGGCGCGGTGCGGCTGTGGGCGCGCGGCGGGCGGGCGCGGCGCGCGGCCGCGGCGCTGCTGCAGCACCCGCGGCTGCTGCGCGATGATGATTTGCTGCAGGCCGTGCGGGATCGGCTGCTGCAGGTTGGTGCCGCTGCTGATGATAGGGCGTGTGTTGGGTTGGTTTGGACTGAGTAGCTCTTAGCTACATAGTACAGTGTACCTAGTTATATTTCGTTCAATATTTGCAGAATTTAACAATGTTCAACTTGTTTTATTCAGCTAATTTTTTTGTTTAAATTATAAATTATTTTAACTATATCGAGTTGGAATCATTATTCCAACTACTTGCTACGCCATTGCGTAGCATGCGTAGAGCGTAGAGCCGTAGACCTTTAAGGCAACATTAAATATGTGAGACACTACTGTAAAACCTTTCAATGTTTTCATGGCGTGTTATTTCAGTTAAAAACGAAGAAATATTTTTTGTAATCTTTATTTTACGTTTGTTGTACAAATAAACGACTTAAGTATCCATTACATAATTTGTGTTGCGTCATCAGGAGGAATGGTGGGAGATGGCTGGGGAATTGTCGGAGAAGAGAGGGGAGACTAAACTCGCGGTGGAGTACTACGCAAAGGGAAATAACTACGCGCGGGCAGTCCAACTTGCGAGAGAGGTTAGTGGTTCTTTCGAAACTTTTAGATGCCTGTTACTATTTTTTTTTTGTTTACTCAACAAAACAAAAAAATCAGTAATAATACCTTTTGAAATGTAACGGAGTAATATTTTTATTCAGTGTATTGTTCGAGGATTTTGATGAATATTGGCTTAGTTATAAATTTAGGGGAGATCGAATACATTTTTTAGATTTATTGTTTGATTGCGTGTGTGTTTGAGTATCTCTCACGCGAAAAACATCACCTTATTTACATGATAGGTACTAAATGTGTTCGTAAGTTATAAATAGCCGTGATATTGTTAATAGATAATAGATAATAAATAGGCCTCTTTCGGAGGGATAAGGACTTATCGGGCGATGTCGGTCAACATCTTTACAGAGTACAACCACTTGTCGCGGGATATTTTGTCCCCAAGTGAATACAGTCATTAAAGCGGACTGCGGCCTTAGCTCTTTATATTGTACGAGGCGGCTTGAGCCCAGAAGTCATACAATTAGGGTTATGTCGATACGTAATGATTTCTTCAAATAAGTATCTAATGTTTATGCAATTTAAAAAATCAAGTTTCTAACACACTTTGGTGAACCCTAGGCCTAGTTAGAATAAGTCCACTTGGCGCCTTGCGTCATTACTAGACTAACAATAATATTCATAGTCTACCTACCTATACACGGTGAGTTGCGTCAACGCAGCGCACACACGACTGGTTGTACTCACATTTTTTTACGAAGGGAAAATCTTCGAACGATACGAGAGGGTTATGTGGGATTTATACCCACTATAACCCCTTGAATGTCTTTCTAGCGCAACTGGTGAGGCTGTGGGATTTCCAAAGGAATACAACGCAGCCACACCAGCGCAACGCCCAAAGAGCCCACCTGTTTAAGCCTCCCATAGTTAATTACGGCCATTCAGTCCGTTAGTCTCCAAGCGGAATCAGATCTCGATCCCGTTCGACGGTCTCCATCTTAACCATTATGGTTTCGCAAAGGGAGTTAATTTCTTTTGCGTTTTGTTGTACGCCAATTATTTGAATTACCATCATGTATACGTAACTTTGGTATCACTGTGGCGACATCGCACACACGTCACATGGTGACGTCACCGAAACCTGAATCGGGCTATCGAAGATTTCTACATAGCCGGCATATATACAACGCCCCAAAGCATTCACTTGGGGCCTCGGTCGCCCCCCAGGCATGTCGTCTAGCTTGGCGAGAGATCTCCCTTTGCCAAATTCAGGCTCCGTGACGTGACCATGTGACGTATCGATGTCGCTACATGTGTAAACTGCGTGTGCGCAGGCATGTCCGGGCGAGGTGACGCGGCTGGAGGGCGAGTGGGGCGCGTGGTTGGCGGGCACGCGGCAGCCGGGCGCTGCCGTGCCGCACCTCATCGAGGCGGGCCGCACCCACGACGCGCTCGCCGCCGCGCTGCGGGCGCATCACTACCGCAAGGCGCTGCAGATACTGCAGGTATGGTCTTAGGGTCCCCGCAAACTGGCCACAGCCACCGGCGGCTGTGGCGCTGCGGCGCTTCTTTTTAGAAGCGCGATCCGGCCTACAGCCGCTTTATCTGCATAACCGCTCACTGTTATTAGAGCTGTTGACTGTTGGCCGGAACGCGTTTCTTACAGGTGCGCTGGGTATGTGTAGTGATAGCACTGGCTCTGTGTAGTGATGATACTTAGCAGTGGTAGAGTACACTTACGCTTGCTTAATCTAAGTTCCTAGTTCCCATAAGCGGGAGTGGTAAGTTGCTGCATATTCGTTTACCATCTTCAATTTATAAGTGAGGATTATTATATAATTCGTAAATGAAATATATTGTAATTTTGTCTTTAGGTTATCGATGACAAGGACTCGGTACGGGAACAGTGCGAGCAGTTAGCTGAGCATTTTATATCTGTTCAAGTATGTTATATTTTGTATTGTTTCATGCTACATATATTTAAAGCTTTGGTATCGCGATTGCAACGCACAGCGCTGCGGTATTAGCATGCGGCGCCGGACACTTAACGATGGCGAGACCAAAGCTTTACTCTTCTTACTAAATATCAAGTTCTGTAAATCCAGTCACTTTGCATATAAAAAAGTTCGTTACATCTGTAGGAATGGGAGACGGCGGAGCAGATCCTGGTGTCGTGCGGGCTGGCGGAGCGCGCCGTGCGCGCCTACAACGCGGCCGGCCGCCACGCCGACGGCCTGCGCCTCGCCGCCGCGCACCTCTCCGAGCAGGTGCGATTGGACACTGACACATCATCCATTGACGGGACCTTTACTGGACGATATAAGAGATTATGATGCATAATATAGGCTACTTTGGGTGGAATTCCCGCGGAGTCGGAATTTACTCGGGAAAATTCTCGCGTGTACGAAAGACGGCCTGCGCCTCGCCGCCGCGCACCTCTCCGAGCAGGTGCGCCCCGATTGAGTACTTTAACACATCAGCCATTGACGGGACCTTTACCGGAAGATAGAATAGATTATCATGCATTATATAGGCTACATTGTGCGGAATTCCCGCGGAGTCGGAATTTACTCGGGAAAATTCTTTCGTGCATACTAAGCACGGGCACAGCTAGTTTTGCTTACAGAATGTGATAAAAATATGTTAAACTATGTATATATGTTAAAGAAGATTTTGAACCATTATAAATTAGCAGAATCAAAGTCCTGGGAGCCCTGTTGGGAGAGTCGATAGCTCCGTCCATCCTCTTGGTAGTAGGGCCGAAGTCTAGTCGACTCTGTTCTTAGCCTTTTTGCTGGAGTCAGCTCAGTCGATATACGACTTGTCCTGTTTTAGTTGAGTGCTCGGGACTCACTTTAATTTCTTTTCTGGTAACGCAATGGTGATTCTGTCGTGGCAGGACACGCGCGACATCTACCTGCCGCTGGCGGCGCAGCTGCGGCAGGACGGCCAGCTGCGCAAGGCCGAGCAGATCTACATCGGCCTCGGGGACCCCGATGAAGCTATATCTATGTATAAGGTAAGTACGAGCCTTTCTTTACATAGAAGATAGTCCTTTAGGAACGTTTTGAAACCATATTAAATGTGCATAAAAAGTTTTTAATGGTATATTCCAAATTTTATATTGAGCGGGTTTTGTATTGAAATGAAACAGGGATTGTAATAGCGAAGACATTTACAAATAACGGCGCTTGTTTAAAGAGCGAAAGGAGGAGCGAGCATAAGAGGGAGTGGGGGAGAACCCAGTAACGAGAGTCTTGCTGGGTTCTTTAATTTATGTCATAGATGCGCAGTTTGTATCAGAAATGCCCCGAATATTCGGCTACTGTACAACCTACTACTCCTGCATGCACCGCATTGAGATAAGTCGCAACGCGAGCACAGATGCGTACATGCGAATTACGCGCACCTTGTGCCGTATATTTGGCATTTCGGCCAAGATCATAACCGAATATTCGGTACTCCGCTAAATCTCTGTTCGTAGCATCTCTAAGTTTATATAGGCTTGGTTTTTGTGGTTGCCAAGCGTGTGCAAGTGCAAACGTTGCTGGTGAGTAAGTTTCCCCGCATCTGACTGCAGCCACTGGCGGCTGTGGCACTGTGGCGTTTCTTTTTGAAAGCGCGGTCCGGCCGACAGCCGCTTCGGCTGAATTCTGCTCACTGTTATTGGAGCTGTTGGCTGTTGGCCGGACTACGCTTCTAAAAAGAAGCGTCACAGGGCCACAGCCACCGGTGGCCAACAGCTCTAATAACAGTGAGTGGTTATGCAGCCGAAGCGGCTGTCGGCCGAATCGCGCTTCTAAAAAGAAGCGCCACAGCCGCCGGTGGCTGTGGCCAGTTTGCGGGGACCCTAAAGGACCCAACTCTCGCAGGAGGCGTCCCAGTACGAGAACATGCTGCGGCTGGTGGCGGCACATCGCGGCGCGCTGCTGGAGGCCACGCGCCGCCACGTGGCGCAGGCGCTGCACGCCGCTGGTGACCTGCGCGCCGCCGAGAACTACTACGTGCAAGCAGGTGGGTTACCTTTCCACTGGACGTGCCAGGGGTTCATATAATGTACCTACCTACTTGTTTGGGAATTGAGTAAAATGAATAATTATGGGCTATATCATCGTTATACTTAGGTTATAGGTACACTACTACTATGAGGAGGTGGAGGAGAACGCATACCTAACTTCGCTATGGCTATAAACGCTCTCCAGAACGATTGCCTTCCGGGCGTTCTTAATATTCTACGCATCTATAGTAACTAAACTTACCCAACAACCAACTATGATGCCGTGATTTTTTAATAGTAAGTAGGCACTTGTGACTTACTAAAGAGCTCTCAATATGGCAGGCGACTGGAAGAGCGCGATCGCGATGTACCGCGGCGCGGGGCAGTGGGAGGGCGCGGAGCGGGTGGCGCGCGCGCACGCGCCGGCCGCCGTGCAGCAGCAGGTGGCGCTGCAGCGCGCGGCCGCGCTGCCCGCCGCGCCCGCCGCGCGCCTTCTCGCCGCGCGCGGGTTGGCCGCCGTCGGCGCGCGCTGGGCGCTGCAGGCGCAGAGGTACCAACCACATCATAGTCTTATCAGTGATCACTAAAATACATGAGCAAATTACTCGAAAAAAATATTCTTTGATGCAAAGGCTGGGAAAAAGACTTACTGATGATTTAGTTGCACTTAAGTATCTCTTCTCTTGAGAAACTGTACTACATCCAAGGTACCGAAGAAGGTGTAAATATCTTAAGAAATATCTTAAGATATATCTTAAGATATTTACAGGTGTAAATATCTTAAGAAATATCTTAAGATATATCTTAAGATATTTACACCTTCTTTAGCTGCACTTTTTCTTCAGCTGCACTTTAATCAGTAGTATGTATACATACTACTGATTAAAGTGCAGCTTGTCACGTAGTTTAAATACAACGAGTATAAAGAATTTGAGTCATTTACAGATGGGACATAGCGGCGGAGCTGAGCGAGCTGGGCGGCGGCGTGTCGCGGCGCGAGGTGGCGCGCGCGGAGGCGGCGGCGCTGGCGGAGGCGCAGCCCGAGGCGGCGGAGGCGGCGTTCCTGCGCGCCGCCGCGCCCGACGACGCCGTGCGCATGTGGCTCGCGCGACACAACCATCAGCGCGCGCTCGCCATCGCTGAGCAGCACGCGGAACATATGGTGAGACATCACTAGTTTGATTTTGTTTATTTGATGTCATATCAAAGTCATATAGTTTTTGGTATGGAACACTCATAGAAGTGTCCTTCTTCAACTTTTTAAAGGAAAAGAATTGACTTTTGATGTTATAGCCACGGTTAACTTCGACACGCAACAGTTAAACAATATAACGCAAATTAACTATCGGTGTGGTGCAGGTGGAGGAGGTGCTGGTGGCGGGCGCGCGCGCGGCGGCGGAGCGCGGCGACCTGCCGCAGTTCGAGGCGCTCATGATCCGCGCCAACCGCCCGCGCGACGTCGTGCAGCACTACAAGGACCTCGGTCGGTCGCATCATTACACCCCAATACTTGAAATTGTCTTTGGACTTTGTGGAGCCTGAATTCAAACAGTACCAACTACCAACGTACCAACAGTACGTCTTAAAGTTCGCTGTCCGTCAGTTTAGTTGTTGTAGGAATGTACCACTTGAATCGTGCTAGATACTTAAGATATTCACAGGGTGTACTTCTTGCTCCTGTAACAGCAAATACCAAAAACATAAAAAGTAACTAAGTAAGAAAATATTCATGTAAATAGTTATCTTAATTGTGGTTGAATAATTGAGCTCTTAATCGCCGACAGAGCTGTGGGAGGAGGCGGCGCGCGTGGGGCGCGAGTACCTGCCGGACAGCGCGGAGCCCGTGCCGCCCGCCGTGCCGCCGCTGCTGCAGCGCGCCGCCGACCACGCCGACCGGTACCGCCGCAACCACCCTGAGTTACGTAGGCGATCACAACGCTACAAAAAATTATTATTGAGGAAAACAATTGCAGACTGCACAAAAACTGTTTGTGTGCGTTGTGATCGCAGTGCGTTCCACTACCCTTACTCAACTGTTACAACCTTATTATTTGTCTTGGCTTCACGTTAGATTCTGTTGACCCAATCATAACAACCGTCCATGTATGCCGGATTGATGATGTCCTAATGAATTTATCGTTTCTTGTAAGAATTAAATTAAAATGCTTCGTTTGCGATACTCATTGGAGGCGTTTGGATTTTGTGGTTTTCAGTCAAGTTTAAGTGCGACTTAAACTAAATTTATACGATTATATTATGTCACACAATCGTAGCATATCGTCAGATTAAATTGTCGAGGGCAGCTCTCGTGCGGCAGCCATACCTTATTGTTGTAACCGATCAGCTGTTGTCAGTATACAAATGACAGAAGTAAACACATCACTTTGAACATGCATATCACATAGCCATAAGCTATTGAGCAAATTAGCATAATAAAAGCTAACAGTACCAACATGCACAGCGGCGAGTGGTGGGAGGCGGTCCAGCTGCTGGCGGGCGCGAGCGCGGCGGGCGCGGCGGGCGGCGCGGCGCGGCTGGCCGAGCGCGCGGCGCTGCGGGCCGCGCGGCTCGCGCGCGACCGCCTGCGCGGCCGCCAGCGACGCGCCGCCGCCGATATGCTCGCTGAGCGGTGAGCTTTATATCTATCTGCCTTTTAATCTATAATTACTAATTATGTTAAGGCGCTACAATTCGGTAAAGCAAATTAGGTCTTTGAGGGGCGTGATGTCTGGTCTGGACTGGTCTCTTACGCGGAATACGGGTGGTATTAATTCTGTAATTGGTTAAGTTATAGCCTATTTTTTATAGAATTAAGGTAGTAAACGAGCATGCAGCAGCCTACCGCTGCCGCCCGTGACAACTGTGACCGAACTAAAACAAGACTCAATTGAAGGACTAAGGTCTAGTTAGTAGATGGTGATAGAATATTCGTTATCACTACACGGGACAAACAAGTGCGGGTTAGTAGTCTTCACCCAGCTTTAAAAATATCATCGAAAACTCTGTCATAAACATGTTTCATTAATATTATTTTACTTTATTTCACTGTTTAATATGGTTGTGATGCAATGCTTTGTTAAGGTTTGCGGCAATCGGGCAAGCGGAAGTGGGCGAGCAGCTGCGCGCCGCGCTCGCCGAGGGCGCCGACGACGACACCGGTAATTGATCTGGATTCATTATGTCTATTAACGACTCTTATACGAACGCTTAGTAGATTTATTAAAGCACTTTGCAGGGGTTGAGTGTTATATTATATAATTTGGAGCAATATAAAAGCGGTGAAAGGCTTTGTGTTGTACCGCTCTGCCATCTTGATATTGTTTGAAATTGAAATTGTTACTTTTTGTGTAATTCCATGAAATACCAACCTTATCACAGAAAATACCATCAGGCATCAGGCATATGTATATCATAAACGTACGTACGTATTTTTCCACTTTATATTTTTTTACACGGTTATCACATTTATTTAGTCTACTACTTTTTTACTTTCTCAAATCACTAGTAAACCCTTCCTCGCTTCGCTTCGGGGAACCAGTGCCTTCAAAATCTCTATACATTTTAACAAATTATGTTATTCTGATGTCTAAGCTATATTACTGCAATTTCATGAAAATCCTTTCAGTAGTTTTTGCGTGAAAGAGTAACAAACCTACACACACACTCACACACTCGCTCACATCCTTACAAACTTTCGCATTTATATCTAACTAGTAAATCCGCCCTCGCTTCGCTTCGGGAAACCAGTCCCTTCAAAAATCTCTATAAATTTTAACAAATTATGTTATTCCGATGTCTAAGCTATATTACTGCAAAGTTTCATGAAAATCCGTTCAGTAGTTTTTGCGTGAAAGAGCAACAAACACACACACACACACACACACACACATACATCCTTACAAACTTTCGCATTTATAATATTAGTAGGATATTAGTAGGATAGGATATTAGTAGGAGTAGGATTTTTTGGACCCCTTACCGCCCTCCCAGTCTTCAGCACACACAAGGAGGCGTTAACGATGCTACATGTACACGCCGGTCGTGGGCCCTACTAGTAGGACCTTACGCCAATCCAGTCCCTCTATGTATACGCAAGCGTTGGCCGGGGGTGGACCAACGCGAGTTGAAGGCACTATAAAACCTATTAACAGAAGCAGGTGGTTCGTCGGACGCGGCGGAAGCAGCGGCAGACGAGGAGGAGGAGGCGGCGGACGGGGCGCAGGCGGCGGCGGAGGACGCGGCGCTGGAGCGGCTGGCGCGCGGCGGGCAGTGGCCGCGCTGCCTGGCGCACGCGGGCGCGCGCGCGCCGCACTACGCGCTGCGGTACGCCGCGCACCTCTTCAAGACCAACTCGGTACGTTGCGAGTAATTTATACCACGTTAGGTACATAACGAGATCCTTGAGATGCAATGAGGTGTTCTAAAGATTCTGGACATGCGTCAATGTTCATTGTTCAGAATCCAGTAGTCAAAATCCAGATTTAAAATTTTACTTGTTATAATAAAACGACTTTACTTTACTTTTATATGAAGCTTTCATTGTTACTTGTTCATCGATCAATAATGTAAGCAAAAACATTTTAAGCGAAATAATTCAACCGTACAAGAACAGCTATTATTATTTGTTAGCGTTTAGAGGGCGTGGACGTAGCCAGCGAAGAGGTACCGGAGGCTTTGTCGCAAGCGTTGGACGCGCTGCGGCAGTACCTGGTGTCGGACGAGCCGGCCGGCGGGGCGGGGGGCGCGGGGGGCACGGGGGGCGCGGTGGCGGGCGCGGACGCGGCGCTGGCGCGCGCGGTGTGCGCCGAGCTGCTGCTGCGCGTGTCGGCCGCGCCGCGCGCGCTCGCCGCGCTCGGCGACGCCGCCGCCGTCATGGTCGCCGCCGGCGCCGATGATAGAGCGCTTCAGGTAGTAAAGTACCAACTCGCGCCTAGTGTGAAAGATGGCGAGTTAGACGCGAGTTGGAATTTTGATATTAAGTATTTCGTTATTTTCAGCACCATAAAAATGTTACCCAATAGATAAAATATTACTGATATGAAATCAAAGCGTGTCAATAAAGACGTTTAAAAGATTGCAAAGTATTGCAACGTACAATATAATAATAAACAAATAGTACCTACTTACTAATGATTCAATTTCAGCGGTTTGTTTCATCTTATAAACTTATGTGTCTTGCTTTACGAAACGTGAGATCATAAATTATCTTTAACGTTCTTAATTTAAAGTAATTACCTTATTATTTTGTAAGTAAAATAGTATACTCGTAATTGGTAATGTAGGACGTTGTTGCGTGCGCAGGCGCTGACGCTGCTGCTGGCGCTACACGTGCCGCAGATCGCGGGGAAGGCGGCGCGCGCGCTGCCGCGCTACACCGACATCATTGTGGCTGACGTCGGTCAGTTACTGCCGCTTCGTACTTTTAGTACTTTACATCATGTCTATGTCGTGGCCATTTCGTAGATTTGCTCACATCATGAAATGGTCGACCATATCATGAAATGATCGCATTTCATGAAATGGTCAACTCAGTTTGGCCAGATCGTAAAATCGTCTACGTTTCACGATTTGGTCATCAACGTTTGGCCGGATCGTAAATACGCGGAATATAGGGCATAATTTCGAACCGTGACGTCTCCGGCGCTGCGGAAGGTGCAGCCCCTTCGCCCTTGCGTAACTGTGGCGACACCGCTCACACGTCACACGGTGACGTCACCGAAGCCTGAAACGCGCTATCGAAGATTTCTACATCGCTGGCATATATACCACGCCTCGAGTACATTCACTCGGGGCCCGGCCGCCCCCCAGGCATGTCATCTCGCCTGGCGGGAGATCTCCCTTTGCCAAATAACAAAGCACAGACACCCACGCTCGCCTGCGGAGCTTCGGCTTGCTGGTCGCCTTCGGCGACCAGTCTCAGCCGCTCCGGCTCGCCCGGGTGTCTGCGTTTTGTTACAGCGGGTGAGGGCTGCCATCCCTCCGCGCCTCCGGGTTCTAAAAAACACTCTAGGGGTAGTAGACTACGTGTTGTAGGGGTAGGCTAATTCGGTTCTGTAACCAATTCAACCTACCTACACCTTGAAGAATTTGACTGAGTAGTAATGGAAATGAGTATTCATTGCTTTATATCCAAAATCAACTCAATTGTTAGGGTCAAATCACACCGAGACGAGACGCGACGCGACGTTGCGCGCAGTCTTTCAAAGAGCGGCTCAAAATAGAACTTTATTTTCTACACGAAAAGATACACATTTCATTGTGAGAATTCAGAATACGTTGCTTCATGCGGCGCTGCGCCTCGTGACGCCTCGCGGCGTAGCGCAGTGCATCACTACGCAGCCGTGCACCGTCGGTATGCGCGGCGTGCAAGATTGCCTACTTTTACGATGCACCTCGCGGCATTGAGATGCGTCTCGCGGCGACGGGCGGCGCAGCGCGAAATCACTGGCCTCTTCCAGTATCGTTGCGTCGCGTCGCGTCTCGGTGTGAGCTGACCCTTATGCTTCCATTCAATGTTACTCGTTTTTAACAATGACGTGAATTATTCTGCAATTCGCAATTTTTGTTGCTACTCTTTTACTCTAGACCGAATTGACAAGAGAAACAACATTACGCCAACAGCCGCCATCTTTACACATAAACAAAGCGCTTGCAGCGCCTGTACCGGTAATTAATGTTACTACTTTACGATATGATCAAAATAATCTTGACCATTTCATGAAAAAGCCGCGCGTTTAGTTGCCCATATCGAGAAACGATTTCTTATCATTGATCTGCTCAAACCACATCATGATGTGGCCAATAGACAGTTGACCATATCATGAAATGCGACCATTTCATGATATGGTCGATCATTTCATGATGCGAGCAAATCTACGATGTGGCCACGGTATCTATATTAATGATTATTTATTTATTAACTTAATATTGTGCTACTATTCAGCTATTATTTAAATAAGCTGAATGATTATTTAATTCCAATAACTTACAAAAGTCTAACCACAGATGCGTAGCTCCTTTGTTACGTAACACGTTTTCATTACTTGTTGAGTTTATTCACCAATTAAGTATTCATCTTCTTAAGTAAAGTATGCTGTTGAGGAGCCCCTCAATGATGAGAAGACACCCGTATTCAGTAGTAGTTCATTAACGGGTTGAAGCTACATTGAAGCTTCATTCACATATACAGACATGTGCCGGCACAGACAAAATATTCTTGTTGAGAATGGTGGCCGGCGCCGGCACATGTCTGCGCGCTAAATGTGAATATATCTATATTATAAAGTGTATGAAATAATATTATTTTGTCTGCTACGCTCGATGTATATATAAATCAAGCTTAATATGTGCCGTGACGTGCGTGTGTGTGTGCAGCGTACTACGCGTGCGGCACAGCGGTGCGCGCAGAGGGCGCGGGCGGCGCGCGCGAGGCGTTCGTGCTGCTCAACCACTGCCTCGACCTCGCCGAGGCCGCCGACGACGACTCCGCGCACCTACTTGACTACACTGACTTTGGTACGTGCTGTTTGTTATGATGCCTTGGTAGCCTTCGGGGCTGCTACGAGTACACGTTCTCTTGTAAGAGTGTACCAATATTGTTATTAGGTACCTAATTGTTTTACCCTTAAACATAACTGTTTCAGGGTCGGGCCACATTGATCGACGGCGATCGACGGTTTGTCCATACAAAAAGAGCGTAAAGTATGGAAAGCCGTACGCGTCCTTTCGCATCGACGAGCCGAACGCGCTCCGGCGGTGAACTGACACGAAACGCGATCGGTCGTCGACGGCGATCGACGGCCGACGACGACGATTTTTGCGCTGCTTCTTTTTCTTTCGTTTTTCTTTAATTTCTTTAATTTCGGCATAATGCGTAATAGTGTGTTCCTTTTCAATCGGCAAAATGCGAAAGGCCGTCGATCAATGTGGCCCGACCCTCATTTCGACTGTAACTACAGTAAGAGAGCTGATATCCTCCCACTAGTGATGGGGTCACATTGAAGCGACTATAGTGTTGCGCATTGCATTGCATTGCATTATATCTAACAAAATTGTTTAATAGTTCGAAGTAGTTCCATTTCGTGAACGGTGAATCGTGAAAGGTGTCTTCGTGTGCATTGCTAGAGCGCGCAATGTTTAAAACTATATCTGTACTAAGTGTATGATTTGTAAGTACCTACTTAGTTGATTTGATTGGTGTTCGCAGAGTGCACGGACTGGTCGCGACAGCCGCTGCTGCTGGAGCGTGGCGCGGTGCGCGGCGAGCCGCTCGACGAGCTGCGCGACTGGGTGCTCGCCGTCTCCATGGACCAGGCCGTGGACCAGGTACTGTGCTTACTACTGCCACTTAGTTTGATCTTTATGTCGTTGCCCGATCTTAGAATTGGACACTTCATATTATGTTCGGCCTTTTCATTAAATGGTCCTATTTCTTAAAATGACCAGTTAAACCTTTAACGGCCGTTAAATTGGAATTTCAACGTCATTATATATTGCTGCTAGATCAAAATCAAAATTAAATGAAAGGAGGAGGGAGGTAGGTTGCACAACAACGTCTGCCTGGTCCACTAGTGTCATAAAATTTCCAGCGATATCGGCGAGTAGTTTTAAGTTAACTGTACCTCGTCGACTTTCGCATTGCTTTGGATATCTATAGGCGTAGCATGGTGCTACGACATTACCTACATAATTTCGTGATCTCTAGCGGTTTTCTCAGAAATTACCATCAATGATATTTATGCTTCGTTAAATATAATCGCTATTCTCCTGTTTTGATTAGATTTCATTAAGTATTTAAAATATTACCGGCGACGAACCGAATGGCGCAATGGTTAACATGCCGGTGGCTGTTCCGAGGGTCCTGGGTTCGATTCCCAGCGAGGCGGCAATTTGAATGATGAATTTGAGTTTCCGTTCTCGGTCTGGGTGTATGTCCTTGTCTTATGTGTTGTTCAAGGCACCCACGACACAGGGAATCCTAGTGTGGGGCTTTGAGGGTGTAGCGTTATCACCGTAGTGTGCTACGTTACGCTACGCCGCTACGCAAGTTTTGTATCTCGTACTGTACTCATTTTAATGTAACACTCGTTTAGCATTAATAGTATTGGGCCAGATACCGGATTATGGCACCTATCCGGCCGACTAAATATTGGATTAATTAGCTAATTACTGATATGTAGCAAATGGTATCGGGTTTTCTCGTAAATATGGCCTATTTCAGAAAAATGTCTTTCGCTCGTACATATTCCTGCAAGGTGCCGAAATATAAATTATTACAAACATAGATTTACGCCGGATATCCCGGCTACCGATTATCCGGCTATCCGGCTACATGTCTGGCCGGATATTCAGCTTCCGGCAGCCGGCTAAACTATTAGCCGTTTCACTGTACGGCAGACGCTCCCGACGGACGCGCGCGGGCTGTACGGCGCGAGCGTGGGCGCGGGCGAGCCGTGCTGCGTGCTCACCGGCCACCCGCTCGGCGCGCGGCTCGTCACCTTCACCAACGGTACTACATCGACTCTTACATTAAATTGGGCTTGGGAACGAAGTTCCTTATCGCACGGCACGGATGGATGCCAGAACAAAAGTTGTGTAAGATTTTTTCGTTCCGTCTAGCCATTGATGCGCGCTTATTGGTCAATTAAAGTCAATAAGGAGACAGCGGTCAGGTCAGGTATGACAGATATTTCGTAATGCCGCGATTCATCAAGCATTCAAACTGTTCAAAATATTTCACATTATGTAAAAAAAGAATAATCCCTTTTGACGTGACAACGTCTTATAAATTGGTTTGCCGGGTGACACTTCAAGAAACTGCGTTACGCTCCGCTCACGTTATGCGCTCACAATGAGAGCGAGTGAGAGGCACGCGTCCCTTCCACTCGGGCATGGTTAGCCCGCCTAAGAGCGAGAGAGACAGACATAAAAAGCACAATCGGCCTTTGCGTTCGGCAGCTTGATTACTTTGGAGGTAGATATTTTGGTAATGTATCCAATTATTACTTTGTTATTGACTTCTGGGACTATTTATAAATTTTAAATGTTACCTTTTTATAAATGTTTCCTGTATTCCTTCTTTATTTTTATTGATAAATTTCTGTAACTTTAAATACGATTTCATGACGTTTGTTTACTTTGATGATATTATTTGTCAATCATTCCATCAGTATTTTCTTAAGACGTTGTCACGTTCAACTATCGTCAGTAAACCGACTTTACAGACAACCAGTTTTATATCCATTTTCGGGGAATTTTGAATAACATTTATTGTCAGGTCGGTGTGCCAATCGCGAATGGTGGTCGCGCCTGGTGCAGGCGGCGCAGGGCAAGGGCGGCGCGCCCGGGGCCGCGGCCGGAGCCCTACTGCGGCACATCACGCACTGGTGCGGGCCCGCCGACTTCTCGCATATATGAGCGGTTTCCACGTACCAGTAATATTGGTTTATATTGAGAGTATTATGATTATGTAGTATATAATTACATGCATTGAATAAAGTATTAGAATGAAATCAGGTGTTTTTAATCTGAATACTAAAACAGTTGATTACCTTAATTTTAGTGATTAATGTATTTTTTCAACACACTTGCTCGTAAAGTTGCTATTTTTTCTTTAGTCTTACGCCCGGAATGCGGTTTATTACACACTAGTGCGTTTTACTTTTCATTACCGCACTAGTGTTTTTCTTATTCCACTTTTTTTTTAATATCCGTAAAGAGGTTGTTACCAAAAGATTTGTTATTTTGTAAATAAATAAACTTGTTGTACTTAGTCAAAATCTGATAAGATAAGATTATACTTCATCTAATTATCTATTAAAGCATTTAAAAAATACAATATTTTAAATCATTAATTACCGTAAATTCTTATTAGAAATACATAATTATTTAGTTTAATATATTGTGGCTGAATGTTCGGTGTCTCTGGACTTAACCTGCGCGCGCATAGTTATTCAACCAAAGATACGGCGCGCGAAAAAATAAACCGCGCCATTTTGTGTTTTGTGCAAACATTTGTTCGTTTATAATTTGCTGATTTGTGACTGAAAAATGTCGATACCTAATTGTTTTTTTCCTCGCAAGTGTGTTGAAAAACGTCGTATGATACGCGTGTGCTTTGTTCATTACAGTCTTGGCTCTATTACAGCCCTCGCCTTGCGGCTCGGGCTCAATTCCGCCTCGACTGTAATGACCAACTTCGCGCACTTGTATCATAATGTACTATTAATATATAGGGGAGGTGTTAAATAAAATAAAGCTTAGTGTTTATATCGCTATAATAAACCCACTTGTTATCACATTTATTTTAAATATACTTTGACACATATATTAATGACTATGTATGTAGATCGATTTCAATTTCACAATGATTACTGAAGGAGCAAAATACGTTATAATAATATATAGGTACATCAGAATTTATTTAGCTTAAGGTTATGTTAATATTAATAAATTGCATCACAATACACTCAGATCGAAAGAGAAAAAGGTGTCACAAAAATAGGTAGAATATAGAGTCGACAGAGTCGGTAGATGTATCTCGGTACAGTAATCATCGCGAGAGTTGAAAATAGAAAGAAGAGCTCGTAGAGGCGCGTCCGACGGGACGCCATAGAGTATACAACGCTAAGATAGGTAAGAAAGGTAAAGGTAAATACACAATAGGGATATTCGATACCATATCACAGTGCGCTGCGCCGCGGTGCCGGCCGCCGCACGATATGTCGAGTACAGTGTACAAATGTACGAGAACTGGTATCGGGGTCGTAGAGGCACAACAATGTTACTCGATAAATTTACACATTTCAACCTTACATAGAATAATATGTTTTATACTAACATATAATGATAGTAAGCGTAAATGAATCAATCCCAACTTACGTCAGAATCGATAGTTATAATATAAATGTTAAAATATCTAGATTTCATCGATATAATATTGTATTGAATTATTTAAATATATTTTTTACAGATTTATAATTTCGCTACAATAATTAAATGAAAATATAGTGTAAAAATATACTCAACGTTCGGTTAGGTACCTGTATTGCATCGTGTTAACGATAAATATAAAGTATATAATATGTCTCTCTCTTAGAAATTGTACGATATTTGTATGACTGAATTAAATTAAGGCGCTGTATATAGGGTAACCCTATCTAAATAATTATTATATAAATCGTCTACAAGTTTTACTGTAAGTAATGATGAAAGATAGAATATTGTCAAGCGCCACTAAGCTAAGACAGCACTGGAAGAACACAGTATTAACGAGATTATGTAATTGATTATAGATCTCGCGTAGATATGTAGATTGTATCTAACATCGACAGGAAGAATACAGGGATACTTTAGAGACACCAAAAACATTGAAAATCCTTACTTTAACTATAAAGATAATATTTAATTACGGTAACGAATAAAGTTATTTAATTTAATTGTAAAATATTGTTATAGCTACTACTAGGACAAGTCTTTAAGTTCATTACTCTATGGTTCGATGACTAGGGTCTTGTCGAAATGTTATGTTAATCGTTTATACTTTTGTTTAAAAAAAGGAAATATTTTTCGCTAAAAACTATACATCTGCAGAAAAATTTGGTATCAATAAAGTAGCCCTGTAATTAAAAGCTATGCCGTAGGCGTGCGGGAGGGACGCCATTTCATACACGAGTAGTGCGACACTACAGATTGATGTAATATGTGGACTATAAGGGTGCTTTTCCACCAGAGATGTGCTATGCTACGTTGCTAAGGATGCGTTTGAGATCTACCAATCACACACATACATAGGCCCGCCTAGAAGCCGCCTGAGGGCTGAATGTGATTGGTGGATGGCAAACGCATCCTTAGCAACGTAGCATAGCACATCTCTGGTGGAAAGGCAGACTAATTATGATTACCTTCTCAGTTATTGCACAACACGAGACCCGAGTGACTAAACATCTAGTTCCAATAAAGAATTACGAGTATTATACTCAGGATGGTGGTCTGTTCCACGAGTCGAACCACAGAGAACTAACCTACGATCTGTAAGATACACTTTGTGACATCTACGAGTACTTTAAGATAATATTCAGAGATGTGTACGTTACATTTGATGCTAGTATTATAAAAGATTATCACGAAAATAGTTGTGCGTAGAAAATTTTGAAAAACAATTTAAATAGATATTTACAGACTTTAAGGATATACGTTGTATTTTGATATAAATAAATAGTGCCAACGCTGTCGGCGTGTAGATTAGCTTTGTATGGAAAAATTCACTAAAGCACAACCTTGGAAGAATAGTACCTACCTAGTCGAATTTATACACTAGAGTTACTTAAGAAATCTATGAGTCGTATAAGGCAAAGTTTTAAAGATGGGGTTGTATAAGATAATATCAAATACACAATATTTGTCTCAATACACTTATTTAAAAGTAACCAAAAGTAAGATAGAAAATACGTGTTACATTTCCTACTCTATGTCCTATAGCGTGAGGGTTCCTTTTCTAATACGGGAAGTAAACTTTAGTAATATTTATGAGTTAACTGGCTTTCTATAAATACGACTGATATTACCTGACCACAATAATTAGGCGCATGACAGATAGCAGTCACGCGGGCCCCCCACCCCGCTCTAGCCCCGCGCGTCCCCTAGTGAGGCGCAGTCGTGTACAATTTTGTACATTAAGGTCATTTTGACTAGGCTGATGTGAACTTCGTTTTCCGAGATGTTTGCGCAGGTACAGTAACTGACCAAGTACAGGTGGTAGGGCCTAGAGCTCACCCGGGGAAGTACCACCGCCCGCCACGGTACTTAGTACCATTCCTACCGTGTAATAATTGTTTTAAGAACAATTGTGTTCCGGATAGGAAGGTGTGGTGCCGGTTACACTTTTAGAGGCGACCATCTCAGTCCTCAGGGGTAGCAACGCATGTGTGACCGAATTAGAACGAGACTCATTGAGTCTAGTTCTGGGTCGGTCACAGTTGTTATGGGCGGCAGCGGAAGGTGGTGCTGCATGCTCGTTTGCTATCTTAATTCCATAAAAAAAATTGTACCTCCATTAAACATTCACCATGGTACTTTTGGTACTACTGCAGAATGTACTACATATTCCCATCCCTAGTTCCAATGACGTCTTAACTGACATGCGCCTAATTATCGTGGTCGGCTAGTACTATACGACGCAAAATAATGAGTAGAATATAATACTTGTTGTATCAAATGTCAAACTATGACAGTAGAAATACAAGACGTGAAGCTTCTAAGTGTCAGAAATAGGGAATAAATATACTTTTAATATTATCTAAGAATCATAATTACAAAGCTATACTACATAACCACATATAAAATTTCTACAAATGCAAGTTATACAATCATACTGTTTTGAGGTTCAAAATTGTATTTTTATTACTGCGTTTTAATATACCTACTTTATCTTCTGGTTTATATGTGATTTATTTATCTGTTTACAGTGTGGGCGTTTGATTTTAGGTGAATTTATCAAACTTTTTATTATTCGAATATTTTAGGACACACTTCCACTATTTAAACTATTTAAGCATTTTTAAGCTCCTTTTTGTAATATTATCCTAAAAATGTTGATTACATTATACAAAAGTTCAGTTTGAAAGCTAATACAATTTTAGTAGTAAACCTACAGGTTGTAGCCGTTAAGTGTATGCCGCTGAGTGTTTTCATGTAAATTATCGATTATGTAATTCCGAAATTTGAAAGAATATAGAATTGATATCGATATAATGTTGATAGATAAAATATTGTACTGATAAAAAAAAAATTGAAATATTTAGTTCAATAAGTTTGAGTTGGAATGGAGTCATTAATTTAACATATAGGTATAGCAGGGTTTTTATTTCTATTTAAAAATATCAGTAATTGAAGAATTAATAAGAGGTAAAATGACAGGTAAATAAGTAACCTTATATAAAACATATTGTTGCAAAGATAAATACGGCAACTTAATTCAACAACAAGGTCCATGTCATTTGAATTTATGAAATAACCTCGACAGTACTTAACGACTGCACCCTGTATACACTTTGAAACGCTTCACACGTCGGTGGAAGAAACACGAACCGTAGAACAGAGCTAATCACATTAAAACGTTAAAACATTGTTTACTGCCATTAACATCTATTTACTAATACTATTAAAAATCAAACACGACGAAATGAAATGTGCCTGAGTAAACATATATTATTTTTATTTATACGTGACGCTACTTAGGTTTCCTAAACCTAACACGTTGTTTCATTGAAATTCTGGTCTAAGTAGAGACAAATTACACGGCCATAGTTACTCGTATGAGCCGTAATAGAAGTCATGTAACATAGATTGTTTCATCATTGCATTTTAAAATTCATACGCAACTTTGTACTCGCAAAATAGATTTTTACAAACGTAGACTATGAGCTAAACGTGATCCGTTCACGTCTTAGGCCTTCGTTGGCTGTACAGTACAGCTACACAAAGAAATACAAAATATATAGCGAACCTCGGAGTTTCCGCTAACGACAAGTTTGCACGAAGCCGGCGACGGGGGGTAAGGGGGATGGCAGCAGCGGGACTCAATGGGAGATGCAGTCGGCACATCAAGAGGGGCAGCCGTCGGGGGGCGCTAGCGGTCGCGGCGCTCCGGCGACGGCTCCCTGGATCAGTCGGGCGACTCGTCGGCGGCGAGCGAGGTGGCGGGGAACAGCGGGTACCAGCCGTAGGTGCGCTGCGGCAGCGTGAGCTTGTCCAGCGCGATCTCGGCGCCGCCCAGTGCCAGGTTGTGCTCGAAGCCGCCGCAGCGCTGCCACAGCATCACCACCAGCGTGCGGCCCAGCGCCTCGCTTGCCTGCAACCGTTGCGGTTGTTTTGCTAAGCCATCATAGTACGTAAATTTTATATAGTAAACCATATCCAGAAAAAAGGAAGCCCACCAATCCGTTTTCATGTAAAATGTTGCCAAGACGTGACCCTATGGGTTCCACTGTCAAAAAGGTCTCAGTTGTCATGTGGAGCCAAGCTTCTAATATAATACCTACACGCCCTATCTTGACGAACTCTACGCCTTAGTCAAAATATGTGGCGAGGACACTATCGTTCCTCTATGAGGTAAGCAAGCACTAAGTCGTCAGTCATTAAACCCTGAAGCGAGGCTACGTAAGTGTTAAGTTACGAACCTGATACTTGAGTGTTTGCTTGAAGTGCGGCTCGGTGGTGCGGCGCACAACGCGCGTCTTGCGCTTGTGCAGCCACTTGTCGCCGTCGCGCAGGTAGCACTTCACGTACGAGTCCGGCACCTCGCCATTCACGCCGTACACTCGCCGAGCGTGCGACACCTAGTGCGTTTAGCATTTTTATATATACACTATGATATTTAGTTATGTTAAAAGAAAAAGAGATAGACTTAAACTTTATTCATCCAAGATTATGCCTACACGAATTTTACGAAATTTGAGTCTGATGTGCAAACAATATTTATTTTTCGGTCTAGTCCTTGTCTAGTCCTTTTGGAACTTTGCAACTGTCTTTCTATAATCTCCATATTTCCTATACTAAGATGTCAATGTCAAATACTAAAATGCGAAGAAAGAATACTTCCCCAAAGCATAAGAAAAACAGTGCAGACAAAATAACAACAAGACCTGTGTATGGACCGAAATATAGTCTTAAGTACACGTGTGATGAGGGTAGTTGTAACTCGCTAGTTTTGGTGGTAGATGTGGAGGTGGATATGCGTTTGCATAATCTGATACCGATACTAATAAGTCAGTGAGTGTGTTATCTCAGTACTACATATTTAGGAACATCATACGAACTATAACACCTTGGACATTACAGCCCCGAAGTTAGAAAGCGTCGCAACTGGCACGGCATACTAACTTCCAGTTCGAGTTGTCCCTTGATCATGATGATGCTGATGTTGATCTCCGCGTGCAGCGGCGGCAGGTGGTCGTTGCGCGGCGGCAGCTGGCCCGGGCCGAGCGGCACGTCGCCGTCGCCCAGCTCGCCCGCCGGCAGCGCGGGCACCGCCGCCCACATGCTGCCCTTGCGCCCCGTCGCCGTGCCTGCCCGCACAACACCGCTACCAGCCGCCCGAGACTGCCGCACCCGCTACCGCTCACTACTCGCTCGCGCGGCTACTGCTAGGGCTATCTATCTCGTGTTTGATGGACGGCTACGGTTCAATGTCACGATTATATGACTTATCTTTAACTAAACGTAAGGTTGTCAACTTTTAAGTGAGTCTAAGTCTGAATAATAAAAATGCTACAAAACTAGTTTGTTTGCTTTTCAGTGATGTTATGACGCAAAACCTAATGAGCGGTGGCGGATACGATAATCGACATAATGTTCTTAGAGAAGCTACGTTGGAGTGGAGTCTAAAACCGTTTATCGCTTTAACACATACGTCAAAAAGTAACATGTAACTAAAAGGGTAACAAAAATAGAACGAACCATTCAAACGAACACCGAAATAAAAAATTACATAAATTAAGCACGTCAAACAGCTTCGTGCCAACGTTATAGGTACAGTTTTTCAACATATAGATTCCAATCGATTTGTCCTAAACACATAAATGAAAGAAGAAGCGTTTCCACGTGTGCAGCCAAAAGTGTAGTCGAGACTAATAGTTGCTTTAAGCAGATCTCAACTTATGGTATAAGCATTCCGTGTTATGAACAGCCATCAGTCATTCGTTAGTAGAGAAGATCGTGACCAGTACAGTGCCACCCGTCACCGCCGCGGGAGCGCTACGCCACTTTGGTCACCAGCTACGGCGGTGACGCCTACCAAACATGTTACTCCACGTTCAAGAAAGGTAAGTGGAACGTATCAAACAAATCTGTGTAATATAGGAACGTTAATCTACGGCCTAGTAAGATATAATATTTACAAGAAATCTAATAGAATGCGCATCGTAACAATGAGTGACATTCGCAAAATTAATGAAATCCAAGACATCCTAGGCGACACAATGCCATCGAAATGAACGTAGACGGGCAGCCGAACAGACGGTACACAGAGACAGATGAAGTGAGCGTGATCGCCCCCGGACGGGCATGCGTCAGGACAGAACAGAACAGATAGTGAAGTGATGAGAAGCGTCGGGCGCAGCCACATTCAACGGTGCGTGCGCGCGGCCGTCGCGCAAGCGATGTATGACCCATGCTACTACGCGGCCGGCGGCCGGCCCCGCCCGCCTCCGCCGCCGCTCGCCCCCCCAATTGTACGTCGGAAGCATCTAGGGTCCTAAACTTAGAACATCATGACGTACCATACACATCTTAATAGAATTACTTTTACTTCTAAATGCTAATGACTTGATTGCGACATAAAAAATTGATCTGTTGCAATAGACAATATAGTCACTTTTGTGAAATTCGTTTTCATCATCGTTGCTTAAAAATATTTTTTTTCCTTCGTATAGCCCTTTATATTTGTGAGCAACAGTAGTACGTGCATGATATACTAAGTATATGGTGTTATGCAAGCGAAGCAGAATTGGAGGAGGCGATCGGCGCCAGTTTAGCGGGACGGGGCTCGGAGCGCGCCGGCCTTCGGACGTCACAAGGGATCGAGTACCGACACCGCGCGGACAACCGGCGGGCGCTCCGCGGGGCCGGCGGCGGGCGCTTACCGAGGTTCTAACGGTCCGTCGCTGCTGACCAGACAAGCAACATACAACAAGTCAGTACCCGCTATATTCGTACAGTTCACTCGGTGGTGGGTCGTTGACGCTGACAGATTGCTAAGTATAACGGAGGTGATCTGTGTCGTTACAAAACAAGGCAGATTAGGGTGTGGGTGTCTAACCTATGCTTAGGCATTGGAGCGCGTTCCAGGGTGGCGTGTTTTACGATTCAGTGAGAAATTTTTCGTAGCAATTGCTATTCTGTGATTGTTAGCTAGATAAGTGTGAGAAGACTATGCATACTGAACAATGCTTCGATCGAAATACAAATTTTATATTAGGCTTGTTGTTGAAACGTGTATTGATTATAATCTCAATAACCTCAGGAAATATGACACGCTTTAAATATTTCCAAACCCAAAGGTAATTAAAATGATAATAAAATATATTACCTAAGTCTTTCTGTAAATAAGAAACAAATAAGTATTTATAAAGTATTTTAATATCTGCGTAGACCAGGAGTATTCCGTGATTCATTTGCGATACGAACCGACAATAGCGGCTCAACGTAATGTGCCATCAACACGCGAATGAATAATGGATCTCACAGACAATACGAGCATATTTGTTAGTCAAATACATGATAATGATTATCAATTGCTTTCGTAGTACCGGTAGTAGATCCAGAATCTAACAGTATTCGCTATATCTTGTTACAAATTTGCTCGTTTATGTTTTGAGATTTTATCAATCGATATTATTATTATGGCACTTCGACTAACATTCACACTTTAAACTTCGGTACTTCTTATAAAATTAAATCCCGTAGCTATGAAAATATATCGACATAAAAATTATCGATAGATAAAATCGATCATCATAAATTGAATTGTAATACAGTGCCAACATATTATTAACTCCAGAGGAGTAAAATATGTCCCCTACCTGTATTACTTTGCCTCGGTCACACGAAATATGCTACCACATAAGCCGAGAGAAAATCTGATTCTTACCGGCTTCCTGATCATCAAACAAAACAATCAAAACAGTATAAAGCCCCTCACAATCACTACATAGTATAAAATAAAGTCGCTATTTTTGTCCGTCTGTTTGTTTGTCTGTTTGTCTGTATGCTTAAATCTTTAAAATTACGCAACGGATTTTGATGCGGTTTTTTGTAATAGGTAGAGTGATTCAAGAGGAAGGTTTTTATGTATAATACATGCATATTATATTCCCACGAGAACGGGATCCACGCGGGTGAAACCGCGGGCGGGCCGCTAGTGTGTGTAATAATTTCCATTTGCATTTCAGATAACCAGGTCCAATCTGATTTGCATTCATGAATGATTCATAAGCATTAATCCATAATGTGATTTTTCAACAATATCATGCAGTCTTCTCTCATCTTTGTGTATGTAACGCCGATTCCACATTGTTTGCCTGCAGATAGCTTTTCTCGGCCACTTTTATATTTAAAATGTCAGATTTTATATGATAGAGATTTTATATGATATATGATTAGAGCCTTTTAATAGGAATTGATAGATCCACTTGAAAATTTCACAAGATATGGTTTTAAAATATGAGTATTTTGATATACTCATCATTCCGTCTTTTCCCCCGCAATACGGATAAGCTGATTGAGCTCTGCTACTCAAACAAGCTTTGAGTTCAGTAAATAGTTTTATAACTGTTCTCTTATATTACAATTATAATTTTTGATGGCTTATACATTAACAGTGGCAATCAAACATAGCTTGTGAGAAATTTTATGATTAAAAAAAATATAGGCTCTCCTTAATAATAAACTTATATTCTTATCATTAAGTAATTATTTCGTGTGACCGACGCGTTGAGTACACATTTGGCGTTTTAACCATGCGATTTGATTCCGCGTATAATAAGAACTAAGATGTCCCAGGTACGTAGACATAACGAATGCACGTTCATAGAACTTTCAGTTACGATCGCGTCTTTATCAAAGCGCGCGTCAAAACGCCCAATGCGCATCGTATCAAACGTACAGTCAGTGTCAGTGCAGGGTCGATCACAGTCGGTAATGCGGGTACTCACGCCTGGCGGTGGAGCCGGACAGCGAGAGCGTGCGGCCCAGTTCGCCCTTGACGGCGCGCAGCGAGCGCAGGATGTCGTCGGGGTCGCGCCGCACGCACGACGAGCGCCGCCGCTCCGTGCGCCGCGACCCCATGCCCGCCGGCTCGTGCGCGCCTTCTGACACACATATGGACGTCGGCGCTGTTACTAGGTACAATATACTTGATAATGAAGCTTGGTCGTACGCGTGTCGCTGCATGTTCAGAATGCACACTCAGTAGAACGCAATAAAAACGATAGCGTTTTCAGACCTCTAACAAACGTTAAGTTACGATCTTGGTAATTACCTAATACCAGTATCCGATCATTAGGTAATTACCATTATATCACTTAATATATCACCAATGCGTCATCAAATCACATTTCACTGTATTCATTTGATTTATTATAATCTTTGAATAAATATTACTTTGTAAAAAATACAAAATACTTTACTTCTACGGAACTAGAATCTCGAATATATTATGCATTCGAACCAATAGGTACAGACTAAGCTAAAAGTAGTTGTTCCAATCAAACCGTATGTTAGCACGTTTACCCTTGTCCTGCTGCTGGAAGGAGGAGCGGCGCGAGCCGGGCAGCGAGCGCGAGAAGTCCTTGCCCAGCTGGTAGACCTCCACCTCCAGCGTCTCCGACTGCGAGGAGCCGCGCCGCGAGCCCGCCACCCACGCGTGGTCCGGGTGCAGCAGCGACGCGCACTCGCCGATCGAGTCCATGTCGTCTGGTTGCGGGGAAAACGGTTTATTAACAAATGCTACAAGTTATTTATCTTACTGTGTTATAGGTTATACTTTTAATATTTATTTTATATTCTTAAAACAAAAAAACTAGAAGTTAGCAAGAGTCATGATTGTTCTAGTTCTAGCTAATATAAATGAAGAGGAATTCTGCCAGGTCACTCATTGCAATTTAAGTAATTTAAGTGTGTAAATATTTATATTCTTTGATAAATAATTTAATTATTTTCGGTGTGTGGTAGATTATTTTAGCAGTGAGTTTTTTATTTTTTTCACATCTGGTTACTTTAAGAGTAGTGTACATGTAGTTTTATTGAATTATTTAAAGTATGGCAATATTTTGCTACGGCCGAGAATAATACGCGACGTGGCGTAACGAAACAGACAGTGGGCTACGGCGTAGAGCACTACAAATCATCTACAGCGTAGAGGTCTACGCGCCACCTACGTCGTAGCACATCTACACTAAACACTAACCGGAGACGGAGCGCTGTGAAGCGAAGTCCCCGCGGCGCAGCGCGCGCGCGCCGGCCAGCGAGCCGCGCGGCGACGCGTTGGCCGAACGCGTGCCGCGCTCCTCCAGCGTCCACCACACCGCGCGCTCCTCCGCGAACGCCTTCTCCACTTCCATCTGCATGACATGACCAGTTATTATTTACGAACTCAACAGTAATATGATGTGTAACAAGTAACAACCTATTTCTTGAAGTGATTTATGTCTTGATATAATAACTTTTGATAAAGGTTGTTGTCGTTTATAAAATTTTCTATACAAAAGTTATTGTAATACTGTTAAAGTTTTAGCGCATGGACAAAGTATTGCAGATTTATAATAAACACGAGCATATTGAAGTAAATTTTCCGTAGAGCTATTTTTTATTTAGCATATTAGCATTAACTTGGACAACGTGAAATACTGCAGCAAGTTTGTCCAATTAACACCGCTGCGAGAGCCGTGCCCTCGCATATTTAGTTGCCTGGAAGCTGAATAGCTGCCTCACTCTGAAGACGCACAAAACTTGATAGATGAGAGCCCTCTACAGAAGAAATAATGATCAGAAAAACAATAACCACGCAAAAGTTTCTTGTCACCGCAAAAATTACGGGTCATTATGACTCGAGTATTAGATTCTATTATCGTATGAAACACATAAAATTAATTAGGTTAACCTAAATACTGGTCGTGGAGAAGCTAAATCCTGTTGTAAAGTAGGTAATCCTCTTTACTTCATAATAAAAAATAATACAAGTATACTGAAGCAATATCTAAGAAGAACAAGGGATTAAACGAGAACACTACATTTTGTTGAAATGTACATTTTGTTGTAATGTAAACAGACGTGACAAAATTTTTAAAACATTGCGCTACTGAATGTAACTTACGCGGGAGAGTAAGATTTTTAATGATACTAGTTATATATACTTACTGCATGACTACAATTTCACATGGCAAAAAACTATAAATAATCAAAAACCGTTTCTCTCAAGCATGTTGCTGTTGTGTTCAGTTCCCCAACACTTACAGTGCACTCCCCGTTGTTAGTTGTTAAGTTCTTGTTCATCGACTTACAGTGCACTCCCCAATAAGCACAGGGTCGATCCCGGGACAGGCGTCCCACAGCGTGAGCTCGAGCGCGCGGCCCGCCAGCAGGTCGGCGGTCAGCCCCCCGAAGCCCAGCGTGGCGTTCCACACTGGACTGCACGACGCTGATGCCGGGTCCGTCTCCACTGGCGGGCAGCTCTCGCTGGAATTTACATAACCATGTTTTTAAACATGACAATGTACCCTGCAACTATGCTTGCCTGGATTGCAGGTGGCATGAATAACTCATTTAAAATTATGTGTCTGGACTAAAGGCTTCTTTATTACTAGCCTACGTCCTACGTCACGCCGCGTCGCGTGGAGAAGATACAAAGGCGTATCTTCTCCACGCTTAGTAGTAGTAGTGACATTTTAACCTTTAAAAATGTCACTGTCATTGCAGCATACAACGAATTGCTGCTTGAACGAAGGGATGACGAAATGATGTGTTGAGATTTTCCCATGGACTTATTTCCACGATACTTCACCACATGTCGTCTCCGTGTATCGTTATGCGACGTTGTATCGAGTTTAGTATTAGCTTTTATGTTTTACATCTAAAGAAATTATGAACATTTCATAAGTCTAGTCAGTCGTCTATTGATTTTCCTGTATGGACACTTCACACGTACATCATTCCATCATCACGCACCACTTATACCGTCTATAGTTAAACGAGTAAGAACAACTCACAGCGAGGGCAGCAAGCGTATCCTGGCGAAGGCCTCGGGCTCATCCCCGTATCCGAGCGTGTGGTCGCGTGGTGGCAGGTCGTCGGCGGCGATGAGCACCACCACGAGCTTGCGCAGGTCGCTCTCGAACCACACCTGCAGCTGCGCGCGCGCCGGCGGCCGCTCCCGGTGCCGCTCCGCGCGGTCTTGCTCCTACACATACACGTACACGTACACTTCAAGCTCTTCTACGATGAGAATTACGAACCTACATGTATTTCAATGTGACTGCAGATCCCTGATCGATAAATGAATTGCAAAATGATATGGACGAACCTGCAGTCACATTGAAAGTTTCAGAGGAATTATTTCATTACAATTTTGATAACCAGAATCAAAAGTACAATCGATTCAAGTTTTTTCAAGATCTATCAATCTAATTGATTGGTATTGTTCGGGGAATGCTTTATCGTATCGTAACATGCAGCAACGATCAGCTATTGAATTTCCATCAGCAAGTTACTGAAAATCGGATCCCATTCTGTGCGACCATAGCAATGCATTCATACCGCCATCGGTGTAAGTTGAATAGTTATATATTATTCATTTCGTTTGCAAAATATTGAATCGAAACAACATGCTTCGGGCTGAGGCATATCTATTTAACATAAATAAGTATTCGGACGCTTTCGATCGCCATGCAGAAAGCTGTATCATGCTGATACCGGATAAAGCCGTATGTATCTGTAAATTCATGAATGTAGCCCAAACAAGTTATTGTTAGAATGTCTAAAGGAATGAGTAATAATCCTACGTCTAAGGGTCATCTATTCAATACCTAATTAATTATAAGTATTATGTAATTAGTAAGTAAATTACATGAAAGTGACATCTATTAAACCTATATCAAAATTTTCTATAGTGTATAGTGTGTATATTGGAGATAGCAGTTCTATGGACTACAATACCGACATACATTTCAACTGCCATCTGACTCATGAGCTAATCAATAAAACAACTGGCAAAACAATGCAACTATATTATCACTATTAAATGTTCGAATCGGCAATGTTATGTCAAATGGTCAAAAACTTAAACAATCTTTCGTAACACATACATATATGAGTTTTTACTTGTGATGTAAAAGCGGCAACAATACAGACACACATGTGAGTTGATAACATTCGCCAGGATGTATTTATTCAATGTCATTTTGGTATAACGATACAGTGTCGTATTTAGCACAATCACACGCAATGCTTCTGTTCGAATTCGGTGCTCTGTACTAGATCGGTATGCGGTATGCACGGGTCCGGGTGTGCCGACATCATGCAGATTCCATCGGTAGGTACGAGCACGTTCGAGGCTGAGCATTCAACTACGGTATGAGGGCGGGCGGTATGTACATCGTGTCGTCGTCCGGCCGGTGCGCGCCTGTCGCTCAAGGGGTTGCGGTGTACCGTGCTGCCACCGCTCGAAGCTCCTACGAGCGTCTCGATACAATGTGCGGCATACACTACGCTAAATGAACAGCAAAACTCGGCAAAAGACACTCGATGCGTAACATAAGACGGTACAAACGGGAGATGCGGCGCGGCGGCTCCCCTCGCCGGCCCGCGCGCCGCCGCCGGCTGCGGCGCTGCTGCCGCCTGCCCCTCGCGTCGCGTACTTTTAATGATTCACTTGTGTTTTCGATTCGTGACGATTATATGAGTGAGCTGTTAGTGTCGCGTTTGGTCAAGCGCGATTGTACAGTAAGAGGAGGAGTATCACTTTGTTCGTTTTGGCAAGCTGAAAGCAGCAAATCTACATAGATTCACTACACCCTCAATCTGTCCGCGGACAGTTACTCTATTCGTCCCCGGATATCTTAGAGCGGGAGTCGATATCGGGATCCTAGGCTCTACCATCGAACACTAAAGTTTGAACCAGAGGCAGAACACACTTACTGATCGAATTCTGATTCATCGAATTGCATATTTTGCCGTTTATTCCCTATAATCGATCACTGCCCGGCGCCGGTGACGAGATTATGATTGTAATTGGTCAGGTGATAGAAAAAATAAAAATCTGAAAATAATTAGGTAGTATTTTTTCACACACTTCACTTAGAACTACAATAGAATATAATACGTATAAACGATAACGTATAACGGTAGGTAACAAATAACAAATAAATTTCATTTAGAGATAGTCAAGAGTTTAATATATAATGTAATTAAACAAACAGAGTATCCCTTTTAAATATAGTAAAAGGTTAACAAATGTAATGTACACGTACGCTCGTAAATAGAAACACTATCTCTTACAACTAGTGTAACGTGGAGGAAGTCGACCGACTAGTGCTACAGTATCACAGCAGTTCACCGGGACCAGCTCGCGATCAACGTTTTCGTCCCACTCGAAACTGTTCATCAACAACATTGTGACGGCTTCCTTAAATATTTTAACGAGTCTCTTGGATTACTATACAACTATTTAGTCACTAAATATCTCTCATAACATCTTAATTCCTTAGAGTTTCATGAAGGACGAAAAACAAACTGGTTTGAAGGCTGCAGTGACCGCTCTCCGTCGCGACCTCAATGCTTTAGCTTGGCCGGTGGAAAAATAATCAGAAATGGTGACGTAGGTTTATAAACAGACTTATAGATACTATTTAGTTACTGGATCATCTTTAAACTTTGATTTAATATTAAAAAATATTATAAACATTAATATTATGAATTATCCTGGATAAAAAAAAATATGTTATAAATATTATAACATCACAAAAACGCAACGATGAAGTGAAGTTGATCCATTAACGTAAATAACAAGCTAATTCGTTAGATCACTATCAGAAGAGCTGAAGCGCAGACGAGTAGGCACCGAGTGACAGTCTCTACTATAGTCCTGAAGACCGAGGGGATCACAACACATATCGTTATAATTAAAGCCTATATGGGTATTATACCGGGGTTTTCGGCAATTTCCGTCGGGTCGGCGACGACGGCGACTTGTCCGTTTCGGGTTCTGCAAACCGAAATAAATATTACTGCAGCACCTAAGATAATATCTCTTGTCCTTTTTTATGGGGATTAAAATCTGACATGCTGAAAAATTAGGGCCCACTTCTAGAACCAGTTTATCTCTAGGACTGGATATCTTTCTAGTTCCGGATTTGAGATCGTGATGTTATCCGTTGGGAAATGTAGCGCTCAGTTCATCGTCCTTACTGACATAATGCTCGAATGCAAGCCATTACGTCTGGATGTTTCAGTCGCTGAGCAACTTTATGATCGAAGATAGGTCTTACGGCTAGGAAGTCACATTCACACAAAATAAAGTAGGTAAGGTAGTAAGTTCAAAGAAGAAACAGAATATTAGAGTAAAGGATAGACAAGTCATAGAAACGGGTCGTTAGTTTAAGTACAAACTTAAAGAGGAGCATTCAACATTGTTTATGATATACGACGAGGAATAATTATGGTTCTCTGTGAATTTAAAGTAATTTTGAATAAGTCTGAACAGGGTTCAACCACCTGTTCAATTTTCCTTGTGCCTGTTTTATACTGCTAAGTTACATAATATTTATCTTCATGTTAAAGGAAATTAATTTGTAGGGTGGCATCCGAGTAGGACCGCGGGTGGCAGATGCACGCAGTTGACACCATTGTGATTTGTTCCCGGTAACGGGGACTCCAGGACTCAAGAACTCCTATTGATACTTGTTTATAAGTAGCGTATATGTACGTAAAATAGTACCTAATTATCTTGGTAAGGTGAACGTGAATTGCAACGATAGACACGTGACTTACGGATTGTCTATAAAACCAATAATGATATTTGGACCATTGTCATGTGCTCTACATCATCAGAACCTTAATATTCTTTTAAGTGAAGTGAAGTTCAACATATTCGAATATGGTGCAGAATACTTGTTGGTCTAATCAGGTATAAAATATAGATTAATTTAACAACAGTTCAGTTGCAATTTGCGATGGTAAACAAGAATAGGTACTTTACTAATAAATCAAGACCCCAAGAAAAGTAAGTAGTATTAAGAAGTAAAGATAAGTTAAGTGTGTGATAGAAATAGAAGGAAGTAAGAATTTTGAAAGATGTTAACACAATTAACTTTTCACAGCTACTTGTATATTATAACAGTAGACAATTAAAATCATGCTGTGAAAACTGTGTGTATTTATTGTTAGTGTCAGGGTTTGATTGGATGATCAAAATAGTCACTTCTCTCGGGAAGTTCAAGTCTGATCTGTAATCGATTTAGTCTTTATTGTAACGATTAAATAGTGCGTTGAGGCTGAGTATGACAATATGCATGTTATTATTAGAATATTTTTTATTATTAAGGTATTGCAGTTTATTTAAAAAACAAAAGCGGACTTTATATTAAAATCATTATCTGGCAATCGACTAGGATTGGTAAATGAGTCAAACTGCTCCATAGTAAAAATTCTATTACTGAGAAATCTACACAAGTTCACTTATCATTTATTAATCAAACCCATGGACTTATTCGTCCATGATCAAACCATCAGGTAACGAGTATCAGTAGTGGCAGGGCAGGTGTCAGCCAGTCGGTGTCTGTCAGCTGTCAGCTGTCAGCGTGACGCGTGTGTCTAGTCTGTGGCGCGTCCGCGGCCATACCCGGAGCCTACCTTTCTTGTGAGTACCGTATAGCGCGTGGTGGTGCGCGGGGCTGGGGTGCGGGTGCACGGGCGGCTCGTCCATCTGCGGCGCCGGCTCCACCAGCAGCTCCACGTTGTCTCCGCCGCGCTCCAGCACCGCGCATACCTCCTCAAAACTGCGCTCCGTCAGTGGGACTCCGCCCCATTCCAGCACCTGCACCACAAAATACACGGTATCATAACTTACTTTTTCCAAAAAATAAAAAACTTCAATGTCGCATTAACTCAAATACCACTCGGCAGATGTCGCTTAAATTCGACATCTTCATTCATTACTTTTCGAATGGTGTAAGAATTATCGAACTTCTGGAGAAGTTATCTGAAGTTAGTTAAAAACAGCGACTTTTGTTCATTGGGTGCCCTAGTACAACTAGTGAGAGGGGGGTGCGAGATCTTAAATTAGTATCCAGCAAAAAACTAAGAAACATCCACGTCGCGCCTTTCTATTGTCACGTCGGTCGACCAATTCAATCTTATTAACAAATTCAGCGCTCTCCCCATTGACTGCTGACTGGACCGCCCTAGTTAACGTTAAAGGTCTGTACGGAAAATAATATAATATATTAAAATTATTGGCCAAGTTTAATTATAAACTTGGGCTCTGTACCACCCAAATACAACCTTGCTGTCTTAAACCAGTCTCGAGGTGTCACGACTCACGACCTGTTCGTACTAGGTACCATCAGTATTTAAAGTTATTAATAAAGGTAAATTATTACTACCTTTTGCCCACGACCTGGCCCGCATCCGCATGACGGTTCTTTTAAGTAATTTTCAAATAAAATTTCATTCACTAGTTTACCTCCTTAGAGGTGGAATATGACAAAATCTGTTCTTGGCGGACCCGAAGTCCGGACGGTTCCTAACTATAAACTACATCCCTGCCAAATTTCATCCGTATAGGTTAAACGGTTTTCAATTTATTATGATGAATAAGTGACCTTTCGTTTTCATATAGGTCCTGTATACTTATATTCCGGTGCTAATTTAGAGATAAAGTTTCTCAGAATCGACGTAGGTGTAGGTTAGGTTAGGATTGTGTTATAAATATTACAGGGACGATCAACAAGGTTACCGAATTGTCCACCGAATAGATATGAAGGGAACGAACGTAAACAAACTGTTAATAATGTAATTTTTATATAATTCTATATACGAGAATAAATAATATAATAATATTCTGTAATCTTGCCAAACTCGCTCCGGTTATTAGGAAGAGGTAGCCATTTTTTATATACATACATTAATATCGTAGCTGCGCCGGCAGGAAAGCTCTTTCAAGGTAAAATCAAATTAATTGAACCGTAAAAGAGCTGCCTGAGCGCTGCCGGCGACGTACCTACTCGCATTGTTCAATTAACGGTTTTTAGTTCCGACATCAGTGGTTGTTATTGATTGCCAATTTAACATTCCTCTCAACCGACATATTTGCAACAATATTGAAAATCTAGTAATTTAATTTACAATATACAGAATCTGTTTGTCAAGAATGACTTAATTAAGGTTAAAATTCAATGGAAATTGTAAATAAATGTTCAATATAAACGCACTTTTTTATGGAGTATAGTATATGGAGCTTAGTTAAATGAATACGCTTCGGGAGAAAAATCACTTAAACTTTGTAATATTTAACAATTTTCCTTCATGTTTCAAAGTTGTTTGTTTAGCAGACGAAAGCGAAGAAAAAAGGAAAGAACCGAAAGAATGATTGTTATAATTTATTCTTATAATTATTATTCCGTCAAACAAAAAGTGACATCTGTTAAGTATTCTACATGATGGAGCTTTTTCTCATTATAGGGCGATTTTTTCTCAGGTTTCTCAGAGTTAAATTGAATTCAAAGTCATCTAAAAGTGACTTTTTAAGCTATTTACGTTTTGTTCAAAGTTTGAAAAACAATTTGATGTTCATTGTTTGCAATATCTTTAGTTAAAAAGAAAAATCTGAACAATGAAAATGGAACGTTACAAAGCAAAATCCGACCGATTGATAACTAACCATTCTACATTCGTACGTATTCACGAGGCACTGTTAATAAAAATATTTTTACTAACAAAAAAAAATTACACAATACACACTTACCTTATAACATCACTCTAAAGACACCGAGTAGGTACATTCAGTAAATAAAGTTGTATTCAATTGAACTCTGGTATCCATCCATTGTAAGATTTAACTTGTGTTATGGGTACCAGGACAACATAAATTACACATCAATTACATAACATTCCATTAAATGTATAATGCTTCCTTTATATCTGCAGATATCGTGCGTGGCGCACACGTGGCGTGGCAGACAAAATAATATTCTTTCATACACTTATTCACATTTAGAACGCAGCGCAGCTCAGCGCCGACACGGCAGCATTTTCAAGGAGAATGTTTTGTCTGTGTCGGCGCGTGTCTGCACGTCACTGTACATATAAATGAAACATAAAGCATTCCATGTGTTACCTTGTCCCCCTGCTGCAGGCCGGCGAGGTCGGCGGGCCCGCCGGGCACCGTCCACACGATGACGGCCTCGCGCCGCCCGCTGGCGTCCGGCTTGCCGCCCACCACGCGCATGCCGAACCCGCGCGCTGTGCAACATTTGTTTCAATAAAACAGATGATTTAAAATGCTATTCTATTCTATCTAACTACTACTGACTCTCTGGCAGTTTATTGTCAAATGTCTCATTAAAAAGTTTTGTTGTTATCGTTATACGTAGGCACTAACTTTTCCGTGGATTATGTTTAGATAAAATATTAGGATCGGCTGGGACTGGGCAGATTGCCTTCGGTTTTTAAAATGAAAAAATAAATAAATTCATGTTATGTCCTGCATAATTCTTTTTAAATGCTTTTTGATTCATTTTTAATTTACTTCACCAATTATAACATGCATTATCAAAACAGTTGTAAATATTAAATACTTACTTATTAACTTCATATTCACGATCAATTATAAGCAATTGTAACTTGCCAATACATTTAAACTACCTATAATACGGCGTTCTACAATAATAAATAACTGACATCGATGTCCTTTGTCGTTGGGGTCACGTCTCAACGACACGCGTCGTGGCGCGCGGTCGTCGACGTCGTGTATGACGATCTTGATCGCCTCCGCGTCGACAGACATCTGCCGGGCCGCTGCGGCTGCGGCGGCTGCGGCTGCGGCCGACGACATGCTCTCGTCGGAGCCGCGCGACGCCAGCGCTGCTATCGCGCTCAGAGCACCCGTTCGTTGTTGAAGAGCGGCTATATCTGGTCTGGGCGTGTAAAATAAAAAGTTGTGTATATTTTTCGATTTAATGATTACAGTCTTGCTTCTACACGCTCCAGAACCGATCTACCGGGTCGTTATGTTAATAAAAGCTAGGGATTCTAAAAATGTTTTAGACCAAAATAGTACCCATTGCATCATTTAATATTTTAACTACCAAGAAACTACAAAATAAATGTGCTTAAACCCTTAAAACAGTTTGAAATTCTCAAACCGCTGTATCTGACAATACGATTAAGGCAGAAATACAAAGAAAATGTTGCGCAACGTCGTACATCCAAAGCTTCGTGTTTTCCTCCTCACTTTTCCCACAGCTCCAACAAAAAATAAATTGCAATAGTTTACAAGCGAAGTTACTAACAGCTGGCTGCCGCGTCGTCTGATCGGTCTGTCCTCGTCGACGCTGAGTCCGCTGAGTTGCGGCGGCGCGTCGGCCGCGTCGGTGTCGGCGCGGTACGAGCCGCGCCGCGACGTCGCGCCCGTCACCACGTCCACCGCCGACGCTCTAACCGACGGTTATTGGGAAACTTATATTAACATCTTATCGGCTTCTGGCGGCGAGGAGGAAATTAAGTACGCTATAAAAAGTAATGTTTTGACGTTTCTTCTTGTATGGGCAATCTGTATATCTATAAAGTTTCAGTTAATATTTTATTTTATCGGAAAATATACAGTGATTTAATGTTATACCTACACTGATTTTTAATTTTTATGGAATTAAGATAACGAACGGTTATGTGGCACTAGTCTTCCGATGCTGCCCATTACGACTGTTATAACTTTCAAATACATGACGATATAGAATCAGACTCAAATCGGTTAGTAAACGGTGTCACGACGTTAGTCGGTTAGTTTTTATCAGCTAGACGTGGGGCAGGGACTGTCAGTAGTTTTTAGCAAGAGTCTAGTTATAATTCAGTCTTCAATGTGTTGCTGTTATAAGGGTGTTGCCAGACCCATCGATAGATCGTCGATGGACGGCATCGATCAATAGTGTAATCGACTAGTCGACGTCGATCGATAATTTCTGCTAGATTAATCGATCGATCCATGTCGACTAATCGATTCCACCATCGATCGATGATCGATCGATTGGTCTGGTAAAACCCTTAAGGGGCTAAGATGTTCGCCTCCAAAGAGGATTGGAAGCAGTTATGACGTTTAATGTTCCATGGTGTTGTCATACCGTCGCGACATAGGCGGGGGCGCGGCGAGCGGCTGGTGCGCGGGCGAGGCGAGCGCGGGCTCGTCCTCGGAGCGCTGGCGGGAGGCCGGCGCGCGCATGGACCGCCGCCGCGCCGGCGCCGCCGCGCTTGGCCGCCGCGACTCCGCCGCCGGCGTCGTGCTGCCGCCGCCCTTCAGCTGCCACGTGCAACTCACAGGTTATACATACGGTAGAGATTGTTGTGGCGGTTAAAAGGTAATTTGATGAACCGCGAAGGGTTTTTAAAATATGCTTACCTAATAAGTTAAATATCAAGGAAAATGAAAAGAGCTAAGTTCACATTGAATTAGCAGAAAGGTTAAGGCGTGTTTATAAAGGATTTTTTTATTATTTTATATCGCTAATACGCTTATATAATAATATATAATTAGTTAATTGATAATAAATAATTAGTTAATCTAAACTATTCTTGCAAATTACATACAATAAATTACCTTTTAACAAATCGTTAATAGTAACAACACGTGTAGGTACTTTTTCCACTACCTACTATGAATCTCTGTAGCAGCGCTACATAACTAAAACTTGACATGCGGGACATATTACCTTCTCAAGCTCCTTAAGCGAAGCAGGCGAGACATCCGAGTGCCGTCGCAGCTCGGGCGAGCGCGGCGGCGCGAGGCCGGCGCCGGCGCCGCCGCTGCCGAGCCGCGCCTCCGAGTGGCGGCGCTGCAGCGCGTCCAGCACGGGCACCTCCAGCAGCGAGTCCGTGCTGTCCTGCGCCGCCGGCGGCAGCCGCGGGCCCGCCTTGCGACGGCACACCGAGCAGCGCCAGGATGCCTGGGATTAAAAAAAAACAGGCATTAAGGCCGAGGCCACACTATAGTTATATAACCGCGCGAAACGTAGGTATACACAATCAGAAACCGCAAGTGCGGCCGCTGGCATTGCTTTCCTTGAGTCACAAAATTACGCGGTTAGAAACCGCGGGCGGTTTAGCCGTAGTGCGGCCTCTGCCTAAAACCGCCATGATGCCTGTCAGTTTTATCCGACTTCAAAATTAGTTTTAAGAAAAAAAATGGACATAGAGAAGCCCGTATAGTATTAGATATAATTCAAAAACTACTCGTCAGATCTAGCTCTTTATATGGGACAACACGACAATAATCAGTTTAGAATATAAAAAGAATTATCAAAATATGATTATTTTAATTATAATACTCCGATAAGTAAACAGAGTGTAATAATAAACAGCTTTTATAAGGATCGTTTCATGCAAATAAATATAAAACGATTCTTAGTAAAATCGGATTGTTGCCCGTGGTCCAACCGCGAAGTTCAAGTAATTGTTTCACGATAAAATTAATTGGGAATACAATATTTGTATTGTTTTAAAAAGGAAAATAATTGAAAGATGGCCGTTGAGCCAGGCATATCTAATAATTTTGCTACACATTTTATTACAAATTGGTCATTTATTGTTTGTTTCCTGTTATTATAACTTAGTGGAATGATTAGACGATATTGGGAACGTGCGCGACGGTGGCGATGCGCAGCTTTGGCAACTTTTTCGGCGACTGTTAAATAATGACATGTTAAACATTGTCAGTATTTTTGCAATTAAAAACCAAAATAAAGAGTAAATGGTACTTGTTGACTTTATTTGAGTGCAATTTTTATTGAATAGTGTATGTGTAAAATGGATATAATCATAAAAACCGGGTTCGAAAGTATTACACACAATATTAGTTTCCAACCACAAACAGTGATAAAAGGCAATAAATTAGTATTAGCCCAGCATGTAAGAAATGTTGAAGAATTACGACGTAACGGCAAAAATTACTTACTACGAGCCCAAGTGATTCGCCAGACATCTGTGACACTAACACCCTACAAAACCAGTTTAAGCGCGAGGCCGCACCACGGTTTTTTCCCGCGGCGGTAACCGCGTAACCGCGCAATTCGCATACATTGTCAGAAACCGCAAGTGCGGCTGCTACAAAACTTACAAAAGTTACAAAATTTATGCGGTAAGAAACCGCGGCGGCTTAGCCGTAGTGCGGCCTCGGCCTAAATGTAAGCTATATAATTATGTGATGTCAGATCTCTATTTCGTGTAAGTAATTTCTCATTTACTGCTTGTATGCTTATTGTCCTGCTTAAATTTGCAGGAGCTATTGCTGCCACTATTTTTGCATTGAACCACGCAACAATAGTCGTGACCCATTTTTTAGCTTTGATTTGTACTGAAATACTTCTATTTTGACAGCCAGTCAGCCGAAGTAATTTTCATTTTTTGTCACGTTGGTTGTGCGCTGCGATCGTTTTGGTACACCTACCACCCGCTTTGCACATAGCGAATAGGCATTTGACGAAATTAAGCCTGAATAAATTAAAACAAGATCAAAATGTTTTTTGGAGCATACAAATGCTGTTTTTCTGTCTATCTTGTTTTCAAAAATATTAAATTTAAACTCTAAAGTGTGTTTCTAAATAACAAAAGTTAATAGGGATGATAATGAGCAGCAGCAGAACCGTATTGCATGCTCGTTGGTTACCTTAAGCTTAAGTGTATAAAGAAGGTTCAATAATAATTACAGCCTCGTCGTCGCTGGCAGGCTTGGAGTAGGAGGAGCAGTCTTCGCAGACGCGGTGCTGGCAGCCGTTGCAGGTGTGGAACACCTCGCCCGGCTTCAGCGCCTTCAGACACACGCGGCACGCGCCCGCGCGGGACGGCGCTTTGCCCGCCTCTCTGGACAAATAATAAAATATACTGAAGTCCCAGAGAACATGGAACTGTTACACTTCGTTGAAAACTTATGTATGCTTAACATCTGAATGAAAGCTTTGTTGTGATGGAAATGTTTAAAAAATATAATTACTCAGTACAAATAGGTATCCTACAACACCATTGATTTGTAAGTAAATTATTTCAACGTTTATAAAAATGTCGCAATAGTACATTATGATACAAGTGCGCGAAGTTGGTCATTACAGTCGAGGCGGTATTGCACAGCCCGAGCCGCAAGGCGAGGGCTGTAATAGAGCCAAGACTGTAATGAACAAAGCACACGCGTATCATACGACGTTTTTCAACACACTTGCGAGGAAAAAAACAATTAGGTATCGACATTTTTCAGTCACAAATCAGCAAATTATAAACGAATGTAAAAGAAGGGAAATAATACGACTGTTTTTACTTTAGGATTTTATAATTTTTTGCTCAATGACAATACATGGAATCGAATACCAAATCAAATTCGTCAACGTCACATCTTTCTTTTTCAAATAACATCAGTTCATGCAAAAAGTATCGTCAATGGCTACAGATAAGGCTAAGGTTATGGCTTTGGCTTATATTGACACCTTCCGCTCCACCGTCTGGCTGTGACGGCTGCCTGGCTGTGGCTGGAGGGAATCATCAATATGGCGGGCGGTGGCTTTGGCTTGGCTTTGGCTCTAACTAAGGCTAAGGCTACGTGATGCGTTGGCAGGCGGCTCCTTTAGACACAATTTAGCTGGCGGTGCATCAGCTTACGTCACGTCCGTTACAATCGGCCATCCTGCAACAATTGCGTCCCGCAATTGGAACGCACACAAAGGGTTATTAATTTAACAAAATCAGCAACAACTTTTACTTGTACTTGCACAGCATGATGACAGCGACATGAAATGGCATACATCACCTTTTATGCTGAGATATACTCCTCCATGTAATGATCATTTTTATAAAACTGATAAGCATTCACTGATTTCTCTTTACATTTTGACAAGGCTCTTCTCTTCATTCAGACTGGTTATGGATCCTTATTGAGGGCTTTCACTAATTTTATCTGACAGATTAGACAGTTCTTCCTTTCCAAGTAAATATGGCATTGCATCTTCAAAACTATTTTATGTCCATATCGTAGTATATCAGTTCGTCATTGGCATAAAATTTAACCCTGTTCAGCTGTTCCACGAGATCCATTTTCAACATTTCTCTACTAGCGGCAATACGCACTTGGAATTGAACATCACCTGTAACAACAAAATACAAACGCGAGTATCTCTCCACGATCGACCCTTCCCGACCTACCATGAGACATTTCCAAAAGGAAATCCTGTCTCTGCCCAACTTGATCAATGTTTGTATCCAAAACATCAACGGCTTTCTCAAACTGTCATCTCCGTCTGACCCGATTTATATTTAGTTTCAAACTATCAAAATCTCCTCAACGAACTTTCAAATCTTGAATTCATTAAAATTTTAGTCTCGAAGCCATGTACCTACTGATATTATTTCTCCAGTTAATAATTTATTGTCTTATCCACATCCCTTAGTTATGTAGACGAATAGAAACAGAGTCTAACCAACTTCCAAATCTCATTTATAGGTTCTCGTAATACCTTATCTGATTATACATTAAAGTAAAAACAATACAGAGGTCACCTGATGTCCACAAACGCTGATTCACATTCAAAGCATTACAAGTCCACATCCAAGTCTCCCCTTCTTTAATACTTTTATCGCTTTCAATTTCGACCATTGTTTTTTAGTCTCTCCATTATTAGGACGTAGGTATTATTTTTTTAACATTATTATCCCACTTCTGAATGTAAAAGAAGGGAAATACCTAATACGACTATTTTTACTTTAGGATTTTATAATTTTTTGCTCAAGACAATACATGGAATCGAATACCAAATCAAATTCGTCAACGTCACATCTTTCTTTTACAAATAACATCAGTTCATGCAAAAAGTATCGTCAATGGCTACAGATAAGGCTAAGGTTATGGCTTTGGCTTATATTGACACCTTCCGCTCCACCGTCTGGCTGTGACGGCTGCCTGGCTGTGGCTGGAGGGAATCATCAATATGGCGGGCGGTGGCTTTGGCTTGGCTTTGGCTCTAACTAAGGCTAAGGCTACGTGATGCGTTGGCAGGCGGCTTCTGTAGGCACAATTTAGCTGGCGGTGCATCAGCTTACGTCACGTCCGTTACACGAACAAATGTTTGCACAAAATGGCGCGGAGGTTTATTTTTTCGCGCGCCGTATCTTTGGTTGAATAACTATGCGCGCGCAGGTTAAGTCCAGAGGCACCGAACACCGCCATTCAGCCACAATATATTAAACTAAATAATTATGTATTTCTAATAAGAATTTACGGTAATTAATGATTTAAAATATTGTATTTTTTAAATGCTTTAATAGATAATTAGATGAAGTATAATCTTATCTTATCAGATTTTGACTAAGTACAACAAGTTTATGTATTTACAAAATAATAAATCTTTTGGTAATAACCTCTTTACGGATATTAAAAAAAAAGTGGAATAAGAAAAACACTAGTGCGGCAATGAAAAGTAAAACGCACTAGTGTGTAATAAACCGCATTCCGGGCGTAAGACTAAAGAAAAAATAGCAACTTTACGAGCAAGTGTGTTGAAAATGAATTTTGCACATCCTTTTCGATTTGGAGTAGAGTAAATAGTTCGACAGTTGTGACTAAGCGCGCTTACTTTACTTGCTGGCACTGTCGCATTGGTTGGGCATAAATTCTGAGCATTACTAACTAGAGGACATAAGTTAGAAGGTGACAAAAGCATACCGTTCAGTCTTAGCGGTGGGCGCGGCGGGCGCGGGCTGCGCGGGGGGCGGGTTCACTGCCGGCTCGGGCGCTGCCGGCTCCGTAGCCCCAGGTCTTGGCCCCAACTTGGTCACTGGTAAAAATAAAATTAAATAAAAAAAATTGGTTGCCTGTAATGTCGGTATACGGGCGAAAGTTTTACGTGACAACGACTTTGAGTGGTAAAATAATTTTAATGTGAATATTCATTCGTATAGTAGGAAGAAGGATGAAATAATAGTAACAATTTAAAACATTTATTTATACAAAGAATTATATTTAAAACATTGTAACACCATCCGCCATCTAGCGCTGCTAACCGTTAGACCATTAACCATTAGTCACAACTAAGTGAGGTAACAAACGAGATTACTCTACTTCTGATCAGAGATGGCGCTGTACCATTTTCTGAAACACGCCAACGTGTGTACGCCGTAGCTACCATAAGTAATGTTAAGGAGGAAGGGACGCGTGCCTTTCACTTTTTATGTCTGTCTCTCTCGCTCTTAGACGGGCTAACCATGCCCGAGTGGAAGGGACGCGTGCCTCTCACTCGCTCTCATTGTAAGCGCATAACGTGAGCGGAGCGTGACACAGTTTCTTGAAGTGCCACCCGGTAAACCAATTTATAAGACGTTATCACGTCAAAATATTATTTCAATTTAAATTATAAAGATTAATTCAACTTTTATTGGCTTAGGTAGTATGTCCTACTGAGCATGGTTCTCTCCTCGGATTAAGGAGGCCTAAATAATTTGACAGTAATGAATCAAGATACATATGTATCTCTATCGTAGTAAATGTAGTAAGTTGATATCGAATCGGCAATGAAGTATAATAATGAAACAACTTAGAATTTATACAGAAAGAACGATATTCAGTTTTTATTAGTGTCACATATGTAGATATGCGCACCGACTTTAAAATTTGTAGTCTCAATTCGACAGTATTTTTATACCTGTTTAATTTTTTTTCAGTTTGATATTTATTTTTAACTTTTCTACCTATTTACCTATTACCTTTTTTACCTACTCGAAAGGTGCTGCTTGCCGTCTGGTCCCATTAAAGCACCTCCTGATGAGTATTTGTTTAAGTTCTCTCTAACAACGTGTATAAAATTGACTTCAACTACATTGATGATGATGACACTTTACTACTTGTTGATGTTGAAGTATGTATTTTTTTTCGTAAGTATAAGTTATAAAATGAAAGTAAAATGAATAATTTATTAATAAGTTGCTTGAATTGAATACATTCACTACATTCACTGTAGAATTGAATACATTCACTGTAGAAGACTACCACTTCTAAAAGCAAATAATAGAGATTGAAACAAGCCCGCATATTAGGTACTTGTATCTTCCAACTTTCGAGAGGAATTCACTCACAATACCAACCATTCTCCGGCAGGAGCGCGCATTCGTAATATTTCGCTATGAATATTGGTGTGTATCAGAATGGCGGGTGTACCTCACGGATTTTAATATTTCTTTCGGAATACAAACGTACCTGATGTGTACCTCAGTGTACCTGTCCTAAAAATCTGTGTACCTCCTTCTATGCAAAGATTTTAAATAAAATAGGTACACCCGCCATCCTGACGTCAGGACCGCGGGTGTACTTCTAATCCGCATAAGTAGCGAAGTAAACTATTTATGTAGAATTGGTACCTCTTGTGTACCTGCAGAAACAAATATTAAATAAATAAAAAATAGTAAGATTTCTGAGAAATTTAAAAAATGTTTCATTTATACACGGTGATTCCAAACACTGTCCCATTATTTAAACTACACCTTCAGAGAGTACAACTGAGTCATAATTATTAATGTATAATTGACGGACGGACGGACGGACGGACGGACGGACTGAGAAGTTTCAGTAATAGGGTCCCGTTTTACCCTTTGGGTACGGAACCCTAAAAAAAAGACTATCGACAGCAACATTTTAACGCGTACCGCGTGGGGCGCTAAAATGTTGCTTTCTAATTTTTGTACTATTAATTCTTTTTTTTAACTCGTAAAATTTGTTGTAATGGAATACAATATTATGTTAGTTGGTGCCATTTATGTCGATAAAGTCGTTATTTTTTTTACTTTAAATTCGTAAAATTATACGTTAATAATTGACTCACTTGTACTCTCTGAAGGTGTAGTTTAAATATTGGGACAGTTTTTGAAATCACCCTGTATAAATGAAACATTTTTTAAATTTCTCAGCAATCTTACTATTTTTTATTTATTTAATATTTGTTTCTGCGCAGGTACACAAGAGGTACCAATTCTACATAAACAGTTTACTTCGCTACTTATGCCGATTAGAAGTACACCCGCGGTCCTGACGTCAGGATGGCGGGTGTACCTATTTTATTTAAAATCTTTGCATAGAAGGAGGTACACAGATTTTTAGGACAGGTACACTGAGGTACACATCAGGTACGTTTGTATTCCGAAAGAAATATTAAAATCCGTGAGGTACCCGCCATTCTGATACACACGAATATTGGAAATTTTTTGCATTTCAATTTAATTTGAATAGTTTGCGCCAGTTTTTTTAAGAATATGTGTTTGTGGCTACGTGTTTCTTTTAAAGAGATTATAGCTCACTAAAGAGCAGTCTTTCCTCATAGCTGAGGAAGCGTAAAACATACTTCACCAAGCTGCTCCGGTCCAGTTGATGGAGATGTTAGTGGCTAACCCAAGAGTCGGGAGTTTTTATGCCGCCCTAAGAACTTCAATTGGTAACGATAACAACCCGCACATACGGCCTTAACTGTTAAAACCCAAACGCAGTTGCTTCATTCACTACATCGATCAGTTGAGGTAGGTACGCCACTGGGCCTCAGCTAGCTCGTCAGCTTCTTTTAATAACCAACATATTTCTTAACCTTATCTTATTATAAAAGTTTTTTAAGCTATTGCATAGCTTTTATCGCGGGCCTTGGGCGCGGGGACCGAATGCGAAAATTTCGTAACGAAAAAATTATTACACCCCCATCACCCACACACAGACATAGTTACTATGTCTGTGCACCCACACATCGATAAATACCAGAACTTTTAACTGAGTTAACTAACTTTTACTTTATAACGGCTAAACCGATTTGGCTAATTTTAGTCTTGAAATATTCGTGGAAGTTCAGGGAAGGTTGCAGCGATGAGAAAATATGGAAAAATTGCGAGGAAAATACTAAAAATGAAAATTTTAATTTCCCATACAAATCTTACCTGTCAAACATTTGATTTTCGCCCCGTCGGTTCGGTGTTTTAAGAATAATTACATGTAGATCTGGATTAAATAAGGCGTTGGAATCGACAACATGTATTCATAATAGTCGAATTATCGCGTATTTAGATTTAAAACATACAAAATAACATGACATAAAATAATGACACTATATTAATGACTTGAGGGTGATAGAGACAGTGCCATACAGGCAAGGCAAACTGTAAGGCACTGTCTCTGTCACCCACACGTCATTCACGCGCCAAAAGATCGTTGTAGGACTTAAATGTCAAATGTCAATTTTCTTTTTAAAAAGAATTATTTTGTCAACTGAAATAGTTCTTATGCTTTTGTTCAGAATATTTAAATCTTCTTTGCACAAATTAAAGCATTATCCGTTTCTAATAAAGATTAAAATGTCTTGCACCTATAACGTGACGTTATGATGTACGTATTCTTAACAATTAGGCTTACGTCATTATTATGCGTCTCTTTCAGTGATATTGCCTATGAACTTTGATGTAACTTTTGATAACTAGGCAACTAAATGAAAACTGGTACACCACTTTCTTGGCCCACTGTAAAACAGTGAATATCTGTACTCGTATAATTTGTGTATAAAGTGTTTTAAATATGAATAAACAAAGTGCATTTATTAATGAAGAAAGTCACGAAAAAATAGTGAAAGAAAATGAGTTAGTACTCTATTTTACTTTTATTATTATTATCACAAATGTAGTATTATTTTTTGTTTTGTTAATTTATATATAATGCTATGCAATAGCTTTACCGCGGCAGTCTCCGAGTGCCACACGTCTTTTTTTTTATTGAATTAAGGTAGCAAACGAGCATGCAGCACCACCCTTCCGCTGCCGCCCATGGCAATTGTGACCGACTTAGAAAAAGACCCAATTTAGGGATTAGGGTGGTTAGTCCAATTAGTAGATGGTGTTAGAATGTTAGTTGGTTAGTTTGTTAATAAGTGTGAGGACAGGGACTGTTAGTGATAGTTAGTCCTGTTAGTTAATATTAGTATTGTCCAGTTAGTAATGATTAGTGTGAGTCTGAATGAATCTGTGAATGGTGAGCATTCAGTAAAAAGGTTCAAATGTAATTAATACCTTTAGGTACTGACACACGAGAAATTTAAATGTTTGTAGAATTTGTTATTGAAAAGTACTGATTGAGATGACCCTTAAACCATCTTGAAAATTATACGAATTAAGTTCGTAGTTACCTCCGACCTAATTACCTTAACAAATGTCAGCGTAGTCAAGAATTGCCCAAAGTAGGGAGTACGCTTAGAGGGAAATACGAGTACCTAATGAGGTAAACTTTGTTATCATCGGATAGTAACTGTGATGGCTGCCAATGAAATCAAAAACAAATTTTGTTTTGGTCTAGCTCTAGTGCGAGTTGGTGACGTATAGCCGTTAAAAGTTCTGTTTCACCTCCTAAATTTTATCTCATTCATAAGCATAAGAATTTATTATTGCCTAATATTTTAGACGTAATTAAACGCAATGAGGTCCAATTACGTCATGCTAGCTTCATACCATATGAAAGATATCATACTTAGGTATGTCTACAAATGAAATGTTAGTAAAAAAGCTATAAAGTAGGTAAGGATTCAATTACAATTGTACCAAACTTTGCAAGATTGTTTATTTGTAGTACTCGCCCATAACAAGATATAAGTCCTTCGTCTCGTACAAAATGTCACACATGTTCACTCTCCAGATTCGATATAAGTAGGGCTTGACAGACGGACAGGCAGACGTGAGTGATCCTATAAGAGTTCCGTCTTTTCTTTGAATGTATAGAGCCGTAAAAACGCAAATTGTGTTCACGCAAGTCGAAAGTTTCGTCTGTGTAATAGTTTCCTTTGATCTGTAATCTCAAACTGTAGACAGGTCTCAGGAGTTACCCTGCAGAGATAAATAGTTGTTGTTTAGACACAACACATAATTCTGGGCCGTAATAATGTTCAACTCAGTGGAGCATAATATCGAAATATTCACTTTTTCCACCCGGCGGCTTCTCGAGCTGTCCTCAGGAATATTAAACAGATAAGAACTCCAGGTAGCTAATGTACTTTCAGTTACGGAAAAGAGTGATATTTTTAGGAACGATGAATTAGAGTTCTGAAAACGTAGAGATAAACTCGAAAATATTGCTCGAAGTCGAATGATTAGAAGATAACCTGACAAGTTCAAATTGGATTGAAGCAAAGTATGTAAGGAAGAGATCGCTTACAGGGTTTCATGGAAGCAGGATCGATCCGGAATCGAATGCGGATATCCCTGTGAAACCTGTAGCAACCTTAATCGTCTACGGTAGTGACACATTTGTGACCGAATTAAAACGAGACCCTTACTAAAAATAGCTAACTGGACTATTACTAACACTAACAGTCCTTGCCTAATTTCTCATTCCTACTAAAGAACCCAAACTGCCTTCCTCTTGGATGTCGCTATCGCAAACATTTTTTTTTATCTAGCCAGGAAAGTCTAGTCTAGGTTTGCGCGTTAAATTGCAGGATCGTTAAAGTAATGTACCTACCGACGAGGATAACAAGGTTATTAGGAAAAAAAGGTTCATCTGCTTAGTAATCTTCAAGTTTCTTTTTTTAACCGTCATTAATGAAATATATCAAGATTGTAATACATATCTAATAATGTATCTCAAGATTTCATTCCCTATTCTCAAAAACATACACATTATATAAATAATATGCAAACAACTTTCCTGATTCGAAGAACTTATGCAATATGTTAGCTTTTACAGAAGTTACGCCAACGCTGAAGTGTGAACAGAAACAACATACATGTAATTAAAACATTGTAATGGGCTAATTGAGACGGCCATGAAGCTTTTAGTTGGTTGGTTCGCTAATTATATTGTAGGAATAATTTTATGAGTTAATTAATACTTAATTATGAATATATTATGTACCCACGTCATTTCGAACCTTCAATATTGAAGTGCAGAGATTGAATTAAACTCTATACTTTGGTCGCCGAGCATATGGAATTGCCACTCCCTGGCCTGCCAAAGTGGAAAGCTGTCATTTGTGCGATGCAATTATAACGAACGCGAACTGAGTATAATTATAATTACCTTTGTCTTGTGCAGTGAGGAGTGAAGACGATAGTGTTTGGCGGAGTTTGCCGAATGTGCCAGGCGAGTCTATCTGCCCTGGGACCGTCCCCGCAGACTCCTCCGTAGCCACCATCTGGAATAATGAAACCATGAACTCCATATAAATACTTATAAAGTAAACGACCAAAAACCTTTTATAAGGGTTACTCTTATGGGGATCCCTTTTGGGATCTAATTTTTTTTTGTTTAAAGTTGTGATAGATAAGACTTGGGTGGGAAAGCCTGAAGATGGGTTTGATAAAAGCGCGTTTTAGTATTTGAAAGAAGTTTAATTATCTTCTCATTCCGAGAAGACACCCGTGCTAATAGTGGGCCATAATGGGTTGAGATGATGTCGATAATTTTTTTGGTTTAGATTAAAATTCATTCTTAAAATAACCTAATTATATTAACAATATAAAATAAAGGACATTTCAAAATAAATAAACTTTTGCTGTGAACAAAACAAGGTCACCCGTACTTGTGTAGTACGGTAGTAACGAGAGAATTAGTGATAACAATAAAACACGACACCACAAAAACTCGTGTCATAGAAAACGCGACCGTATGGCCGTAAAACTCTTCATACAAAAATAACGACTCAGTAATGCTGTCGTAAATTTTATGAAGAGCAACAGATGGAGAATGAAATACATCAGACAGGAAAATCAATATCGTAGTCTCCCGAACTGAATCCGGCGAGCCATTTTATTGCTCTGCTTTTTAACTTGTGAACTAGACACTTGGAGTATTTTAATAATTGCATATCGTTCCAAAGTTAGACTTTGAATCTGTATGATAAGTACTTTGGAAAATTAGACTACTAGATTTTCGTCTGCGGCTTTGCTCGCGTGGAATTCGTTTATATCGCGCTTAGAGGAGTGGGAGAGGATAATCTTCTATAAGTTCGTTATTTGTGCTCTCTTTAGAAACCTACAAATACAAACAATAAGTACAAAGTTTCAAGTGAATCCACTGATAAGATAAAAAGTCTTAGTTTTCCAGTTTTTCTATCTGCTTATAGGAAGAATATCCGAAAATGTTCTCATCCTTGCGTAGTCTAGAGGGACGCCCCTACACTACCCATGGAACAACAAAATATATGTATAGGAAGGTAGGAAGGAACAAATAAATATGCTAATTTTCAGGTGCTTGCGTTAAGTAATATCGACTATGCGTTGCTTGACAGTCACTTCACTCAGTAACGGAAGTTTTAAATTGTTATTATCACCGCCACAGCTCCAATATCATGAGAATGAAATCGACCATCACCATGCGCAATGGACACATTACCATCAACCTTCCTGCAACTGCCTGCCTGTGAATAAAGCTTAATTGTTATTCATTTTATACGTTTCAGCGATTTGTACGGGCAACTCGTCAGAACTATTTATTTATATGAACAATTGTTCAACAACGATACGATTATAGGTAGATCCTTACGTATCAGATAGTAGCTGAAATAATATAATATTGTAAGATGTGTAGCATGACAGCCGGAAAGGTGGCGCTAGTGACCCACCCCAAGCATATAAAAGAAGACACCTCTCAAACAGGGACACAGTCTCCGTTCAACCTTCTAAGGCGTCACTATGCCGGAATAACGTTAGAAAGTTGTAATTACGTTGTCGGGTTGTATAAGTGTGATTTTTGTTGTTCTTAAAAGTATTGTTAAATTTATTTACGAATAAACATTATTTTTTTTTTAAAGTATTTCACTTCTGATTCCTTAAATCAGAAGTGGGATACCTCCCGCGTTCCCACGTTAAAATCTTCGCGTTAATAGTCCAGTTCAAAGTGTTACATAACCTTTTCACTGTTCTTATAAATTCGCTTGCATTTGCAATAAAATGAACAATCTATCCCGTTCGCGATCTCGTACACGTTACCGTAGGAGTTCGCGTTCACGCGAAAGACGCTTGCAATACACGCCACCGCGTTGCACACGATCTCGAACACGTGTTATCGAAAGTCCACGTTTTCATGAAAGGTACTCGCGACGTTCGCGAAGCATATCGCGTCACTCTCCGTTGCGATTCTCGCAACGTTCGCGAAGCATATCGCGTCACACTTCGCCGCGACACTCGCGACATGGTAGTCGTGACGATCGCAACGACGCCCGCAGCCGTGATCATCGAGGGTTTCACCGCCGCGATGAGAGGAGCCGAAGTCGGAGTCGTGAGTACGTAGTAGTGAGTAGTTCAGTGAGGTAGAACGGGCTAAGCTTCTCAACCGATGGGATGACCGAGAATGTCTTTCCCGTATCGGAAACTGCCTGAAGGGTGACGCTAAATTATGGCTCGACGAATGGGTGTCAAATGATCGCACTTGGAGCAACTTCAAGAGTGATTTCAAATGTTTGTGTGTAAGGAAAATAGACATTGCAGGCATACTATTCGAGGTTATGTCCACGGATTCAGATAAGTATCAAACCTACGCCGATTATGCGCGCAGATCTCTCCTGCGTCTGCGAATTGTCAAAGGCCTTAGTGACGATCTAATTACTGCCATAGTTCTACGCGGCATTACGGACCCGCATGTGAAGGCAACCGCTATAAATGCGCACCTTAAACCTAATGACCTGGTAAATTATCTCTCCACTTTTACTAAGCCCGCCAACCTCGCGGCATCGGGTAGTCGTGCTGGTAGTCACCCAGCCCTTCATCAGGGTAGCACAAAGAAACCCTTTAAACCTCATAGGCGCAGATGTTTTTTATGTGGTGAGGAAGGGCATAGGTTAGCCATTTGCCCGAGGAAGTTGAAAAGTAACAGTGCGACGGGACCAACCACTACCGCCAGCTCTGAACAAAATAAGCAGAGTAGAAACCAAGGGTCACGTCCTACATGTACGTACTGTAAAAAGATCGGCCATGAGATTACTACGTGTTTTGCAAAGCAACGTGTACAAGAGCGTAATAAAAATAATGTGAACTTTTGCAAGAATATTTCTAACAAACAACAGGATGCAGTAGTTGGTGTAATTCAAGGTATACCGGTGGATGTTTTAATAGATACCGGCGCTATAGGTGTGTCTCTCATATCATCGTGTGTGGTAAAATATTTATCATGTAAAGAAAAACCTACCCACCAGCAACTTAAGGGGGTTGGTGAATCAGTCACGTATGTCAATTCCTACGTAACCCTTGTCATTGAATTGGAAGATATATCCCTAGAAGTGGATTTGTTGGTGGTGCCAAAGGAATGCATGAATGCTCCGGTAATAATAGGGACGGATGTCCTTAACCGTGAAGGTGTGACATACGTAAGAACTAAAAATTCACAGCGAATTATTCACAATTCTAAACCACTATCCATCTCAGCGGTGCAAATGGATGAACAGCTTCCTCTAAAAACGTCTGTGACTGGGGACGACTACAAAACGTTGGTATCTATTAAACAAAAATATGATCCGTTCATGATTTCAGGCACAGCAACGTCTACAGTCACCACCGGCGTTATGCACATACGCCTGACCAGTGACACACCGGTATATTACCGGCCTTATAAGATGTCACACGACGAAAAATTGAAGGTACGTAACATAATTAAGGACCTTCTATCTAAAGGCATTATACGTGAGTCGGAGTCGCCGTATTCGAGCCCAGTCCTGCTGGTAAAGAAAAAGGATGGATCCGACCGCATGTGCGTCGACTACCGCGCCTTGAATCGCATCACCGTGAAGGATAGATTCCCATTACCCCTCATAGATGACCACATCGATCGATTGGGTAAAGTGAAATATTTTACCACTTTGGACATGGCAACCGGATTCCATCAGATACGGTTAGATGAAGCCTCGATACCATTTACAGGTTTTGTAACAGCCGAATCTCATTACGAGTATGTCAAAATGCCTTATGGGCTGGTTAATGCACCGGTTGTATATCAACGAATCATAAGTAAAACTTTACGTGAATTTATTGACGAAGGAAAGGTGTTGGTATATATCGACGATTGCTTAATTCTCAGCTCTTCCGTTCAAGAAGGCTTGCAGGTATTGGATGAGGTACTGTCTACTCTTACAAGGGCTGGCTTCTCAATTAACTTAAAGAAATGCTCATTCTTATGTACCGAGATAGAGTATTTGGGACGTGTGATTTCAAACGGACAGGTGAAACCAGCCCCAGGTAAAGTTAGAGCCCTTGTGAATTCTCCTACACCACAAAACCCTAAACAAGTCAGACAATTTTTGGGGTTAGCGGGATATTTTCGTAAATACATCGCCAATTATTCGACAAGGACTGCCTGCATCGCGAACCTAACTCGAAAAAATACAACATTTTGTTGGGGTGATGAGCAGGAACGCGTTCGCCAAGAAATAATTAATATCTTGATCAGCGAACCTGTTCTCGTGATATTTGATCCAAACCTCGCAACTGAAGTCCATACAGACGCCAGTAGCTTGGGCTATGGCGCAGTTTTACAACAGGTTCACAAGGATGGTAACCGTCATGTTGTAGCTTATTATAGCCAGGTTACAAAGGGTGCTGAGCAAAAATATCATTCTTATGAACTTGAAACCTTGGCGGTAGTTAAAACTCTTAAACATTTTAGACATTATTTAATTGGCATACATTTTACTGTTGTTACGGATTGTAATGCATTGAAGGCCACGCAAAATAAAAGAGATCTGTTACCACGTGTGGCAAGATGGTGGATTTTCCTACAGGATTATGATTTCAGTATTTTGTACCGCAAGGGAACTATGATGCCCCACGCGGACTATCTAAGCCGTAACCCCTGTAATTTTGTTAATAATATTCAACGGCCTAAAAGCTGGGCTCAAATAGCTCAGGCAGGCGATGAGGAGACTCAGACCCTGATCCAGGCGTTAGAACAGGGACACCTTGACCCCACAAGGTACGTAAAACAAAATGACATTTTGTACTATCGCTATAGACCAGTGGGTGATGACCCAAGACTATTATGTTATATACCGAAGGGACATCGTTTGAGTCTGCTCCGCGTCTTTCACGACGAGCATAGCCACATAAATGCCGATAAAGTGATTGACTTAATTTTAAGACACTTTTGGTTTCCTGGTTTGAGGTCCTTTGTCACTAAATACATAGCTCACTGTATAACGTGTATTGCTCATAAGCGTGTACCACGCGCACCTTTGCAACCTATAACGTCTTGGGAAAAACCGAATGTTCCATTTGAGACCTTACATGTGGACGTACTCGGACCTCTTCCTCAATCTAAAGGATACAAATATGTGATGATCATAGTCGATGCTTTTACTAAATACTGTCTGTTAACACCTATTTGCCGCCAAGACTTCGGTGAGCTTGAAAGAGTCTTTAAATTTGTTATTTCGCTGTTTGGTACGCCAAAGTTAATTATATCGGATAGAGGGCGAATGTTCGAATCAGCAAGTTTTACATCATGGATGCAGGTTATAGGCATAAAACTTCACCACATTACGCCTGAGATGCATCATGCCAACGGTCAAGCAGAACGCTACATCCGCACCGTTCTCAACATGCTGCGAATAGCAGTTAACCACAGGAAATGTGAATGGGCTGAGGACCTGTGGCAGCTGCAGCTCATTTTAAATTTAACAAAGCAGAAAACAACCCAAGCCTCTGCTCTTAATTTATTAGTTGGTTGCGAAAGCGCCACGCCTGCTATCCGGGCATTGATACGAGATGTTGCCATCAGTCCAGCTATGTCTAACCGCGAGGGTCGTCGGGAAATGTTAAGACAGAGGACGGCCGAACGGTTGAACACGAACCAAGCTCGTCAGGATGAACTTGTTAATACGGACAGACGTGAACCTCGTGAATTCCGCAAGGATGACATGGTCTTCGTCATCAAGTATAGTCAATCTCAGGGTAAACTAGACCCTGGCATGAGGGGCCCTTACAAGGTCGTGAAGGCTCTTCCTAACGATCGTTACGAATTAAAGTTGCTCGCTGGGGCATATGGGAAGACAACTTACGCTGCCGCACAATACATGGTACCATGGAGAGGTGAATGGACCCCTGAAACTTGTACTGCCTTCTTTGATGGTACGTATGTCGGTCAGTCACTGTGAGCGTTTTAACCTACAGTGCATGTCATTGCGAGCGTTTTATCCTGCAATGATAACAATCACTGTGAGCGTTTTATCCTACAGTGCATTGTTGGTTTCCACTGCGAGTGAATTCCTGTAGTGTGAAACTAGTACTTGTCTCTGAGTTGCGTAAGAACTCAGGATTTTTTACATAGATGCATGTTTTCAAGCTTGTTCAATTTATATTAGCGTTTTAACAATGTTATGAATTATGCTAATGCTAACTAACATAACTAACAAACATTAGTGTTTTTAGCTTCCGTACAATTTATAAACTTCTTAATTTCTTCCAGCCTCTTACGACGACGATGATGGTAATGGTGGTGATGGAAGTAATCACGGTGATAGCCAGCCTGGACCATCCTCAAGACCTGATGTAAATGTACCAGTGGATCAGCTTAGGTCAACTTCAAGATCTGACGCTAACTCATCGGAATGAACCAAATAATCTGACAGAGGCGTCAGAGAGTCAGGAGAAGCCGTGTAAGATGTGTAGCATGACAGCCGGAAAGGTGGCGCTAGTGACCCACCCCAAGCATATAAAAGAAGACACCTCTCAAACAGGGACACAGTCTCCGTTCAACCTTCTAAGGCGTCACTATGCCGGAATAACGTTAGAAAGTTGTAATTACGTTGTCGGGTTGTATAAGTGTGATTTTTGTTGTTCTTAAAAGTATTGTTAAATTTATTTACGAATAAACATTATTTTTTTTTAAAAGTATTTCACTTCTGATTCCTTAAAATATAAAATATTTTTAATTCAATATGTCGTTTTCAATTTGAAGTCGAATTTTTAGCTGTGAATACATATATTTCAGTGACATTATACGACCGTGAAACAGCTTAGTAGAAGGGTCCTTATGGAAGTCATACAAAAAGCAAGCTCATAACGGACGTAGTAAAACGGTGAGACGCGCACACAGCCGAGAGTTGTTCGGGAAGGAATTAAGCTGTAACATCAAGGTAATCGTTACCTTTGGGGAAGGAAACGGTAAGTGCGGCCAGGCCAAACTTAAATTGGTTTTTGTTGGACACTTTTTATGCGATCCTATCACACTTACGGAATATAATGGAAAATGCTATAAAACTCGACAATGCGCAAAGCAATTTCTGTCTCAGTAAATTATTATTCTGGCTTTCATCAGTGTCCATATATTTTAGTGTCCATGCAAATAAATTTTAACATTTTGGCTGGCTACATGAAACGTTGTTGCATTTAATTACACTAATTGATTGCCCAGTTAATAATTATGTTGGGGTTTGGAGTGATCGTTTTCTCCTCATTTTGGTACTTTCGTAGTCGTATATTGGTAGACCGGCAATACGCACTTGGCTCGGGACTGTGGCCTTAATCTTCTCATTCTGAGAAGAGACCTGTGCCCAGCAGTGTGGCAACAACTATGGGCAGTAACAGTTACGTGTTGAGACTGATGACGATGATATTCGTAAACCTTAACATCACGCTAAATCAGCTGATTCTTGAAGTAGGTAAGGCTATGGTTCGTATCCTTAATGACATTAAAAGTTTAGTTGTTTCAGCTAGTTTCTTTGAGTGACTCAGTTATAGTAACTCATTTATTATTGACTTAAATTGGAAAGGTTGCCTTTTATTGAGATTGGTTCAGATATCAATTGGGGTAACATCGACGAGTATCCGAGATGCGTGGCTGTTGGTTAAATGTAAATGTGCAATTAATTTGTGTGTTATTTTTTTTACTGGTCACAGACAAAACTCATGCAAAATATACATAGGTATAGGCATAGCTTTGTGGTTTGAGAAAGTGATTTGCAGAAAAAAATATTCCTTTGAAAAATAAGTTTTAGATCACAAGGAAATAAATGGCGATTAAACTTTGTACAAACTGTTTGAGTTGTTCCAGAATAAAGGTTCATGAATATTAATGAGTCGCGCGCCGATGTCTGCGAGCCGTTCTCCAGGGACTGTATATGGGACAGCCAGGATATTACCACAAGAGCCACTCCACAAACGTTAGATATTAAATACATGGAAATTGGACCCCTATGTTCTTCTTAAGGGAATAATTAATGGTAATATTCATATCTTTTAATAGGTGTTATTTGTTCCTTAAAGGTAATGAATTTTCCATTCCAGATTACAAAATATATACGTTCTGGTTTTAGGGACTCGGTAACCCAATCAGCTGTGAGCCTACCCGTCGAGCTAGGTGTCTCGGGCTACGGCACAAATATTCACGCAGCAGACATATTTCTTTTTATGTGACTCGTCATTCTAGATAGGTTTGTTATTACATATTTATGTACCTACTTAATATATTATATTCGCAATTAACTGATTTGTACAATGCCATAAATACATAATATTTATGTATAAGTAAGAACATACTGAGTCATATAGTTTGTTGTTTAATCTTCAAAGTCCTCGATCAATACCTAATATGGTAAACATTAAAGCCGAAGTTAGGATACAGTGAACGTCAAATATTTAAGTTTGAAAATTACAAATTTTGCAATCTATCGGAAGCTCCTGGAAAATGCCCGCAATGTTTCTGGCAGACGAAACATTAAAAGTTGTTTTGTTTGACGTAGACAAGAAAATAAATAATAATTTAATATTCGGGAGAAGATACAAATAATAATAAGCTATCGTAGAATTGGAAACTCATGAAGTGCTCACGTTTCATGATATTACCAGTTATTATTTGACAATACAGTCGAATCACTAGCGTTTATCGGTATTGTCAATTCCCGCAGCCCTAATTAATACCACAGCTTGGCAAATAACGCCGTATGAACATCATGCACAGTGCGTTATTGACATTACTCCAAAATTAGCAAATATTCGTATGAACAACGTACACAATAATAAATAGGACGATGGCTATGGCTATATATTAAATACGTAGAATCAAGAAAATTGTCGAGAGTCATTACTTAAAAAAACCAAAGGGTAATTTGATTGCAAACACCTTTGATGGAGTGCAAAACCGCGGTCCCAAGCTAACATTAGCCTACATAATAATATGAACCTCGTTGGGCGTCGATCAATCACTTTGTAGCCCTGGCCATAGGGTTGGATATTTGCCTAACTGATGCGATAAAGATAAAAATAAAAAGGATCAAACGTGTTTACGACGTCGTAATGTACATATATTATAGTTCAACATTCATCACAAGTCCTAACTACTTATCACACTGGTGGGATTTTCTGCTATTATAATTATGTAAATAGCTGGCAAAGTAGAAGATCTGATAGTAAGTTGTCAGTTGTTGTTGGCATTATTGATATCCGTACACTAAAACTACCACCGATACGTTATCGACCAAGAAAGAAGAGAGAGCAAAGAAAATACCTGTCAGAAGAAAATATGAAGCAAAATAATATGAAGTGAGCAATTGCTTAAAATAACCATCAAAACCTTTGGGGGATGCCCGGTATTGGCTCTAAAACGCACTCAAATGAAATTATGTTGAAAAAAAAAGATTAAAAAAATATAATATGTGCGTATAATATCTCAATATAGGAAGTTTGCCTAACATTGCAGTACAATAAAAAGTAATGGAAATGATTTAATAAATATTTATATTTTTACGTCAGGTTTGATTATTGTTAGTTGTTGCCATCATAAAAACATTCTGCCGGATAAAATATTATCGTAGACAAAATTCAGTAATAATAAAATGTTTGCTTGTCTTGTAATTTTTTAAATATATAATGGTCGACTGAAATTATATAATATGTAAAAACCATACATATATTTAATCCTACACATACAAATTGGACTTATATCGATCAATTTTATTTTATTATTGATTTTTGTAGTAGGTAATGGTAACTTCGAAAGCTATTGAGGTTTGTCAATTTGTCAGTCTGAGAATGTCAAACACAGATTTCCTGTTTTGGCGTATACCTAATGACACAATAATAATTATATTTCTTGCGGGATATATACCAAATAAAACAAGCACTTGCATATAATAGTGAGCATGTAAGGCGTAACGGTGCTATAAAATAGAGTTCCCAATCAAGAATAACTCTTCTTAAATAGGGGAAAATTGCACGCATGTAAGTCGAACTGTATACGCATAACTTCTACACCCAAACTTTGTTTCGTAATAATCTTTCACAAAACAATTCATACTACCATATACTAACAATGTAGCATATTTTTCTATTGTGCATTTAGAGCCTATCTCTCTATGAGGGATGGGCATCCCCCTTTGTATGTAAAGCGTAGTAACCGTTATAATCGATAGTGCTAGTTCGTTGTTCTACCTATATAAATTTATCTCAGTGCCGGCATCACCTGCCTGGCTTTCAGCGGATTACTGAAAATGTAGGGTGCAGCGATTCTGTGATAACTGTACGGGTGTTATGTCATGAGCTAATGTAAGTATAGTGCCAACGTTTAAATTCTTCAGTTTTTAATTCTAGCATTTGTCAAGGTAAATAGCCAGCAATCAGTCTGATTGTTCACTTGATAGTAATTGGTCAGCTCCGCCCGTGACTCTTTGTGACATCAAAGGAAATACCGACAAGCCTTTTACCTCCGAAGAGGGAGCGGAGGAGAGGGAGCCAGGGAATCGCTTATTATTAGCTCTAAGACATCATTTATAACGTATTAAAAATATTTCAGGTTTCATTCTACGGCGTGGGTGTCATTGACTTGCTGGTAACAGGCTCGATTCTTTGAAATCTAAGTCTTTTACTTTATTTATAACATTAAAAGTATCCATAAATAAACTGAGGTATTTATACTAAAGCTTTGAGGGAGCTATTGGACTGGGACGATTTAATAACAGTACTTGGAAGTCCAAGCTTAGTTCAGTTTTATTGCTGGAATAATTCCGGGTAAAGGAAATTTTTCCAAGGAATCTTTCCAACAAATCTTTTTTAAGTTGACATAAATCCCTGAAAGAAGGGGATTGCGTTTAATCCACTTTCCCAGTAGTCGCAGCAATAGTCGATCTTGGTCAGAGAGACTGACCGCGGTGCCGCAGGTGTTTTAATCGTAACAAAGTTCAATTTTGCTTATTCTCCGAACTCTATAGGGGTGAGAAGGCACCTACTCAGACCGAACCGTTCGCCATAATGTTAATGCCCATTTTTATAGAGTTGAATGCGTATCAGTTGACTTTATCTTTATGGCATTTGTATTTACCCGGTATTGACGGATTGTTTAATCCATGGCAATCTTCCGTCTATTTTCATTTTTATTTTAATGACCTGAGGTTCTTGTTTAGGGTAAGTGTATGTCTCTTCTGGTGTTTCCATGATTTTACTTAGGTACAGCTTGTCTCTGACTCTCCACTAATTTGTGGTAGAGGACATGTCTGAGATAAGTCTGTAGAGACTATTCTGCAGACTGCACAAAATTGCTAATGGTTTATTTAAGGCCATAAATAAGTCAATGGAATGATTAAAATAAAAAATACGGATAGCCGCCGTGTCAACAAGGCGTAGCTAATTTAATTAGCCGCCAGAAATAATTTTATTAGGTATAGCCGCGTGTCGAAAGCGCACACAGCCGTGATTTAAAGCTGGATAATATTAGCCAGTATAATTAGTTGAAGTTATTTATAGTTCAAATGTTTAGGCAACCTTATCAATTAACTGTGTATAATATATAAATAATGGGCAATAAAATATTCATCTAATCCACCTGATGTTTCTTTCAAAGTTAGTTAACGAGCAGATTTTCTTTATGTTAAATAGGTTATGTAACATAAATAATGTCACCTTCAGATACCTTTGATTATATTCACCACCAGAGTAGTGTGGTTTAGTATGTAGGAGGCCCAATGATGTGGAGAGACCCGTGCTCGGTAGCGAGCCATTAATGGGTATAGTCAAGCGGCATCGGCCACGTATGATGTAGCCGTGCACGTTGCCGGTTGTCACCATAAAAGACATAACCATAAATGCTTGGGAACCCCTACCCAACCGTCAGGTTTGGAATTGAAATGGGTATTTGAGATAAAATGGGTCATGAACGTAGCTTGTTCATGACCCGCTGGCGAGGGCGGCTGCGGGCGGGCGGCGGGCGCCGCCCTGGGTGACCCACTTGTTGCGGCGTTACATTCTTATTTACATTACAAGTGTAATTGACGCTTGTAGGCGGTTTATTGCGTGACCATAAACAAAGATAATTTCGTAATTTATGATCGCCAAGGACCGATAAATCATAAAGGCTAATTTCGAATGTTCACAAGTTCATTACGCATTTATGGGAGTGTAGAAACTTCAGAATATAATTATGTAACTAATGTTTTCACAAATTATTTCCACTCAATATCATAAGTAGTACATAAGTCTGACTGGAACATGACCTAATTATTTTGTTTAGGGTAGGGAATTTGGGATCGAAAGCTTACCACATTATTACCTAATTTTCGATGTTATGTTGACGCAACCGTATTTGTAACGAACATAAAAATGACAAGACATGTTTTTCCTGTAACCAATTGGCAAGTGCTGCCCACGGATACTCGTAATATTGTTTTATCACAATATTTCTGAACATGCCTATATGCCATTGCTTTACGGCAAAACTAGGGATTATTATCGCATCGCTGTTCCACTGCTCGGCTTGAGTCTGTACTCAGATCATAATCCACTTAGCTGGTCAAGTGTAGATTGCTGGTGGACTTCACACACCTTTAAGAACATTATAGAAAACTTGCATAATATGTGTTAGTTTACTCGCTAAGTTTTCTGTCATCAAAACAAGTGATAAGTAGGTAGGTATTTTCGTTATACAAATAAGAACGTAAGCACATTGATTTTAAAAATTTAAGATGGGTGCAGGATTCGAACCCAGGCCCTCTGTTCTATAGTTCAGTGTTCAAACGACTTGGCTATGACTGCTTGGTGAACCAGCTATAGATATCTACATATAAAGTAAAACCAATCAATATCCTGAAATAACGAAAACGTCTCATATTGCTACTGTCTTTGTACTTAAAAAGCAATTATTTAAATTCCTCATTATTGCCTTTCAGACTGAGTTTTCTTCTGTGAGCGACATCAAATGAGAACTTTTTTAATCCTTTTATATAAGATACGAGTAATATGTTCTTTTAGAGCAATTTTACGACGTATATTTACAATGTTCGGGCTTAATCAACAATACAGTTATTTTGTTTTTCCCTCGGGTCGCGTTTGGGATAGACGTTCGGAATATTGTAATCATAATATTCTAATAGAATCCGACATATTTTATTGTTTAACTCGTACCGTATTCAGATCTCAGAAGTTATAAACCCCAGAGTAATGATATAATATGTATTTATGTCAGTGTTTTATGCTTTTGATTTTGTTGACTAACAACTTATGAAACAATATTGTAGCCTTAAATCTTATTAAACATATAATACCCTATGTCAACTTCCCCAAAGAAATCATAAGTTTTGATAAGAATACCATTAAAAATTTGTAATAACTTAATCAAGCAAACATGCTGGTATCGAAATATCCAATTCAAGTAGGTAACTAGAAGACCAGTAATGGTTAATGTATGCAACAGTTTCTCGATATTGCTTGCGAGTATTATGCTTTCTGTAGGGTTTGTCGCAAAGATCACATTTCATTCGGTGTTTCCGAAAAGAATATTGGGGGATACACAAAAGGGTTTGGTACTCTTCCTTGGTCCATTGTTCAGTAGGGTTCACCACTGTCGTTGGAAGTTGACTTGGGTTCAAGTAGGGATTGAGTACATTTTAAAACTCTAATTATGAGTTATTATGCTTAATATTGTCTCGAACATTTTAAAACTTGAAACAAGTTCATAATATAGATTTAATCTGGCGTCGTTTTAAAAAAAATGTTACTAAAGCGAAGATAACGTAGCACTAGATACGATAGTAATTATTTTCCTATTAAGTTAGATTTTCTCCTAGCTTCTGAGCTCAAGCTGTTTCATAGTCCAATTCCTCGATATTTCATATACTTTAGAACATCTCTAATTCGTTATCGATGAACGTCGAGCTATAACATATTCTGTGTAGTAACTATTATCTCAACTATTGTCAACTTTTGAGGATTTCAATTTATATTATGACATAACGTAGACAAATACTGCTTTAAATTTTCATACCATATTCAACTATTCTTCTCCTATCCTATTCGGTAAAGATTTCACAAGTTAATATTAACAAGAGTTAATAATACTTTCAAGCTTTCATTTAAATCCTATTAATATTATAAATGTGAAAGTTTGTGTATTTGTTTGTTTGTTTGTTTGTTACTCCTTCACGCAAAAACTACTGAACCGATTTTCATGAAATTTGGCACACACATAGAGGGCAACTTAGATTAACATATAGGATATTTTTTATCCCAGAAATCCCGCGGGATCGGAATTTACGCGGGAAAACCTTCTTCACGTATGGGGTATAAATAGCTTTGTTACTCCTTCACGCAAAAACTACTGAACCGATTTTCATGAAATTTGGCACACACATAGAGGGCAACTTAGATTAACATACAGGATATTTTTTATCCCAGAAATCCTGCGGGATCGGAATTTACGCGGGAAAACCTTCTTCACGTATGGGGTATAAATAGCTTTGTTACTCCTTCACGCAAAAACTACTGAACCGATTTTCATGAAATTTGGCACACACATAGAGGGCAACTTAGATTAACATATAGGATATTTTTTATCCCAGAAATCCCGCGGGATCGGAATTTACGCGGGAAAACCTTCTTCACGTATGGGGTATAAATAGCTTCTAAACAAACATTAATATAAAACTAACAAACATCCTATCCTATCCTATTATTTCCTATTAATATTATAAATGTGAAAGTTTGTGTATTTGTTTGTTTGTTTGTTTGTTACTCCTTCACGCAAAAACTACTGAACCGATTTTCATGAAATTTGGCACACACATAGAGGGCAACTTAGATTAACATATAGGATATTTTTTATCCCAGAAATCCCGCGGGATCGGAATTTACGCGGGAAAACCTTCTTCACGTATGGGGTATAAATAGCTTTGTTACTCCTTCACGCAAAAACTACTGAACCGATTTTCATGAAATTTGGCACACACATAGAGGGCAACTTAGATTAACATCCTATTAATATTATAAATGTGAAAGTTTGTGTATTTGTTTGTTTGTTTGTTTGTTACTCCTTCACGCAAAAACTACTGAACCGATTTTCATGAAATTTGGCACACACATAGAGGGCAACTTAGATTAACATATAGGATATTTTTTATCCCAGAAATCTCGCGGGATCGGAATTTACGCGGGAAAACCTTCTTCACGTATGGGGTATAAATAGCTTTGTTACTCCTTCACGCAAAAACTACTGAACCGATTTTCATGAAATTTGGCACACACATAGAGGGCAACTTAGATTAACATATAGGATATTTTTTATCCCAGAAATCCCGCGGGATCGGAATTTACGCGGGAAAACCTTCTTCACGTATGGGGTATAAATAGCTTCTAAACAAACATTAATATAAAACTAACAAACATTAATATAAAACTAACAAGTCTGTCTTCCCGGAAATCCCGCGGGATCTGGAGTTACGCGGAATAAACTCCTGCGCGTACGAAGTAGCGGGCACACGCATAGAGGGCAACTTAGATTAACATATAGGATATTTTTTATCCCAGAAATCCCGCGGGATCGGAATTTACGCGGGAAAACCTTCTTCGCGTATGGGGTATAAATAGCTTCTAAACAAACATTAATATAAAACTAACAAACATTAATATAAAACTAACAAGTCTGTCTTCCCGGAAATCCCGCGGGATCTGGAGTTACGTGGAATAAACTCCTGCGCGTACGAAGTAGCGGGCACACACAAAGAGGGCAACTTAGATTAACATATAGGATATTTTCAGAAATCCCGCGGGATCGGAATTTACGCGGGAAAACCTTCTTCGCGTATGGGGTATAAATAGCTTCTAAACAAACATTAATATAAAACTAACAAGTCTGTCTTCCTGGAAATCCCGCGGGATCTGGAGTTACGCGGAATAAACTCCTGCGCGTACGAAGTAGCGGGCACACACATAGTATTATAAATGCGAAAGTCTGTCTGTGACGTTTTCACGACTAAACCACCAGTCCGATTTGGATGAAATTCGGAATGAAAATATTTGAAGACCCAGAGTCACACATAGGCTAATATTTTTTTTTAAATCAACCCCTAAAGGCTTGAAATAGGGGATGAAAGTTTGTATGAAAACAACGATTTTGATGAATTTTCCCAGGAAGATAGTTGATGACGTACTTTCTCCCCCACTTCCCCGGTTCGCGATATAAACGAATTCCACGCGGGCGAAGCCGCGGGCAAAAGCTAGTCTAACATACTTTTAGAAAGCAAAATATAAAACATATCTACCTGTTTCATATCATATGGTTACGTAAATGCCCAAACCATTCTTAAATTGAAGTCATGCGCAATTTAACCAAAGTGTACCTACCTTCCGATCCCATTTTCCTAATGGATATTCCATGTTCAATAAAAAGTTACAATATTTTCAGTATTATAATGCTCAATTACGTGTGTACGTACGTAATCGTCTTTTAACCGCTTTTTAATGTTTGTAAATAATGAAGGTTTATAAAGTTAATATAGGATTAATTACTCCAAGCCGACTTCGAGCATAATAGAATCAGCTTTTCAATAAACTCAATCTGTGCCTTATGTAATCCACGAGTGGGGACAATACAACTACTAAGTACGGAGCCCGCTCGGGAGATTATAAAGTATTAACCTATTTCTGCTATTGCAACGTACTTTTTAATCTGATTATCCATAACTTCAGAGCAATCAAGATAATAATTTTATCAAACCGGGAGGAAAAATAAGTTGAAGTGAAAGTAAACAACGTTTATAAATAGGTATACTTTTTTTATTATTGACGCTTATTTTTAGTTGTCGTTGAATGTACAGAACTGGTACAGGATCCATTTGCAAATAATTTAGAAATTCAATCTTCACGGGCCCATTGTATTCACGTAAGTTTAAATAAATACTAGTAAATCCGCCCTCGCTTCGCTTTGGGAAACCTGTCCCTTCAAAAATCTCTATAAATTTTAACAAATTATGTTATTCCGATGTCATTGTCTAAGCTATATTACTGCAAAGTTTCATGAAAATCCATTCAGTAGTTTTTGCGTGAAAGAGCAACAAACACACACACACACATACATCCCTACAAACTTTCGCATTTATTTATTTAGTAGGATTTCTATTAGGTAGGTACAGAAAATGGTGATGAAATTCTGGGCGAAATATGTATATTATTACGGGTGTGTACGTACTACTTACACTGACGATAGCGTGGCTCGATTGAAAGCGATCCTGCTTATAAAGTGAAGGATCACGCTGATCTATGTCACACACGCTGATATACCTATGTCACACAGATCGAATATCTGTATGACATATAAACGTTTATTGTTGGCTGTATCTTTGAAATTTGTGATATCTAAATACCTAATGCGTGTCCTATGCTTTTAGGGCACAGGGTGCTAGTGCGGAGGTGTCAATTTGTGCGCGCTTAATACAAGCTGACCCGACAGACGTTGTTCAGCAGCAATTGTTTTAAGCAGCATATTAAGACGAAACATACTTCAGTTTTTAAGTAAGACCTTTAGAAATAGGTATAACTGGATATTGATCCATTCACTAGTTTTTGCTTGAGCCAAACAGAAAAAAATCTAAAAATAAATTTTAACTGCTATTGGTACCTACTATACAGAGCCTTCATACATTTTTTTCTTAAATCTCTTTTATGCATAGACATAAACCAGTTACATATTTATATATTATGTATAGATTATAATGTTTTGTCATTGGTAAACTATTAGATTTAGGTAGGTACTTCCTCCACCAATGAGCAATGCGACGATATAATATTATAGTATCAACTAACAACGTTAATCATTTTCAGTTACGTAGTCACTTAGCCAATTGTCACCACACTATAAAATTACACTACATTTTACATTTATTTTCACCATCGCATTTCATTCGTTTTGATGAAAACGACATATATACGGAATGTTAAAGGATCCAACATTTATGTATTATTTATGAAAACACAAGAAAATGAACTGAGAGTGTTCAATATTAAACACGGGCCGGGACAGTGGGCGGGCCCGAGACGAGGGCAGCACAAAGGAATGTAATTACGCGTCATCGACACAATCCGCGACAGATTACTCTTTTAATTTCTTTTCGTTTATTTTTTGGCGCAAAAATAACTCTAATAGTTATGGGAAATAGGGCGACATAGAGGCATAAATTTTCAGGCCAACGCCCTAAACTGCGAGTGAGCTAAATTTCAGCATTTTTCACCGAATATCAGATACCTTGCAATTAAGTCAATTTTAAAATTTACCATTCAAGGAGAGTCCAATTAAGGGAAGCAATTATACGTTCACTGGCTCTAAAGGATGCTATCATTTGAAAGGCCGGATCGAACAATTGATGATAATAGATGTTTCAGTTGCTCAAATTAACTTAAAATCTCAAAGGAATTGGCCGCTGGAGTTTTGCGGGCTAACTCATTTTATCCATTTTCATTGATCGAGAACAAAGATGGCGAGGGTGAAAACGGTCTTAAATCTCCTTTATTGTAGGAATGAGAAATCAAGTTTAAAATTATTCAATTCATCTTTTTATTGTTTATAATTTCATAATGGATATTCCATGTTCAATAAAAAGTTATAATATGCTTGCGTGAGTACGTGCTATACGAGTATACGTTTCGCTCGGGTCTCCAGAGTCCTGAACTGTGGAGCAGGTCATGTGAATATCGCATTTCCAAGAACGCAACTTGTAATCACTATCAGGGGAGACGATTCTTTTCTACTTCACCAGTAGTCACCACAATAGAAAGGCAGTTCAAAAAATAGCGTAGGTACTATAAGGCCCCAATGTAATTATATCGATGAAACATCTAGTTGGTTACAATTCAATCCTCGGAAGTTTTTATACAAATGACCTAAGGGCTATGATAGTGCTTATTAATTATGAACCTGGTGCACGACAGGCTAGATGCAAGTTGAGTCATATTGTCAAGTTGCTCTCATGCCAGTTGAGTGAGTTCGCAAAGGTGACATTATATTTGTTATGTTACAGTACTAATTAATATCTATTACCTAGTGTTGTATGTTCCTGTTGTATTGTAGTTATGTGTAATTAATTACCCTATTAGTAAATAAGTTAAAGACTGCCACTCTATCGCATTAGGCATTCCCTGTAAAGATAGCTGTGATAATAAATAAAAAATAAAAAAAAAATGAAAAAAATTGGTATTCAACGAGTATATCTGATATTGACGTCAAACATAACTTCCAAAATCTTCGAGAACCTAAAAAGTTAAAAGACCCGGGTAGGTAAAACAGTGTCTAAAAAAATAGTGAGAGAAAAGAGAAAGGGCACAAATTTTCGTGATTTACTGTTTGGTAGAGCCTTTCATCTCGGGCCGGAGCTACCCTTGCAAAATTACATTAAAGCAGTTCGAGCGCGTTCGGTCGGAACTAAAGAAAAATAAATCTAAATCAGTGCGACCGCGACCCGCAGCTCTGTTGGATCAACTTAACCTAATCTTGTCCTTACTCCTATGTTTGCACTTGTTCAGAACTACTACTGGAAATTATAAAAGAAGCTGCTTCGGTTGAATTTGTTCTGCAGTATTTTAAAGTCAATAAATAAAATTAATATTATTACTTAATTATTGGAATAGTTCACCACACTGTTCTGTCCAGTGTGTCTTGGTGAAATAGGCTATCGGCCAATCTACGGAAGTAGTGCAAAAGATATCTAGATCTTGGTATATTTGAGTACAATCATTAATGGCCAGTGGGCAAGTGCTCAGGTATGACTGAGCACGGGTCTTTCCTCATTATTGAGGAGGCCTAAAGCATACTTCACCACCCTGCTCCAGGGCGGATTGGACATCTCCAATCGCGGCAAACTCAATATCGAAAGTTCTTTTGCCTTCGACATGGCTTAACGACTGCTATCTATCGACAACAACCGGGGACGACGGCTTTACGTATTCTACGAAGCACAGAAGTGCTCAAGAAATTTTGTAACTTGCTCAAAGAACCATCCAACTACTGACGGCGCCCGCAGTTGTTTAACTTTGACAGTCACTTAGATTCGACGCAAGCCGCTGAGCTATGAGCGCTTCTATTCTTCTTGGCTATTAAGCGATTATTAATAGAGTTAAGCTTAGACATAATTATTTAAATTCACCGAGTATCTTGAACTCTGCGAGCCTAAGAGCCTCTTGGCCTCCGAAACAAGATGCCGCCATTTTCTCTGTTCTGAGCTACAGTTTTGAGCAGGGATGTTATGGATATCCGTAACCGTAACCGAAACTATCGGATATCCGAAATAAAAATGTATCCGTAACCGAAACCGTATCCGTTAAAATAGTTTCAGATAATTTCGGATAAGGGCGGAGTCTAAATAGAACACGTTATGACAAGTTTTTATTTCACCACTCACGTGCCACGTAAATCTTGCATTGTTTGATTTTTTGGTATCACTGTCTAAAAAGTAGGTAATTCCTGAAGAAAGAACTCGACTAATAAACAACTAAAATCCAAATTTTCAAGTCACTAACTTCAATGGTGTACAACTTTCATATACAAGTTTTTCGTCCGGTTCGAATTTTCGGGGTAGAATTTCCAAAAATCCTCTCTTAGTTCTCCCTTCACTCCCCAAGGAACATGCATGTCGAATTTCTGCTTCTTCTGTTCAGTAGTTTTGGCTGTGCGTTGTCTGTCAGTCAGTCACTCAGTAACGCAAGAGTTTTATATAAAAAAAATATAGAAATAATATAGATTTTAAGTAGATTATTACATACATTTTTTTTTATTGAATACGACGGTAGCAAACGAGCATGCAGCACCACCCTTCCGCTGCCGCCCATGGCAATGAGAGTAACCGCGTGTGAATTTTCCGCTAGAGGCGCTAGTGAAAAGGGAGGTCTGTCTGTCACTTTTCGCTTGTCTGAATTTCATTTGTCACTGTTTATGTAATATGGGCGGGCTTTGACAGCAAGACCTCACCTCGACGGTGGCGCCAACTGGTGAGCACAAAAACGGTGACCCTCATTGTGACCGACTTAGAACAAGACCCAATTTGACTTTGACCCAATTTGAAGACTGCAATGTAATTTTGTTCAAATATTTGCAATTTTCTTTGTTTAAAATCTAATAACAAGTACAAGCAAAGGCTGTTGCAAAATTAAAAACTAGTTGGCTTTAAGAGAACTTCGCAAGCTTTTATCTCTGTGCCAGCGGACGCGTTCTTCAACTAATACATTTGTTGAACAAACAGGGATAAATAATTATAATTAAGTTTATGAAAACAGATAAGATTGTTTGTTACTGTAAACGTTATGTTTGACTGTTTTGTTAACTTATTGTTTACTTAAACTTTTTATATTATATTTAATGGTAAAAAGTCTCATAATTATTTATTTTTAAGTGACAAGTAGTTGTTAAATAGGTCGTTATAGTATTTAAATCGGTTCTACTGGAATGACAGTAAACAAAGGGTACCTAAACAGAATAACGCATCGTCATTGGGGTTATTACTTGTGTTGGGTGACCTACAATCTTTTCAACCGCGTTTCATTGTTCATTGATCATGTTTTGGCTGAATAAAGTGATCCATTTCTTTACCATAGTTGACAAGTATTACTAGGTCTTGGATGACGGGACCCTCACCCCCAGGTAGATGCTTTTTATCATCGTAAAAATGGTTTACGTCATACCTTGGAAGATCCGCACTAGCTATTCTCGAATAGCCACCATATTGCTGAACTGGACTATTCCTGTGGTACTCGTAGTTGAAGACTACTCAAAGTTAAAGGTTTATTTTAACTTTTGTCAATGTGTAGATTGTTGCACCCTGCTGCCTATAATACTATGTACTATGACAACAGTACTACGGCTCTTATGCCTGTAATCGCTGAACTCTATACCACATCTATACCGTTCCCCCCATAAAGATTCGGTTAAAGAACCTTCTCATGTTGTTGCTACTCACACAACGCATCTGCTATATGCTTTTATCTCAAACTAAGCGTCATTATTTCCTTCTTTTCATATAGAAACAGAAAAAAATATTCTTAGAAAAATCGCATTAATATCGCTTCTCATTTGCTAGTTTCATATGAGTCGTATAATATAGTTTAAGTTAGATAATAGACAGAAAACATCGTCAGGTCGGACCTCAGTGAATCCGATAAGCTTCTCATCTGCGAGGCGAGCCGCTGAGATCGCATAATTTACGCCGAGCTCTGTTCACATCTCGGCGCTGTCACGAACCTTATCTTAACACCTTCCTGCCCGTGTAAGCCATAGGGTAGGCTATGGAATTGTTACTGCGTATAAACTGCATTTAATAAATACAGTCGTACAAGGAACTTCTAAAGGATCGGTCAATTTGACCTCATGTAGAACCGATTTCAATGAGTTCAAGTCAAGTTCATAGCATGTTGAAAAAAATATTATTGTTGGTTTGGAAATTCAAACTTAATGTGTTTTTTACATAATATATTTATCACTACATAGTATAAAACAAAGTCGCTATTTTTGTCTGTTTGTTTGTCTGTATGCTTAAATCTTTAAAATTACGCAACGGATTTTGATGCGGTTTTTTGTAATAGGTAGAGTGATTCAAGAGGAAGGTTTTTATGTATAATAACATCTATTAAATAATGGAGAAATACTGTTATTTTCAGGGTTTCTAATGTGGTGTCGTAAATTCTTACATTTCTTGCCGCTTACATTGCGTACGCAGGCTTAACCTTACAGGATTTATAAAAATAATGTACTAAGTATTGTACACCTTGAAAAGGTCTACAGAAAAGTCCGCGATGGTATATATCTATCTCTTATCGATATCCCACAAAACCATTTTTTGTCATTTACTTTTTACGGCAAATAATAGCTAATTTTCGAAGCGATTTTAAGCACTACAGCATTATTCCTTATTTAATTAAATACCTTAAATAGATTGTTGATTTAACATAGATTTATATGGCCTTTTACAGCACATAATTTCTTTGAATATTTTCGAAGATATTACAGATTTAAAAATACATTGCGTAGCGTTTGCGGCGGTACCTATCGGCTGGCAGCCGCCGACCGCAGCGCGACGCGACGCGTTCCTATAATTAATTTAGACATTGGAATAACATAATTTGTTAAAATTTATAGAGATTTTTGAAGGGACTGGTTCCCCGAAGCGAAGCGAGGGCGGGTTTACTAGTAAATACATAAATATATACATTTTGTGAGTTCAATTTGCGATGTAATTATTTGATAGTTCAACTTAAAGGGCCCAGTAACTCAAATCTGTTGTTATAATACTAATTACTTTGAGCGAGAGAAAGGTTTTAGGTACCTCCCTACATTACCGCTATAATACTATACCTACTACTAAGCACTAACATGTTTCGAATTAATCCTTAACAGTAGACTAGACATGCATTTGTGGTTGATTTTAGGACTAGGTATCCTATTAATATTCATAAGTGTTTCAGAGCAGCGTACATCAGAGCTTTGGAGAGCGAGTGTGCTTACATTTTTGCTTCCCTTATAATTTGTAATTTTTCGGTATTAGGTACATTCTGTTGAATAAAATTTGAGAGAGTCCGACGAAACAGCCATGCAGCATAATTCAAATTGGAAAAGTTGGAGCGAAATTAACAGAATTAATTACGCAATGAAAGGGCTCAAGTAAGAATTTGCTTTAATTCAAGAGGTATTTTGAATAAACATTACGTAATTATAGTATAGTGGGGACGATGATAATTGTCGGAGTTTGGTCGCAACCAGGCCTCTATATTATGGCTTATGGTATTATATATTTAATAAATTGTTATACTTCAATTATCTCAATAATAACCAAACTTTAATATTAAAAACCATTTGTTGTCTGTTTGGAATATCCAAGTTATAATTATACGTATATTTTCATTGCATTTGATCAAAATTGTTTTGCTAAGATCAAAATACATAAAGAAATATTTAGTGTAGGCTACTTATTGGCTTTGAGTTTTAGGGCTAACAAAATTTAATTCCTCGAAGGTCACGCAAGGTGGCGCAAGTCGGTATTAAAGATTCACTTTGATTTCATTATACACTTATTTTATTCCATAATTTTATTGATATAGATATTGAAGACTTTTAAAATGAAAATTTAAGTAATAATTTTTACTTATCTGTGTTATTTAAAAAGCCTGAATAGTTTTATATGACGATTAAAGTTATCTGCGTGATCCCAAACTACCAGGCCGTAGCGTTTCCTTAATTTATAAAGAAAACCCTGAGCGTTTTACATTCAAGAGAGCTGGATAAGTCAGTCAGTCGGACTCAGGATTTGTATCAGATATATATTACTTAGTCTATTGTCCTTTAGAGCGGTTGGGTGCTGGGTAGCCCGCGGTACATTAGTACATCGTTAAAACTAACTTCTCGTAAATGAACACTCCTAAGTTCCATACCAGTTGGATTCAACCATTTTCCTGCATCTGTATAGACTGTTTTAAGTTTGTCTGGATCCGTTCTCGTTATGGACCTACACATTATTCTGCTACATTTCAAAATATGAAACTAGTGTTAGTGGACATAAAAATAATGACAAGAATTTTTGTCACCTGAGCGGAGCCTGTTTAAGGCGCTTTGCCCACGGAGCAACTATTGCAGCAACTAGCAACTGGCAACTAGCTGCCAATTAGCTGTTTAAATACATTTCAATTGGACTGCGCACACATAGCAACTCGAGTTTCGAGTTCGGTTATCGTCAAAAGTTTTTAGTTGCTGTAATCGTTTAGTTCCTAATTGCCGTAACTAGCAACTGTTAAATATTATATCGGTTTTTAAAGTTTCCGGTTTCCGCAACTGTCAATCGCAATGCCTCGGACGATTTCACACCCTCCCTCCCTCTGCCTGTGCCCAGAAATGCGTTGATCGAGCAACTCGCATAAAAGTTGCTCACAAATTGCTATATAATTGCGGCAACCTTTTGACAACGAGCTATATTTTTACACACTTACTTATTATATAATGTTATGAAAGGTGTGTGAAGTTCACCTACCCACTCTTGGCTAGCGTGGTGGGCTACGGCCATAACCTTCTCATCTCAGAGGAGACCTGTGGTCAGCAGTGGTACGGTTATGGGTTGAGATGACTAATAATTCACGTTAGCATAATTATAAACACAGTCGTTAGTTACTAAAAATGTAGCAAGGTGAAATTTTATACTATTCAATATACCACAATATACTCAGATAGCAGCAGCTGCAATTCCTGCTCCAATAATACCTATTCATTATAAGTCCACGTAATGCAATGGGTCTATTCAACGTATAAGAGAGATTAGCTTCTGTGTAGCTACTGATATTATAGTTTAGGTGGCTCACAGCTACGAAGCTACGTTGCGCTACAATATAATATCTGATATATGTATTACAATAGTGAGCAGTTACGGCGTAGCTTAGCGAGAATATATGAGTTTATGCGTTACACAATGTACTTGGATGAAGCTTTAATACATTAATCATAACTATAATATTATTATCGTCTCTATTCCCCCGTCTTTTGAATGACTAAATTATTTCCCTGAATATTGAAGTACTGTGGTAAAACCGACTCCCGTTCTGCGGGCGACATTCTATCGCGTTTCATTTCGTCAAAGGATTACTTGACATTGATGTTAATGAATGTTTTAGCTCCAATACTAAAAACTACTTTTCTATGTCCATTTTAACTAAATCCAATCTATCACTTCCACGACCTGACATTATTTTTTTAAAGTATATAAAATGTTCTCTACACCTATTTAATATATAAAATAGCATGAAACCAGTAAGTCATTTTTAAAAAGAACACAGTGGAGTGATTTGAACGTTTATCTTCCGCATGAATAGCAGGGGTTCAAAACCTGCACGCACTCATTTGGTTCATCGCGCCAGCCTTTGTCCCCAGAATAGAGACGATGACATGACTTGGTGGTCCATTTGGTAGTAAATCTGTCTGCGTTCGATTCCAGGTCCGTCCGGAACAAATATTTATATGACCGATAAATGCTTGTCAGGTCGTGGGCGTTAGTGATGTCTTATTTGTATTGTCCATGTCACCCATAACTTATGGAATATTATTGCGTACGGTGTGTGGGCGTATATTTTTATTACTCGGTATTATTATCATTGTGTGAGAATATGCGAGTCCTACAATGGGATAGTTGGATGTCACGATGACGACTATTGTTTCATAATATCTTAGAATAATATAATAATGAATGTATTCGTACAACGCAAACATCGCGTTCTTGATAACATTAATGTTACGACGATAATGTTCATAGCATGAAGTTTATAGGTACAAACTAAACATAACTTGGTTAAGAATTCTACATTACAGCATAAATCAACATTCCCAGATGAACATAATTTGAGTAAGTCTCTCTGAATATATCTCGTGTTAATATTTGTTTTTCGAGCGTAAATATCATTACCTTAATTATATTGTGACCTTAATCCTGAAAAATTGTGATTCATTACCTTACCAACAAGCTTACCAACAAGCATTTTACCATTGTTACCAATAGGCTTCAACTCATTAATAGCCCACTATTGAGCACGAGGTTTTTCTTACATCTGATCATATCTAGAGTACACCACGCTCCTCTAGTGCAGATAGATGGACCGGTTGGTGGCCATCAGTGTCTCTACAATGACTCTACACTCTACAGTGTCAGTATCTTTACAGTGCCCAAAAGCTTCCGACGCCGATGGCTTAACGACTGCTACGTAATAGTCACAACCGGGACAGACGACTTTCCGTGCCCTCCGAAGCACGAAAGCGCAGAAGAAATTTTGAAAATGGTGGTCTCTCATTCACCTACCGATCACTTTTGCTTGACTTGGTTCCCGTGCAAGCCGCCAGGCTATATGAATCATACCTGCTTACGAATAATGTTTCATAACTTATTCAATCGTTTTGCGTGTCATGTCATAAATATATTAATATGCTTGAGGGTTCAGGACTTCTATAATGCTAGGTTCCTTTGTTTTATGATTGTTATTATTTTGGTGGTATATTTCGGAAACGGTGGTATTATTCTGACCTTTTCCTAAAACACCAGTGAATTTTATTTACGTAATCAGCTAAAAAAGAGTAATATCATAGTTCAGTCAATAAATATTCTCCAAATCACATTAGAGACAGAAACTTGCGGATTTCAATTGAACAGCTGGCCAATATCATGTTGGCTTTGCGCCTGTAAACTTGAAACTTTGAACCATTAATGTTTATAGTGATATTCCGACTTTGTGGAAATTGCAGTGATTACACCATAGGAAGGCCCGTTCGTGATATTAATTATGTTATCTCAGTACTGTCTGATAGCTCAGTACAGCTCGGGTGAACTCTCGCAATATGTAGTTTCCTCCTCCTCGCGTCGTTTTCCTCATAGCTGAGGGTCGTGACTCCCTCTACGGATCACTTTCTCTTTGACGGTTTTGCGCCATCTGCTGCGGTTATCGGCTTTGTGTATGGACTCGTAGAACTTACAGTCTAATGTGGTGCGGATTTGGTCTGTCCAGCGTATTGGGCTTCTCCCCCGAGGTCTTTTCCCTTCGATCTTGCCTGTGACGACAAGCTTCTCCAGGTTTCCTCCATCTTTGCGAGCTATATGACCAAAATACTCAAGAACTCTTTGTAGGCAGATGGACGATAACCTCGTGTTTACTTTTAGTTCCTTGAGTATTGAGACGTTTGTTCGTTTCGCCGTCCAGGGGATGCGCAGCATTCTCCTCCAGCACCACATTTCGAAGGCATCCACGCGTCTGCGGTCGTTGGATTTAAGGGTCCATGTCTCGGCACCATAGAGGAAAATGGAGAATACTAGGGTCTTTACTAGCATCAGCTTAGTGTGTTGGGTGATATTTCTGTCCTTCCAGATTCTCTCTAATTGGCCCATGGCACCCTTGGCCATTCCAATCCTGCGTCTTATTTCGTGCTCGCAAGAGCCGGTGTTGGAAATGTTGGAGCCCAGGTATATAAAGTCGTTTACTATTTCAAGATTTAGTAATCCAGTGAGCTCCAGCTTGTTTGTGCGGTCGATCACCATCACTTTGGTTTTATCCCTGTTAATTTGGAGACCCAGATCGCTCCATTCGGTCCAGCAGGAGTTGCATTTCGGTCTCCGAGGCAGCTAGAAGGGTGGTATCGTCGGCGTACCGCAGATTCGTCAATTTTGTACCACCGACACTTACTCCGCCTTCCCAGCCATCCAGGGTGTGCCTTACGATGTATTCCCCATTGCTCTTGACGTACAGGGATTCGAGTAGTGCTACCAGGAGCTGGGGTATTCCTAGTTCCGTCAACACTCTCCACAAAGCTTCCCAGTTTACACAGTCAAACGCTTTTCTGTAGTCAACGAAACACATGATGAAGGGGGCGTCAAATTCGTAAGCTTTCTCAATGAGCTGTCTGACATTTAAGATGTGTTCCCGTGTTCCCCTGCCTTTTACGAAACCGGCTTGTTCCTCTGGTATCTGCCAGTCTAAAAAATGCCTAATTCGGTGGTTAATTATATGCAACAGTACTTTGCTGGCATGTGATATTAAAGAAAGGGTGCGGTAGTTGTCACATCTTTTCGTTGACCCTTTCTTGTGCAGAGGAATAATGGCAGATTCGGTCCAATCGTCTGGCCATTTGCCGGTACGCCAGATGTTGCTGCAGATCATGTGTAACGCCTCGATGCCCTTATCACCCATGGACTGTAATATCTCGGCTGTTATTCCATCAAGTCCTGGGGCTTTCTTCAGCTTTAGTAGCCTTAGGGCAGCTGTGACTTCTGTGCGGAGAATATCAGGCTCAAGAATCAGCGCGTTCCAGTCCGTTTGATGGTGGTATGTAGTGCCTTCAGGGTTCTTGTATAGGTGTTCACAATATTCCCTCCAGCGCTCTGCTATTTGATCTAATTCGTGTAGAACTTGGCCGTCGGCATCTTCGATGACCCAAGTTCTGGGTTTTAATTGTTTGGCTAGCAGACGGACTTTTTTGAAGAGATCTGAGGATTGTAGCTTATTTGCATTTTCTTCGATATCCCTGCAGATGCCTTTTATGTAGCTGTTCTTGTCTGCCCTGCATTGTGAGTCTATGCGTTTACATAGAGTCGAGTATTCTTGGGCGATTTCAGGGTTTTGTAGCCCTTTTATCTTTAGGTCCTTCCTCTGTTGAATGAGCTCCCAAGTGCCTTCGGTGATGTAATTTTTCTTTTTCCTTTGGAAACTCGGTGTTCTGCTGGACTTTACCTCATCTTGCGCGGTTGTAATGTGACTTTTTAGCTTCAGCCATTGGTTGTTGGAATCAGCTTCTGGTGAAGGTGGATCTGCTGATAGCGATGCCCCAATCGCATTACGGAAAGTCAGTAGCTCTTGTCTTTCAAATTGGGTAGGCTTAGCTGAAGGATCTTTGCGCTTTTTCATGCGAAGAGTAAACTCCGCTACAAGGAGGTTGTAGTCCGATCCACATTCCGCACCGGGAAACGTTTTCGCATTCTTGACTGATGATTTCCAGCGACAGTTGATCAGTATAAAGTCTATTTGGTTGCGATATCTGTCACCAGGTGATTTCCAAGTGTAGAGCCTTCTAGGATGGTGTTCGAAGTTTCTGTTGACAACATTCAATTTTCTCTCCACGCAGAAATTAATCAAGCGCTCACCTCGCTCATTCCGTACACCAAGACCATGTTTTCCGATGACCTGACGGATATGATCATCAGCGACCGTGTTACCGATCTTGGCATTAAAATCACCGAGCACGAAGGTGATTTCCCGATTTGGAATCTTGTCCAGAGTTTCTTCGCGTAAACCGTAGAATCTATCGATGTCTTCTTCTGAAGCTTGTGATGTAGGTGCGTAAACTTGCACGATGTGAACGTTGCATGGTTTGCAATTTAGTTTCAGAGTCATGATTCTGTCGGATATTGGGTTGTACCCGAGAACGGACCCGTTGATTTTGGGCGGAACTTGGATGCCGACGCCATGCGCGCTCGTGGTGTCTGCTCCTGAAAAGTAGAAGGTGTTTCCCGCTCTTGTGGTGAAATGGCCGTTTCCACGCATGTGCGTTTCGCTAATACCGAGGATGCTGAGGTATGAGATATGAGGTATAATATGTAGTTTAAAGGCTTAAATTTCACTAGGTACGACGGCCAGTTGCGGATTTACAGATTTCGTACATATTTTGAGAACACTGTCATGATATTTCTCTCCTACAAATCATTTAAAATCAGCTTTAGTATTTTACCGACGTTATATAATTTTTACCCGACTGCGTCAGAAGGAGGGTTATGTTTTTCGAGTGTATGTATGTATGTATGTATGTTTGTATGTATGTCCATTTATTTGTGGTGCCCCACAGCCCAAACGGTTGAACGGATTTAGACATATGAGGTATCGTTGAATTCGTCAGAACTGTGAAAGTGTCAAGGGCTATATGAATTTTCAAAATGGCGCCCGAAAGTGGAAGAAAAAGGGGGGATAATCTTGAGTTTTTTTGTTATCTTAGCAATATGGGTATCAAATGAAAGATCGTGAAAAGACCTTTTCAAAAATATATATATCATATAACGTTTAGGCACACGTTTTAACACAAATTGTCAAAAACCATCCTAAAAAATAGAATATTTCGGTGAAAACACTAAAAAGTCTGAAATAAAAATATTATTATAAAAACAAAAAACCCGACTGCTTACAAAAGAACTCAAAAGAAAAAAACAAGTGTCACAATATCAACATAAAATACTTCATGGTGCTGCAGGCGGGGACAAACAATACTGTTACCTACGGGTAAAAAAAGATTTATCACAAGTACTACGTTTGTCACCGCATCTGCAGCATGAAGTATTTTATGTTGATATTGTGACACTTGTTTTTTTCTTTTGAGTTCTTTTGTAAGCAGTCGGGTTTTTTGTTTTTATAATAATATTTTTATTAAGTGTTCACTCATGTAAAATTGAGGCAATTGTTTTTTAAACCCTATAAAACTGAGTTTCATTACTCGACTCGAAGTTCAAACCCAGATTATCACGCCTTATGCTTAAGTTCAATACAAAACAAAGGGTTTCAATACAAAACTCGGAATAATCTTGAAATAACGAAATTGGAAATAACAGACCCCTGTTCCAGCTAATTAAACCGTAATAGCACATTACAGCCGCTCGGCCAGAAATGCAGTTAGCGTAACGATATTACGCAAATTCATTAATCGGGTTGGTCCCATAATTGTGTCCACAGATTAATTTCAGGATGATGTGTAGCTAATATATATTCTCTAATCCTGACACATAGTAGCGGTGAATTTCAAAATTGTTGTTACATTTATACCAGGGCACATAGCAAAGGATGTTTACCTACTTTAGGTGGCATTAAAATCTTAATAGTGTTTATAAACTAATTTTGAAAAAAACATACCTAACTTCATTTTATTTCAAACTTAATTTCATCTTCGTGCAACCAAACAACACAGTCACGCAAGGATGTCAGAAATTTTACAAAAGTGAGTAGGTAAGTATCATGAACTTTCTTTCTTCTTATTAGGAGCTGAACTGCACTGTGAGGTATTTTGACTTACTCTGTAGAGTTTATGAAGTTAGGGCTTTATTGTAGAATTAGGGTGTGTAGAGTTAGAATCTTAAATTGACTCTACGTAAGATTTGATTACTTTTTGATAGTGCGAGATCTTAGCAATGGATAGAGTAATAGGTACGCAAAAAAGCTTTAGTGTAGAGAAAGACATCATTATCAAATCAACATCAAATTCTAGATAAAAACAAGCAATAAATAAAAATTTGTTTGATTAGAGTGTGATTATCACTAGTTCCTATAATCTAAAATTAATAAAGATGTATTGTAATAAATGGATTTTTATACATGGAAAATATTTGTAATAATAATATATGTATTACTTCACCTTAAATTTCATGAAATTTTCATGTTTTTGTTATAAAATCTTCTCTAAACAGGTTTTTGAGTGTGGATATTATTGGGTGCCTCTTGTTTGGTATAACAAATTTTCGTCGAAAATCGCTTCGACTAATTTTAGTTGGAATAGTCATTTCACATAATTATTCATTTGATCGAATATTTGATTGCCATAATTTTATTTCTTATCGTCATTTGTTTCGAATAATATCTTTTTATCGAATGTTCAAATGCGCTAATTTTAATTAAAGTAATGTAAACTAGACTAATAATGATTTAGTCGAAAGATCGTGTTGGATATTCGGTTCAGCAATTATTGGTTTCCTTTCATATTTAATTGAAAAATTATTGTTGAAATTGTTCCTTCACCTACTTAATTTAGACTGTATTCTCTGGTATAATAACTATTCAACTAAATAGGATAGGTTAGCGAGGAGCGAAGCGACGAGCGTGTTAGGTTAACAGGAACCATCGCACGAGCCGAGCGAGCGAAGCGAGCGTGCCGCGGCAGCGGTCGGCGAGTGCCAGAACCGACTTTAGGGCGTTTATAACCACCTGAACATTTCATGAAATGAACATTGTATAAAATAAATATTCGATCAAATGAACATTATGTCAATCAATATTACACAAAATGAATATTGGATCAAATGAAAATTATGTCAAACGATTTTATACAAACTGATTATTATCTTAAACGTTGTTCGATTTATTAAAATTATATCAAAAGTTGTTATACGAAACAAGGGTTATCCGATATTATTACGGCATGCGAAGGTAGGGCGATTATATTATTATGTAGGTAAGTATCAATCATATTAAGTTAATAGTGTTATATTGTTCTATACACGCCGGGCACCTACTATTGGACGCTCCTTGTGCCAGACTATTACGCTATACTATTCGACGCGTATAGACACCTTGCTATTGCTGGTGATTGACGCGCCAGTCTACCTACCACGGTGCCGGTGAATGAGGAGAATGAGGTGCGGGGGGAGAAATAAAAGACTAGTTTGACGTTTCTGTTCTAGGACTAGCCCGCGCCTGTCTGCCGCCGCCCGTTACTATTTCACTATACACTATTCACTATGCACTGTTGCCTCTTCCTATTTTTCTTCCTGTTTTCTTCCTGTTTTCTGGATCCCGAATGCCATCCGAATGCGACTTCGCACGGCGGGCTCGCTATATTTATACCCGATGGGGGCGTGGCTTCGAGCGCGTTCTAGAAAGTTCTTTATTTCTATCTCTTTCTCACAATACAGCTGCTTCTGTCTTACAATCTTGTTGTATTGTTATCTCATTCAGACTATATGCTATCTCTTTCACGACGAACGAACGAACGCTGCCTTCCTTCGCTGCCGCGCCTTTTGCGCGGACTGAGGCGAGGGATTTTCGGGCCTCAAGGATTCCCTTTTTACCCGGGCATAATCTCGGAAGAACAAGTGTCTCCCGGTGGAGGAGCAGGCCCGCTGTTTAGCGTGTCCTGTCAGTCCCTAGTGCATAGCCAGGTCGCAGTCAGTCGCCCCCCAGATGGTCGGGGGACGCTCCTGACTCTAAGAGCTCCCGCGGAAGCGGGAAGCCCTCAGGAGGACGAGCGTGTAGGGGCGCGATACCCCTGAGCGACTCATGTGGTCCGTTATCAGCTCGGTCGAACATCGACTTCGCCAAACGGACCACAAAATCCGCGACCGTCGGCACTTGTAGGTCGCGCGCCACCACGTCGTTCCTGACGTAGCGTCCAGCGCCCACGATAGCTCGCAGAGCCAGGTTCTGCTGCGTCTGCAGGCGCTTGCGCTGCCACCCACTGAGCAATGCGTACCACGCAGGTGCCGCATAAGTCAGCCGTGATCGGACGTATTGGTAGTAAACCGTCCGTTTTGTACGTACTGGTAACCGGGATGTTAACACCGGTCGGAGAATAGCACGTGCGGCCCTCGCGTTTTGGACCACTTGGTCAACGTGGCGGACCTATCTCTTTCACTCGTAAATGAGACCTATTTACGCCTCGGAAGCAAGACCATATCGAAACCCCAATCCTATTTACACCTCGGAAGCAATACCATATTGAAACCCCTAAGAAAATAATTCTTATTTTCTTACATAATCTATTAGAAATCTATCTAAAATCTATTTACACGCTATCGTACCTATTTACCTAACTATATAACTATCCTATGGGGTAAATAAAAGGCAAAAACGCGTATATTTATTAAAACAAACTATAAAGAACACAAGTAAAACTTATAAATGTCAAATACCTATCTATTCTATCACTATTCTTTTCGCACTATTTACTTAATAAACTATGTACACGCACTATCTGATTTCACTATAATTTCACGCTATTTCGATCGTTCTGAACATTCCTCCCACCGTGAACCGCAGTACACACATCACAAGGTTCACTAATCACTCGCGGAAGAACGATCGTCCTGAGTAATCACTATAAGTTTTTTCACTGGTCTACGCAACACTCCACCTTTTGTTTGCACATCCACTGTTCGCACTATTCCGTCCCCTCCAGGGTACGTAGCTATGACTCGTCCTATGGGCCACACGTTTCTCGGCAGGGTGTTGTCCACGATGAGCACGATGTCGCCGTTGGTCAGCTGTTCGCCTCTCCCGTGAGGCTGGCGTCGTCGCTGCAGGTCAGGTAGGCACTCCTTGACCCACCGCTCCCAGAAGAGGTCTGCCAGGCGCTGGGACGCCCGCCAGTGTCCTCGGTGTATCAGGTCGCCGTCGATGAAGGTACCCGGCGCCGGGTTGAGGGCTGGACCCAGCAGCAGGAAGTGATTCGGCGTGAGTGCCTCGGGATCGTGGGGATCCACCGAGACGTGGGTGAGAGGTCGATTGTTGACGGTGAATTCGACCTCGGCGAGCAGTGTAGCGAGAACCTCCTCGCTCGGATGGCGGCCCGTCAGCGTGGCGTTGAGGGCGGTCTTCACGCTCCTCACCAGGCGTTCCCAGGCCCCGCCCATGAATGGGGCCCCAGGAGGTATGTAGCGCCAGCTGATGGCGCGGGTCGCGGCTTCGTGTGAGGTTGCTTCATCTATGGCTCGACGCAGTTCCCGGTCGGCTCCATGGAGGTTGGTCCCGTTGTCAGACCGGATCTCTGTCGGACAGCCACGGCGCGCGATGAACCGCCGCAGCGCCATGATCGCGGATCCCGTCGTGAGTGATGGCGCGATCTCCAGGTGCACGGCGCGAGTGGTGAGACATGTGAACAGGGCCACATATCTTTTCTGGACTGCGCGACCGACGGTGACTGTCACTGGCCCGAAGTAATCCACCCCTGTAAAGGTAAAAGGTCTATTATGATGTGCTAACCTACAGAGCGGTAGATTACCCGTTGACGGCTCGGGCGGCGACCTCCTGCGCATGCGGCATAGTAGACATCTATGTATAATCATGCGGGCCACGGTTCGAATCCGAGTTATCCAATATTTCGTCCGACATTCGTTTATAGTGGCTTCGACTCCCGCGTGATGTAATCTTCTATGTACGTATTCTATGTATAATCTTGCTATGTGATGATCGCCGCTCATGACAGGAGGGTGCCGTGTCTGTTCGTCTATGTTCCGAGCCGCGTCTATTCTTGATTTAATCTTGATAATTCCATTCACTATTTCGACCGCTAGCGTGCGTAATAACCCCTTCTTGCTATTTTCTATGTGATGGAGCTCGCTATTGAATGAATCTCGCTGTGACACGCGTAGTAATAATTCTTCGGCCCGCTGTAGGTATTTCACGTCTATTTCTATATATTTTCTATCCGTCTGTACGTGAATTTTCCTATGACTATTTTTCACGGCCGGGGTTCTATTCTTGTTCCAAGTCGGGTCCTGCTCCTTATTTTTTCTATGCCTCCTATAGTGGGCTTGCACTCGGGGTCGCCGACACAGGTCAATGAACTGCAGTACGCGCGCTGTTGCTCTTAACAAGCGTTCCCATCGCGAAAATAACAGCGGGTTCGGTACAGCCGATTCAATTGACGTGTCCACGACGCGCGCGTGATGTACTCGCTCTTCACCGGTGCGCGCTTCGAGGGCTGGCTGATCAGATGGCCACGATGAGGGTTCTTCCAGCAGGAACTGAGGACCTTGGAACCATCGGTGCGACGAGTTGAAGTCCGGCGGTACGTGCCTCGTAGCGTCGTCGGCGACGTTCAGTCGAGTCGGTATCCAGCGCCAGGAGCTCAGTTGACTATTCTCTTCTATCTCAGCTATCCTATGTGCGACGAACGGCTTGTACGAGCGGGGTCCTGTTTTCAACCACGTAATTACGGTCTTGCTATCCGTCCAGTATATCGTGGACTCCGGCTTCGTATCGTGCTCCTCGCAGATGGTGCGACCCAGGCGGCTTCCCATTACAGCAGCTTGGAGCTCCAATCTTGGGACTGATGTCAGCTTCAGTGGACTCACTTTCGCCTTGGCGGCCACGAGCGCTATGTGGGTTTCTCGCGGCGTTTTTATCCTCCAATAGGCCACGGCGCTGTAGGCGGCCTCGCTGGCGTCCACGAAGACGTGCTGTTGGAGCGACGTAGCTTCACTGTAGCGTGGGTAACATCGCGGCACTTGAACGTCACGTAATCTCTTCAGCTGTTCAACCCACGTAGACCACTGTATGGCGAGATCTTCATCTATGGGCTCGTCCCAGTCGGTCCCTCTCCTCCAGATTTCTTGGAGTAGCTGCTTCGCTCTGATGGTGACCGGTGAGGCGAGTCCGAGCGGGTCGAACAGTGACATGAGTACACGTAGCATGCCCCTCTTCGTAGGGTTGTCACTTTCCATCACGTCGGGGGGAAGTCGGGCCAAGTTGAGGTTAAAACCTATCGTGTCTTCTCGTGGTCTCCAGATGATGCCCAGTGTGCGTTCTATCTTCTGATCGACGTTCAACGCGACGTCGGGTTGCGCCACCCCTGGCGCCAACGCGTCGCACACTCGCTGACTGTTTGAGACCCACTGCCTCAACTCGTAGTTCGCTTCCTTGTGTATCGCTGCTATTCGACGTGCGGCCTCTATTGTTTCATCCTCATTGTCGTAACTGTTGAGTAAGTCGTCGACGTAATGATTTCTAACTATTGCATCGTAGGACTGCGGATCTTGATCTCTATATCGCGCTGCGTTGATGTTCTTCACATAAATCGCTATTGCAGGCGAACACGATGCACCAAAAATGAGTGACGTCATTCTATATTCTTCCGGCGGCCTGTCGTCACGTCGATCGCCCCGCCACAAGTACCGAAGTGCGTCTCTATCTTCCGGCTTGACCTTAACTTGCATGAACATCTCCCTGATGTCGGCTGTCACTGCTATTTTTCGTTGACGGAATCTCATAAGCACACCCGGTAATGACTGTATGAGGTCCGGTCCCTTGAGCAAGTGGTCGTTCAGTGATACACCTCGAGTCTTGGCTGCGGCGTCGTGCACTATTCTTATTTTTCCCGGTTTCAGTGGGTTGACGACGGCGAAGTGCGGGAGGTACCAGGTTCGATTCGACGTCACGGCGGGTGCAAGCTCGGCGTATCCTTTTTCTATTAGCGCTTGCATCTGTTGACTATATTTTTCCTTTAACACTGGATCGCGGTCGAGTTTCCTTTCTATTGTACGCAGACGTTGTAGCGTATTTTCGTAATTATTCGGCAGGGAAACGTCACCTTTTTTCCATAATAACGGGGCTTGATAACTATTGTCTATTTTCACAACTCCCTCTTCCAGCTGTCGGAGCGCCTTCTGCTCCTCACTCGTCGACGGTTGCTTGGGTTCTATCATCATCATATCGGCGGTGAAGAATTCCCGAAGTTGCGCGTCCATGTTCTCTTCGCAGCTGGCGATGAAATTCACTCTATGTGCCCGTTGAGTACCATAGGACCGAGCGCCGTGCAGGACCCATCCCAGCGGAGTGAGTGATGCGACCGGTTGATGCTTGGAGCCCTTCCTGACCTCCTGGGATAGCAGCAGCTGCCAGTTGTCCTGACCTATTAATATTCGCGGCTTAGCTGGGCTATATCGAAGCGGCAGGTCCTCCAAATGTTTGCATCCATCTATATCTTTCTCCGTGATGGTCTGCGGTGCTATCTTGAGGTTCTTCATGGTCCTGGCCTGGATCCTGTAGGTACTATTCGACGTTCCTCGTATCTTCATTGTGACCCGACGCGATTCATGGGAGACACTCTGCTCCCCTATGGAGTCTATGCGCAGTGGCTGCAGCTGTCCACGAAGTCCAACTTGGTTAGCGATGTCCTCTTCTATTAATGTGACTGTTGATCCATCGTCTAGGAGCGCGTACGTGTCTGCTACTCCCACCGGTCCGGAGACGCGAACCGGAACTATTTTCAGATAGGCGGTGGATCCGGACACCCAGGTTGACGTCACCGTCTCGTTGGCCGCTTTTTCTATCTTGTTTCTATTACTATGTAGCAGCCGGTGATGCCAGTAGTTGCATCCGTCTATATCGCATCGCTTCCTCTTGCAGCTGTGGTTCTTCGATCTATAGCGCAGGCACGCGAAACATAACCTCTTCTCTTTGGCTATGTCCCATCTATTTTCGACCGTCGCCTCCAACATTCGCTTGCACTTGACTGCATCGTGGTTTTCCTCGTTGCAAATGATGCACTTTTCTATTATTTTCACTGCGTTGTACGTCCGCTGGCTTCTATTGTGTCTATTATGTCCCGATGTAGCTTCGACGTACTGCTCCGGCTGTGCGTAGGGTCCGCAACGCGTTGCTTCCCGATCCAAGAAACGCGCCAATTTTTCCAAATCCGCTTCCTCTTCCGGTTGCTCCGCCGCGTAATCGAACCAACGATATCGAATAGTCGGCGTGAATTTTTCTATTGTAGCCTTGGTTGCTTCCGGGTTGTAGAGGTAGTGGCGTTTCTTGAGCGCACGCAGTGTAGCCACGATGTTGTTGACGCGACTGGCGAACACACATATGTCACGTGGGTTGTCTGTGAGGCGCGGCAGGGCTCGTAGTTGCTCGATTTCCGATAGTGCTATGCAGTCCGGTCGACCGAAACGAGCTTCTAACGAGTTCACTATTTCTTCCGACTTCGCTCCGTAGAGCAATAAACTATTGACGGCTTCCTTCGCTCGTCCTGTGAGCGCACGACGTAATCTTGCTATGTTTTCTATTTCCGTGTTCATCTTCGCTGTTTCTATGTAGGCAGTCTTGAACGAGAGCCATTCTTGATGAGACCCCGAGAACGTCGGCAGCTCCATATACCTATAACTATTGCACGTATTGGTACGTGCGGCGAGGGCGATCGCTGACGCCAGGTCCGACAGGTTCACTTGAGCTGGGTGCGTGGCGATGTCCTTCTTGCTATCACTATCACATTCGGCGGCGTGCTCCGTCCGCTTCCCTTGCGGCGGCTGGACGGCGGCAGTGGTGGCGCGGGCTTCGGCAGGATCCGTCTCTTCGAGCCACTGGTTGACTCGCTTCGAAGCGGCGTCCGCGTCGGTGTGCACGCTGTCGTCGTCTTCACTATCAGACTCTTCTAATTCTATTGAGGCGAGGCGAGCGGCGGCAAGCTTGACTTGGAGTTCAAGCAGGTCTTCCTTGGCGCGGGCTATACGTAGCGCCTTCTCTTTCTTCTTCGACGTAGCACTCTTGATGGTCGCGGGTTTGCTATTATTCTTCATGGCAGCGTCGATGGCCTCCTTCGTGACCGCAGGCTCTGACGTGGCTGCAGTCGTTCCCGCCGACTGCTCGGTCGTCGTAGTGGCGGTGACGGTGTTGGTGCTCGTTGCCGTGGTACCCGATGACTGCTCCGATTCTTCCTCGACCGGCGTGGCCGTGCGTCCGCTTCGCGTGGTAGGCATGCTTGACTCGTCTTGACTATCTTGACTATCCCTCGATCCGGCTCGAAGGACCAGAAAATGTTCTATACACGCCGGGCACCTACTATTGGACGCTCCTTGTGCCAGACTATTACGCTATACTATTCGACGCGTATAGACACCTTGCTATTGCTGGTGATTGACGCGCCAGTCTACCTACCACGGTGCCGGTGAATGAGGAGAATGAGGTGCGGGGGGAGAAATAAAAGACTAGTTTGACGTTTCTGTTCTAGGACTAGCCCGCGCCTGTCTGCCGCCGCCCGTTACTATTTCACTATACACTATTCACTATGCACTGTTGCCTCTTCCTATTTTTCTTCCTGTTTTCTTCCTGTTTTCTGGATCCCGAATGCCATCCGAATGCGACTTCGCACGGCGGGCTCGCTATATTTATACCCGATGGGGGCGTGGCTTCGAGCGCGTTCTAGAAAGTTCTTTATTTCTATCTCTTTCTCACAATACAGCTGTTTCTGTCTTACAATCTTGTTGTATTGTTATCTCATTCAGACTATATGCTATCTCTTTCACTCGTAAATGAGACCTATTTACGCCTCGGAAGCAAGACCATATCGAAACCCCAATCCTATTTACACCTCGGAAGCAATACCATATTGAAACCCCTAAGAAAATAATTCTTATTTTCTTACATAATCTATTAGAAATCTATCTAAAATCTATTTACACGCTATCGTACCTATTTACCTAACTATATAACTATCCTATGGGGTAAATAAAAGGCAAAAACGCGTATATTTATTAAAACAAACTATAAAGAACACAAGTAAAACTTATAAATGTCAAATACCTATCTATTCTATCACTATTCTTTTCGCACTATTTACTTAATAAACTATGTACACGCACTATCTGATTTCACTATAATTTCACGCTATTTCGATCGTTCTGAACAATATAAATAAAATAACATCCAACCAAAACTAGTGGCTTACATTCATATCTCAGACAAGACAAAACATGTAAACATGTTTTGGTACTGTCGCGTACCTAGCTGTACTAGTATCACAACAAACATTACGCTCAACTCTAAACAAACAAAGATGTTCAGCAGAAAGCTGCTCAACAAAGTTTTATATAAAATATAATGTGTTTTTGTAACAAACATACTTTGTTACTGACTGAAAGATTAGTTTGTTGGTGATAAAAACTTTGCACGCCAATTTAGTTCGTTGACGCTTACAATAATTAAAGTTTTACAGATGGATTTAGATCACAGGTTTTCAAACCTATTTCAACCACCGATCTCTTGAGCTTCAACAATTTTATAGGTCTCTAAACTTAAATTATAAGCGAATATTTATGCTAATAAAAGAGATATAGATTGTTTGCTTTTTGATCAGATCGTCTCTACCTCTAAATATTTTTATGTACTCCACCGCCCCCTGAAGGACTTTAGCAAGAGGGCGTTCTCGCCCACTTTATGAAATAGGTACTTATTTATAAGTTAAGTCGCAGAGCATGGCAAATAACTGGCAAATAATTCAAATATATCTGGAGTAAAGCTATATAAGCCAAGTAGCACTATCCCGGCCGATACTTCCATGGTAATAAAAATAAGTGGATGACCCTTCAAGCCGAGGCCCGGGAACTTTCGAGTTCTTTCCAGTTATCTCTAAACGACAAAAAGTCATTATTACCTTTCTGTTCATTCCGAACAAATTACTCGATTATGAAGTGTTCTAGGGAGGAATATGTACTGTACAGTTTAAGTAAAGACAAACCCTTATTGTACCTGGCGCTCGAAGCGCTCGAAAACGCTCGAACCCGCTATGTACCGCGCGATAACGTAATCTGACACCGCGGTACTTGACTTTGAACACTTAGTCGTTCATGATGAAATGTTTATGTTATAACGGGTGCCGGCGGCCGATTTCAAGAGCCCAATAGTTAAACTACGAGATGAAACAAAAAACAGAACACGAGAACGTGTTTATAATTTTATACAGGCCGTTATTTCTGAGGGAACTAGTAAACTCTGTTATGTTGACAATAAATATTTCTTATAAATATAATAATTGTGTGAGTGGCTTTATTTTTACACCCTTTTCTTCTACAGAATATGTAGATTCTAATAAGAAATAAAAACATTCTAATAAGAAATAAATAAATTCTCATTTACACTCGCAAAGTCTTCGAAACTCGCGAAAAAAATTTGAACTTCGCGGAAATTCGCACGCGCGTTTACCTCATTTTCAAAAAAATATTGTAAAAATATTATAACGAATTCTTCAGATATTTTTACACTATCTTATAGATAAACTATTCAAGAATAGTATTACATGCTTACATATGGTTACTTAGGACATTTGTTTATCATAAAAAATGTAAACATCACAAAGGTAGGATAATTTCCCGTAATCGTAAGGGTTTCGTTTTAGTCAAATGTGTGTTTAGTAATCGTAATTTTTGGCTAAAGTAATATATTTTTCATTTAGGAAATGATATTCCGAACTCATTGATATATAATACAAGCACAGTTCTCTTACAAAGTCTTATCACAAACCGAGCTCAAAGCTTTTGTTATTGTTATTGTAAGAGTGTAATTTGACACCTTCCGTTAATTTGCGGAGAATAACACGATAAAGAGTGAGTTTCATTAAAAACTAATGTTAAAAATAGATTCTACACGATTTTTCCAATTGGAATATGTATTGTTTCTTATTGGAATACGAAACTATTAGTTTTAAAACTTATTTCGCTTTTATACCTATCAGACGAAAAGTAACGGTTACTTACCAAGACGAAATATATGTTTTGAATCAAAATTAAACACAAAATTCACCATTGTTTTCACTTATATCAATCTAAAACACTGTAAACTAAAGATATTAAACGAAATTTACACTTTTTTATCCGTATTTTATAAGAAATCATTATTTTTAATAACGCGCACTTCGCGTGAATAACCTCAAACTAAACAAAGGTTTTTTTTTTTTTGTACTATGGCCATAGAGATTCCGTTTTAGACGAACGTATCGGTTATTCGGCTACAGAGTAATAACACTTTAAACACAGATAAGAAAGTCTAATACACTGTAAAAAATATAAATACGTCGCGGTACCGTTGGGCATCTTAAGATGCCCGCGGCGCGGCGCGGTACTTTAGGCATCGCGCGGCTGGGCATCTTAAGATGCCCTCGGGCGTCGCGCGGTACTCGAGGGGAGGATGTTTTTTCTAAGTAGGTGTCTATCCTCGGAACTGAAGGGAAATTTTTGAAATTTGTATTTAGCTGAACTAAATTGAATCAATCATCAATATTCAACATTTTTTTTAACTTTATTGCAACGACCTAAAGCTAGGTGTACAAGGGGCGGACTTAATGCCTTTTGGTATTCTCTGCCAGTCAACCCATGGTGATGATGAGAGCAAGTGGGTAGGTGAGAATAAATTGAACGAATACAATAATAAAAATATATAATAATAACAAGTATAATAATATAAAAACAAATATAAAAATACTACAATAATAATACAATTATGTATTATACAGGGTGATTTGTAACTCGACGTATTCCTCCTGGGATGTGGTAATACAACCAATTTCCAACAAAATTAACCATAATGTCCCTAATACCAAGTCAGCTGGTTATCGAGATATTCCTTATTTTTGGTTTTGGTCTAAGAACACCGAATTTGATTACAAAAAAATCAATAAATAAAAAAGTAGTGGTTTGAATTGAGTTGTGTACATTTCTATCAGTGACCAATACATCAACAATCATTTATTAATACTAATGCAGGGACAAGTGTTACACATTTTAAAATAACAAGTGAATTCTTGTAAAAAAATATTTTTCAACACACTTGCTCGTAAAGTTGATATTTTTTCTTTAGGCTTACGCCCGGAATGCGGTTTATTACACACTAGTGCGTTTTACTTTTCATTACCGCACTAGTGTTTTTCTTATTCCACTTTTTTTTTAATATCCGTAAAGAGGTTGTTACCAAAAGATTTGTTATTTTGTAAATAAATAAACTTGTTGTACTTAGTCAAAATCTGATAAGATAAGATTATACTTCATCTAATTATCTATTAAAGCATTTAAAAAATACAATATTTTAAATCATTAATTACCGTAAATTCTTATTAGAAATACATAATTATTTAGTTTAATATATTGTGGCTGAATGTTCGGTGTCTCTGGACTTAACCTGCGCGCGCATAGTTATTCAACCAAAGATACGGCGCGCGAAAAAATAAACCGCGCCATTTTGTTTTGTGCAAACATTTGTTCGTTTATAATTTGCTGATTTGTGACTGAAAAATGTCGATACCTAATTGTTTTTTTCCTCGCAAGTGTGTTGAAAAACGTCGTATGATACGCGTGTGCTTTGTTCATTACAGTCTTGGCTCTATTACAGCCCTCGCCTTGCGGCTCGGGCTCAATTCCGCCTCGATTGTAATGACCAACTTCGCGCACTTGTATCATAATGTACTATTCTTACGAATGTGGTCGATAGAAAAGTAGATTTATTTTAAAAACTCTAGTATACATCAAGCGTACAAACTACATGAAAAACATCCTTGTTTTATAAGCTATCCAAACAAGTAAAATTATTAAAACACAAGCAAAACATTTCAGAAAAAAACGTATGTAGAGCACGTGCGACGTAAAACCCTTTGTTATCGTACCACGGTATAAGTTCCTGAGTTGCAAACTTTTTAGTTGTTATTGTCGTTTGTCTATTAGACCCACTTGATCATTTAAAATGAAAATTAAACAGCAGCAGTGTTTTGTTTCTGGCTACCAATGCGATCTCCCAAATTTACGTTGATTTTGATCACTAAATAAGTATGACGGCTTACTCTAGTTCCGAGTATGCCGATATTCCGGATATGCCGGAAATTCCCCCTAGAGGAACAAAAGGCATACACTGAAAAAAATATTCTACGTGGGCGAAGCTGGGGCGAAAGCTTCGGCGGTCCGATACCTAGTTAGCCTACAAAAGAAAAAGTACTTTTTTTTTAAATGGCGATTTATTTTTCAACATATCTCCTTTTAATTCGATACACTTGACCCAGCGATGTTCCAACTTCTTTAACCCGTCTGAAAAATACGTTTTCTGAAGACCAGTAAAGTAGGCCTCCGTGGCGGCGATAACCGCCTCATTCGACTCAAATTTCTGCCCGGCGAGTGATTTTTTCAAATTTGGAAACAAAAAGAAGTCGCACGGGGCCAAATCTGGAGAATACGGGGGATGGGGCAGCAATTCGTAGCCTAATTCGACCAATTTCGCCATGGCAACGGCGGAGGTGTGTGCCGGTGCGTTGTCGTGGTGGAAGAGCACTTTTTTCTTTGCCAAATGAGGCCGTTTTGTCTTCAATTCGACGTCAAATTGGCTCAATAATTTGGCATAGTAGAGCCCTGTGACCGTTTTACCCTTCTCCAGGTAGTCAATATGGATCACACCTTGTGAATCCCAGAAAACGGTAGCCATCACCTTTCCGGCCGATAGGACAGTCTTTGCCTTCTTTGGAGCACGTTCGCCGGGTGAAGTCCACTGTTTCGACTGTTCCTTGGTCTCTGGTGTGTACCAGTGGATCCATGTTTCGTTGACGGTCACGAAACGACGCAGAAACTCCTTCGGATTACGCTTAAACAGCGCCAAACACTGCTCTGAAATGGTCTCACGGTTGCGTTTGTTATCCGGAGTGAGCAAACGCGGCACCCATCGCGCCGACAGCTTTCTCATGCCCAAAATTTCATGTAGGATATGACCCACGCGGTCTTTTGAGATCCCTACTGTCTCAGCTATCTCGCGCACCTTCAATCGGCGGTATGCCGATACGAGATCATGAACTTTTGTCACGCTTTCTTCCGTGGTAGCCGTTTTTGGGGCACCTGGGCGTGGCTCGTCAAAAACCGATGTGCGACCACGTTGATACTCGTTAAACCAATTTTTGACAGTCGCCATCGAAGGAGAAGAGTCACCGTACACAGCATCCAAGCGCTCTTTGATTTCGCGACGCGATTTCCCTTCCAAAAACAAGAATCGAATCACTGACCGATATTGCTCTTTTTCCATTTTGCAAAAATTCACCAACACGCCACCTTTAACACGCGGTCAAAACAAAACTTTAAGTTCGATTCACTTAAAATTTTACCAGTAACCGCCTAAAAGAATGTAATTGACGTTTATATATTTTTTTGTTTTAATGACGCGATCAGGCGGTAAAGCTTTGGTTTCCTAGGAAAGCGGTGCCGTCATGTAGCGGCCGCAATATTACGGACGCAAGTAGACGGCCGTCTTGACGGTGATGACATGTGGAAAGTTCCACGGCCGTTTTAACACACCGTCAGTCATTTTAATAATTTAATATTTTAATAATTTAATATTTCTCCACTTTCACGCCACCAATTCTGTTTTAGTTGACTTTTTTCTTTACTTTTTATTTTTTTGATGTTGTTCCGAAAACAAAAACACAAATACGTTGACCAAACGTTGACCAAACCATCGGTGTCGACAAGACGGCCGTCATGCAAATGGCGGTACTGCTTTTTGACGTTACGGTGTCAGTTACCGCTCTCCAGAAAACCGCGCCATTTCGTTTACATAGACAACGTTCTAGTGACGTCATTCACCGCTGTATTACGGCCGCTACATGACGGCACCGCTTTCCTAGGAAACCAAAGCTTAAGGCTAAGTACTTATCGGACTGCCCAGGTATGGTATAGATAATTCGTCCGCGAATAGGTATCTCTTTTAACCTATATGTTTATATTAGAATAAATTTGTTATACATATAAGCATCATACAGTATCTATACTTATTTAAGTTGCAAAGACCACAACATTGTACATATCGTGCATTACAGGCGTTATGATTTAAAGAAAAAGAAAATGGGAGTCCTGTTAGATATCATATCTTTTTTTCGGATCCCAGTATCGCAGTTCTCATCTTGCTTTCTTGTTACATTGTAATTTACATTTCGTTTACATTTATGGTTTTGGTGGGAAATGAAATACTTAGATGAAAGTAAGCACACTTTCATTATTATTAGAACCACAAACCCGATATCTAAAGAAAAATGCTTTTTTTCCATCCAAGAATTTCATTCATTGGAGAAAAATATAAATAAATGGTAATCTAACTCGGGGAATGGGGGATCTTCAAAGCCTAATTGGAAAGACGAAAGTTTTATTTTTCCTTTCGGGGCACTTTATTTCATCAAAGCGGGCATTCCGGTCTAATTAGGGGAAAGCGGAAATAAGATGAAAACTATATTTTTCTAGGAAATTGTGATGTTCGCAAAATTTGTATTGATAGGTATCTATTTTGAATTTTTTTAATGCTCTAGCCCAATTTACTTTGTTTATATGGCAATTTTCATAGTACCTACTTTAATCCTAAAACTATCCTTTTATTTTTTGTTAGTTACTTCACTGGCATACCTACCTAAATAAAGTGTAGGCAACTTTTAGGTATTTTGCTCAATGAAAATTAGCAAATCATTGCCCTTATAATATTACAGTTACATGCATATCAGTTATACCACTAACTGGCAAATCTGTTTGCTGAGCAAAGTTAATTCCCCGACCGAAGCAAATATTATGGGAGAATTAGAGGTTTCTCGGGTTTTGCTCTTTCGTATTGCTGTAATATCTGCCGGAAATCCTGGCATTATATTTATTATAACCAACTCGTAACATGAACGTGAAACTGCGTTAAAAGAAAATATCTTGTTTAATTAGGTCGCATATTTATTGATATGTTACCGTTAATTTGCGTAAATCAGATAGAGTGCAGATTAACGAGGTATTCTGCAGATTATCTGGCTGAGTCAGTTAAAGTGGAAAAACTATAATTGAGTTCCTACATTAACTAGTTAATCTGCAGACTTCCTAGCTAATCTGCAGACTAACGACCATGCATACGGTAAAGTCTATAAAATGGGTTCTTGTTTGAACGTCAATTGTTAAAAATGAGTAACATTGAACGGAAACATAGAGTGATTTTGATATAAATGACAATTGAGTTGATTTTGGATATAAAACAATGAAAACTCATTTCCATTACTATTCAGTCAAATTCTTCAAGGTAGGTAGGTTGAATTGGTTACAGAACCGAATTAGCCTACCCCTACTCCACGTAGTCTTGTATGCCCTACCCCTAGAGTGTTTTTTAGAACCCGAAGGGGCGGAGGGAGGGCAGCCCCCGCCCGCTGTAACAAAACACAGACACCCGGGCGAGCCGGAGCGGCTGAGGCTGGTCGCCGAAGGCGACCAACAAGCCGAAGCTGCGCAGGCGAGCGTGGGTGTCTGTGCTTTGTTACGCAAGGGCGAAGGGGCTGCACCTTCCGCAGCGCCGGAGACATCACGGTTCGAAGTTATGCCCTATTTTCCGCGTTTTTACGATTCGACCAAATCTCGATCGATCGGCCAGATCGATCATTTCATAATGTGAGCAAATCTACGATGTGGCCACGACATCAACACAAATTGGTACTCAGGTAGCCAGTCTTCCGCAATTTAACGATGTACTCGTACCATCCGTTACTGTGCATACTAACTGGGTAAAGTGCAAATAAGACCTTTTTTTACACTTTAACGTATCGTATCAGTGTACATATCTGCAGATTACCTAGTTAATGTGCACATTAACTTATTATGCATTTTAACGGTAACAGATAATATACTGAGATTGGTATTTAGACGTATCGAGTGAATAAGCATTAAATTCAAGTAGATAATTTTATTTGTTCATAATAACGGTAACCGCGAGTGTTTGCACTGCCACAAGTTGTTAAACAAAAAAATTAACTTTAATTACAATCGATGATATCGGCTTCATTGAAGATGAGACTGTTGAACAGAGTTTCAGCATCCGAGTCATGATCCGAGTGCTACAAGCCTGAACATAGGTTGCTGATTTATTACACACGGGTCCAACCTTAGGGCCAGAGCTCCAATTAGACAAGTCATCACTTAGAGCTTAGAGTGGTTAAGGATGTCATGTTCAAAAACGGCTATCGCTCGAGTTGCGCAGACATGTGATCTCTCCGTAACTACGGGTATAACGGGAATGTACCAAATCTGGTTGCAATACTAAACTAGTAGGCTAATACTCAACCTGTAGGTTATATGGATAACCTATTGAGTATAGGTATGTATATCTCATTAACAACTCCGTAACTCTTTTTTCTTTTTTAGAGTGTTTGAATACAATAACTTGTATTTCGCAGCGTCTAACTTTCCTCACTTCAGTTATGAATGCACTTTGAAAAGTGTTGGTGAACTTAGAGCAGAAGTGAAACCAACTTTAATACCCTCACCAAAGACAGATAGATATAAATTTATTTGTTATGTTCACATAACTGAAATATTTACGATTTTTTTTGACTCAGGTAGGTTATTTATTTGGACTATTGTAGCATACATACAACGAACGTGTAAGTACAAAAGGCAGATTCTACCTTCGGGCAGCGGGAAAACAACGAATATTAGGTGTAACTTAACATTTTCTTTTATTTAGATCATATACGTTACTCCCTAAATACAATTTTACAAGTAACTATATTTACCTACTTATAATATGACAGTATGGAAATGAAAGATAGGAGAAGATCAGAACGCCATAGCTACTTAGTATTTTATGACATAATAGAAATATTATTTATTTTTAAGATATAATGTAGAAGATATAGAGGACAGTATACAGCTTATTACTACTAATAAAATTGTGCAATACTAACTTGACTCACCTTCTTCATGAAGGACATAACATTTGTAGGCAGCATGGTGGTGCTTTTTCTGACGACTGTACATTCACTCACATAATCACTGCACACAAAATATCACTTCACTGTATTATTTTGCACTTTAATCCGGAATGAGAACACTGCCTCTAAAACACGACATTTTTGGTTTAATCTATTGGCGTTTCACTTCACTTCCTAATCGTCGTATTGATGCTGTTGACCTGGAACAATAAAAACAGACTGTGTGAATTTCACTCATAACTATAGTTATATTAGAAGGTAAATTTACCCACAGTAAGTAGGTATATCTACCGGTGACCAGATTTACCTACCAACTACAGGAATTTTAAATATTTAAAATAGATAGGTATGAGCTAAACTTTAAAATTGTTATTTAGCTGTAGTAGGTAAACAAATCTGGTCATACTAGGTATTAACGTATGGTATGATTTATGTAAATAGCTCGAGAGGTAGCAGAAACATAGAGGGGGAGGTTAGTGGTTACTGGCACTCATAAACATCCGATAGGTAGGTACTGTATATTAAGTAGAAGCATGAACTTAGTGCCATTATTCCGTTCATGTGCCCGCCGGGAGCAATCCGGTAAGGTTGGCTTGGATTCAAGGATGTACGGAACCATTTACACCATAATAGTGGTTGCAAACTTATTATGTACAACTAGCAGCTGTGCCCGCGACTTCATACGCATGAAAGTTTTCCCCGCGTAAATCCCGATTCCGCCCGAATTCCGGGATACGAAGTAGCCTATGTTATGTGCCACAAACTCCTCTATCTTCCAGTGAAAGTCTCGTCAAAATTGTTCCAGCTATTTCAGCTAGATTAGCTGGAATAAACAGACGGACGGACAGACAAAAATTAGGTATTAAAAATGGTATTTTGGTATACCTATGTACTTTATAATTATATTCATATGCATATAGTAAAAAGCGGTTATTTTAATATTACAAACAGACACTTCAATTTTATTTATGTGTGTACATTTCGCTCGCTCATGTGCTTACACTCGTATGTACGCCTGTAAGTTAATAAGCCTTAGTTCAGCGCCTTAGTTTTACATCAGGATAGGAAGAGATTACGTTTCAGCACAATTTGGTCGACGTTTTGATTTTACGTAAATTACATATCGATTTAAATAATGATGACCGAGTAATTGAACGTTCAACTCCCAAATCAGCTGGTCCGGATTTCAATCCTGAATGTGCCTATCTCAAATTCTTAAAAATGTTACAATTATTACTTGCTTCGGCAAAGGAAAATATCGCCAAGACACGTTTGTACTTTAAAATTCATCATGTTCAATCATCATGTTCAAAAAGATGTGTGTTTTTTTTTATGGAATTAAGATAGCAAACGAACATGCAGCACCACCCTTCCGCTGCCGCCCATAACAACTGTGACCGACCTAGAACTAGACTCAAAGGGACTAGGATGGTTAGTCTAGTTAGTAGACGGTGTTAGAATATTAGTTGGTTAGTTTGTTAATAAGTGCGAGGACAGGGTATGTTAGTGATAATTAGTCCTGTTAGTGTTAGTTAATGTTAGTAATAGTCCAGTTAGTTATTGTTAGTATGAGTCTTGTTCTAATTCGGTCACAGATGCGTTGCTACCCCTGAGGTCTGAGATGGTCGCCTCTAAAAAGTGTAACCGGCTCCACACCTTCCTATCCGGACCACAATATTGTTCTTAAAACAATTATTACACGGTAATACTACAATTTCTGAGCGTTGTGGCCTGTTCGCCGTACCTCTCACATTTATTTATTTACTAGCTGACCCGGCAAACGTTGTTTTTCCATATAAATCATTTCTAGGAAAAATGGTTAAATTACTAAAATGGCTATTAAAAAATAGGGGTTGGTGATAGAAGGGTGAAAATTTAGGGTTGTATGTATCAATTTTTTAATGTTTCGGAGGAGTAATGTAACTAACATTGTAACACGAGAATTTTATATGACGGAGGTAGTAAACCTATGATACTGGTTTGATGCGATTAATCTGTACGCGATGATTAATAGTGAATCTGATAGCTGTCAATAGAATTGGAAAATAATAAAGTAAGGCTAGCGGTGTAATATCTTGTAAAAGCTCCTTCTATGTTGAAATGCCGTGAATATCTAATAGTCGTTGATAAATAACGTGTGAACCGCGTGTGCGAGTGGATGATCGATAACATCAATATCGTAATGCCGTGAAGTATATCAAACATGTCATGATACCAAAGTAAACCCTAAACCGAGTATTTATACTGAGCCGAAGAGATCATTGAATAAATCAGTTGTTTACGTGTGATTGGCTCATAATCCTGTGTTTCATTTGATATCCTGAGCTCACGTCCTGACATATGAAAGAAGCCCACATTGCATAGTTTGACAAGAATACCTATCTGGAATGTAAATCGTACGAATGACCGCCCACTCTACTACTGGACCCGATTTCAGAAGTGGATAAAGAATCCTGAATTTTTTTTTTGTGGAAAAGGCTAAGATTGTCATCTGTTATGTCAGCGATTGTCATTACTGGTTCATGGAAATAAGGCCTTAGTTTAAAAACATTGGACGGAAAATATTTCGATTAAAAGCGATAGAAATTTAAAAGAGGAAATTACAAACACCAAGGGAGTGAGAATTGAAGATAAATTGGTTAAAGCAAAGTTTTGAATATTGTGAAATGCTATAATTTTTCTTTGTGAGCATTCTACGTGAGGAAAAAGGAATCTGCAACAATACTTAACATGAATCCATTCAGAGAGAGTTGGACTTGGAATTGCAATGCTTTAAGTGTTGTTACACTACACTTCTGGATATCAGGTGATCTCTGTTTTGTTTTATTAATTGAGTAATTAAGAACTTTTATTGAAGTTGGTTATTGATCTGAATAATTAGAAAGTCTTTGTAGAAAATCCTAAATTGGTATGCCTGTGTGGTAATGCTATTGATAGGCCTGCCACCTGTGTGGCAAATCTATTGACAGGCCTGTGTGGCAATTCTGTTAATAGGCCTGTGTGGTAAATCTTTTGAAGTGACTGTGTGGCATATCCATTTAGGATCCATGTGTTACCTTTTTAAAGAAGTTTTCGGGGCTTAGCTGTTCAAACGCCTCTGTGGCATAGCTGAACACGAATGCCTGCGTGTTATACCCATACTGACGCAGAGGTTGAAGCACACGAGGTCGTGTGAGGGTGCAGGAGGGTCGTAACGTTGCACGTTGATTATTTAGTAGGTCAGGAAGGACCGAGCGTGGAGAGATACTCGCGTATGTGTTTGGTGTTACAGGTAATCTTCAATGGCTAATACGTGTTGCCGCTTGTAGAGCGTGCGTGAGGATGGATCACGGGAAAATGCTGAAACGAATACGGTTTTTGGCGATGACGCGGTGATGCGATGTTATACGGTGACGTCTTACCGAGTAAAAATTAAAACAAATCGCGCAAATAATGAATTGGTAATTTTGTTCTAAACAAGTGTTGTTATATTATGGAGTTTCTTCTACTCGCTTCTTCTCCATAGCGACACTAGCGAAGCGAGTGGTAGCTTACGGTAGTCAGGGTTAAAAAATGCAACATAAAGTTTTTGAAATCCACTCACAGCAGTAGCAGCAGTAGTCATTTTTGATGTTAAAGATTTTGAGTTTTGTTTTGGGTTGAATTAATTGAAAATTGCGGGTCGAGTAATTGAGATGGTAATATTTACGGGGCGGAGCATCACCCGAGGACGGGCGATGATGTCAGTGATGGCCGTGACGGAGGTAGTAAACCTATGATACTGGTTTGATGCGATTAATCTGTACGCGATGATTAATAGTGAATCTCATAGCTGTCAATAGAATTGGAAAATAATAAAGTAAGGCTAGCGGTGTAATATCTTGTAAAAGCTCCTTCTATGTTGAAATGCCGTGAATATCTAATAGTCGTTGATAAATAACGTGTGAACTCCGCGTGTGCGAGTGGATGATCGATAACATCAATATCGTAATGCCGTGAAGTATATCAAACATGTCATGATACCAAAGTAAACCCTAAACCGAGTATTTATACTGAGCCGAAGAGATCATTGAATAAAGCAGTTGTTTACGTGTGACTGGCTCATAATCCTGTGTTTCATTTGATATCCTGAGCTCACGTCCTGACATATGAAAGAAGCCCACATTGCATAGTTTGACAAGAATACCTATCTGGAATGTAAATCGTACGAATGACCGCCCACTCTACTACTGGACCCGATTTATATATAAGATTTAAACCTTATTGTACCAGGAACATTGTGGTGCAAAGGGCGGACTTAATGCTAAAAGCATTCTACCAGTCAACCTTTAGACATTATGAGCGGGGACGGGCCCAGCAGTGGGTTGAGCATGAGGCATGAGCGATGGAAACAGTATTGATTATGTTACACTACAGGGTGTTACAATCATAATACAACATGCATACCTCATGCATAAGGACAGTATTCAACAGCCGAAGTCTAAGTTCGTTACGAACTTCTCTTAGGTATATACAATTTTGACTTATAAATTTACGCGGAAAGGAATGTCGTAACTATATTGACCGACAAGTTATATGAACTTGTAGGTGAAATATCTGGAGGCGGGATTGGCAAACATACATGTAACATATTTTTATGTCAATAATCAACAGACGCGCTTATAGCCCGATGGCTTGCGGCGATCTTAAGTGATCGACTGAGTTAAGCATCTGCGGGCGCGGTCGATAACAGGATGGAAGAAAGAAATTAAGCACTGACGCCTAGTGCCTTGTCTAGTCCGCTGGTACCTTTCTCGAGCGTTTCCGTGCATCATATGGCACGTTAAGCCGTTGGTTTGGGTTATTACCGATAGATCAATCGTTAGATCGGAGGCCTTCGAGCGGCAAAAAATCTTTCGACAGGTGATGGTTAGCCTTTGCACGAATCCGCAAAGGAGCAGCTCAGTATTATTAATGTGTTGAAGCTCATCAAGAAGCGAGCAGATTCGCTACACCACGGCGGCATCTTAACTAGCTACAAAGGATCCAATAAAGTAGGACGTAAACAAAGTTTACCTATTTTTATTTACCTTTACCGGTGGTTATTTCTTTGTTTAAGATTTCGTCACGAAATATTGTACTTAGATGCGTAATCCCTTAAGCTCTTAGGACATCTGTAGCAAATGTGGATTGTTAGAGCGATTCGAGGAGTTTCATAAATCGGGTTTAGTAAGAATAGTTAACACCTGAGACCCTTTTTCAAACAGAAGACGACTTTAGACTGGAAATATTCTCATTGAATAAAACGTGAGATACCTACCTACCTGTATAACTTGCGCTTTAGACATATTTAGGTATGTACTTATTATGTATATCAATGGATGTGCCTCTAAATTTTTCAGATGAGTCGAAACACCTCGCGTTCATCCCAAAAACTTTCTATTGTATTATGTTTTGTCTGTATTTAGGTTGATTAATGCACCATTAATATTAAGTAACACAAAAAAATAAAAAATATAGCGATAAAAGTAGCGAGAACGAATGAACTTTGCAGTTTCGCATGATAGGTACCATACCAAAAATTATTTTTGACAAAATTTTACAACTATTGTCGCCGTCAAATTAGACTTAGGTTATTATATGCGAGAGAAATGAACCACGATATAAATTAAAAGGTGCGGTATTTTACCCGATTATCTGCTCCTTATTATTTTCTTATAGGCTTTAATTATTTAAACATTTTGTTGCCGTTAATCTAAATCACTTTATATTTATATCACTCTCATACCTGTACCGTAATTCCAGATATTAAGCCCCTTTCAGGAATACTCGCTTTAGGAACATTCCTGTTCAATTTATTTGCCAGTAGATTCAAACACAGCATACTCAAAGGTATCAAAGATACAAAAAAAAATATACACAACGGTACTCACAAAGGCAAATCTCTAGGCGCGCTTTTTAAAACTCAATGTTTACACAACTTTGTTGATCAATTTCTCTTGGCTCCGACGGTACTAGAAAATTGTGGCGTTTAAACCGCGAGCGTCCTGCCGGCAACGTGTTTTGCTGAGAACTGAGTTACTGGGGGAAACGGAGAGCGATGAGCGCACCGAAAATCCTTAAACAGTATAAATATATTTACAAACGGAATATGTTATCCCAAATTCGCACGGAGGGCTGGCAGTTTCATCCCGGCGTAGATTCCCGCTCCTATCCATCAAATAATAACTTTTTGATGAGCCAGTTAACAAATGCGTTCGCCACTCTGTTATTGATTTACAACGCGTTGATGACGCTTCTATTGAAGTTGTTAAAGCATTACGACAATATGAGAAGGTAGGAGCTGGTTTTGTGTACCTGCACGTCTCATCTCAGGCTGGGTGCCGCAACACCAGCGATTTTTGTCGCGAAGCGGCTAACTTTAGATTTGGACAATGTCGTTTGGTAACGTTGGGTCCAGTATTAATTATAACTGAGTGTTAAAGTTTCTCCGCGCCATCGCCACCGCAGTTCAGCCCGTGACCACGATCCATGCAACTGGGTCGAAATATCGGCGTACAAAATATATATCGTGTGTACCCGTATCACAGTTAAATGAGTACAATCTGCGATGAGTTAAGTTTAAAATCATATTATGAGTGTTACTTAATCTGCTGACGCAATTTGGTGTCACCGGGTACAAAAGTAAAATTTTGCACATTTACCTTGGTTTTTGATTTTATGTACTTAATGTTTTTGATGAAATTAGTAAAGCTATAAGTACCTAAACTACGTTCATGCTCTTTGATGTACCTATCTTAATGTTTATTTTTATTTATGTTAAGTTTTAAGTATAACTAATTTACAGAGACTTTAAAAATACTGTCAACTGTTACTTTCGACCACGTTGACAGGTCGGAAATAACAAGCTTCACAAAACAAACAAGACCCCTCTCCTGCGCGCCCATGACATCCTTGACTGACCCAGAACAAGACTTAATATTTCACAGATGCCTTGCTACAGTTGAGGGCTGAGATGGTCACTTCTAAAAAATATAACTGGCTCCACACCTTTCTACCCGCAACACAATTGCTGTTAAAGCAATTATCATGACGATAGAAATAGTACCTACTAAGTACCTACATACGGGGGCGGGCGGTGGTAAATACTTCCCCGGGGGAGCTCTAAGCGTTAACCACCAATCAAAATAATAAGAATATTTCACAGCTATGCGTTGCTACAGTTGAGAGCTGAGATGGTCGCTTCTAAAAAAGTATAACTGGCTCCACACCTTTCTACCCGAAACACAATTGCTGTTAAAACAATTATTATGACGATAGAAATAGTAGGTAGGAAGTACCGGGGCGGACAGTGGTAAATACTTCTCCGGGTGAACTCTAGGCGCTTACCACCAATCAAAATAATAGGTTTTTGAAATGAAGTCATAACACTGTGACTAGGTATGTGACTGATGACCGGAGAACCTCGCACCGCGGAAGTCCTTTTACCCTTAGTTCAATGCCAATCTCATACAGGCATATGTTTATGCCGCCCAATTTTGGTCCATTTGCCAACAGTTGGCCACAATTTTTTGACACGTTTGCGCAGATTCGATGTTCCATCTAGACATTAGAATTCATTAGATCATCAAAGCTTGTCACATGTATCGGCATCTGCGTGGCGTTGCGCGTTGCGCGTTGTCACTTGCCAGTACTTAGGTATTTTTTTCCAGTTCCGTTGATTCATTATATAATTACCATTTTGAATCGGATGGGGATAGAATCACAGAACAGATAAAAGAGGATAGAATAGTTTAAATAATTCTCATGCATAAAATTATTTATCACATAGCTTAGTTAGTAATAATGATGCAAGGTAGGTAGATGTTGGGGGAAATATGGCTAATAATATATTTTTTAATTTTTTTTTTGGTAAATTTTAATGTGACGTAGGTACTCATAAAAATAATTCAATAATATTTTGCTTCAAACACCCAATGAAAAAGTCACGGACGTGTTATACTGGCGTATCTACAGGTGAATAAAGGTGAAAGTTCACATACGTAGTCGGCACGATGATCGAGTAGTGTACCTATATTTTTAAAATAAAGTAATATGTACCAAGTTCTAAGTATGTTATACAAAAAGCGCGGGATCTGCGTCATAATATAGATTCTGCATTAGTGTACCTACCTATTACTTATGTAGGTAGGTACCTAAGTATATGCAATTATTTAATTTCAATTAAATTTGATAACAAGTACCTACTGTACACTTATCTGTACAAAAGAAACAATTTACATTTAAAGTACATAGGTACATATTTATGTTTATTTTAAATCACCAAGAATTGTTATTGAGCAGTCCCGCCGCGGCGCGGCACGCGTTTATGTAGAGCTTTAGGCGAAGGGTAAATTATGTCATGTGAATTGAGTCGGTCCTGGGCGGGTAGGTACCTGTCAGAGAGAGATTGCATCGCGGGACCAATCGATATCTGATATTATTCGAGAGACGAACTACTCGTACCTTTCCACTTTAAAGTACGATTCGCGCTCACATGACGTCAATATACCCACATTATTAACATTTAGGTAGGTGCCCACATAAAATAACAATTCTGTTTAAAAAAACACTAAAGTTTATACCATTATTTTATCAAAATCTTAAATGTTTTGTTGACTAAAATCAAATTAAGTAGGTAGTACCTATGGATATATAAGTATATAGGATATATAAGATAAGATATATGTATAAGTAGGTAGGGATGGTAACTAATACCTATGGTCGACATAAAAATCTAATTAATTTTGGTTGAATTGATAATCGCACATCAACGCAATCGTATAGGTACAACACACTCGTCTAAAGTTCACTCACCATGTTTACAATGTACTTAAACCTATACCTAGTACCTAATAATAATAATAACACTTCACACTCATAGCCCCACACTAGGATTCCCTTGTCGTGGGTGCCATGGACAACACACAAGACAAGGACACACACCCAGACCGAGAACGGAAATTCAAACTCATCATTCAAATTTCCGCCTCGCGGGGAATCGAACCCAGGACCCTTGGAACAGCGATCCGGCGTGTTAACCATTGCACCATCCGGGTCGTCAATAATTTATGTATTTGTTATTTTCTACTATATATGGAAGTATTCCTGATGTTTTCATTCATAAGTTAATTCCTGGCACTAACTAAAAAACTACCGAGGTGTTGTAAGGGCTCTCCATCCTTGTCTCCAATCCTAACATCGGCTGGTCCCATATGTCTAGCTTTTACCTGTTTACGGAACCCTAGTCCCTACTTAGGTGGGTTGCAATCTTCCAATTTTTGTGCTTGCACATTAGTGCTCATTCATACTGACTCGCGGGCGCGGTTACGAAATATCAAACATATGGCGTAATATCCAAGTGTTCATACAGGAATCGCACAGGTGGTAGGGCCTAGAGCTCACCCGGGGAAGTACCACCGCCCGCCACGGTACTCAGTACCATTCCTACCGTCATAATAATTGTTTTTAAGAGCAATTGTGTTCCGGATAGGAAGGTGTGGAGCCGGTTCACTTTTTTAGAGGCGACCATCTCAGACCTCAGGGGTAGCAACGCATCTGTGACCGAATTGGAACAAGACTCATACTAACAATAACTAACTGGACTATTACTAACATTAACTAACAGGACTAATCATCACTAACATACCCTGTCCTCGCACTTATTAACAAACTAACCAACTAATATTCTAACACCATCTACTAACTGGACTAACCATCCTAGTCCCTTTGAGTCTAGTTCTAGGTCGGTCACAGTTGTTATGGGCGGCAGGGGAAGGGTGGTACTGCATGCTCGTTTGCTCTCTTAATTCCATAAAAAAAAAAAAAAAAAAACGTGCGAGCTAAGTAGCGGGCAAGCTAGCGAAGACGCGCGCGGCGCGCTCGCGGCAATATCTACTGGGGGCTTAAGTACTACGAAAAACGAACACAAAATCACTATTGTGGAACGAAATTCAAAGTACGAACGTCGACGTAACGTATGTCAACGTTCGTTTTTCGTAGTAGGCCTCCTGAACTCTCGTGCAAACGCCTGGCGGCCAATGTGAACACGAGCTCGCCCGTGAGCTCGCCACATCCACCGCGCGCGCGCCCGCCACCGCGCCTGCGTGTTCAGTATGAACAAGCACTTAGAGGTACCTACCAGCCTATCTTCTTGTTTGACAAAATGTGTCATTCACAATAATTATCTCATGGGGATCTCTAACGTTATAATAATTACAGTAATAAGTAGGTACCTACCAGTAACATAACAGTACTTACCTACTTACGTTTTGAAAATTTTGGAAAGAGCTTCCTCGTAGGTAGGTTCCGACGGACACTCTTTCCATAAAACCATACTTAACGCCTAACTTTTTGAACAAACTACGTAATAACAGGGATCAAAATCTAATAAGAAGTCTGAATCCCGGCAACTTACTACAGCAGCTTGGTATTGATAAAACATATTTCAGCCCTACCGTAAAACCACTTTCCGCTTTGATTCGAAGAACGTAGGTGCCTACTTAAGATCTGTATATGGATCGGAGTCGACCCTCTTTCAGGGGTCCTAAATCCTTTTTGAGAGTGAATTAGGTAGCAATATCTATAAAAATCCAACAACTGTAAGTAAGATTACTGACATTAAGCAATTACAAAGAGGTTATGAAGAATTTAATGCTCGTTATTAAGATTATTGCAACGACCGTAGAGAAAAGTAGGTAACGACGGTTAACAGCGTGGCAATTGCTGGTTGTTTGTCGCGGCTAGGGTTGCCAACTATACTGTTAAAAACAGTATTATACTGTTTTTAACAGTATATTATACTGTTTTTCGCTACATGATACTTTTTACTGTTGAACCAAAAAAAGTATACAAAATACTGTTCAGCATCAAAATGCTTAACACTTAGGTACCTATACGACAAATAGTAGTGTATGAAATTGACAAAAAAGACTAATTTAATGAGTTGAGTAAGAATCTCTAAATTTACGTTAAAATTACGTTAAATAAAATACTGTTCATTTTTCTAAAATACTGTTTATTATTCTTCTCAGACCTAAATTATACTTTTTTTATTGTAAAAAAAGTTGGCAACCCTAGTCGCGGCACGGCGGCGCTTCTGTTGTCACTTCCAATTCCACCCTGGTCTGCCTGCATGAGATTGGGACAATATTTTAGGTTCCTCGATACGGCTCATACACGACTGGACAGTATCGAGCTATTCAAATTATTAAAATAAAGATACCGATCACATTGTATACCTACTAGTGATGTAACGAATGTCATTTTTTGAACATTCGCGAATGCGAATGCGAATGCGAATATCTGCTTTCGACATTCGCGAATGCGAATGCGAATGCGAATATTCAATTTTTTTAAATTCAAACTCAATTTTCCATGCGTGATCCATTTGCATCTTTCTCCGCCACTACCGAGTTGATTCGAACTCACCTGACTAAAGTGGTCATCCCGCTAGAGGACCGTACAAGTATAAGGTACATACTACGCAACATTTTTTTTTCAATTTTTACCTTCATAAAAAATTACACAAGAAACGAAACAGTATATTGGCGGTAAAAATTTCAAAATCGGTTTTAAGTGGTTACTCGCTTAGAATTCATTATTTTTGATGCCCGATTCTTGATTAGGTACATCTATTTGCAATTTGGTAAACGCCGGAATCGTGTTTGATTCGAGCATAGACAAACGGGTTTGCCCTATGCGTTTAATTAAAAGTAGGTAGACAAAATTATGTAGAAAATTCGGAAAAGTAGGTATTACAAAATATTGGCTTACTAACGTAATCACCAACCAGACTTACCCAGCCCTCATTTAATCAAAAAGAAGCAAAGCAAAGATTCCTTCCCCCCCCCCCTTCCCCTCGTTGTGCTTATGTAATACACTTATAAACCAGTGCCGAAGCCTTCGAAATTGCTCAGAAGTAGAAAAAAATGTGGTTATGAAACCCATTGGAAAACCCAATGGGTTACATCCTGTTACAATTTTTTTTCGTTTCAAAAGCTATCGGCACTGGTCTACTAATCCGATCTGCATGTAAAAATCAACGAGTAAATTTCTAAATACAGTTGACAGTTTTCCTACTAATATTATAAATGCGAAAGTTTGTAAGGATGTATGTGAGTGAGTGAGTGAGTGTGTGTGTGGGTTTGTTACTTTTTCACGCAAAAACTACTGAACGGATTTTCATGAAACTTTGCAGTAATATAGCTTAGACATCGGAATAACATAATTTGTTAAAATTAATAGAGATTTTTGAAGGGACTGGTTCCCCGAAGCGAAGCGAGGGCGGATTTACTAGTTTTTTTTATAAAAAATAAGTGAATAGCTTTTAAGGGTTCCGTAGGCAAATGGCAAAAAACGGAACCCTTATAGATTCGTCATGTCTGTCTGTCTGTCTGTCCGTTCGTATGTCACAGCTACTTTTTTCCGAAACTATAAGAACTATATTGTTGAAACTTGGTAAGTAGAAAATGTAAAAATGTGTCCTCCCCATGTAACTTCTAAAATAAGAGAATGATAAAACTAAAAAAAATATATGATGTAAGTACATTACAAGTTATTTTCAATTTTAATTTTTTATTTCTTGTGGTGTAAATATTCGCAAAATATTCGCATTAATTTTGCGAATGCGAATGCGAATGCGAATATGGAAAAAACATGCGAATATTCGCGAATGCGAATGCGAATGCGAATATTCGTTACATCACTAATACCTACGTAAGTCCCCTCCCAAAAGTCCCAAATACTGTTTCAGTGATATTCTGAGGTTCGGCCAAGAGTTCGTTATCGTTATACGAGTGCAGTCTTTGTAATGTGTATAGGTACGTATAAATACGATATTTATAATTATTTCCGTGTGTACTTTATATTAATTAATTAAATTAATACTGTTGCTGTTGTCAGGGCCGCCGTAAGCGGGCGTGCAATGTGTGCACTGCACGCGGGCGGCACACTCAGAGGGAGGCTTCAAATGGACTACGCCACGGCGGCAGAGTAAGTATTATTTCAATAAAAGTAAACCGATATCAACTTGGAAGCAAAACGACGTGACGATGGGGTGTTATAAAAATATAAAATCAAATAATTTATAAAATTAAAACCAAAAATGAAAATTAATAAGCACCAGATTTCGAAATAAAAATAATCTGAAAAATCTGAACACCCAATATCAATCATTGAATTGCAAAGGAAATCTTGTGATTCGGATCCAATCTAAATCAATCGCTTATCGCGTCAAAAACCGATCGATCTTACCTTTGGGTAGGTACTCACCATAAAAAAAATATAAAAAAGTTTCAAAATAAAAACCTTGAGCTCTTAAACCGATTTAAATTCTCAATAAGGTATTTGTGCCGCTCAATTATTATTTAGTTTTTTCTTTGCACGACCGTTTAAGGCAATCTATTTCGACAATGTCGTTGTTCAATGCTACTGCAATATTTTTTCTAATTATTTGTTACTAGCGGCCCGGCCGCGGTTTCACCCGCGTGGATCCCGTTCTCGTGGGAATGGGAATATATGCATGTATTATACATAAAAACCTTCCTCTTGAATCACTCTACCTATTACAAAAAACCGCATCAAAATCCGTTGCGTAATTTTAAAGATTTAAGCATACAGACAAACAAACAGACAAAAATAGCGACTTTGTTTTATACTATGTAGTGATTACTTTGAGTATGCTTCCCTTTGAAGTGAATTTAATCTTTTTATACTACCACTACCAGCCGTTGCAGTGAATTTGGTACCTACATTATTTTAGTGTTCCTATCAGGTTGATCAGGGCCTGATTTACCCTATAGGCTAATTAGGCTGCAGCCTAGGGCGCGAGGATCGGGGGGGGCGCCGAAATCGAGTCTTCGCTTGCACTACTAATCTACTAGCATCATTGCACCCTACATATTTCAACTAGATCGAGACCAAAATACAAAAACTAAATGCGGTGTGAACTAAAAAAGCTTGAGAATCCCTGAATTTTGCGCGCGTAAAACAAACACTGCCTTAGGGTGCGGTTCCACTGAGGCGGAGCGGAGCGGAGCGGAGCGGAGCTGAGCTGTGAAACGAGGTATGTGTTTCCACTGAAGCGGAGCGGGGCGGGGCGGAGCGGAGCGGGGCGGAGCGGAGCGGGGCGGAGCGGAGCGGGGCGGAGCGGAGCGGAGCGGGGCGGAGCGGATTTGCTTTGCCTGAGTGCCCAGTGACACGCGTTCTCTCAGTCAAATCACACGCCATGATGTCGATAAAAAAAAATAAAGCAGCTCTTTTGTATCTTTCTCTACTGGTCTAGATTAACTTGTAATAATGTAACCAATGATGTTTTAAATATCTAGATTGAGCGTCGCCCTACAATGAAAACAAAAAAAAAGGCAACATTATCAAGCATGTGTGCGTGCAGGCGATGTTTTTCGCGTTCATTTATTGTCTGTGTGCGTAATCTGTGCGTAATGATATAAAAGTTGTGGCCAACAGTTGGCCACAACTTTTTGACACGTTTTCGCGGATTCGATGTTCCATCTAGATATTTAATACATCTTTGAATGTAACGTAGGCAAGTGATAAGAGAGGATTTTCCGAAATTCCTACGGGAGAGGGAACAAATTGTTTTTTTTTATTAAAAAAAGGAACTATACTTAGCTATAAATGCTATGCTTGAATTTTCGCATATAAGGTACAACGTGTTCTCTCAAAATTATTTTCAGAGTTTATTGATTTTCCCACGGGATATGGGATATGGAATAAAGATATTATAGTAGTCTATATAAAGTACATTATCTCCGTAACTGCGACGAATACATTTAGTTTAACAAAATGGTGTAGTAATCTACGCGAGAGAAGCTGCGGGCTAAAAGCTAGTGTTTAATAAATATGCGCGTGAGTGAGCCGCCCCGCTCCGCTCCGCTCCGCCCCGCTCCGAAAAGTTGTAGGTCTCGTCAAGACCTACATTTCCAATGACAGCTGTCAAACTTCGAACCGAGATATCCCGGCAACGGCTGCTCCTGGAGCACTGGTGTCTTTGGGAAAGTTGTAGGTCTGGTTGAGACCTACATTTCCAATGACAGCTGTCAAACTTCGAACCGAGATATCCCGGCAACGGCTGCTCCTGGAGCACTGGTGTCTTTGGGAAAGTTGTAGGTCTCGTCAAGACCTACATTTCCAATGACAGCTGTCAAACTTCGAACCGAGATATCCCGGCAACGGCTGCTCCTGGAGCACTGGTGTCTTTGGGAAAGTTGTAGGTCTGGTTGAGACCTACATTTCCAATGACAGCTGTCAAACTTCGAACCGAGATATCCCGGCAACGGCTGCTCCTGGAGCACTGGTGTCTTTGGGAAAGTTGTAGGTCTCGTCAAGACCTACATTTCCAATGACAGCTGTCAAACTTCGAACCGATATATCCCGGCAACGGCTGCTCCTGGAGCACTGGTGTCTTTGGGAAAGTTGTAGGTCTGGTTGAGACCTACATTTCCAATGACAGCTGTCAAACTTCGAACCGAGATATCCCGGCAACGGCTGCTCCTGGAGCACTGGTGTCTTTGGGAAAGTTGTAGGTCTGGTTGAGACCTACATTTCGGATGACAGCTGTCAAAATTATTAACGTTGAATATTTATTATTAATGATGCCAAAGAAGTATAACTTCTTACGTGCGTACATAAGTACACGCAATTCTTTTTAAACTCATATTATGTCGGAAAGATCGAAGAACATTATTCATATTTTATCAGTATGCGATTCATACTAAATATAATTTTCAACCGAGCAAAGCTCGGTCAACCAGGTACTAAAGATATTATAGTAGTCTATATAAAGTACATTATCTCCGTAACTGCGACGAATACATTTCGTTTAACAAAATGGTGTAGTAATCTACGCGAGAGAAGCTGCGGGCTAAAAGCTAGTGTTTAATAAATATGCGCGTGTGAGCCGCCCCGCTCCGCTCCGCTCCGCCCCGCTCCGCCCCGCTCCGCTCCGCCCCGCTCCGCTCCGCCCCGCTCCGCCCCGCCCCGCTCATGACGTCAAGACGCTGACTAAAATCTAATATTATACAAAAATTAACTTCCTGACTAGTTCACTCATCATCGCCTTACCTACATAATTGCTCTTTGAGCTACAGAACTGCATAGATTACCGTGTAGGTATGTAACGTAGGCAAGTGATAAGAGAGGATTTTCCGAAATTCCTACGGGAGAGGGAACAAATTGTTTTTTTTTAATTAAAACAAGGAACTATACTTAGCTATAAATACTATGCTTGAATTTTCGCATGCAACTAGTACAACGTGTTCTCTCAAAATTATTTTCAGAGGTTATTGATTTTCCCACGGGATATGGAATAAAGAGGAGATAGGTATAGTAGTGTATATTATAAAGTACATTATGTCCGTAACTGCAACGAATACCTACCATATATTTTAACAAAATGGTGTAGTAGGTAATCTACGCGAGCGAAGCTGCGGGCAAAGCTAGTGATTATGAGTGAGCCGCCCCGCTGCGGTCCGCCCCGCTCCGCTCCGCCCCGCTCCGCTCCGCTCCGCCCCGCTCCGCTCCGCCCCGCTCCGCTCCGCTCCGCGTCTGCCATCTCTTTCTTTCTTACCGATATTTTAAACAATTCTGCTCTGCTCCGCTCCGCTCCGCCCCGCTCCGCCAATGTTGTTTCCACTGAAGCGGAGCGGAGATTTCAAGTCATGTGATTGGTGAATCGCGGCACAGCTCCGCTCCGCTCCGCTCCGCTCCGCCTCAGTGGAACCGCACCCTTATCACTGGAATCGGTCGGTGATGAGCGAGTGCGAGCTGGCAACATCGCAGCTCGCTAAAGGTACGTCTACAGTACGCGACAGGTCCGCATGGCAATCGGCATATGAGGTGAGGCGCGGGGGAAGGGACACCCCGCATACCGCACGTCACCCTTAGTAATAGTAATGCGCGACACTATATCGACCGCGTTTATCGATTTTAATCTCACTCACATTTTTGTTTGTTGTTGTGTTTTAAAATGACTTCGGTAGCTTTAGATTTTATCATAGAAGTTGAAAATACTAGTGATGAAGAGTCACAAAGTGCTTGTAGGTTGTAGGGATGTTAGTATGAGCTGATATGATATTTATTGTGATGAATAAAATATTCTAATTGTATAACAACATAATTGTAAATCTTTTTACTAGCTCATTCCTTGTCTACATTAAAATTATTTAAATATTTACTTGTCTGTCTATCAACAATATTAATTTTAATGAAGTCTTATGTGCTAGTACCACAATAGCCTAAACTGAATAAACCAGATTCATTTTCACTTTACTTAGGTATAACAAACCTTATTTAATTAATGTTCCTCTTATTTTTTTCCGTGGAAAAAATATCGATATAAACATAGTACGTGCCACATCACTAGAAAAGTGTCATGTCTACCTTTCGCGTACTAAAGGTAACTCTGTGAATGAAACAACGACGCGCGGGGCTCCCCGTATTTAATAGAAAAGTGACTTTAGTTTAGACACTGCAGTCTGTAGTTAGTACAGTTTGTCGCACTTCATTTGTTTGTATTTTTTTTTTGTTAATTGTCGTTCGTCCGTCATATCAACCCCATAGGACCCTCGGCTTAGCGGTCCGGCATGTTAACCATTGCGCCATCCAGGTCCAACCATGAATCATGTTATAAACATTAATATACTACTTTTTAGCCCGAACGCGCGACTATAACACGCTTATATTTTGGAGAAATTCGTATTGAACCCGGGGGGGGGGGGGGGGTGCAAATCGGTTTTGCACGCGGGCGCCAACACACCTTACGGCGCCCCTGTGGGGCCCGGGGGGGCGCGTCCTGATAATTAGCCTAGGGCGGTCAGAACTCTTAATCAGGCCCTGAGGTTGATAACATTATTCTAAGACTCCCCTTTCCCTCCATAGGTGTATCACAATGCTGTATGTACCACCTGAATTTAAAGGTTTATTGTCATAATACAACTACAAAGATGTACCTACCAAAATTATAATAGGAAGAATATAAGATCCCCGAAAACAAGTTTTGTCCCAACTAACTACATGTATCACATAAAATATTTAAATGGGCATCTTTAAATTATCATAGCAGTCTCTTTAAATGATTGTAAACCAACTGAAATAAATCAAAACTAAATGTTGCCCTAAGCTCACTAAAATACTTGTGTGAAAACTGCATACAAATTGGTTAAGCCACTTTTGAAATTATTGACACCAAAAAGAAATAGATAATAATTATATGGGTTTTATTGCGTTTGATTTTCAGTTACATTTTTCACAAATCAGTTACTATTTTATTTGTATTACTAGTAAATCCGCCCTCGCTTCGCTTCGGGAAACCAGTCCCTTCAAAAATCTCTATAAATTTTAACAAATTATGTTATTCCGATGTCTAAGCTATATTACTGCAAAGTTTCATGAAAATCCGTTCAGTAGTTTTTGCGTGAAAGAGCAACAAACACACACACACACACATACATCCTTACAAACTTTCACATTACTTACTTACGGATTACTTAACACATGTAACATGTAGTATAAAAATGGTTTCTTACTTGTCCATGATGTATAAAACAATCATTATTTGAGTAAATGCCGGTATAAACTATGTGTTGTATATTGGATAAGGTTGTATTTAGAAATTGGAATGAAAAGGAACAACTTAATGGAACATATTTTATTATAATTATCATTGTTGTCAAACGTCATGTGTAGCATTAAAACAAATCCAGTTAACTATTATTATTATACAGTAACTTATGAGAAAGAACCTGTTTTTAATTAAGATAGTATTTGAAATTAAGACAATACTTAATTAATTTTGATATTGGCAATTCAGAATGCTACTACTACTATTCATATCACAACATTAAATAACTTATGATGACGCTTTAAACACCAGAAACAATTGAGTCTTTGTGCACATAAGGATTGCAATTTACAAAACAATTAGCATAATTAAAATTAGAAATATTTAAGAAACATATTATACAAAAATCTTACATTTAAACGAAAACCGCTTAATTCAAAACTAAATTAACAATTGAATTTTGAATGAATCAATCACACAGAGGGTAGAAAATATGGTACAATATTGTAGGTATGTTATTCTATTGCCATATCCAAATGTTAAATTCCTTATATATATTGGTCAATCATAACCAATCAATTGAATATAACAAGAACAATTAACATTAGGAACATAATATAGCTCCAGAAGCAACTATAAAGTTGCCTCACATGTTTCATTGATGTTTATGAAATAATTTTATTATAATTTATTTATTATATTCATGAAAAGACATTAAGTATGCCAGAAAATAACTTGCACATTTTTTGTTACCAGGTTTTAATAACCAAGGTGGTTGGATTCAGGTGACTTTATCTTACTGAGGATATTTATATATTTGAGTCATTTTAGCTTCACTACATAGATTGGTGATGATTCTCTTTACTATAATGATATGAATTGAAAATAATAAACACAGCATCAATACAATTTTTAAGAAACCAAAATATTTCTAATTTAATAAAAACAAAGGGTTTTGAAGAATTTTAGCAGAAATCAATGATGCATATTTTTATTGAACAAAGCATGTTATTTTTCTTTCTTATGGCACAACTGTTACACATTGGTTTGATATCTTAAATAACACAACACTGCATTTCAATACATTGTAGTGAAGCTAAACAAGTTGAAGAAAGGAGTAGGTATCATGAAATTATAACATGAACATTTAAGACTGAACCAACACCTCTTAATATGGTGTTACTTTTAAGTATCACAAGAAAATTTAAATTTTAATGAAGGTTTATACAAGTTCATTGCTTGTTAAATGTGAATTAATGTGATATTAACATTTACAAATAGTTTATAAATGGGCAGTCCAAGTATTTGAAGTACAAAACATTGATTATATAAAAATATTTTTTTATCAATGAATCATTACTATACTTTTTTATACAGGCATTTTGGATTAAGCAATGTAGGAATAGTAATGATAACCTTGAGTTCTTGAAAGTCAATGATGAATAACAATAATCTATGAGATATCATCTTGACTAATATTTTTTTGTTTTCTAACAAGAAAGATGTATTACACAAAAAGTTAAATTATACAAATATTTATCATTTTACCATAGCTATTTCATCAGTACTTTCACCATTCGGCATCACCATTGGCTTTCTGAAAGACATAGTCTTTTCCGGCTAAGTTCATTATACCATCTTTGAGATAGAACTTCCACTTGTTGCGACTGCGGGTAATTTTGTCATATTGACATACCACTACATTGTCAGTGTCAAACATATCACCAGGCTCTTCATCGGAGACATCGTCACCAGAATTGAGGGGCTCCTCATCAGCCCCTCCACTCTCATCCCGCTCCTCCTCCTCCTCCTCTGCCCTTTCTTCAGCAGATTCCTCATCCTCGTCATCATCACCGACTCCATCATCTGATCCATCACCAACATTAGAGCCCTCATCATCCGAAGAGTCCATAGCTCCATCAAGTGAGAATGGAGCGGCACCACTCTGTCCACCTCCACCACCACCATCGAATTCATTTTGTTGCCCTGCTAATGCAGAATTTATGTGTTGCTGCAACAGCGTCGCGGCGAGGGGCTGTGGCAAGCTTATTGTAGCATTAATGATAGGTCCAGTCAGTACCTGGTGAAGTTTGTTGCCGTTCAGTGCTGACGCAGGTATCTGAATAGTGAATGAGCGAGGCTGGGAGCCCGGGACACCGGGCTGCGCTGGTAGAGTTAACTGTACTGGCACCTTGTTGTTTGGACTAAGAACGTGGTGAGGATGACCACCCGCTACGTTATTAGCGGGCGCAACGTGGTCCGCAGCACCCTGTTGACTGGAACCCTGTGTAGCCATCTGTGTCTCCACTCTTTTAGGCAAATTGTTGCTTCCATTGGATTTCTGAAAATTTTGAATCACGGGCGGCGGTTTCATATCCATCGCTGGTGGTGGATGGTCCATGGCTCCGCTCGCGATTAACTTTGACTTCCATAATTGCTTAAGCTCTTGAAGTACTAGTTCGTCTACGCCGTCATCGAGGAAGCAGTCGCGGACTCCAGCTATCACGTCGTCTACTACCGCGTTGTATAGCTTCAACACTTGGCTTGACATCGTGACGTTGTGTTTTTCCGTCCAATACGATTATGCGACCCACGGACTGGGCAGCGAAGAAACAGTATGAAATGATTCAGTGGACTCAAGGAAAGAAAGTGCGTATCTACATTTGTATTCACATCTAAACTCAATGTCAAGTAACACATCAGTGGAACTACACAGCCATTATGCACAAATAATTAAACGCACTTATATAAGAACCGATGATCGATACGCATTATTAGTACGGATAAGTAAGTGAAAAGTTCAGTCCACATCTAAATCTATAAACCGAATTTATTCTCAGAAAGGTCCTTATAAATTTTGACAATTGACGACTAAAACATAACCTACAAAGTCGAATGAAAGTATAGATTATACGAAATTAGGAAAAATGTCTATGGTTGATTTCAATGCTCTCTACTCTACTAGGTACAAGTTGTACCGTAGAACGCATGCGCGAACACAGCGCCATCTATCACATTGTTCCATCGCCCTGCACACAGACAACATAATAAATGGAAGTGTTACCGGCTACGCCTCTGAACGACCATTGAATCAATTTTTAAATTCATGGAAGTGAACTTTTCCTACACAACGTATCTTTAAATCTATGACATTGTACTAAAGGTACGAAAAATGAAATAAGATTTTTTGTGTTGAGCCATAAATACGGTTCCCTTATATATTGTCATAATAATATAATTGAGTCGCCAAGAATACAGAATTGCCACTCCGAGCTAAAAACTAATTTTTCAAATGACACAGTTTAATTTTTCACAGTTTAATTTTGCTTGTAAGCAAAATTCACCTAAGGCATTATAACTCTCGCCGTCAATCTACAAGAAACCTTAATCAAAGAAGAGGAAAGCTGACATTTGTGTAGATTGCCATTGAAATGAATTCCTTAACGAACTAATACTTAGGTATATATGCTCTTCGAGAATAATTTTCTTGTTCTTGGATTGTATTATTTGCCTATGATAAAATCATCTTACGTTAATTTATAAAAAAGTTTCCCATGAGAGTATGGTTTGGTTGTATTGTATACTTTATTTTTTTATGAAAAGTATTCATCAAAACATCTTTCGATCAACACTGAGATCGTCTGAAAGTAAAATGTGAAATGGAGAATTGCTTCTTGCAGGTCTTAAAGCAATATAACCCAAAATTAATATGTTTTTTGTCTATTTAATTGTCTAGACACAAAAATATTGTGCGTTTATACCACAGACTTATAAAGACTTATTAAACAACCAGACCAGACCTAACATCCTTTTCACCACTACAAAGACGTAAGTATGTAAGCAATAGTTTCATCTCTTTCTCTCCCATGACACGTACAAAGTCTATCTCGTTTTATTTTTGTTGTTGCAACACTCACACACGCATAGACAAAATGGGGTTGAAGCACTTTCGTCATTTTGTAAAGCTACAAGAAGCTCACTTTTTGTATGAGAACCATAGACAACATTAGACCATGACCATGAATGTTTTGTATGGAGAATGTCAATGTGTGCAGCATGTCTATGTAGTTGTAACTGGCACGCTTTTTTCTCCCATATATTATAGGTAACTTATAGCTTATAGTCGGCACAATCATAGGATTCCGTTATGACGTCTGTCAATTATGAACAGCAACTAACTTTGTATGGACGTCCTCAACCCACTTATTACGGAAACATATTTTTTCGATTTGATATACGGACCGCTGCTAATATCTATGTTACTATGAAGCGAAGATGTTTTGTAATGAATCATAGTAATTTTGGTTAGAATATACAATGCACCGTAAATAATATTGTAGTTCACAATATTTTTATTATCTACGCAACTTATAAAACTTATTAGCTTTATAATGTTATAAACATGGCAAATTTACGGCTTTCCTACCACCGACGAGACGGCGATAATTCTCAGATATTTTCGCACTCAAGAAACTTACAAAAGATATGATAGAATTTCATGAACAAAAGAGATGCATATTATGGCAGCGAGTACTGTGTGTGACTGTTCACACGGCCGATGAGTACAGTACATACTCGTTCGAATCTGATTTTGTTTACTTGCTTAGCTTTGCTTTTTAATTTTCGCAAAGAATACGTATTGAAACCTGGTTTTGGCTGTCTTTTTTACGCAAGAATGTCATTTAATATCCATTACACTATTGTACCAGTACAACCTGGATCCATCCTTCTCGTCAACGTCTCCTGCCAGTTGCAAAACTTTGAAGTCGTGTCCCTGCTCATGGATATCACTGCATGAGCTTTTTATAACTTAATACCGACGGTTCTGTTATATAATAGAAGTAGGACGGTTGTCTAGTAGATAGCTGTCACCATTCCAATAAAATCGCAAGTAAAATGATAATTTGCTTGTATCAATTGCACTTCTTTAATTACGGCAACGTGTTAATGACGCCTTTGGTGTTACATACTTATATAGGTACTTATGGAATATCAGTGACTTGACTACTCGTTTTCGGCTATTAATGTACTGACAAGAATAATATCTTTTTGACTCATAACAAAACATCATAATATCATCTTGTGAAATGAAAAATTGTATACCAAAACAACTTTATCGTTAAAGTGAGAAGTACTTTGAATTATGATGAATTAAAAATGACCATGATTAAATATTTTTATTGGTTATAAAAGAATAAGAATAATTGTTTACTTAATATTATATATATACTAAAATTATGGCAAAATATGCAAAATATTCCAACTTGTTTTTTGATGTTATATACACTGCATAAAATATTTTAATACAGAATTAAACTTTAGATCATATTAATTTGTGCAAAATTAAATGCATATTATGTAAGACGTCATTACAAGGTTTTATAAGGACGCTTGTCATCTAGTAACGTGACCGTTTGAAACCATCTGTAAATCAACCAAAATCGATACATTACATTAATCGAAATTAAGTCGCTATTACGATATTCTTCAATTCGTCGATATTTTTCAATATCATCTACATCAAAGAACTTTATAAGATAACTATATAAGATATTCTAAGACAAGCACTTGCTTGATGAGTTTCAATTTTTTAAAAATGTATTTTTGCTTTATGTTCTCAAAACTCATATACCATTTTCACAATTGAATGATTTGAACCCATCACTGGAAAGTAACAGTTTGGTAGTTAACATTAAAGTGATGAAAAATGGCGTGGTCAACAGGACATACTTTAATTAATATACTGTGGCAATAAGGTAACGTTCCATACGGAAGCAAACGCCTCCGTACAGCTCCATACGAAAGCGAACGCCTCCGTACAGCTCCGTACGGAAGCGAACGCCTCCGTACAGCTCCGTACGGATGCGAACTGCTCCGTAAACGGGCGATCGGCATAATGCGTAATAATGTGTTCCTTTTTAATCGGCAAAATGCGAAAGGCCGTCGATCAATGTGGCCCGACCCTAATGCTATCAAGGTTTGTTATAATATAATACAATCTTTTACATGTCTGCTTTCGATACATAAACAATTTTTATTAATTTGCAATTTCATCTTCGTTAAAATTACAAAATAATACCGGTAAGTCAGACTTTGAACAAATTCTGGGTAACTTTGACGGTGTCAATGTACCCTGACTTTGTATGCGATTTACCAATTTTCTTATCAAACATCCAAGGGCCCCCGGGACTTCTGCATTTTCCCAGAAATTAAATGTATGGAATCTTGCAGTATATAATAGTATGTAGTTTTATGTGACACAGTTAATTCTGATGAGTTTAACAGAGTCATTCGAATTGAAATTAAAAAGAGTTTAAATTAAGATAAAACTGTAATTTTATAGTTTTATTGATTGGTATATGATTACGACCCTATTGCATCAGACATTTGTTAAAAACATGAACTAATGTTACTATAATGCTTTTTTTACAAATATACCTACTTCATGGGCAAAATGGAGAAAACAACATGGGCAACAGCAACTACTACTTACATGAACATCATGCATTGGTTGGAATACTCAAGACTGGTTTGGAGTGCATGCCAAATTATGGCTACAAAGTCGTCATCAGAGACGACCAATTGGAACACACGACTAAGTGAAGTTGCAATTAATTTTAAAATAGGAGGGTTTGATGTTGTTAATATGCATAATAATTGATTGAATAAAACGAATCAAAACACATAACATGAGTATTTTATTTTGCACTTTTTTACTTTTTCGTAGTGAAGAATTTAAAATTTTCAGTTTGTATAAGTTTTTGAAATTGTAAATCTGCTCTGTCATTGACTGTTTGGCGGAATGAAGTTCGCCGGGCTAGCTAGTGCTTTTATGTTTTAAAATTTAAATTTCGTCGATAAATTTCATCGGTGTCAAAGTTACCCATACAGGGGTGGTAACTTAACACACAACAAAATTGCAATTATCTCATAAGCGAAATAGTAAGAGTTTTTAAAGAAAATACAGCGATGATGTATCAAAGTTAGACCAATTGACTGTACTGTGATCGGCATTTATACGGGATTCAGTGTAACATCTTAATGGGGGCTTTACATTATAGGTACAATTTGCAGAGCGCTAACTGAGCTAGCGTGCTAAAATCGCATAATGTAAAAGCAGTTAGACAGTAACTAGTGCAGCGTAATGTATGAAAACACTAGTTAGTGCACTGAGTTAGCGCTCTGCAAATTGTATAATGTACCTAAAGCCCCCATTAGACAGTAACTAGAGCAGCGTAATGTATGAAAACACTAGTTAGTGCACTGAGTTAGCGCTCTGCAAATTGTATAATGTTAAGCCTCCATAAAGTAATTCGTCTGAAATCCTACTGATATCCTACGAATATTATGTGTGTGTGTGTGTGTGTGTGCGTTTGTTACTCTATCACGCAAAAACTACTGAACGGATTTTCATGAGACTTTGGAGCTTGAGTTAAAAGGAGATGGACGAATTTTGTATGCACTATTGCATAGGTAAAAAATATACCTAATATTATAATTTGCTCATAATACTGTCATAACTGTCAAGTAAGTCGAAAAAAATTAGCCTTCTGAGAGCTATCTTTTACTAATGGGCTGGTTCCCCGAAGCGAAGCGAGGGCGAATAAAAACCTTGAGGTCTTTGCGATACATCCTAGACCTTAGAGAATTATCGCGTAGCCAGGCAGATAACGTTACCCACGGCGCGACGGTAGCGGATATCGCTCATAATTGAACAGACCTTCCTTGAAATATTTGTTCACTAGTAAATCCGCCCTCGCTTCGCTTCGGGAAACCAGTCCCTTCAAAAATCTCTATAAATTTTTAGAAATTATGTTATTCCGATGTCTAAGCTATATTACTGCAAAGTTTCATGAAAATCCGTTCAGTAGTTTTTGCGTGAAAGAGCAACAAACACACACACATACATCCTTACAAACTTTCGCATTTATAATATTAGTAGGAATAGGATAGTTACTTATATAATTAGGCCGGCGGCACACGTCGGTTCCATAGCTGGTAAAAACTGCCCATTTCGGTTCATTTGGGTAAGCGTCAACACGTTGGCTTTTTTTTGTTGGTCGCAATATTTTCTATGGATGAAATTTACATTCGTCGAATGCACTCGGTGCGTGTAACAACAAGACGACTGAACAAATTTCCTTTGCCAATACGGACGGTTCGTGAACGTTTCCACCATTTCTTTTGAGGAATCTTACACGCGACGGCCAATATCCAATATTCCATAATATATGTTGGACAAGTAGCACTAACAGTTACGTTTGTGAAAACGTGTGGAGCCGGCTTTAGCCACAAGGGAACCATACTTACATTAGAAAAAAATCGTTATATAATATACTAGCGACCCGCCCCGGCTTCGCACGGGTGCAATGCTGATACTAAATACACTACAGAAATACTGTGAACGTTGTATATAAAAACATAGCGCCCCGCTCTGGCTTCGCACGGGTATAACAAAATATGTTGTTTTTTTCAGTGAGTGACATAGGCTATATCACTATTATATAGCCTATGTCACTCACTGTAAAAAAGCCATAGTTTCTAATGCTAGACCAGAACAGTGCAGATAGATATAAAACTATTAAATGAATGTGGAAAAACTGCAATAGGCTCAAATATAGAAAGGAAAAGGGGGAAAAATACCTACAGCGATACTGATGAAAAATATAAATTAGGTAAAGTCGTTCAGAGGAGGGCGAGGGGGAATATTTTCGGGATGATAGGTAAACATTCTTTGTAACTGAGAGCTAAAAGAGACATCCTATTGGAAAACGGAAATGTAAGTCCTGTAAATATTTTTTCGAGTCTGGGTGCCTTAGTACCTACCTACTAAGGCATAAATAGGTTTGTGGAAGCGAATTGTGAACAGCTTTTTAGGTTGCTTTCAAAGATTTGTCATTGAAATGCACGGTTCATACCTACCAAGCGAAACTGGTGGTTTCGGCATAAAGCCAAATTTTATGGCCCTACAGCCAGCAAGTCGTAGTATAGGTAGGTAACCTATCAGCACAAAATCGCAGCACCTTACATTGGAAACATGACACCTACAAAGAAGATTAAATAAAATACATTTAGGTATTCTGTGTACTGACACATGAATTTAGCTTAAAGTACTCCCTCTGGCTGTAACTGGCTTACAAGGTCTTCTACACAAGCAACTATTCCTATGCCTTTTAGTTTTGGACCCCAAAAATTTTTAAGGGCTAAGAAAATGATTATTTTACAAAAATATAGATGTTAATTTTTGGTGAAGAAAAATCGTTGGCTGATCGATGCGCTTCACGTGCTATCAGCCGAAAATGACATGGTAGAGTCTAGTCAAATGTGGCTTATTTAAAAGTATAAGGGTGTATATAGATATTTTATTTGTCATTGAAATAAGAACGTTCTTAGAACCTCTCTTAAAGCTGGAAATCTAGGTAATCCTGGCTAGTATTATTGCAATTCGACCGGAGGAAGCACAGCGTAGCGACCGCGGGTCGGCCGGCGGGCGACAGACTATTTCTGCGCGATCGATACTATGCTCCAGAATGTCATTACATTACCCTCTCACCGGCTACCTGGCTAGATGTGCCGATTGGAGTCAGTAATCTAGTTTTGTCTCGCATGGTTCTAAATCCGTACCTAACCGAGTTATATGCATGCAAATTGTGCAGAAGTGCATCGGTAAGCGTTTGAATTAACTCCTTGCTGTATTCTAATAAAGTTAGGTCGCTTTAACCTATCAGCACTGGAACGTTAGGAGCTTTACAAGTAATTATCTTGCACATAAGCATACTCTACTATGTATATTGCTGCAGTATCTCGTGTAGCTAATACCGTCGTGTAACTGCCTTCCAGCTGTTAGTATAATGCCATTTATCAGCAGAACCTCTTTGAATAAGTATACCAATCGATAAAGGACACAAAGTTGAACACACAGTAGTGCACTTGTGCTAATACGTCCACATGTCCTTTACGCCTTTTGAGCCCAGAAAAACTGATATGTAAAAGCTTACAGAGACTATACTAAAATGGGAGAGACTTGTTAGTGCCACCTCAGTTATTTTGCAGAGGGAGTGGATATACTTAGGAGTTATTTTTAAATTGGATAGAAAATTACAATCATATAAAAAACTGGGTAACCATACAAGAAGCTATTTTTTAATAAATTTGGGAAAACTATAATACACGTGTAGTATGACTTACAATAATAGATAGATACTTACTTCTACAAACTAAGTTTAAAAAGTAAAAAGATAAAGACAAACATGTTTTGAAATTTTTTACAATAAAATAGAAAAGGTACCTAAATATAATCATCATATTACGCAGTTTTATCCACTTATAGATGTAACTGTGGAAAAACGTTCACACAAGTTAAGTAATCAGTTACCGTAACAGGAAAAACTTGTGCACGCTGCCTAATCCGTTCGAGGCGTACAGTTTACGAAACTAAATTAACTTATTCAACATGCAGTGGTTTGGGATTCGCAAATTGATAAGGACATGAACGTAAACATAATATAATTTAGGTTTTGCTCCGTCAAAATCACAGTGTAAAGCGCTGCTGACTGAGGCTGTTACTTCGTCGGTGCTCCGAACTTCATCTTGGGATTATATAACGGCAGAATTCATCGTAAACCGGGGATATGGGTAGGCTTTACAAAGGACCAAGTTATTGTATACGGTTATGTATCCGCGAAGCGAAACGGACACAATTATGAAAACGTTTTAGGGAGCACACGCTCAGAAACCGACGGATTAATTACAATCTCGCCCCGTAGAGGGTTGATACAATATTATTTGCTAATTATAATAAGTAATTACGTTAATGTTTCCAGTTGTAATTTGCTTTGCTTTATCGCTTCATTTTATTGTTCAAACGGGATTCCATTGTTGATATATCTTATTAAGACGATTTTTATAGCTTTACCTGGATGTTTTATAATTTTCACCCATTTCAACAAGTCTAACTTGAAAATTTATATAGCAGTCAATATAATTAACATAAATAAAAATAACTGTGAATTCCCTGTTAGTAGGGAATACTTAAAAGTGCTTCAAGTCAGAAAATCACTATCGGAATCTTTAGAGATGTATTCGACACGTTTCGTTTTAGGATATCGCATTCCTATTAGTTAGAAGGTGTTTTAAGTAGTATCTATAAAAGATACACATTTGCCAAATACCGAATTGTAGGTATACCTACCTATTACAAAATTCAAATTACATTTACGTACATAAGAAAAGGTTAGTAAAGTAAGTTATATTTTACAAGCTCAAATAGTGTACAGTTATTTTATGAACATTAAATTATGATTAAATATTTAGAGAATACTTACATACAAGAGAAGCGCTCATAGCCCGGCCGCTTGCGTCGATCGTAGATGATCGACAACTAGAAGGCGCGGCCGTTTGTTCATTGTTGGTTGGGTGACCGCTAGTGGTAAAATTCATTGAGCGCTTCCGTGCTTCGGAAGGCACGTAAAATCGTCGGTCGGGTTGTTATCGATAGAAAGCAGCACAGAAATGCCGCCCTGGCATGAAAATTCCCGATACTGGGTTAGCCACTAACCTCTCTACCAATTCACACTAGAGCATCGTGGTGGAGTATAATACTTACTCTAGGCCTTCTTAAGAATGAGGAGAGACCCGTGCTCAATAGTGGGCCATTAACAGGTTGTAGTCAACAGTTAAAGTACATAGGTATGTACAGATTTAGTGTACCTAAGAGAAACTATTTGAAAACCTTTTCGGATTATAAGATTTTTCATGCAGAAGGATTTAAAAAAATCCTTAACCAAATAGGCTGTAGTTTTCAAAGTATTTACGTATTTCTCTGTAGTACCTACATATTTTACGATGGATCATAGCAGGCCAAACTGACCACAACGGACGCACTAAATGCATAGGTACCTACCATAAATTGACGATACTTACCGCAAATAAGCGTAAACACGCTGAACACAGTTTAAATTCATAATAATATAGTTAGTTTCGTCTAATCCAAAACATAATTAAACTGAGCACGAATGTGATATCATCTGTTCGGAGGCTCAAGATAATACCAGTAGTATTACTTCCATAAAATTGGCTACGAACTAAGGCTCTTATGGTTATCGGATCGAACATCGAACGGCGACGCGTGCCGTAAGATAACTGGGTTTGTTGGCGTAGGTAAGGCAGAGCCGGATTAGCAATTTGCTCCTAACCAGCACTGCATGTGTACAGAACCTTCATTTCCTTGCTCATCTACCATGTCATATCTGTATGTCGTTCGTGTTAGATATGGAATTCGTTTAATTGTATCCCACACAAATGCCAGCTTTCCCCTTCTGTGATTGAGGTAGGTAGATACCTATAGGCCGTGCCTATAGGTATGCAGATTAACGGCGAGAATTTAAAATGTCTTAAGTGACTTTTACGGATAAGCAAAACTAAACTGTGAGCACAGGTAATAAAATTGCGAGATCAGGAGATTTTTGGGCTTGAATCTATTTATCATACTGTACCTGTTTAGAATAACTTTTTACAAAAAATAACTTCGGAACCGGTAGAGATAACAAAAAACTATTGGCCAGATCTTGCTTAAATTTTAAATTAGATGACAAGCAATAGCTTTCGAATGAAAAGAATTAGGTATAAAAATCGTAGCAAATTTAAATGGGACTAGACGACAAACATGTGCACATGAGGTAACACACAAAAATACAGTCGAATTGACATCCTCCTGCTTTTTGAAGTCGGTTAGAAAAAAAAAAATTCATACATTTTCTAAAAAGGAAGCAGGTACCTACCTAAGACCATGACAGTTTTGAAGCTTAGGGTCTATTCACACATACTTATCAGTGAAGTCACCGTTCCGTCACAGTACCGGCACAGTGCAAAATATTCTTTCATACATTCTCTATGAACGCATCCCCACTTGTCAGTGTCAGTGACGACGCAGTGCTGTCAGTGTCAGTGCCGACAGCGGCAATCACGGACGCTATTGTTGACGACGATATTTTTTGTCGGATACGGACGCCGCCAAAACGAAATGGACGAGCAACTGATAGAATTGGTTCGAGAAAATGTGTTTTCTATGATTTGTCTCATGTAAAGTATATGGATTCAAAATACAAAAATATTGGATTTGTGGAACAAAATAGGAGCACAATTAAAATTAGATGGTAAGTAACGTTCGCATAGACTTTATTTATCGGCTTATTATTCTATGCATTTGTTTATTATATTATTACTAGTGACCCGCCCCGGCTTCGCACGGGTGCAATGCTGATACTAAATACACTACAGAAAAACTGTGAACACGAACACATTTTCACTGAAGCTCCGTGAACTGACCACTAATATGTGTGAATTGAATCACTGACGCAACACTGAAGCACTGATACTGAACTGATCGGACACTGTGACGGAACGGTGACTTCACTGATATGTGTGAATGGACCCTAATCGATAAAAGGATCATATCATAAAGAAGACCAGTCAGAAGCTTGTACTCGTAGTTAGAAGAATATTTTTAAAACCATATTTATTTATTCTGGCAATAATGAAAGCCAGTTAGTGCAGTTTACGCAAACAAAGTCGCGATATGAAAGATAGTACTTACTGTAACTGAAAATATATAACTAAGAATTCGTTTATATATATAATCAAAGCAGATAGTCAGTTTGTCCGCTGCCTTTCACATGTAAATTTCTGTTTTAGTCATACTGTCATGACGAACGTATCATAACAACAGGGATTTTATTTTCTTGTTATGTTGCTGCTTTGTTGAGCGAGTCTGTAGGAGAATGGTTTAAATTGGCTCGTGAAAAGCGCGTTTTGCGTAACGCCCTCGCCGCGCGATAAACAGCCAATTTGCGCGGAGACTACACGCCTTGACGGTGAATATAAAGGACCGCTTATTAATGAAGTCATTTATTCCCTTCTTCTAATAGAGTTCCCTGCTATACCCGAGTTGATCGAATGATGTACTGCTTTTTAAGTACAAAAATCAGTCATTCCCGCTGACTGAGAAATTTGCGGATATTAAAACGAAAAGCGAAGGCCGCAGTGTTAATACTGCTATATTAAATTTATTTAGGGTTGAGGTTGTTTGCGAACTGTTAAGTGGCGTTGATGGCTTTATCATGGTTTTAGGTGCTTTTAAGTACGCGTAAAAAGTTTGAGGGTTTCATTTTCGGCACCAACGCCAGCGCTTCAGTCTACAGCAACGACTTCAAAATTGTAACACATATTTTCATAACGAAGTTTTTGTGTAAAATTATAAGTAGACATCGGATTATGTTTGCAAAATATCGATGGCCCCAACGAATAAACGTGTAAGAGCTCTTACCGTATTTTTTTTTTCTTCGCGAATTTCGTTTTTTTGGCCTGTGATACACCTATATAATTTTTTTAAGAAAATATTACACATAAATAAGGCTTTTACAGCACAAAATTCGTTTATTGTACGGAAATAAAATATTTTGTATCACATGAATAACAAAACATACGCCTATTGCATATTAAATATTTCTTTAAGTACACCAGAATAAACGTGTTAAATCAATCTGCTTCTCAAGTCTATCCTATCCTTAGGGTAACAGCTCTTAGACGTTTATTCCTGTGAAAATGGAAGAAACTTTTTTTAGTAATGCTTTACTGCAGACGGCAAAACTTTGTATATAAAAATGACAGCTATTCCAATGTCTGTTACTAATCTCTTTTGTTTTTTCCTATTTTGTAAAGGTTAAAGCAATAATATTATTCGCTTATGAACTTTAAATTATTGGTAGCAATCGTTTAATAAACGAATACTTTTCCAGTAGTATCTATTGCAATCGCTCGTTATTATAGACAAGGGGTGAAGCGGGGGCGGGATAGATGCGCGTGACATCAAACACTGGAACCCGGAAGGTCAGTGTCAGTCCGTATGCGTATTTACAGGATTGATTACGTGAAGTTTGTTTACTGGGAACACGTGTCATTGTTGACATTTTAATTTTTACAATTGGCTTTTTGTTGTTTGTTGTATAATTATGAATAGATACAAAAGTGCTTCAAGTCGATGCAGAAAGATACTAGAATTAGCGAACTATCGGAGATTTGAAGGTAAGTACCTACATTTATTATATTATTAATTAACCATATTATGTGTATTTATGTAAGGAAGTTACTTTAATTAATGGGAAAAGGATTTTATTATTCCTTCGCACTTAACGTTTTAACAGGTGGTACGTTTATATCACCTCGACTCCGACCCAATTTAATTTCGACAGACTAATCTTTTTGGATTATGTAATAAGATCGAAAATTAACTGACACAGGTACCGCGCGCGGGTTCTATTATTTGACTAGTTTTTGTGTACCTAATAAGTACAGATTATTGTATTTACAGACTCAGCTGATGTTGTATTATACCTACATGTTCAATATTTAAATTCTTCTCTGCAAAACGACAAAATAGCGTTGTTGCAAGTTACATTTTTTATTTTAATTTTCAGACAATAATAATGAAGATGGCAGCAATATTGTATTTGAAGAACAATATGGAAATGAAATTGAAAAGCAAGCTGCTTCTTCTTCATCAGGTAACAATGAAATATTTAAAAAAGTATGCTTTTCAATGTTTAATAATTTCCTACAGCAGCCTGTCTTAAGGCAGTTAATGGGTATCGGTTTATTTAATATAGGGTATATTTAATACGAGAAAAAATTGAGTTCCGCGGGAAAATTTAAAAACCGAAAATTGAGTGGGTGAAACTGCGACCGGGACGCTAGTGAATTACCTACAATATAAACGGTTAAAAGAGCAAAAGTTATGTTAGAGTTTATATAATGTGTTATATATCTCACCTTTATTCTTACACATACCTAGGTTTTAAAAGAGAATAGCTTGACCAGAATCAACCTTTCTTACATCTCCAGTTACTTTTTGATCAGTGAGTGAAAAGAAGTGGTATTGTGGTGATGAGTACTCTTTGTAGATATATGTACCTTAGAAGTTATTTAAAACATAGCAATGTAGTAATTTTAGTAATTTGTTTCAGGAGCTTTCAAATATCTTTCGAGAAGTTCTTTCCCTATTGATGGCATATCAGACCTCAATGAACCCAACTCAGAACCTGATGATTTTACTTCAACGGCTCCATTAATAATTAGTGTATCTCCACACGATAATAATATATCACCCCCAAATGTACCAGCAAGTGAAATTTTGGATATTTCTCATAATGTTACGGAACAACTAGTACCCGAGAGGGTGCCTTCACCATTGTGCGATGCCAATAATAATGATCATTTACAGACTGATATTTCAATGATAATGACTCCATCAACCCAACAAAAAATAGATTTTATAGCCACGCCGACTGTTTTATACATAAATAAGGATTACGATTTAAGAAGTATTTCTGATTTAGAGGGTGTCTTACAAAGCATTGAAACACAAAATATATCACAAGATATTGCAAGTACAGAATCGGAGGAAAGGCCCGTCACCCCTATTGAATCACTTACAAGAAAGAGAAAAATAGACCCTAATTCGTGGAAAGATAAGAAAAACAAAACTCTTAAAAATTCTGGTAAAAGTTACGAAAGTGTTAGAACTAAAAAACAAAACGAAGGAAAATCTATTAGGCCACCATGCAACTGCAAATTGAAATGTTATGATAAGGTAAGCGAAAATAAGAGGAATACAATTTTCAAGAATTTTTGGGCTATTGGGGACCATGAAAGACAGTGGGACTTCATTAACCGCCATGTAAAAAAAGATAACGTCAAAAAAATAACAGTTGAACGTAAAAATAATCGTACCCAAACATTAACATACCAACTTCTCGATGATACTAATTCTATGATTAAAGTTTGTAAAATCATGTTTTTAAATACTTTGTCCATCACACAGCAAGTAGTATACACAGCTATTGATAAATTAAGAGATGACATTTATTTGAAAGACTACAGAGGAACTCATAAGAATAGGCCGAGAAGAATGTCAGAGGACACTGAGAAAAGTATAATCGAACATATAAATCTATTTGAAAGAGTTGAATCACACTATACTCGTAAAGATAGCCAAAAACAATATCTGTGTGAAACTTTGAATGTTTCTAAAATGCACCGACTATATTTGGAATGGATAGCTACAAACAACCAGTATTATGAAACATGCAAAGCAACTAAACGCCAATATGAAATAATCTTTAATACGAAATTTAATCTTTCCTTCCATAAACCTAAAAAAGATTTATGTGAAACATGCTCAATTTACCAAACTTCTGACGATGTTAGAAAAGAACAATTAAAAGCAGATTATGAAAAGCATTTAAAAGAAAAGCAATTGGTAAGGCAACTAAAAGAACACGAAAAAGAAAACTTTTGTTCAGATGACAGTGTTGTAGCATGTTTTGATCTGGAAAAAGTCTTAAATATCCCTCAGAGTGAAGTAGGCATACTTCATTATAAACGGAAGTATCCTGTGTACAATTTCACGATCTATAACTTATTAGCTAAGAAAGGTTACTGCTACGTGTGGCATTGTCAGATAGCGAAAAGGGGTGCGATAGAAATAGCAAGTTGTCTTTGGTCGTTTATCCAGGTACACGTTGAATTAGGGATAAAAAAATTCTCCTTTTATTCTGATTCATGCGCAGGGCAAAATCGGAATCGTTTTGTATTCGCCATGTTTTCTTTAGCGGCGAAAAAATTTAACATTAAAATAACTCATAGGTTTTTAGAGAAAGGTCATAGCCAATCGGAGGGTGATTCTATGCATGCTGCTATTGAGCGTTCTAAGAAAAAGCATACTATTTACACACCTGATCAAATGTATTCCTTAATAGAGAATGCCAAAGTTACCGGAGACAAGTATCAAGTAAAACAAATGACGCAAGCTGACTTCATAGATTTTAAAGAGATTATTAAAGGGAAGAATTGGTTAAAAGATTCAAGGAGCGATAAAATTTACTGGAGCAAAATAAAAGAAATAATTTTTTCTTCTGATCATCCTGACACAATTTACTTCAGATACAGTTTCGAAGGCGAATTACAAGAGATGCAAACTATCATGAGGACTAATTCAAGAAGACGACGAGGACAACCTTTAGAAGAAGCTGAGAACCTGAAACTCGCATACACTGGCATGCTACCTATACCTCTTCCTTTATACAAGGATTTAATGACTCTGTGTGACTCAGGGGTCATACCTAACCATTACCAGTCTTTCTACCGAAATTTGGTGCCATCAGAATCCACCTCGGTTACCAACGATAGTGGCGAGGAAAATTAGTACTACGAGTACCTACATAATATTTGTTATTGTTTCTGTTGATTCTGTTCTTTAAATTAATACACGACAGGGACCTACCTATTTGTTGAAATTTGCATAAATAAATAATAATTATTCTTACAATCATTTTTTTATTGAGACATTAACAAAGTATATTAGGTATAATAATTTACATTACTATAAAGTGCACATATAAGGATATATAACATAATAATGATTCAATCTGTACAACACTAATATACGTGCATTTATCTTTGTAAACATGTAAACCAAAAAATATACTGGAACAAGCGTGTATAGGGTCAGAGCACGGCACAGGAAAAAAAAGATATACGTAGAATAAACGTGCAACATTTCACTACGGTTGTATATGCTTCATTTATGACAAGAATAAACGTGCAATGATACGATACTGTTAACAAGTCACACATTATTTACTAGAATAATAAAATAATACGGTTTTTATTGAATATGTAGAAAACTACAAATATTTTTTCCATTTTAAATATATGAGCTAAAAGATAATTTTTTTACCTTTAATTTGATTATACATTATATTCACCTATTTATTATGTTATTAAAGTTATGTGACTCCAAACGTTTTTATTTTTTACTGAGAAGTTGTCGATTTTCGTTTGCACGTTTATTCGTTGGGCCCATCGATATTTTTATAGCGTTATTGCAAATTTTGGCACTTTTTTTGGCAATTTTGCACTTTGTTGGGCCGCCGCGCCGCTAGCTGTATAGTAGGTACAAGCGCGCCCTCATGCAACACGGTTTTGCAAGTCGTCGTGGCTACCTACCAAGCTTATCAGTTTACTTTTATTAAAATAATACAGTTTGCAACCCCACCGGCGTGCGTATTCCGCCCTTATTTCGTACGTATTTTGGCACTTTAATGGTGCATATAATCCGATGTCTAACTATAAGTAACAAGGGTTGGCCAGCGGCTTCGCCCGCGTGGAATTCGTTTAAAGTTCACCCCCCCCTCCCATTTCACCCCGTTAGGGGATAAATTTCAACCCAATCGGTCCAGAAGCTTCTTGGGCTGTACGTTGATAGATAAGTCAGTCAGTCACCTTTGCATTTCATATATTAGATCTACCGAGTTGCATGTTCATTACTTAAACTTACCAATTTATTAGGAAAACGTTTGACCTATTCCGCGTTTCTGAGGAACCATCAAAATATTAGAACCGTTTCATCATTGTTTTCAAATGACATACCTAAGTCCGAAAATTCAGTTGAGTAGATACTTACCTACTCGAAGTCAACTTTTAAAATAACACGAACCTATCGACCTACCTACCTACTTCACACGATGTTTAATCCCTCCTCAGTTATCAGGGCAAACAATAATCTTTTCATCACACCTATTCGAAAAAGACGACTTGGTTCGGACTTACGGGGTTCCAAAGTTGCTGTTTTCTATTCAGCGGGCCGGAATGAATTTTCATACAACTTTTCCTGCCGGCTAGATCTTTTCGTCCTATTTTGAATTTAGAACATTTTAGTATTTTGCGCTAAAGAAATCGAACGCAAATATTGTTTGAATAAAGAATGTCTGGTACGACGCGAGGGCCCCGCCAGCTGAATAATAAAAAAAGAAATCAAATTAAGATTTCGTTTTCAAATTAAAATTAAGTTTTCGTGCATTTTTACATATTATTTTCTATTATTTTCTATTATATATATATATTATTTTCTCATAGTGGGTGATGAAAAGTAGAGTGTATCACTCGGGTGCAAGTATATTTTTGGCTCGGGCGACGTACTTTGAATCCCTCGCTACGTTCGGGATTCTACTCTAGAATCCCTCACTTCGCTCTGGATTCAAAAAACGCCCTCGCCGAAAAAATATTACTTTGCACCCTTGTCATACAATCTACTATTAATGAGCCGCGAATAAGTTGGAGCTATTCATTAACTTAAGAAACATTTGAATGGAAATCACTTTCCAAATATTGACGATTTTAGAAACGGCGTGATTTGAGTATTACAGTGAAAGTTTCTTAGAAATTATTGAAGTAATTTAAAGTTATTTGAGTACTGGATTTCATGATGTAACAAAGTTCGTAGTTTTTCCATATTTCTATTTATTTGGTAGTTATGTATAAAATTGTATTTTATTGATCTTAGATAATATATGGTGTCTTAACCTATTAGCTTACTTATTGTTAGGTATTTTAAGAAATACCTACTTAATATTTAAGATGATGATGAATCTTATAACTTCTACTACATTTTACTAGTGGTCATCATCTGTCCGTTAGCATTGGCAAAGTGAAAAAACAAAAATGTTACCAATAGGTATATTGTTTATTTAAGCAATATATTATGAACCTTATTGAATATGATGGGAAATTCTTTAATGCAAATATTCTGTCCATCTCTACTCCTACGTACCTGGTATAAATTGCTATTTAAGTTCCGTCGGTACATTCAGTCATTTCCAGGAACCAATGTAACCATTTTACCTGCTTCGTTTGCGTGAAAGGACCGAAATAACTCCATTAAAGTGTTTACCTTACCCCACGCTTCAACGACCTCTGACCGGTATGATGGAAGACAGAAGGTAAACACACCTACATGTTAATACACTTTACCTTAATAAATCATCGAACATTAATAAGCTCCATGTACTGAACATCTTCTTCTTTACGTACTTATAATAAACTAGGAAACTTTTTCTCAGCTCCTTTTAGCCGTAGCGTGATGTTACATAGCCTATAACCTTCTTCAATAATTGGATTCAACACTAAAATTTTTTTCAATTTGAACCAGTAGATTCCAAGATTGGCGCGTTCAAACAAACAAACAGTCTTCTGGTTTATATTAGTACTAGCTGTGCCCGCGGCTCCGCTCGCGTGGAACTCAGTGTGTCACAAAGTTTTTCCCGCGTAAATCTCGATCCCGCGAGAAGTCCAGAACAAAAAGTAGCCTATACATTGCTCCATAACCTCCTCTATCTCCCACTGAAAGTCCCATAAACGTCTGAAACCGCGACCTCGTTCCCACATATGTGATTTTCCCGCGTGAATCCTGATCCTGCGGGAATTCCGGGATAAAAAGTAGCCTATACATTGCTCCACAACTTCCTCTATCTCCATGTGACAGTCCCATAAAAATCTAAGCCCACGACTTCGTGCATAGGAGTTTCTCCCGCGTGAATCCTGATGCCGCGGGAATTACGGGATAAAAATTAGCCTACATGTTGCTCCACAACTTTTTCCATCTTCCAGTGAAAGTCCCATAAAAATCTAAGCCCGCGACTTCACGCATAAGAGATTTTCCCGCATAAATCCTGATCCCGCGGGAATTCCGGGATAAAAAATAGCCTAAATGTTGCTCAGTTGTCTCCGCTACCTTTCAGTGAAAGTTCCATGAAAATCCGTTCAGCCGATTCGGAGATTAGCGCGCGCAAACAGTCAAACTCTTTATAATAAAAAATTTTTTTTTGAGATTCATATTCTATTACTGTTTCTTAACCCTCCTCAATATTTTGTTTTGTCAATTTCGTAAAAATACACGACTTTTCTACGCTCTTATTATATAGATAGTAATAGTAATAGATTTGTAACTGATCGCCATCTGTACCTACATGAAAGATATAATATGAGAAAAAATATTACAGGGGGCTTTATAAACGTAATAGAACCGAAAACAATGATTTTTAGAATTCTTGTGTTTATTTGTTTGGTTGTCTGTAGTTTAGTGCGGTTTTCACTTATTTATATTATGCACTATTTTTATTAACCGACTTCAAAAAAGGAGGTTCTCAATTTGACCTGTATATTATGTATGTATGTATATTTGTGCGCGATTATCTCGCGTTTGGTTGAACCGATTTTGATGCGGTTTTCAGCATAGCATTTGTCAGATTAAGGAGAAGGTTTTAAGCATATTGTTTGGCTGAATCGATTTTGATAGGGTTTTCAGCATCGTGTTTATCAAACTTAGGAGAAGGATTTGGGAATATTAATCGCGTTTAACTGAACCGATTTTTACTTTTCGGCGTTAAATTCGCTACTATTTTGTTTAAAGTTATTTCAATCGGTTCATAAATGAAAGAGTATAAAGAATCACGCCTATAAATCCGAAGTGAGAAGGTAATTAAAGGCAGTTTTCCCGAAACAGAAGGAGGGCAAATGTACTAGTAAATACTATAAAAATGAATAATAATGCAGTTGCTCTTAGACATTCTGTAGGGCAATCTTTAACCCTTTTATACTAAAAGGATTCTCGACTAAAGAGACTGTCAAAGAAGCACCACTTTTAACTGTCGCACCACCAAATTAATGCGAGGGTTAAGTTCGGATAAGTATCTTATTGTTTATTATTACATATATTTTCTGTATCAGTTTCTTTTCAGATAGATAAGTACCATTTGTAAACCTACAAAAATGCCTGCAAACTCCAAAGAGTTATTTGGCATTAGTAAAAATGATTTTGTTCGCAATACAGTTGATAAAATTACTTTTTTCAATTTAGCATGAAAAGTACGATATCCATCTACTATGTATAATAATAAAAGTTACTTGTTTCATCTTTGTAGGTACCTACTGATAATAATTTCAAAGACTTTCGTTCATACTCTCACAAAGTATTTATTATATTAGACATTTATTATTCATAAATCAGAAAGCCTTCTTAGCTTAGATTTGGGTAATTCCCCACACGGAGCGTTACGCGATAATTCCCATTACCCTACCATTTCACAATTTCCTTTTACTGGGCACCGTACCTTTTTGGGAATCTATCCTTACCTACCTACAGAGGGCTTACTGGTAGAGAATGCCATCAGGCATAAAGTTTTTGCTCTTGTATACTCTAGCATATGGTGTTAGGGCTTAGGGCGCATTCAAGTAGAACGCTGGTTACCGGCGCTTACAAGCGCCCTTACCGGTTATCTTACTAAATAAATAAATTACTGATAAGAAAATAGGGAGTAGGTAACGCGACAAATATACTTATTGTATTGTATACATTGTACGTAAGTGCCGATAGCTTTATGTGTCCTCCGAACCACGGAAGCGCTCAGAAAAAGTATGGCCACTATCAGTCTCCCATCCCCATCCATCGATCCAAGAATTACTCGTAATCTATACCTATAAAGCGGAAGAGGTTGTTCGTTTGTTTAAACATGTTGTAAGGATGTATGTGAGTGAGTGAGTGTGTGTGGGTTGTAACGTTATAAAGGGTAAGATGAAATAAAAAGAATTTTAAAAGGAATAAAAGATGTACTTCTCTTTCTTAGTGGGTCACAAGTCACAATAACACTGTATAAAAATAAGCGAGTTAATCAAGAAACAGTCACAAAAGAAAGTCACTTAAAGCAAGGGAGGGGAGACGACCTGGAGTGTTCTCACAGGCGGAGGCGGAGGGTCGGAAGCACCGACTCAAACGGTGGAGATTTTGAATTTTTAAAATAAGTAAGTCTAAAAAGGTTGGTAGATTATACAAAGACATACAGAATATATTTAATTTAGAAAAAGCAAAGACCAAAGAGACGTCACAGTTACATTGACATAATGTCACCAACGTAAACAAACATAAAAATCATATTTAAAGTTACAGGAATTCATCAAAATAAAGAAGGAATAAGTATTAAAACATTAAAGAAGGTAACATTTACAATTTATAAATAGTCCTAGAAGTGAAAAGCCAAAGGAATAATTACATAAATTATCAAAAGTAGTTAATATAAACATTTCACAATTTCAGCAGATATAAAGTAAAATACAAGTAATAAAGCAATAAACGAAGTAATAACTAAAGGCAAGGATATATAAGGAAGGAACTAAAGAAGGATAAAGAGGATAAAGAATAAGGAAGACATAAAAGGAAGTAAAGAAGTAAATATTACATATATACTACAGGGTTTGTTATTCTTTCACGCAAAAACTACTGAACGGATTTTCATGAAACTTTGCAGAAATATAGCTTAGACATCGGAATAACATAATTTGTTAAAATTTATAGAGATTTTTGAAGGGACTGGTTCCCCGAAGCGAAGCGAGGGCGGATTTACTAGTAAACAATAAATTCAACGTCCTAAGTTCTTTTACACCGTATTTTTTTCCTTGCTGCCGTCGGAACAGTTTTCCATAAATAGTAAAAGAAGCGACGAAAATAAATATCGTTAGCAGCCCTTTTAATTAAATATACCTATCCTTAACACAGTTAACAGAATAAACTTCTAATCTACGCAAAACTACACAAGCGACACTGTTATTTGCAGATTTCCTTGTCATTTATATAATCGTCTCTCCAGTATAATAGTACCTCTTACCTTCAAGCTGTGTTATACGTCGCTTATAATATTTCAACAGGTACTAAATTATGCATTGGACTAAGGTATTTAGGTATTGTAAAATCGAACATCGCGTCCCATAAAATAACGCTCCACCTTAGTTACGTATATACGATAAAGAAATACAAAAAAAGGATTGTTTGTAAAACATTTTCAAAATATTTCATAAGCATTTTAAAAATGTTACTAAGTGGGTCATTAATGAGCTAGAGCCTAATAAATATATTGTATGAATATGAACCTATTCCGCCGAGTCTTCTTAAAGAATTAATGACCAACTTACGATTACTTGAAATAAATAATAATAAATAACTTACAGATCATATCTTACGAATTTAGATATGCATCTTATGCATATCTACATGTACCTAATTATATTTGGGCTGATATATAATTATTAAATTCAAAAAATCGTAAATATGTATGTCGTTTTCTTATACTTATATGCTAAGTAGCCGAGATACTCATAACCACACACAAGGATTCCTTGTGTCGTGGGTGTCATCGACAGACAAAGACAGGACAAACATCAAAACGAGAACAGAAATTGAAACTTATCAATAAACTTTCCATCTCGCTGGGAATCAAACCCAGGACCATTTGAATCCGGCATGGTTAACATTGGCCCAGATACCAGGCATGGTAACGCCATAACGTCATATCATATCGGTTCAATGACCGGGTAGGTACTATTTTTGTAATGTTTTCCCCAATCCCGAGAGGGACAGAATCGGCTCTTATACATATATTATACTTGATCTATTAAAGTCACATCACTCCAATTGGTATTGGTCCTGAGAGATATTGGTTTCATAAATAACTTCTGTGTTTAGTTCTAGGGACTTTAGGGAAAAACTATCGTGCAAGGTTCATAGTAGTTCATAGGTAGTGCCTTCATTTACCGCTTATACATTTATGATAACTAGATGTGCCGTCGACTTCGTTTACGTCATTGTTATATTTAGCGGAACATACAAGACAAGCACACAGAACAGACAGACAAAAACTTAAAAATGGTGTTTAAGTCAGTGAGCCATAGAACGAATATTTATCACCAGTTTTGACAAAGAAAATATACGACTAAGTACAAATTTATGTTGTAATAAACAAGTACACATGTTGAAATATTGTATAGTAAGAAAATGTTAACTCATTACCCATTTTCATTACAAATGTGATATGATGACACCCAAAGCGACACATACCAATCGTAAACGTTGATAGAAATTAATTAAGTAATTATAAACAACGATTACAATCCGCCCGCCCAATATTACGTTGGTATCAATATTACTCGTGGAACAAAAGTAAATATTTAACCACAATTTATTATGTTTAATTACCAAGTACCTGCTTAATGTAACATCATTCCAAAATTCTTAATACTATAATTTGTGGCGATTGTAAATGATCGAACCATGCAAAGTTGGTGGGAAGTTGGGCGGATCGTTAGTGGCAAAGTTTCTGAGCGATTCCGCACATTGAAGAGCTCGTTAGATAGTCTATACTGGTTGATATTGGTATTGGTCGTTAGGTCTTGTCAAAGGTGCAGTGCTGTTGAATAGATAGAAGGTAAGAGTATCGCTTGTACAAACTATGGTCACAGAGGCTTAAATGTACCTACTCTGTGCTAATGCAGATTCAATCGATAGGTTAGTGATACGAGACCAGCTATAATAGCAGATTCAATCGTCAGGTTACTGATACGAGACCATTTAAAAGCTAGTAAATATGCATCACGTGATCAATTTGGCATTACATAATATATAATTACTATATCAGTATGGGTTTAGGATTATGTTTAAGATAATTTATGTTATGTATTAACTATTAATAGGCTTCAAAAATGATTCCATTCATCTATTATAGCCTATTCATAAAGCTGCACTGAAGCATAATCGTTATGAATCGGACAAAGATCATTACAATGATACCTAATATTTTGTTTTTACGTGAAACGTGAAGTTATTGTTTTTCCAGAGTTTTTATTACTCACATTATGTGCAATAAAGAAGTACGTAGGTGCAGCTGCTGTACTGTACCTACTTGTAGATCTGCGTTCTCTTACGAAGCAGTAAATACGACTGTACGGGGAGATAAAACAACGTGTTCTCATAATTTTATTTTCTACTCACTTGTTCAAGCGGCGCCGCATCGCTCCTCACTATTATTGTTGTGAAGTTATTAAATGCTTTTAGAGCACTAGACCGCACTCATATCTCATTTCATATGAACAAAACACGTAAAACAATGGAAACGTTCATGCCTCGTAGCAATTATTAAACTTTTCATTACGGTCATCATAATAAGTACCTACTATTAATTTTGTCTACTGTCGCGAATACTTATACGGTTATATTATAATTAATTTACATAATGGAATCTTTTGTTTCCCGCCGTACTCAATTAGGTACCTATGATTGGATTGGTGCTAAGATTAAAGATTTGCACTAGCAGCTACTATAAGTATAGGTAGGTATCTTCTTCTTAAACAAATGACAACACGGCATACGTAATCATTTACGATTCTAAGAATATGCATGTAATACTTATAATGAAGGTGAATAACAGATCTATATGAACATCTTGGTATAAAAAAATGGTTTTGAAAGGTTTTTTTATAATCATTATGAGTAAACAGCCTACAAACCATCAGATTCCAGTATTGTCGTGGTTAGTTAAACTGGAACTATAAATTGTAGCAGCATATTTCGAAATCTAATTTAACTCGACCTCACCTGTCCGCGGCACTCCGTCGGTATTTCGTAGACACTTCAACAAAACCGTGAAATAGCAGAACTTTGGAATGGAGGTATTTTAAAGCAGATTAATTTACTAATGATTATGAAATGCCTTAGTGAATAATAATATCTAACGTTAAATTCAGGTAAAATACGTATCTACTTTATGTGAAGAATATTTATAAAGAACGCAAGTGATATATTTGATTTGATGCCAATAATATTTCACTCCATACGCCATAAAACAATTTTCTCAATAAAATCAGATGATAACTTATACCTAATGTAAGAAAAAAAGGTTGCGAGCTATATGCAAATTTTTATGGGAAATGTATTGTAGGTATCTTTGAGCGGGAATCACACTCATTTTCACGTTACCGCAGTAGGTTTCAGTCGTGACCACGATTCATGCAACTGAGTCGGCTGGTTCGAAATATTACCGGAAACACAACAACTCTGATGTGAGTATATTTAAGGAAAAATTCGAAATGAGTTAAGTTAAAAATCTGTAAGTATTAATTTCTGTAAGTATTCTGTCATCTATGTATGATTAGGTATCTAAATGTAACCAACAACGTATATTGACACAGACCAGAATAACATTAGATAGATATGTAGATAGATAGGGGAAAGTGGGATATATGGGAACACTTAACTTCTAAAGCCTATAAATGATAGAAAAAGACAGACATAAACAACTTTTATTGTAACACAAACTTTGCTTATCTATCTACTTATCACTGATAATAAAGTATCAAAAAATAAACAAATTATTAAAAATATAGATGAAAATCCAAAACATTGTCGTTCCTTTTTACCTGAACCCCTATGGGGTAATTGAGAACGATCCGTGGGGGAAATGGGAATAGATTTGGCACTCCAAATCCTAATCACTTAGGGACGACAAAATGAAGTCTCCATAATAGCCTACAGTATTTTGGTTGGCACAAATAACACAAGTAACTTTTACTAATCCCGCCAGCAATACATTTTTTACGTGACTGCTCACATTTTTCATGTCACAAATTATTGTTCTTGGGGCATTGTATGTATATGCGGGCGATGTAGAAATCTTCGCTAGCGTGATTCAGGTTTCGGTAACGTCCCCGTGTGACGTGTGTGCGATGTAGCCACATTTGATTTCGGTATAAAGTATTTGGTAGCAGGCTGGCCTAATGTGAGCCTATAATTTTTGGCATCTTCAATTGCACGCCGAAGATCTTTGTAGTTTGTTTCAGTCTTGCGCACGTAGTTTCGAGACATCTAAAGGAATTTCAAACGTTAAAGCATTTTTACACAACAGTAACTAACTAAAGTTATTAGGGATAGGAAAGAACGTAAAGAGTCAATTGGAACGTTCCCAATTGCCCTGCCTGCTGCTGTTCACAATTTCCCGAAATAGTCAATATAAATAAAAATAGCAGCCACCTTCAACCTTCAAATCACATAAGGTTCGAAAACAGATAGTACGTATATACCTAATAGCAACAAAATTTTTAACTTAAATATATTACAGTAATATCAATTCTAACGAACGATAAAAATTATAACAAATATGCAAAAAAAGAAGTTCGACTCACCTTGACAGTACGCATGCGGCTTTTGATTCCCACTATTGCGTATGGGCTGTTGGATGCTGGACGCCCCCGTTGAACAATTGCAAGCCAGTATAGAGTGGGGGAAACATTACTAATTATCTAGCTATTACTAATTATCCGCCGTTCTCAATTATCCTACTTTCCCTACATTTAATACAACGTAGGTACCTATGTAATAGGTACTTAGTAAACTTTACAGTTAGGTTCTTTTAGGTATACAAGTAAGTACAATACAATACAAATTGTTTACAAGTAGGTACCTATATAGGTACAAGTAATTTCAAAGAATAACATGTTAAGAGAAACGAGCAAGATTCCTTTTAGTTCGAATAAATTTAAAATGATGCTAATGAATCAAATCCAGCGAGTAACATATCAAAAATTACAGTCAACTTGAAATCGTAACGTTACATGAAGGTAAGTAACAAATCTGATTACGACGGCGGTGTTGTGCGAGCTGTGTAGATTAAATCAAATGGGGAAATTCAATATTGTTCTGTATGAGAAAAACACAAACCCGGAGAATTGTAATCCACGAGCCAATCTACATTTAAGGAATAATACTTTGGGGGCTTATAAATGTACACGTAACGGGAGATAAGTGTGAACTTCACGTCATAAATAAGTAACCAATGTTAATAAGTGTTTTATCTGTACATTTGGGGTACAATTCATAGTATAAGCTCAATTATTTGCCTTATTTTAATCTTCGTTAGTAATGTAACGATCTTCAAAGTCCCGTAGTATGTGTCCCTATCCCTACAGTTAATGGGAAAATTACATGAATGTACTACGAATACATCAACGTATACGTAAACAGTGAATTTGTCGTATTTTCTATACATTAAATGAATGTGTGACATACGCCATAAATAAATATCTATCTAAAGTAATTAGCGGCCTGTCCCGGCGTTGCACGGCTGGACAATTATTTTCCTTAATATTCCCTTAATATTGGAACAGCTTTGTTCTACTACCAAGCATTTTTCGTAGCGCACGGGATTAAAGACATTTCAATATTAAGTGAAGTTTGAGTATGGGCACACAATGTTTTTAAATTATAGAATAAAAAACCAAACAAAACCTTTTTGCCTCGGTCAGCTGCCAAGCAACTGGTCGTTTTCCTGAGTTAACCAGTTCCTGCCTACTTACGAGTAGCTACTTAATCTCATTTTATCTGACTTCAAAAAAGGGGGAGGTTCTCAATTTGATTGTATTTTTTGTGTGTGTTACCTCTTAACTCTGTACTGGGTGATACGATTTTCAATATTCTTCTTTTATTCCAAAGCTAATGTTTGTCGTCGTTTGGTCCCATATTGATAGGTAGCTGATTGGTAGTTTTTGATTTATATCTACTTATCGAATTTGAAGTCAATTATTTTTTGTGTAAATTTAGTAATGCAATCTCTTTCTACTTTCTTCGACGGCAACGCATCGGTGACGCCTGTATCTAATATAACTTGGTGACGATGGGTGACGATGACTAGTTAACTCCAGATGGATCCTCAGCTAGTTTGTCGACTATAAAAATAAAAAGAGCACATAAAAAACAGCACCGACATAAAATTTATTGATTTAGAAATGTATCTCGAAGGATTCTACTTAGATTTATGGCAGCGAGAGCTTTGAGAAACAAACTTGGTGCCCACTTCAATCTTACACCCACGCATTTCGGAACACCTTAAATAGATTCGTGGCGATCCTGCGTAATCCCGTTCTCGCAATTTTGCTATGTACGTTTTCCCACTGAGGTATTTTCTGGGGGTTATAACATGAAATTCTTTACAATAAGCATCAAACGAAATCTTTCTTTGGATCTGCTCATGTATATTAAGAGATGGCGACATTTCTATGAAATTACATGATAATGGGTACCCAGAACTGCCCAGGAGGGTAGGTTACTACATTACGGGCATATCCACGTTTGCAAATATATCCATAACGTGAAAAACTAACGTGAAAATGAATATAGGTACCTATAACATTCTTTGTTTACAAGGTAACAACGGCGTACTTACATACTTATTAACAGGTACAGCGTATTAATATTATAAATAAATTATATATGATATAAATGGAAAAAAATCGGCCAAGTGCGAGTTGGACTCGCGCACGAAGGGTTCCGTACCATTATGTATATAAAAATTAAATTAAAAATTAAAAAAACCCCCGACACAAACATTTAAAAAGTAAAAAATAATATCTCTAAAAATAATACGTCGCGTTGGGGGACCGCTCCTAACTACTCATTATCTACGATTTTTTTCATAAGTATCACATGCCTACCTACTTATGCCTTTACCCAAGACTTATCATATTTTATCAATATTTTTTTGCGTTAAAGTTAGAAGTAAATGGAGCGGTCCCCCAACGCGACGTATTATTTTTAGAGATATTATTTTTTACTTTTTAAATGTTTGTGTCGGGGGTTTTTTTAATTTTTAATTTAATTTTTATTTTATACTTTTTATGGGTAAGAATATTCTCGATTAAGTCATAAATATTCTCTTACTGTGCCCTTTCATTTGAGACCCCACACGAGTATATTTGCATACATTCGGCTATTCTTCCCCGCTTTTACCCCCCACAACTTTTAAACGGCTCAACCGATTTTCATAAAACATATTTTAAAATATGCGCCCGTAAGTTCCCTTTAATACAAAAAAAAACTAAATTGAAATCGCTTCATCCGTTCGGGAGCTATGATGCCACAAAGAGACAGAATGAAAATTCTTCCCCCCTTTCAACCCCAATAACTTTTAAACGGCTCAACCGATTTTCATCAAACATATCTAAAAACACGCGCCCGTAAGTCCCCTTTAATACAAAGAAAACTAAATTGAAATCGCTTCATCCGTTCGGGTGCTATGATGCCACAGACAGACAGACAGACACACACACACACACACAGACACGTCAAACTTATAACACCCCTCTTTTTCCGTCGGGGGTTAAAAAACGCTAATAACTACGTATAATAACTAATTTATCGCTGAAGCGTCGAAGCCATATTTCGACTTAAATTTATTTTATTCAGTGATTTAGTATTTGTTGTTGTAGCGGCAACAGAAATACATCATCTGTGAAAATTTCAACTGTGTAACTATTACGGTTCATGAGATACAGCCTGGTGACAGACGGACGGACGGACGGACGGACAGCGAAGTCTCAGTAATAGGGTCCCGTTTTACCCTTTGGGTACGGAACCCTAAAAATTACTATGGAATTAAAGAAAAAAATATTAAAATCGGTTCACTCAGTACAAAGTTATGAGGCAACCCGCAATAGAATTAAATTAGGTAGTTTATAAAAGACATGATTTTAAAATACTAGGTAAATGTTCTCGAATATTTGTTTCCCAACAAAAGTTTCTAACTAATTTTAAAGGTATGAGTTTTCTGGAAAATATATTAAGTCTGATATGAAATATTTAAAAGTTCGATCGTTAATACAATCAAATTTTAGGGGGTCATTAATAGGAGCTTTTACGTTACTAGGCTACAGAAACCAACGTAAAGATAATATTAAAGTACCTACCTATACAATGATAGATTTGTTAATTTCATTTCTTGCGGCAATATAGCATTTACTACCTGCCACATCTGCAATCTGGCAACAACCAATAAATTTTTGGGTCCCTAGAGTCATTCATGATAAATATCGTATCTGGAGTGCCATCATAAAGGAAAATACACTGTTAGGTACTCTAAACGGCGAAACACATACTTTTTATTTAAATTTCTCACTGTTGCTTGGATATACGATTCTAAAATTATCTTAAAAAAATACTCTATAATAAGCCCTTTCGGCAATTCGGCTACATCGCTTATGATAGATACGCTGAAATAAGCCGAACATCAGGTAAGCCAACGTTACAGCAAGACGTCATCGAGAAATTGATGGAGGGATCGAGCAGACATCTTTCACGCGCGAGTTCCCATAGAATCTATCTACGTAATAACAACGCTGACACAGCGTATTCAGCAGTTGTCGGCACGTTGCGGATCACGACTTTTATTTATAACTGAGCCGTGTCGCGAGAATAGTTTATGCAGTCCATTGTTACACATTTTAATATTTAACGCAACGACGTAGGTATTATATTTTTTCTAGAACACAAAGTATCCGTGTTTTTGTTTGTGACTTTCTGTTTCTATGGCTTTTATGTAATTTTGCACATTGTGCTTTTGCATTAAATTGAACTTGGGCTAGACCAATAGACATAATTTATATTAAACACCACGTTTCATAGGTATATGTAATCACTGGTAACGTATTAACTAGATTTCAGACACAGAACACCTTCGATTTCAGGCACAAAGGTATTTTGAACAACAGAGCATGGCCTAGTTTCCCGGACGCAGAATATCCGAGTCGGATTCTACAAGTTAATTCTTCGTCAAAATTGGACTAAAAGTATCTAATTATGTACGAAATAACAACATAGGTTATAAGTGTTACTAATTGCGAAGGTTCTATTTATATTAAAGGCACGAGCTTGTACCTACCTATTAGGAAACTTGAGACGTCAATCCATAATGAGAACCCTGTTTGAGATATTGATTAAGCATATAAGCGGGTATGTAGTAGGTTTAATATTAAATTAAACTTTATTACTTATGTTTACAGTAACAACTTATATAAACGAGTGTATAACTCTGAACTACAAGTTAGCGTTCTCTCGTAAGAAACTTAGTACCTACCACGGTACCTACTTACTCCACGACGTTGTTTCTACGCGTATTGGTGACAGGGTCAATGACCTTGCCAAATATTGAAAGTTTATATATCTGTCGACCATCGACATGGCATAACGACAATTAATATCTTACGTTAAAAGCCGGGTCGGTCAGCCTTCTGAGGTAGGTTATGGAAGCGCTCAAATTTTGCAACTAACGACGCGTCTAGGATTGCCCGAGAGAAGGCGAATAAAGATCCATCTTTAACATACGTCTAATACTCGAATATATCTTCGATGACCCGAAACTGGGCCCCATTTGGTGTGAGGTGCGACGACTACCTAGTTTGATTCCCGGCCAAGGAAAACGTTTATATGTCACTAGAGAACCGCCCGCGCTTCGCTTCGGGACCCGTAGGTAACAGCCGCGTAGGTCTCGCTCCCGTAGGAATTTAGGCTAAAAAGTAGCCTACTACTCGCTCTCTTCACTCCACCCTGTCTGAGGTGTGTGGAGCCCTCGGGACAGTTAGTTCCCCTTTGGGGGTGTCTCTCGAGGCCCATTAAAACGGGCCGGTCCTTGGGTTGGGCCCTAAGGCCCTTGGTTGTCCATCTATGGTTAACCAATAGGTCAAGTCCGGTGAGTGGTGGCCTTTTTACAGGCCACAGAGTCTTAAACGGGATGGGGTTCATCTTCGCGCCGCCCAGGCGATCGAGGCCCTACCGGGTGAATCCCGCTGGTGGGAAGCCCAGCAGGAGCCGATCAGCGCCGGGCGACGACTTACGAAGCCCCAGTATCAGTCAGTGTTAGCCCCGTCCCGCGCAACCAGCAAGTCGCGCGGGAAGGCCCAGCGGTCCGGTGGACGGGTGTGGAGCGGCACCAGGTCCTGCAGATGCGGGAACCGCGACGCTTCGACACGCCCGAACATGTTGCGTGCCAATCTCTCGATGAAGTCGTCCAGGCTCTCGACTCAAAGGTCCCTCTGGATGACGGCGTTCCTGACGTACCTCGGCGCACCAGTCAGCCGGCGGAGCGCAATCGCCTGAACCGCACGCATCCTCTTGCGCTGCGGTTCGCTGGCGAGCGCGTACCACGCCGGTGCCGCGTACGTGAGGCGGGATCTGATGTAGGTCTTGTAGACCCCGAGCTTCAGTCCGAGAGGGAGGCTCGAGGAGAGCACTGGTTTCTGCCATCGCGCTTCTGGAATTCGCGACGGCTTTCGTAACCTGTGGCTTCATCGAAAGTCTTCCGTCGATTTTGCCCCAGGTATTTGGCCTGTGGGGCCCATTGGATATCTTGTCCATTAAGCTCCAGAGTAGGGTCCCGCCTGTTGAGGTATCCTCTTATGTTCACGGCCTGCGTCTTCTCGACATTCACCGACAGTCTCCACGCGGCAAGCCATTCGGGGAGGGCATCAAGCGCATGCTGCATCTTGACGATGGCGTGGGTTCTATTCAGCGACGTGGTGATGTACGCCACATCATCGGCATACAGGGCAAGCGACGCCCCCCCCCTGCCGCCGGGATGTCGTCGGTGTAGCAGGCGTAGCAGACCGGGGACAGGCAACTCCCTTGCGGGACGCCGGCTGCGATCGGACGCTCGGTGGATTCGGCGTCTTCAACCACTACTCTGAAGCTTCTATTTTCGAGGAAACTGGAGTTCACCTTAACGGCACTCCGGGGCGCCGACGACTGCGAGATCTTGTAGAGAATAAGCCGTCGTGCCAAACACGGTCGAACGCCTTTTCCATGTCGAGGAATACTGCACACACGCGTTCTTTCTTATTCAGAGCCGCGGTAACGGTGTGCAACACCCTCGACAGTGTAGCCGTGCTGTTCAGCGGCATCAAAAAGTAGCCTTCCACTTCTGTTGGCAGCTAGGCTATTCCACCCCGGATGCAGTTCCAGTCGCCCGCGCCCACCACCGGTGTCGGCGAGTCCAGCAACTTGCGGACATCAGCCAACAGGATAGTGCCAGCGGGCGGGCGGTACACTGAATACAGTCGGAGCGGGGAGTTCTCGAGGCAGAGCTAAAGTAGCCTATTACATTTGCCTATGACTTAAGTAAATTACATGTAGTATTTCATAGCGTAATTCAGAACTTGCAAATTAACGCCATCTATTAACAACTCCGAAAATAAATATCTAGCAACTAACAAAACATCGATCTTCCCATGGGAATGGGATGTTTTTTCGCGGTAAAAAGTAGCCTACGTCACTCTCCACCCTCCTAACTATCCCCACACACATAAACCTTACCATATAATAGCTTTGTTGCGACGTGAAAGCGTCACAAACAAACAAACAAACAAACAAACAAACACACTTTCACATTTATAATATAGTAAGGAAGTAAGGATAGTAAGGATGTCATGTCATCAATGTTTTGTTGTGAAGTCGTGGGTGTTGTGTTTTTTGTGGCGTCCATGTTTTCTGCGACACAAGGAATCCTGATGCGGGAATATGACTATGCATTTTATTTACCTATTTAATATGACACTTTATTGTATTTATACCATATTAAATTAGATAGATATAACAAGGAAGTTACCTCGTCACAAAGTAGCGAATTCTTCTTAGGTAACTTTTGAGATTAAGGAAAAAGGAGAGAATGATGTTTGTGAGACGTCCTAGAAAAAAACCGCCACGCAACGCGTTCCACGAACATGCCTAATTCTGTCTCATTTTTACTACCGTTGATACTTAGCTTGTGTGAATGCGATGAGTGACATCCCTGAGTCCGTAATTTTTTGACGTGACTACGTTACGTTTTATAATTCGATATCGGCTGCACGCACGAAATACATGACGTTTATGTGCCGTTATCTGACGTCATGCGGCGTTATCTGACGTCATGCGGCGTTACCTCGCTTTGAGGGTGCTTTGAGGCGTCCCATCTTTGATGACATTATGACTGATGTCAATGTAACTCTGACGTTTTGCTTTTGCTTTTTATCGAAATTATTTATAACCAGCCAGGTTTGTTTTGACTTGTTTGTGGCACATTGACATGACATAATATGCACAGACTAGCTAAAGATTAATGTTTCGTTACACGGTATGCAACGACTAGTCTTTTTGGTAAAATATTTAATAAAGGTTTTTAACTGCAATATAACAGTAAATAAATTATAACTAAGTATTCAAAGATAGTTTAGGATGACTATTAGTGATTATGCTACCATTCCATCAGTATTTTCTTAAGACGTTGTCACGTTCAACTATCGTCAGTAAACCGACTTTACAGACAACCAATTTTTTTTCTTCTTCAATTTGGATATAAGAATTGTAGTGTTTGCATGGCAAATTGTTTGCGTACACGTGGTTACCCTGTGTTAACAATGGAGAACTTCCTTCATACTCCAATATAATTCCAACAATTGAACCTCGAGTCTCGGAAACGACGTAAGCATTCTTATACGCTTTCTTAGTTCTAAAAATAGATACTGAGTGACGTCTCTCAAAGGATTTATTATCTTCTTTTCTATTAAAAAAATAAAAGAATTTCAGTCTATGTTTAGGTTTTCTACACCAGGAATGCTACTGAGCCAAAAGAGAAGAAGCCTTTTGTATTGATATTTTAATAAAATTTCGTGTTAAAAAGTACGTAAGTATTTCTATATTTAACTTTTCTTTGGTTTCCGAAATACAGCACATAGAGGAACACCACACCACCCGGAATAACATTTTTAATATTTTTTGTTACAAATTAAACACAACTCATTCTTACCATTGTCATTGATGCTAGAGGAATCAAAATAGCGCTAAGTTCTTAAACTTAGCGCTTTGGCGTAACAAACTTTATGTTAATACCATTATTATGTGAGTTTTTGACAGATGCTAGGACTTTACTGAGGATTATGAATAGATACAATTATTGGGACCGTGCCTAAATAACAATAGGCTCAACAAATTTAATGCTTAAATTAGAATATTATGGAGGATCAATTGAACGTGCCCTTCGAAGCGTGGAAGAATTCAATTAACTTTGCCTCTAGCGGTATTCGTTACATACACATAATTATAGTACGCGACAGGTTGACATGGCAGTTTTCTAGTGATGTGGCTTATATAGTTTATATCGATTTATTATAAGTAAAGTTAAAATGAATCACATTTATTCACTTTAGGCTATTGTGGTACTAGCACTTATTTATTTATTTATTTATACTTTATTGACCACAATAAAATATTACGGCACAAATGGCGAGCTTAATGCTTAAATGCATTCTCTGCCAGCTAACCATTGGACCAAACAGAAATGCGCGAAGAGCGGTTATATGATTATATGATATGACTTATGACTACATTAAATTAATATTGTTGATAGACAAATAAAGAAATATTTAAATAATTTTCATGTAGATAAGGAATGAGCTAGTAAGAAGATTTACAACTATGTTGTTATAGAATTATAATATTTTATTCATCGCAATCAATATCAAATGAGCTCTTACTATCATCGCTAGATGCACTTAGTGACTCTTCGTCACTAGTATCTCCGACTTCTATGATAAAATCTAAGGGTAGCTACAGATTTTGTAACATGTTTGATAACATGTGTTATATAACACGTCCACACTATCTAACATTGTTGTATCACAATGAATCATATATAACAAGACAAGAGAAGATTTTGTGACACATATCGTCCACATTTAAAAACATGTTATTAAATTTTGTTTTATAACATGTTTTAAGTCATTTTAAAACATAACAACAAACAAAAATGTGAGTGAGATTAAAATCGATAAACGTGGTCGATATTGGCTCGCGCATTATTATTACTAAGGCGCGCGCGGGTGACGTGCGGTATGCGGGGTGTCCCTTCCCCCGCGTCTCACCTCACCCCGACTGCCATGCCGACCTGTCGCGACTCGCGTACTATACACAATACACGTATACCCCGCTCTGCATTGGGATTCCTGTGTTGCGCACCGGTTGCGCGTAGCATGAATAACACAAATAACAACACCTCACTTAAACTTAAGTACAGAACAAACATCTATAGGCATAAATGTGTTACTTAAACAACTAAATAGAACTCATAACTGCTCGCTTCGCAAACTGAGTCCCTACCAACGAGGCTATGGGATTGTCAAACGGCAAAGGAGATATTTCAAAATGTATGGAGCCCCGGCCACGTCTTTGTACACCATACTCAAAAATGGAGAAACACAATTAAAACAGTTTTCAATCATCCAATTCCTTTAAATTGCTTTAGTTTGGTGGTATTGCACAAAAATGTACACTTAAAATTGCAACACAAAAACAAAATCCGTCATGGCGGTAAGCTATCATCACATGTCACGTTGGTTGATTTGATTGAAGTTTGACATTATGTACCTACATTTCTGTCATATTAAAGTGACAGTAGACAGTTCGTGATCTATGATCAGTGACAAATTGGCAAGACGCCATGTTGAAACTTGATAAAAATAAATGATTAATACAATTTTTGTACCAGAGAAGTATGCATTTAAGCAATTTATATTAATTTTTCCCGAATTCCATGGATTTTTCTCGATTTTTCGAGGTACTGTACATATAGTGGGCCGGATTTGAAACATCTCCTTTCTTTTCATCCCACCGATTCGAAAAAGACGACTTGGTTCGCCTTTAAGTGCGCCCAAAGTTGATCTATCTATAAGAAACTTTGATTCTATTAGAAACTTTTAGCGGGCAATAATGGGTTTTTAATCCTCTTTATTTAAATAAGTGCGCCGCAATTATCTTTTCCGCGCATTTTTTAAATTTTTTAACATCTAGCGTTCGGATTGTTAGCAATTCATGGTTTTGTTTTGAAAAATGAGTTCTTTAAGTGACAATGAAAGTATAATTCCCGAATAAGAGGCGCCTTTTATTTTCTCATAATGGGGGATGTAACGTAGAGACTGCTCTGGATTCAAAAAAAGGCCTTGCCGTAAAAATATTATACTTTGCTCCCTTTGTTATACAATCTACTATTATTTTTGGTTTGTAAAAGTAATGGATAACGGCTTGTAATTCTGTTGACAATATTAAATGTTGATAGGGACCGGCTCCGACAGGTAGTAACTTTGCTTGATTATCTGTGTTCCAACATTGAAAGAGTAAATTCTCCATTCCCATCCGCATTTACCTCCCCACTCGCAATTCCGTGTCAGCTTATTATCTTTTATAAAGAAAATCTTCAACATCAGCAAGTGGTTGCTTGTACCTACTTACGAGTATTATGCGAGTTAACTAGTACAAGAAACTTATTTGGTGTTAATTTGCGCCCAAATATAAAAAGTCGAAATCATGTCTTTTTCCTTTTTATACTTACATTGGTATTCAAAAAATTGTATTAATGACTACAAATTAATTAATTAATAACATTTCCCTTGTTTACGTTGTAAAAATTATTGATTCAACATATTATCTGAAATTCAATGCGTGAAGCCCTTTGTCGTAAGAAAATAGTAGATTGTATTACAAGGGTGCAAAGTAATATTTTTTCGGCGAGGGCGCTTTTTTGAATCCAGAGCGAAGTGAGGGATTCTAGAGTAGAATCCCGAGCGTAGCGAGGGATTCTTTAGTAGAATCCTGAACGTAGCGAGGGATTCAAAGTATGTCGCCCGAGCCAAAAATATTTGCTCCCGAGTGATACACTCTACTTTTCATCCCCCCTTATGAGAAAATAATGTCGCCTCAAATTCAGGAATAATACTGGCACAGTCACTAAACTGACTAAACCGACTTACCCGACTAACCCGACTAACCCGACTAACCCGACTAACCCGACTAACCCGACTAACCCGACTAACCCGACTAACCCGACTAACCCGACTAACCCGACTAACCCGACTAACCCGACTAACCCGACTAACCCGACTAACCCGACTAACCCGACTAACCCGACTATTATTTAAATAACGGGCAGGAAAAATTATATGAAAATTCATTCCCTCCCACTATTTAAATAACGGGCAGGAAAAGTTATATGAAAATTCATTCCCGCCCGCTAAATAGAAAACACCAACTTTGGATCCCCTTAAGACCGAACCAAGTCGTCTTTTTCGAATAGGTGGGATGAAAAATTAATTTTGAGTTCATTACGTCCAAATTCGCTGTAAAATAATAATTATGTATTTTGGACGTAATATTTCATACCTACTACAGAGTATATCTTTCAGAGCATGGAATGGAATGTGAATATACAAATTGAAGCTTTTATACTTCACCTTATGTAGAAGCTACGCTTTCCTTAAGCGTTTCATTAATTAGTGTCATCGTTAGTAAAATTAATTTTATACAATATCATGTTAATTGCTTGTTACAATATCAATGTGGGAGGAATTTGTCGCTAATTTTATGTACTGGGGTTGACGTCGCACCCGCCAACCCACAACTGCCGCGGATTACTGCATGACGGATCCTCTTTAATTAACTGGTTACCCTTCGTCGACTCTTCTTGCTGTCTCTAATGCCTTATATAGATGTGATGAAGCACCCTCGTGTCAACGTTATTGTTTGGTTTGTACAAAACGGGGGTTAATGACAAATTTTATGATCGATACATGAGTAACCGGAGTAACTGCACTTCCTTCGCGTCAGGAAACCTAGTAGGTGGTATTATCGCACTATACAAATGTTTAGTTTTAGGCTTTTTAAACTACATGTCTGTTTTATTTACGCATCGCAATATTTACATTTTAAAAAGCATATCAAAGTCGACAGAAACGTCCGCTGACATTCTATTTCAGACCTGGTAGATATCAAATGGAACACACCGAAGCGGGCGGGGTAAGGCTAAACAAATATCTACTTGCCTTAAAGCGGGTGTGTCGTATTTAGATTGGCCGGGTCGATCGGGCCACGGCACTCTATCGACGCGCTGATTTTATACGGATTTGGAGGGAACAGAAAAATAAAGGTACCTACAGATCGTTACGTTGGGAAAGTAAGAGAACATGCCAAACAAGGAAAAATAATTTAAGGGTGATACGAGGTCGGGAAGGGGTTGAGGGGGGGGGGGAGGGTTTAGGGCAAAAAATGGAATATCGCAATTTCCGTAACAACTACAAGTCCGATGAAAAAAAGCTATATGGCAAAGTTGTAGGTAATAAAAAGGTGTACAACTTCTGTCTCCACACTTTCTTCACATAACCTCAAATTTATGCGAAAAATTCAAATAACTGAGTTTTTGGTTTTTTATTTTTATATTCTGCAAATAATAAATTATTGTTACGAAATTTGGCGGAAACTTACCTTTATATTATGTCCTGAAAATACTGTAATTTTTTTCATTTAAAAACATTTAATTTTCCCGCTGATTTTAATAGAATTGCAAAAAAACACCCTAATTTTCAATCGAAAAATCTCACGTCAAAATTTCTGTTTTTTAAAGAAAATGATATTTTCCAGTTTTTTGAGAAAACTTACCATAGTAATTGTATATAATTCAAAGAACAAAACCCATATCGAATTTCTACATGTAGCTCAAAATAGGGGAAAGAGGTCCTCGAGCGGAGCATAAAACGCTCCTGGCCAAGAAAATGAATTACAATGACAATGGCCATGGTTTGAAAATCTGAAGAAGACAGGATTGGTTTGGAGTTAGAAGGTTCAGATTGTGATCTATTAGAGCGACCCAAGTTAGGGGAGGCCTAGGTATGGCCAGTAAGTAGTGGACGCTGAAGCTGATGGATGGGTTTTCATTCGTTTACTGTACAATAAAATTTTAATTACCTACCAAAAACCAGTAGTAATTTGATATATGTAGGTCGTATTAACTTGGATATGGAGGCTACAATACCACAACACATCATTTTTAATGCTGTTTCAACAACTCGCTCGTGTTTAATGATATGTACACGGGTTATGCATAAACTAGTTTTCATGTTGTGATGCACGCAAACATTTCACGCTGCGCTTTGATAAAGTTTCTATGTAAATAACTGTCATTAAAAATCCATCCGGTGTTTTAATGATGTAGTTGGATGGTGGAGAGAACTCCGGAAATAACTTTATTCATCGCCTTAAGTAAATCGTTCTGTGTCGACATAATTATTTTGTAGTAGGTACGCTGAAATAGTTGTGATATGAATGCAAAAATAGTATAAGGTTACGAATATTTTGATTTTATAATTTTGTAAGAAAGTCTTCGAATCTGATTTTAAATGTGTGTGAAGTTTGTGAATACAGGGTGCACGTGCATTCTACTGTGAGTGTCGTACACATTTTTTTGCAAGTATTATCGAATGGTAAACCCAAAGAGTAATAGGTATAGGCAAACCTGTACAATTTAGTTTCTATGTAAAACTCTGACGAGTTTAAAATGTAGACACATCAAACATGGTTTCAACTAAATTAAAGTTGATCCCAGTTACGTGTTGTAGCTATCAATGTAAAAGAAATACTTCGAAATATGTAGCGTCAGAATGATAACACTGCCTTCACGGCTTTAATAATATTTGTTTTACAAAAATAAACCTCGCTACGCTGACAAATTTAGAAAAGACGTAGGTGTTTCTTACAGGGCTTAAGCTCACGGCTCGGATCTGAAGATGTGTTAACAGAAATAAAACAACTTTTCTTATAATCCTGACCTTTACGTTTCAGCGCACAAACATCACAACTTAATGACACTCTCACGATCTTGTGTTCCCTTGAATTGGAGAGTTTTCCATGTAATTTACAACCACGAGTGGCTGACGGTGATGTCCGGAAATTATTCTTTTCACGTCGCTCACTTCTCAGTAATACCGAGAAAAGCTCGTTTATTCCCCACTCGACCAAGGCGTTCTTTTTGTTTTATGTGTATTGCTTAGAACAGTTAATGGTCTTCCATAATCGTCCGTTTTTATTACAAATTTTATGTGGTTGTTAATATCAATTCACTAAACCGAACTCCCGAAACATCCATAACATAAAACGTTGTGACACGCTTCTAGTCACGCTTCGCTTAATTTATCCAGGTCATATATGTACCCATCGGGCAAATTGCTTGCACTTATAATGGATTCCATGAATATCGTTTTGTTTGGTATGAGCACGAAATACGTTCATTATGTGACCACCAATAATGTCCACGTGCTTGTTTGCGGCCGAAGCTGATGGCAAAAACACACGTTTACAATATAGGTACTCGTAGCTTTATTATTATTATTTATACTTAGCGTTTTTATTATTATTTACAGCTTGTCGATCAACAGCCCTATTGGAGCGAAAAAATCTGAATCGTACGATTTAAAAAGTGCTTTGCTCTATTGTGCAATTGTAAAAAAGTAAACTTTATATAGGTATGATAAATAATCCTTTTCTAACAATGAAAGCGGTGGCGTAGTGCAATGTGTGTTATCCTATCAGGGGTAGCATTTTGAGCGAGAAATTGTCATAATAAATGTTACATAATAATATCTTGTAAACATTTTTGCCGTTTACGCCATCGTTAGGGGCGTACATGCGGCCCGAGGCGGGCGGTTTGTCTTAGTTATTCAAAACGCTGAAAATTTTCACCTGCGCACCGGAAAGCCTAAACCCACATTTCACCAAGATAGATATTTGAGCAAAAATTATTACTTACTAGAAGCTTTAATTAACGCAATGGATCCTACAATAACGATTTTTTAATTTCATCGGTTTATCTGTGCGTTATCCCGCGAAAAGACATCAAAACACATCATGTACTTATTTCTTATCGTCCAAGTGGTAAAATATCAAATCAAATCAAATCAAAAATATATTTAAATAAAACCTTTAAAAATATTTTTGCGCACCTCTACTGCATTTTTATTGGGGATGAATATTTTGTCTCATCTATATCACGATATTGATTAGTTATTATTTATTATTATTAGTTACTAGAGAACCGCCCGCGCTTCGCTTCGGTACCCGTAGGTAACAGCCGCGTAGGTCCCACTCACGTAGGAATCTCTGCTAAAAAGTAGTCTGTAACATTTGCCTATGACTTAAGTAAATTACATGTAGTATTTGATAGCGTGATTCAAAACTTGCAAATGAATTTTACTAACGCCATTTATTAACAACTCCGGAAATAAATATCTACATCGATCTTCCCATGGGAATGAGATGTTTTTCCGCGGTAAAAAGTAGCCTACGTCACTCTCCACCCTCCTAACTATCCCCACACACATAAACCATACCATATAATAGCTATGTTGCGACGTGAAAGAGTCACAAACAAACAAACAAACAAACGCACTTTCACATTTATAATATTAGTAAGGATTATTTCGTTAGGTCGTTCAACAAAATTTTGGGTTGGCAAAGGCAAATTGATTAAAGAATCCTTTTGCGAAATATTAAGTATTTCTCAACTAAATTTTAATCCAAACGAAACGATCTAAAATATCTAAATGATAAAAAAATAATAATACTTAATTATACCTACTAGTATTTAATTCGTTAGCTTTAATCACAAAAGTGTGGGAAACCTTGAAACGACTATAGCACTACGTTTCTATACTACCTACCTACGCCTACGAATTCATTAGCAAAATGTACAAGTTATTTAAATTACTTACCCTGTAACCAAATCTAATCTTAGTAATAAAGTACCTGCACATATGGCGTCTCGTTAAGAACTGAAAAGCCAGTAAAGGCATCTGTATAAAGGTCACAAGTAGGTATATAAATTTATGTCCGACACGGTCACGAAGTCACGGGTAGAATGTATTCAGCAAAAATTGGATTTTATAAAAGCGAAAATTGTACTTTTAAAAAAGCATATAATTATACCTACACGGCGTGCCTTTACGAGCCAGGAAGCAAAGAAAAGTGTTGGTAGTTGTGACTAATTGCTCGAAATTGCTTTAAGTTGCGATACAAAAAATATTTCATTAGGTATTCTTATTCAGGGAAAGTATGTTTAATTTTTTTCTGGATTTAAGATAACAAACTGTCATGTAACACCACCTTTCTGCATCAGCCCATGACAACTGGGACAATAACACTAAAATCGGGACGAGGATTGTTAGTCCTGTGAGGTGAGGATAGTTATAATAACTTTAGTTGGTTGGTTCGTTAATAAATATGAACACTGCGGTAGAGCTGTTACAGACAAATGGCTAAGTTAATAATTGTACTTAAGTAATATTTAAAGTATAAAAAGATGTAATAAGTATGTACATTTGTAGGTACATTCTGGCCAAACCTGGTGTTTCGCAAAGATAAAACCATACCTTCAAGGTTTGCTTCTATCGCTACTTAAAACACCCTGGATCTGCTGAGGGATTAGGGTCAGTATTCTAAGCTTGAAAACTTGATTTTATGACTAATAGTGTTGTAAATATAAAAATAACTGGTTTAATTGTTCGTATTGTAGCTATTCAGGCTAGGGTGTAGGTACAGCAGCCAATCTCGTGGGACTTCAATCTATTAGATACCGCTACAGGAAATAAACTAAACTCCGTAGTGGCCTTCAGCAAAAATGTGGAATAGAATAAAAGTTTGAACAGAAATAGGTTATTACGAAGAAATTTACGACCCAGATGGTATTTCGCGATTTATATATTACCTATTGGCGCATTGAAGCAATTATTGGCGCAAACCAATTGTTAAATACAGATTGTATTGAATTTAAATTAAGGAGCATTTCCTCAATTTCGCGTCCCAATTCTCTTTTACATATCTCTCAAGTTCAGAATTCGAAGTAATTTATTTAAGTCGCAACTCTTATTTCGGTAGTCTGTGAATTTTCGTCTCTTTTATTTTCTTTCGAACAAAATACGGTATCCATAGCGAAATAAAATTGGTTTCTCTAACCTTTTATTTTTGCTTTAATAGCTGTCTTAAGTCTTTATACCTACTTGAAGAGTTTATTAGATTCTTAATTATTGTACTAAGTAACTTAATTAATGTACATGGGTTCTGTTAGCCGAAACCCGCCGACAACGTAATGATCAGCTTAATATGAACTCATAACACTGTAGGTGTGAGTACTTATACCTAATATAATATATGTATGTTTACGAGAAGCGAGTTACGTAAACCTTAACTATAAATTGCGCTGGCATTTTAAAGCAACTAAAGTAGAATAGCCATGTTATGGAAATTTATTTGTACTTAATTACATATAAGGTAACATGGAAACTAAAACCTATGCCTATAAATGGTAACCTTTGCCTCGATTAGGAACGCCTACAATACCCACATTTATTTTTATATGTTTAGATGGAAATCTTAATTAGGGTCCCGTAGCCAAATGGCAAAAAACGGAACCCTTATAGATTCGTCATGTCTGTCTGTCTGTCTGTCTGTTTGCCAGTATGTCACAGCCACTTTTTTTTAAAGTTGTGCACTGATTGAAATAACGCCAATCGATTGATTAGCCGGAATAACAGACAAATCGTCAAACCGAGTTAATATAAAATTAAATTTTTCTCAATTCTTAAATTATACCGTCATTGATCGGTTATTAATTATTACACTTTTATGACACCTATTTCATGGAATGTGTCATGTTAAATTCATTGTCTTGTGAGTAGAAACGTGTCTATTATAAATGACTGATATTCACATTAGGTACTCTAACTAAAGTAAAGAAGAGCATGCTTATTGAAAGCTTTCTTATGTACATATTGTTCATATCTAATTAAAATCTCATTTCATAGGAAGAAATTGATTATGATAATGCTCTATCAGGAGCACAGGAGATATAGGTACCTATATATGTTTAATGAGAGCGCTATTAACACGTTCGCTGCGTTACGAGATCTATCAGATCTCTTACAGGACTTTCGTTTTGTGCGTCGACTAAAATCGTATTGTTCCACTCCTTGCGGGAGGCTCTAACTTTTAAAGTTCTTTAAGTAGGAGTAAGTCAAATATACCTGGATACCCAAGGATACGCAGACGACTTGGTCATAACCATACGTGGAGGCTGCCCAAACACTGTGTCTAACCTTATGCAAGCAGCTTTACATAAAGTAGAACACTGGTGCAGCAGCACCGGACTTAATGTAAATGCTAACAAAACGGTAATTGTACCGTTTACACGGAGAAGGAACATTGTTGGTCTCCATAACGTCTCCCTGTTCGGAACTACAATACCGTTCTCAAAAGAAGTAAAATACCTAGGGATCACAATAGACCATAGGCTTACTTGGAACCAACACCTAGCGCAGGTGACCAAAAAGGCAAAAATCGCTCTAGGAACGTGCTGCCGACTCACGGGCTCCAGATGGAGTCTGAAACCCAAACAGGTGCAATGGATTTACACGGCTATCGTCAGACCCATTGTGACCTATGGATGTATAGCCTGGCAAAAAAGTCAACCCAGGCTACTTGTATCAGAAATTTAAACAGCATCCAAGGCCTAGCCTGTCGGATGATAACTGGAGCTCTAAAGACAACTCCCATAGCAGCAATGGAGGCCGTCCTCAATCTCGAACCTCTTCACGTTTTTGTTCAAAAAGAGGCGAGGGCGGCCATACTCCGGGCTGCAGAAGGAGGAAAGCAGAGCTGGAAATCGAATGTCATGAGGAAAATTTACGAAGACCTCATGACATGCTCAATAATGGCTATGCCTAGCGACGCCATGCATAAACAGCTAAATTTCAGCAAACTATTCACAGTTGTTATACCGCAACGGGAAGAATGGGACGATGCGGTACCGAAACCCTTGGGAGGAGGCAACATTGTAGGAATATTAAACATAACTTTATAACTGTTTTTATAGTCTGTTTCTGTGGTTTACTTTATGTTCTATTCTATTGTCTATTTTTACTCTCACTTGTTATTTTTCCTATCATTCGAAATATACCTAACGTTTTTCATGTTTCAATTGCTATCCGCGTTTTACTTAATATTACAACAGGTTATGGGCCCAGGTCATAACTAATAGCAATCCGAGAAACAATTCTGAATTCTGGCGAAATACGTAATCGGAAGTTCTCTGTAACAATTTATTACTCCGGCCAAATGGCGATGTCAAACCCTCAAATAGAAAAATTGTCCGGCAGAGAAAATTACAACACGTGGAAGTTCGCCGTAAAAACGTATTTAGAACATGAAGAACTATGGGACTATGTAAATCCGGAAGGTGCAAAGGTGGTAGACCCAAAGTTGGATCTGAAAGCTAAGTCTAAAATAATTTTGTTGGTGGACCCAATAAATTACGTGCATATACAAGATGCTAGTAGTTCTCGGGAGGTCTGGATTAACCTACAAACCGCATTTGAAGACTCCGGAGATCTCATTAACACTTCTTTGGATAATTGTTCTAAAATTGAGGAATATGTGAACAAGTTGACATACACCATACATACACCATACCCGAAGCAGATGTTCTGTATGACGAAAATGGGGTTATGTTTAAGAGGGAGGATGTAGGAATATTAAACATAACTGCATAACTGTTTTTATAGTCTGTTTCTGTGGTTTACTTTATGTTCTATTCTATTGTCTATTTTTACTCTCACTTGTTATTTTTCCTATCATTCGAAATATACCTAACGTTTTTCATGTTTCAATTGCTATCCGCGTTTTACTTAATATTACAACAGACATCGTCTGGTACACAGACGGCTCTCGCAAGGGAGGATATGCAGGAGCGGGAGTGTATGGAGATAAACCCAAGACAAAACTGAGCACAAACTTGGGGCGCTATGCAACCGTATTCCAGGCAGAACTTTACGCGATCATTGATTGCGTGCACCAAAACCTGAACAAAGGTTACGTTAATAAACGCATAACAATACTATCAGACAGCCAGGCAGCACTCCTGGCTTTAAAGTCTGAGATAGTCAACTCCAAACTAGTGTATGATGGTATCCAAGCAATAAACAAACTTGGGTACAATAACAAGGTCACCCTAGGATGGGTACCTAGACATAAGGGTATACGAGGAAATGAGAGGGCAGATGAATTGGCAAGGAGGGGTGCAGAGGCGCCCACCATGGGTCCTGAACCCCTGGTGGGCGTTTCAAAGGCGGCAACTCGAGCTGTTCTTGGGGCTCTGGCCCTGAGACAGGGCGAGGAGCTGTGGAAGAAGGCACCCGGTATGCGCCAGTCAAAGACCCTCATCACTGGTTACTCGCGAAAATACTCAAATAAAGTGCTCAGCCAAAGCCGGACTGAGATTCGAACATTGATTAGGCTGCTCACTGGTCATTGCAGGCTTAACAAACACCTACACACAATAGGCTTAAGTAACACTGCAACATGTAGACACTGTGGTGGGGCAGAGGAAACCTCCATCCATATCCTCTGCGAATGCATAGCAATTACCCACTGCAGGAGTGTTATATTGGGAGGGCATGTAATTACACCCGACCAAATCAAAGACCTGGACCCCAAAAACATACTACGGTTCGCCCAGACCGTAGGAGTAGGGGACCAGATCTAATTTTAATGGGATGGCCACAATAGATCAGAAATGGTCGCAGTGGCCTCACGGGGATACTTGTTCCCCGTGCCCTATATCACCAAATAATAATAAGTCAAATATACATATTTGCTTCCTACTTAAAGGTGAATTCCAGGACATAAAAAAAAGAATTAGAGATGGATTAGGTCCCTAACGCACAGTAGTATAAATATTTTAATTCCTTGCGTTAGGAGACATGTCGATACTCGTGGAATCGTACGCCTCGTAGACGCAAGAGCGGGAGGTTGGGCGGCGCGGGTGCTGCGTGACTCGATTTAGTGTTGTTTTAGCATCGATGAGGTCGTGCGCATGTTTCTAAAATAACAAAATATCTCCAGAGACTTAAATAATGGTTCTAGACAACGCGTAAGCTTGGCATCGTCAACTAACTGCAGCAAGATTCGCATGAAACTGAGCATATTATGCACTTTAATCATTCGAATTTACTGTTCAAAAATCTTTTTAGATAAAATTCAAATAAAATTTATTAAAGAGGCTTTATTTCCAACAGTACATGTGTTGATGTACTTCTTCTGTTGATTGGATTAACTTAGTAGCATTTCTGGTGGGCTTTGCTACTTATCTCTAATGCCAGAGCGTTATACTTATGTAAGCATTATACTACACAGGAGTTACTACTGTTAAGTTTCTGGTTACCTAAATTTCGCTTATAATAATATAAATGAGAGCGGTGATAGCCTAGTGGTTAAGAACTCCACCTCCTATTCGGAGGGTCCGGGTTCGAATCCCAGAGTACGCACCTCTGACTTTTCGGAGTAATGTGCGCTTCAAACATTTAAATGTCACTTGCTACAAACGGCGAAGGAAAACATCGTGAGGAAACCTGCATGCCGGAGAGTTCGCAAAAACTCAAAGGTGTGTGAAGTCCGCCAATCCGCACTTGTCCAGCATGGTGAACTATGGCCTTAACCATCTCATTCTGACAACAGGCCCGTGCTCAATAGTGGGCCATGATGGGTTGAGATGATGAACAAAAATATTGCTATAGTAAACTTACAAGAGACATGTGAAATCCACCTTTAATGTGTGAACTAAACAGGTGTCCCATGGCAATGTATTAGTGAGTACAGAAGCGAAAACTGAACACATTCTGAATATTTAAATTCAAAACATATAAAAAAATGTTGGTAGCTGATAGTCTGTTATTCTGCCCTATGCCGCCATGCAAAAGTTAAAAAACTTTCAATTTTGACTTTCAAATATTCAGAACGTGTTCAGTTATTGCTTTTGTACTCCCCATTTCAAAAAAGGTCATACATAATACTACCATATTTCTTAAAGCAATGACAGCCTAAGAAGAAAAAAACACATAAGACACTTTCGAATAACTCTTCACTATTAGAAATAATTAAATTAGATTCCATTGCATTTACTTCACTGACGTGGTTGCATGCATACCCCGAAGGAAGATGTAGGTATGTACGTGGCGACAAAAAAGACGTTGTGTGGGTAATGTAATGAAAAATTACGACGCACATAAAAGAGCACTGACGCTTCTAAAAAAGCTAAAAGATTTGTGACCATTTGCGAGCAAAGCAAACAATCAATGTGCTTACCGTGTTTTAATGAAAAACACTTTGCATAGTTTATAAATAAACTTCTTTAATAAAGCTTTGTCAATCGACAACTGAGATATTATTTTATTCCACTACACACACTACGTACTACACATATTGAACTATCATCGGTTGCGGTACGAGGTACAATCGATATCTAATTTTCTTTTGGTATTTGTAGTTTATCCTAATGTCATACTTGCGTGCGAACCTAGGAAAATATACAGCAATAGGCTATCTTTGATCCATAAAAATTTCAAAAATATGTGATTGGTTTCTTGGAAGATATAAATTATTTTCAAAACTGTATTTTTAGGCGTCTGATTAGGTCTCTAACGCACCGACGGCCAGGTTAGTTTGGAGATCTTTTAGGTCTCCAAAGCTAATAGCCGAAAGTTCTTTGAAAATGAAGACGCGGGGAACGTGTTAAATTACTTAATTTGTAATTATTATATTGGATAGTATCATGAAAATTCTGTTCTTCAGCTGACTAAAATGTTTAGTAAGTACGTATTCTCACTTAAATGAAAGTATGTGATGTGGTATTCACGAAATTTAGGGACTCTACAATTAACAAGTAACAAAAGCAATTATATCGTTCAGGCAGGTTGGCCTGTAACTAATTGCAATCTTTGATATACTTAATATCAAGAGATCCTTAGAGAGGGAATCTTCATTTAGCTATAATATAATTTTTCTAAAACTGGTCATTTTTGGTTGTTTGGTACATTTTATTCTAAAGCTGGCACCATGGCTGGATCTTACGGGTAGTTTTTGAATTGTCTCTACTTATCGATTTTGAAACAGGTTATGTTTTTATAAAAAGTTATTTATTATCGTTAGATATCAAGAAATATACCAGGTCAAAAAAATTTCAAGCAATGGGTCCTAAATCCTTCTTACATCGTCCAGCCCTGGAGTTTCGTGGACGAAACTACAATAAACTACATAATATATTATTATCGTTCACTTAAACTAAAATATTTTCTCGTTTTTTCAACAGGGCCCTGATTCTGCTAATGCATAAATGCCTACATGGTGTCTCGATTGAATAGTTTGATACATTTTGGCACATTCCGTACACAAAATGTGTCAAACTTTTATACGGCAAATTGTTACAGTCTATTTTTGCAACATTTTTGAGCTACCTATGATAATTAATTGCGTTTTGGAAGGATTCACTATGAGGCCGAACGACTTGCACCAGTTGCTAATGCTAGCCAGGTTGTTTTTCACTATGTGTATGGCATTAGGGAGATTTTCCACTGTAGATTTTACATATATTTGGAGATCGTCTGCATATAAGTGATAGAGAGAAGAAAGGTCGGAACATATCATATTGATAAATAATGCGAATGCTACTAATCGATTTAAAAAGGTCTCTCATAGAATACACGATGTAAGTATTGCCTTCAAAAATAGACCCATTTCAGGGATTATTCCGGACCGGTGACGCTGTAAATGCCGATAAGGAATGTCTTTAAAAAACATTCAGTCACTTGAAACAGATTAGATGTATTTTGAAATTTTAGATAATAATAAATACATACTTCAATCTCATCTCACTAGACGTTAACAATTGATAGCTTCGGAGGGCAGATTAAACTTCGAAAATCTGTATGCTGGAGTAGCGTAGTACCTACTACGTAGTTTGAATACTGCGACACAAAAACTAAACCCTACTAATCCTACTAATATCAAGCGATGTATTTGGTGTCGATGATTCAATTACCAGCTCTGTTTAAACTTCTGCCATGTGATCATTGTTTTCTCAAACTTATTGAGGCTTGCAACTGCGAAAACAACTCGTCTCCTAAATCCATAATATAATAAATGTGGAGGAATATTATAAACTAGTAATATTATAAACACTTCATATACCTACTGACAGTTTCTTCCATCTTTTCAACATTCCAGATAAACAAGCTACCTATGTGATAGACACTTTTTTTATTTCGTACAAGATAGTGATGTTGACAGGTATTGTGCGCCCTTTATCACCAATGATAAGTACAACTCTACCTAACAACAATAAGGCAAGAGCCCCTTTTTAACCCACTTCAAAAAAGAGGAGGTTCTCAATTCCACTGTATGTTTGATTTTTTTTATATATTTGAAATTGAGGATCGTCTCGTGGTTCCATTTAAATTTTAGCGACTGCGAATGCGTATTTAATTGAGTTCGATTACATTGATGATGACGCGGTGATGGTCTAGTGGTTAAGAATTCGGCTTCCTACTCTGGAGTCCGGGTTCAGTCCCAGGTCACGTACTTCTAACTTTTTTATTCATTTATTTATTCAACACCACATCTTATAACTAACCATTGATAAGTACGATTTAAGCAATAAAATGTCACTCGCTATAACGGTGAAGGAAAACATCGTAAGAAACCTGCACACTGGAGAGTTCGCAAAACTTAAAGGTGTGTGAAGTCTACCAATCCGGACATGACCAGCGTGATGGACTATGTTCTTAACCTTCTCCTCCAGAGAAGAAACCCGTGCGCAGAAGTGGGAAAATTATGAATTGCGATGATGACATTGATGATACTCGTCGATGATGAAGTCAATTTTTCACTATGCACCACGAGGAACCGGTTAATGTTCAAATAATAGAAATTGTAGGTTCTGTTAGTGAGGTTATCTATCAGTGGACGCACTTGTATGATTTTCTATACAAAGAATACTACGATCCGTTTAATGCGATGCGTCCGATGCGTACGATACCGATCTGTGGACGCTTAGCTTTATTTGTGTTTATGTTTATGACCAATTTAATTAATATTATTATGGTCTCAAAATAATTTCATATCAGTCACTGATAACACGACTACTACTTAATGTTTGCTATTGCTCTGGACTACGAGTACAAGGCCATTTTTAGGGGTCCGCAGCCAAATGGTAAAAAACGGAACCCTTACAGATTCGTCATGTCTGTATGTCTGTCTGTCTGCCAGGATGTCACAGCTACTTTTCTCCGAAACTATAAGAAATATATTGTTGAAATTTGGTATTTTTCACAGAATACGTGAACCGCTTTAAGGTTTACACACAAAAATATAAATGTGTGCGTGTACTAGTGTACACACGTAAGAAGTGAAACTTCTTTACAGCATTATTTTTCAAAAAATGATCTACTATAATTATGCCACTTTACAGAAATTGGTCAAAGAAAGCTACATTGGATAAAGTTAAAACAAAAGGCGTTTATTATCATAGACATACATACTTACAAATAAAACAATTATATAATTTTTTACCTTATTGCCACTAAGATTATTATAGCATTCCAAAAAATACACTTAAAAACTAAATACAAACATTACGCCGTTTATTGTCCAATAGTCGCCGTCTTGAGTCCAATAATAAGATCCCAAAATTAGGTACCGTTATAGTGCCACAAACAAGTCAAAACATACCTGGCTGGTTATAAATAATTTGGATAAAAAGCAAAACTAAAGAGACGTCAGAGTTACATTGACAAATAATGTCATCAAAGTAAACAAACATGAAATCGTATTTAAAGTTAAAGTTAAAGTTTAATAAAGAATGAATACAGGAAACATTAAAAAAGGTAACATTTAAAATTTACAAATAGTCCCAGAAGTCAATATAATTGGATACATTAACAAAATATCTACCTCCAAAGTAATCAACATAATCTTAAATAAAGATGGCGCGTAACAGAAAAATGTGACGCGTCAAAGCGTAACCGAAAAATGTGACGCAAATTTTTTTTCCAACGCCGATAAAGAAGTTTCACTTCAAAAAAATAATAATTTTGGGGGCTCCCCATACTTAGAACTGAAAATCAAAAACATGGTTTTGCCATATAAATTATTTCTAGGTAAGTAATTTCTAGTGTAGACAAAAATGATTTAATTATTAAAATGGCCATTAAAAAATAGGGATTGGTGATAAAAGGGTGAAAATTTAGGGTTGTATGTATTTTTTTCGTCCAATTTCGTCCAAAAATAAAATGAAATGTTAATGGTTAACAACCCTTATCACTTAGGGGTATGAAAAATAGATAGTAGCCGATTCTCAGACCTACTGAATATGGATATAAAATTTGGTAAAAATCGTAAGGGAACTAACATTGTGACACCAAAATTTTATACATACCTAAGATCTAAAATTATCGCGACCATTTTTATATGTAAAAAATTATTTTTAACTTACAATTTATTTAAGGTCGCAGAAACTTAATTATAGGTTCATAAATTGTAAATTTGTCCAAAGATTAGTATTAACACAGACCAATTTTCAATTGATTTGGCGAATAGGTAGGTACCTACTTGTAGTCGGTTTAAATCTAAATTAATCGTCTTAGTTCGGCAATTTTCAACACAAATCTACTTACAAGGGCCTTTGAATACATTAATTTTAATTCAAAATATAAAAGATAATATTAGAAATAATAAGTTCGAACTTCGGAATGAATTGTATCAAAAATCTAGAGCAATAAGACGGGGTTGAATATTAAATACAGTAAAAACTTTCCAGCGGATGTAAATAAATGTAAATCACTTATGCTCGAAGAAAGTGGAATTCGGGGAGTTCTTAAATTTTAACAGCGCTCGAGTGAGACAAAGGCCCGATTTCGGGGGGTTTAGGGTATCTCCCTTTATAGCCGCCGATTCCCAGGGCGCTGTTGCCGCCGCCAAATCGGAATACCCGCATATTATTATGTTGTTATTCCACACAATTCTCGCATTTCACGAAATTTCCAGCCTGTTGAATACATTCAAATCGGTTTACTACCATCTTGAACAACACGAACTAAGTCTGCCGTTCCTATTGTTTATTGTAATCTGTACAGATAAAGAAAGTTTACAAGCGTGTATCTTTAAAGGCCTTTATGTTAGCTTAATATGTAGGTAAGTGTATTATTTTTTAATGCCTTACTTATTTCCAATACTATTTACCTTGCGGCGACATCACATATCTAGGTACATGTCACACGGTAACGCCACCTAAGCCTGAATCACGCTATCGAATATTTCTACACTGCTCGCTAAAATACAGTGCCCCGAAAACATGCACATGGGGCTCGGGCATGTCGTCTTGTTTGGCGGGAGAACTCCCTTTGTCATTATGAATCACTATACATTGAAGAGATACATTTGTTTCCTAGAAATGTTTTACGGTAAATTCGTTTTCCCGTTACAAGAAAGATGTCGGTACGAAGCCTATAAAAAATTAAATGAGTCTTATCTCTACAGTAATGTGTTCTAAACTGTTGTTTTACGGTTGTTATTTAATTCACATTATTAATGTGACATTTTAGTGTAGAACACCAGAGATTTATATTTTAAAATCTCTGTAGGACTATATAATCACTGTACCTAAGTAATAATGACATTCTTGTCTTCATTTCAATAACAAGATGTAAAACGTGTGTCTCATCAAAGTAACAAGAGCCCGAATCTTACGCATATTTATCGGCAAGTACAATATTATACCTTACTTGGAAAGTGAAGTGTAATCCTCGGGCTTACGAACTTTTAATGAAATATAGAAACGGAAGACTCGTAAATTTTCAACCATCCTCGCTTCGAAGAATATATTTTTCTGTATTTAAAAAATAAAATAAATACGCTTGTAATATAAATTGTAATTTTCGTACGGAATTAATGTATGTACTTTTAGGAACGACGACACAGCCTGGAATACTGACCCTAATTCCTTGTCAAGGTTAGAAGCCGGCCGTTGCTTGGTAATAGGTCTGAAAACCGGCTGGATAGCTACTCTTTTGCTTTGAATCAGCCGCCAAACGAAATTTTATGCTACGGTTGGAAGTTTCAAGGCCTGTATACTAGGTAGGTATACAGGCCTTGTAGGTAGGTACTTTCATTCTTATCTAAACCTTCTTTTTTTTAGAGAGATAGACAAACAGATATACACTGCACGTAACAGTTAAAATTAAGTATCACAAATATATTTTGCGTTAATTGTTAAAAAATACGTTTTTTTAGTTTCCATAACTTCTTAACTTTTTCACTTAGGTCATAGGCTCACCGCAGTATGAAAGGAAGTCAATTGAAGGCATAAGAATAAATAATATTATCACAGATTGAGCAGCGCTCACAAATTAAGTAGCCTCATACCCCACGAACGCCCAATTCGTCTCAGAAGTTGATTGTAAGCCGCACAGGGTTATCACAACAAAAACTGTTTTTTTTTCAAGAAAACTTGACTCCTTCAAGAATAACATACGCATGTTGAAGCGTGAGATTTGGGACAGTTTAATTGCATTGAGATGAGTGCATACATTTATTTCAAGCAATAAAACATGAATAAATGTCAATGCGAAGTCAAAGTTTCAAAAATGTATCACGCTTTAAATTTGAATGCAGAGAACGAGTCACTTGTGTTCATAATTTGAGAACAATAAAGCATTTGTGCAACAATTCACATACAAACATTCAGTTGACGCAGTGGCATTAAGGAGTTGACTCACGCCTACGATAGCAGCTCATGCTAGATTATTCACTGCACAATATACAGACTAGATTGTGTCTAAGGCTCTCAATGAATCAAGACAACGGCGAACAGCGAGAATCTCATCAAAAATTAAACTATGAATAATCATAACAGTTTCTCCACGAATTTTTATAGCAAACAAAATACGCAGTTTCCACTATTTCTTTGTTGTTGTCAAATATAATATTTTAAGCCATTTACTTAACCAACACTTGGTAACTACTCCCATAATGGACCACAATTAAACATATTTGCGGTTCATCTGAAATCAACACAAAGTAAGTATGCAACGCGTTTATTTAATTTGTTGAATTTCGGCAACAGTTCGCTTAATTTATCTTATTAAAATGACAACCCTAAAAAAGCAGAATTTGTAATGAATAAGCCCTAGGCAGCGCCTCGCCCTGTGGCTGAGGCCTGCGTTAATTAACCAACTTCAAACTCCATCAATAATACCTTAGTATGACTATGAAGCTAATGTAACAATTTAAAGTTTTAGAGTTTTTAGCTTTAGGATAGCCATTTTTATTGTGAGTATGTATATTAAATACGTTCGTAATGTTACTAAAATTTAACAATAGAATCATAATATAGGCAATTAATGTCAGTTTGTGTGTCTGCCTGTTTTTTGTTTATTATTCGACTCTATTTCTTGAAAGTAAATAACGAGACTGGGAATAAAATATTCACAGAATGCTTAGGTATATCACAATAAATAGGTAAGAAAAAATTAAGCTTTTTAAATCTTAAAATTTTCTACATCCGATCTTGTTCGTAGCTAAACAATTAGATTTAATAAAGCTACATGCAACCGCACACACTTAAATGGTTTTTAGAATTTTATGAATAAACTAAACAGTCTCTGTAAGAACCTATGTACTTGTGCATATCGGATGTAGAATTATACATGTATGTATTATATTGTACTATATATATACCTTTATTAAACATACGTACGTCGCTTTTAAAGTGAGAGGGATATCGATTCCTTCAATCAAGTCCAAGCCCTTCTTCCAACTAATAGGCTTATTACACCTTCCTAAATTTAGGATTCGGATGTAGTAGTAGCCCTCCTGATTTAGATGACTAAATTTAGGAAGGCGTAATAAGCCTATAAAGATGCACTAAGTCAAAAGATAAGGTAAAAGTGTTCGATAAGTTCGATTCGACCTACTTATTTATTAGAAGGTGCCGTCGTAAGCCGTGCCATCTGATCGCAAGTAATCACCGTCGGCATCGCTTGTGGACAACAGCAACACCGGAGCATTCAGACCAAGAAAGAAGTGCAAAGAGAAAAAAGAAATAATGAAAATATTTCATGTTCATTTTTTAATGTAACACACGGTACACAGTGTACTGGTTGATGTCAAACACACCCTTGGTTAGAATGAATTAAATATCGAAGTCACAACATTTTCTTTGTTCGGTTTATTTTTGAACATCCTTTTTAATCATTTCTGCTCAGATGTTTTCCATTACCCTCTTGACATCAATTTATTACCTTTCGAGATTCTCGAGACGGTCGTTATGAAGGTAAAACTTGTACCCAATCATTAGTTACGATCTTAAATTTACAGTAGTTGAGATTAATAGTAAAACATTAGTCGCTTGGATTTTATAGAGATTAAAGATTTATTACTTTGGAATTTCTTAGGTACAGTCTCAAGAATTCGCCTATGGACACGAGCAACACCAGGAGAATCAAAATCCAACGCCGGAAGAAGAACTCTTTTTTCACCTTTCTTAAAGTACCTACTTCATTTCATAGCGCTCCGGGAATACCTCAGACAGAAGTTCATTCCACAATTTGCATGTGCGAGAAAAATAGATCGTGAAAATTGGACCGTAGATGTTTTCCACGAGTCCAAGCTATGTGAATAAAACGTCAGTCTTTGGTAGATGGTGTTATCGTTTAACTCTAATCTATGTTAATTGGTTAGCTATTGCTTAACTCAGGCAATCCTAAGCGAATAATCAGTAGTGCCATAAAACAACGTTACCCTACACTCAACTACAACTAAAAAGACATAAACAACGCATATCGTAACTTTGGTGCGTAAAGAATCAATTTAATGACATAAAATTGTTCTTTGTCATAAAATTGGGTTTTATGGATGTTATATAAACATGCATGACATTTACAGCAGTGTATCAAGCAGACTATATACTAGAAAGCTTAGTGTGTAACTTAAAAGTTGTTACATCTTACAGAGCAATACTTGTCGTAGACAGCATCATTTACACCTGCTTCTACGTAGTCTCCGTGAAAATAATCCGCTACGACTGCGCGGTCCAACACAGATTAATGACCTGTCCCTTAAGAAAAGTCTGAAATTTGTTTGCGTTACCACACATTAATATAAGCTACTAGCGGCCCGCCCGCGGTTTCATCCGCGTGGATCCCGTTCTCGTGGGAATATATGCATGTATTATACATAAAAACCTTCCTCTTGAATCACTCTACCTATTACAAAAAACCGCATCAAAATCCGTTGCGTAATTTTAAAGATTTAAGCATACAGACAAACAGACAAACAAACAGACGGACAAAAATAGCGACTTTGTTTTATACTATGTAGTGATTACAGTCAGTCTGATCATTTTTATTCTCTATAAGCTCATTATTATTCGTTCGAGCAACATTAGCGGAATGTATGATTAATGAAATGATGACTGTTGGCTTGGATGGCCCACTACTGATCACGGGTCTATCCTCATTATTGAGGAGGCCTGGTTATACGAGTACATGGGGCACACTAAAAGTTTTGCACTTCTAGCTAATCGAAGCTATTTGTATTTCGAATGTTATATTTTTAAAACGTTGCAACCTTCTTGGTAATAAAAATAAAAATTGGCGGGAAATTATTTGTCAATTATTTTTTATCACACATCAAAGTTCTATGTACGCAAGGAAAATGGAATTAAGTCGTAAAGATTTTAGAGCGATGATTTTTCATGATTTTAAAAGTTCTCTCTCCGCGCAAGACTGTGCAGCTCGTCTTCAAAATGCTTTTGGGAGAGAAGCACCTTGTTTGAGGACTGTGATGCGATGGTTTGCTGAATTTGAGAGAAGTCGGGTTTCTTTACATGACGAATTTCATGAAGGGCGGCCTCCAACTGCCGTCAACGAAAATAATGTAGCTACTGTTAAGCGGCTAATTGAAAAAAACCCGCGGATTACCTATGAGACAATTCGAGGGCTATTGGGGATTGGTATGAGACAAATTCAAAAAAATTTACACAAATAATTAAAAGTTCGGAAACTTTGTTGTCGTTGGATCCCTCATGAACTGAGAGCGGAGCAGAAGCGGGCTCGCGTGGAATGGTGCTCACAGATGCTACTGAAGTACGACCACGGACATTCTAATGCTGTTTATGACATTGTCACAATTAAGAGACGAAACGTGGATTTATTGTTTTGAACCCGAGAATAATTGCAATCTTGTAAATGGGTGTTTGAAAATGAGAACAGGCCAACAAAAGTGAGGCAGGCGAGAAACGTTGGTAAAAAAATGATCGCGTTTTTCTTCTCAGCCACGGGTCCCACCTGCACAATTCCACTTGAAGATCAAAAGAGTGTTAACGCCGAGTGGTATTCTACCATTTGTTTACCCAGGGTGTTACAAAAAGTTCGCGAAAGACGACCAAAAAGCCGCGTTCTCCTACATCATGACAACGCTTCTTCACACACGGCCAACCAATCAAAGTCATTTTTAGTCTCCAAAAAAGTAAACTCGTTACCCATCCTGCACATAGCCCCGACCTAGCACCCTGTGATTTCTGTATTTTCCCCAAAATCAAAGATTTGATGAGAGGTTTCGCTTTTACCAACTCCGAAGAGGCAGTTCAATCAGCACGTAGATAACATGCCTTCAGATCTGTGGTCCTCCTGTTTTAAAAAATGGTTCGATCGCATGAAAAAATGTTTAAAATGCAAAGAAGAGTATTTTGAAAAGCAATAAACATAAAATTTAGGTAATAACATGTTGTTTTTTTAAGTTATGCAAAACTTTTAGTGTGACCTACGTATATCTTACAATAATTAAAAGATAGAAAGAAGGTTTAAATAGCTAGATGGCTTTGTACATTTCTATGAAATTTGCTGTATTGTAGTTTACTAGAGCAGAAAACTTGCAAAGAAAATGTATCCTTCATAAAGTACAGAAAACTCATAGGTAGAGAAAATCTTTATGCTTTATGCAACTGATACGTGACTGTATCGATATGTGTAAAAATGTCTTAGGCATAACTGCTTTAGCATGTTAACTTTTTGTATAAAGCAAAATGTTGAAAAACCAACTGATAGTAAGAAAAACCTGAATTCCCTATTGAAAAGCCAAAAAGGAAACGCGGATTCCTCTATCACTAACTCTCCGTTAGTAAATAATATTCCCTAAACAAACAAAAATCTTCATAGACGTACTCGTAGAAGAAAATGTTTTACCTAATTTTAATACGAAATGTGAACGTATAATATCTACATTTTCATTATATTTATGAACTCAAATTGTGTTTATCAATTTTGATCGAGTAATTAGATTAAGTGCCAAGTCAGTATTAGGTCAATTGACAAATAGTTCCGTTGTTTACTAATGATATGACAAGGAGGGAGGAGGTGGGGCAAGTTGAGAGTATTAAAATATTAAGGGATGTCAACAAAGACAATTATGAAGATCACGATTACTGTCACCTGATCTGGAATAATGGTCTTGGATGCATTGAATAACTCGCTGGCTAATGGCTGGCTGACTGGCTATGGATCGCTGTTTCGAGGGTCCTGGATTCGATTCTCAGCGAGGCGGAAATTTAAATGATGAATTTAAACGTACTTTTTTGCTTCTACCACTGTTTTGCTACTTCGGTAGGCAGAAAATCCCACGTAAATTGGTCAAACCACGAAAAAGATAAGGAACGATGGTAGCATACGTGGATGGTCTAGTCCATTTAGGATTTAACGTGTCACGTCAGCAAATATTAAAAAACTCGAAGCCCACGTTCGTATGTAACAATGAATTCATTTTCTATACGCTACGCCGTCAATACGACGTGATTCGAGTTCCAAATGAAATCGTCAGATCCCTCGTTTTTGTTTTGTTTTCCGATAAAACTTTCGATACCCATCCATTTAACTGGTTCACGACTGCTCAACATAATATATGCTGAACTACAAAGAATCCTCAAAGTCGATGATAACTTTCAGATATCTTAGAATTTTTATTGGTATGCCATGATAATATTATGTTATTATCATACAAAACACGGCATCGAGGGGCCCCTTATAAATTATACTTTCTCATGACCGCCGATACTGTAACTTGATTCCTTTAAATATTAATGTTTTGGTTGTTACACGTATTGTATCTGTTTTGATAATACACGGTAAGATTAAGATATATTTTACTTTAGTACTAATAATAATTAATTTTTAAGAGGTAAAAAAAATGATTCTGTAGTCCTTCAGATTTTTTATACATTATTGTGAGCTTTGATGTTTTAAATGTCTAGATGGAACGTCGAATCCGCGAAAACGTGTCAAAAATTTGTGGCCAACTGTTAGCCACAATTTTTATATCATTACGCACACATAGACAATAGACGAACGTGATATATATAACGAATAGATGAAAAACGTGAAAAACATCGCCTGCACGCACACATGCTTGTTGATAATGTTTTTTTGTTTTCATTGTAGGGCGACGCTCAATCTAGATATTTAAAACATCAAAGATTGTGAGCTTATAATTGGTTACAATTACACTTTTTGTAAATATGTCGTGAGACATGGCTGCGTCGGCCGAAAATCATACCCGGTAGTACCCCTCGCTTTGCTAAGTTCTCTACCAACTATGATGAGGAATTGCCTACTGCCCGTGATAATATTATAAATTTATTTGTAACAGTTTGTAATCGGTTCTTAATCGTTTGGTCACTCACTTGACTACCTGTGGCTTAGCGCAAGCGATTTTGTAAGGAGCGAGCGACAATAAAACGCTCTTGTCGCGCAGTCAAGCGAACATAACGGACTTCTTGTGCGGAGGTGGCTCTTACTCTACCTGATCCTCGTCTTATGGATAGTGATTCCGTCTTTTGAAAATGATTCCAAGCATTCGGGATCACTCGTCGAGAATATCCGAGCTGTAGAGCCCTGGTAGAGCCACAGAACGCTGTGAATGTTCTTCTTGAATTAATGTTGCAGCTCTAAGTACAGTTTGCAAGTCGATATGTCGTCAAATCCGTGGCATAGTGGTGACAAATGTCTAATTGACACGTTAGTTGAGCAATAATTTTACTGTTCACAACTAAATCCATACACTGACTGAATATAACCATTTACTCCAAAGAGGGTTAAATAGAGCACTTACAAAAAACTCTACATCTACCATTTAGCCACTATTATGCAAGTGGTATACTCCGATTACATTTTTTCAACACTTAAGATTAACGTCTTATAAGTATCAGCCACTTGAGTAAGTATTCAAGTTTATAAATGTATCCAAATTTTACAATTAAGTAGTGTTGTTTTGACTAGTATATATTAAAAGCCAGAATGAGTAACAATCAAGTGGGCAATGTAATGCAAAGCGAAAGTCCCATGTAACGCAAAAGTTACATAATTCATAACGTGATTTTGATTGCCAAATAAAACTTTTTGAGCAGGGTTTTACTCATAAATCAACTGAAAATCCAAAACCGTATAAAGTTCTGAATTGGGCAAAACAATAAAATTAAATTTGCTTTATATTCTTGTGGATAGCTTTTATTTATTTATCAAATGTATACGACAGTTTCAAACGTTGTCCTCATAATTAATTATCTTTACATCTTATGTTCAAATTTTAATGAAGTATTTATGTGTAATTTTGTTTTGTGACAATTGAATTTTTTATTGCAAGATATTATACTATTTGTAAACTTCCGAAACAGTTAAAACTTACGAATATATGTATATAGAAAATAAATAAATTCAATAGATATAAAATATTATGAATAAACAACACAAAAATATCAGTTCATGAAAGTTGTGTTTCATTCGTTTCGTTGAGTTATTCCGGTCTGATCCGAATAAACGGATCCTGTATACATAGGTATTTTTCCGGTCTGATCCTATTCCTGTTTTTAATAGCGAAGTACAGTCAAACAAAAAACAGATGATAAAACAAAAATACGTACTTTTTATTCGTATAAGAATTATTACATTTATGTTACGCTAGGTCATTTGAAATCATTTATTCATATTTATGTTGATATTATATTTCGCCCTTGGATTTGTATTTGGACAAACCTAAATTATATAAAAAAAAAACAAATTGTACGAGACTAAACATTAATCAAATGACAAAAATAAAATTTAAATTACAATGTAAAATTATCACAGTAATCACAATCACACTGATTTATGTTTGCTCCTTGGATTTGAGAAACCTTAATTATAAAATAAGTGACTAAAGATTATTATTATTTAAACAAAAATAAAACTAAAATTACAATGTCAAATTATCACAGTAAAAACAATCATAGTGATTTATGCTTGGTCCAGAGATTAATAAATAATAAAAATATTTTTTAGATTATTAACCAATTTTTTCAGTATTTTTAAGGATTATACCTGTATGCATATTTTTTGCTGACTGTACAGTGGGCCAAGAAAGTGGTGTACCAGTTTTCGTTTAGTTTCCTAGTTATCAAAAGTTACATCAAAGTTCATAGGAAATATCACTGAAAGAGACACATAATAATGACGTAAACCTAATTGTTAAGATTACATACATCATAGGTCACATTAAAGGTGCAAGACATTTTAATCTTTATTAGAAACGGATAATGCATTAATTTGCGCAAAGAAGATTTAAATATTCTGAACAAAAGCATAAGAACTATTTCAGTTGACAAAATAATTCTTTTTAAAAAGAAAATTGACAATTGACATTTAGTCAAATAAATATGCAAGCAAAGATGTTTTAAATATCTAGATGGAACACAGAATCCGCGCAAACGTGTCAAAAAATTGTGGCTAACTGTTAGCCACAATTTTTATATCATTACGCACACATTACGCACACATAGACAATAGATGAACGGGTAAAACATCGCCTGCACGCACACATGCTTGATAATGTTGCCTTGTTTTCATTGTAGGGCGACGCTCAATCTAGATATTTAAAACATCAAAGTATGCAAGTAATGTAATAAAATTGGCTAAGTGCGAGTCGGACTCGCCCATGAAGGGTTCCGTAGCAGCAAGTAACATAATATAAAAAAATATTCGAGTAAGTAGATTGGATGAAAGGTAAATTGTGGTTTACGATTTATGACGTATTAAAAAAACTACTAACTAGATCTCATTCAAACCAATTTTCGGTGGAAGTTTACATGGCAATGCACATGATATATGTTTTTTAGTTTTATCATTCTCTTATTTTGGAAATTACAAGGCATAATAATATAATATAAGGCAATAAGGGGGGCACATATTTTACCACTTTGGGAAAAAATTATATTAGAAACCTCAATATCATTTTTGACGACCTATTCATAGATATTCCACATGTATGGGTTTGATGAAAAAAAATTTTTAGAGTTTCAGTTCTAAGTATGGGGAACCCCCACAGTTTATTATTTTTGTGTGAAAATCTTAAAGCGGTTCACAAAATATACCTTCCGACGTCAATGGTTCTATCAAGTTTAAACTAAGAACAAAAGAAATGTCACGTATTTATAATCGGATAAAGATGGCAATAAAAGTTGTCAGATCGATCTGCAAGCGAAACTAACCTTTATCACCTATGAATCTGCAAACGGCATTCAACCTTAGGGTGGTAAACCAATTCTTTGCCCGACCGTACTAAAAAATATGTGGTAATAGATAGTCATAGGATCAGACCGGAATAACTCGTTTCGTTGTATATTTCAGCTCTGCACTTGTATTTGGAATTTATCGACTTTGTTTTTTACTGAATTTGTGTTTTACTCTGTGATTTATTTGATACGTGTTATTTTCTGGACTGATGACCTATCTTTACAAGCATCACGTAATTTTTTGAATGATATAAATTGTTTAAAACGGTGATGTTTTGTGATTGTTTTGTCCGCAGGAAACACATTTGAATTGGTTATACTGTGACGCAACTGTGGCAATGGCGCCCAACTTCTGACAGGATTGTAAAAGGTTCGGCCAAACCTGAGCGTCAGTAACGCGGGAAGCGGGACGCGATGCGGGAGCGTCTGCAACGCGAAACTTAACGTGCACACCTACGCGACTGCGGCGCGAACCGCGAACTTCATTTGCTCACTAAAGCTGCTCGTCCTAATCCGGTATAACATAACTAACTATTATTTACTTACCATCCATTTGAAATTCCGGACCAATTGAATCCCATATTTTATCCTTTTTTCGTAAATTCTTAGTCTCTGTTTTTCAAATCATATAAGACAGGAAATCCTCTCACCGTTTCTATAAATTGCTCTGTATTTTCGTCTGTTGTTGTTATCGTAAACGAAATAATTAGTAATAACAAAGGCTTTTTTGCACATAAACAAGTCTAACCACTAGACGCGTGCGTCCCGCTCTGTCGACGCGGCCGTCCCGCGTTGTGGTCGCGTAGGTGTGCAAAGCGCCATAGATAAAGTATGGGTAGCGTCCGCCGCGCGGCAGACGCTCCCGCTTCGCAGTCGCTTTGGTCGCCCAGGTGTGTCCGAAGCTTAAACATGGCTCCCGTCATCCGTCGCACGATACAAGTCGGGGAAGTCCCTAAAGACCGTCAATTTTGAAATAAGGTGACTGTGCCATTTTTTCCATATAGGTATACCATTTTGTACGTATTTCCCCTGTTGTAATCCCATTGACACTTTCTTATCGAAAAATATCATTTAGTAAAATAAATACACGATTATTATTTACGAATACCAGCTCACACTCACACCGTGTTTACATTTAGAATCGATGTCAACTTGTACAAACAAGTTGACGGTGGCAAGCCTTGTTGCGAATTGTTATTTTTAGATGAACGACGCAAAAACTCGTTTATAAATAGCTACAACGTACAAAAATAACATTATGCCCGAGAATACAATTTTATACGACACTGATTCCCGCGGCTTAGTTATATTTTCATACAAACTTTTATGCCCTTTAAGCCTTTAGAATTTAGATGATTAATTTTGAATATTCAGTTAGGTATACGTAAATTTATTTTTATTTAAGAATAAGTAATTTGGACGAACTTTATTTCATGCCTACTCGTAAACCTTTTCCTTCTTTAACTCTTTTATGTGATGAAGATTCGATAGTTAACCGTTTCTTACTGTCCCTCACTCACGTTAATTAATCATAAACCAATATGGTTTTATCATAAGATGATTAGAATAATATAATCGATGTTATATGATCTTTATAATAAACGTTCTGGCAATGAATGGTAACTGAACCAATCCACCTTGTCCTAGCGAACAATACCTACATAGTTACCGATTTGAATCTTGTTCTGAGTCGGTCACCGATGTTATGGGCGACGGCAGTGGGAAGGTAGTGCACCATGATCGTTTGCTACCTTAATTCTAATAAGAAAGATGGTGAAGTATACCTCCATATCGAGACTCATTCTTCCCTTGTTGTTGTGTATTATGGTCAGTTACATAAACGCAATTTAATTCAATCACCAGTACCTACATATTGTAATATCCGATAAAATAATTTAATATACTTAGTCAGATTTTTTTAACTTTATAATTATATCAACTTTTCGAGGTAACAACTTGGAACGCAATGTTTTCTACAAGTTTAATTGCGCCCTAGCCGACCTTCACGTATAATTGATGAAGAATAACTAATATCAAATGTCAGCGTCACGTCGTAGACTCTATCTCTTTCAAAACCGCCAGCGTTTCAATTTTTTTATCGGTGGCCAAAAAACGATAAACACACGACTTATTAATCGTGCGAATATTGTAAGGTAAAATTTTCATTTGGATTTAGGTACAGAGGTCACAAATGTACGAAGTTAATGTTATTTATAGTAGTGTTATTTATAGTAGTTAGGTTTCAGCCAGTAGCGACCGCATTTCAATGTACAATATACGAACGGTCCTCAAAGGAAGCCTCATAAAGTTGAGTCGCGTTTTCCCAGTGGGACTTAAATTAAAGGTATTTAGCATCAAAGCAGTAAAGTCGACCAATGTGGAATATTGTGTAAAGAGAATCTTACATACATTATATACAGAGAACATTGTGTAGGTACTTTATTCTCGTATTTACGTGATACCTAATATACAAGGTGGATACCACTATACAACAATAAATGAAACCACGAGCCCTGCTTCATGCAAGGAACATATTACATTTAGTAAAAAACACCTAACATCTTATTTACAAAAATGTTTTTTTTTCAAACAAACTAAATAGCACAAAATACAGGAAAAAATAGAACAGCCTATCTAAACATCGGACACTCACTTTTGACAAGAGCGGCAACAATCTTTGCTATTACAATAATAATAGATACAGCGTGTTGAAATTTTGAATATTGAAAAAAAATTGCTGTGACTAAAGTGAAGGAGGTATTTGATTGAAAATTTTTTTGGGGGCTTAGGTAATCATTAGGTACATAAAATTAAATTTATTGTTGTATGGTGGTAACCACGTTGTATACAGTATTAATAAATGTTCTTTAATCGCAAATTTTTAATGAGTAAACAGGTACGTAGGTACCTATATATTTTTATAAATATACCTAATCTTTGATTTGAAGTTTGTGTGTTAGTATGTGAGACACGTATGAGTGTGTTAAAGCAAATTAAAATCCCAAATAGAAACAAAAAACACGATATCTAATGTAGTAAATGTATGTATGTACCTATTGTTTTCTCGCCGATCAGTAGTTTTGATAACCTACAAAAACATGACGAACAGAATGAAATAAATAATGGCGACCTACAATTTAAGTGTCACAATTATTGTCAGCCTACTCATATGTGTAAAACAAAAAACCGGCCAAGTGCGAGTTGGACTCGCGCACGAAGGGTTCCGTACCATTATGTATAAAACGCCAAAAAAATCTGGCCTTTTGTATGAAAACCTTACTTAAATATTTACTTTAGTTTTGTAGCCACATATTGGCCACAAGCGGCGCCATCTCTTGGACCGACAGGTAACTAAAAGCGTCGGAGGCGACATAGCCAGGAGATGGCGTTGCTTGTCGCTAATACATGTTGGCGACAAGCAACGCCATCTCTTCTAAGGTAACTAAACTAAAACTACAACAGGTAACTAAAAGATGGCGTTGCTTGTCGCTAATACATATTGGCGACAAGCAACGCCATCTCTTCTAAGGTAACTAAACTAAAACTACAACAGGTAACTAAAAGATGGCGTTGCTTGTCGCTAATACATATTGGCGACAAGCAACGCCATCTCTTCTAAAGTAACTAAACTAAAACTACAACAGGTAACTAAAAGCGTCGGAGGCGTCGTAGCCAGGAGATGGCGTTGCTTGTCGCTAATACATCGAAGCCATATTTCGAATTAAATATTTATTTGATTCTGTTTTAAGCTATTGTATAGCTTTTATCGCGGGCCTGGGACCAAATGCAGAAATTTCGTAACGAAAATTTATTACACCCTGCACACAGACATAGTTACTATGTCTATGCACCCACACATCGATAAATACCAGAACTTTTAACTGAGTTAACTAACTTTTACTTTATAACGGCTAAACCGATTTGGCTAATTTTAGTCTTGAAATATTCGTGGAAGTTCAGGGAAGGTTGCAGCGATGAGAAAATATGAAAAATTGCGAGGTAAATACTAAAAAAATGAAAATTTTAATTTCCCATACAAATCTTACCTGTCAAACATTTGATTTTCGCCCCGTCGGTTCGGTGTTTTAAGAATAATTACATGTAGATCTGGATTAAATAAGGCGTTGGAATCGACAACATGTATTCATAATAGTCGAATTATCGCGTATTTAGATTTAAAACATACAAAATAATAACATGACATAAAATAATGACACTATATTAATGACTTGAGGGTGATAGAGACAGTGCCATACAGGCAAGGCAAACTGTAGGGCACTGTCTCTGTCACCCACACGTCATTCACGCGCCAAAAGATCGTTGTAGGACTTAAATGTCAAATGTCAATTTTCTTTTTAAAAAGAATTATTTTGTCAACTGAAATAGTTCTTATGCTTTTGTTCAGAATATTTAAATCTTCTTTGCACAAATTAATGCATTATCCGTTTCTAATAAACTTTGATGTAACTTTTGATAACTAGGCAACTAAATGAAAACTGGTACACCACTTTCTTATCCCACTGTAAAACAGTGAATATCTGTACTCGTATAATTTGTGTACAAAGTGTTTTAAATATGAATAAACAAAGTGCATTTATTAATGAAGAAAGTCACGAAAAAATTGTGAAAGAAAATGAGTTATTACTCTATATACATTCATTTTATTATTATTATCACAAATGCAGTATTATTTTTTGTTTTGTTAATTTATATATAATGCTATGCAATAGCTTTACCGCGGCAGTCTCCGAGTGCCACACGTCTTTTTTTTTAGTATTTGTTGTTGTAGCGGCAACAGAAATACATCATCTGTGAAAATTTCAACTGTGTAACTATTACGGTTCATGAGATACAGCCTGGTGACAGACGGACGGACGGACGGACGGACAGCGAAGTCTCAGCAATACGGTCACGTTTTACCCTTTGGGTACGGAACCCTAAAAAGTCCCTTGTGTTAACTTTCATGAAGCGTAATGACTATTGATTTTCCTATGCCAAAGAGGTTAACGACGTCGATTACTGCGAAAAACAATTTTTAATGAACACGTAGAGTTTCAAGCCTACGAACGAAATTGTTCAAGTGGAAGGAAACGTTGCGTGCGAATGAGTTACCTATCCGTTTTATGTGAGAATTTTAACCGTGTGTTAATAATCGGTAACTGAACGCCAGAGGCAAAGTTAAGGGTAGAGGCAAAGGCAAAGTCAAGGGGCAAAGTCGCGCGCAGGCATGTTGGTTCTGTTAGTAGCAAAATCTGATTCAGAGGGCATATTTGCCAATTACCTCGAGTTGTTTCTATGTAAAAAGTGTGTACCTATATAAAGCGTTGTTGGGAGCCATTCGACCTTCGAAATTGTTTAACCCGCACGGAAGCGAGTTAAGGCCTGTGTGATGATTGACGACCCGTATTGCGCCTTGGTTACCATCCGGACTGATATTCGAGTCTTAGCGATTGAAATTCGAGTTTTAGCGACGTAGAAATTTGAGTAATGAGTTTATTATGGTTTTATGATGTATATTGACTACTATATGGGTGTTGTTTCAACGAATTTTTAGTTGCAACCTATAAGGAACAGAAAAAAGGAAAGATAACAGTAACACTGAATACCATACATTTTGGCTGTTTTTGAACTTGAAACTATGTACAAATATGTATATATTCCGTACTATAAACTAAGCGTACGTATATGTAAATAAAAAAATAATAAGCCTTTATGGAAAGCTCATCTTTTTCTATTTATACAGGTAATACAGACAAACAGATTGAAATGCGAAGAAAAATAACAAATAGAGAAACGAGTCCTCTCCGCCACATCCCGGGAACGAATTGTTTGCTACGGGTCCCCTACGCGGCTACGGCTCTAGGATAACACAAATGACGACTCAGTGAGACGATTCGCTCACGTTCGATTGTAAATAGATGCATGCAGAATACACGATATGAAATATTACTCTGTGTATTTACGGTTCCGTATTCGAACGGAAAGGATCGCCAATACCAAGCAAGTATGTATGTCGGTATTTCTGTAGGCACCGTTGAATGGGACTTTTATTTTTATCGAGTGCTTGTATGTGTTTTCTTAATCTAGCAAAAGCAATGAAGGCTGCTTCTTTACTTTTCCTACTTCTATAATTTCCAAAGAGTGATTTTAAAAATTTAAAAGATACAAACGTGTTATTATAATAGGTACCACCAGTAACATAAAATGTAAAAAATTAAGTCTTGTAAAACAATGCTACAATCGCAAAAAATTAGGTCTTATGTAAAAGTAAAACAGTTATTTTATATAAAGTACATAATATTTATCAAATCACTTGTTATACAGGGTGTCCCATAAGTTATACGACACCTGAAATGGAAGATAGCTTGAAGAGGGACCTACTAGATGACAAAAAATCGTTTTAATAAAAATGTCACCGTTTTCGAGATTTTGACCTTTGTTTGATTTTTCGGAAATTGAGCTCTCTTAGCCTAACAGCAACTGATAAGCTACTCACTTGATGGCCACAAATAAACATACTTAATGAACCAGGATAACATCACTTAAGCTAACTACGAGACTTACGAGTCCAATGCTTTTGGTTCTCTTCTGTTACAATGAGAGGGATATAGACCCACAGGTCATCAACCTAGCTAATATACCAACTAACATTAACATTACCATTGATGGAGTCTTAAATATAAAGTCTCATCAATAATATATAAATAATAATCGCTCATGGTCACCCGCTGTACGACACAATCCTCATTGATTTAGTTAACACATTTTATATTAATTAGAGACATATTGACAGATCATTGCCCCGACGATCATATCTTATCTTTACATTTTCAGACTATTGTAATCTGTGTTTTCAGTGAGTGTTTCTTTGTTTTTCAGAATACAATAAAATCATCGTATCGATAGCTACCTCCAACTTTTATCCAGTCCGCCCGGGGTGAGGGTACTACCAAACTTGATTATTCTGCCGTGAAGCAATTTGTTTTTAAAGAAAGTTTGTGTTTCGCTTCAAAGGGTATCAGGGCCAACGACTAATGTATAATTTATTCATCTTGATCCTGAGAAGGTCACACAAGTAAAATATCCACTCATTTATGTTAATGGATTTGTTATAACAAACATCGACCTCAATAGAGTACAAGGCGCAAAGAATGTATTTCAAGGTGCAAGATTTGTATTTTACACATGCACTTACTTATCGGAAACATAATTAATTAATTAATTTTATATGTCTTAAATCATTCATTTTCGATTCATTCCAACTACAATGCATATTACCTATCCTACATGAATATAAACTGCATTTTCAACTTTTGCCGAAACCATGACGCGGATAAAGTCCGGAACTCTAGCGTAGACGACGCATAAAAACCAAAGGAAACAATGTTTCTATTATTTCAAATAGAACCCAGGTACTGTAACTAAATTGAGAAAGAAAGTTTTATTTGAGTATAGTTACAGATGTGCATTTTTGATGAAACAAATAGTAGTGAGAAAGAAATAAACACCCAAAGATACTAAGGCTGTTAGGAGTCTAATATTTTTAATGGAACACTCCAGAATTCAGCAGTAACACACCAACACTTCTAATATAGTGCGCGCTGCGAACTCTTGTGGGACTTGATAAATTCTCACAACTGAGTTTCGGTTCCCTCTTCTCAAAGTGGCATAAATCAACTTGGGTGTGTCAATTACGAGCACGTCTATTACGTTTGTACAAAATTGGCGATTTTCATTGACTAAGCTAATAGTAGTAAGAAAGTACTTAAGTGTCGGTACAGGATTAGTATTTATCTATACGTCAATTGGTGCCCTTAATACATATTAATATAGGTATGTAATTTGTAAGGTATTATATGTTATGAAACTTAAAATCCTTTTAAAAAAATATTGTTAACTAGTTGTGCCTGCGAACAAGCTTTCAAGGTTGTGACAATTGGTGCATTTAGCAGTTGGACCACGAGGATCACCTATTTCTCGTGGTCCAACTGTGACGTCATAGTTGGACAAAATAGTTGAACCACGAGGAATCACCCCAATGTACGCGGTATAGACTACAGGCCCATGTTGAAAATGGATGGGTCATACGAACCACCAGGTGATGTATATAGGACGATATAAGAGCACAAAATAATAAGATTCAGCACTATGCCGTCACTTGTAAGCTGTCCAACTGAGTGCTGGTGAGGTGGTGAGAATTCAAAAGTGCAGGTAGAGGGAGTACATTTTGGTCATATGATTTTGTACGGCATTTTCACCATCGATAGATCCATGAAAAATAATAAGAAAGCGCGCAGTCCCGTAAAAAAATGGTGCGCCACAAAGTCGGTAATTTTTTTTCATTTTTTGAAAATTCCAGAGTAAATTTGGTCATTTGATTCTGTACGGCATCAGTTTCATACTGTTTCAATACAGCTTCTAATCCATTATTCCGCAACGCCGTACAAAAATCATGCGACAAGGGGAAAAAATCGAGGGTTGCAACCCCCTCTATTTCCGTGGTCCGGGGGGTGATTCTTTCAAAATAAATTAATTTTATGTTGTTTCAAATCACCCCCCAGACCACTGAAATAGAGGGGGTTTCAACCCTCAATTTTTTCCCCTTGTCGCATGATTTTTGTACGGCGTTGCGGAATAATGGATTAGAAGCTGTATTGAAACAGTATGAAACTGATGCCGTACAGAATCAAATGACCGAATTTACCCTGGAATTTTCAAAAAATCAAAAAAAATACCGACTTTGTGGCGCACCATTTTTTTACGGGACTGCGCGCTTTCTTATTATTTTTCATGGATCTATCGATGGTGAAAATCCCGTACAAAATCATATGACCAAAATGTACTCCCTCTACCTGCACTTTTGAATTCTCACCAGCACTCAGTTGGACAGCTTACAAGTGACGACATAGTGCTGAATCTTATTATTTTGTGCTCTTATATCGTCCTATATACATACATCACCTGGTGGTTCGTATGACCCATCCATTTTCGACATGGGCCTGTAGTCTAGTAGTAGGTATAAAGATTCGCGCGGATGTGAGTGATCGCTGTAAGGTTAATAATGCTAAAACAATATGATCACAGTATAATAACTATTTATTATATTAAGTACGCGTAACGTAAAGACTGACTGCAACTGAATTAGGATTATGAAAGGTTCTGAAATTTGAATATCTACTACAACATCCGGAGTTAACGGCTTATAACGATGTACCGACAGTCGAAAGAAAGCATTAAGGAGGGCTTAAGTACCTCTCTGCTTATGTACTGTACTAGAATTAATCCCAAAGTACTCGCGTTTCAGATTTAGCACTACTCGCGTCTAAAGTAAAATCCGAAGTAGATATTTACAGGGGCAAAGGAATCTTTTGCTGATAATTTACCTGCATAATTTACCTACGTAAATGTGATTTTAGTGATTTGATTAGTAACCTATAATGCTTTGTTATTACTTACTAATCCTGTTAAAATAGATGACACATCGAGGCTTTAAGATATAAATTATAATGTACCTACGTAAAAGATAAAATATCTAGTTAAATAAAATCTTATTAGGGGTATAAACGTATTCCTATCCGGTAGCAATTTCATTCACTTTTCATGAAATCTTGGTCACTACGATTTTTATAGTCTATTAGTATAGATACTCAGAGCAACTCATTTAATCGGTGCGATTATAATAATACGATAAATGTTACGCGAGCTTTTATATTCGAATAAATCAAACAAACATTCAGTTTACATATGCGTATATCCAACGTTTAATATTACCACCACAATCATTGTCGAGGTATAATAAAATATTAAGAATATACGCAAAAAAAATTAAGGACCGCAAATTTAGAACGACGATTGAGCATTTTCAAAAATAAACCAAGTATAAACAACAGGGCCAATATTAAATATTTACAAAGAAGACGTCTAAACGCGGAGCCTCCGAGTGGCTGCTATTACTGTAGGCTCCGTTTGCCCGGAGTCTGACGGTCGTTATGAGAGCCATCTTTTATTTAAGGAACATTTCATTTCCCTGCGCTCCTAGTTACGCCACAAAATCGACCGATAAGTTATTAATTACGTCCTTCGATACAGATTCCAAGTAAACATCACGTCACTCGTTTGTTCCCCATTTTCAGTTGCTTTATTTCCAATTAATTTCAGTCGGAGTATTTTATTGTTGTAATAATAATTTACTGAGAATAGTCCAACATTTATATACAATATAATATTTGTGAATTCCACAATAGTCTTCTTTCTGTCCTAAATTTTATGCCTAAAATCTTTTATACTTTTTAGTCCGCCTAAGTGTTAAATAATATATTTTATCATAGATTTTATGACAGCCGGATCATAACAATATCATATCCTCGCTTAGCTATTTCCTATCTGACGAATATATTTTCCCGAACTAAGAAGGTACAAGACGCTTCGTAGAAACCTTTTAGGAATTCACGTCGATGCGGCTTTTTACAGATTACGCAAATTGCCTCATAAGCACAAAATGAGGCAAATGGAGGTTCATCACCCGTGGAGTATCCATCCGACCCTATAAAACACATGCGTTGGTGGTCTGCGCATTATCTGCGCAATATCTTTGCACACATTGTGCCAGAATGAAAACACTTAGTGCTCAGGGATACTTCCTTAGCTTATTCCTAATTTCTTAACTTATAAACCATGTAGCCAAATCATTTAGATCAATAAATAGGTAATTACGATCGTTGGCACCATCAAAGCCAATTCGCTATCGCAAACATCAGTATTGAGCGGAAAAAAGGATTTGTTTAAAATTACAATTACAAATTAATTTCATTGCATTAATTAATTAAGGCGACATTTTGTATTTTTATCAACTTCTAAAAAAGGAGGAGGTTCTCAATTCGTCTGTTATATTTTTTTCTAATGTTACCTCAGAACTTCGTACTGGGTTAACCGATTTCGATAATTCTTTGGATATTCGAAAGCTAATGACATGTGAATTTAATTTATGCTCGTTACCTACTTCATAACTTTTGACTGGGTGTTCCGATTTCGATGATTCTTTTTTTGTTCAAAAGTTAGTGCTTTTCGTATGATCCCTTATAAATTTGAGCGACATCTGGCGAGTGGTTTTTGAGTTATCTCGGCTTTGAAGTCGGTTTTTTTGTAAAAATGTTATTAAGCGTTTGTTTTGTGGGCCCTATCGCTTTTAAGCGCACGCCTTGATGAGTGAATTTCAACACCCCGATATTTTTTTTCATTTCGGTGAATATTTTTATTTATGAGTTTTTGTGAATTTATTTTGCACATTATTGTTCATCGTGAACCTATATAATATAGAAGAGTAGTGGAAACAAAATAATTTGAAAAACAAATGAATGACAAGAGTTTCAATTTTCGATGTCACCGAAATGAAACCGCCGTTCACCGAAATGAAAAAGATATTCACTGAAATGAAAATCCACCGAAATATTATACAGCGTGATCTAAAAATGATAAAGAAAGCAATGCCTAAACACCAACCGACTCAAGTGATAATAGGTAGGTGTTTTACTTAGTATCTACTTCGTAGGTAACTTTCTATAAAAAATAAATATAAAATCCGCCATGACAACTTTCAAATAAAAGTAGTGTAATAAAACAAGGTAAGTACTTCATAATTTTAAAGTTTAAAGTCAATAACAATGGCCGGTAGCAGTAGAAAAACTTTATAAAAAACAGTATTTTAAATTTATTATTAGGTAGATTTTGAGTCTTGGAAGATGGACTTACAAGTTTTTGTTACACTTATTATAACAAAAATATTATTTTATCAAGGAGTTACCTATAATTTTTTAAATTTAATATTTCAAAATTTGAAATTATTGACAGAGTACAACTATATTGAAATAGTAAACTATAGTAGAAAAATACATGTACTTTCGAAGTAATTGTCAGTTTTGGAATCTTTAATACAAAAAAATAATTCCGCGATAACAGAAGCATTTGTGGAGCAAGTAGTAATAGTAACATCTATACCAAAATGGTAACTTCGATCATATTACTTACCTAAATTATTAAATGAAATGATTTGTAGTTATAAATCTACTTACGATCGGTATTAATATTCAATTTATCTATGGACGATTTTTGACAGATTTAATTATAAATTTTTATAATCGTAAATTGAACACTTGCAATAGATAATGTTCATTATCACACAATCATCTTGTATCAAAATACCGTTACTATCACCGAAATGAAATGAGTGTCCACCGAGATGAAACAACTGAGCACTGAAATTCACCGAAATGAATAGGTCACCGAATTCACTGGAATGAAAACACCGAGATTAAAATACGGGTCAAAAAATTTAAAATTAAAAAAAATATAATTGTTAGGATTGAATAAATTCTACTCCGATAAACTTTCTACTTAAAGCGTTGTTAAGAATACAAAATTATTAGTTTTAGCATTTTGAGACATAAAATAAACCCATTCGTGGAAATGAAAAGAATCAATACCTGAGACACCGATGTGAAATAATAACGTTTCTAGCGGGAAAACGGAACGAGGCAGCAGACCACCTCTACCGACAAAAGTTTGCGTGTGGCTGCCGCTGAGTTCATGTGGAGTGGCCATGTTCTAGAACTCTTCGTTCCAAAACTATCCTTGTTTCTCTTTCATGCACCGAAATGAAAAAAAATCTTGGGACACTTGTGTTTTGCCTTACCATTTACCAAATTGTATTGCTGTATTAATGAAAATACATTTTTCTAATGCTACAAATATTCATAATTATATTGAATGAAATAGTCTGTAAGCATAATTGGTCAATACATTTTCTATTAATCAGGATATAACAACAAAAACTGGAACAGGGACAACCACCGAGGATGAAAAATCTGAGGTTCAACATTTTTTATTTTAACGTAAGAGTAAACCTACATAAAAAATATTTTTGCCGGATATAGGTAACAACTTAAAGTAAATAAAAAAAATTATATGTATGATAATAAAGCATTTTTCACTGCCGTTTTCACTTGCGCCGCGTAAAAAACACGCCAGAGAAATTCACCCTGATAACGTATGTTTTTAGAACTAAAAGTTTCAAAATACACGTACATTTGTTAATGAGGATTTCGTAACTCCTTACCACTTTTCGAAGGTCAAACTACGGTGTCGCTTCCACAAATTTCTATGATGAGTGGCCTTGGTAGAAGAAGTGGCAAAAATCTCCCAATGTGATCACAAATAAAATATCTAGATGAAAACCACTTCCGGAATGAATACCTAATCTTCTACCGACGTAAGTATGGAAGTTAGTAGAGGAAAACTATTAATTGAAGGTATTTATTACCGCAACAATGTTTTCTTACATTTCTTGTCCGTTTATTGTTGATCATCATTTGCCACCTAATTATTTACATTCCTGCAGGTACCAAAACCCGATAAGTCATGCTCTCTGATATCAAGTAGATAGCTATTTAACCGACTTCAAAAAAGAAGGAGGTTCTCAATTCGACCGTATATATGCTTTTTTTTTATTTGTTCAGCGATTTTTTCGTCGTTTATGGGCCGATTTTGATAATTCTTTTTTTGTTGTAAAGTAGATATGCGCAGTGGGGTCCTTTTGAAAGGATCATCAAGATCTGATGATGGCATCTTGGAGAAATCGAGGGCAACTTTCGAAAATTGTATGGAAGACTAGTGTGTTTGTTCATGTTATCATAAATACATTAAAGCGCTACCATTTCAAGAAGGTCTGGAGTCGATCTGATGAAGCCGAAAGACAGTCGTGGGAACTCCTCAACGATTTACTGCAGTTATCTAGTGTTTGGGCTTGATTAATTTGTAGTGACGAGAACTTTACACATACATGTTGAATTGAGCGCCATCTGGCGAGTAGTTTTTGAGTTATCTCTACTTATCAAGGTTGAAGTCGGTTATTTTTTTTTGTAAAAAGCAATTATTCGTCACCCTTAAATTTTTCATGAAAAATGGTGCAGATTTTTTAAAGGGTTAACACTACAGTGCACGCGCCTTGTTTTTTGACACGAGTACACGCATGGCCTACCATAGTGGGCCATTTTAAAATGTAAATAACTTTTATATTTTTATTACCTGATTAAAACAACTTAATGTAATAGTAAATATATTTATTTTAGTTGCTTTTACAACTTTCATTTTTAGACAAATGATAAAGAATAGTGAAAAATCAACGATTTAGTAAATATCTAAGAAAAATTAACAAAAAATGGCACTTCTGAGATCAAAGTTATTTTTTTAACTTAATATTAAATTTAATTACTATTTTATGTGTTTTTATAGCATTCAGGACATATTACTGCTTGGTGATCAGGACAAATCCATTTATTGCAAGTTTGGCACCACTTTTTTGTTGATCGATTTCGGGCTCTCGAGCAGAGTGCACATCGACCAACACGTCCTATTTTTAAAGACAGATTACTTTGGCTCCAACATGTATCTCAAAATTGCAGACATACGGAAATTTAGTATCGACTACCATGAAAATTTTAATTCCGAATTTGTCCGGCTTATTAGGTATGTACATTATGAAGCCGCAACGTCCTCGAAAACCGACAAGTTGTTCATCTAGCGTCAAATAATCACTAGGAACGTAGTTGTTGCGACAATTTTTGGTGACCAAATCTACAACTTGTCGAATTGGTGCCATTTTGTCGAGTTCTCTACGCTGTTCTCTATCGGTAATGTCGTCAAATCTTAGAGCACGTATCAAAAAACGGAATCTATTTATTGACATTGCCGCATATACAATTTCCAAACCAGTACCATGAGAGTTATCCCAAAAATCTTTTATGATACGCCGTCCATTTCGAGACACTCCCATGACGTATAATATGCCTAAAAATGCTCTTATTTCTACCACATCAGTGGGCTTCGCGTCTCTGTCTCTTTGATAATCGGCTTTTATTTTATCTATATACGTATTTGTGCACCTTACCAAAATGTCCAATATATCTTGCGTGAAAAATAGTTCGAAACAAGAAATCGGATCCTTTGCATTCCTAGCTACGTCTCCTTTTGGGCCTGGTGGTCTTATCCTAATGTTTTGAGGTCGAGCTCGCGTTGCTGGCGGAACATTCTTGTGCCAAACAGTGCCATTCGTCGATTTATAGACTGGACCGCGCCTTACGGTTGCTAGCTCTGAGAGTGGAACGTCATCCGAACTTGATGTTTTGTCAGATTCACTCAATATTTCCTCTTCATTTTCCTGGAGTTTTCTCACGTACTAAAGCTTGCAAATCTGGTTCTGGCTGAATTTCATCATCTTCACTCGCTATTACTTCTTCATCTTCAGTCTCAAGCTCATGCAGCGACCTTTCTATTTGTGACTTAGACATGTCGTAAACGGATGAATAGATCTGTAAAAAAATCTATAATGAGACAAAAAAATTATGCAATATATAAATAATATTTATTCGATATACATTAATATATTATGTAAACTTATTATTTTATAAATTTAGAACATTACCTAAATTTGGTACACCAATACACGCGTGGACTACTTTAGTAGGCCGACGCTTTTGGCGCTAACCTGACTTCGCATGCGCGTGCGGTGGATGCGCGCAGGGTACTGAGGTTGTTACAAATATACCAGACAAGGCTTACCTGGAATCACTAATATCTAGCGCGCTAAACTAAAAAGTTATCGCAAAAAATGTTACCCTGGTCTACCATAGTAGGCCGCGCGTGTACTCTAGTGTTAAGATAGCGAACGAGCATGCAGCGTCAATCTTTCCGATGCCATCTATGAAAATTGAGACAATCCTCAAATGGGAACTTTGGTTTGTTCGAATACTAGACGATGCCAAAATATCAATTCGTTAGTTTATTTATATTTCACAATTTTATTTTTAAATATTTATGCCGTTAACTAAAAGTCCAAAAAAAAATAAGATAACCGAGCAGGTATTAGCATGAAACAGCGCGAAGATTTCATATGAAAGTCAAATTTTTACCGGACCATAAGAGAAATTGGGCCAATACTCGTTCAATGTAGCACTATCGACTCACAGTACAAAAGGCTAGTGTTACATGAAATATGGATGTAATAGCGCGTATCCTTGATAAGGCACGCTCACTGGATTCCTAATATCGGACCCAGATGACGAGCCCTTGCCTCGCCTCCATATTAATGCCATGCGTGTATTTGACATAAATAAAGTCCCAAACAATTTCACGACTGCCTATTGGTATAAAGCTTCCCGAGTACCGACCCCGCGAGAGAACGGACGGACTATGTCTAAAGTAGATTGGATTTAGGTTTAATAACTTGTTTAACTATATTGTTTGCTTTATTATAATGAAATATACGTTTGATAATCGAGTAGAATATTGCACCCACCTATACCTAACACTCAAAAATGTAGGTTTGTATTAGAATTTACAACTTGAACTAATTTGTAACATTTAACAATTGGAATTTGCCCTAGAGATGTGGGGATTGGATAGAGTTCAGAGCGCTCTTGAATGCACATCGTACCATCATTTAAATCTGGAGCCAAATGTTAAAGACAGACTAGAGTCTAGTCTGTCTAGTCCAGCCCCGGATCTTCATTTTTTTTTAGGCGGGGCAAAAACTGGAAAATGCCGCCCCGCCTACTTATGTTTATTTTAATCTTTATCATCCATATTATAATTCCAGCTATCACATGTCCACAAATTGTTTGAAAGGGGATCCGCCAAAATTGACCCAGGCCCGGCGCCAAAGAAATGTATCTCAGTTTTTAGAGAAAATATAGTAAAAATATTGTATTTATTCGGTTTTCCTAAATTCAAATGCTAACACATTTTTTTTTGCCCGTTGAATTTTCATAGGCGCTCTATGTAAAAAATACATTTTTAAGAGCTTGCCCCCCCCCCCTAGATCCGGGCCTGGTCTAGTCACTAGACTGTCCTCTAATGTCCGGATGAAGATATTCAATGACTACCGACATGTAATCTGTGATGAAAACCTACTGGTGCGCCTTGTAGCCCAAGGGCAATTAAGGTAGGTAAACGATGAAGAGACAGATCACCAACCCGCTGAACGGATGTTACTATTAAAATATCAAGAATTGGATTCGGTCCCAGTTTAGTGAAATTTTTTGAATAAAATAACGCTACTCGCTCATAGCCCCACACTAGAATTCCCTGTCGTGGGTGCCATGGACAACTTACAAGACAAGGCCACACACCCAGGCCGAGAAAGGAAATTTAAACTCAGCATTCTTTCCGCCTTGCTGGGAATCGAACCCAGGTCCCAGAACCGCCATCTCAGCGCAGCGGTCCGGCGTGTTAATCGTTGCGCCATTCGCGTCGTATAATGACTTTAAATTTCTGTTCTCGGTCTGAAGTTGAACCCGTGTTAATTAAAATACATGAAATCCTAGTGTGGGCAATTAGTGTGTATCGTAATTTATTATTATATCTCATCAGGTTACAGTCAATGACCTTTACTTACACAAATAGGCTAGACCAATATATTTTCGGATCCGTTTTAATTAAACCAGATCCATATAACTTTTTAAGACAACGATAGGGCCCGCTTCATCTTCTAACACAATTTATAAATTAAAACTTTTATAACGCAAATGTTTTACATCAACAATCAGTGGGCTGTTTTAACATGAATACTGAAACAGTCTTGGATTTCCAATAGAGTTTTTTATTCTAGGTTTTCGAGCATTAGGTAGGTGTACAATGGCATATAACTTATAACTCATTTCAAGTCCTAAATCTCAATCAGAAAGAACTTGTTCAGAAAATTACCTAAATACTTAAGCTTTGGTTTCCTAGGAAAGCGGTGCCGTCATATAGCGGCCGTAATACAACGGTGAATGACGTCACTAGAACGTTGTCTATGTAAACGAAATGGCGCGGATTCCTGGAGAGCGGTAACTGACACCGTAACGTCAAAAAGCGGTACCGCCATTTGCATGACGGCCGTCTTGTCGGTGTTCGATGGTTTGGTCAACGTTTTATTGATAGCGGTGAAGCTATTTTTAATACGTATTTGTGTTTTTTTTTCGGAACAACGTAAAAAATGAGTTCCAACTCTTGGAGCAGCGAGGACGACGAAATTTTAATAGATTTCGTTCGTAACCACGAAGCAATATATAATATAAAAAGTAAAGATTATAGAAAAAGTCTTCTGATGATAGTTCATCCTCCAAGTAAATTACTAAAGTTAAATCAAGGTCGTCCATTTTCTATCTTGGATACTTTTCGTTTCACGTTTATTTAAAAAAAATGACTGACGGTGTGTTAAAACGGCCGTGGAACTTTCCACATGTCATCACCGTAAAGACGGCCGTCTGTTTGCGTCCATAATATTACGGCCGCTATATGACGGCACCGCTTTCCTAGGAAACCAAAGCTTTACAGGGTATTACAGTTATATTATTATAATTGAAAGTTATAAACAATATTATTTAAAAAGTCATCGAATTTTTTCGACTTTTTAGTAAAGCCAATGTCCTGCATAAACTTCCTGATAATAATATAGCACAGTCGGTCTTTTCAAAATTGTATCAAAATTATTCAAATATTTGGATTAAAAACATTTGAATTGTGATAAAATCTACATACGTGAGGGGTATCCATAATTTTGTGAAAGGTGTGTAAAATGTACTCACCCGAACATGAGCAGCGAGGTGAACTGTGGCATTTACCCTTTTCATTATGAGTCGAGATTTAAAGCTGAGGCACAGTTATGGACGTGATTATGGAAATTGCTGAATTCCTTTGGACGCTGTGTTTACCTTCTCTTCAAAGACGTATGGCTCAAATTACTAATTTTGTCATGTAACATCAAAATTTATAGTATCACGGAATTTAAGGTTGTAATTTGATCGTAGTATGCAGCTTTTAGATGTTTTGGGGCCAATGTTAAGAGTCACGTAAATCGGCCAAGAGCGAGTGGGAGTCGTACACTGTGGATTCCGTACCATCGACCTATATTAATATTAAGTTTTGGTCAATACTTAGATAGAATATAGAAAAGCCGCATTTTTAAGGTTATCTAGGTATTTAAACAGGAGCCCTTTGATTTACACGGTTTAGATTCCGCAATCGGCTCTACCGAAAGGCTCCTTTAAAGTCCACTAAATTTGTTAAACTTGCTTGACACTTAGATTAGTGTCATTTGTGTTGCTTAGCGACAAAGTGCTCCCGAAAAAACATAAATTATGCCGGTTTGTGCTATGAAAGCAGGAGCCATTTGAAATCTTACATTTTTACTTTTTATTTTAGTTATTAGGTATTTGTTGTAATAATCACCAAAGTAAGACACATTCTGTGAAGATAGGTGTTTACCCATTTCCGTACAACAGACAGCTATGACTGACAGAGGCGGAGGCTTATAATAGGGTTCCGGTCATTACATAGTATCTCAATGGTTCCGGTTGTCACCCTTTGGATAAGGAAACCCACTACACCGATGCTACTGTCCGCGATTCCTTCGTTGGACAGCTGTGATTATCACAGACCTACTATGTTGCTGGTCTATTCGTTCATCAGAATCTACATAAAAAAATTGTTATGCTCAAAACAAAAAGTATAAAGTAGATGACGATATCCAATAAAGACACAAAGACGTCATCTATGAAAATTTGTCTTACCTTTGTTAAAAAGTTCGTGAGTTGCTCGGGAGAAGGCAGTTAACGTTCATTCCTTTTTACAACTCATTCCACGAATGTTTTCCCCGCCTCATTATTACTCACTTATTCTTTCTTGCGATATCTACGACATACGAACCCATTCACTGGTACAAGCTAATTCGACAAAGTAACGATTCGTCTGACATACTTTTACGTTAAATAAATTTGCTGGTTGACCTGATATTTCTTTTCCGCATTATATTTAGTTTTAAAAATGAGGGATTTCACTTTGAAAATTAATATGTAGAAATAAAGACTACTGCAGCGAGACCTATTTACTAGTTCAAGCAAAACTATTATGAATCATCGTTTTCTATCTATACAAACATACATAGTTACATATATATGTTGTACTATGATAAATCTGTACCCGATCGATTCCTGTACAAGAAAGATATTATAGGAGAAAAAATTGGTTGCCTGTAAAGTCGGTATACGGGCGAAAGTTTTACGTGACAACGACTTTGAGTGGTAAAATAATTTTAATGTGAATATTCATTCGTATAGTAGGAAGAAGGATGAAATAATAGTAACAATTTAAAACATTTATTTATACAAAGAATTATATTTAAAACATTGTAACACCATCCGCCATCTAGGGCTGCTAACCGTTAGACCATTAACCATTAGTCACAACTAAGTGAGGTAACAAAGTAGATTACTCTACTTCTTCAGAGATGGCGCTGTACCATTTTCTGAAACACGCCAACGTGTGTACGCCGTAGCTACTATAAGTAACGTGAGCGGAGCTACTTGAAGTGCCACCCGGCAAACCAATTTATAAGACGTTGTCACGTCAAAAGTATCACAGGAGGTCTTCATTAACGCTACATAACTCAGAACTAGAACATATGTCCAAAGTCTCTTTAAGACATAGTGGTCCAATATTAGTTTATAGATAACTAGAAAGGGGGAAAAGTAGTAGGAATAAATTAATAAAAGTACAGCTATGCTAAACACCAATGAAATAGGTTAGTATTCGTGTAACTCTGAACATGATATTAGAAAGTACCTGAAGGATAACATTTAAGAACTAATTAAATTTAGAAACTCCTCCGGTACCGCTGCTCTCCGGGTGTCGCCTCAGGTTATAAAGCGTAAACGATAATAAACACGATATTTCTCAACACGCTCAAAAACTTTGTAATGAGCACATCGGATTACATTAAGAACACATTATAAGAATATGATAAAAACAACAAGAAACGTAACCGTGAAATGTTTAATCTAAAATGAAATGAACAACTATTTTATTTATGAACTGATGTTTAAAATATAACTTAAACTTAATTTTAGGTTAGGTTACTACAATATAATAGTGCGATAAAACTGCACCCAAATTGGTAAAGCTGTTTTTGAACTAAGTACATAATCTCCATGATTTTACCAACAATAAAAATATACTTACCTAGGTCCTTAAAAATTTTGTAACCTCTAGACCACAATCAACCAATTTACCAAATCTCAATTAAGTCACGTAAATCCATTAGTACTGTTCACTTTATAACTTAGAGTACCTGGTTGACCGAGCTTTGCTCGGTTGAAAATTATATTTAGTATGAATCGCAAGAAATACGAGGAATTCCGCCATCTATTCAGGAGTCAAATCATACAACTGTTCACTGAGCACAAAATTCATTTTACTTATGTTACGGCCAAAGGATCTCAACAGCGTGTTTCACAAAGTTGTACAGCGCCATCTAGTTTCATACTACTGAAATTTCAACACGTTACAAACAGTACCTCATAGAAGTTAACTGTGTGAGCGAATTAATTGCATTTTAAATAGGTACATACTTAATTAGATAAATTCATTGAACTTTCCTTCGTACTTTTCGCAGGCTTAGGCAGTCCCCGACTGAAATTTTTATTTGCGATAAAATGTATTGAATGTTTATGATAATTAAACAACATAAATAAATATACTTTTAGTTTAATGAGCAAGTTGTTAGGCGTACTTAAAATTTTATTGATTCTATTTACAACAATAGTAATTTCATCGATCTGACCATTATTTATTTAAAACTTTATTAAAATATATTATTAAATCGATAATAACAAAACTAACATTTATTTACAAATATTCTCGTAAATATCACAAACGCACGTTAAACTATCACTACGCGTCCTGCGAGGTCAAGCGAGATAATCGCACTGATTTTTAATTTTATTCAAACAGAAAATAGGTAGGTATAACGCAAAAATAGCGCTTCAACGTAAGAATGAATATTAATATTAGTATTAGCCGAACAAAAATATATTCGAGCGCCATCTAGTTTCATACTACTGAAACAAACAAACCGTATCTCATAGAAGTTATCCTAATGTTTCATAGATGACGTCAGTATGATGTTTTTAAAATCTCTTTATCTCGGGAACCGAGCTTTTCTCGAACCTGGGACCTTGATAAATCGATTCCTTGAGCCGAAAACCCCCTAATCTGTAACTTTCATGAAAATCTTTGCAGCCGTTTCCGAGATCGTGAATATATACATATAAATAAATAAATAAATATACAAGAATTGCTCGTTTAAAGATATTAGATATGCAAGAACTTCCAACTTGTTATTTACGATAGGATACGACATTGGAGAGTTACGATGCTCAGCAGTAACTTAAAGCTACATTTAAATTTAGGGTGCAGTTACATTTAGGAACTATGAACTCCAGCGTAATACACTCTGAAGATTAAAATTTTCAACAATAGCGAAGTTTGACCTACCATTCCATAAATTAAAACTTAAGATTTGTCAACTACTAGTATCTTTGTAAATGGCCGGCGAATGATCTGACAAACTAATAATATAACGACCTTCTCGTAATTGTAAAGTTACTGTATGAACACGGAAAATAGAGAAGTAATCACTATCGCCCATGGACATTAGTAAAGGTATTTTTTTATGGAATTAAGGTAGCCAACGAGCATGCAGCACCACCCTTCCGCTGCCGCCCATGACAACTATGACCGACCTAGAACTAGACTCAATTTACGGGCTGGTGTGGTTAGTTCAGTTAGTAGATGGTGTTGAAACATCGGCTGGTTACTTTGTTAATAAAAAACCGAAGACAGAGACTGTTAGTTACAGGTAGTTAGTCCTGTTAGTTGATGCGGTGTTGGAAAGAAAGGCAGTAAATATTTGAAGTTCTTCGAAACTGCAAGAATCGGAACACGTTAAAATATTTCACTGTCGACCATCTTTAAAACTTCCTTTAAAATTAAAATTGGAGGAATTTTAAAAGATTTTATTTAATTTTGTGTGCTTTTGTGAAAGAATGAAACGGTAATAACATTGTATTAAAGTAAAGGAATTTTATAACAAAAAATCTGTCACTGACCATTATAACCAGGTTCTTATACTTCATAATACGACGCAAACACAAAAAATAAAACATGTTTAACTAGGCGTCAAACACGTTGTTTTATTAGACTTTCTATTTTAATTACTCGAAGAATGGACAAACAAACACAAAAAATAAGAGCACAGTGTCTACAATTTTCTAGCGACCTTCCAAATTATAAAAGGTACGAAGTCCCAAATTGCTTTATTATTTTAACGTTACGAGGGTCCAGTTATTTTTTATGTTTCATCCTTAATAAGAATAAAAATAGCGTCCCGGGCGGGTCGCCGGCGCGTCAAATTTTAATGACGATAGCACGTGAAACTGTGCATTTTGCATAATTTGTAAAGCTTTGCTCTTATAATAGAACACCCATCACTCTCTGCGAAGACCCTGCCACGAATCAAACAAACTTGTGTTCGTATACGAGAAAAGTGTTCACACCAAACGTTTGCACAAATCATAGCTCTCTGCGTTCTTTTTAACTGAGTTTAAAACCTCGATAGCATAATACAATTAGATGAATTTCCTATAAGTAGGTACATAGTGACGTATCATTACTAAGAAGATAAAATGAAACTCCTTTCCTCCTAGAGATATACCTATTTCAAAATCAATACGAAATTAGGTGGTAGAGCCTAGAGTTCGCCCGGGGTAGTACCACCGCCCGCCAAGGTACTCAGTACCATTCCTACCGTCATAATAATTGTTTTTAAGAGCAATTGTGTTCCGGATAGGAAGGTTTGTGGAGCCGGTTTCACTTTTTTAGAGGCGACCATCTCAGACCTCAGGGGTAGCAACGCATCTGTGACCGAATTGGAACAAGACTCATACTAACAATAACTAACTGGACTATTACTAACATTAACTAACAGGACTAATTATCACTAACATACCCTGTCCTCGCACTTATTAACAAACTAACCAACTAATATTCTAACACCATCTACTAACTGGACTAACCATCCTAGTCCCTTTGAGTTTAGTTCTAGGTCGGTCACAGTTGATATGGGCGGCAGGGGAAGGGTGGTACTGCATGCTCGTTTGCTATCTTAATTCCATAAAAAAAAAATCTATTTATTATCGTTTATTCCCACATTAATGATTTAATGATTTAATATCTCTCACAATAATGAAATCTGTGCTGCGATCGGTATGGACACATGACCGTGTTCGTCGTCGTAAACAGATTTATTGGAATAATAATATGATTTGATTGAAATCTATATAATTATATAAAACTCTTGCGTTACTGGTGATTGACTGACAGACAACGCACAGCACAGAACGGAACGGAACGGAAGAAGCTGAAATTTGGCATGTGTGTTCCTTGGGGAGTTTAGGGGAGCACTAAGAGAGGATTTTTGGAAATTCCACCCCGAAGGGGTTGAAATAGGGGGGTGAAGTTTAAACGAGTTCGAGGCGGGCGAAGCCTGCGGGTGGAAACTAGTATTAATTATTTGCAAACACAAGGATTAAATTTCTGAAACGAAGCGAAAGCGTGTTCACTAGTTTCATATATAAAACCACGTAGGTACTAATAATACAGCTTGGTCCATTTATAAAAAGTCTAGTTAAATTAAAGTCACGTACCTATAGAAAGACGGATTCATTAAATTTTAAGGGCTCCATTTCAGCTTTTCATAGTGAGAACTTTTGTGTTTGTTGACTTCGTTTTAAATACTTAGTACCTGGTTGACCGAGCTTTGCTCGGTTGAAAATTATATTTAGTATGAATCGCATACTGATAAAATACGAATAATGTTCTTCGATCTTTCCGACATAATATGAGTTTAAAAAGAATTGCGTGTACTTATGTACGCACGTAAGAAGTTATACTTCTTTGGCATCATTAATAATAAATATTCAACGTTAATAATTTTGACAGCTGTCATCCGAAATGTAGGTCTCAACCAGACCTACAACTTTCCCAAAGACACCAGTGCTCCAGGAGCAGCCGTTGCCGGGATATCTCGGTTCGAAGTTTGACAGCTGTCATTGGAAATGTAGGTCTTGACGAGACCTACAACTTTCCCAAAGACACCAGTGCTCCAGGAGCAGCCGTTGCCGGGATATCTCGGTTCGAAGTTTGACAGCTGTCATTGGAAATGTAGGTCTTGACAAGACCTACAACTTTCCCAAAGACACCAGTGCTCCAGGAGCAGCCGTTGCCGGGATATCTCGGTTCGAAGTTTGACAGCTGTCATTGGAAATGTAGGTCTCAACCAGACCTACAACTTTCCCAAAGACACCAGTGCTCCAGGAGCAGCCGTTGCCGGGATATCTCGGTTCGAAGTTTGACAGCTGTCATTGGAAATGTAGGTCTTGACGAGACCTACAACTTTCCCAAAGACACCAGTGCTCCAGGAGCAGCCGTTGCCGGGATATCTCGGTTCGAAGTTTGACAGCTGTCATTGGAAATGTAGGTCTCAACCAGACCTACAACTTTCCCAAAGACACCAGTGCTCCCGGAGCAGCCGTTGCCGGGATATCTCGGTTCGAAGTTTGACAGCTGTCATTGGAAATGTAGGTCTCAACCAGACCTACAACTTTCCCAAAGACACCAGTGCTCCAGGAGCAGCCGTTGCCGGGATATCTCGGTTCGAAGTTTGACAGCTGTCATTGGAAATGTAGGTCTTGACGAGACCTACAACTTTCCCAAAGACACCAGTGCTCCAGGAGCAGCCGTTGCCGGGATATCTCGGTTCGAAGTTTGACAGCTGTCATTGGAAATGTAGATCTCAACCAGACCTACAACTTTCCCAAAGACACCAGTGCTCCAGGAGCAGCCGTTGCCGGGATATCTCGGTTCGAAGTTTGACAGCTGTCATTGGAAATGTAGGTCTTGACGAGACCTACAACTTTCCCAAAGACACCAGTGCTCCAGGAGCAGCCGTTGCCGGGATATCTCGGTTCGAAGTTTGACAGCTGTCATCCGAAATGTAGGTCTCAACCAGACCTACAACTTTCCCAAAGACACCAGTGCTCCAGGAGCAGCCGTTGCCGGGATATCTCGGTTCGAAGTTTGACAGCTGTCATTGGAAATGTAGGTCTCAACCAGACCTACAACTTTCCCAAAGACACCAGTGCTCCAGGAGCAGCCGTTGCCGGGATATCTCGGTTCGAAGTTTGACAGCTGTCATTGGAAATGTAGGTCTTGACGAGACCTACAACTTTCCCAAAGACACCAGTGCTCCAGGAGCAGCCGTTGCCGGGATATCTCGGTTCGAAGTTTGACAGCTGTCATTGGAAATGTAGATCTTGACGAGACCTACAACTTTCCCAAAGACACCAGTGCTCCAGGAGCAGCCGTTGCCGGGATATCTCGGTTCGAAGTTTGACAGCTGTCATTGGAAATGTAGGTCTTGACGAGACCTACAACTTTCCCAAAGACACCAGTGCTCCAGGAGCAGCCGTTGCCGGGATATCTCGGTTCGAAGTTTGACAGCTGTCATTGGAAATGTAGATCTCAACCAGACCTACAACTTTCCCAAAGACACCAGTGCTCCAGGAGCAGCCGTTGCCGGGATATCTCGGTTCGAAGTTTGACAGCTGTCATTGGAAATGTAGGTCTTGACGAGACCTACAACTTTCCCAAAGACACCAGTGCTCCAGGAGCAGCCGTTGCCGGGATATCTCGGTTCGAAGTTTGACAGCTGTCATCCGAAATGTAGGTCTCAACCAGACCTACAACTTTCCCAAAGACACCAGTGCTCCAGGAGCAGCCGTTGCCGGGATATCTCGGTTCGAAGTTTGACAGCTGTCATTGGAAATGTAGGTCTCAACCAGACCTACAACTTTCCCAAAGACACCAGTGCTCCAGGAGCAGCCGTTGCTGGGATATCTCGGTTCGAAGTTTGACAGCTGTCATTGGAAATGTAGGTCTTGACGAGACCTACAACTTTCCCAAAGACACCAGTGCTCCAGGAGCAGCCGTTGCCGGGATATCTCGGTTCGAAGTTTGACAGCTGTCATTGGAAATGTAGATCTTGACGAGACCTACAACTTTCCCAAAGACACCAGTGCTCCAGGAGCAGCCGTTGCCGGGATATCTCGGTTCGAAGTTTGACAGCTGTCATTGGAAATGTAGGTCTTGACGAGACCTACAACTTTCCCAAATCGAAATGATACATTAAAAAATATCGATATTTCTTGGGTGATATATATCGATACATTTGAAAAATATCGATACGATAAATATCCATTTGCCCATATAGAGATTACAGCGCCATCTAGTTTCATACTACTGAAATTTCAACACGTTACAAACAGTACCTCATAGAAGTTATCCTAATGTTTCATAGATGGCGTCAGTATGATGTTTTTAAAACATCGGGAATCAGGAAAAAACGGGAACCGAGCTTTTCTCGAACCTGGGACCTTGATAAATCGATTCCTTGAGCCGAAAACCCCCTAATCTGTAACTTTCATGAAAATCTTTGCAGCCGTTTCCGAGATCGTGATTATATATATATGTTACCGGAAATGTATGAAATCTAGGAATTGTATACATTTCCTAGGAAATGTATACAATTCCTAAGCTCTTTAGGAAATGTGTAAAATATTGTTTTAAAAATTATTTAATTCATACATTTCCTAGGAAATGTACACATTTCCTAGGAATTGTATACAATTCCGATATCGTATTAGGAAATGTGTATGTCGTGGCCACATCGTAGATTTGTTAACTTCAAATGGTCGCATTTCATGAAATGGGCAACTCAGTTTCTCCAGACCGTTAAATCGTCTACGTTTGGTTATCCACGTTTGGCCAAATCGTAAAAATGCAGAATATAGGGCATAATTTCGAACCGTGACGTCTCCGGCGCTGCGGAAGGTGCAGCCCCTTCGCCCTTGCGTAACAAAGCACAGACACGCACGCTCGCCTGCGCAGCTTCGGCTTGCTGGTCGCCTTCGGCGACCAGCCTCAGCCGCTCCGGCTCGCCCGGGTGTCTGCGTTTTGTTACAGCGGGCGGGGGCTGCCCTCCCTCCGCGCCTCCGGGTTCTAAAAAAAACTCTAGGGGTAGGGCATACAAGACTACGTGGAGTAGGGGTAGGCTAATTCGGTTCTGTAACCAATTTGACCTACCTACACCTTGAAGAATTTGACTGAGGAGTAATGGAAATGAGTATTCATTGTTTTACACAATAATATTTTTGATTAAGGCACTCGGTGAGACAATCTGGTAAAAATCATAACGTAAAATATAATATCTTCATATTATCTATCCCGCGTACTCATTAAAATCTTGATCTATAATCTTAATGTACTACATTTCCGATTGCTATTCAGGAAATGTATAAATTTCCTAGGAAATGTGTCCAATATAATTTATTTCACACATTTCCTGGCGATTTTAGGAATTGTATACATTTCCTAGGAATTGTATACAATGACGGATTTAACACATTTCCGTTGACATATACATATAAATAAATATACAAGAATTGCTCGTTTAAAGATATTAGATAGATTTATTTTCTAGTCTAGGTATATGAAGTTGAAAAATCGGATTTGTTATGAATAAGCTAGAGCTTAGGTATATAATAAATAAGTTTACTGTTCATTTCTCAATTATCCAGGAATACTCATTAAAGACTCCTGAATCCGAATTTACTTTTTTTTACCAAAGGTCTGTGACATCAACATCGCTGAACAATAAAGCTATGACGTACCTACATAATATGTGCCAGAAATCAATGTCAAACGAGGAGATTTATAAGAGGCCTGTTTTGTAATGACTAAGTAAAAACTTCAATTTGAATTGTAATAAAAGTAATGAGAAAATACTAAACGTACTTATAAAAATTATGAATGAATACGTTTATAATTAGCAGTATGACGTATAATTATGTTGACAATATATAATGATTTATGCAATTTGTAATAAAGATGAATGGGAATTATTCAAACTTAGGCCGTAACTTTTCTGACACATAGCAAAAGCAGGTTACTTACTATAACGTCATCGCTACTTTATATGTATATGGCGGAACAATGAATAAGTTCCGCGACACAAGTTTGTGAAAATAGCTTTCCTCTCACCGTAAGGCAATATTCGCCCGGGCTTGTACAGGGAGGAAATAATGTACCAGTGTTTTACCTTGAGCATTTGCGTCTCCTTACACTTAATAACTATAATATTCTGCGAATATTGTTGTATGGAGAGTCGAATACCCTTTATGAACTTTATATTATCAGTTTAAACTTTCATCTTTTTGTCAATAGCCAATAATGTACTCGTAGTGACTTTTATGCTAACTGAACAAATCAACGAAGTTTCGATACGAGTCTTGTCCTGAGTCGGTCACGGTTCTCAGCGGCGCGACGGCAGCGGAAGGGTGGAGCTGCATATTTTTTTATAGTCTGAAGGGCTGACGAAAAAGCGGACAAGCCACCTGATGGTAAGTGGTCATCGTCACCTATGGACACAAGCAACACCAGGAGAGTCACCAGTGCAACGCCGGCCCTGAATGAGAGCTCTTTTTACACCTTTCTTGAAGAACCCCATGTCATAACATGCATGATCCTTCGCTATCTATATGACATAAAAATGCAGACCATCTCATATGTGTATCAATAACCATGGTCGAATGGGACCGACCAGAATACTACCACGAACAAAGACATACATGACATTTTAAATCTATGGCCACCAATCCCATGCCGGCACACCAGGATATACTCAAATAAAAGAAATAGTTTTATTATCAGCAGTTGTTGTACGACGAAGAAGTTAGACAAGCGCTACAATATCTAATCTTTAAACCTTTAAAAACTGGATAGAATGATAAAATTCTCCATAAAAAAAATCATACATAGTGAATCGGCCCATCAATAGGTGCGCCACCTATTTATTAATTTCAAACAAATTAAATATACCTACTCCTATTTCTCTGAAGTAAAATATACCTACCTATCATTGCATATCGTTTTGTTTATCTCGATGGAAATAGCACCATTAAATTTAGTTTTATTTCACCGGAACGTCTGCAACAACTTTGTTTATATTTTCGAATGGTCGTTGATGAGAAAACAACGAAAACATCGTTTATTCACAGCTTTTTGTTGTCGCTATCCGCCGTGATGGAAGTTCGCTACTAATTCGAGAGAAACATTACAATGTAGATACTGTGATACTTAGAAACGTTTGTTAATTTATTGATCACTGAACAATTATTTTAAACAGGTTTCATTTTATCTTATTAATTCTCGTTGTGTGTGGTTGTTATACCTAAACTAATTACTTTTAGGTTCTGAAAGGAGAATTATTTTATTGTTTTAATTCATCGTCTTACTACAAACTCTAAACCTACAGTTGCAAACGTATAATCTATTTCCCTAAGCTGTGGCATCGTCTGTACTTCTTTATAATGAATGAGGTGAGGAAGAGGAGAATAGGTAGGTATATTGTTTTGTAGCACAGGAAAAAAAGCTAAGATATTTTTTAGCTAAGATATTGTTTGTAATCGGCTTACAGTTTTGTATCTTTTGTGCCATTGTAGATTTTTCCTGAACTGTTGTAACGTATACTTCAAATACAACTGCAGTGAATTTAGCTACACTGAACATTGGGGTATAAGTATAATTTACGTAGGTACTGAAGAAGACATTGCGAGGAAACTTCGCGTTATATACGTTCTGTGAGACGATCGAGCTGCCTCGTACCTTCGGTATCAACGAGGACCTACTTACTTTTCGTGAACGTATTTCAGCCTGTTTTAAAGTGGAAACTTACTACTTCCACAGCGTCTGATTCACCTACGAAGAGAAAGATAAATAAATAATTTCACCTCCTATTTCTTTCTGAACCACCTTATCCTGAGTTTAATTAACATTTCTATAAAGCCGGTGCAAATCCCAGACATCAGTATTTTTAATTTAACATTATATTTTACGTTGGAAGTCATAACCGGGCCTAAATATATTAGCACAGCTCCACAAAGTCTATAGATCCCTTATAATCGTAAGAGGCGTCTAAGGACTTTATGGTATGATAGGCATCTTATCATCGAAACAATTCCCTGGGAAGCTTTTTAAATAATTTGATTAGCTTTGCCAACGAAAATTCTGGAAAACCTTAGTGTACCTTTATTTATTTTATTACTAGAGAACCGCCCGCGCTTCGCTTCGGGACCCGTAGGTAACAGCCGCGTAGGTCTCGCTCCCGTAGGAATTTAGGCTAAAAAGTAGCCTACTACTCGCTCTCTTCACTCCACCCTGTCTGAGGTGTGTGGAGCCCTCGGGACAGTTAGTTCCCCTTTGGGGGTATCTCTCGCGGCCCGTTGAAACGGGCCGGTCCTTGGGTTGAGCCCTAAGGCCCTTGGTTGTCCATCTGTGGTTAACCAATAGGTCAAGTCCGGTGAGTGGTGGCCTTTTTACAGGCCACAGAGTCTTAACCCTTTGGATTCCAGGTATATAAGCGGTACTATGCATTCTCGACATGCATAGATGTCGTTGGAGTTCAACAGTTTAAACGGGATGGGGTACATCTTCGCGCCGCCCAGGCGATCGAGGCCCTTCCGGGTGAATCCCGCTGGTGGGAAGCCCAGCAGGAGCCGATCAGCGCCGGGCGACGACTTACGAAGCCCCAGTATCAGTCAGTGCTAGCTCCGTCCCGCGCAACCAGCAAGTCGCGCGGGAAGGCCCAGCGATCCGGTGGACGGGTGTGGAGCGGCACCAGGTCCTGCAGATGCGGGAACCGCGACGCGTCGACACGCCCGAACATGTTGCGTGCCAATCTCTCGATGAAGTCGTCCAGGCTCTCGACTCGAAGGTCCCTCTGGATGACGGCGTTCCTGACGTACCTCGGCGCACCAGTCAGCCGGCGGAGCGCAATCGCCTGAACCGCGCGCATCCTCTTGCGCTGCGGTTCGCTGGCGAGCGCGTACCACGCCGGTGCCGCGTACGTGAGACGGGATCTGATGTAGGTCTTGTAGACCCCGAGCTTCAGTCCGAGAGGGAGGCTCGAGGAGAGCACTGGCTTCTGCCATCGCGCTTCTGGAATTCGCGACAGCTTTCGTAACCTGTGGCTTCATCGAAAGTCTTCCGTCGATTTTGCCCCCCGGTATTTGGCCTGTGGGGCCCATTGGATATCTTGTCCGTGAAGCTCCAGAGTAGGGTCCCGCCTGTTGTGGTATCCTCCTATGTTCACGGCCTGCGTCTTCCCGACATTCACCGACAGTCTCCACGCGGCGAGCCATTCGGGGAGGGCATCAAGCGCACGCTGCATCTTGACGATGGCGTGGGTTCTATTCAGCGACGTGGTGATGTACGCCACGTCATCGGCATACAGGGCAAGCGACGCCCCCCTGCCGCCGGGATGTCGTCGGTGTAGGTATCAGGCGTAGCAGACCGGGGACAGGCAACTCCCTTGCGGGACGCCGGCTGCGATCGGACGCTCGGTGGATTCGGCGTCTTCAACCACTACTCTGAAGCTTCTATTTTCGAGGAAACTGGAGATCACCTTAACGGCACTCCGGGGCGCCGACGACTGCGAGATCTTGTAGAGAAAGCCGTCGTGCCAAACACGGTCGAACGCCTTATCCATGTCGAGGAATACTGCACACACGCGTTCTCTCTTATTCAGAGCCGCGGTAACGGTGTGCAACACCCTCGACAGTGTAGCCGTGCTGTTCAGCGGCATCAAAAAGTAGCCTTCCACTTCTGTTGGCAGCTAGGCTATTCCACCCCGGATGCTTGCAGTTCCAGTCGCCCGCGCCCACCACCTGTGTCGGCGAGTCCAGCAACTTGCGGACATCAGCCAACAGGATAGTGCCAGCGGGCGGGCGGTACACTGAATACAGCCGGAGCGGGGAGTTCTCGAGGCAGAGCTAAAGTAGCCTATTACATTTGACTTAAGTAAATTACATGTAGTATTTGATAGCGTAATTCAGAACTTGCAAATGAATTTTATTAACGCCATCTATTGACAACTCCGAAAATAAATATCTAGCAACTAACAAAACATCGATCTTCCCATGGGAATGGGATGTTTTTCCGCGGTAAAAAGTAGCCTACGTCACTCTCCACCCTCCTAACTATCCCCACACACATAAACCTTACCATATAATAGCTTTGTTGCGACGTGAAAGCGTCACAAACAAACAAACAAACAAACAAACACACTTTCACATTTATAATATTAGTAAGGATAAACTCTTCATTTTCGGCGTCAACTCGAGCGTTTTTGTGTATCCTTTCTCCTACAAGTATACATAAATATATACAGGATACAGGAAAGTAAAAATAGTTCAATTTTCTAACTTTTCTGTTTGTCAGCTATTTTTTATAAGTTACCGGTAATATACAATAATCCGAAACTGATTCCGAAGTTCCTACGGGGATGGGCAATGTGAAGCGTTCTGAATTACCTAACTGATACCTATATATTATGATAAGTTGTTAGTTCCGTTGCTAGAGGGATAGTCATAGCTAAGGCGTGAGTTTAGCTCGTGCTTCACACATATTAAGTAAGTAATAAACGTCGCTCTAATTAATTTAAAACAGCAAGATTCAAAAGAGAGGTTTTTAAATATCAGCTGATTTGATCTGTTTCAGACGAAAGGAGGAATTCATAAAAAAATAGGAGTTAATAAAAATTATATAACGCATTACGAGGACTATAGTGTGGCCACGTTGAGAATGCGTTCCTGACAGATCGTGATCGACTGGGCGATGTGACTTTGAACTGGCGTACAATTAATTGTCAATTTTTCAATATCTTTTAATTGTGTGGAGGAAAAGGGGAGATCTCCCGCCAGGCGATGTCACTGCCTGGGGACCGCGGTCCGATTGTTAACTTCGGACCATTTGTATATATGTTAGATACTGTAGAATCTTCGTTAGCGCGGTTGAGGATGCGTCTTCTGATTGGCCAGTTCAGAGTGACGCGTATGACGTAGTCTATTGTTTACTTTGCTCGGTGCATGTGGTGTAATGCTATGGTCAGTATATCATGTGAGGCGCGCGCTCATGTTACTGCAGGAATGCGCGCCGCTAATGCGCCGCGCTGCGAATGCGGGACCGCGGTCCCCAGGCAGTGACATCGCCTGGCGGGAGATCTCCCCTTTTCCTCCACAATTGCTTTGTTTACGAGTGATAACATTAAAATCAAATAATTATGCCAACTTACAGTAAATGTATTAATCTTGGGCTAAAATTATTACAATTACTTAAATAACAAATATAAAACAATACCTTTTAAACGAAAACCTCGTCAATCGGCGCTCTTTCAAGGTTATATCCATGTTATATCAACTTTTTGTTTTTTTAGTGATGTGACATAATAACAAGGCAATTGTAATCGAATATTTTTGTAATCTTAATACAATGTCGGTAAAATATAAAATAAAACGTTATAATTTTATAATATATTATATAATGTACCTACTAAGTATTCAATAAAGTTAGTAATATTATTATAATAAAGGTACACCCAAAAATAGCTTAGGAAAATTTGTGTTATAATATCACTCAGATGAATCAAATGAAAATAAAATAAAAAAATAAAACATTTTTATTTTTTTCTCTTGAATACATTCAGAAATTATGGTTCAATTTAATTAATTGATTCATAAAAATTTTATTTACATAACGAATATTTATTGAATATATTGAAATATAATGTCTATAATTATAAAATAACAACATATAAATTTAATAAATATTATGCATAATGAATGCATATTGTTAATGTTATTTGTTACAACGCATAATGTTATTTATTGTACATCACTAGTCATGACAAATTGACATGTGTCAGGAACGCATTCTCAACGCGGCCTTACTATAATACTGTGTTTTTATTCTTAAACTATCCTGAAGATCGGTAGTGAAAGCTTCTAATGCGTTTCATCAGTCAATTTTTAGTAACCAGTTTCCGCCCGCGGCTTCGCTGGCGTCGAATTCGTTTATATTGTGAATCGAGGAAGGGGAGAGGGGGCTGCTTCCATCCCCTCTATCTCCAAATGACATACATGCCAAATTTCAGTTTCTTCGTTCAATATTGTGCGTTGATTCATATTTATACAGGAATTGCTAACTTTCATCCCCTATTGCAAATCTTTAGGGGATGATTTAAAAAAGAGCCAATATTTGATCGTGGGTATATTTACGCCTAAATTTAAGATTCAGATTTTTCATTTTCATCCCCTATTTCAACCAATCATCAAATTATGTTCCTGAGAAAATTCATGGAAATCGGACGTTTTAGATTTTTCATACAAATTTTCATGCCGTTCAAGAGTTGATTTTGGAAAAAAATGTAGCCAATATGTAGCTCTGGGTCTTCAACTAGGTATTTTAATTCCGAATTCCATCCAAACAGGGCCAGTGGTTTAGGTGTGAAAGCGTCACAAATAAACAGACAGACTTTCCCATTTATAATATTAGTACGGTAGTATGGAATGCTTTTAACATGACAAATGCGAATGGAAAAACTACTTCCCTACCTACTAGGTACCTACTAGGTACTTTTTGAATACAATAATGAAGTAGAGCGTTAAAAATATTTCTTACTAGTAGAACATATTATATTCAAACAATTGATAAACATTTGAGCAGATTTTCATCCATCATACTTAGGACCTGGCAGGTTAAACTAGGCTTAAACTTAGATGACCAATTAAATTGGTCCGCTCGTGTGGTAGCCGTTAGCCGTAGTACACACAGTCACGCCCAACAACCAAACGCCCAACAAATTTATAACACTCTTCTTTTTGCGTCGAACGTTCAGACGTATGTAGAAAGTAATTTAATACGTTTACCTCGAACACGTTCAAAAACAAACCTATTGTTCCACTCCCATAAATGATCAGTTAATTAATCCAAACTGAAGTAGAATTAATTTGGGAATTATTGAACTTTTATTTTAGATTAAAAACCTTTTTACTGAAGTAAGATGTTTAATAAAAAAAGTTTTAATGAGATTTGATCAGTGAAACGCTCTTAATATAAATTTCCTAAAGCAATTTTCTCAGGCGCCACGCCTGTTTCTTCTACTCTTCTTCAATACGAACGAGTCATGTGGCATCTGTGAATTAAACTTGAAGTCCAACTATGCATACGATTGTTCCATTTATGCAGTAATTGAAGTCAAGTCACTGGCCTAGAATGTCCTGTTAGTGCTATTAACATACAACATCCCCATTTCCATTCAATGGTTAGATCAGTGTATGACACCTGAATAGCGAATTACTAAATGACCGATCCGCATAATAATCGATGTTTACCCGAGATTCCCTCGATATCCGAATCGGAAACTTTTGCTAGTATTGAAGGACTATTTCCTGACGTGTACGCGTATTCAGTGCGATATTTATATTGGTATGATATTGGTATCCTATCCCTACTCATTCCCTCGGATTTATAACGGAGGTATGTGTAAACTACGCATAGGAGTTTTGGGAAATATTAACAGTATGACAAAAGGCATTTGACAACAAGTAGGTATACATAAATACTCAAAATCAATGTAAACCTTAACTTTACAACGGAATTTATTTTTATCAGCTCCTCTCTGCATTCAGTCGCTTAAACATAATAGGTATAATTATGTACTCGTATAACGATAAATATTTAAAAGTAAAAAAACTGACCTTAAATAAAAATATAGGTATTAACGAGTATAATATCCAAACGAAAAATATTCGTCCTTTTACTCGAGCAGGAATAGTGTAATTTTCACCACAAAGCAATCATGCGGTCTTAACGTGACGCCCCGGCTGAAATCTGTCTTTGATTAACAGAAAACAATGGCCATTGCCACAGAATCCCAAATTAAATTCCATTTTGTTTTCCACTGGATAAAATGTTAAAATATTTCACTGTAATTTTATTATGCCTAAAGATAATAATAAACATACCTACAGCTATTCTACTGACACAATTATTATTTTGCATGATAAAGTTATTTAATATGTTCGAGGGTTTTCAATTAAATTTATTTACAAGCATTTTTGGGAATAAAAGCGAGCCTGATATTTCAGCCAGCATTTTGAGCTAACAACGTCAATAAAATTCTCGATACAAAATATGTAGGTACATATTCCGAGCTCGTATGCCTCATGCGATGCAATTTGTTGGAATACAGAACGATAGGCGAAACATTGGTATTTCTATGTATAAATAACCGGAACAAAATCCACTATCAAACAAGTCGGTAACTTCAAATTCACTAAGTTTATGTTATTTTTCAGATCAGACATCTGACGGTGTGGTCATTTTCGCCTTTAGACAACAGAAACACCTAAGACATTTTTATAGAATTTGGAGTAAAAATTTTGACCATTTTGTAAAAGTTTTACACATGGGCGGAAAATGGCCCTTATAAACCCACCTCTTTTCCAGTCTCGGATATAGTCCGAATATTAAAGTATAGTAACTTTCATTTATTTCAATCTTATGCTCTAGATTTTTTTACATAATTACGTCGAAATCTCATGCACCTATCAAAGTAACTAAAATATTCCTAGAAATATTCTGAAAACTGATTTGTGGGCTTATACAATTATGCATTAATCCCTTAAGTTTGCAGTAGTGAATTGCTTGTAATTGATTTTAATCAGAGTTACTTCACATGGACGTTATTAAACGTTTTATTAAATGAATTCATAACATATTTAAAAAACATATCAATTTGATTTTGTGTTTTGTGAAACAATTAGGTTTTGTGAAACTCTACTTCACGTTGATTATGCAAAATGTCACACTCCTAGATACGTGAATAATTCTCAAAAGACATTCAAAGTTTTTCTTCTTACTTATTAAGTACAATACCTACCTAATAATAACCTACCCTAGATTACAATTAAAACGTTAGTTTTTTCGTGAATTCAAATATGACATCACATTCAAAACTGGAACATTTTTGGTTTATTTTTCTGACACAATACAATAAATATATCAAATAAACCAACCTAATATGGCTGGCTGGCTGTGGCTGGTGGCCGTGGCCGATGTCAGGGTGACAGAAACAACGCCTTACAGTTTGCCTTCCCTATCTCTCTGTCACCCACACGTCATCCACAAAAGTTCGTTGTAGGACTGTACTCGTATTTTCCTAAACCAATTTTTCTATTCAAAATAGATGGGGGCATCGGGTTGCAGTGAAACTTGCCAGACAATAATTTCGTACGAATAAATGTTGAATGAAAGTAGACATTTCCGATAATACTATTTATAGCATGAAAAGGTTGTATTTGGGGTCCATTTTATTGGTAATATACATTTGATACTAAAATACTTTGTATTGTAGAAGTACCACTTGGCATAATGAAGACACGTTAGCGCTGATTTTCAGTCCATCTTTAAAATATAGGTAATGCAAAACACTTTTTTAAGCTATTGTATAGCTTTTATCGCGGGCCTTGGGCGCGGGGACCGAATGCAGAAATTTCGTAACGAAAATTTATTACACCCTGCACACAGACATAGTTACTATGTCTATGCACCCACACATCGATAAATACCAGAACTTTTAACTGAGTTAACTAACTTTTACTTTATAACGGCTAAACCGATTTGGCTAATTTTAGTCTTGAAATATTCGTGGAAGTTCAGGGAAGGTTGCAGCGATGAGAAAATATGAAAAATTGCGAGGTAAATACTAAAAAAATGAAAATTTTAATTTCCCATACAAATCTTACCTGTCAAACATTTGATTTTCGCCCCGTCGGTTCGGTGTTTTAAGAATAATTACATGTAGATCTGGATTAAATAAGGCGTTGGAATCGACAACATGTATTCATAATAGTCGAATTATCGCGTATTTAGATTTAAAACATACAAAATAATAACATGACATAAAATAATGACACTATATTAATGACTTGAGGGTGATAGAGACAGTGCCATACAGGCAAGGCAAACTGTAAGGCACTGTCTCTGTCACCCACACGTTATTCACGCGCCAAAAGATCGTTGTAGGACTTAAATGTCAAATGTCAATTTTCTTTTTAAAAAGAATTATTTTGTCAACTGAAATAGTTCTTATGCTTTTGTTCAGAATATTTAAATCTTCTTTGCACAAATTAATGCATTATCCGTTTCTAATAAACTTTGATGTAACTTTTGATAACTAGGCAACTAAATGAAAACTGGTACACCACTTTCTTATCCCACTGTAAAACAGTGAATATCTATACTCGTATAATTTGTGTACAAAGTGTTTTAAATATGAATAAACAAAGTGCATTTATTAATGAAGAAAGTCACGAAAAAATTGTGAAAGAAAATGAGTTATTACTCTATATACATTCATTTTATTATTATTATCACAAATGCAGTATTATTTTTTGTTTTGTTAATTTATATATAATGCTATGCAATAGCTTTACCGCGGCAGTCTCCGAGTGCCACACGTCTTTTTTTTTTATAGCCTGAAGGGCTGACGTAAAAGCAGACGAGCCACCTGATGGTACATAAGTGGTCATCGTCGCCTATAGACACGAGCAACACCAGGGGAGTCACCAGTGCAACGCCGGCCCTGAAGGAGAACTCTTTTTACACGTTTCTTGAAGAACCCCATGTCATAGCGCTCCGGGAATACCTCAGAAGGAAGCTCATTCCACATCTTGCATGTCTGCGGCAAAAACGATCGTGAAAAACGGACCGTAGTCGTTCGCCACGAGTCCAAGCGATGTGGATGGAACTTCAATCTTCGACGAGTGGTGTGATGATGGAAGGGTGAAGTTGGCACCAAATCGAACAATTCCTCGGAGCACTCACCGTTGTAAAGCCGATAGAACACACAGAGGCATCCTATGTCTCTCCTCAGACTTAGGTGTTCTAACCTGTTAGTGACTCGTGGGTCGTTGACAATTCGAACCGCGCGCTTTTGTACGGCGTCAAATGGACTAAGCTGGTATTGTGGCGCCCCTGCCCAGAGATGAGAGCAGTACTCCATGTGAGGCCTGACCTGTGCTTTATAAAGCATCAGTAGGTCCCTCGCAGTGAAGTACTGCTTCGCCCGGTTTAGGACACCAAGCTTTTTGGAGGCCAATTTGGCCTTAGCTTCCAGATGACTCCGATACTGTACGTCGCTCGAAATGTCAACGCCCAGAATTCCAACACTTTTACCAACGGTGAGCGCGGTACCCTGGAATTGAGGCGCTATGACAAGTGGGGTTTTCTTAGCGGAAAACGCGCAAACTTGTGTCTTCGTGGGGTTGAACTCGACTAAATTAAGTCGACCCCATTCCGAGACTTGCTCTAGAGAGTTCTCTACTTCAGACACAAGTTTGATTCTGCTATCCTCCACTTGTGACCGAGAGGCATTTGCAGGGCCTGTATAATAGGCATCTCCCGTGCTGTCATCCGCATAGCAATAAATGCCGTTTGCACGCCCAAGCATATCATTGATATGTAGAATGAACACAGTAGGAGACAGCACAGACCCTTGGGGTACACCAGCGTTTATGGGTTTCAAATCTGAGCAACAACCGTCGACAACGACCTTTATATGTCGCTCAGACAGAAAGCTGGCTACCCAACTGCATAACCTCTCAGGGAGACCGTAAGATGGTAACTTCGCGAGAAGAGCCCTGTGCCAGACCCGGTCGAAGGCCTTAGCGATATCTAGGCTGACTGCCAGTGCTTCCCCGTTGCTGTCTAGGGCCTGAGCCCACCGGTGCGTGAGATAAACTAAAAGATCGCCAGCTGAACGACCGTGACAGAAACCGTACTGTCGATCATTGATCAGCTGGCGATCTTCGAGATATCCTAGGAGTTGTGTGTTTATCACACGCTCCATCACCTTCGCAAGCAGGGAAGTTATCGCTATAGGCCTGTAGTTGGCCGGGTCACTGAGATCGCCCTTTTTGGTGATAGGATGAACTAGGGCTACTTTCCACGAAGACGGTACTATGCCAGTGGTGTAGGATAGCGAGAATAAGCGCGTTAAGACGGGAGTCAACTCGGGAGCACACGTCTTTAGCACCACTGCGGGAATACCATCCGGCCCACTCGACTTCTTGGTGTCGAGGGACAGTAGAGCCCGCCTGACAGCCTTCTGAGTAAAAAGTATGTCATTCAGCGAGCTCTCACACCGCGGGATGTTAGGCGGTATGGCCCCTCTATCGTCAAGAGTCGAGTTGGCGGAAAAGAGGGTACCAAGGAGATCGGCTTTCCCCTTTGCCGTGTGGACCACGGATTTATCTGGTAAACACAGTGGCGGAAGAGATGAACGATAGAAGTTACCCTCGACAGCCTTGGCCAGCGACCAGAATTCTCGACTTCCAGAAGGATAGCCGACTAGTCGCTCGCCAATTCTGCTGATGAATTTGGCCTTCGCCCTGGACATTTGCTTCTTTGCCGACCGAGAGGCAGCGTTCAGCTTTTTCTTAAGTTCTGGGGCTGATGGATTCTTCGAAGTGTACGCTGATGACCAGGCCTGGTAAGCAGCGTGCTTGCGGTTAGACGCCGCGGCACACGAACTGCTATACCAGGGCTAGTTTTTACCACCGATGGGTACGACAGAGTTAGGTATGAAACATTCCATACCCTGACGGATCACATCGGCTACTGAATCAGCGCACACGTTCGGGTCCCCTGATACGAAACAGAGCTGCCTCTACTGGTACGAACTAAGGAATTCCCTGAGTCCGTCCCAGTCTGCTGACTTATAGTGCCAAAACACAGCTTTGTTTCCAATCCCAATTATTTTTTGAATACACACTCACAGCCTCACACTAAGATTGCCCGTGTCGTAAGTGTCATGAAGTCGAACACACACGCAGATAGATAACAGAAACAAATCATTAAAATTTCTTCGTTGGGAACCGAACCCTTGGTACGGCGATCCAGCATAGTAGTTATTGCGCCATACTGGTGGTCTAGTGTCGCCAAAAGGTTGTAGTCTTTTTATCTCTGTTAGGATGTTTTTCCATAATTACAACTAAAACATTAAGTAACAATTGATAAACTTTCTATTGTAAGAGAGTTTATAACTAAATATAAGCACTACGGTATAGTTTAATAATATAGGTTTGATAAATCGGATATCTCAGCTGCGTCAAATGTAGGTGTACGGAAAACGGATAGGCGTAGGTGGAGAAAACTGAGTTAGTATGAAAATTATTTATGGAAACTGAAATTGAATACGAGTACAATAACTGTTCCTACGTACCTGAATGATACAATATAGGTAACGTATCTTTATTACAATTAAAACAATAATTTTAGGTCAGGTACAAAATATATTTATTTTGCAGTAAAAGCCAATCCCTGCAAACCCTTGGTAATTATAAAGATTTAATTACTTAAATGTGAGTTGATTGCGAATTTATTTGCATTTTCTAAGTATAACGAGTTATTTATTTACCTAACTCTTTTTTGTACACCAACAGCAGAACATTACTTAGAAAAGAAAAAAGACAATAATAGAGAACAAAAGGCGGTCTTATCGCTACATAGCGATCTATCCCAGACAACCTTATGATTTCTTCGTATAACTATGTTATTTTCGTTACGTTGAGCTTACGTAGGTAGTTCAAATTTACTGTCGCTTGTACTACTTTATTGGCGTAGTAAAGTCAAAATGGATTAAAAACCTGATAGTATCATTGAAATGGGGCAATTTAGCGCGGATAAAGACATAAAACAAAGCTCGGGTTACGTACTTGTACGTAAACCGAATGGCGCCCGGTAACACCGCGCCAACATAAATTACGAAAGAATGGCCCAAGTTTCGACTCTAATGCCAGATTGGGCAGATTAAATGTCTAAGAAGGAAAGCGACAATCGATGTCGAATCACATTTCGTTCATCTCCTTTGTAAAGTATTTATATTACGCTTAATTAGCTTCACATTTGGTGTACTGAAGGAAAACATCGTAAAGAAACATGAAAGTCCTTCATACTGTTTATACAAGGTGGATACCACCATACAACAATAAATGAAACCACGAGCCCTGCTTCATGCAAGGAACATATTACATTTAGTAAAAAAACGCCTAACATCTTATTTACAAAAATGCTTTTTTCAAACAAACTAAATAGCACAAAATACAGGAAAAAATAGAACAGCCTATCTAAACGTCAGTTACTCACTTTTGACAAGAGCGGCAACATCAATCTTCTGCTATTACAATAATAATAGATAGAGAGTAGGTATTATTTTTATCTCTATGAGATAGAGCGTGTTGAAATTTTGAATATTGAAAAAAAAATTGCTGTGGCTAAAGTAAAGGAGGTATTTGATTGAAAAATTTTTTGGGGGCTTAGGTAATCATTAGGAACATAATTACAATTAAATTTACTGTTGTATGGTGGTAACCACGTTGTATAGGTATGCAAAATCTGCGAACTGAAACTCAAACCCAACCGTGACACAATTATGAAATAATGATGGGTATAATAAATGAATGAAATCATTTTTGTATGATGAGTTGTAATGAGGATGGAAATGAAGTAAAATTCTTTTAACAAGATAAGTTAAGTATATCAATCATTGCTTCGTGATTTACCAAATAAGGCAACTGCGGGAGTGACCTACGAACTAAAAATTGATATACCTACTTTACACTTTTATCTAAGTAGACCAAATTTTACGCAAACAATGTCACGAGACTTACGAGCAATAGATAGACTACATGTCATAAACAAAAAAATACAAAGATCTTCGGTGAAACTTAACACATAATAGAGTCACTTAATGATATTCTTCAGTCACGTCAGAACGAAGTAAGTTGAGAAGCGGAATTTTAAAAATGGCTGGAAGGTAAGTTATTCCCTAATATTCATGCAAATATACTACAAGGAATTTATATTGCGGTTGACACGGAAATATTATATGTTGTTGCAGAGATACGCGTGGCGCGGCAAGGTGAGCAAGACAGAGAGTAATGTACGAATTATATACTTTTCGTTTTTGTACGGTGTACCTGAAAGATACTGGTAATTCTGTCTGATGTAGTCGTAAAGATACCGGCGGCGCCGCTGCTATTTTTTTAATCCTATAAAAGACTTGTATGAAAATTCTACAAGACAAACTTAAGTGTGCTTAAACGGAGACAATATAATTATTATCGTCTTATTTAATTTAAAATGATTTGAGAGCTAGTATATCTTTTTAATTTACAAAAATAAATTTTGTACCTAAATATTTATTTTAATGAGGTATTCCTTTGAAAAGAAAACTTATAACCGTGAGACTCATTATCTTTTATTTAAATAACTAAAGAAGTAAAGAAGTAAATTTCTCGCTCAACATAATTACGACGGGACACTTTACATCTGGTAATCCTAATGAGTGGATTATCCGAATATTCTTAGCGGTTAATGATTGCTAGTATTAATTAAATGCTGTGGCAAGCGACAACCACTAGATAAGTACATGTATGCAAGCATGTTGTTCATTTTAAAAAGGCACAGAATGTTAATATTCAAACTCGATTCGAGAACTACGTAACGTAATGTGTTAACATAAACTCAATCGGCCTTGTCGTTGGAACGTAATAACTAACTGACACGATGAACCAGCGATTATTGATATAAATATAACTCTTACTTAATATATACCGAGCCTTCACACGTTATTAAAACTTTTCCGCGCGCAAGTCACGAACAATTTTTGGAATTTTATTATAAAGGCGTGCACCAGACCCTCTAAAGATTCTCTCCTCGCGTAAGGGTACGAAAATGGTATTATGTAAATTAAGTATGTCTATATTTTAAATTATGTCGGCACTTTTTTTCCTGCACAGCATCAAAAATAATAGCACTTTAATGTAAGAATAATACCTACTGTATGAGTATTAGGGCGGCCACATACAGTCGGAATTCCGAAACGGAATCCCGAATAGGGTTGCAACCTTGCAACGATATATCGGAAAACCGATAATATTATATTGTAAGAAAAAGCTAATGTTCAAAGCCCATAATTATCGATTTTTTTCTTCGGATATGATATCGATATTATCATATCATTATAACGCAAATATCGATAAAAATATCGATGTGTCCTCTTCGATATTATCGGTTTTCCGATATATCGTTACAACCCTATTCGGGATTCCGTTTCGGAATTCCGCATGTATGTGGCCGCCCTTAGGGTGCGTTTCCACCGGAGATGTGCGAGGATGCGTAGCGAGGGATGAGTTTGTAAAGAACCAATAGAATCGCTTAATTTACCTCGCCTCGGTCAGCACAGCTCTGGTGGAAACGGCTCAGCGGAGCTAGATTTTTGTGCATACAAAACAAGCGAGGGATGTGTGCGAGGGATGTGCTGCGAGGAATGTGTGGTGAGAAGGATGTGTTGCGAGGTTTGCGCGTACTGTACGAGCCAGTCCATAGACGGAGTTTGTTGGAAGTAGAAGTGCGCAAAATAGATATGGATAATTGGAAAAAGAAGATACTTTTATATTTAACCCATTACTTCCCAAGCATCGAAATCTTTGGATTTTTGATTTATTTGATTTTCGACACATTTCACAGCTTCGCAACGCATCCTCGCACCACACATTAATGCGCATTTTTACAGCTCCGCTACACATCCTTGTAGGCACATTTTCATCGCACAGATTTGGTGGAAACACCCACACATTTTCACAGCACAGCTAGACATCCTCGCACGACACATTTCCGTCGCACATCTCCGGTGGAAACGCACCCTTAGGCTATAGTTTTATTTGCTGTCATGATAGTCCAGTGAAAACTTATGTATTTGGGGTTTCGTTTTTCAGAACATGCAATTCTGTTTTTAGCCGACTGCGCCAGAGCGAAGGTTATGTTTTTTGAATGTTTGCATGCATGCACCTTCATTTCTTTGTCGGGCCCTACATCCCAAACGGTTGAACGGATTTTGACATAATGAGGTTTCGTTGAATTCTTCAGAACTGTGGCAGTAACATAGGCTATATCATTTTTTGGAGTCGCAACCCCGGTCTTGCGGCTGCCTTCATAGTAACAACGATGAGTTTTTTAAAGATTTGTCTGGAAAAATATTATCCTCATATTTTATAACAGCAATTTTCGTTGCAAATTAAGTTCTCTAGAAACTTTGGACCAGCAACATTTCGGCGTAGAATCAAAAATAAAAAAGTTATCTACATCTTTTATTCAGCGCCTTTTTATTACCTAATTACACAAGAAACTTTTTTATTATTTTTACTGAACACAAAAACCTCTGCATAGTTTTATAGTGAATTTTTTATTTAATAGGTACGTATACTTAATTACATAATAGGCACAAAGTTAAATATGAAGTTCTCTTGCCTGTTAATATCTCTTTTTTCGTGTACATGAATTATAAAACAAATAAATAAATAAATATGAAGGTACTTACCAGCAATGCACTAACGTTTCTGGGACGTCAAACAACTCCTGCAAAAAAACAAAAATACTTATATTATCTATCCACATTATCGTTATCTTTCCAAGGGCTGAAAACTTCTACTTAAATGTATCTAAATGGATGAATCAACTTCAGACATGTGATAAAATGGGTGATTGGATGACGATAGTGACAAAATCGACGAAAGATTCAAACAGCAAACGGAACAAGCTCTCAGTTTTTATCAATCTGTCATTAACCTCACAATGTAGGCGGCATGTAAATTTCTTACATGTCAGCTGTCTAATTACGACTATAATTAATATGGATAATTGCAATGGACCGCTAATTCTGGTATTCAAACATAGACAAAAAACAATGAGAACCTACTACCTAAATATTTTATTTTGGTATTTTTTCTAAGTACCTACCGGTATCAGAATAAATTGTGTACACATATACATATATGACGACCCTATAGCCTAGTTGGTAGCGACCCTGCCTGCGACGCGAGGGATCCCGGGTTCGATTCCCGGCCGGAGCAGATATTTATGTGGCAGATAAATATTTATACTCGGGTCATGGGTGTAATTGTAATGTGTTATATGTGTATTCCATGCCACCCGCGACACAGGTACCTAGTAACCTACTGCGGGGGTATGAGTGTGTTAGCGTTATACAGACTGTGATGAGTCAAGTTTAAAATTACATATATGTTTAGGTCTGTTATTTGTGTTCTAGTAAATTTTTAATCTTTAATTTAAATAATTTAATTTAAATAATTTACCTATATCTAGTAAATATTTTATCACAACAAAAACATTCTGTAAATAAAATAGCCAAGTCTCGATAGAGCTGTTTGTTTATCTCTAAAAAGTAATGAAATCTCTAGACCAAGTTGGGCCAAGTCTAAGGTTCCTTACTTGCTATTACTTATTATTATATTTAACTAGCTTTTGCCCGCGGCTTCGCCCGCGTGGAATTCGTTTATAACGCGAACCGGGGAAGAGGGTACGTCATCAACTATCGTCCTGGGAAAATTCATCGTAATCATTCATGCGGTGTAGATTTTTCATACAAACTTTCATCCCCTATTTCAAGCCTTTAGGGGTTGATTTTTGAAAAAAAAAGTAGCCTATGTGTGACTCTGGGTCTTCAACTATTTTCATTCCGAATTTCATCCAAATCGGACCGGTGGTTTAGCCGTGAAAACGTCACAGACAGACAGACAGACAGACACACAGACAGACAGACAGACAGACTTTCGCATTTATAATATTAGTATGGTTTAATGTTATACGACTGGCCGTTGAACATTTTTTACACGTTAGTGGGCACAAGTTACCGGCCAAGTCACATAACATTTTTTGGTTCCGTAGCCGGCAGTGTTGCTTCGCGCTCGAATTGGCGGATTTATAAAACATTTAACAGAAAGCCTTCACGATCAATTGACTGGTATCGGTACAACAGTATAAATAAATATGAAATAAATTACTGTTATTAGATATTAATAAAAGCCTCAAGGATCAATACTGGGACCATTGCTATTTTTAATATAGGTACATAAACGATCTTCCTCATTTTACTCGGGATTTGTGTGAAACTGTATTGTTTGCTGATGATACATCCTTAGTTTTTAAAGTAGATAGAAGAAAACATTGCTTTTACGATGTGAATAATACTGTTTCGCAGGTACTACACTGGTTTACTTGTAATAACTTGATGATAAACGCGAAAAAAACCAAGTGTGTCAAATTCACGTTACCGAAAGTAAAACAGGTGCCAACTAACATACTGCTAAATGGGGAAGTACTTGACTTAGTAAATTCTACAAAGTTTCTTGGCCTTACGATAGATTCTCGGTTGCAATGGAGTCCCCATATTGAAGCCAGATTGTCTGGGAGACTCAGTTCTGCTGCTTACGCTATTAAGAAAGTAAAGCTCTTAACAGACGTGGAAACAGCAAGACTAGTTTATTTTAGTTACTTTCATAGTGTGATGTCCTACGGTTTGTTGTTGTGGGGCACAGCTGCAGACATTGAATCAATTTTTATATTACAGAAGAGCGCAGTGCGCGCAATTTACAGCCTCAGACCTAGGGACTCGCTGAGAGATCTGTTTAAAGAAGGAAATATACTCACTATTACATCACAATATAAATTGGATAATACTCGTATTATGTATGTTAAAAAGTACCATGATAGTTTTTGAAAGAAAAGTGATGTCCATAAAATTAATACTAGGAATAAGGTTATGCTGATTGTACCACATTTTAGGCTTAGTAAAACTGCTGGTGGCTCGTTCATGGGTAGATGCATAAAAATTTATAATAAAAATCCGTTACAATTTGGCGTGAACGCCATACTGTAAATTAAAAACTCATGTTAAGGACATTCTAATGACGAAGGATTATTATAAACTGGATGAATATTTTCAAGATGAAACAGCCTGGACATGAGTTTGAAATACAGCCTTAAGTAGTGATAAGTGTTCTCTGTAACTGTGAGTGGAGAAAAAAGAAACTCCTTGGGAGTTTCTTGCCGCTTCTTCTACCAAGGCCACTCATCGTAGGGAATTGTGGAAGCGATGGCGTAGTGACATTCGAAAAGTGTTTGTAAAAACCAAGTTCGAAATAAATCATTTCATTTTCATTGCCATACTTGCTTGAACCACCGAGAAACAAGGTACTTAGATACTTACGTCAGGGTATCCGATATTACAACGTGAAGGATATATTGCGACTACAAATTAAACGTTCCGTCAGTGCTATAGTGGGTATGTACAATACCTATCAACAGTTTTTAATAAATTATATTCAATATTAAGTACATACATTCCACTTTAAAAGAAAATGTAAGACATAAGTAACTTAATTTACATTGTAGAATAAATAATATGTCACAAAAGAATACTAATTGAAATGAATTATTCGTTTTAGTCTTGTCTTGTAATTAGTATAATTTTTGTTACTTAATTAGAGATCAGCCCCCCTAGACAAATGGCAAACGCTTCGAATCTATTCTATATCGACAATCGTATGCGCCTTAGCAATAGCGTTCTTCGATTGGTAGCCAAATGGCCTACGAGATATCGAACGCTTATTCTATTCGATCGCTATGAAAAATAACAAATATCGTCTATGGTTTCGTTCGTAAACGTCATACAAGTGCAATGCCACAAACTTATCTGACCCGTTAAGGGAGGCGCTACTGTCTTTGTCTTTGTCTGACAACAGTATAACATTTGCATTAGTTCCAATTTTGTCCACCGGGTCCGATAAGTTTGTGGCACTGTACCAGTCAGTGGTTTGGTGTTCTGAAGTGTGCTGGCGCTAAATTCGAACTTGAAGCAAATTGAGTGAGTCAGTATACGAAGTTTTTTTCCATAATTGGTAAGCAGAAATAATATACAATTAATCTACTTGTATAGGTTCTTACTCCTACTATTTCAACACGTACCTAATGTTTTTTAAAAATATTCAAGAGTTGAAATTTTTAGGTATGTACATACCTACTATAAATACCTACTTTTTAAAATTGTGGGAAATTGAAAAATTTAAGTAAGATTATTTTTCTTGTTTTAATCATGGAACCGAGGTTACGAGTTAGTCCAGAACAATTCTCGCTTCTTTTAGATTTTATGGAAAGGTATAAATTATTAATTTAAAAAACACATTCCTTCAATTGTAATCGAAATCATTAAATATACGCCATTTTGTAGCGTTATCTACAAGAGTTTGGCGTTCGCTTAGTTTCGCACGCTTTCAGTCGAACTTAATGTCAAAACTGCCGTTTGGCTACGAATTTGACACGACTAAACGTACTATTCAGACGTTTCGTTACATCGAATAGATAACGATGACATTTGGCTACCAATTTTCATTTCTATGCGTCAGATCGAAATATTTAGCGTAAGCTTACGTCATTCCCATACATTCAGTATTCTATTCTACTAACGTTTGTGCCACTTGTCTAGGCCCCCAGATCTGTAACTTTTAGCTATTTTATTAAAACACTTAAGTACCAAATAATTATACAATATTATAAAGTAATCTCAAATCTTTGAATACTGTTATTTAGTCTGTTGAGGATTGGTAAGTGTAGAATTAAATTACTCGTTAATTTGCAACAATGGGTCTAGGTAGATGACTCAACTCCGGAAATCAAAATCAAAAATACAATCAAATAAGTGTATTAAACAATATATGTAAATAAGGTAAATACATAATTATTATATCTCGTTCTCGGTCTGGGTGTGTGTCCTTGTCTTGTGTGTTGTCCAAGGCACCCACGACACAGGGAATCCTAGTGTGGGGCTTTGAGTGTGAAGCGTTATTTATTTATTTATTTAATGATTAATTGCACCAACAATTTCACTATTTGCCTAAAGGGTTCCTCTTCTTGGCAACCCATCATCCATGTCCCATTCCTGAACTAGGGTCTGCTCTCCTATGATGAGTACCTACAGTCCATTGACCAAGTTCAGATTTTTAGAGAAAATATTGTCACAACGAATTTCTTCACCGAAACAAGAGACAGAAATTTTCTAACACGTGCGTATGTAGGAACGAGTATTTCAAAATATCAAGCACTTAGGTAAATTAGAGGATTCAAGCACAGGTCCCACCGTTGAGGAGACTAACATATAAACCAATGCTTCATAAAGTACTTTTCCTATAAGGTTTATGGTTCCATTATAGTTTTCTTTACGAGCGGCCTGAGTTCGGATTCTGTGCGCCGTAGAGTATTTAATCTGCTTACTCTAAGCTGCGTGCACATCTTAGTTTTCAGTTGGTGCGTATTTCAAGGGCTAATTATATAGCAGGAACTTAATTATGACCGGCTTAGACAAAGGAAAACCTCGTGAGGAAACTTGTGTGTGCGTGTGTGTGTGAGGAATCATGTGTAATGTTCAGAAAGATGCAGTGCAATCTGCACATGCGTATCTACTTAAAGGGCCTGTTGATAATTCTATTTCATAGTTTTTTTATGCAATTGATAGATTTAATTAAGCATCATCCCAATAGAATTAAGTGCCCGTGAACGTAATCTGTAGGTATCGTTACTGATAATAATACGTAATTTAAATATAACTAGTTGTCTGTCTTACTTTATTTAGCGGTGAGTAATGAGTATATCTATCTATATGATAGATAATGTAATGGGTCTTTACCCACAATACATTTTATTTGAATTATTCTGGGACCCAACAAAGCAAGTTTATTCTTGTCTCTAGTATTAACATTCGACGGTCGTCTCAGGGATGCGTGATATGAAGAAAGTTCAAGTGCTCATCTCCACGGTTTTGAATATTAAAAGAACGCGTTTAATTACGAACACAAAGGGCTCCCCTTTCCCTGCTTGGATGACAAAGCTCTTTCCGACCTCTTTTGTATATAGGTAATTGCACGTGCGATGACCCAATCTATGAATGACATGCTACCCTTTATTGTCATGAACAAATGCGAATTCTCTAGAGAATTTTGACGTTCAAAATTGACAATGTTTTCCTTGACAATTTCAGTTCGTATAATTTTCATCCTTAATTGAATGATCAAAGCTTTAGTACATAGTATCTCAATGGATCAAAGATTGAATGTTATGTTTTTGTATATGCATTCAAGGGGAAATGTAAAATATCCAGGATAGTATCGCACTAAAAAGGAAAGGATAGGAATAGCTCGATCAATCTTGCCATGACGGCACTCTCGGATAAAAGCCGATATCAACACAAGTAAAAAAGAAAATTCTAGGCATTCGGATTCTAATTAACATGTTTCTGTGCAAGAGTAGGTATGCCTTTCAATTACTACTTTTGCTTCTTGCGAATCTCCTTTTTACATAATGAAACGATTACAATATCTGAAAAGACAACGCGCACTTGCAGTTGGGACTAAAATGGCTTAACGACTGCTATCTAACTGTAAGAACCGGAACAAACGGCTATACGTGCCCGTCGAAGCACGGAAATGCTGAAGAACTTTTTTGCCTCCACCCACTAAGACTTACCCGCTATTCCTTAACTCGATCGATCACCTAGGATCGAGGAAAGAATCCGCGCTGGGCCAAAAGCGCTTTAAAAAAAGGTAAAAGTCTATATGAACATAAAGCGAATTCGTGGGCATGAGCCATTCAATTTCACAGATTTCACGTGAGGCACAATCGAATCTCCATACATAGATTACGCCAGACCAAAAAAGATAGTAACAGGTATCCGTTGTTAAAGCAAAACAGACATTGGTGATTTTTGCATCACCGCACACCGTATCCGCCGCTCACAATACACGTATCGGCAAATCGATACTGTTCGCCACGCCGACATCCATACCTGCATGTGGGAAATTCAATCGCACCAATAAATATGTATTCCGCCTGTCCCAGAAACTTTTCACGTAATTGATATGTTTACAGCATATTAAGTTCTGGGAATTGTGAACCCGAATTCAGTTATTCATTTCATCAATATTTGTATTTGTTTCGCAATAAATTGGTAAAAAAAAAATAGATACGTGCATAAGTGTACAAGTGATACCGATTTGAATAAACGCTTTTCAATCAATTTATATATTATGGTTATAAATGAAAGCAAACGGGCAATCGAGCACCCTGATAAATAAATGATAAAAAGTCACTGCCACCGATGGACATATATGTCATGGAAGTGTATGTCTATTGTGATATCCCCGGCGTGTTTGCGTTCTTGGATAGCTTTTAACCTTCTAACCAAGCATACTGGCTACCAATTACCTACCAACAGTCGCCCAGCCCAATTGAGTAACACGCTCACTAATTAACTAAAACCACAACTGGCCAAGACACTCGTTACCTGACCAACAAAGTCACCACAAGAATCAAGTCTTAATTAGTAGCAGGAGAGATTGTTCCAACAAACTATTCTCATCAGTATAATCAGAGCGACGAAGCTCGAAATTTACAAGAATCTAATTAGACGAAATTCAGAAGTAGCACCGGAAGGAAAAACATCTGTATTTCGTCAACAAAGCAAGTATAACAACTTGTGCAAGTACTAAGAAACATTGCTCAGTACGCTTTAGCTTTATGCCTCCGTCTTACCCTTTCCGAAAGTATTCCATTTGCAGTCTTTCATACCAGCGCTTTTAGATTGTCAAATATAACAATGGCGCTAAAAAGCTCACTACAAAATAGATACACTTCTTTGTGCGCAACGGAAAATATTTTAACGATGATGATCATCATCCTCCTGCCCATTTCCCAATTTTATTTGGGGTCGGCACAATATGTTTTTCTCTTCCATTCTTCCCTATTAGCCGTCACTTCCACGCTCACTCCTTTATCTTTCATGTCATCTTTCACACAATCTGTGACAAACCAACCTCCTTCAATTTTATATTTCTTTTTTTATACCTTTTTAAATTATGTCACTTACCAAGAACACATTGTCATTGTAAAACCGAAACTTAACCGAAACGAAATATACGAAAAATTCCTATTATTTGATCTGGCTATTTCCTATTATCCTTGTTATCCCTCGCCGTCCTCTATACAATCCATCCATCTTTTCTTTGGTCGTCCTCTTCCTCTTCGTCCATTCACATTCATGTCCATCATTCTTCTTGTCACATGCGTTTCCTCTCGCCTCATCACATGCCCATACCACGACATTCGGCCCCCTTTCAATTTCTCTGTTATTGGTGCTATTTTCAGACTTCCTCTAACATACTCATTCCTTACTTTATCCATTCTCGTTACTCCACACATCCACCTCAACATTCTCATCTCCGCAACATGCAATCGTCTTTCATCCGTCTTCTTTGTAGCCCAGCATTCCGATCCATACATTACGGCAGGTCTTATCACAGATTTGTAAATTTTCCCCTTCAATCTTCAATTTGAGGGGCATCCGTGGGTCACAAATCGTTCCTGTGACCTGCCGCCATTTCATCCAACCTGCGTTGATCCGATGTGTAACCTCCCGGTCAATGTCCCCCTCCTTCTGCACAAGTGACCCCAGGTACCGGAAATCAGAGCAGACTGGCAAAGTCTTACCATCGAGCATTACAGGCTCAAGACTATTGAGACCACCAAAGTCGCAAAACATGTGTTCAGTCTTGGTTCTGCTCACTTTTAGGCCAACACTCTCCAGTCTGATTTGATTCTGATTTTAACGATGATGATGAATTACCTTAATAACATTAAGAAATCCTTTTTCTTTAAGGGTTGCCCTCAAAAGTTTTTGTAATGAAGTTCCTTATTAGGTATGTCCTTAGTGCGTTCCTTGAGTCTGTCTCTTATAAGTGTACCTACGAGTACATATGCTCATGTAATTAATGTCCAAAAAACTATCGTTAGCATTGTGCCAACGTAGTCGTAATATTTTAATTATTGCTTTTTACAAAAAAAATAACCGACTTCAACCTCGGTAAGCAGAGATAACTCAAAAACTACTCGCCAGATGGCGCTTAATTCAACATGTAGGTGTAAAGTTCTCGTCACTACAAATTAATCAAGCCCAAACACTAGATAACTACAGTAAATCGTTGAGGAGTTCCCTTGACTGTCTTTCGGCTTAATCAGATCGACTCCAGACCTTCATGAAATTGTAGCGCTTTCATGTTCTTATGAAAACATTAACAAAAACACTAGTCGTCCCTACAATTTTCGAAAGTTGCCCTCGATTTCTCCGAGATGCCATCATCAGATCCTGGTGGTGGTGGTGGTGGCGGGTGTGATGAAAATGACACAACATTATTATATATATATAAGATCGAGTTCAATGCAACATGTGCATTTTCATTTCATGAAAATTGTATTGAATTTGAAGATACGTGCCCGTGAAAATATCGTCAATTAAAAAAGAGGCTGATTAAGCATAGACTAACACCAAACCTATTTTAAAGCTAGATTTTAGTAATGGCCCTCTCACCTCTAATACTATGGCCATCACACCCAGACACCTCGGGTGAGATGGCCAATTGCGATTTTTTTAATGAATATTTTAAGGTCATCTCATTAGAATTTGTTAATTTTGAGTTCAATAACTTGAAGCTAAATCTTCAAAGTTTAATTGCAAATAAAATTTTATGTCTTTTGTAAGGTTTTTTTATAACAACGCTTTAAAAAAACTATGGCCAACTACCCCGGACTTACCCTATACGATATTTATGTTACCGTTTATCAGTTTACTTTATCATCAACTACATAACATGTTTTCTAGGCGACATGGTTGAATACCGAGGAAAAAATATTTTCTAAGAAACCTGAAACCACTCCTAACCTAAATCTCCTTTCAGTATAAGCTGCAACGGGGACGTAAAAATATTGTGTTGTGAAATAAAAAGTATTTATAAATAACGAAACCTAAAGTCAGCTTACGTCCAACTCCTACTACTCGACTATTTGGATACAACTTATATTACGCGTTAATATCTAGGATACTTTTTATCCCGAGTAATGGATGAAATGGATCTGTCCCAGAGGCCCTATTTTGCGTTAGTACTGAAGTTAATTCTATCAAGAGAAGGATAAATAATGTTTTAATGTTTTCAGTAACATTTGTAATAAATAAACATAGTTTTTATCCTTTTTTCTACCCAAAAAATGAGTATGGATTGGGTAGGTTAATTAAGTAATTACGGTCAAAATCAAAGAACTAAATAAACAAAAGTACACACATGTACACATGTACAACATCATTTATTTATTTATTTAACGCTTTATTGTTTCAATACCATACAATAAAATACACACAAGAGCACAAACAAGGAATGAGAAATAATGGGCTGCCTTATCGCTTTACAGCGATTTCCTCTAGGCAACCCTGAGGGCTTAGACAAAGTAACTTCGCTATGTACCGAAAAGATAACGAAGTTCGTCATCGTCTCTGAGATAACGATAAACATTTCCTAGCCAATGTACCACCGTTGTCGCGATCGTTATGTCGATGTGTTTATTCGTTAGAAAAAAAAATATTGACTACTAGCTTTTGCCAGCGGCTTCGCCCGCGTGAATTTCGTTTAAACTTCACCCCTTTATTTCACCCACTTAACTGTCATAAACGTAAGAGTAGATAAAATATAGGTATACTTAATCAGAACGCTTCGAACTGCTAAGCTATCGGGAGTTACACGTGTTATTGTGAGTCAACCATAAAAGATAGACATATGCTGTCGTGGAATATTTTTTATATAATTTTAAGGAGAACATTTCCGTCATACATGATTTCTGTGTAGCTTTAACCATTAAGGTTGCACACGCGACGGAAGCTTAAAAAATGGAGTAACTTCTCCCGTTTCCCCAACATTTCCCTTCACTGCTCTGCTCCTATTGATTGTAGCGTGATGAAAAGTATACTATAACCAGCGCGGGAGTATGAAAAATAATTGTACCAAGTTTCGTTAAAATCCGTCGAGTAGTTTTTGTTTCTATAATGGTTATACATCCGACAGACAGACAGACAGACAGACAGACAGACAGACAGACAGACAGACAAAAATTTTACTGATTGCATTTTTGGCATCAGTATCGATCCCTAATCACCCCCTGATAGTTATTTTGGAAATATATTTAATGTACAGAATTGACCTCTCTACAGATTTATTATAAGTATAGATGGTATCGAAAATTTAGCTGTCACAGTGTCAGTCACTGAAGTGTCAAACCGAATAAACAAACCGCGTAATTGAAAATTTCTTCTTAGACTATTGTGAACAGTGAGTGTTGCGGGTTGTGTTTCGTTTTAAAAAATTACGGGACCATTGTAATAAAAATAATATTTTGTGAGTTTCTCATTGGTAAGTAAATAGAGCATTATTACATAAAAGTGGTCTACAATATACAGTGGCATTCAAAATAGATTGATTTTTATAAGCAGAGGAAGTTCCAACGATGATGAAGTTATCTTGTTAATTTTAGTGGCAAAAAATGGATTCAAGAGTGCGGGCAAGTCCTGAACAATTGTCAACACTCCTCGAGTATATGGAAACGTAAGTAAATACAAGTTATATTCATTAATTAAGATTTGATTCGTACAAAAATTTGGTACCGGCGGGCGTACCGGTATGTTACGTATCTAATGTAAACAATGACGCGATCGAACACTTAAAGTTGAACACACGTTCCATTGTACTGTATACTTATAATTGAATCTTTGTTTGTTTATATTACAGTCATGGAGACCTGGCTAGGCCTCTTATTGGGGCACAAGGCAGGGTAAGGTCAGACAGACTTTGGGCTGACCTCACAAACATTTTAAATTCTGTTGGTGGCGGTGTCACTAAAACTACAGAAAAATGGAAAAAAGTAAGTACCTAATGAATATTTTTGGAATGACTGTCTGGTTGGAACAGTGGCTAGCAGTCCTTACAATGGTTCTGAGTATTTGATTCCCAACTGAGACAAACATTTATAATAATAGACAAATGTGTTCGTCTCTGGACAAGGGGACACACTTGCAGTTCGCAGTACTTATTGAAGGTTTGCTGGTAATAGCTTCACTAGACTCACCAACTAGGATCTTAGTTAGCGAACCCATTTACCTAACCCAGTAATTATCACTATGATGATATGATGCTGATAATTAGTTTCTGACATATACAAGCTTTGCTTTATTTGGGGTCAGATGGAAGTGTAATGTAAAGTAACTTATTCAAATCTTCCAAGTCTCACTTATTTTTTACTTTTTAAATTCATAATTATGACTGATCTATATTCAATAAAGGTGTGGGCAGATTGGAAGTCCAAGACAAAGAAAAAAGGATTGGTCATAAGCCAGCACTCAAGAGGGACTGGAGGTGGGCCAGCAAGCCGGCAAACCTTGTCGGCTATGGATGAAAGAGTGCTGGCTATAATGGGGGCTTTAGCAGTGGAAGGACAAGCCTCTGTAGAAGAGATTGGATTTACTGTAAGTAATATACATGTTCAGGCTCCTGAAACAGATATTTTATTAAAATATTTAAGTTGCTATTAATATTTACAATTGAAAGATAAAATTATATTATTATGTATTACCTTGGTAATAAATTTCAACAAAAGTTACTAGTTGTCATGAAGACTGGGGTCTTTATTTTTAGATTTAGTTAAATCAGTTTAATTAAAAAATATTAGAACATAGAACATCACATTTTTTCTGTATCTGAGTGACTCACTGCTCTCCCATTTTCTCTAGTATTTTTCTATAAAACTTATGATAGCATTGAAAATGCAAACTTAAAAATAATAAATCGGTTTAAATTTCTCTAAGTAGTTATTAATATTTGTAATGAATTTTAATAAACCAACCATAACAAATATTTTATATTTTTCAGAGATCTCAATCTGCTGCACAAGAAGATTCTCTCATTTTGCAAATTGTAGATGGTATGTCTTCTTTATAGTTTTTTTCAGTCATTGAAAAAATAATAAAAAATATATTAAACCTTTTATTTGATATAAATTAAATTATAAATTAATTATTTTTGTAGTGAATTATGTAATGAACTTTATTGTGGTTATGTTAATTCAATTCTATAATTTGAATTCATTCCTCCAATTCCACTGGGGTTATCTAGATGTCTATTTTTATATTATTAATAACATGAAAGAAAAATATTTAAACAAGATAATTATCCCTTTTTTAACATAGAACTCCAAATTGACAAAAATGATACTAATTTTTATTTGCAGAAACTTCACACCTGCCTTTACCAGAAGAACCACAACCATCCACTTCACAGCTTCTGCCACCTCCATCTTCCACCACATTCATCCCCACACACACTCCCCGTCCTTCCCCGGTGGCCCCAGCATCCCCAGCAGCCCCGGCAGCGCCAGCCCCACCGGCCCCAGCAGCGCCCACTACTCCGAGGCGGCGACGCCCACCTGCTACTCCCCCGTCAGCCAGGCGTCGGGTGCGGCTAATATCGCCCGCGACTCCGCAGTCTGATGGCTCTCCCGGCCGCCCTCGTTTGCCCGCCCGCCGCCGGAGGCAGGCCCTGACCCCCTTCGAGAGAGCGGCAAACGAGTTTGCGGCCGTGGAATCACGAAGACTGGAGATGGAGGACAGGCATAGGAGTCGTGAACATGAGCGCGACATGCGAGCGTTAGAAGTGGAGCACGAGCGGAACGAAGTTTTCCGTGCCGTCGTTAATATCGCTCAGGCTTGGCTCGATTATTATTGCAGTAGGGACAACACAGAACCGCTGAATATTGAGTAGTTAATATTGTGTTTTCCCTATTGCGATAATATTTAAATTTATTAATTTTGATAATATCACTCTTTTTTTTTGTTACATTGATTTTATTATGTTTAATTGTATATACCTACTTTTTATTTTGTTTATTGTTAAGTTTTACTAAATTTATCTAAAATGTTGCCTAATTTTTCTGTTAAATTTTAAGACTGCGATAAGACTGTATGATCAACTGTAGCTAAGACTGCTTGTAAGAACATAGTTGGTAGTATTTTTTTTTTGTTAAAAATATTTAAGTTTTAATTTTTATTACTGACATTGTAAAATTTTGTTTGCTTTTAATTTACATTTTATTTCCTCGTTTTCATTTATACTTGTTTTTTTATTACAATTACTTTAGTTTAGTTCCTACTTTAAAATTATTAGTGCCAAAGTTTGATATTTTAATTAGTACATAATAGACATAGGCAAGAAGTCAATAATAGACATAATATATTATATGCTGTGATTACCAGTTATTATAAAAACAGTTGAATAGTACACACACAACCAAATTTGTATTTTAGAATTTAAGTGCCATATTTTATGTTGGTAATCCATAATAAATGAATTATGGCCAGCAATTTGTTCTTTTAATATTAATTTTATTTACTTGTTTTCGTTTATACTTGTTTCTTTCTTACAATTATTTATTAATTAAAATTATGATTGTCAAAGTTTGATTTAATTATTTATTACATAAGTAACAAGTCATTAAAATGATGATAATGAATCCATTGAAATAAATTATAGCTAGCAAGTGATATATTTATAACTGTCTAGACTCTAGTAAATAGAAAAAATAATATATGAGGTTTGTTTATGCTGTAAAGAACCAGCAGAATTTGTTAAATCTGAAGTTAAAAAGTAAAAGTATTTTCAAGATATCTTGATAATTTGATGGGTATTACTTGATGTTACAAACTTTAGCTACCATTATTAGCTAGCTTAGCTACCATAATCATATCTTTAATACTATCTAATACACATTCAACCTGAATTCAACAGCTACCATTACAGAAATCATAGAACAATCATTGTGGCTCAATATTGTTAAACAGTCTCTATTTAAAAATTACTAAAGTAGCTGTTATATGACACTTGCGTTGGGATTTTTATAAAATTAATAATAATATGACTTAAATTAGCATACATTCCCTTGGGGTGATTTTAAAGGTATTTACAGTTTATTCAGTTGGTTTCTACAAACACTGTTCTAAAGTGAAACTACGCCATCGTTTAATAATTCAAAGTTTATTCAAAATTGGTTTTTTACACTTTTTGAAAGTAAAACTACGCCATCGCTTCAATAAATCCCTACCGCGAGTAGTCTTGGAAGAATAAGCGGCAAGAAACTTCCAAGAAGCTTTTTTGCTACTCACATTACAGACTGCACTTATTACTACTTACTAGCTAGAATATTAAACTCATGTCCAAGCAGTTTTATTTCTAAACCGAAGTTGAAGTTTGAAGTTTTATCTTCTACCTACATTCTACTAACCAAGATATTGCGCATAGCCCTGCCTCGGATTAACTCACTTTGGTTATCATTGGCGGAGGTGCTATGTTGTACAGAATGGTCTTCACTACCTTCAAGACGGCTGGCTGGCATATCACTTGGGGGTGGTATTCTAGCATTCAATGCAATGTTGTGCAGCACACAACATGCATTGGTGATTTTGCTAGCCATATCAGGTTGATAGTGAAGAACTCTGTGTCGAAGCATACACCTCCAACGTGACTTAGTAACCCGAAACAGCGCTCTATGTGAGACCTGGCTTGGACATGACGCCGAGTGTACAGCTCTTCCTGGGTTCCTGGTTCAGCATTTAAAATAGGCGTCATCAACCAAGGCCGCTGTGGATAACCAGAATCACCTGAAAAATAGAAATTATATTTTAGTTAATAAATATGATCCAATAAAAATGTATAGCCATGGTCGATCACTTAAAATGATTACTGAAGTATTACTAATTGCACTATTTTTAGTACACAAGATAAGTTAGTGCTTGACCAAGAATTCCACCTGACACTATTTACAATGTTAGGATCAATGACTTACCTAATAACCAAAGAAGTTCACTATTCTCATGAAGCCCTTGCATATATGTGTCCACATAACTTGCAGACCATATGTGGGAGTCATGTGTTGCTCCACCAAATTTAGAGTTCACATTTAAAATTCTCAAGTCATAATCACATACCTGAAAAGAAAAGAAAAGAAACTAAAATAAAAATAAAAATATTATACGGTTGACAAAGAACCAAAGTGAGTTACTTATCATATTTTTATACTTCTTTTATTCTCTGTACTTATGATTATAATTATTTATCTAGCTGCTTACCATTTGAACATTTAATGAATGATATCCTTTTCGGTTGAAATATGCATGTTCTTCATCGTTTGGTTTTACTATTGCAATATGGGTACAGTCAATGCACCCTATTACTCCAGGCAAATTATATTTCCTTTGAAATCTGTAAATTATTGAACAATATAAGAACAAATACCAGTAAATACTAGGTAAGAAGGACCTTTAGGAAAATGTTCTATTATTATTTTAACCTATAAGTAGGTATACAAATACTATTACATACTTCTCTTTGATAAGGGTTCTCTCTTGTGGGGTTTGGGGAAACACTATCCACCTGCTGACCATCCAATTATGGTTGAGGGCATTCACTACCTCCCGGATGCAACGACTTGTTGTTCTCTGGGTCAAATACTGCCCTACACCCACAATTTTTTGGTACGACCCTGTAGCTAAAAAGCTAAGAGCACACAGCACCTGAAAATTACAATAATAAATAATATGTAAGTACGTACTTATTTAGTTTGGTGACCATAATGTAATCTTAAGTGGTATTTATTACCTACAAATGTTTAAACGAGGGACAATTATACAATTATAGTACAACCAACAACATAGTACAAGTTTGTATACTTAATTGTTAATTAATGTTAAATTCTTACCTTTGTTTCCACGGGAATTTCATAGGAACCTCTTAACCTGGCATGAACTTTTAGGTCGTCACATAACTTCCTAAATGAAGCTTTGTTTAGCCTGAAATGTTGGATAAACAATGATTCCGGCATATCCTCGATAGTTTTTAGTTGCCGTCGTAGTTTTAATCGCTTTTGGCGCGTCTCCCAGGAATTCTCATTATGTGCAGCCCACAACAAACGTAATGAATGCATTTTTAATAATTAAAGATTCCTATTATTAAAAAGAACTGTCTAAAACGAACTCAAGTTAAGGACTGACGTCCCAGTCCCCTTCTTACAATTATATTACATCGTTGGGTTTCTCACCCCACTCGGTCATATTGTGAACATAACTGATGGCTCAAAAACAACCATTTTCAACATTCCCACGCATTTACAATATTAACAAATACTTTACACAACATGATAACAATCGGTCAAAACATCTGCACACAGCCTGCTTAAACCATTTTTACTTCAGTCTATTATTTTACGACTTTTACGACCCTTAGAACCCTTACCCCCATAAAGATAAAAAACTGAATTCAAATACTAACAATACAACTAATTTAGACTACATCATAAAAGTAAAAAGATGCATTCCATTACCAAGAATATAACTAATCAAACGATATCTACAGCATCGTACCCTTCGACATCGTTATCTCTTTTGACATTCGCTATCTTGCGAAGACGAACACTGAAAGTGCAACTTGTCTACGCATTTGTATGAGATAACGATTGTTAACATTCGGTAGTTTATGGTTTCGTGCGAATTATAACTTTGTCTACCAACTGACGATAACGATGACGATCGACCACGTGATTTAGCGAGGCTTATGTCAATCCCATACATTTTATTCTTATCGAACTTCGTTATCGTTTTCGTTATGTTACTTTGTCTAAGCCCCCAGAGTTACATTAGAGACAGCACGAAACACGAAAAGTAAAATGGTATAAGTAGGCGTAAAACAATAAACAACACACAAAAAGGAACAAAAGTTAAAAACAATAATAAAAACAATAACGCACAACAACATACCAATAAAAGAGGGTTATTCCCACTGGTCAGATTAGTGACAGAAGGGAAATAATCAGAAACAGGGAGAGAAAAGTAGGAATTAATATTAAATAGCTCACAAATAACTACTTATGTAACAATGAGAACTTCTGGTTTTTATGTATAGCTATGTATATACAAAAGGATAACTTCTTCAAAATTCATATCATTCTGGTAGACATCGCCATCAAGAAATTATATTTTAGCTAAATACATCCACGCACGCAACTTTACACGGTAAAAAAAGTTCTCGATATTATAAATGATAAAAAATACGGAATTGGAATACTTTTGGACATGACAAAAGCCTATGATAAAGTACAATATAAAATATTATTAAATAAACTATATGACATAGGAATAAGGGGAATTACACATGATTGGTTTACCTCCTATTTAACAAACCGCAAACAACTTGTAGAAATAGAACATTTTGATTTTGAGACGGGATATATAAATATGGTTAGATCTAAGACTAAACAAATAAAAAATTCTATTCCGCAAGGCAGCGTATTAGGTTGCTTATTATTTTTAATATATATTAATGACTTACCTAAGATAATTAATGATTTTTGTGTATTATTTGCAGATGACATTTCTATATTAATTTCTCATGACATTAATCAAAATTTAAATAAAAATCTCTTAGACACGTTAAATACTATCACTGACTGGATGAACGACCATAAGCTTGACATTAACTTTATTAAGACTAAAATAATGCAATTCCGACCATACCAGAAACCCTCACTTGACATTAATTTTATGTACAATAATATTAAATTAGAATGTGTTGATGTATTTTCATTATTAGGCATTGAAATTGATACCCATGTTAACTGGAAGAAACACGTCCAAAAAATTAAATCTAAATTAGCAAGCTTCACCTATGCATTAAGAGAATTAAGAAAAACTACGGATTTTAAAACAGCATTAAGCGCATACTACGCATACGCATATTCATGGATGAAATACGGTATCATACTATGGGGTAATAGCGTAGAAGCTCAAGAAATATTCATCTCTCAAAAAAAATGTATACGAATACTAATGAATATAAAAGAACCTGAGAGCTGCAAGCCGCACTTCATAAAAAATAATATATTATCCCTGACATCTATTTACATTTTAGAATTAGGCAAATTTGTAAACCAACACCCAGAATTCTTTATTAAATATACAGACGTACCAAGGCAACACACGACGAGACACATATATAAACTTAAACCACCGCCATCGAAAATGAGAATGCACAGTAACAGCCCGAATGCAATGGCAGTAAAAATATTTAATAGACTGCCAAAATATTAAGGTGCGAAAAAAACCCACAAAAATTTTGTAACAATTTAAAACAATTCTTGCTTGAAAAATGCTTTTACAATCTGCATGAATTTTTAAATTATGGGGGAAATTAAATTAAATTAAATTAAATTAAATTAAATTAAATTAAATTAAATTAAATTAAATTAAATTAAATTAAATTAAATTAAATTAAATTAAATTAAATTAAATTAAATTAAATTAAATTAAATTAAATTAAATTAAATTAAATTAAATTAAATTAAATTAAATTAAATTAAATTAAATTAAATTAAATTAAATTAAATTAAATTAAATTAAATTAAATTAAATTAAATTAAATTAAATTAAATTAAATTAAATTAAATTAAATTAAATTAAATTAAATTAAATTAAATTAAATTAAATTAAATTAAATTAAATTAAATTAAATTAAATTAAATTAAATTAAATTAAATTAAATTAAATTAAATTAAATTAAATTAAATTAAATTAAATTAAATTAAATTAAATTAAATTAAATTAAATTAAATTAAATTAAATTAAATTAAATTAGATTATATAAATAAGTAAAAATATAATAATGACGCAAAAAACGAAACGGTCTGGTCTAATCCAAAATTGCAACACCCTGAAGGGGTATCTATTATGTATATCTTTATGTATCCATGACTAAGCAATAAATGATTGAGTATTGAGTATTGAGTATTGAAAATAGGCTGTTATCAATTTTCCCAGCCACGCCAAAAATATAACATCAAAAATTATTTAATTGTATGCTTATAAGTCTCGAAGTGAGGTGATAGACGCTACATAGACCCTACATTAGGTGTCCCTGTGTCATGGGGGCTATGGATAAATAACGTGACCGTCCCGTAATTAACTTATGTTTCGTCATGATTCGCATGATTACCTTTGTAATATTTGTTTAGATATACATATGTACTGATTTCTTTAAACCGCAGTTTTCGCATTAAAAAAATGTGACGAGGGGAGGGGTGCAAAATGGTAGGTATTGCATGCCGGCGTTCATGAGCTGTAAATAATGTAAATATACACAAAACCTGGAAGTTTACAAAAACAGACAATTTTGAGCCGAAAATGAAATGGTCACGATATGGATAAAGAAAAGATTATAAAAACACCCATACTTAGAAAATAATTATATTTAAACGCATAATTTTTTTCGCCACGCTAAAAGTCAAATCTTTGATCGGAATACCGGCATGGTATCTATTTCGCCATTAGGTCGTCAGTCTCAATGATAATTAAAGATCAAAGTAAGCCAAATTGAACGAGGTATTCATACGCTGTTCCATTGCGTTCACTCATTCATTTAGTTTCCAAAACACTATCGTTTAGTAAAACATCGGGCGCCAATGCTCTGCCAATTTACTTTTGAATCGATCAGCGCTGGTAAATACACTTGTTTTTTCGACCCGAATTTCGACCTTGTAACATGCCTTTAGCGGTGGAACTTTGTATTCAAACTTAGGTACCTATTTGGCTAGAGGCTGTATATTTATATTTTATTGAACCTTACATTAAAGTAATGGAACAGAAGGCGAACTTAATTCTAGAAACATTGTCTGCCAGTCAACCTTAGGGCATTGGAAAAATTAAGATGGCGGCAGCGATTGCAAAAAAAAGGAGATGGAAAAGTATAATTTTATGTGTAATATAATTTTATTATCTATACCACGCACTATACCTATTAAATAAGCCATAGCCCAGTTAACTTTGACCTGTCTGGGTACAATATTTTTGAACTCTATATAAACCGTATCGCAATCAGAGACCAGCAAAATATAATCAGTAGGTACCTATCAGGTACCTACTGATTATATTTTGGTATCAGGTATCAGGTACCTATCTACATTTTACGATTACATCTGGGCTTACAGCAATGAATTGAATTCTTTACCTACTTTATGAATGATGCAACTGTGTCGCGGAATCTTAGCATAGTTGCCGCTGGCACCTACAACACAGAGATTATAACCGCTTGTGCAACTATGTGTGTAGGTAACTGACAGTGTACGCGATAGCTCCTCAGTCTCCTTGATTTTCAAGAGATTTAATTTCAGTACAATCACATTTAATTTAACTAACTCTTCACCAAAAATTATGGACTTCAAAATTGATAAGTAGAGATAACTCAAAAAATAGCCGTCAGATGTCGCTCATATATACATAGATACAAGGGATCAAACGACAAGCACTAGCTTTCGATTAAAAAAATTATCAAACTCGGTTCACTCAGTGCAAAGTTATGAGGTAACAAACATAAAAGATATACCTACAGACAAATTGAAATCCTCCTCCTTTTTGAAGTAAAATTTGCATCAAGTATACTCGTACTATAATATACTTGATGCAAATTTTAGCCGATAGATAGATAGCAGTCGTTAAGCCATTTCGGAGGCCTTCGGGCAGCCTGAAAACTTCTGACACTGGGTTGGCCACTAACTAACTAACGAGCAGCGCGGTGGAGTATGCTCTAGGCCTCTTCAATAATGAGGATAGATCCGTGCTCAGTAGTGGGTCATTAATGGGTTTTGCCATATAAGTATTGACAAATACTCAAATATCTCACACGCGATATTGAACAGTTTTTTACACATCCAAAGGTTCCGGTTATGACTCTATCTATAATCATAAGTATTAAATATCTGTTTAACAAAAACAAGTCTGTAAAATGCATCTTACCTAATGCAAAGCATATTTCAAGTAAATCTCATACACAAACTCATTACGACCGTACATCAATCATCTTTAATTAAGGGTCGAGAGCCTTGCTTGCGGGTGCCCTGTGGCATAATAATGTCGTAGATATTATCTATTTATCATAAATATTTAAAACTTTTTAAATCTAACCAAATATATTTTAGTTAATTACAATCAAATAAAATATGCACTAAATATTACCTCAAACTTAATGTCAATGTCAATACATCAATCGTCAATACCCTATCGTGATCGGAAAAATCGTTTCTTAAGAAAAATCTTAAAAATTTATAAAAAACATGAATTTTGCACATAACCTGCAGTCAAACAGACAAAATTTCTATTGCGTTAAAAATTCCTACATTTTTTGTATAAGTACATGTTCCCACATCAATCAGTTAGAGGTTTCATTATAAACAGTGATTTTGTTCAATGAATTTCGTGCTAAAATCTGTCCAGGTCGTTATATTCCACAAAAGTATTGAAAAGAAAAATAATTGAAGAGATTTAAAATTGTAGGTAACAATTACATCTCCTCCAGAAATACGATACTGGTAAGGTAACTGTAATGTAATGCGTTACAACGCCCAAGACTACGCCGCTCCTTTATTTCTATCATGAAACCCTTGCGCACGCTCTTTTACATACACTTTGCTGACCCAACACCGATAAAACCCTTTTTATGGTCCCGGCAAGAGATTTTAGATCCGTCAATAGTTTCAATAAATTTTCTATCTTTGTAAAGACTTTTGCAAAGGATATAAATTCTGGTGTAACCGAAAGTAACGACAATGTATACATATATATTTTATGTTAACAGCAGGGAAACATACCGGATCCTAATCGTAATTGGTTATTGGCCAGTAACATTAACGTTCCCCCCATATATCAACACCATCGAGTAGAAAAGTGAACTCGTTTGGTAAATGGCTCTTGAACATTCAATACGAACCGAACAACACTTCAAAATCGTTCACGATCGATTGTATGTAACAGGCTGAGATCTAATCTTAGCAAACCAGGTTATGAAATCTTACTAAGAAGCGTTCTAAATATATCAGGGGATCAAGCGACGAAAAACAAGAAATCTCCAAAAGAAGGTACTGACACTACTGACAGCAAAGCTTTGCCCGTTCTTCAGCAGTTTACGTTAAAGAGCATGGTATGGAGCACAAGAGAACCTCTTATTTCAGATAAGTAATGTTTACAATAAAGGTAAGTCCTTACTAAGTACCGCAAACAATTTGAAATGTTAATTAATTTTGTCAGCGTATATTTTCTTTTTAGGATGAACTCAATAAAATGTTTCTTTAGACCCTTTTGTTCGAAACTTCTTTTTTGCAAAGAAAAAGGTGTAACAGGAATGCAAACGGGTTAAAAGTATCGAGTTTTCAAAGTACCATGCATACTAAACAGTTTACTCTGCATTTATATTGTTGTGAGGTATTTGGGTTCCGTTGATAACGATAAATACTTTAAATATTGAATATAAGTGACTAATAGAGAACTCGCTTCGTTTCGAATAATAAAATCGTTCGATAAACATATCGAATCTCATCTAAAAAGTGTCAGATGCTTAGTCCTATAGATCAATGGATGCTTCGTCTGACTTAAGGGCGCATTCCATTAATCGACCTAAACGCTCAAAACGACACTTAAAATATGAATGACATACATACTTGAAGTATAACCATAGTAACTAACTAATGCTGCCTCTACACACAGGCCAGCGCATTCGCCAACGCGCTGGCGGTGCGCTTGCCAACGTGCTTGTGAGTTAATCCACAAATTGGAAGGTCGTTCAGTATGCTTTGGTTCGGGCCAATGTGCGGACGGATCAAAAAATGGATGTTGAGTTGGTAACAGCAGCAGCTGTATATTTATTCACAGCTCATAATTACTACGTAAATGTGTACAAGAAAAGGGTGATACTTTCATATTTATAATATTAAAATAATAATAAAGTACGATGCTCTTACTTTGAAGTAAAATATCGTAAGGAAAACGGAATGTCCAAGAACCTTATTTATTTAGCATTTTTAATACAATTACAACATTTTTATTTTTATGGTACTTATTTTTTGGATTCCATAGGCAATTTTCACTCTGATAGAGCTCAATAAATTTAAAAGTTTCCTCATTACTCATATTATACGCCATTTTGTTACGTTAGGTGTTAATACGCCGCAAGAAGAAAACATGCACTCTTGATCGCTGCTCCGGGCAAACTGATCGCGCGGCCAATGTGTGGATGGTGCGCCAAGCTTGCGACAAGTGTTCTTTGATGATACCGACACCGCGCGGCAAGCTCGCAAGCGCGCCGGCCAACGTTCAAATGCCTACCGCCAACGTTCCAACGCCCGTTCTACACATTGGGAGCCAACGCACTTGCCAACGTGTTGGCCTATGTGTAGAGGCAGCATAACACACATTGTAAAACAATAATTACGTATTCGCTATGTGCAAAGCGGGTGGTAGGTCTGTGTACCAAAACGATCGCAGCGCACAACGTGACAAAAAATGGAAACTACTTCGGCTGTGTGTAATACTTTCGAACCCGGTTCGGTTTATAGAAGCTTTATTTCTCATAAGACATTTATGTAAATAGTCACTTAGAATGAGAAACTTTTTAATTTGTATAGTATTATTTTGTTCGGCGGCTTTGTAGAGTTTTGTTGTTCCTAAGTGTCTGTGTGTGTGTGTGAGTGTGTGTGTGTGTGTGTGTGTGTGTGTGTGTGCGTGCGCGTGTGTGTGTGTGTGCGTGCGTGTATATGTGTGTGTGAGAGTGTGTTTGTGTGTTTGTGTGTGTGTGGTGTGTGTGAGTGTGTATGCGTGTGTGTCTGTATGTGTAATATTATTATTGAATTTCTTTAAGTACGTAGCTCTTTAAAAGCATTTTAAATTTTGTCAAGGATTTAGCGTTTGTGATGTATTCAGGTAACTTATTGTACATTCTAGCTCCTTCATTTTTAATGCTTGTGGAACCATAACGCGTGCGGGCTTTTGATACTAGAAGTAAGTTGGTATTTTTTCTACGTTTAGAATATTTTCTGGGAGATTTCAAGTTTAAGTGTATTTGTGTTTGTAGTGTTTTGTTTAATATTTTTCTTATCAGTATGCATGTGTTGTAGGTATATGTCTGGTTTATATTCAAAAGCTTTGTGTTTTTATATATGTTAACGGAAATGTGTTAAATCCGTCATTGTATACAATTCCTAGGCAATGTATACAATGCCTAAAATCGCCAGGCAATGTGTGAAATTAATTATATTGGACACATTTCCTAGGAAATTTATACATTTCCTAAACAGCAATCGGAAATGTAGTACATTAAGATTATAGATCAAGATTTTAATGGGTACGCGGGATAGATAATATGAAGATATTTTATTTTACGTTATGATTTTTACCAGATTGTCTCACCGAGTGCCTTAATCAAAAATATTATTGTGTAAAACAATGAATACTCATTTCCATTACTACTCAGTCAAATTCTTCAAGGTGTAGGTAGGTCGAATTGGTTACAGAACCGAATTAGCCTACCCCTACTCCACGTAGTCTTGTATGCCCTACCCCTAGAGTTTTTTTAGAACCCGGAGGCGCGGAGGGAGGGCAGCCCCCGCCCGCTGTAACAAAACGCAGACACCCGGGCGAGCCGGAGCGGCTGAGGCTGGTCGCCGAAGGCGACCAGCAAGCCGAAGCTGCGCAGGCGAGCGTGGGTGTCTGTGCTTTGTTACGCAAGGGCGAAGGGGCTGCACCTTCCGCAGCGCCGGAGACGTCACGGTTCGAAATTATGCCCTATATTCTGCGTTTTTACGATTTGGCCAAACGTGGATAACCAAACGTAGACGATTTAACGGTCTGGACAAACTGAGTTGCCCATTTCATGAAATGCGACCATTTGAAGTTAACAAATCTACGATGTGGTCACGACATACACATTTCCTAATACGATATCGGAATTGTATACAATTCCTAGGAAATGTGTACATTTCCTAGGAAATGTATGAATTAAATAATTTTTAAAACAATATTTTACACATTGCCTAAAGAGCTTAGGAATTGTATACATTTCCTAGGAAATGTATACAATTCCTAGATTTCATACATTTCCGGTAACATATACATATATCCTTGGTAGGTGTTAGGTAATCCATATTATACAGTACTTTGACTAATTTATTCTGCGTTCTTTGTAGCGGTTTTGTATTACTCACAGCTGAACAGCCCCATATCTCAGTAAGATATTCTATATGTGGTTTAACTAATGCGTTATATATGATTGGACGCATTTTAGCTGTGATGCATTTAGACAAATTTCTCAAACATCCCAGTAGGGATATTAGTTTTGTTCGAACTTTCATTATGTGCGGTTTCCATGTTAGTTTACTGTCTAGTAGTAGTCCGAGATATTTTTCCTGGTCCGATTTTATAAGTACATCATTATTTATTTTGAGTGTAAGATTTGTGTCAGTGTTCTTATTTTTTGCAGAGAAAATTATGTATGAAGTTTTACTTGTGTTGACTGTGAGAAGATTTTGTCTGAACCATTCCTCCAGGATGTTGAGATCTTGTTGCGATTTAACCATAATTTCGTTTATATTTTCACCATAGTAAAATAGACATGTATCGTCCGCATATAGAATTAGGTCACCAGCTAGGTCGAGATTACTTATGTCATTAATGTAAATCAAGAATAATAAGGGTCCTAGTATGGATCCTTGCGGAACCCCATACGTTATTCTTGCTAAACTACTTTTGTTTTCAGCAATTTTAACAACTTGATATCGATTCAGTAAATACGATTCTAAAATTTTATATGCTGTGTTAGTAAATAGATGTTTAAGTTTTTTTAATAGCAGTGGATGGCTTACCGCGTCAAAAGCCTTTTTAATGTCAATAAATATGCCTAAAGCCACTTGCTTTTTGTCAATAGCACTCTTAATATTTGTGACTAAATCTACGGTAGCCGCTAAAGTATTTGATTTTGGTCTAAATCCGTACTGTTTTTCGAAGAAGAAATTAGAGCTATTTAGGTATTCATACATTCGCGTATATATTATCTTTTCAAATATTTTAGAGATAACTGGCAGGACCGATATAGGTCTATAATTGCTTGGGTCAGTCTTTTGGCCAGACTTATAAATAGGGCTTATTTTAGCTATTTTTAAGCTGTCAGGAAATGAACCTGTATCTAAACATTTATTAATACAAACTGCTAACTTGTCTACTATTATAGTTTTGATACATTTTAATGTTTTAGTATTTATTTCGTCTATTCCAGAACTAGAGTTATTATCTAAGTTGTCTATTATTTTGGCAATTTCAGATGGTGTGCAAGGTTTAAATTTATCTAAAATTAAATTTTGTGATTTGTGTTGTATAAATGAGTAATTATTGAAATTGTGGTAGTGTATAGGAATATTGTTGGCTAGAATTGATCCAATGGTTGAAAAGAAGTTATTAAAAGTGTCGCATATTTGTGTGCAGTCAGTAATGGTTACAGTATTTGTTATTAGTTTAGTGGGGATACTTAAGTTCACAGATTTATTATTTGCTAGGCTTGATATCAAATTCCACATCTTTTTAGGCTTTCTTTTGCAGTTTTCAAAAGCATTAAGATAATATTGACTTCGCAACCGCTTTATTAGTGTATTAACTTTGTTTTGTTCAAGTGTAAATTGTTCTTTCAATTTATCATCATTTGGACTCTTTTTAAATTTCACCCATGTTTCGTTCCTTATATCAATACATTTAATAACATCCTGTGTTATCCAGTCGTCTCGCGGTAAATTTTGGATTTTTGTCTTGAATGTTTTGTTCTTGTTTATGTTTTCTTTAATTAATTTTTCCAGCTTCAGGTATTCGTGGTCTTCATTAATATAAGGTGTAAGAGATAAGTTAGAAAAGAGTGATGCATAATTAATTGCTTCATATTGAAGTTTTGGTTTTGGTACAACAATACGTTTTTTCAACTCAAAATACAGCTGTTTATGATCTGATAAACTAGACTCGATTAATGTGACTTGAAATGGATGCCCTTGCACATTGGAGCATATATGGTCTATGATTGTTTTAGTGTTGCTCGTCTCTCGCGTACAGTAATCGACATCAATCTTATTAATTATAGTGTATCCAGACTCATTTATACAATTTCGGTACTCATTGCATCGATAGTCTTTACAAAGTAGGTTGATATTAAAATCTCCGAACACTATACATCTTTTTCGCTGTTCTATGAATGTCGAGAATCTTTCCAAAAATTTGTTTATGTTAGAGTCAGGGGGTTTGTACACTAGTCCGATGTTCAGAGCCAGTTTATGTAAATAGATCCACAAGTAATTATTCCTGTCGGTATATAGTGAATCAGTTAAATCAAATGTAAAATTCTTGTGTATGAAAATTGATACACCTCCTCCTATACTATCGGTTCGAATGTTGAAGACATGGGTATAATTCGGTATCTGTATAGGTTTTTATGATTATGTCCATTTTACACATACACTATTCAATAAATTGAACTCAAATAAAGTCAACAAGTACCATAAACTCTTTTGATTTTGATTTTTAATTGCAAAAATACTAACAATGTTGACATGTCATTATTTGACAGTTGCCGAAAAAGTTGTCAAAACTGCGCGTCGCCACCGTCGCGCACGTTCCCAATACGTACAGTCATTCGGGGTAACTTTGATACATCATCGGCGTATTTTCATAAAAAACTTTTACTACGTCGCATATGAGATAAAAGTTATGAGTTAATCAGTGCCCTCTTGCTGGTTTTCATACTGTCAAATTGTAAAAAGTCTTTAAAACCGACAAAATATATTAAAAATTAGCAATTTTGTTGTGTCAAAGTTACCACCCCTATATGGGTAACGTTGACACCGATGATATTTATCAAAAAATCTTCTAAACTACCTTACTTATAACTTTGATGTAACATTTATTAATAAGGTGATAGCCTGTTTTATGATAAGACAACAAAAAAAAGTAGTTTGACGGGTTAGTTTTCATGTAAAAGGCACTAAGAAAATTCAATGAAAAAATATTGAATTTTGTTTTTTAAATCCTTTTTTGGTCTTCTATGAAAAATATATTAAATGAAATGTATCATCAATTGATTACCTATTACATTGTTAGCTTTGAAATGAGACATATTTCGGCTTCCTAGGACGTCTACATCGATAGCAATGATTAAAACAGTACAGGTGCCCGAGCAGCTTCGAGGTTGAAAAAACTGGCTGCAATTTTTTCATTTTATTTCTGGGAAAATAAAGAAGTCCCGGGGGCCCTGGGATGTTTGACTAACACTAAAAATGCCCAAACTTTTTGCTGTGAAGATCGACTTGAGAAAAAGTTAAGGGTTTAACATCGACAGACACACACATTTTTATGTATTTTTTTATTATCTATTAGTAATATTAACACGTATTTATATATTATCTTTTATTTTTATGTTGTAATAATAAGAAATTTTTAATGATTAGATTTATAATATGTTTACAATCAAACAGTTTTACATAGTTTCTTACTCTTTACAAACATTTGTACATAAAAAAATATTATTAGAAAAGAAAATAAATACAGGTCAAGTTATTTTTTTCTTGTGTCGGAAAATTAACGAGACGTAGATGCATGCTCAGTAGGTAATTTATAAATTTTCGAAAATAAAATCTTGTACTTGCTTAACCTCTAAGATCGACCGTTTGGGCACCACTGATCTAAGGGATAGGTACATACATTGATACTGTCAAAGTTACCCAGAATTTGTTCAAAATCTGACTTACCGGTATTATTTGTAATTTTAACGAAGATGCAATTGAAAATTAATAAAAATTGTTTATGTATCGAAAGTAGACATGTAAAAGATTGTTTTATATTATAACACACCTTGATAGCATTAAAGTTTTGAGAAATATCTATAAAGTTTTACCTACGTCGGAAAAAAACACGAATAGTTACGCACGTTTTTGAAAGAAAGTTTTTTATATTAGCTTTGTTTGAAAACCACTTTTTATTTAAGATTATGTTAACGACGTTCATTATGTACATAAAATGTAATAAATAAATTTTATGCGCCAAATGCTTTTCACGTAAAAAATAAAAAACTATTTTGGGAGCCGACTGTCAAAGTTACCCGAAAGAATCAAAGTTACCCCGATTGACTGTACCTATTTAAAAAAATAAATGAAATACCTATCTACTGTTGTAGCTTTTTGTTTTTTTCCTCATTAAAATAGAAAATTTATTAAGTCTGTCCAGAATTATCCAAAAAATTTTAATTTATACAATTTCACAAACCAACAAGTATTTGAAACATATACCTACTTACGGATCTTTGAAACGACCATTTCCCACAGAGCTATGACTGCTGTAATACAAATTATGCGTCGAAATTCGTTAAAAGATGAATCTACGCGACAGTATTTTAATCAGAATGTACCTACTACGTTTTAGGACCCAAAATATTTTTCTTCTTGATTCAACCAATGTTAGGTTTGGTAAGACGACGGAATATTTGTAATAGGTGGGTATTCATGGAAGTTATGGATCTCATCTATTACAGCGTTTCTCTGGGATTTAGTATAACAAAGACAAAATTTTACGCTGCGTGAAGAAGAAAAATACCGAAAATTAAAATGCAAAGTAATTAAGCAAATGAACTGTATTTTTACGTTATTTTTAATTAATACTCGCTTATAAATGGACAAAAACTGAGATGACATAATGTATATGATCTAATATGTTGAACGAATTCTGTAATAGTATCTAACATATTTTGAAAGATAGAATTTTTTTTATATTTTAATATAGAAAAAATCTTCTCTTCTTATACAATAAATAACCAAAACACTAAGTTGTCATTTTTAACGACCAGATTTTATAGTCGGTATGAACCATACTGAAAGATTTAGAGTATTGTTTAGGCATCCACACCTTTAGATGTAGGTTCTTCAAGTCACGCAAGTGAGCACTGAAAAAGGTTTCTCGGAAATTTACCTTCCCCTCCCCCCCTGCCTTAAGGCTGCCTGTCCACCGGAGCGGAGCGAGGCAGCGGAGCGGGGATGTTCGCAATGGCATAGTTGTTTACTAGATAAGTTTTAAGAAAAAAATAACCGACTTCCACATCGACACGCAGAATAACTCAATAACTACACGCCAGATGTGGCTCAAACACCAGCTTTCGAATAAAACAAGAATCATCAAAATCTGTTCACCCAGAAGCTGTAGCTGTAGTAGTAGTTAAATTTAGATTCTCCTCCTTTGAAGTCGCTTAAAAAGTAGTTATTATGGATGCTAAACAAATAAGTGTTTCAATGTAATATTTTTAAGACAGTCGATCCGGATATAAATTATAATTGATGATATGTTACATATTATACTTACTAATATAATAAACAAAAAGAACTTCTATTCCATGCGAACCGATAAAAACTCGCCAATCATGGCTCGACTTGACGTGCGTCACTTAACGACTGGGCGTATTATTAGTCCCTACATTTCTTACGATGTAGGAGTTACATGCGTTGATAAAATCACACGATTTTTGATGTCAGACCAAATCGAGAAATTTATCGATATCTCGGCATTTCCTAATGATATTAAACACAGACAGTAAGGAGAAATTAATTGAAAGTAACTTAGGTTAAGCCACTAATTTTATTGCCTCATTATGCCCTACACGCCAGGAACGTATTAAATTGCCCGTTAACCGTACCATTGTTCTTAGTTACTGCCAACACATAAAAATAAAGTTGCACGCAAAAAGTCCCACTTTGACTTAATTAAATTAATAAATTAAATTGCGCTGAAATTTCTGGAGCTAGATTAATTTCGTCGACAATGTCTTCTTTCTTGATATATTTTTAAATAACATTTCCAATTGTCTACAAAATTTGTAATATTTGCGTACCTAAACTCTCATATTTTTAGTTTCATTTTTACCCGACTGCGTCAGAAGGACGGTTATGTATAGATTAAATCCATTAATGGCCCAATAATGACGTCTCACCGCATTATTGAGGAAGCCCAAAGCATTGAGGTCATTATGTAGGTAGTATATTTTAGTACCTATTAAGTTGGTAAGTACATATATACGACATATATGTGTGCATGTGCGTGTACATGTTTCCAACCTATTTATGATATGCATCAAGCACGTGAGAGTACTCGTTCCGCTATTCAGTCGGTTAAAAGCAGTCACAAATAAAAGAAAAAATATATGCAAAATATATGCTTTAAGAGAAATAGGTTGAGCATACTCAATAATACAGACAGATAAGACCCTACCGTCTTATCGGGTTTATATAGTGTGCCAGTAGCTGGAAGCTAAAGCTCAATTCGAGCGTGGCAAAGCCATTCATATGAACAATTTAATGGGCATTGGACTGTAAACAGTTTCAAACGCCGATATAATTTTCCCATAAAATACTCTACTAAATTTTTATTACTTCTTCAAATATAATTATTTGTACATACTGTTATGTTATACGTATTATCTTTACTTTTTATAAAACTATTAAAAAGTTGTGTCTATAGCTATGCACTTAATATATTTACAAGAAAATAATTGTGGGGGGTTAAGAAACACGAAACTAAAAAAAGCTTTTATCTGTTTGTCATTTTGTATACGCAAATACCCGAAATATTCGGACTTTTTTGAATGGTTTTTTATTCTGTAGCTATGAAGCCTGGGCAACTTATTATAGCTATATAATGATTTAGGAAACTGGAACACCTGATGCAGAATCATAAAAGCCCAGCTAAGCTATAAGAGTCACAAAAATGACGCTTAAAAATTGTTGTGCCTGCTGAGCATTTTCTGCTTAAATAATAAAATCGAACATCTGAAAAGATTAAAACTCCACGCAAACGAAGTCGAGGACATCAGCTAGTAAATCTATACTTATAATAAATCTGTAGAGAGGTCAATTCTGTACATTAAATATATTTCCAAAATAACTATCAGGGGGTGATTAGGGATCGATACTGATGCCAAAAATGCAATCAGTAAAATTTTTGTCTGTCTGTCTGTCTGTCTGTCTGTCTGATGTATAACCGTTATAGAAACAAAAACTACTCGACGAATTTTAACGAAACTTGGTACAATTATTTTTCATACTCCCGCGCTGATTATAGTATACTTTTCATCACGCTACAATCAATAGGAGCAGAGCAGTGAAGGGAAATGTTGGGGAAACGGGAGAAGTTACTCCATTTTTTAAGCTTCCGTCGCGTGTGCCACCTTAATGGTTAAAGCTACACAGAAATCATGTATGACGGAAATGTTCTCCTTAAAATTATATAAAAAATATTCCACGACAGCATATGTCTATCTTTTATGGTTGACTCACAATAACACGTGTAACTCCCGATAGCTTAGCAGTTCGAAGCTTTCTGATTAAGTATACCTATATTTTATTTACTCTTACGTTTATGACACTTAAGTGGGTGAAATAAAGGGGTGAAGTTTAAACGAAATTCACGCGGGCGAAGCCGCTGGCTAAAGCTAGTAATAAGATATGGCGCTCACTCGAGTACCTACATTCGGGCGAATACGCGAACCCGCTAGTGTAGGACAGACCTTCGCAAATGATAATGCGAAGAAGTGAGTGGTCGCCTTAACATCAATTAGGTATTAGCAATATAAATTTCATTCATGATAAAACATTTGACCAATTTTATAAATGTGTCTGTTTTTGAAAGTTGTCTCAAATCAAACTCAGTCTCAAATTAATAAAAATATCTATCACGTTTGCTGTATTGAAAGGTTTATTGCTACAAGGGTGAAACAAACTTAATAGGTACTGATATATTTATAATATTTTTTGTTCTTGAAAAGTTCAAGACTTTACGGTCATAACCCTGTACCTACAGTGCAAGAAACAAGCTTTCTCGACATTCATTTTATACCTGAATAACATTTAACAACACGAAAGAGGTTGTGATGACTTTCAAGCAATAGGTACTCGGAAAATGCGATCTGAATTACTTCTTTTTACGCTCTTTTAATTAACGCCACGAATTAAAAATATTGTAAGCAAAATCATAAATAAGTATTACCTAATGATAACATATATTTGTCATTAATATTCAGGAAAGAGTTGCAATATTACTTAAAAACAATGGAATAATACTAATGGTCTAATACTTTAGTAAAAAAGTGAAAGAGCTTAATGGTAAGAAACTCAAAGGTGAAAAATTTCAAATATTTATTAAATGGCAGTCGCTTGTAACGATAAGCCGATTTTATTGTCGCAGACGTCGCCTTATCTTTTTATTGCGAGGCCCACGGACATAAGCAATATGCTGCACTGAGTTACGGCTACAACTCGAGAAAGTAAAGACTACGAGTACCCACCCCTTAACTTTACGCATATCTTGCCTTTGTTTATTGATATACACAACATTGACGGTTTAAATATTGTACTTGGCTAGCTGATTATTCGTTTTTTCATTGTTCCCGCAGGTTGTGGCAATGTAAACATAGGCTATTTTTAATGTTTAATTTGCAAAAAATAGTTCTATCAGTATCAAACGCTTTACAGATATCACTAATTCACCGTGGGTTTTGTAATGTCTCCCAGACCTCAAATAGGTAGGTATATGGTTTAAAACATAGCAATACGACATAGGATATTAAGTCCAGATCGCTCATGGGGAAGTTCGTGCCAAGGGTTTCATTTATGTTAAGTATTCAAAATTGATAGAAGTAGAAGAGAAGTAGGTCTGCTTATCAGAAAAAGCAGAAGAAAGAGTTTTTATCTTTATAGATTTGTAACCAAATGTCTTATGCGAATTCGAATCTAGCTGTTTTCAATCCTGACGTACTTACGGCATCGTACCGTTATTCACATCTCACATTATCTCACATACTCGTAATATTCGCATAATCGTTCCATCACTGTACCTACTACACCTACCCCTGCAGTACCTATCTGTGTGTGTACTTACTTATACTGTATACTGTGTGTGTTTACTACAGCCAACCAAACATTATCCATAGTGCTACGAAACACAAAGAGAAATAATATTCACAACTACCTGTTGAAGAAAAAGTATTATGGAATCGCAAATTCCGTTTCACAAAATGCGGATTCTTCTTATTTTTAACCCGTACAAACTCGCGAATCGTAAAATAAAAAAGTTATAATTCAAAAAACGTCCTATTTAAAAATGATATTAAAGCCCACCATACTAAATTATAATTTATTATCATCGATTTATCAATGGTTTCGATGGCGATAATAATCACATAACAGATAGGCAAGCTCATTTTGTCAGCAGATGTCGACGCAGCGCCTGAAAAGGATTTCTGGAACGACTCAGACAAATGGAAACCAATTGATCTCGTTTAACTAAGAAACGCTATCGTCTTTATATTCCACAGATTGTACAAAACGTTTTAATGCCATTAATTAAATGGAGCTAATCTAACAATGAATCTTGTCATGCCATTGCACTCTCACTTTATAACTCTTACTCACTCTCTAATCCGGACGCTTCTCAATGTTTGTAAACTTAAGAATTGATTTTTCTACGGAATAGATCGGGTTTCTAGTAATAATGAACGAAGACAACACCACTTTCTTTGTTCCTAAAACAGAACTTCATTAAAGTAAGTACTGTCAGCTGTTTAACAATGGATTTTTCGTCTCGTTCGGATATTATGAAAGTTTGTCAGGTACTTTGACAGTACATTAATAATGATGGATGTCTAAAAATATCGCTTGCTAGATACCTAACTGATTTAAAACATATTTTTTAAGAATACCTAATAATCGACCGGGGCATATATCCATGTATTCTAGTATATTCTTGTTATTCTTATATCTCTGTTCTGAGATGTAAGGTACAGATAGTTAAGCAGTGCCATATGAAGCACACCTAATCTGGTAGCATTGTATCAATACAAAAAAAAAACTCCTCCTCCACATTAACAACTTAGGTCTTAGACCAATGTCTTTCAACATTTTCAAGGCACGACCTCATATATAAAAAACCCAATAGTATTTAAAGTATTTCACGTTCCCTGATCCTTCTGATCTTCTCATGTTTGTTACGAAAATTCAATTCATATACCTATGTTTAAGTCCCTCTTTTTGAAATTTCTAACTTACTGAGGCAGTTCTTCCAGGCCCTTGCAACTCCCATACAGAGACAACAAACTAAAACTAAAACCTACGGCATAAGTACAAGCTATGTAAGTATTCGATATTTGCATTCCACATAACATTTCCACTGCATTAAAAGTTTTAAGCAATCTCGTTTTTCTTCGGGCTTGACATCGATGTGAATTTAAAGTGGTTCAATAGACATTAACAAAATAGACGAACAGTATTGATTCAAACAATTTTACCCGTTTCAATAATCTCCGTCCAGGGTTTACCTATTATACGAAAGCATTGTGCCGTGTTACAGACATAAAGCTGTTAAGTCCGGTCCTACCTAACCGATTTAATATAACATGACGCAGCTTTTAAAATGATTTATAAGCTTTCAAATAAAAATTTACGTAGAAAATTGTTTCATACTATTGTTCGGAAACACGGGAAACAAAAATTTAGGAACAAAAAAAATTATAGAATAGAAGCTAAAAGTATAATTGCTGTTCATATGTCTGTATTCTTAATCGTGTATCGCGACGATACTACTAATGACTTACGGTACGGATACTACTAATGACTTACGGTACGATAGGTTTACGTTGATAACGTTGCACCCAATGAGCAGAAAAAGCCTTAATACGCCGCTTAACCTGTGACATAAATAATAATATATTATGTTGTAGGACAACGTCTACCGGGTCAGCTATTCGATTTATAAATGTAAACAATTTCCAAGAAACAAAATATTTTTTCATCACACCTATTCGAAAAAGACGACTTGGTTCGGACTTACGGGGTTCCAAAGTTGCTGTTTTCTATTCAGCGGGCGGGAATGAATTTTCATACAACTTTCCTGCCCGACTAGATATTTTCCGTCCTATTTTGAATTTAGAACATTTTAGTATTTTGCGCTAAAGAAATCGAACGCAAATATTGTTTGAATAAAGAATGTCTGGTACGACGCGAGGGCCCCGCCAGCTGAATAATAAAAAAAGAAATCAAATTAAGATTTCGTTTTCAAATTAAAATTAAGTTTTCGTGCATTTTTACGTATTATTTTCTATTATATATATATATTCTTTTCTCATAGTGGGTGATGAAAAGTAGAGTGTATCACTCGGGTGCAAGTAAGTATATTTTTGGCTCGGGCGACGTACTTTGAATCCCTCGCTACGTTCGGGATTCTACTAAAGAATCCCTCACTACGCTCGGGATTCTACTCTAGAATCCCTCACTTCGCTCTAGATTCAAAAAACGCCCTCGCCGAAAAAATATTACTTTGCACCCTTGTCATACAATCTACTATTTTGTTTGAGCGCAAAATTAGTTATAATGCAAGCCAACGCTTGCGGCTTTCAAGCATGAAGTATCCACCGTAATGCCTCATAAGAAATTTATACTCATACAAGGGTTTTTATTATGCATGATAGATGCGTTACCCGCTCAACTCTCTCGGGTGGTTTTAAACCCTACCGGATCCATGAAATAGGAAATAATGTTTTCATTTGCCTCATAAAGCTTTCCAATTGTAACTTTATGCTGAATGTCTGAAACATCTTTATTAGTACTGTGGGTTTTGCTTCAATCTCTTTACACAAAGGAAAACGATTTATAGTTACCTTGACACGTAGCCATGTTCTCTTTTTATATACTTTGGCACTATATTACGGCGATCCTCCGACGTTTGCTAGGTAGCTACCTAATACACAGCCATACCTAATATACAGGATCACAACATAAGTTTAAGTAATTTATTTAAATGCCCTTTTTATTGGAATCGCTCAGGGTCTCTACCCCTGTGAACAAAAAGGGGTAGATGAATGCTCTCGGCCTGCCAAAGTTTCAAGGAGGAAAAAACGTGCCAAGCAGTGTGACATTGTTATTGGAGTTCCTTATAGTAGCCAAATTTGTCTGCAACGAGTAGTTATCAGCAAAAATATTCCGTTTCCTTTTATTTATTATATTACTTAATCCGTTTTATGTAGGGTAGACTGGGTACGGTTGAAACGATTTGGCTTTAATTGTTCGTAATTTTGTTGTTTATAAAAAGAACGATGATGATGACATATTAAATTGAAGAGTGGATCTTTACCTACAATAGGGCTATACTATTTAGTTCTGGTGGGTGCTATTTTTAGAGATATTTAGATTTGAAAATAAATTCCGATGTGTTTCTACCGTCCCCATGCCAGGGGCGGTTGAAACAGTGACTAGGGTCAGTTGAAACGCACGCGAAATATACAAAAAATATATAGCAACATGCTTTATTTAGCATTAGTTATAATTGTATTATAATAATCATGGCATCGTATGACAATATTAATCGGTCTTCAATGTTTTAATAGTCCTAAAGTGTACGTAACCAGGCTTTGACGAATAATTTGTTGATAGTGCATAGTTTTATCTCCAACTTTTACCTCCGTATATGTATATTTGTCTCAATAAACTCAATCTGCCCTATGAAAGTCTTTACTATGCGAATTTGGCATCGAGAAAACAAAACAAAATTATATGGTTTTGTTTTACCTGTACCCACATATATTGTTTCAACCGTCCCCAACTCGAATTTTGGTAAAAGAAAGTTTATAGTAATGGTAGTAATAATAACTTATTAAAACTAGTCATCATTCCGTATTCTAAAAACTTCACCTAAATCATAAATGAACACTCAATATTTATACTTGAATAGATTAACATAATAATAGCTTGAAACTCAAAAGAAAAATACTTACTTTTGGGTGCTAAAATACAATAGGCCTATTTATAAAAATATACAGCACCCGGTGACCAATGTAACACTTTGATTTAGGTTTGGACTTGTCACCTGCTTCTTTTTCCCCTTGAACCCTTACCTGTCGGCTCAACCATTCGCGAGATATTCGACTTGTTTCAACCGTCCTGTGTTTTAACCGTACCCAGTTTACCCTATCACTAGAGGTGCGAGTATATCATATTTTTGAAATGTATTGATAACGTTATTGTATTTAGTATCTACGGATAAGACTTAAAACACTACACTGCAAGTATTTTCTTATGGAAGCAAACGATATCACATATGTATAAAAGAGATTTAGTTCAATTTAAAAGTTAGATTTAGACGTAGAAAGAGAGAATTCGGAGTTATTATAACGAACGAGACGTCGCTATAAAATAACAATTTAATGTTTTAAATGTTTAGCAAATAAAAATCTCAGTTGACAAAAGATGCCGTCATTATTGAACAAAATAATATCACCCATAGCTTTATTGGCTTCTTCAATCAACAATGATCGAAGTTCGTGTTCAAGATTTTTCAATAACAATTATTATAAAAAGTCATCAGATAAGCAGCTTTCTTTTATCGGACAAGCAAAGAAATGAAATAATAATAATATTTATATTTATTTATATTATTATTTCATTTATGATATTTAGTAAATGATCTCTCATTTATATCCTCGCAGTCGTATTCCCTATTCTTCGGATTCTAGAGTGTCGTATACAATGCCCATAAAACATCGCAAATGTTCACAACCTGAGTCATATAAATGTCCACCTCCACTGGGAATGGAACAAAAGATCCCTGGCATTGCAGGCATAGTCACCATCATAGGCTACGTTTTACGCCGTCACACTTCGCAAGAGCTATTTTTGTGAGAAAAAACTACACTTGAATATCTATTTATCTATCCACTAAAACAATCGCTTTTTAGATTCAAGCACACAAAAATAACAAATGATTTTGTATAACACAATAAATCTATAAAAGTAAGAGTAATTTATCGACATTCTAATAATCTTTTACAATGAAGCGCCTTCAAAATGCGTTACGTTATCAAAGAATAGCGTTTAAAGTGTCGCAGGTGGAGCGGCAAATTAGTTCATGCTGAAGAAACATTATAGAGATGACAGAGTATTTCAGTTCATTCACTTAATACCTGCGTCTTCAGCCACTATATCTTGCTACGCATAAAAGCGATTTCATGTTCACGTACTTAAACCCATATTTCCAAATTCTGTGCACAGCCATGGCAAACCTCCAGGCTTTCCTATTTAACAAAGTAAAAATAACCTTGCGCTACGCTGGTAAGGTAGAATTACTGTTTTTTTCTATTTATGCTTTTCTGAATGTCCACGGTCGTAGTTAGAATTTTCACTGAGACGGTGTTGAGCTTGAGAGTCATAAAGTCACATCTCCTGCACTAGACTATATTTGCACTCTTTATTTCGTCCATAATACTGATTAGATTGCCATAATTTATTTTATTTCTGTATGACATCTCATGATAAATCTAAAATCAATAATCCCACAAAAATTGGTAGGTACAATTACCACTCGAATATCATGAAATTAGGCTCTCCTTTGTTCACTCAACATTATTTGTACCACTGTTATATTTTTAACATACTTTTTTAAAGGGTGTCACTACTCACTAAACATGTCATTAAGGGTGTTAACGAACGTCCAGACTCAAAATTATAGCTGATTTTGATTGAATATCACTGTCCACCCACACTTTTGCCTGGATTTGGAAAAGTCAGGTAAAATAGAACAAAAACTAATAAAAAAGCACGTATAAACTTGTCATTAATTTATGGATAAATGTTTTGAATTACATATTTTGAAGAATAACAGTTTGAACGCATGTGGTAATTGTTCAGGCCCTTGAGATGGTTCACGGATCATTTCGAAACATCATAAGTTACTATGTATTAATTAAAAAATAATCGATTTGATATCTGTGCCTAATACCTACTCGAACTTCTCTTTGTAAATGTTAAAAAAAATGTCAAATTGTAAACAACAACTTATCATATAAGACATGCAATGAAGAGGATAAGAAATACATAACACGATCGAAGTCCCGTACCATATCACACCTTCGCCTCTACGCCATCTAGTTTATATGCGTAGACATCTATATGAACGACAAAAAACAGCAAAAGGTGCTTGACTCATATAAAAGATGTAGGCGACGGACAATGACGGTCACATATCTTGACGTGCAACAGGTACGCCGTTGTATTGAAAGCTGACATCCATCAAGCCGTATCGTCTACGCCGAGCTGGGCGTGCGTAGCGGCGGGCGGCGTAGCGCGGCCGCTCCGATGGCGCACGGGAGACACTCCGGAGCCGAGACGGCGCCCTAGCCGAACTGGAAGGTAAGTAGTAGGGAAGTCCGTGAGGGTTTACTTACGCGAGCAGCGCAATCCAGCCCGTGACGCGACACTTGTTGTGGCGTGTGAGCCCGCGTGGCCGGGCTGCGGCAGACTGTTGCTCCCGGGGCCGCTTCACTTGTTACGTGCCACCCGCCGCCCCGTTCCTGCGAACCCCCGCCCCCGCCCCGCGCCCCGCAGCCCTGCCAGCCTCACCCCGCATCCGCTCACCGATATCACGGGTCCTTCACTTTGCAGCGTCCCTTACCTATCTTGGGTTATACTCGTATTCAAATTTCTATCGTTTACTTCTAATGCCCTTCAAAACTCATTCTTCATTCAAAAGCAAATTACTATATTATGGAGGCACAGGTAATCAGAACCTTTATGTGAACTCTAGGTCAAACTGAAAGCTTCTCAGGGGTTAACGCTATAAAATTTTAGTAAATTACATACTGTAGCACAATTTAATCTCATTTTAAAAAGCTTTAGTATAAAATATATATACGAGTATAGTGACTGAACACTAACCTAACATCACATCAGTAGATTAGCGAGAGGTGATATTATGGAAGCGTTCACCTTGACTTATAAATAACTGGGACACGGGGCTCACGACCATTATAGGCGTACAAGGAAGAAGTGAAGATAACATCAAACCTCATTGGAAATAGTTTATCACTTCAATAATGAAGCAGCAAATATGTGATAAAATATTGTCAAAAATATATATCAGAAATGATGTGGAAACATTTGCTCAAGATTATTTATGTTTAGCGATTAGACTTGAGACCTAGAAAGCGCTCACGGCCAATATTAAAAGTCTAGATGTATTTGCTGACCTATATATCAGATGTATCAAATACATCGAAAATAATACGTAGGTACTTAGTAAATACTGTCCCCAGGATTGACCAATCTTTATAAAGTTTTATGAGAACAATCGTGTACAATGCGATAACTATGTTAATGTCATTGATATAATAAAGCTGTGCATGTGTGTTAATATTATCTGCAAAATAGTAAATTTTACGTTCTAAAACTAGTCATAATATGAGAAAACAACATCATTACAGTAAAAATAAGTAGGTCTACTGAATGCCACGGGTTTTCTGCATATTCATTTGGAGAAACTAAAATGAACATTTTACACGACCCCTTGAGGCCTTTTAATTGGCGAAGGGAACCACATGTTTTACGTAATAAACCTTCATTCGTCCACATTCGACCGTATATCCAGCCTCTCACTATATATCTATAGCTTCCTACTGCTTATATTACTTGTCCAAATCTAGTTTGCCGGAACTTACATCTCCTTTTGACTTGTTCTTTTATTAAGGAAAACATTGTAAGAAATCTTGAAAACAAACAACAAAATTTTAAAACATGAAAGAAACGTGTAAATTAAGCCTCACATTGTAAACTTCGATAACGTTAATAAATCCAATGAATTGTAATTCTAACATTCTCATTTGAAACAATTATCATGAAATAAGTAATTACCTAAATGTCCCAGCAATAACTCTGCGAAAAAGTTATTCTTACTTTTCATGTAATAATTTTAATCATAAAGTTAGATAGCTTGATTCATATAATTCCGAGGATATGTTACTTTATAATATCATATAATAAATAATAATATATTCAATTACCTAATGTACAAACCCTAGACTAATAAAAATTACTATGTTTTAGGTATATTGTATCTAAGAGAAGGTAAATCCCGAAAGCGTTGAACTAATGTGAACGTAATTAAGACTTGATACAGTGAGCTACCGTTATTGAATAATATAATAGGTGTCTTTCAGTGATCGTAGAACTTTCCATCGACTTGACCAATTGAGATCGTAGAGTCTATTTGTTTTGTCGAAGTTTAAAACTCTGCTTCACGTAGAATCGGATTGGTAGTAATTTACAAACTCTAGGTACTTATGTTTAGGAATGTACTGAAATGCTTCATATTCGAAGATATTGTAGTATGTAATGTGATGTAAGATATAAGGGGCTCTATCTATCATTGTGTCCAAGACTAAGGTTCAGCTCTCGGTGTAGAGGTCATGTGTGAGAAGGACGAGGTTATAGACGCAATGTAGTGCCTGTTAGAGGTAGTGTCGTTACGGGTACCAAAATCGAACAGGCAGTATCTACTCGTTTTATACGCTAACACACTCATACGTTCACTTTAACAAGATTTTTTACTCATCTAGCGTACTGCGACCGGCCTCCATAATATGTTAGTCAACAAAGGTTTCTCCTGTTCAAACGCATATTATCTTAACTACATTGGTAGCACCTATCATATCTTCAAGTCATGGAGACTAGAGACAAGACAAGGAGAACCGTCTTTGTGTAGTCCATAGAAAAGCGTTACATAATGGGTGGCACCATTGTAGTTAGGTACAGGGTAGTTAATGAGTTATTTAAGACAACGTGGGGGTGATTATTTGATTTTCTGGGCATGGGGAACCAGTATCCACATGAGGCCACTGCTGGGGGGGGGAGGGTTACTGTTATTCACAGCTTATAGCTGGACACTTCTTCAATTATTCTCACATGTGAGACAGTTCTTTTTGTCTCTAGTCTCAACGCTTCTCGTATTCATCCATTTAACAAGTATACACGTGATAACACGTGTAAGTTCGCCAAGTTGGAAATCAATAGACAAACACAGGGCCGCAGCCGTAGGTAGGCCTACCGCCCAGATAATATCCACAATAATCCGGACAATTAAGCGACGGCCACGTCTCGCCCTGACATTAACTAGCAAACCAATCAGAGATGTCGTCGTGGTAAAACTATTTTGTATTAACCCCTTATTGTCCCAAGGGTTTTATCGCATTGTTTTATGTTAGTTTAAAGGTATTATTTTGAACCGAGTTTCACAGGTAGTAGAGTTTCATAGGTACTATGTTAATGTACAAATAGCTTATAATAATACCTAGTTTTTGTTCAAGATTTAACCCACAGTCAGAAAACAACAAAATAACGTTAAAATTATCCGAAAGAACCATAATATCGGGATGAAAACTATCCTATGTCCTTGTTTAGGTATCAAACTGCCTTCATCCTAAATTTCATTTAAATCGATTAATCGAATTAAACCGTAAAAAAATAGCAGACTGACACAAAATAATCACAGACAGTTACTTGCACTTTTACGAGTAGGTATAATGTTAATATAGACTTGATACTAATTTAACCTGTTTGTTTATCAGCACATCAAATTAAACGTTTTGTTTTGCAGAAAAGCAATCAGTGGATAGATGTTAGAATGAACAACCGCACCTCCACCGAGAGATCCGTTGTAATCCGCACAATTAAGCGCCGAGCACGTCTTGTTCGGAAATCAACCAGCAAAACCAATCAAGCAAATCGTTCAAAATCACAATTGCAACTCAATTACTTTACGTCGGCTTCTGATTGTGACCTTTGATTAAATATATCTGAACCTTCACAGCTATGTACCTACTTTGTACTTTCAGTAGGTACTTGCCTTCGTTTTGATCACCATCACAACATACAACTGCGTCACTGCTGGGCTCACGTTCCTCTCATAATGAAAGATTGGGGCTATAATAGACAATACTGGTAATGCGACATGATAGGCTTCTTTTAGGCTTGAAAACATTTCTAAAGCAGAATTCATTCCAATTTTTGGAATAAAAGCTATTTCATCCGTCTTGAAGTCAAGTCAACTTTCCCTAGTGGCGGCAGCTTATATCAAGCTGTTGATGAAAAACGATACCTCGGAAAAACTCAATTTTTACAAATTTTATGTTACTTGTAATATTAATAATGCAAATTAATATCTTGCAAACTGAATAATAACTACTTCATCTTATTTTAGGGTCTTCAAAATTTTGTGCAGTTTTAAATCCAATGAGACCGCCATTTTATGACATGACATCGTTGTTGGTGACGCTCTACATCTGCTGCTGCTGTGACTGCTTCATACTAAAGTTGCCCTAGACATGTCACATGCGCCACTTTCCGGGGTCCCATCTAGAGGCTAGAGGCTACTCACTTTTTGAAAGGGCCGCTACGTATTGGATATACCGTTCACTTACAATTTAGACCCGAGTGAGGTACTTTAAGTCATTCAGATGCGCGCGCGCGCGAAGGAAAGCGCTCATAGCCCGGCGGCTTGCGTCGATCCTAAGCGATCGACAAAGTTAAGCAACAGCGGGCGCGGTCGGTACTCGGATGGGTTACCGCTAGTGGCAAAATTTCTTGAGCGCTTCCGTGTTTCGGAGGGCACGTAAAGCCGTCGGTCCCGGTTGTTATCGATTGATAGCAGTCGTTAAGCCATGTCGGAGGCCTTCGGGCGGCTTGAAAACTTTCGACACTGGGTTGGCCACTAACCCCTTCACCAATCCGCATTGGAGCAGCGTGGTGGAGTATGCTCTAGGCCTCTTCAGTAATGAGGAGAGACCCGTGCTCAGTAGTGGGCCATTAGTGGGTTGTAGGTAGCTAAGCTAAGCTAAGCTAAGAGGTACTTTAAGTTTAGAAATAAGTAAGTTAGTAAAATAAAATAAAATATGTAAAGGTTTCTTGTCTGGTTAAATAGGTAACGTGTAAAAGAATGTCGTATTTTTAACCATTAAAGACATTGATAACTGGTAGTAGCTGACAAGTAAGACCATACAACTAGGTATATAAGAGTACTTTTACACTACGTAAGGTGAGGTCAATTAACCTCTGTGACTTTTAATTTTGAATTAATATTTTTATAATATCATAGAACAACCTGAATGCTACAAAGTAATGCAGTATAAAAGCTTTCTACGATGAACTCTCAGAATTTTATCATATTTATTAGCTCCGTGAGAGCTTGGTAAGTAGGTACCTACCTACCTAATTTAACTGAAACATAATTAAAAATTCTTTGAATGAAAGCTTGCATTTGAATTAATTTAAATTTTCTATGATTCATAATACTTATGTACCTGCAAACTGTTTTTGTCCCTGAGACCTTTCACATAGGCTTCAAGTTTATGTTATTTATTAGCTTATCAAACTCAGTGACTATGAACCTGTATGTATAATACCTACATATTTATTTATTTTAATGATTTAAAAACGCGACTCCTGGGACTTCACTTTAAGATATAAACTAATATTTTTGGAGTTACGAAAGAAAAGGCTCATATTTTTGTACTTAGGTACTGTAATTTTACTAGGTACATCATCCGAATCATAATACCTAGTCGGTTTAAATTTTCCCCAAATTTCCATTATTAGGGATTATAATGTAGACCAAAAAATTTTAACCGAATTAAGAAGCGGAGAAGGTTCTTTTTGCGGTTGATAAGAATAAAGGAAATAAAATACTGGAGAGCAAACAAAACTTTCGGTTTACGTTCATTATTACACTTCTATTCGATACTCACGCCAAATTATATGGCAGGGATGAAGGGCTATTTGATAATCTCGGTGGATCTCTGGATATACGAGTATATGGCTAAAATAGCAGATGGGAAAAGCCAACTGTGTGACGCGATTCACCCCTTCACGAGCCCCGTTTAAGCCCACTTCATGTATTCACAGTAAATATCAGACAATAAAATGTTCTGTGATGTAGATCTGCTCAAAAATCACTCACTTACATAATATGTAGGTCTGAACGGAAACATCTAGTTAGGTATATTTTCTAATTCATAAAACAAGGTGCTCTACCGAAACAGGGCTGTCCCTGGCCTTCAGATTGAGAAACGGCCATCACGTGTCAGGATAGGTATTGGATAGTAAGGGACACAGCGGCGTTGCATGGACGGACAATAACATGTTTTCTGCTAGGGCTGTCCAAATTGAACTAAACATAAATTGTATTGTAAAATTTATGATATTTACGTAAAATTGATAGATCTCCGACCATCGACCAATGGACGCTAAAAGACAAAAGGCGCTCTTCCCTGATAGGGCTTGCGTTGCAAGGATAGATGAAATAAATATTAGGTACAAGATACTAAAACTTTACTACATAAATCCGTGTTAGGTAGGTACATTTGGCCGCTTTTATTGGTACCCAGATAAGCAGAGACACAGATATTTATTTCAGAATTTACCTACCTACTTATACCTAGTTTTATTTCAGAGGTGGAATTTTATGACGGACATTAGGTAGGTATGTGGTTATTAAAAGATAAATATTTCAGACATGTGGCTAACAATGAACTAAACGAAAGCAAAAGATGGGTCGTGATAGCGAGTGAAAACAAACAAACAAATACACTTTCAGCTTTGTTCTACGAGCAATTAATGCTGCAAAGCATTCCAGATTTTTTACTCTGAAATACCAGTTCTAAAGATTAAAAACAAAAACTTGGAACATTGTTTTCAAGCTTTAGAAACGAAGTATTTTGAAGGTAAAATGCGGTATAAAAATAGCCAAAAAACTAGTAGGTATTGTTAAAAAACTGAATACAAGCGACTTGACCCCTTTAAACTACTGGGAGTTAAGTTTGCTCGTAGTAGTATTACGGAGACTTCACGTGAAGCCCTTTAACTGTAACTACTTACAGCTAGCAGTCCCTCGAGAAAGCTAATAATGATTGTCTCCGCCTACGTGCTGAAGAGCATTAGGAAGGTACAGGAGAATTATTAAGCATTTGTACACCAAATGTTAGGTACACTTACATGACATGTAAAAACAATTAAATATTAGTTCACATAACTTAGTTTTTATTTCCATATGTGTCACAAGACTCACAAGTGTCAAAATTCCTCTGAAATCATCGTAAGTACCTACATAGTATCTCAATGGAAATCATTAGAAAATATTCTACCCAAAAATCCTACGATATTAATCTTGAACGCCTGGTATCGTAAAACGTTCTAAAAAGTTAGCCTTGACATCTTCCAGACCTTGGGCACCAATCGAAGACAGACAGACGCGCTTAATCAATCCAAAAATTCCTATCTTATCCTGGTTTGTACCTACCTATATTGAGCGTACAGCACGATTTCCGTTTTATTTTTTATTCCAGTCTTTATGTAGCTATTATACCTACTTTGCAATTAAAATGATAAATGAGCATGCAGGACCACCCATTCTGTTGTCGCCTAGACAACTGTGTCCAATACAGACAGAATAAGACATCCACACATTTCTAATCGGAACATGATTGTTGCTAAAACCATACTGTAGAAATTGTTCTACTAAGTATAAAATAATGGGTGGTAGTTCATACCCCGGGTTAACTATAGGCTCTACTGTGTGCAAACGAACAACCGAATTTAACGAACAAACTAAGTACCTATTCAGTTTACCAAAATGAAATGAGAACAACATCTTATTTAATTTAAGATCGTAAAAGAGCGTGCATTATATTATATTATAACCACCCTTCTTCGTGATATTCAGAACATTAGTTAGGCATCCATACTATACTGTATCCATACTATACTCCATACTATACTATACTTACTATATACTATACTATACTATATACTATAATATTATAAATGTGAAAGTGTTTGTTTGTTTGTGACTCTTTCACGTCGAAACATGGCTATTATATGGTGTGGTTTATGTGTGTGGGGATAGTTAGGAGGGTGGAGAGTGACGTAGGCTACTTTTTACCCCGGAAAAACATCTCATTCCCATGGGAAGATCGATGTTTTGTTAGTTGCTAGATATTTATTTCCGGATGTTGCTAATAGATGGCGTTAGTAAAATTCATTTGCAAGTTCTAAATCACGCTACCAAATACTACATGTAATTTACTTATGTCATAGGCAAATAATCTGATGTTCCAGTATAATATCATATAATAGGCTACTGTGTAGCCGAGATTCCTACGGGAGCGGGCGAGCGGGACCTACGCGACTGTTACCTACGGGTCCCGAAGCGAAGCGCGGGCGGTTCTCTAGTTCGTTATAACGTGGGGTGGGTAATGTTTTCTGACTGATAGTACCTAAATAGTCCTCTTAGGTACTATTAGGGTTCCGTAGCCAAATGGCAAAAAACGGAACCCTTATAAATTCGTCATGTCTGTCCCTCTGTCCGCCAGTATGTCACAGCCACTTTTCTTCGAAACTATAAGAACTATATTGTTGAAACTTGGTTTGTTAAAAGTAATAATTCAGTGAAGCGCTTATAGACCGACGGCTTGCGTCGATCCTAAGTAATCGACAAAGTTAAGCAACGTTGGATCGGTGACCGCTAGTGGCAAAGTCTTGAGCGCTTCCGTGCTTCGGAGAGCAAATAAAGCCGTCGGTCCCGATTGTGATCGACTTCCGATACTGGGTTGGCCACTAACCCCTCCAACAACCCGCACTGGAGCAGGGTGGAGTATGGTCTAGACCTCCTCAATATTGACAATATTGACACGTGTTCAGTAGTGCCATTAATGGGTTGTAGTTGTAGCATACATCGATGGTTATAGCCTATAATTCAGTAATTAATTGTTAGGCCTCATTTACGGAGACGCGGCGCGTCGCGCGTCGTTGTGGCGTGACGTCTCACGGCGCGTCGGTCGTTTTATCTGTTTACGGTGCGGCGACGCGTGAAGCGGCACGCATCATCACACGCGTAAACACAAACTGTAGGAGTATTACGAGATTGTTCATAGAGACGCGGGACCGCTAGGAGTAATAGTGTTCTGTGCGCGGGACGGGAAGGGTGGCGGTGCCCGCCGCTGCGCCCGCGACGATTTCTCAAGCGTGTAGCAAAGCACTCAGCCACTTCTTAAATTAAATATTAAATTATATTAAATAATTCACTTTTTAACATAGAGTTTTCTTCTAAAAAAAGTCGATCATAAATTATCATAAGTACCTACTCCATTGCGACAGTGACTACGTGTCTTAGAATAATAACGCCTACGTGTGTATTGCACGATTTCCAAATAAGACTGGCAGAAAGGTTCCGCCGCGGGCATCGCTTCATTGAGAATTGCCGCTGCGTGCGCCGCCGCGATAAACGACGCGTGAAACTTGTCGATGGCATCCGCGGGCTCGGCCGTTAAAAACGCTCCATTTCAAGCAAACGCGTGTAAAATCGCTTCTCTGAAAACGCACTCATACAACGCCATAATGTTTAAATTCAGTGCGGGCCGCGCAGCCTATCGCAACCATAGAGATATTACACTAGAGGGCAGAAGCCAGGCTTCAGAGCGTACCTCGGATAAAAAGAGACGAAATCTTTAGTAATCACCTTTCTCTTTCTGGCTCGTCGGGATCAGAGAGAGATAGGTAATTACCGTTATCATTGTTTCTCTCTCTAACCGGGGACGATTGCAATGTATGGGCAGCCGTATGGCTCACCCACTCTAGTGTAATATCTCTATGATCGCAACGCGCGACGCGCCGCGTCTCCGTAAATGAGGCCTTAGTAAAATATCGTTCTAATTCAGTCACAGATGTATCGCTACTCTTGAGAACGAGAACTAAGATAGTCGCCTCTAAAAACGTAGAACGCGCTAACTCCTTCACAAAGCACGTGATAACATCGTGACAAAATATTACGAACGTTATATAAAAACATGTCCTGTTCCTACATGCATATTAATAACTTCGAGTTATTGTGTAGGCTTTTATACACGGAATTCTTATTTACATAATATTATGATCCCTCCGTCAGTATAACGAAGCTGGCTTTTGTAAATGTTAAAACATTTTGATTTTCTTTTGATTTTAACATTACGTAATTTCTACTTAACCATATTAGGAGGTACAACGCTTACAGGCCCTTTTGTACTTCCTAAGAATTTGCTCAGTGTACAAAAAGCACTTATTTAACACAAACTATTAAAAGATTTTTTATGAAGCGATAGAAGAGGGGCGGAAATTAAAAATAAATGTTTTATCTATAACAACTAATTTTAACAAAAAACGACTTTAATACCGACAAGTAGAAATAACTCAAAAATACTCGACATAATTATGGCGCTAAATACCTACAAATTAATCAAGCCCAAGCACAAGGAACTGTTATAAGGGCCAACATATTTATCACAAACATATTTATCAGCAAAAAATATTTAAATCTAGATAATTAAAACATAATATTTTTATTAGAAAGTACATTAAACATTTCAATTTACGTGGGCCAATCCTAAGGGCCCGGCGGGCCGCAGGTTGAGGATAGATCAGGTGATCTACATATATAGGTAGATGGTTTAATTTGAGCGCCACCTGACGAGTAGTTTTTAAATGAAGTTGAAGTCGGTTATTTCTTTTTGTGAAAAGTTAGTCGTAAAATGCTTTTTCATATTTCGTGGTTTTAACATAATTATCTTGTCTTATTATTTAGAAGTTTTAGGTACAATATAACCCTTCCGCTGCCGCCCATTACAACTGTGACCGACCGAGAATTAGATTCAAAGGGACTAGGATGGTTAGTCCAGTTAGTAGATGGTGTTAGAATATTAGTTGGTTAGTTTGTTAATAAGTGTGAGGACAGGTACTGTTAGTGATAATTAGTCCTGTTAGTTAATGTTAGTAATAGTCCAGTTAGTTATTGTTAGTATAAGTCACGTTCTAATTCGGTCACAGATGCGTTGCTACCCCTGAGGACTGAGATGGTCGCCTCTTAAAAAGCGTAACCGGCTCCACATCTTCTTATCCGGAACACAATTGTTCTTAAAACAATTATTAAACGGTAGGAATGGTACTAAGTACCGTGGCGGGCGGTGGTACTTCCCCGGGTAGATTGTACGAAATAATGTTTTTGTATTGCTGTTATTGTTGTGTCAGTTGAAGGTTACAAGTTACAACTCTGCCACGCACGTCGCACAATGTCTGTAGTTATGAATGCAGTAGGTACATTTATAAATATCAATCAGCCCCGGCCCGGCCGAATTTCGAACATAGGACGCCTCGCTTCGTAGGCAATATTCGTCTATAAAGCTAGTGATATTACGATAGCTTTAAATCTATGCCTACATGAGCCACGTTATTGTTCGTTCTGAATTCTGAATCACGCGCAATAAATAGGTACCTACATTTGCTTCAGTTTGTAAACAATCAAAAATGATTAGTAGAAACGAAACATGCTTATGTAGGTACATTACCTACTCGTCATAATAAATTGTGACAACCCTGGCGCATCTACTTCGGAAACAATAAACAATAGGGGCCATAAACATGTCGAGCTAACAATAGGAACAATAGAGCGCGGCTGTCTCGAAACTACGCGCACGATGCTTCGCCATTACGGCAATAGTCATAAAGGCGAAAGTCGGTTGCAAGGAACATACTCGAATCTTATTCGAATCGGGTCCGGAATTAGCGGGAATGTTCTAGATTGGCGTGAATAGTAGGTGAGTGGTATAAAAAGGGGCACCCGGTCAACCGCGGACATTCTAGTTTCGGAAGCGAAACCAGGAAGATACCATCAGCGATACCTACGAGCGATACCAGTGAGAAGTGAAGTGATTTCTACGAGCGATACAGTGTTCGACGAGTGTGTTTACGAGTACCTACGTGCAGAGTGTTTTGGTGTGTACTGTGTACATAGTGGAATTTGTGTATCTACGAGTACAATAAAGTCTTTGTGGTACATTTTGGCATTTTCTCGAACCCAGTACCTACTCCTAACACGTAACAATATTTATAAATCGGTACTTAGTTAACTATTTTCACTAAACATCTTTTTTATAGCTTAAGCAGGCAAACAAGCAGTCGGGTCATCTGATTGTAAGTAACTAGAGGCGTATGTACCTAACCATGTGAACTGAAAACCGATTTATAAATTAAAAATGAAATTCAAATCAATGTAGGTAAGTACCTCTTCACGAGATCTACAGAGGGCATCATGACAGACAAGATTACGGCTCAGCTAACCTGTTTAAATATTTTATTGCTTAGGTACTCAAAAGCACGGTAATATTACAGTGTCAAAAACGCCCCACCGCTAGGAATGGATTCTCCTCCGATAAATAAAATTCGATCGTTTGTTTTTAGGTCTTTCAGGTACAGTGTCAGAGAACAGAAATAGTGCCGATTCCACGCTTTGAGTAGTGTTGTTTTAGAGGAGTGCCGACAACTGATAAGCTCATCTTACTGATGTCATCAGGCACCGGTCCCGGTAAGTGGCTTTTCTATTTCTTTGACGCCTGTTTACAAAAAAACGTACCTAACGTTTATTATAATATTTGCCTATAACAAATTTCTAATAACTTAAAATGGAACACACATCTTCGAAGCAAGGTCTCGGTAGTCTTCAAGCCACAGGCGGCATCCATGAAGATTCCTGCGTGCCATCTGAGCGTACCTAATACATTCATAACATTCACAAGGCGGATTCCAGGGGGTTGGGAGGATCGTAGCTGTCCTCATGCCATTAGTAGAAACGTAATATGCATACTTATTACCTACTCGTCTTATTTCTTATTATTCTGGTTTCCTCTTTAGCGGGATATTTCCGAATTACGCATCAAATATTAATTATACGTATTTATAAATATCATACGAGTATCTGAGATACTGCGAAACCCCATTGTTTCTACGCTTATTATAAACAATTTGAATAAATATAGGAACATAATATGGCAGTAGTAGTACCTAACATTTTTAGGCATCCTTAAGTTGGGTGCCTCTTGTTTGGTATAACAACTTTTCGTCGAAAATCGCTTCGACTAATTTTAGTTGGAATAAAGTCATTTCACATATGTAATTATTCATTTGATCGAATATTTGATTGCCATAATTTTATTTCTTATCATCTATCATCTTTGTTTCGAACAATATCTTTTTATCGAATGTTCAAATGCGCTAATAATGCGCTAATTAAAGTAATTAGGTTAGCGAGGAGCGAAGCGACGAGCGTGTTAGGTTAACAGGAACCATCGCACGAGCCGAGCGAGCGAAGCGAGCGTGCCGCGGCAGCGGCCGGCGAGTGCCAGAACCGACTTTAGGGCGTTTATAACCTGAACATTTCATGAAATGAACATTGTATAAAATAATATTCGATCAAATGAACATTATGTCAATCAATATTACACAAAATGAATATTCGATCAAATGAAAATTATGTCAAACGATATTATACAAACTGATTATTATCTTAAACGTTGTTCGATTTATTAAAATTATATCAAAAGTTGTTATATGAAACAAGGGTAACCCCCTTAAGTTACTTAACTCAAATCGGAGGTGTTCATAAGGGCCGTCGTAACCGGGCGTGCACGGCACACCGCACACGTGCGGCACGATGCGGGGACGACAAAATATGGATCACGGGTTCACGGGGGTGTGCAACGGTATTGCACGCGGGCGCCCATGCAGGTTACGGCGGCCCTGGTGTCCATCATGTTAACCTTTATTTATCTACAAATGAACATCTGGCATCTTTCGACGTGTGACAAGTGAGAGTGATCATTAGTGTCGTCGTGGGCGTAGCCAGGGGCAGCTGGGGCACTTGCCCCACCCTGGCCCAGCAGCTCAGTACAAGGGTGGGGCACTTGCCCCACCCTGGCTCTGACCCTGGCTCTGAGGTACCTTACAGAAACCTAACCAAACCTAAAACCAAACCTAAAATTATCTAGGCACTAAGGCACTAACTACATAATTATCCGTAAAAATGTAACACTTGACAGTCATAACTCGACAAAAAACAATCACTAGCGCCATGGGTGGAGCCGGGTGGTGGTGGACTCTGAATACAGGTACCTTATGGGGCACTTGCCCCACCCTGGCTCTGACCTGAGGTACCTTACAGGCACCTACCGAAAGCTAAAAAATTAAATTATCCAGGCACAAACTACCTACATAATATCCGTTAGAAAGTTAACGCTTAACGACAACACTTCACCTAACCGCAAGCGTGTCGCATAGCATCCATCTGCCCCATGGCGAAGACCAAATTCATTGGCAAAATTGGCGAGCAGCTAGTCGGCAATTCGAGTCGAGAATTCTGGTCGCTGGCTAAGGCTGTCGAGGGCAACTTCTGTCGGTCTTCTTTTCCACCACTGCGATTACTAGATAAATCAGTTGTCCACACGGTAAAGGGAAAATCCGAACTTCTTGGCAGTTGGCACCAGCTTAGTCGCTAACAGGTTCGTCATGTCTGTCTGTCTGTCCGTTAGTCCGTATGTCACAGCTACTTGTTTCCGAAACTATAAGAACTACCTATATTGTTGAAACTTGGAAAGTAGATGATGTATTCTGTGAACCGTTTTAAGATTTTCACAGAAAAATGAAAAAAAAGCAATAAATTTTGGGGGTTCCCTTTACTTAGAACTTAAACTCAAATTTTTGTTTTCATCAAACCCATACGCGTGGGTACATCTATGGATAGGTCTTCAAAACAGCTATTAAGGTTTCTAATATCGTTTTTTTTCTAAACTGAATAGTTTGTGCGAGAGACACTTCCAATTTCACTGGAATAGTACCGTCTTCATAGAAAGTAGCCCTAGTTCATCCTATCCCCGAAAAGGGCAATCTTAGTGACCCGGCTAAGTACAGGTTAATCCTAAGGTTATGGAGCGTATTATAAATTTACAGCCCCTAGGATATCTGGAGGATCTCCAGTTGATCAGAGACCGGCAGTACGTGTTTCTTTACGGACGTTCAGCTGGCGATCTTTTAGTATATCATACTCATCGATGGGCCCACGCCCTTGATAGCAACGAGGAAGCATTCCTGGATATCGCTAAGGCCTTTGACCGAGACTGGCAGGGCTCTTCTTGCGAAGCATCCATCTACGGTCTCCCTGAGAGGTCATGCAATTGGGTAGCCAGATTTGTATCTGAGCGACATTAAAGGCCGTACTTGACGGTGGTTGCTCAGATATGAAACCTATAAACGCTGGTGTTCCCTAAGGGTCTGTGCTGTCTCCTACTCTGTTAATTCTGCATGTTAATGATATGCTGGAGCGTGCAACCAGTATTCATTGCTATGAAGATGACAACACGGTAGGAAACTTGTGTCTAAGTTGAGAATTCTCTAGAGAAAGTCTCGGAATGGGGACGACTCAATTTAGTTGAGTTCAACCCGAGAAGACACAAGTTTGCGCATTTTTCGCTTAGAAAACCCCATTATTCATGGCGCCTCCATTCCAGGGCTCCGCGCACACTATTAGTACATGTGTCGGTGTGTCGATGTCATCTGGAAGCTAAGGCCAAATTGGCCTCCGAAGTGCTCGACGTCATGAACCGGGCGAAGCAGTAATTCAATGCGAAGGACCTACTGATGCTTTATAAAGCTCAGGACACCTCTCGCATGGAGTACTTTCTCATCTCTGGGCTGGGGCGCCACAATAACAGCTTAGTCTTTGGCGCCGTGCAAATGCGCGCAGTTCGAGTTGTCAACTATCCACGAGTCACTAACAGGCTAGAACACCTAGGTTTTAGGAGAGAAATAGGATGTATCTGCGTGTTTCAACGACTTGACAACGGTGAGTGCTCCGAGAAATTGTGCGATTAGGTGCAAACTTCACGCTTCCATCATCGCACTACTCGCTAAATATTGAAGTAAATATTGAAGTCTCATCCCTTGGATTCATGACGAACAAGGAGGCTCCGATTTTCACGATCATTTTTGCCGCGAACTTGCAGGCTGTGGAATGAGCTTCCTTGTGAGGTACGCCCGGAGCGCTTTAATATAGGGTTCTTCAAGAAAGGTGTAAAAAGAGTTCTCCTTCAGGACCGGCGTTGCACTGGTGACTCCCCTGGTGTTGCTCGTCCATGGGTGAAAAAAAGACCGTGTGTACAGTTTGCTAGTTATTAAGACTATACCTATTATTTCAGAAAGTTGCCCCACCCTGAGCCCAGGGCTGGCTACGCCCATGAGTGTCGTCCCCACTATCTTCCCTTTGGGGTTTCATCGGTCAAACTAACCGTAGCCGGGTCTCCTTGTGGTCCTACTGCAAAATTAATTTGACCTATAGTGGGACAATGAGGAAATTGCGGATCCATCGTCTATCTGTTATGCGACTAGTTTAATGCCTCTTCAAGATTTTTTATTTTTTAGCCTATGTAGGTTACCTAAACTCCCGACTCCCAGTTTTCTCATAGTTTCCTAATCATCATCATCATCTCAACCCATCATGGCCCACTATTAAGCACCAGACAGGTCTCTTCTCATATTGCAAAGGTTAACCCGTTAATTAGGTCTGCTAGATTAACGGATATTATCCACTGTATTTTACACCTTAAACAAAGCAGCAGCATAGTGATAACAACTACATTAGTGACTACTAGTAATCTTCAGACTTTAATCATTAAGTCTTCTATATTATAATTCAATAAATAATCAGCTTTTCACATTAAATTCTGGTGTATATAAATTATATCTAACATACCTTCCACTTGAACTCTATCCCGACCAACAGTCACTTACTCGGATTCTTTTAAATATTTCAAAATTGCGTTGCCAAATGCTTGTCGTAGTCTCCACTGATGGGCTGAATATCAAGTTTTCTCCATAACAAACAACCATTATTACTATGTACAAAATGTACAAAAAAAAATCGAAATTTCCATAGGTTACCTACCTAATCTGTTTAGGTCTGTTGGTTCCCCTATTCAGTTCCGCTAGTGCGTCCATGAGGACTTATAAGTACTAGTGAATCTAGTGATTCCCCTTCTGATATAGAGGGTCTATCTGGATTTTAGAATACTGTTGGTTCCCCTCCCAATCGTTTGAATGAACCTAATCAGCCTCTGTAGGCATTTCCAGCTGTCTCATTTCTTTGTTTAATAAATTGTGTATTTCTGTGTGTTACTCGACTATAGTTTTTCCAGACAAGTTTGCATTCTTTAACGTTGTAAGGAAATCGTTTGTAAGCGATAAGGTCGCCCATTGCTTATCGATGTGCATTGGTTTTATGCATTTTTGTGCGTGGGCGACCAGTATCAAGTATAAATATTAATCGAGCTGTAAATAACATTTGACAGGTAAGGTCATACCAACAGACCAACTACAGGAGCAGTCTATAATAAATTAATATGACCAATATAATACGCCAGCAATTTATAACCATTTTATAACTAGTGGTGTAAGACAAAGTTTTAAGCATTTAAAAATTTATTTGTTTTCATTGTTAAAATGTACATATTTCAATAACTTTGACATTGTACTACGTACTATACTCTCGATTTCTTCTGGTCTTAAATCCGATTAGCCTCGCTTGCTCATTTACTTTCATACACATGCATATTGCCGTGTATACTTTCTGATGCCATTGGAGGAGTTTGAAAATATGTAAAAATATACATGATTGTGATTCGATACGCTACGTCATTGAGATATCTTGAAATAAAACTACAATATACGCCGTCGCATTCCATATATTGTATGAAAATAGAACCTGGAATCCAATAGTTAAATTACAAAAATATTTTCAAAATTAATTAATTTAATTACCAATTAAATGTTCAAAATTAAAATTCATATTTTCATAACAACGAATACAACCAATCCTCGATAATGAAAAAAATATGGATGATGAGAGAAATGGTTTCACCTCTGATGGAAAAGGTATTATACACAAACCCTCGACTGATGATCTTGTGCATAGTGGTGATAGTTACTTGTGAAGGATGCTGCTCGATGATGCTCTTAAAGTTAATACGAACATTATAAAAAAACTTAATTCCAAACAGAAAAAAGATTTAAATTTTGTATCATCAAAATAAAAGGACTCTTCAGTTCTTTGTAACAAAATATCACGCGTCAAGCACGCGGTACGGATAGATTCTTTCGCATGATATGGCAAAGCTTCTACTTTATCAGGCCTTTGGCCTTGAATAAGTCTCGCATGAGTCCCTTCAGATAGCGAATCTCGCGCTGCAAGTCAGCGCACTTGTCACCAAGCTCCGAGTGGCGCTGACGAAGCGAGTGTTCCTCGCTCAGAAGAACTTCGATCTCTGCCTTCTTCTTCTGGCGGTAGCGAGTCGCGGCGTTCTTGTTCTGCTCCTTCTTACGGGACCGACGATCGTCCGTCGAACGCGAGTAGGGCTTCGAGCGCGACGGGACCGTCCAGTCTTCGTCCGTGGAGGAGGAGCGCGGGGACGACGGGGGCGAGGAGCGGGGGGATGGGGTGCCGCTGCCGATGGACGGCTCCGGGGACGCGAGATGGGCGGCGCGGCTGCGCACCAGCTCCTCGAGTGCTTGCGAACTGCAGTCGAACTCCGACAAGATGGTAGGAGGAGATTGGGCCGGCCACTGCTCCTGGACCGGCTGGAGAGGGACGGTCGGGGTGAGCGGGGCGACGGGGACTCCCTGAGCCTGTTGGGCGTAGCTCAGAAGCAGCTGGGTGGCGGGGCCGGGCGGGCTCTGCGGCGGGGTGAGGTGGGTGTACTCGGCGACGGCTCCGTACACGGACTCGAACTCGCGCAGGAGCTCGTCGGTCGGCTGCGGGTACGGGCCGGCCGCGACCGGCGCCGGCACGGACACCGGGACCGGGGCCGGAGCGGGCACGTATTGCGGCACCTCCACGCGCTCCGGTACTTGAGAGATGTTTTCAAAAATTGGGAGACCCACCTTCTCCTCCAACCAGTTGGATAATATATTTTCTGTAAAAATAAAATAAAGTTTCCATTAGAATACTTCGCACTCCAATTTTCATTATACTCGATGCCATTATCATCACACAATACAAAGGGTACACAGGTAAGAAACTCTATCAATATTTGTTAACTTTGATTGGACATTTGTTGCACATTCGTGCTCTAATGGTTTACAAATCGAAATAGAATAATATTACAATTATTGTAATTGCATAACCCAACTAGAAGTGTGCAAGGCAAGCACCATGAACTAAATAAACATCAAGTCATGTTGCACGCAAATCGATGCCGTAAAAACTAAAGGCTCTATTACTTTGTTCTTTGACCTACTAAATCGTTAATCCCATTCAGTGATTTGCTGGTATTATTCATCTGCCTTCAAAGAAAACCTAACTACCACAATGATTGTTGACGATAAAAACTTATATTACCTAATGAGAATCCATTCTTACAAATGCTTTGAACCAAAAAGGTAAAAACACAATTCCAGTAAAATAATGTTCAGCATCATGTCATAAATGTTAAAGAAAAAGTTAGGTAATATTTTATCTTTAGATTTTTTGAAAATAAATAAATTGTAGAACAGTTAACCTTTCAAGCAATTTGATAATAATAAATATATTTAAATAATCTGCAACTTTATTTACTTCATATACTATATTATGGAGGAAAATGTAGTTCGTAAATGACAATTTCCAATAATTAAATTCCTTTGAGACGAACATTTAATCATTCGTTATCAATATAGTAAACCGACAGATTTTTCCTTGAATATAGGAATTATCAATTTATTATACTAAGTGCAGACATGCGCGATATAAAATTTAAGGTAGGTTCGTTGGCGTATTTTTATTGAAAGTAATAACTAATGCCGACAGCACACGACGCACACAATATTCAATTGAAAGTAATTGTCAAACAATGCGTCTCGGTACTTCAAATTTAGAGCAGAATTAGATCTCTATTTAGTATGATTTGTGCTACATCTACACAAGATTTTCATTTAAGCGTTTGTGAGTAGGTACACCGTAATACGCACAGCAGATGCGTTTATCCTATGTATTTGATATTGACATAATTATATAATATATATTATCTATAAATTATTTTATGTATATGTAATTATCGCAGCACTGATTTAAATAATATGTTTATGCTGGTTATAATGATGGATTGCCATAACTACGTCGGAAAAACAATATGCTTCAATAATATTTATGTAAATATTCTAATGTACATAATATTATGGAGACTAACCTAGCCTTCGAAACGTTATCAGTATAGACGTACCTATTATGTTTAACCGGTCAACTGAAAGAAAACAATAAAATTATCTCATTATCGTGAATCTTTGAAAACACTTTCTTACAATAATATAAAAGATAACGCATCTTATCTTCGTGGTCCTACCAGATTTGCAGACGACAAGTTTTGGATGCAAATAGTTATCTGCAGAAAGTAAAATACTTATATATTGTTCCAAAACAGCATAAATATAATCATTTTTGAATAAAGGCGACTGCCAACAAACCACAACGGGCGACAAAGCCTGACCCTAGATAAACTCACACAATCTAATAAGCCGCCGCGACTGTGCCCTCTGCGCCATATTCGATAACAACTTGGTATCAGTAAATAACCTTAATTTGTTCAGATTTTGATACAGATGGACGGAGTCAATGACAGGACGCTGATTTCGTTATTATTGTGTAAGTTTCCAGGCATAACTCTCTCATTTATACTGGACAGAAATTAAGTAGCATATATTTCTCGTTGAAAATTTCTCCATGAACTCTTATCAAATCACCCACCCACGCAAAAGAAACAGTTCGCTTCGGCAGACCTTAAATAAAAACATGTTATTGGTCACGCCAAATTAGAAATCAATTGCGTTGTTAGCGTCTGTCGAGTGAAACGAAGTGAATATTGACTTCACATTCAGGGATGAGGCATTGCCATCATAGTGATTAATTTAACTATATAAATGTGTTAGTTAGATATTGAAGTATTACACACTAGTGTAGCAATTTCTTGATAAGATACAACGATAGATTATGTCATTACAAATACAAATGTTTACATTAACGTCGAACAACAGGTTTTTTTTTTCACTTTTTCTCGTCATGAAATCGATGTATTGATAAGCTGTTGCATAAACTGACACCTAAAGATATACTCGTTTTGATCACGACCTATTGAGGTCAAATAGTCATAGAATTTAAAAAGTTGTTCACTTATAATGTCTCTTGTTATTTACATATTTTACAAATATCTTATATTTTCCCATTTATATCAATATTTATGGATGCTGCTTTCCTATTGGTTGTAGCGCAGTCTGTCAATGGACTACCCAACACAAAAAAAATCAAATCAAAACGGTTGTTTCTAAGATAAGCCCGTTCAAACAACCAAACGTTTCAGCTTTATAATATTAGAATTGATGGAGTACATAGTATCGTCCATTTAACCACAGAACGGTTAGGACCACAACTCAATCCAATCCAAGTAAAAAATCCAATCTGTCTGCCTATTGCAGTTAACCTAACGACTGCTTCTTTAAACCTACTTTATTACTTGGAAACTCGATAATCATCCAATCATATCCATTAAACGAAAATCAAAAATGATAAACGTAAGAGCAGCAACAAAGCAAACATCAAGCGGTACTGGTAGGTCACAATCTGTAATAAAGATTCTGTATCAATGCGCCGGCGCAGGAGCAAGTGGTCAATAAGTCGTTTTAATTATCGACCGCGTTGCAGCCAAGGTCGGCCTGTGCGCCAACTAGTTTATCAGTCACCACGCTTTGCAAGTGTCGAAAGATTCCATTCTCTCATGTTGTCTTATAGAAAAGGAATTAATTAAATCCAAACAAACATTGTCACAAGTAACCTTACTGACAAACTATTACTACTGCTTTGTTGTTCTCAACAGCGAAGGTCTCACGGCAAGAATTAGGTTATATGAAGTTGTTTACATCACTTAGGTTAGCTTAATTAACTAATGTTGCTCTTAAGGAAAAACTTAAATAAACCTTAAGTCCTTTTTTACAACAAAACTAACTTCTTGTTGTAAGATAACATCTACTAGGTATTAAAAATGTCATAACACGAATTAAGGAGTTTGATGTTTACATTTGTAATGCTAAAGTTAGGTTAGAGATTTTAGTCTATAACCTCAAAACATCTACGCCTAGACATGCTTTAGCATTATAGACTTTAATTCTTAGGTACCCAGAGTAGTTATTGACGAGTTTCTATGAGTTACTTGAACCACATTCTTACAACATGAATTCAGCATCGTGCACATGATCAATAATACAATCTTTAAGCAATGATAACAACAGTGGAGCTCATTTGCAAAACAAATTAAACCTATAAACGCAGATATGTACCAGATACGATTATTAATATTCCTTGAATAAATTCAACATTGATTTAACTTATTTATATACCAATAAGGAAAACTCTACTTTGTTCATAAGATCGACTTTTGATTATCCACAAACAGCAAAAAACCAAACTTGTTACGTTGCGAAACATATTCCCTTTCGATTTCCAGTTCAGGTAACGATTAAGATATCAGAACAAGATGATAAACATCAATCGGTTAAGTTATTTCGAACCACAAAAACAGGAACTAGACAGGGAGACCTTGATTACGCCTTTCTATAAACAAAACTTCAGATTGAACACAACACGGGCCAATGTCATCTAACTGGGTACACAGTGGACTCGTTGGTTACGTACCGGCATACAGATCTGCTAGTGCCATCATGGTGTCCTATTGCGTCTTACAATAACGATCTTCTATATCCTTAGTTCTACGATAAAGTCCTATGTTATTTAAGTATATGCGAATATAGTGCGTTAACTGTTACTAAGGTGTGAGCGATAGTCGTCGGGGATAGTCCAGGCACGTCCACAGGAATCTAACGTCTTTTGACGAGTTTTTGTGAATTGAACACTATTTCCTTGTTCCAGATGCAACGATAGTGGTACTTCATTCTAACGGAGTCCAGGCGGCGCATCGGTGGCGGCAGACATAGGTTGCGAGCCGAGCGCGAACGCCCGTAGAGTACTTCTCGATACGAATTTATTGTCACGGTAGAACACACAAGCGAACACCTGCAAACGCGGCGCGGCGTAGGCTACAACTGAGAGCGCGCGCGCACATGCAATGTCACCGGTCACCGCTGGCCGCTGCTCCGCGCCTTTCCCCTCCATGCCTCGCCGCCAGCATACATTATGACCCGCAAGCCATGGACCATATACATAATATTTATACCAAACTTCAAAATCAGTATCCACCGCAAACGTTGCCTTTTAAAAATACTATAGATACCTAATATCCAATACAAAGAAAAAGGGGATGGGGGGGGTGGTAACTTTCCAATCCTATTTGCTGAAGTCTCTTGCAAAAACTAATGTAGGAGTACCTACTAGTAATTATAATGAAGAATATGGAGGGGAAAAAATAATAAAAGGACTTTTCTTCTTTATCTAAGTAGGTAATTAGTTGAATACTTATTGGTAACTCAAAGTTACACTATCATTCATTTACCAAGTGTCACAATCAGAACACAGGTTGCTTAAATGACTTACTTATTTCAAGTGTCAGCATAATACTACCAATGTTCATTGTGGTTTACATAACTTTATTTAGTGTAGAAATGCCACCATACTCCTTTTACATTTCCATAAAATTCCTCCCACTACCTAAGATAAACATTTACGTACGTGTTTGTGAGATCAAGAACTATTTACAGGTCATTGATTTCACGCTCGATATTTTAATTTGTATTTCTTATGGTCGTAAAATTAGAAACGGACGAGAATATGTTACAAAAATAACTTATTTATTCTGTAGGTATATACTCGATATATTGTTAATTTCTATTTTTTACGTTCGTCGTCGATTTCAAATTAACATTAATTTCTTCTCTTATAAAACTACTCCAAGAATCAAATTAAAAAGCCACTCACTTCAAACGACAAATAGCAGCTCAAACAACTTAATTAATAAAAAATAATAATATAAAGAAACTGAATTAAAAATCGTTTATTGATTAAAGACGTTGCCAACCTTAAAGCTTTGGTTTCCTAGGAAAGCGGTGCCGTCATGTAGCGGCCGTAATACAGCGGTGAATGACGTCATTAGAACGTTGTCTATGTAAACGAAATGGCGCGGTTTCCTAGAGAGCGGTAATTACTGACACCGTAACGTAAAAAGCGGCACCGCCATTTGCATGACGGCCGTCTTGTCGGTGTCCGATGGTTTGGTCAACGTTTTATTGATAGCGGTGAAGCTATTTTTAAAATATGTATTTGTGTTTTTTTTCGGAACAACATCAAAAAAATAAAAAGTAAAGAAAAAAGTCAACTAAAACAGAATTGGTGGCGTGAAAGTGGAGAAATATTAAATTCTGATGAATTATTAATTATTAAAATGAGTGACGGTGTGTTAAACGGCCGTGGAACTTTCCACATGTCATCACCGTCAAGACGGCCGTCTACTTGCGTCCGTAATATTACGGCCGCTACATGACGGCACCGCTTTCCTAGGAAACCAAAGCTTAAGTGACTATACCTGTAACTCTCAACGTAAGTACTATTATTATCTAAGAAATTTAAGATTTGGTCTTAAAAAACATTAACCAATTGGATTGCACATGGAACTCCAAAAATCCTTTAGAAAATTGGTTAGAACATTGCAGTGGCTACAGCCTGACTTAGAAAATACTTTTAAACTATCGTAAATTACAGAATATACCAGATTTCAGGATCACTAGTTAGTTAACGCCATTTTTGGAAGAACGAGTTTTACGAATTTTAAAGTCCAACATTTAAGGGCCCTAATGAGAATACGGACTGTTGGAAACCGCCAAATTGCAGAACTTAAAATAAACACAAGGCCAAATCAGCAAGGCTAAATATGGGGACAGTTTTAATTACTGATTACATTGTTAAGTTACTTTTAAAAAGACATGGACAGCCGGGAGATGGTTGTGATAATACAATACAACTTCGAGGATGGGAGACAGAACCAGAGCAGCCTAGAACAGAGCCTACTATAAAACCCATCTAGGTTAGCCTCTAAGATACTCGCAAATAGCGCAACAGACTGATGACTATGGTAAGGGACGAATGCTAAGAACTCTGAAGCACAAATTATTTATTTATTGATTTGATAAACAAAATCATTTGTGTACAATTAACAGCGCCCCACGCGGTGTCAATTATTCTATGCATACGTTGAAATGGAATAAATTATAAACATGACTTACTCTCAACTCCCTAACGAGTAAATAGAGAACGCTGGCCAGATTTCTTTTTTTTTTCTTATTAATGCAACACGGCATATAAGCATGTTTATATTTATAACTTATTTTATTACCCTACTAGTAAATCTGCCCTCGCTTCGCTTCGGGAAACCAGACCCTTCAAAAATCTCTATAAATTTTAACAAATTATGTTATTCCGATGTCTAAGCTATATTACTGCAAAGTTTCATGAAAATCCGTTCAGTAGTTTTTGCGTGAAAGAGTAACAAACACACACACACACTCACATACATCCTTACAAACTTTCGCATTTATAATATTAGTAGGATTTTTAAACCTCTGCATTTATATTTACAGTAGTCTCCGACTTATTTTTAAAATATTCATACATGTTTACACTTATATTAGCCTGGTAAGTGGTAAGCTTATGCAATGATAAATAAATTTACACAATGTACGATTCTAGAACAATTTTGACACATCGAAGTACCAACCTATAAACAATATTATAATTTGTGTCCATAACATTAAATAAGTTGTACTATTTTTTACTGTATTTAAAATAGCAAACGAGAATGTAGCACCATCCTTTAGCTGCCGCCCATGACGACTGCGACGACCCAGAACAAGACTTAAATCGGGACTAGAATGATTAGTCCAATTAACAGAGGGTTATTTAGAACGTAAGTTTATCAGTTTGTTAGAGAACTGTTCCAGCGACTGTCAGTGATGGTTAATTCTGTAAGTTGTAGTTATTTATTTATTTAAACTTCATGCACCATACAAAATTGTATAGATACAAAGGCGGACTTAATGCTAAAAGCATTCTCTCCCAGTCAACCTTCAGGAAGTACGAACCCAACGAAATGGCGGCGTGAATATAGGTATAAAAAAATAGGAACTAAATGTAAATATTTGATTAAAAAAAAACAAAATAGCGTAATAATCACAAAAAATGATAATATACGTAACTGAAAATATATAAATACAAAAATATATAAATAGCAAATAAACATATATTTATATACATACATATGAATATAAATAAATATTATAAATAAATATATATTAATATATACAAATATTATAGATATATATACACAGCGATAATGACTTAACTATTCCTCCCTACAAAATGCGTCAGAAGTCTTTTCTTAAAGATAAATTTGCTGGCTGGCTTTCTAAGGGATTCGGGAAGACCATTCCAAAGTCGTGCAGCATGAACGGCAAAGGAGTATGACAAGAAACCAGAATGGTGAAGTGGAATAGAGAGAAGCATATTCTCCGTGGAACGAAGCTGCCGTTCATGTGTATCTCGCAGAAAATTAAACTTTTGTTTCAGATACGAAGGAGAGTGTTCATCATATAATACAGAAAAAAGAGTAGAGAGTATCCTCATTTGTCTCCGTTGGCGAATAGGAAGCCATTGAAGCTGGGACCGAAAAGAAGAAACATGATCGAATTTGCGGAGACAGAAAATAAAGCGGATACAGTTATTAATGAGACGATCTAGTTTGTTCAGCAGATCTTCATTAAGATCAGTAGTACACACATCGCAATAATCAATAATGGGGAAAATGAGAAGTTGCACCAGATCTATCTTAGTCTTAACAGGAAAGAAGTTTCTAAATCTGTTAAGGGCGCACAGCTTAGATGTGACTGACCGGCAAATTTCACGAATTTGCGTAGTCCAACTTAAATTGCGATCTACATGTAAACCTAAATTTTTCACAACAGGGGAAAACGGGATAACAGTACCTTCAAACCTGACCGGAGCAGTATGATCTAAATCTAGTTTGACCAGCTGACGATCGCTTCCAATGACGATGGCTTGGCATTTAATTGGATTTACTGCAATACCAAATTTATTAGACCAGGTGGCTAAGTGATCCAGATCATTATTAATGTTGCTAATTGCATGGCTAAGTGACTCGACATTAGCTTGAGTATAAATCTGAAGATCGTCAGCATAAAAATGGTGAGAACAACTAAGGCAGGAAGAAAGGGAGTTAATAAATAGAGAGAAAAGGAGAGGTGAAAGAATCCCACCCTGTGGCACACCAGACGAAAGTTTACACCAAACTGACGTTTGTTGTTTAAATCGTACAGCCTGCTGGCGGCCACAGAGATATGAATAGAACCAGTTGAGGGAGGTAGGAGAAAAATTAAGGTTACGGAGTAAGGCTAGAAGGATGTCATGGTCAACCATGTTGAAGGCATTAGTGAAATCGATTAATACAAGGATGGTTACCATTCTACTCTCCATGCCTTCACGAATATCATCCATAACCTTAAGAAGAGCAGTTGTGGTACTGTGACCCGGCCTAAAGCCAGATTGAAAAGGGGATAAACAATTATTTTCCAATATATAGGCCGATAACTGCCTATGTACAACAGCCTCTAACACCTTTGACAGAAACGGCAGGATAGAAATCGGTCTATAGTTATTGAGTTGACAGGGATTAGAAATTTTTGGAAGAGGAATAACGAACGCATTACGCCAAGAACGGGGAAAGACTCCTGTCAACAACGAAGAATTGATGATGTGAGTAATGACGGGAAGGAAGTCATCAAGAACAAGAAAAAGCATGTCACGACTCACATCGTCACAGCCCACAGCTTTAGATTTGATAGAGGTAATAACTTTTAAAATATCATTTACAGACACTTCACAAAAATTAAATGGTACACAATTGAGAGAGGCCATGGAGTTTAATTCAGAAATGGTAATGGACTTGACTAACTGATTGATAGAAGATGCCGAAACGAAGTGAGAGTTAAAATCATTGAGAGAGAACGGTAAGGTGTCTGCTAAAGCGGAGCGCTTGCCAACACCGATAGAATTGAGGAATTTCCACGTATCGGCCGGTGAAGAATTACAAAGATTTTCGCAGAAATAACTGCGCTTGGCTGCTCTCACCATTTGATTACAACGATTGCGACAAACTTTGTAGTATGCCCAATTGTCATCGCACCGGTCACGTTTAAATTTTCTAAAAGCTCGGTCCCTACGCGTCATTGCCATACGCACTCCTCTTGTAATCCACGGCGCAGGCGGCCGCCTCACTTTGACTGCTCTGATCGGAGCATGTGCGTCGAACAGTTTTAAAATAATATTATTTAACAGTGAGACCTTATCATCAACTGAGGACGCATCAAACACCGGAGCAAAATCAATAGAGGAGGCATCACATTTTAGTGCGTCAGAGTCAATACCAACAAAGTTACGCATCATAACAGTTACGGGCTTGATCTTTGGCGGTCTAAGCTTGTAAGCCAGATAAATCAAATCATGGTGCGAAAAGCCAGGAGCTGACAACTGACCGTGTCTGAAAACAAGATGAGGCAACGACGTAATCATTAAGTCAAGCCAGGTGTCGGGAGAGTCTAGATTATGATGGGTGGGACTAGAGGGAAGAACAGACAAATTTGCACAGGAAAGGACGTCAAGTAGCTTGGAAGTCTGGGAAGTGGATTTTAGGAGGTCAGTATTAAAGTCACCCATAATTATCAGGTGTGTGTAATCGAAACAAACCGAATCTAGAATAGTTTCTAAACTGGAGAAGTAATTTATATTTGGTGGACAATACACCACACCCAGAACGACTTTGGAATGGCTAGTCCGTACCTCCAGAAAAAGATACTCAGCTGTACCAGAATGGGGTGAAGGTGAAGAAGCAATAATAGAATAAGGCAAATCATGCTTCAAGTATATAGCCACTCCACCTCCACCCTTCCCGACACGATCATTACGTATAATAACATAGCCAGGCAAACTATACTGAGATGATTGTAAAGCAGGTTTTAACCAAGATTCCGATACAAGAATGGCATGAATTAAAGGCGTACTAAATGTGTCCAAGAGTTCCGAGTGATGGGCTGGAATGCTTTGTGCATTTAAGTGACACACGTTAAACGTGTCACATGAATTCACAAGGCAGGTATTGAGTAAATCACTTAAAGTCTCGGGATCATGAAAAGACTCTTCACAAGATGCAGAGGAACTATTAAATTCATAGGCAGAATGAAAGGCATCGTCCTCATCAGACATTATCACCGAATAATATTTATTATTGATAAAAGAATATGAATATAATTAAATATATATATAATATATAATAAAAATAAATAAAATGTAATTATTATGAATATTAAAAAGGCTTTAATTAAAACGTATATAAAAATGTATACACATATTCGACGACTGTCCCACCGGTTAGAGCAAGGTAGAGAATTACATTTACATGCTTTTTGTATATAATTTTACTAATGCTTAAAATATAATTACTTAATTATGGTAAACCTCCTTACAAAAAAAAATCGTAATGAATTAAATAGTAGCAGGTAACAAGGTACAGATACTGCATAAAATAACTACAAAGAAACAGAGATAAAATAAGAAATCTTATAACAAAATAATAAAAACAAAACAACATTGCACAATTACTAGAGTGATAATAAATACTCTGTGAAGAAACTGTTGATTCATTACTCTATGAACCGAACCTATGGTATCTGTGACCGAACTATGTAACGTCACGTCATTCCTCCAAGAAGTAATGAGACCATAGAGACACAGAGATCTCTATTTAAATTATAGACTTTGACAAATAAAAATATATGTCACATTTACATTTACATGACAGTTGACAGTGATATTGATAGTTGTCAAATGTACATCTTTCAACTTAATACACAGAAATTAAAACTAAGTTTTAAAATAATGAATGCGGAGGTAATTGACAAACAAAAATCTATGCAGTACGATACAATATTAAAGGATATGAAGGTAAACCTAATGCAATAACTAAGAAACAGAATAGTACATTATAACGGAGAAACTAAAGGATGCTAACTACCATAACGAGCATTAATAAGATGAGCGAGTGATAGTGACTACAAAGTTATTTCTTTAACCTAGCTGCTCGCTTGGTTTTGGCGTAAGTGTCAGCGAGACCTACCATCTGGGTCGACGCAGAAGGCCCACTTAATTGGTCACTTTCGGATGAAGGCTTGTCATCCGTAAACTCCATTAGCTCCGCTTCAGAGCTGATACGCTGCTTGGATCCGTCCGAACGCTTGATATAGATATTGCCATCCATTGACCAACAATTACGGACTCCCACTCTGCCACGGGCCATAATGAGCAGTGACTGGCGACGCCGCGTGAGGAACTCGGACACACTGATAGACGAGCCCTTTAAGTTAACTTTTTTCCTCCACACCAAAGATCTAATAGATAGCTCAGTAAAGCGTACTAGAACAGGCCTACATTTATCATCCGAAGATCTTCCCAGCCGATGACATGATTTAATATGGGCATCTTTGAACTCACTTACTCCAAGTTTATCAGTGAAGAGCCTACCCATATAATCACTTAGGGTACCTGCAGTGTTTTCAGGAACACCAGTGAACAACAAGCATTTTCTTCGATGCCTGGTTTCAATAACATCTAATGTCCTTGTACATTCCGTGATCAGCTGCCGAAGTAAGGAGAGGATAGATGCGACTTCAGTCTTAAATTCAAGGAACTCTTCATGCAGTCGTGCTAGAGTGATGGAGCTCTGGGATGCCGTCGATTTAAGTTGGTTTTCAAAATTTGCCATCTTCTTCATAAGTAAGGATTCCATGGCATGCTGAGTTTCCACCACTGTGTCAATAGTTGCCATTATTACTGCCAAACTTGGAAGTGGATGAAGAATTTTGTAGTGACACTAGAAAACTTTGAGGTTAACCAGTGGGACAGTGCAATAAAAGTTTAATTTAGGACATAAAACAGTGATTATTAAATGGATTAACACTAAACTGTAAGTAAACAATTGTTATATGCCCAAATATAGATAAAATTTTCACACTGAGTATTTTTAATTTCGAAAAATTAGAGAAACACTATATCGCCTTTTTCACTTCTACCGCCCAAAAAAAAGATCTTAGTTAGTTAGGTAGTTATAGTTAGTTAGTTAGTAATAATCCTCTTACTAATTGTTAAAAAAGGTCTCGTTCTAATTCGGTCACAAATGTGTTGCTAGTTTTCAGGACTACAATGTTAAGTTTAAAAAAGTTTCACCGGATTCATCCTTCAGCAACCGCAATACAACTTGTATGTAAATTCTCTCCTCTCCATAGTATAGATAAAAGTTCCATACACCCAGATTCTGTTAAAACAGTAAGTATGTACCTATTAATATGTCAAAATTTTCCGTGGCATATATTTTATAATTAAACTAGAGAACCGCCCGCGCTTCGCTTCGGGACCCGTAGGTAACAGCCGCGTAGGTCTCGCTCCCGTAGGAATTTAGGCTAAAAAGTAGCCTACTACTCGCTCTCTTCACTCTACCCTGTCTGAGGTGTGTGGAGCCCTCGGGACAGTTAGTTCCCCTTTGGGGGTGTCTCTCGCGGCCCGTTAAAACGGGCCGGTCCTTGGGTTGGGCCCTAAGGCCCTTGGTTGTCCATCTGTGGTTAACCAATAGGTCAAGTCCGGTGAGTGGTGGCCTTTTTACAGGCCACAGAGTCTTAAACGGGATGGGGTTCATCTTCGCGCCGCCCAGACAATCGAGGCCCTACCGGGTGAATCCCGCTGGTGGGAAGCCCAGCAGGAGCCGATCAGCGCCGGGCGACGACTTACGAAGCCCCAGTATCAGTCAGTGCTAGCCCCGTCCCGCGCAACCAGCAAGTCGCGCGGGAAGGCCCAGCGGTCCGGTGGACGGGTGTGGAGCGGCACCAGGTCCTGCAGATGCGGGAACCGCGACGCGTCGACACGCCCGAACATGTTGCATGCCAATCTCTCGATGAAGTCGTCCAGGCTCTCGACTCGAAGGTCCCTCTGGATTACGGTGTTCCTGACGTACCTCGGCGCACCAGTCAGCCGGCGGAGCGCAATCGCCTGAACCGCGCGCATCCTCTTGCGCTGCGGTTCGCTGGCGAGCGCGTACCACGCCGGTGCGGTGCCGCGTAGGTACGTGAGGCGGGATCTAATGTAGGTCTTGTAGACCCCGAGCTTCAGTCCGAGAGGGAGGCTCGAGGAGAGCACTGGTTTCTGCCATCGCGCTTCTGGAATTCGCGACGGCTTTCGTAACCTGTGGCTTCATCGAAAGTCTTCCGTCGATTTTGCCCCCAGGTATTTGGCCTGTGGGGCCCATTGGATATCTTGTCCGTGAAGCTCCAGAGTAGGGTCCCGCCTGTTGAGGTATCCTCCTATGTTCACGGCCTGCGTCTTCCCGACATTCACCGACAGTCTCCACGCGGCGAGCCATTCGGGGAGGGCATCAAGCGCACGCTGCATCTTGACGATGGCGTGGGTTCTATTCAGCGGCATATAGGGCAAACGACGCCCCCCTGCCGCCGGGATGTCGTCGGTGTATCAGGCGTAGCAGACCGGGGACAGGCAACACCCTTGCGGGACGCCGGCTGCGATCGGACGCTCGGTGGATTCGGCGTCTTCAACCACTACTCTGAAGCTTCTATTTTCGAGGAAACTGGAGATCACCTTAACGGCACTCCGGGGCGCCGACGACTGCGAGATCTTGTAGAGAAAGCCGTCGTGCCAAACACGGTCGAACGCCTTTTCCATGTCGAGGAATACTGCACACACGCGTTCTCTCTTATTCAGAGCCGCGGTAACGGTGTGCAACACCCTCGACAGTGTAGCCGTGCTGTTCAGCGGCATCAAAAAGTAGCCTTCCACTTCTGTTGGCAGCTAGGCTATTCCACCCCGGATGCTTGCAGTTCCAGTCGCCCGCGCCCACCACCGGTGTCGGCGAGTCCAGCAACTTGCGGACATCAGCCAACAGGATAGTGCCAGCGGGCGGGCGGTACACTGAATACAGCCGGAGCGGGGAGTTTTCGAGGCAGAGCTAAAGTAGCCTATTACATTTGACTTAAGTAAATTACATGTAGTATTTGATAGCGTAATTCAGAACTTGCAAATGAATTTTATTAACGCCATCTATTAACAACTCCGAAAATAAATATCTAGCAACTAACAAAACATCGATCTTCCCATGGGAATGGGATGTTTTTCCGCGGTAAAAAGTAGCCTACGTCACTCTCCACCCTCCTAACTATCCCCACACACATAAACCTTACCATATAATAGCTTTGTTGCGACGTGAAAGCGTCACAAACAAACAAACAAACACACTTTCACATTTATAATATTAGTAAGGAAGTAAGGATAAGGATACCGAATAATATTTCATAATTATATCGATTGTATGTAGTTTTTCTTGTATCTTCTTCTATTCTATACATTCCACTGGGAAGTAGAGGAGGTTGTGGAACAACATGTAGGCTATTTTTATCCCGGAGTTCCCGCCGATTGGGATCCACGCGGGAAAAACTCCTATGAACGAACGAAGTCGCGGGCAAAACTAGTAAAAAATAATAGTAAAATTACAAAACTATTATCACCAATAGATCCCACGCAATACCGCTGTCATTTGAATAAGGATGGAGTACGTAAACGTTTGCCACACAGGGTTGCACAATAATAGACCATCCACTATCACGTTTCCCTATTAGACACGCTCCAGTATGTCTATTACATTTTGTTACTATGCCATGTGCAGTGATTAAGGGGGGCCGACATTTCCATTCAAATAACAAACAGTGCCGAATAACAACGATATGTGCGGTACACGATATTTAGAATACGATTAGGTATGCAGTTTATAATACCGGTTATCTCAATATACATGCATAAAACTTTGACACATAAGTCATTTTAACCACGATCCAGGCTAACGATTGAAGCTTTATCTTTATATAACAGGCGCTTTCAATGTCCTTAAGATCCAAAGACGGACCTTTGGGTATCCCACTATCAATTACAGTGCCACAAACTTATCTGACCCGGTGGCCAGAACTGGAACTAATGCATTTGTATTATACTGTTGTCAGACAAATACAAAGACAGTAGCGCCCCCCTTACCGGGTCAGATAAGTTTGTGGCGCTGTACATCCATAATTTCAAAGTTTATGTCATGCATGGGGTTTGCATTATGTTTTTTAGACACCGCTGTACAAAGCCTGAAGAACTGTTTTTGCTGAACTGTGTTTGTAAGGAATTTTCAGTCATTATTATTATTATTATCTAAAATACATGTAAGTATTGCTTGATTTTCACGTAACAATTGCGAATTTAGGTTTTAGCAATGGCATTACAAAACGCATCTGAAACAACTTTAAGGTGTGCTAATACTAAAGAAGAGATAACAGTAAGTACATTGCAAAGACTGTTAAATACAGCGATATTAAAGTGTTCATGAGTTGTAATGTAAAGGGCTACATAGTGCGCGAGGCATGCCTGCTGTTAGTACAAACCAGTAATCAATATAGCTTGATATAGCGCCAAAAATCTCCAGTTGAAAGTCACTGGTCTGTGTGTAAACATGTCGGTACTTCCTTTTGGTAATTTAACTTCTGAGAATAGGACGTTTTAATTTTTTTTTCATTCTGCACCTCTCTCATGATAGTAGTTTTTCACGTGTCGGGCTATCCCCTAGCATCAATCGTAAATAACAATGTTTTCTACATGTGTTGGTTACAGTATCTGGCCGGAAACGTGGTGACGTTGTAAATATCTGTATTTATTCGGGTCGATAAAACTACGCACAAAATGCAAATACATTCAAATGCTTGGTAATATTATCCATATATAACACTACGTTATATTTCAGAATTTCATTAACAATGCGCAAAAATGGATGGTCTGGTGTATATTTTAAGATTCTTCTGTTTACTTGATTCACTTTAAGTATTTCATTGAGATTTTTTTGTCTGCATTTATTTTTCTTCTCACTCAGTTCCGTGTTTATTACAAATGAGATTTCATGTATGGAATTTATACTAGAATTCTATATTGGCAGCTGTTATTTTTTTACATTTCATTTGGCGACGATCTTTTCGTTTACAGGACGTATATAAAATCCAGAAGATATTATGGTGAAGTCATAATTCTTTTTAGGGTTCCATACCCAAAGGGTAAAACGGGACCCTATTGCTGAGACTTCGCTGTCCGTCCGTCCGTCCGTCCGTCTGTCACCAGGCTGTATCTCATGAACCGTAATAGTTACACAGTTGAAATTTTCACAGATGATGTATTTCTGTTGCCGCTACAACAACAAATACTCAAACACTGAATAAAATAAATATTTAAGTCGAAATATGGCTTCGACGCTCCAGAAATAAATAAGTTACCTTTATGTTACCTTAATTAATACATATTAGCGACAAGTAACGCCATCTGTTGGCTACTGCTTGTCGCTAATATGTATTAGCGACAAGCAACGCCATCTCTTGGCTACGACGCCTCCGATGCTTTTAGTTACCTGTCGGTCCAAGAGATGGCGTTGCTTGTGGCTAATATGTGGCTACAAAAACTAAAGTAAATATTTAAGCGAGGCTTTCATACAACAGGCCAGATTTTTTTGGCGTTTTATACATAATGGTACGGAACCCTTCGTGCGCGAGTCCAACTCGCACTTGACCGGTTTTTGTTTTTCTTTTTTCAATGTTTTGCTGTCAATGGGCAACGGGGTCCAGTTACAATCCAGTGCCTCGTCTACGCGTTTGTCAACTTTTAAATAAAAGTAATGACAGCGATTAGGGCTTGCTATCATAACTATTGTATACGTATCATATTCGTATGCAGCGTATTTCATGTCTGTAATGGTAACGCTGGAAGAGTCATTATCAAAGTATCAAAATTAGATTGCATTGGTATCGAAACTAAAACTATATGTCAAATTTTAAATCCAAAGGTTCAAAGAAACAATTTAATTGCTCTAGGATATAATCATACATGTGCTGTAAGTAAGTTATGTAAGGTATGTAAGTTAAAAGCTTGTAAAGAAACACAGTCAATATTGTTGTATAAGTACAGTCTGTACTGATAGATAGATAGGTAGTGCCGGCGCACACTTGCACGGCTTGAATATAATAGAAAGAAAGCAGAAACAAGTCCAACAAAAAGCAAAAATTTATTTTCTATTACTAAATGGATTTGTTGGACAATGTATATTTGAGGTCAGTGCTGAAAATTCTGAATGCTTAAATAAGAAATCTCATAACTTTCATTCAGAAATATCATCCAAAAACGTCATTGGGAACATTTTGTAGTAATGGAGTAGAGTGGAGTAGCTACCTACTTACATAAATTAAGCAAACCTGCAACTTTTGAGACTTTTGATTGATCATTGAAGTCTTCTTGTCTATTGAATGTAATTATGTATTGCGTCATACAAAAAAAATATTTTGCTCTAATTTATGTTCTTGTTCCTGTATGTGAAATGTGAAATGTGAGGTGGTGATACGTTGTAACTTGGCCCAATTAGTGGTTGGTTACTTAACAACGCTTTAAATTTAATAAGTTGTATTTTTATATTTCATACGGATATTTCCGATACCGATATACAGATCACAATCTCATTGCGACTGTAATCAAAAATCTCGACGCTACCACTTTATGTCATTGTGAAAGTTAAATATTTTTACGTATACTAAGATAGCGTACATTAACCTTAAGATCAATCACTAACGCATGTATCGGCGCACTTCGTGCCAATTTGATACTATACTACTAAACTTATCTTACGTATCTCTCCAAATTGTGCATTCTATGAACTATATTATGCGTTATTTTTTCACGTAGGCTGTGATAGTTTAATACAGCATTGAGTTTCAAATTAAATTGTGCACTGTCGTTATTTTGTTCTAATGCTACGCATATTTAGTCGGTAACATTGCGGAAACGAAAATTCCTGTCATGTCTGTCGACAACTACAACTATAACAACTGTGCCGGGCTCTGAATAACATTGTGCCATTTTTACTAGACTTTCCATTTTAGTTTATGCTTGTCTGCAATCAAACCTGGTATGTAGGTAAATGTGATGATGTCCGAAAGTAGTAAAAACGCAATTTTTTAATATCTTTTCACTCTTCTCTACAAGAAACACTCTTACTGCCTGACCACATACTATAAATATGTATCTATAACATAATTATGATGAATCGATATACGATAGCTATGGGGATTGATTAGTGGCATAGCCTTAAATTCAATTTTTCTTTGAGTACCTAACTGTATCTAATAATTCGAATGACAAATCCTTGTCTAATCTGAGGTCACTTAGTTCTATTTCCGGCGCCGGCATGCATATTTAATTTTCGTCTACATTATATTATGCCGAATATTTATTTAATTATATAACTATGTATCGTACTGATTGCATTACCTGTACATTGTAACACTGAGGACTTTCAAGATCGACATATTAATTTTTATATAACGATAGATTATAATCAGGTTCAATACATCTTAATATATATAAATCTCGTGTCACAATGTTGGTCCGCGATGGACTCCTAAACCACTTAACCGATTATAATAAAATTCGCACACCATGTGCAGTTCGATCCAACTTGAGAGATAGGATACTTTAAATCTCAAATTATAGTCGCAATTTTAATTTATTTCTAATTATTTGTCTCTTATTATTTGACAGTAAGTTTTGCAAGTAATGACAATTGACATGGCAGTCTTATTCACAGATGAACAGACACCTAGCGCCACACAAGAGAACTAAATTAAGAGTGTTATTATTTGACAGTCACAATTATATGTAACAGATGTCGATACCTTTCGACTGGGTTGAGTAAGTAATCAATAGATGGCGCTGCTATGGTAAATCTAACTTGCACCCGTGCGAAGCCGGGGCGGGTAGCTAGTTTATAATAAAATCTGAATTGGTCTGATCAATTTAATCTTACTCAACAATTAAATAATAAACGTGGTTACCGGAGAATCCTCGCACTTAAACTGTAGCAACTAAGTGCTTTATTTGTAACTATGCGCTCAATCTCATAAGGACATAATTATCCTTATGTGTCCTATCATAGACAATATAGACATACATAATATAGACCTGCCTTGCACGTTCGAATGTGTGTCAAGTTGTAACAATCCAATTTTGAATTGAATCGGTTTGTGCGTGAAGTTGGCGCAATATAAATTTGTTACTAATTCCGCGTTTGGAAGTTTTAGTCGTGCTGTCTCTGTCACTCTTACATAATGTCACGCGCCATTTTACTAAAGTTATTATTTTAGAAATAGTGAAAATAATTTACAATTCAATGTTTACATAATGAAATGTGATTCCTTTGGACTTTATTTGTGTTTCTTGAATTGTTAGAATATTTTTGAAGGCACAGGAAGCCATATTTTCTACATTTGCGGACGTAATTACTGAAATCAATTTTGCGTAAGGAAGATGTGTAACTCGCTTCTGTCTACAACAGACTGACTTGATCAATCACTCAATCACACAACCTAATGTTGACCACTCGTCGTGCGCCTTATGTATGTTACGGGCGCATCTTTACTTTCTACATCCATGTGTCCTATACCTGAGTCGCCGAGAACGTGAAATTGCTAATTCCCGCTAAAAATAAATTTATCATCTGTGCTGCTTACGGTTCAATTTAGCCTGTACGCAAAAACAACAGCATTTTCGATTCTTGCCGTCAATCTGCAACGTACATTAATCGTATGGGCTAAAGCTTGAATTTGCGTTAGGGGCAATTAAAACGAATTTATTTAAAACGAAGAACTGGTGTAGTGGAAATCTAAAATCCTATTAATTATTAGTTTTCAATCTCATGAAAAAGTACAAAAAAGATGACTAAAATATAGTAAAATTGCTTTAACTGAAATTCTGTATATTTGAAATTGGCAAATATACAGATAACTAGAGCTTTGAAGCACGCACTGAAGCAACGTGGTGGAATACTTTCTAGGCCTCCATGGAGATGAGGAAAGATCCGCCCTTAATAGAGAGACATCAAATAAATGTCTGATGTTAAAATTGTAGATTGTATAACAAGGGAGCAAAGTAATATTTTTACGGCGAGGGCGCTTTTTTGAATCCAGAGCGAAGTGAGGGATTCTTTAGTAGAATCCTGAACGTAGCAAGGGATTCAATGTACGTCGCCCGAGCCAAAAATAAACTTTCGCCTGAATGATACACTCTACTTTTCATCTCCCCCTATGCAAAAATAAAAGGCGCCTTAAATTCAGGAATTACTCTTCCACTGTCACTTAAAGAACTCATTTTTCAAAACAAAACCAAGAATTTCTAACAATCCGGTCACTAGTGTTAAATTCAAAAAGTGAAAAAATTTAAATAAGGAGGATTAAAAACTCATTACTGACCGCTAAAAATTTCTTATAGAAAACATCAACTTTGGGCGCACTTAAAGACGAACCAAGTCGTCCTTTTCGAATAGGTAGGATGAAAAAAATATTTTATGGAGTACCAGCCAACTTTTTTATGGAAATAAGGTAGCAAACGAGGAAGCTAATACGCAATCCGAATTTTGCAAATTTTAAATTCAACTGATTTAAATTAACATCATTTTCTTTTGGCGGAACGTAGCATGTGTATGTCGGTAATACAAAATACTAGTAACGCGCTCTCGCTTAGCTTCAGTAAATTTATTCATGAATAGGTATACATACATCCAAAGCATTGCTATTTGTTAATTTCAGGCATTAAATAAATTTTATGTTTACAGGCCTTATCGATTTAGGAGACCTTTTTAAGTTCTAAAAACTGGGAAGCATTTCATTAATTGCACCAATCCTGACAACACATAGATTACCCACCAATTTACAGAACTGCCATTATGATTATCAGTTAATTAATTGAATCAGGCAGGCGTAATTACTTTGCGGAAATCCATTAGTAAAATCGATGTTTAGGTGCTACTTACATGAAAGTATACACCATAAATACATACTACGAGTTTTGCTAGTGGATTTTTGTAGAGTAACCTTTTATCTGTGATTATCATGTAAGCTACCATCAACTAAACCATTGATGTATAAGTATCTAGATGGATAATCGAATCCGCGAAGACCTGTCAAAAAAGCTGCGCCAACTATTGGCGCAGAAGTACTTTCCCGCCAATTAGTGCCGATCGCGCCGCTTTCGTGTCACTACGTATTACGCGCGCAATTTAAATAAACAAATAAGAGGGATAACATGACGAAATGTGCTATTAAACTGTGCCGGAATTATAAAGGAAGGGTAAAAAGCTCAAAAAACATCACATATCATAGGCAAGTAACCAATAAACATATTTTTAATTAAATTTCAATTTTGATTTTTATTGTAACCAAATTACGTCATTTTTTTGTCAGTGTTGCTAGTTTCTATTTTTATGCTCCCGACTTAACATCATTTTTGTGGGTATATAAATTGGTTTATGGTTACGTGTATATTATTTAGTTCATGTACTTTTATAAATCGATTAAAGAAAGGTGGTGTTTACCAATACGTTTGTGTTTATTTATAATAATATAACATTAATATTCGTATGTTTATGAGCCCATTTTAATGATTATTTTTGCATTGGGTCGAATAAACCACTTTTAAAGGTACAAGAGTAATGTGAAAAGGAGACGATCCAAAATTGTATGTAGTCTGGGCCTGGTTTTGTACCAGTGATAAAATAAGATAAAAAAGAAAAATAAACCATTTTTGACTAATCAAATCCACGAACTCATCTTTATTTCATTGCAAAAAATATTTATTAACTCCACGTGACGAAATTATTCTACATAATGGCGGGCAGCAGACCAGAGGATTCATAATTTTTGACGTATGACGTTAGCTGTCAATATGCCTTCTCTATGCTTGAACAATGGCTCGAACTCAGAGTGAAGGACGCCATCTTGCAAGTGTTGCAAGTAGTACCTACCGAATAACTCGAAATTAATTTTATTTTAGCAAGTCATTTATTGCGATTTGTGAATTTATTATATTTTTAATGAACTTTCTGTATTTTTTGGTTTTTCATGGTTTAGTGTACAAGATCAGGCCCAAAATGGACCATCTCCTTTATTTATTGAAGTTTTTTTTAATGATATGCATGTAATTAACTTTCCAAGTAATTTTTTTATTAAATTAGATAGGTAACGTAAATAATTGGCTCTTCTTTAATTAAGTTACCACCTCAAATTAAGCTAAAAATTTGAGGGGGGGAGGGGGCTGACGCTCACATCTTCCCCCCACCATTTTTAAATCTAGGAAATGCATACTTTTTTTATTATAAAAAAATCAAGTTTCCAAAAATTATAAAGTGACTACCTCAAATTAAGCTGAAATTTTTTGGAGGAGAGGTTGGTGACTCCCCCAACTTTCCCCCCAAATTACTTTTTCGCTATTGTTAGTCCTGTTTGCCTGTTTGGCTGCATCTTCCGCAGCGCCGGAGATGTCACGATTCAAAATTAGGCCCAAAAATCAAATTAGATCTACTTAAGTTATTTATTTTTTATAATGTAGTTTAAAACACACACACACACACACACACACACACACACACACACACACACGTCCACACACACATATACATACACTTAAGACTTCGAGCGCTTACACATTCAAGCATAGAGAAGGCATATTGACAGCTAACGTCATACGTCAAAAATTATGAATCCTCTGGTCTGCTGCCCGCCATTATGTAGAATAATTGCGTCACGTGGAGTTAATACGAGTAAATAATTTTTGCACTGAAATAAAGATGAGTTCGTGGATTTGATTAGTCAAAAATGGTTTATTTTTCTTTTTTATTTTATTTTATCACTGGTACAAAACCAGGCCCAGACTCCATACAATTTTGGACCGTCTCCTTTCCAACTACAAACTGCGTAAAAAATATTAATTTAATTAACTTAGCTGGTTTATTACAACATTAACATAAACAACTGTAATTAAATTAAGTAGGGTTTTTTATTTATTCATGAAAATAACCACTCCATAAATTAAGTTTAATGTGTGATTTATGGGAAAATTTTAGTAACTGGTATCATTGATCACGCAACATAGACACTAGACGAACGTGAAAAACATCGCCTGCACGCACACATGCTTGATATTGTTGCCTTGTTTTTTTTGTCTTCATTGTAGGGCGACGCTCAATCTACCTATTTATTGCATCATTGAACTAAACTTATTTGTCTTTCATGGCTTAAGTTCTTAATTTGCCAAGTATCACTTTATCGGTTTAGTGGTTTCTGTGTGATGTTCATTAAAACAGACAGATTCTCGTGTTTTAGCTCTTTGGATCTAAAATTATTTTTAAGAATTTTCATTGCAGGAGAGTAGCCATTGTTTGCCGGTAAGGAGTCGGTTATGCTTTTGGTGTTAGTGGCGACTGTCATTTTTGTACTATCAAGGTGCTCAATTACTCCACTCTCAGTTGCTTTCATGAAAACAATACATTTTGATTTCAGAAAACACTGTCAATAACGCAACACGTGCCATACTTAATCATAAACAATGTTCCGACAGGCTACATTCGTAGATCTAGCAAGCTAGTTTTCACCTTTAAAATATTTTTCACGTAGGGATTTGTCAATCCTTCCCAATACACCACATGGTACAGGCCATAACAGAGCATTTAAATATCGTACGCGGTGTCACTGTTGAGACATAACTTAAACGATTGATTGCAGCCAATGCAAACGCATCAGTATATTCAATCATAAATGATTAGAACGCGGCGCCACGTCGGGATGAGGCACTTAAGTGATGGCCTAAACTAAAACATCGCTGTACCTACATCCATCAAATCGAATGGTTCAATTTATCAAAACAAACGTGCCTAAAAAATTGAACAAAAGCTTCTTTAAATACATTACATTATGGATTATATACTTTTGGGTTAACCTCGTGAAAGTAATTGCCAAGTTGGGTTACACAATTCAAGGGTAGAAATAAAGAAAGTATTGTTTACCTTGTTTGTATTGATTGTCTAGCTGCTGCAGAAGGTCGTTAGCGAGCTCTGCACGGCTGGGCTTGGTCTCGGGCGGGGAAGGAGGGTACAAGCTAGTGCCGAAGTCATCCTGCAGTGGGAACGACGGCGACTCGATCTTAGGTGAGGTGGCGGGAAATGATTTAAACAGGTCTGTGGACAATTTGACACATCCTTTAATAAAAATACACACAAACTACTGCACTTCTAATAAAGTTCTGATCCTTCAAAAAAATAAGTTAATATAAAAACCTTACGTTGTATTAGGGATAACTGAAAATCTCTGCACAGATCACACATTCCATTCATTTTATAACAACACATTTTGCACGTCCAAATATTGTAGATATTATATAAGAGAAGAACGCTAAACTCGATACTGAACGATACCAAGTCTTATTTAATTAATAACGTTCAATTTGCTCGAATATATCCGAGAATCTTCAAGGTAATGAGCTTAGATAAGTGACGGGACAAAATACAACGGGGACAGCCAAGACGTCAATATATATATGGACGATAACTTACTGTCGCACGATATTACGTCAAAGTTAACGCCCTGATGTCGTGATACCTAAATCTCTCGCGAGTGTCACAACAATGATTTTTATTATGTATTTATCGCCACGTTGTGTCCGTTTGTGCGACCAACAACCTATTTTTTCGAACAGATCTGAACTTCTGGAAATAGCAACTAAGTGTAGGCAATAAAACTTAATTTTTTAACTTATCATGTCCATTCTGGATAATTCCACCTCATGACAAGTAAAGACGAATTATTGACGTGTGAAGATGCACTAACTTTTTAAAATCCTATTCATTCATTATTAAGTTAATTGAAGGATGGTGATTCATGCTCACATGATATCTTAAATCCATTAAAAAATTCCGACTTTCAACCCGTATAATCCGTTTGTCAGAGATTTTCAACTATTTATAATATACTTAAACAGCTGGACGCTTTCAAATCTAGTTTCTAATTAAGTAAGTAAGTCAGTATGGTATGTCAGTACTCCACCTATCTGAAGAAAAGACTTTAGTACATGTTCCACCCCGCAGAGCAAGTCAGATAAGAAACTTTCTTAGAGAAGTAGACGCTGATAAAATGCAGAATTTACAGCAATTCTTTAAACCAAAACCCGATCCGAAAAATTCAATGAACTTCAACCAGCCTGGAATACATACTCCTTGCAAAATAAATAATCTGAACACATACAAGGCAACACCAATTATTTTCTCCCAGCAATGATAAAGAATAGGAGCAATATTATATAATAGTTAACCCACTATCGCTTCTCTTCAAGAAATCTATTCCTTACGTCTATGACAAAATAATAATTGATACTAGTTCAGATATCAGACGTTTTATACATTCTATGATTGCACAACATTTGGTCATTTAATTAGTCAGAAAACAAACTTTTTTCATCTCTCCTCAAACAACAATCTTTATAAAGAAATTATTAATGGTTCATCCTATTCGATTCTTTTAGAAACACTGGATATTCAATTTACCTGTAACAATATAATAAAAAAACACCGTAAATACACACAAACAAACCATTTGTAATGGCATCCTTACAAAATTCTATGTTGACTTTTGTTTTCTAATCCGCAAAAACCCATGTCATATTTTAGACTAGCGGCCCGCCCGCGGTTTCACCCGCGTGGATCCCGTTCTCGTGGGAATATATGCATGTATTATACATAAAAACCTTCCTCTTGAATCCCTCTACCTATTACAAAAAACCGCATCAAAATCCGTTGCGTAATTTTAAAGATTTAAGCATACAGACAAACAGACAAACAGACGGACAAAAATAGCGACTTTGTTTTATACTATGTAGTGATGAAAAGCGTTAAAAAAAAGAGTCCAAAATGTCCATACTTTTATTATAAATGTAAAAGTGTATTTGATTGGGCTTTTAAAGACAAGATGGAACAACGTATCCATCATGTAATTATGAAATGACGAAAGTAAAGGGCGGGACATTATAATATTCTATCACATCCTACTTTTTTGAGGAAAAATATGTAACTTTCACGCTTCCACTTTCAAATCAATATTTTAAAATGCAGATTAAACATTTTTTTATGTAGGCAAATACTAGGAGTTTAAAGTAAGAAATACTCGTAATTCCTACATTGACAATAAATAATAAAGCACGTGTGCCTTGTCATTTATTGCTTGACCAGAAAAATAGAAAACCTGTCATGAGGGCGCTAAAGTTTTCTTTTATATGGCAACAGCACTGACAACAATAACTATAGTTACGCTCATTTGTTTATTTATTTATTTATTTATTTATTTATTTATGTTTACAAAATCCACAGCTCTTAGAAGTAAAGATTACATAGCATATGTGCAAAACTTATAGCCAATTACGGATTTTCATTTTTTAAATCCTTACTATTAAACTATTAAACTGCCACTGAGGTTTACAAAAATACATACGAGTACATCGCGATTTCGAGCGCGTGGGTTTGTGTGTGTGTGTGTGTGTGTGTTTTATTTACATGTATATTGCAATACTATAAATAATTTAAATAAAAAATACTATACATATTATATAATTTTATATACATACATCGTGTATGTCATATAAATATATAATAATTGTAATAATAATTAAATTTATAATAAATTGTACGTGTGTTTATTACTCAACTTTATTTGATTTATTTAAGAGATTTAAGGTCACCGTCGTTTATGATTTTGCACACTTCTTTTTTAAAACTATACTTATTGGCATGAAAAATATCTATACTATTAAATTTTTTATTAAAGCTTGTTTGTAGCCTGCTAACCAAGGAATTTTGGGCTTTGTTATTAATGTCATTTTGACAACTATGTCCAAAATGTTATTTATGGAAATAAATGTTATTTTACACGAAATGTTATTTTAGCACATAGAAAGCCACTTTTCTTTCACGAATATGAACCGTTTTTGTAATTTTAGCATAAAAAAGACACTCAAAGTAAAAAGTCAAACATGAGACAAACTGTGACATTCAAACCCACTGACGAGTAATTTACGATTGACATTTAGAAACTAAGCGTTGCCAGTAAAACAAATTAGTTCCATGAGTTTACCGCAATATGGCGAGGTTTTTTATATTTCTGGTCAACCTATATACTCTATAACACGTTTATGTATTCATTTGAGGTGTTTTCTAAATTATTTGGTTGCTCGGAGTCATTTTGTTTTTTATTATGAAAATGAAAGATCCATTTGTATAATTAATAAATATTTCATTAAACTCTAGATTGGTCATTCTGGTCCAACACTTTTTGCCATCTTTCTTGTAGAAGCATGATCCTACCCTCATAAACTTTTTGGTCTGCTGACAAAAAACAGGTACAGGTGATTTTTTAATCTCTGCTGTTCAAGTAAAAATTTAACCGTCGAAATTTTTTTGCATTGAATGGCATAAATGATAATCCAAAGTCACCAGTTCTGGAGAATATGTAGGAGTGGTATTTTATCCATAGTTATTTTTTCTGGCTTGAACAGCATTTTTACCTTTTCCATAGCAAAAAAGTAATGTGAGAAGAAAATAATGCTTATTGCTCGCGTGCTCCCCACGCTTAAAATCGAACCAACCAAAACTACTGCTTAGATTTATTGAGCTTTTACACACACAAGTCACACATTGAATCAAACAACAAAATTACATTCCGAACAACCCAATATTGATTCTCACAAGCTATTATAATACATTGGTCGAATCAAAATATACCACACAAAAACACGACGTCAACAAAATAACATGCGTAGCTTTTTTGACGTGACAACCTCTTATAATTCGATATAGCCGGTTGCACGCACGAAAAACATGACGTCATGCGGCGTTACCGACGTCATGCGGCGTTACCGTTACCTCGCTCTGAGGCGTCCCATGTAAAGCTTGAAGTGCAAGCGAGAGAGCGGAACGAGCGACAAAGAAGCACAATCGGCCTTTATTACTTTGGAGGTAGATATTTTGGTAATGTATCCAATTATTACTTTGTTATTGACTTCTGGGACTATTTATAAATTTTAAATGTTACCTTTTTTTAATGTTTCCTGTATTCCTTCTTTATTTTTATTGATAAATTTCTGTAACTTTAAATACGATTTCATGACGTTTGTTTACTTTGATGACATTATTTGTCAATCATTCCATCAGTATTTTCTTAAGACGTTGTCACGTTCAACTATCGTCAGTAAACCATAGAGATATTACACTAGAGGGCAGAAGCCAGGCTTCAGAGCGTACCTCGGATAAAAAGAGACGAAATCTTTAGTAATCACCTTTCTCTTTCTGGCGAGGCTTCAGAGCGTACCTAGGATAAAAAGAGACGAAATCTTTAGTAATCACCTTTCTCTTTCTGGCTCATCGGGATCGGAGAGAGATAGGTAATTACTGTTATCGTTGTTTCTCTTTCTAACCGGGGGCGATTGCAATGTATGGGCAGCCGTATGGCTCACCCACTCTAGTGTAATATCTCTATGCAGTAAACCGACTTTACAGACAAACAGTATTTTTTTTTAATTCCAAGGAATCCTATGACATGGCATCCTTTATGTTTGACGTGTTATGATCTCGGCTTGAAACAAACAACATGCAGAGATAGATATTGCCATTCGAAACAAGATAACAAGTGGAAAATACTTCGAGCTTCGATATAAAACAATCGAAAACATGGTCAGGGGGCCGAGAGAAACAAATATGTTTTTGAGCGAAAGACGTCATATGCTCGATATAAACTATTTACGTCCAACCAATCGCACGCCGTGTAACCGCCGAGATAGACACACCCACTACTTCAGCCTAGCAACCATATAGTTGCTCTGCATAAAAACTATAAAAAATATGACAAAGATAACACTATCATGTCTTCATAATTGCTTGGTTTTTAATATCAGGCTTTGCTTTTATTAACCACCTTAAATGAATAAAATATTAATTTCAGCGCATCTGTAACATGTGCTTACGTTATTTGATAAGAGAAATAAGTAAAAAATCGTATTTTGTACAATACCTACGTTCAGTGCTCTTACTACGAGCTAGTTAGACTTTGAAAACTAGGTAGGCTTTGTAGAATATGTAAAAGTTTTAATTGGAATTACATTTAAATTTCATTTTATTCGTTTTTTTTCAAGTTAGAGAACAGTAACAACATCTAACATTATACTAATAACAGTTCAAAAAACGTCGTGCTTGTCATTGACGAGTACTCTCGTATGCAGCCAAAACTGAGCATAGTTATCAGCTCATGCTTATGATAAAAAATTAAAAATGCTTTGTCGTCGAATCTCCATAAAACAATTTGAAAACTTAAACCCCGTAGATTAAGTAGTTCTTATCTGGAAAGATCTTACCCAAATATATTTTTTATTTCGCGCCTATAGGTTTCCTAGTAAATATAACACATGTACGTACTTAATATATGTATCTTTTCATACCACCTATTCGAAAAAGACGACTTGGTTCGGACTTAAGGGGGCCCAAAGTTGGTGTTTTCTATTTAGCGGGCGGGAATGAATTTTCATATTACTTTTCCTCCCCGTTATTGAAATGTAATGTAATTGAATGAAATGTAATATGTTATTTAAATAACGGGGAGGAAAAGTAAATTCAGTTCGGATTGTTAGAAAGTTAGTGGTTTAGTACTGTTAGTGGTTTAGTCGGGTTAGTCGAGTTAGTCGGTTTAGTCAGTTTAGTGACTGTGACAGTATTATTCCTGAATTTGAGGCGCCTTTTATTTTCTCATAGGGGGGAGATGAAAAGTAGAGTGTACATATCACTCGGGAGCAAATTTTTGGCTCGGGCGACATACATTGAATCCCTCGCTACGTTCAGGATTCTAATAAAGAATCCCTCGCTACGCTCGGGATTCTACTCTAGAATCCCCCACTTCCATCTGGATTCAAAAAAGCGCCCTCGCCGTAAAAATATTACTTTGCTCCCTTGTTATACAATCTACTATTGTTTCAGATCTCTGCTGTAATATCAGTCAAATGTTGATCGTAAGTAAGTATTGCAAAAAAAATTAGGAATAATTTAATTTTATTATTATCGGGTTGCTAAGTTAAACCACGCCTTTATTTGGCATTGAAACTACTGGAAATCTACATGTATTGATAGGATACCGTGTCAATTTTATTAACCTCTCGCATTATCGCTTACATGAGGTCGGTCTGTGGGGGGCTGGCGGTCTCCGCGCGAGTAATAATAAGGTAATTAAGATAAATTAATCTCGAAAATAGAACGCATGTGTTATATGGCAAATTAATAAGCATTTCGAAGCCAAATGAAGAGAAAATCTTATGATAATTTTAAGTACCTAACCTTAGTTACGTACATTTCCTCTAATTAGACACGTTTATTTGTTTTGTGGTGTTAATGTCGTAAACGAGCATGGTAGCATCACCGTTGTGACCTACACCGAAGAAAATTAAAATCGAGTCCAGATGGTTAGTCCAGAATTCCAGATAAAGTTCGATAGTAGATATAAGGAAGGACTGGGGCAGAAACTGTTAATGGGAGTTACATTATTTATTGTTGTCAGTAATGGTCTAGTTACTAGTTAGTAATTGGTGAAGTTATCGTTTTTATTCAGTCACAGATGTGTTGCTAGTCTTAAGGACTAAGATTTACAATTAACGCTTGTATTTTTAGCACGTAGGAGCAGCAGCTCTTTACATGAAAATTTTTATGTCCTATTTCCTTTCCCTTACAGACGTGTTTTGTCTCATGAAGTCACGACTTGCTGGTCTTTGCGATCTATATGCTTCCAATTAAATCTGTAGGCCTAACTTATTTAATAGTACTCATGGGCAGGCTAACTGCTATTCATAAAATTTACTGATTGTGTAATTAATTACTAATTACATTACCCAGACATGATCTTATGTAAAAAAATAAGAATAATATGCAAAATTAAATACCATACTTCACATTAAAAAAATTCATAGACAAAATTATCTTTCGGCAGATTGGTATGAACTATGAAATGACAGATAAGTCTCTCAACCCAGCGATTCCATGCAAGTCGCGAATCCCTTCTCAATAATATGCTCCGACTTAATGGAATTGAAACGCTCGTAGCCCGTCGGCTTAATATGTCGATCCCAAGTGATCGACAAAAATAAGCTACTGCGGTAGTTGGATGACCGTTAGTGGCAAAATTTCTTGAGCGCTTCTGTACTTCGGAGGGCACGTAAAGCCATCGATCCCGGTTGTTATTGATAGATAGGAATCAGTAAGCCATGTCGGAAGGGTTCGGGCGGCATGAAAACTTCCGATACTGGGTTGACCACTAACCCCTTCACCAATCCACACTGGGGCTGCGTGGTGGAGTATTCTCTAGGCGTCCTTAATAATGAGGAGACCCGTGCTCAGTAGTGGTTATTAATGGGTTGCAGCCAATAGAGATTTACGTCAAATAAAACGTATGGAAAAGCAAGGCCACTGGGTCCACCATTTATCAAAACAATCAATTCCTTTGGCTCATTGTTAAAAGAAAAGCCATCGTTTGACATATCCGCTCCACTCAACCTTAGTGTAACCGCACACAAACATAAAACGCTAAAAGTGTTTTTACCCGACTGCGTCAGAAGGAGGGTTATGTTTTTCGAGTGTAGGTATGTATGTTTGTATGTATGTCCATTTATTTGTCACGCCCCACAGCCCAAACGGTTGAACGGATTTCGATATATGAGGTATCGTTGAATTCATCAGAACTTAGTGTCATAGGCTATATGAATTTTCATAACGGCGCCCGAAAGTGGAAGAAAAAGAGGGGAAATCTTGAGTTTTTTCTTATCTTAACAATATGGATATCAAATGAAAGATCGTGAAAAGACCTTTTCAAAAATACAATATATATATATAATATTAACATATAACGTTTAGGCACACGTTTTAACAAAAATTGTCAAAAACCATCCCAAAAAGTAGAATTTTTCGGCGAAAACACTAAAAAGCCTGAAATAAAAATATTATTATAAAAACAAAAAACCCGACTGCTTACAAAAGAACTCAAAAGAAAAAAACAAGTGTCACAATATCAACATAAAATACTTCATGGTGCTGCAGGCGAGGGCAAACAATACTGTTACCTACGGGTAAAAAAAAATTATCACAAGTACTACGTTTGTCACCGCATGCGGCAGCATGAAGTATTTTATGTTGATATTGTGACACTTATTTGTAATCAAACTAGCTGTTGCCCGCGGCTCCGACCGCGTGGAACTCAGTGTGTCACAAAGTTATTCCTGCGTTAATCCCGACCCCACACATATTAAGACACACTCCACACATCTTAAGAACAGTTGATTTTTTACTACGTTTTAGTCATACCGTACAAAAATCCGTTATGTAGATCTTGAGAAAATCGATAAAAAGACTAAGATATAAACGTCGGGGTTTTTTCATTCCAAACTATTATATTTTTAAACTATATTGGTAGTTTTTCATTCGGGTGCCAAAACATAAAGACCAGCTAAAGCGATGCTGACCCTCGAAAAAGCAACATAAAGTTGATCATGAGAAAAAAAGCCGGTTCGATTCCCGATATATGTATAGATATCCCGATATATAGATATTAATGAGTCCGCAACTTCATTCGCTCATGAAAGCTTTTCCCGCGTAAATCTCGATCCCGCGGGAAGTCCGGAACAAAAAGTAGCTTATATAATGCTCCATAACCTCCTCTACCTCCCACTGAAAGTCCCATAAACATCTGAACCCACGACCTCATTCCCGGGTATGAGTTTTTACCACGTGAATCCTAATCCCGCGGGAATTCAGGGATAAACAGTACCCTATATGTTGCTTCAAAACTTCCTCAATCTCCTAGTAAAGATCGCATAAAAATTTAAGCCCGCAACTACGCGCAGGAGTTTATTCCGCGTAACTCCAGATCCCGCGGGATTTCCGGGAAGACAGACTTGTTAGTTTTATATTAACAGTACCCTATATGTTGCTTCAAAACTTCCTCGATCTCCTAGTAAAGGTCGCATAAAAATTTAAGCCCGCAACTACGCGCAGGAGTTAATTCCGCGTAACTCCAGATCCCGCGGGATTTCCGGGAAGACAGACTTGTTAGTTTTATATTAACAGTACCCTATATGTTGCTTCAAAACTTCCTCAATCTCCTAGTAAAGGTCGCAGAAAAATTTAAGCCCGCAACTACGCGTAGGAGTTTATTCCGCGTAACTCCAGATCCCGCGGGATTTCCGGGAAGACAGACTTGTTAGTTTTATATTAACAGTACCCTATATGTTGCTTCGGTCGCATAAAAATTTAAGCCCGCAACTACGCGCAGGAGTTTATTCCGCGTAACTCCAGATCCAGCGGGATTTCCGGGAAGACAGACTTGTTAGTTTTATATTAATGTTTGTTTAGAAGCTATTTATACCCCATACGCGAAGAAGGTTTTCCCGCGTAAATTCCGATCCCGCGGGATTTCTGGGATAAAAAATATCCTATATGTTAATCTAAGTTACCCTCTATGTGTGTGCCAAATTTCATGAAAATCGGTTCAGTAGTTTTTGCGTGAAGGAGTAACAAACAAACAAACAAACAAATACACAAACTTTCACATTTATAATATTAGTAGGAAGTAGGATGGCATCCTGGACTTAGCTCCGCCATGTCTTTTTTCCTCTACTACAGTTAATGACGCCAAGTCTGTAGCTTCAAGGCCTGAAGTTTATGTGGGCGACACTATAACAAACGTCTAATACTAATTAATCTTAGTCTCTACCACAACCTGCCACGGTACTTAGTACAATTTCTACCGCGTAATTAAATTGTTTCAACAGCAATTGTGTTCCCGATAGAAAAGCGTGGAGCCGGTTAAAAGCCTCTAGATTCGCAAAGCATTTCAGGCCGAATTAGAACGAGACTCTTACTAACAAATAACTGAACTATTACTAACAATAACTAACAGGACTAACTATCACTTACAGTCCCTGTCCACTGTATTACTTCCAAACCAACAAACCAACATAGTCCCCATTTGAGTCTTGTTCTGAATCGGTCACAGTTGCCATGGGCGGCAGGGAAAGGGTGGTGTGGCACGCTCATTTGCTTTCTTGATTCCATTAAAAATATTACTGTTATTATTACTATAAGCTTATAAACTACACTATACAATGTGTTTTTTTTACACTTAATCAAACGAAGTGTGCGGATACTAGACAAAAAATTACCGACAAAAATATTTTTTTTTATTTTTTTTTATACACTTTCTCGAAAATAAGAGCAATTTAATTTTTTTTTATTAAAAATCTTTCTTTTTGAATTTCTTTGTCTGGGAACGGTGTATTTTCGTCAAAGTAGTCTCTTTTGAAAGCTAAAAAGTGTACCTACCTAAGAAAATAAAGTGAATAACAATATCGAACATAAGGTTCGAGAAAAAAAATAAACTATTTGAAATAATAGAAATAAAACTTGATTTTTATTGATTTTTGACCTCTAACTTTAAAATGAGGTGGTTAACATAGTCGTTTTTGCACGTTTTATTAAAGTTCATGATCTAAGGAACAAATTCTCTAAAGTAACTATTGCTCTATCTATTTTCGTTGTTACGATATTCACCGTCAAACTAGGGTCTCTTTGATCTCCATTATCATGGCATTTATTATTTAAGTTTAATCCTTTTATTCATGTGCATATGTATGCCGATTAGACTTAGAAATTATGAAATAAAACAACTATTTGAATGACTTCTATTGTTAATTAATTTTTTTAATTTAATTAATTTATTCAATTTATTTGGAGATCAAAGAGACCCTAGTTTGCCGGTGAATATCATAACAACGAAAATAGATAGAGCAATAGTTACTTTAGAGAATTTGTTCCTTAGATCATGAACTTTAATAAAATGTGCAAAAACGACTATGTTAACGACCTCATTTTAAAGTTAGAGGTCAAAAATCAATAAAAATCAAGTTTTATGTCTATTATTTCAAATAGTTTATTTTTTTTCTCGAAGCTTATGTTCGATATTGTTATTCACTTTATTTTCTTAGGTAGGTACACTTTTTAGCTTTCAAAAGAGACTACTTTGACGAAAATACACCGTTCCCAGACAAAGAAATTCGAAAAGAAAGATTTTTAATAAAAAAAAAATTAAATTGCTCTTATTTTCGAGAAAGTGTATAAAAAAAAATAAAAAAAAATGTTTTTTTCGGTCATTTTTTGTCTAGTATCCGCACACTTCGTTTGATCAAGTGTAAAAAAAACACATTGTATATTACTTCACTTGACGGATGATTGAGAAGTAGATAAACACGTGACCAAAAGCAATAATTATACATTTTAAATTCTATAAAAATATTATAATTAATTATTATGAGAAACAATGTAGGTATTATAATAATTTAAAAGCAAAGCATGAGCTTACTCTTAATTTATGAGAGAAAACAGAAACGCTAACAATACTATAATCCCGTCCTAGGAATTGTCTGCGCCGCTGACACCAATGAGACTTATCCCACTAACCCGCACTGGAGCAGCGTGGTGAAGTATGCTCTAGGCCTCCTCAATGATGAGGAGGGAAACGTGGTCAATAGTGGGCCTTTAATGGGTAGAAGGCTACATCCATGACCCGAGAAGAAATGTATGTTTATCACGCAAATATCAAATGTTCTTACAACCAACGAATATTCTACACTCTACATAGAACTATGTTCTGGAGAATTTACGTATGGCGCACAGCGTATCCATTTTATTGTTGTACAGATAATAGAGTTTAACTTTTGTTGTATTATCAAAAGGCGTGACTCGTCTCGTTATTGCGATCTGATTATAACATAGCATAGCCTCTTTGACAAGATTAAATAGGTGTGTTCAATAGTAACGGCGCATTCATGTAGAACGCTGGTTACCGGCGCTGATCTGCCAGCGCTTATCGGTATAGTCTAAAGAAGATCCGAATCTAAATGGACATTCATCGGGTTGATAAGAGAATCAAACACACTGATAGAAACTTTTTTTGATAGTTAAAAATATTTGTTAATATTTAACAAATAATTTATTAGAGACCACTTTTTATTGCTTAATAAATATTTCTTAGTATTTAAAAAGATTTATTAATACTTATGTAATAAATGAATATCAGATTTATTAAACACAAAAAAATTATTTTAAATACTAAGAAATATTTGTTCAATACTAAAGAGTGGTATAAACTAATACTTATATTCTGTCCAGGATTTTTGTTGTCTACCCATTTTTAATATATTTTCTAATATACGAAATTTATTATAATATAATTTTGATTCTCTTATCAACCCGATGAATGTCGATTTAGATTCGGATCTTAGACTATACCGATAAGTGCTGACAGATAGGGACAGGGATGGGCAAATGGGAAAACATATTATCGACATTTATCGTATCGATATTTTCCAAATGTATCTGAAATTAAATTAAATGTATATGATATTTCGATATATCGATAATTTTTCCCAATATGCAATTATTTATAAAAATTGCCAAAATATTCGAAATTTTAAAGTACCTAAATACACATCTGGCTGTTATGACATCAGTTTTATTATTAAAAAACAGGTTTATGTACATGTAGCCAAGAAAAAATCAACATAGTATACAGTGCCACAAACTTATCTGGTCCAGTTGCCAAAATTGCAACTAATGCAAATGTTATACTGTTGTCAGACAAAGACCAAGATAGTAGCGCCCCTCTTACCGGGTCAGATTAGTTTGTGGCACTTTACCAACCAAACCAACAAGCAGTGTCATTGTCATAGACAAGTAGGTCATAGACTGTAATTTTTGTTTGTGTTTGAAGCAAAGAAACTAAACCCATATAGCCTACTGTAGGTATGCAGTAGGCTTTTTCTAAATTTAAGAAATCGGATTGGTCAAATAGGTACATGATGCGATCCATGAGCAGACAGCAGAGCTTTAAATAAAAAAATATTAAATCTGAAAAAATATCGATATTTTGATATATCGATATTTTTTACCCAAACGGCTCAAACCTACTGGCAGATCGGCGCCGGTAACCAGCGTTCTTTTTGAATGCGCCCTAAGATAATAAGTGGACACCTTAGTCTAGAAAAAGAAAATACTGGCTCTTAAGCCCTACCAGAAACACCATTGGTCTTTTGACGACTGACTCGATCAAAAGGATGGTAGCCAGCCACCCGTGTTGCAGTCCTGTCCTATCCTACCACCAAGCCCAAAGTACCTTCGGAATTATATGGATGGTACCTACGTCCAGTGACCTATGAAAATCGTTATCGATCGCCGTCCGATGTTCAGCAGGGTGCACCATGAGCAGGGTAGGTTGGTTTAAAAAGCTCTTACTATATTAGAAATTTCTTCACCACAAATTTCTACTTACCAACAAAATACCAAAAACTAAAAAAGTATTATGTTCGTAACTCCAAGTAGGTTTCTGACGTGTTACACCCATTGACTGCACTTAAGGATAATCACCTGCTCTTACCAAGCATGTAAGCGCTTAATTCCCTGAAACCCTACCTACAGTCAAGAGCGCCCACTTACTAATGTCGATCATCGATTATTTACGATGTCATTAAGTCGGGCTCCTAATTATTTATCAGCATAATGGTTTAGAATGAACGACTTAATCGCTACTTAATTTTTTTTGTAAATTGAAATATAATTAGCTAAATAATCTCTCAATTGCGTGACGAACATCATCACTGCTAATCTTTGATCGAGTAAGGCAAGCAGACATTTTATGATTTCTAATAAAAATAAAGTAACAGAGTGTTTATTAAACGGTTCTAAGCTGAAAGGTACAGACTATGGTATGTTTCACTGTTCAGTAGATGGCATGAACCAAGAGCTCAATGATATTTGCCTTAAAGGGTAAAAATTGTTTAGCATCACCAAGATGAAACTTATTCTACTTATCGCCTTTGGTCGTTCTATAATTCTCTATCAATTGTTTTTTTATTGCTTTAAGTTCATTTCATACTTATTGGATGTTTAACATAGTGGCAGTCGGTGTAGATTACGCTTTCGGGGTTCTTTCTTCGGGATTATCAACTCTACTATATTTTTTGTGTATTACTTCATAACTTTGCACTCGGTAAACCGATTTTAATATATTTTTGACGTGACAACGTCTTATAAATTGGTTTGCCGGGTGGCACTTCAAGAAACTGCGTTAGTAGCTCCGCTCACGTTACTTATAGTAGCTACGGCGTACACACGTTGGCGTGTTTCAGAAAATGGTACAGCGCCATCTCTGGAGAAGTAATCTCGTTTGTTACCTCACTTAGTTGTGACTAATGGTTAATGGTCTAACGGTTAGCAGCGCTAGATGGCGGATGGTGTTACAATGTTTTAAATATAATTCTTTGTATAAATAAATGTTTTAAATTGTTACTATTATTTCATCCTTCTTCCTACTATACGAATGAATATTCACATTAAAATTATTTTACCACTCAAAGTCGTTGTCACGTAAAACTTTCGCCCGTATACCGACTTTACAGGCAACCAATATTGCTCATCAATCTCGTTAACTCAACTTCATAATTTTAATTGCTATATTTTATTATATCATAAAATGTAGTTTGAGGTTAGAAAGCTTTGTAAAGTTCCGTATTTTGTCAGGGTTCCGTACCCTAATAGTCACACACAGAACCCTGTTGTTATACATTAGCTGTCAGTCTGTAACACGGGTCTTCCTCTTGAATGGAAATAGGTAGACTCGTGTAATTTTTTGTATTGAAAAGGTCCGGTATTCGAAAAGTGCTTCACGTCTGATCGAGTATATAAAGAGTGTGATGATGTGATCTGACGGATAATTTTTGAGTAATTTTTTTAACAATGCGTATTTCATTTATGATCTTTACCGTTATTTATATATGTATGTGTTAGCATATTTTTGTAAAAAAATATCATCATCCAGTCATACATATGAATGCAATAGCTCTCTAAGCAATTAATAATTTTGCAAATGCGACTAACTGCTTATTGTTTTATAGCTAAAATATTTGTTTTATGTACTTAATAATAAATAAATAAATAACGCTTCACACTCATAGCCCCACACTAGGATTCCCTGTGTTGTGGGTGCCATGGACAACACACAAGACAAAGACACACACCCAGACCGAGAACGGAAATTTAAACTCATCATTCAAATTTCCGCCTCGCTGGGAATCGAAACCAGGACCCTCGGAACAGCGATCCGGCGTGTTAACCATTGCGCCATCCGAGTCGTCCTTAATTAACTAATTAACCTTAATTAACTTAATAAAATTTGTCAACAATTTCGAATGCAGGTGATATATTTAAGGCAAAAATTTCAAATATTTAAGTTAGTTATACCCCATAGATTTCCGATTTTTTTTGATAATGAACTTTACAAACAATCCATCTAAGAAGTACGGGATCTAATTGTAAAATCATCACATGACAACTATTTATTTTATTATGTTATTTTTTGTAACGAGATAATGTTGTTCAAATGACGCAACGACTAGACGTGTAGGTATTCTTCCATCATGAACAGCGATAGATCACTTATATAATAATGGCTTGGCTACAACCCATTAATTGCCTACTACTGAGCACGGGTCTCTCCTCATTATTGAGGAGGCCTAGAGCATACTCCACCACGCTGCTCCAGTGCGGATTGGTGGACGGGTTAGTGGCCAACCCAATGTCGAAAGTTTTCAAGCCGCCCCGAAGGCCTCCGACACGGCTTAACGACTGCTATCTATCGATAACAACCGAGACCGACGGCTTTACGTGCCCTCCGAAGTACAGAAGCGCTCAAGAAATTTTGCCACTAGTGGTCACCTGGTCACCCATCCATCTACCGACCGCGCCCGCAGTTGCTTAACTTTGTCGATCACTTAGGATCGATGCAAGCCGTCGGGCTACGAGCGCTTCATAATAATACATTGACTTTATTCTTAACCTACCGTCATCGTGCTTGAAAAGATCAACTTCGAGCAGCATAGAGTATTCTTCTTTAGATGACAGAAGGCCGTCGGCCAAAGCCAACGTACAGTCCCATTGACTCGCACTCATGCTTGCTGGTGCTGGTATTCTGGAAACGACCAAATTAAATCTCAATATTGTTGTTCTTATTCCAATTCATCTATATAGGTTTTTGTTATTTTTTGTACAGTTATATGTTATAGAAGTTTAGACAGACTAAGCAAAAATTACGTCCTAGCGAGCTACGATCTATTGTTATATCAGTACAGGTAGGTACATTTACTAACAGTATGATTGTACTGATAAAGTACAGTATTTTTAAGCTTTTGATAATGAACCGGGTACTTACGATATGTAGTTTGTACGCCGATATTTCGACCCATTTGTATGGATCGTCTTCATTGGTGAATAATTGTAGTTCACAGTTATCAGTTTTGTCGTGACCATGACCCATGCAACTCTGTCGAAATATCAGTGTACAAAATGCATATCTTGAGTACCAGCATCATTAAAAAATTGGTTGTCTGTAAAGTCGGTTTACTGACGATAGTTGAACGTGACGTCTTAAGAAAATACTGATGGAATGGTAGCATAATCACTAATAGTCATCCTAAACTATCTTTGAATACCTACTTAGTTATAATTTATTTACTGTTATATTGCAGTTAAAAACCTTTATTAAATATTTTACCAAAAAGACTAGTCGTTGCATACCGTATAACGAAACATTAATCTTTAGCTAGTCTGTGCATATTATGTCATGTCAATGTGCCACAAACAAGTCAAAACAAACCTGGCTGGTTATAAATAATTTCGATAAAAAGCAAAAGCAAAACGTCAGAGTTACATTGACAAAGGCCGATTGTGCTTCTTTGTCGCTCGTTCCGCGATCTCGCTTGCACTTCAAGCTTTAAATGGGACGCCTCAGAGCGTCGTTACGATAACGCCGCATGACGTCAGATAACGGCACATAAACGTCATGTTTTTCGTGCGTGCAGCCGATATCGAATTATAAAACGTAACGTTGTCACGTCAAAAATATTGTACAGCTCGCGATAAGTTCAGTTTGAAATTATACAATTATATTACAAAGCTTACAAAATTATGTATCTAAACAATTTAAAGTATTGAAGAATATACTTCATATTATGTAGTTAAGATAGGTTGACGGCTGAAAACTAACCCCATAACTGTCAGTCATCCTGACCACATAATGCTAGAAAAACTATTGGACGGCTCCTTAGGGATCGGACAGCCCGATAATGCTCTAAGGCAATTTTCCCAAGCAGTACCGGCTCTTAATGCTGCATTCATATCTACAGACACGCGCAGACTCGTCGCGCGACAAAACATTATCGTTGAAAATGCTGCCGTATCTGGCTGCGCTGCCGCGCTGCGTTCTAAATTTGAATTAAGTGTATGAAAGAATATTATATTGTCTGCCACGCCACGTGTCTGCCACGCACGATGCCTGTAGATATGAATGCTGCATAACACTTAATGGTTTCACCTCGATCCCTTGAAATAGTTTTATCGATCACCGAACTCATGTGGGCTTTTGAGGTCGGTGAAATGCCATTGTATCCACAGATAGCAGATGCCACTTAACATCGATTGGCCTGCAAATTACGTTTACTAAATCCATACAAAACTAATCGTTATTGACACTAGTGAATAAATAAATAGCGACAGCAGGTTATGAATTAGTAGTATGGTGTGTATTATAGTAATATTTTACTTCTGTCAAGTATTACTACTAATAATATGCTGAAATTTACTTCCTCGTCAGTTAACTTTAAACATTTAGATATTAATTAATTGACGGTTATGTAATTCTTATCATCACGTAACTAAAGAATCTATGTATTTCAAAACAAAACATTGTACCGCATAACATCGTGATAAAAGATTCCGAATGTAACATTAAAATTACATAATTCCAATACTACTACATTGATCGGAGGGCTGGATAAGTACCTACCTATTATAACATGTCGACTGAAAGCGATCATCATCGCAGACAAAGTTAATTAAATGGAATAAATTGTACTTTATAGTGTTAATGATTACCATTGGGGTCACGCCATTGAATCAAAGGCCTATTACGCCGTATCATTCAGCGAGTACAATCAACGAGTAATATTAATACATATTCAATCGATTCACTATGCTTGTTCAGTTGATTAAATGCAACGAATATCAGTCCGTGAGACTATTCGTCATGAGTCCTCGTCAGCACAAGAGTTTGCTTTGGAAGGACATATCCTTCCTTCCTGTTCTTAACAACTTTTGTACTTAGAGACACGCACGTTAGAGGAAAACTTAAGAACATATAAATATGTAGAAATTCAAAGGTGGCTTTACGTAAATAATTTATTAAAGCTAAGCTAAGCTACAACCCACTAATGGCCCACTACTGAGCACGGGTCTCTCCTCATTACTGAGGTGGCCTAGAGGATACTCCACCAGGCTGCTCCAATGCGGGTTGATGGAGGGGTTAGTGGCCAACCCAGTGTCGAAAGTTTTCAAGCCGCCCGAAGGCCTCCGACATGGCTTAACGACTGCTATCAATCGATAACAACCGGGACTTTACGTGCCCTCCGAAGCACGGAAGCGCTCAAGAAATTTTACTATCGACACACTAGCGATCACCCATCCGACTACCGACCGCGCCCGCAGTTGCTTAACTTTGTCGAATGCTTAGGATCGACGCAAGCCGCCGGACTATGAGCGCTTCAAATAATTTATTAAGCTAGCAAATATATACTCGTAGATAACACATTGGTAGTCTGTTATAGGACTTAAACTGACTAAGAAGCTCCTCAATGAAGCGTGAAAAACATTGGCGTAGCCATGGGTGGCAGTAAAAAGTATCGTAGTACAATAGCAGTAAGCATGAGTTGAAATAAGAAGTGTCTTACTTTGCACAGAACCAATTGAAACTCACAAAAATTGTAGCTTCATGAAGGTAGTGTCCCAGGAGCCCATAAAAGTCTTAGTTTTTGACGTCATTAACAAACTGTACATTATTATATTAGGTCGAGTACTTACCACAGATGCAAGTTCAAACTGGGACAGGGCAAGATCCGATGACGGTGATGGTTGTTGTGGTCGAGGGACGTAGAGGTCCGGTAGAGACGCCATCTTGGCACTGTAAATAGTAAATTAAACATGTGTAAATAAACCAATCAATTCATATCCAAAGATTTCATACACAATCATCAGCCATCAACTGGGAACAAATCGGATAGCGATATTGCTTTCCGATCGGATATGGATTAATTAATTACATTCCATACAAATGCCAGCTTTCTGCCTTTGTGATTAAGGTACATTGCAGACTGACGACAAGAATTTATAATTTAGTACTGAATGATTCGTGAGTGTTTGAATTCATTTTACGTATATAACGCGGCTTACCTCACGTGAGGTAAGCCGCGTTATATACGTAAATAGTACATTATGATACAAGTGCGCGAAGTTGGTCATTACAGTCGAGGCGGTATTGCACAGCCCGAGCCGCAAGGCGAGGGCTGTAATAGAGCCAAGACTGTAATGAACAAAGCACACGCGTATCATACGACGTTTTTCAACACACTTGCGAGGAAAAAAACAATTAGGTATCGACATTTTTCAGTCACAAATCAGCAAATTATAAACGAACAAATGTTTGCACAAAATGGCGCGGAGGTTTATTTTTTTGCGCGCCGTATCTTTGGTTGAATAACTATGCGCGCGCAGACGCGCAGGTTAAGTCCAGAGGCAAAGAACACCGCCATTCAGCCACAATATATTAAACTAAATAATTATGTATTTCTAATAGGAATTTACGGTAATTAATGATTTAAAATATTGTATTTTTTAAATGCTTTAATAGATAATTAGATGAAGTATAATCTTATCTTATCAGATTTTGACTAAGTACAACAAGTTTATTTATTTACAAAATAATAAATCTTTCGGTAACAACCTCTTTACGGATATTAAAAAAAAAGTGGAATAAGAAAAACACTAGTGCGGCAATGAAAAGTAAAACGCACTAGTGTGTAATAAACCGCATTCCGGGCGTAAGACTAAAGAAAAAATAGCAACTTTACGAGCAAGTGTGTTGAAAAAGAATTTATAATGCTGTAAACAAATTTTGCTCACAAGCTAAATTGAAGTGTGAGTTCAGGTAATAAATTAGTTTTTAACGGAGAATGGCAAATCCATATTCTTGGCCACTCAGCTATTGTAATAATATGGATCCTTCGCTGCATTTTGACCAGCAATGCGTAGGTGATATCCATAGTGTATGTCGAAAGGCAACTGTGACCACTCATCAGGTAATTCATTGGGTCTTAGGTAGCTATTGAAATATTTAAAAAGAATAAATCAACGTCGAACGGATGGCATCAAGCCTTACGTGCTTTGAATAAACGTTAAGCGTACAGTCCTAGTTGATATCGTTTGAAAGCAATGAGGGTAACCGCGTGTGAATTTGCCGCTAGAGGCGCTAGTGAAAAGTGAGGTCTGTCTGTCACTTTTCGCTTGTCTGAATGTCATTTGTCACTGTTTATCATTGATCTATACATAGAGATAGGAATTAGTCCTTATAGATCAATGGATCTATAGGACTAGGTATGGATTAGACACTAGACTAGAGCAAAAATAGCGTGCCTGACGGTGCCTGTCAAAAATTTTAGTGAAAGAAAACATGGCTGCTTCTACTAGTGTTGTGCGCACTACGTGTACGGAAATAGTATCGATATTTAGTTTAATGACTTACGTTACAACAGCAAAAATACATGTCGTTCGTCTTTTTTTAATTCCTTTAAAAACTGACTCTGAATTTTGGATGTAACAATTTGGGTTTTGTAGAAATGTCTTTAGGAAGAATTAAAAATTAAATTGTTACAAACACAATAACTTCTGCTGTGTGCTCTCTACACAAAATGGCTGCCATTTTATCATGGAATTGGAATTCTATACCATTTTCATTTCATGGATTAAGAGAAAATTTGGATAGTGATTTGTCGATTAAAAAATACCATATTTTATCACCCTTAAGTCTTCGACACCGGTGACCAGACACATTGTATATTAATGATATACAAACTTTTAATTCGTTCTTACTTATCATGACTACAAAAAGGTATTCATGCGATTCGCATTTGACCATATTTTTATCGATACTAAATAAACATATTTGTGTATTTGTGTGTAGTGACGTCTACTGTAATGTTTGACACGAGATGACACGTATTTGAGCGGTATAGAAAATGGCCGGCCTGCCACACTGTTGCCAGCTAATTTTATATGATGTTTAGGATTAGGGCGTCTCTATCTAAGTATATTCCTATCTCTATGCTGTTTATGTATGGGCGGGCTTTGACAGCAAGACCTCACCTCGCCGGTGGCGCCAACTGGTGAGCACAAAAACGGCGACCCTCATTGCCATCGACTTCATATTATCTCTAGGCCCTTCTTACTGCTTCTTACATAGCAGGCCCTTCGATCATGAAAACACCCCCATAACTATCATTGACAATGGGAATAATAAAGGCTTTAGTATAACATGTTAACTAAAGTAGATTAAAACAAAGTTTCAACACCTATGAACATATAGATAACGTTCACGTGAAGTGATAGTAAAATGAAAAATCTGATGCGCATACGAAATTCCAATCTGCAATGCAAACCGCACACTGTAGGGCATTCAAATCACTGGTCATTCAAATCAATTATGTAGTTTTATGTTAAGAAAATAGGGTTTATTGGGGTAAGGGCGGAAGTGGGGATATTCCAAAAATAACCAATAACTACTAAAAATATTAAAATAGGAAACTTTTTTTACTTTGGCAACATTATTCTATGTTGATGACATTATTCTATCATGATCTATGTTGCCAGAGTAAAAAATGTTTCCTATTTTAGTAGTTATTGGTTATTTTCGGAATATCCCCACTTTCGCCTTTACCCCAATAAACTATATATTGAAACCTGCTTAAACGTTAGGCTCTTGCATATTGGCTAACAACAAACTAAAATCACCACTTGCGTAATGATTGATTGAAAATGACGTCGCAATCAATGCTATTGTTATGCCTTTATTACAAAATTTACCTGAGGTGACCTACAATAAGAGCTTTCACGTCTTTAGTTGAAACGAATTCTAGATTAGGCAGTTCAAATTAACTAAACCAGATGGTAGGGTTGTCACCTTGTACATATAATATATTATTTATTTATTTATTTGGGTCACCAACAAGACATACAATAATTCATTTTACAATATAAAACTTATCTAAGATATTAAACTAAATGCTGTCTTAATTATAGGTAACCACGGCTTGCAAAGTGGACGTGGTTAAAACTTAAATATACAAAGTTTATAATAATAAAAATTAAAATATAATTTATAATACACAGGCATTCTTTAAATTTTACTAATCGTAATACTAAAACTAAAAGGTAAAAAGATTTTAATTGACAAGAAAAAAATAGAGCTTAAGAGAAGTAATGTTAGGTTTGTTTTTAAGAAACGGAGATTAATTATTGTAATTGTGCATTGTTTTGACTGTATTGACTTTTTGATTGTTTGAGTGACTATTTGATTGTTTGTGTGCATTGATTATAACTGTAAGTACATGTTATTAAGGTGCTAAACTTATCTTAATAAATTATACTATATAATATCATTGTAGTTGATTTTATACATTGATTAAAGGAAAATAATATTATAGTACGAGAAATACTATAATATATTTTCATTGGATTTTTTTTTCTTTATTTTATTCCACTTCAACCTTTTTTTTTTTTTTTTTTTTTTTTTTTTTTTTTTTTTTTTTTTTTTTTTTTTTTTTTTTTGACGAGGGGGAAACCTTCAAAAGGTACCCGGTGCCGTGGGAGCGACACAGGGTAATGTGGGATTTTTACCCACTAAAACCCCCCCGGTGGCCTACCTCAGCACTTGTGGAGAACCCCGGGATCTCCGTAAGGAACACAACCGGAGTCCTCCAAGCGCGGCGCCCTTTTGTTCGGGCTCTTCCCGCGAGGGACAAATGCCCCGTCGCTTGCCAGCGCCTTACAACGGTATGCGGCCACACATACCGTCGTCCTTCCCGGGGTTGCTGATGGACGGTTCGAGCTCCCACTCTAGCCGCCCGCAACCCCGAAAGCCCCCTTTTAGTCGCCTCTTACGACAGGCAGGGGATCAACCTGGATTCACTTCGCTCAGCAGTAATATTGATTTTTGAGGTTAATGCAATTTGTTTCATTGTTTATAATGGGATATAAATTAAAGACCTACTTTGTGAACACTGAACTTTGCTAGGGGGGGCACAGAAAAATATAATTTTTACAATTATTTTGGTAAAGCAAAAAAATGAGAGTGCTAAATAAGTTTCAGAACCACTGTTCTACATAAGGTAACAACATTAAGATAGGAACTCTAACCAGAGATCATCTGGTTACTATTCTTGTGTCAACTTCATTGTTTGTATAAAAGTAAATAATGATAGTTTAATAATATTTAGCTAGGTATGAATTCTTCATTTCTGCAAAATCGGCAGACAATTGACCTTGAACACTCATGGGCACACACTGTAACGTATTTTGCGCTACATGCGTGTGTCTCTTTGTACTTACGTTAAAACCTCCCATATTTGCTTCGTTTTGAGCAATTAAAAATCATTCTTAACACATTGTTTACATATTATTGTAACCTCAGACCAATAAACTATGTATAGACGGCGCGGCGTGCCGTGAACAAAAGCGTGAAGCCGGCAAAAGTGCGCCTAAAACACACATCGGAACCAATAGAATGCCCTATGTTGACAGTTTGAACTAGAACTTTAAACTTGATTTTTTGGAACACAAAGCTTAATTTATTTTTTATTATTTAGAACACAAAAGTCGTTTTGGTGTGAGTACCGCCGTGTGTATTACAAGGCGAGGCGTACTTTTTGCCGGCTTCACACTTTTGTTCACGGAGCGCAGTCTATACTTTATAGGTCTGAGATTGTAACAAAATAACCTTTAAACTTAATTAGTGAAATAAATATTCCTTATTTAGATGTTGTCAATACTAATTGTCATTTATCTTTATCTATTTGATAGTGTAAGTGTAGCCTTCAGCTGTCGCTGTCAACGTCCTTGACAATCTGTCATTTGACAGTTGCCATATTTGCATAGGCCGAGGCCGCATTACGGCTAAACCGCCGCGGTTTCTAACCGCGTAATTTTGTGACCCAAGGAAAGCCATACAAGCGGCCGCACTTGCGGTTTACTCCCGCGACTGATAGTGTATGTGTTTCGGGCGGTTTTGCGGTTTGACAGCTAACCGCTAATTTTGTGACTCAAGGAAAGCCATACAAGCGGCCACATATGCGGTTTCATACCGCGACTGATTTTAAAACCGTGATTTTTTACAGATTTGTTCGCGGTTTGCCTAGGTACATGCGCCAGTAGTCGGCCTTTATTACTTTGTCGAATAAATGTCTCAGACAAAAGAGGATCCGTCGCCTCGTAGTAGTCCGTAGGTCTGAAGGGTTGACTATCAGAATGGTGCAGTTTAGAGGAAGCCTATGTCCAGCAGTAGACGCACAAAGGCTGATGAATGGATGTTGATGATGATTTATTAATATTAATAGTTACTATTATACTGTCTTTGAGACAAATTGTCGTGTAACAAGCTGAGCTCTGTGAACAAAATAGCCGAGTTCTGGATTTTGCAGGCTGAGCACTGGAGAAAAATTACTTTTTCTTTTAAATATTTTTCTTATTTTCACTTAAGACAACGTTGAGAATGTGTTAATTAAAAATAATAATAAGTGACCGATTTAATAATTCTAATGTATTGTTACGTGTCAGGAGTAATGGGTTCGAGAAAATGCCAAAATGTACCACAAAGACTTTATTAAACTCGTAGAAACACAATTACACACTGTACACAGTACACACCACAACACTATGCACGTAGGTACTCGTAAACACACTCGACGAACACTGTATCACTCGTAGAAATCACTTAACTTCTCACTGGTATCGCTCGTAGGTATCGCTGGTATCTTCCTGGTTCCGCTTCCGAAACTAGAATGTCCGCACTTGATCGATCGCCCCTTTTTATACCACTCACGCACCATTCACGCCAATCCAGAACTTTCTCGCTAATTCCGGACGGACCCGATTCGTATAAAATTCGAGAACGTTCCTTGCAACCGAGTTTCGCCCGTATGACTATTGCCGTAATGGTCGAAGCGTCGTGCGTACGGGCAAGCGCGCTATTGTTCTATTGTTGACTCGACATGTTTATGGCCCCTATTGTTTATTGTTTTGCGAGGTGATACGCCAGGGCTGTCACATTGCCCCCCTCTTAGTCATGCTCGTCCCGAGCATTATTCGATCCATGAAATGGTGCCAATCTGTCCACGTGCACGATCTTCGGCTTTCTTCTGTCCCCCTGTCTGATCCGGTAGGTCACGTCGTTAATCTTCGTGACAACTGTGTAAGGGCCTTCCCATCGTGCTTGTAGCTTCGGAGACTTCCCTTTCCTCCGCAGTGGATTGTGCAACCATACAGAATCTCCCTCCTTGAAACCATGTTTCCGAGCATCGCGATCGTACCGGGTTTTCATCTTTTCGCTGGTCTTCAAACATTGCTCCCTTACAAGATCATGTGTCTCGTCCAATTGTTCCCGTAAGTCCGCGATGTAATGTATTCAACGGTTGGTTTCGGGGCATCTGGCGGTGTTCCGGTAAGCAAATCCATCGGCAGACGCATTTCTCTTCCGAAGTTAACTTTAGCCGGTGTAAATCCCGTAGACTCGTGTATGGCAGACCGATATGACATCAGGAACAGAGGAATGTACCGATCCCAGTCTCGCTGATGTTCCTCGACGACCTTGGCCAAGTGATTTTCCAACGTTTGGTTGAATCTCTCCACCATGCCGTCAGATTGAGGATGCGCCGGTGTGGTACGTGTCTTATTTATTCCCAAAAGTTCACACATCTCCTGGAATAACGTCGACTCGAAGTTCCTGCCTTGGTCGCTGTGTAACTCCAATGGTACACCAAAGCGGCATACTACCTCCTGGACAAGTTTCTTGGCCACGGTCTTCGCCTCTTGGTTCGGAGTTGCAAACGCTTCCGGCCATTTACTGAAGTAGTCTTGAACCACTGTGATGAATCTATTCCCGTCTTCCGTCTGAGGGAATGGCCCAGCAACGTCTATGGCGATTCTCTCCCAAGGGGCTCCGACGTTGTACAGCTGTAGTTTCCCTTTGGATCTAGTGCGGGGCCCTTTCACTGAAGCGCACACTGTACACTTTCTGCACCAATCTTCAACGTCCTCTCGACATCGCACCCAATAAAAGCGTTCTCGTATCTTTACGAGGGTCTTCTTGATGCCGAGGTGCCCGCCAGAAGTGCCATCGTGTACGAGCTTCAGCAAATCAGCCACTTTACTCCTGGGGATAACCATTTGCAGGGTTCTTTCCTTTCCGTTGAGTGATTCCCAGCTCCGGTAAAGCACGCCATTCTCCAATATAAGGCTGTCCCATTGTGCCCAGTATGCCTTAGTCGTCGCGCTTGATGCTGACACATCACTCCACAGGGGCCTCTGTCCTTTGGCTTTCCATTCCATGATCAGGCTGAGGTCTTTGTCTTTCTTCTGAGCTTGGCTTACTTGCTCCGTTCCCCAAGACTCGTCTAGGTCCTGCATCCTTATCACCCTGACCTCTTCTTTGGCCTCATGCTTGATGCAATGTCGACATTCTTCGGAGCATGGGCGTCGTGACAGGGCGTCGGCATTCGAATGAGCTCTTCCGTTGCGATGCTCTATTACGAAGTCGAACTCTTGAAGCTGTTCGATCCACCTCGCGACCTGGCCTTCCGGGTTCTTGAATTGCAGAAGCCACCTCAGAGCGGCGTGGTCCGTTCTTATCGTGAACTCGCGTCCCAGCAAATATTTGCTGAAGTGCTGAAGGGTCTTCACCACAGCCAGTAATTCACGCCGAGTCACACAATAATTTCTTTCCGGTTTCGAAAGGGTCTTGCTAAAGTACGCAATGACCACCTGCTGGCCGTCCTGGTCTTGGGATAATACTCCTCCGATGCCAGTATTGCTAGCGTCCGTGTCCACTATGAATCTCCCCTCCCTTCTGGGATAGCCAAGAATCGGAGCCGAGCACAGACGTTCCTTTAAGCGAACAAACGCATCTTCGCAATCGGAATCCCAACTGAAGATTCTCTTGTCCTCCGTGAGACGGTGTAATGGCTTGGCTATCTCTGAGAAGTTTTTCACAAACCGACGGTAATAGGCGCATAGTCCCAAGAACGCTCTCACATCGGTTTTGTTCTTTGGTGTCGGCCATTCTTGAACAGCTCTTATCTTGTCCGGATCAGTTTGAACACCTTCGTCCGATATGATGTGTCCCAAGAATGATACTTCCTTCTTGAAGAAGTCACATTTCTTTGGATTGAGCTTTAGGTTGGACTCCCGGAATCGTCTGAATACCTTCTCCAGATTTCGCTTGTGTTCCACGAAGTTTCGTCCCATGACTATGACGTCATCAAGGTACACCAGACAAGCGTCCCCCAAAAGTCCCACCAACACTCGCTCCATGAGACGCTCAAAAGTGGCAGGAGCGTTACATAATCCAAAAGGCATTACGCGAAACTGCCACAAGCCATTTCCGGTTCCGGTGGTAAAGGCGGTCTTCTCTTTGTCTTCTGGCCGGACTTCTACTTGCCAGTAACCACTCTTCAGGTCCACCGTCGAAAACCACTTCATGCCACCAAGCATATCCAACGTGTCGTCAATCCGAGGCAGAGGGTAGCTGTCCTTCTTGGTAACGGTGTTAAGCATCCTGTAGTCGACACAGAATCTAGTACTGCCATCCTTCTTCTTCACGAGTACCACAGGTGAACACCAAGGGCTAGTTGACGGCTCGATCACCTTGCTGCGCACCATGTCCTCGATCATTTCTGCAACTTCGTGTTCCTTTGCCAATGGTACTCGTCTCGGTCTTTGCTTAATTGGTGAAGTATTGCCGGTATCTATTGGATGAGTGACAAGATTTGTTCTTCCAAGGTCGCTATCTCCTCTGGTAAAGATGTCCTTGTAGTCCATCAACAACTTTGCTGCCTGAGTATATTCTGCAGAGCTCAAATTCCTCCTGGTCGCCTCCAGCAAAGATGTCATGTGATCCGTTGATCCAGGTTTGTCCGAGTATTCTTGGATCTTCCTCAAGCTGTCCACGGCTTCACATCGGCCGATAACCGTATCCTTCGCAAGATGTATCGGCGTGCTACTAAGATTGATGACCTTTAACTTAGCGTCACGTTTGGTCATGAGCAGTGTCCTTGCCGTGATCCAACTGGGGTGATCTCCATAGTCTTCCACTACGACACATCGATCCATCTGTGTCTTTTCGGGAAACCTAACCTTGACCAAGGTTTCCGATCTGGGTGCTAGCTTCACTGTCCTCAAACAGTACACTGCTCCTGAACATGAACCGTCCAAGAAGACTTCTTGATCCTTGAAGCTTAACACTCCTCTGGCTATATCAACTATACAGTGATGTGTCCGTAGAAAGTCCAGTCCGATAATGCAGTCGTCAGTTATATTCGCCACTAAAACAGACTGCGTGTAAATGTCACTTCCGAGTTTCAGTCTTGCTTCCGTAACTCCTAGGACGGTCACTGGCTGGCCTGTCGCTGTCTGCAGATTGCATGATGGTCGTCCATTTTCCCACATGATAGTCCGCTTGAGTAGTTCCGGTCGAACGATGGATTTCGATGCTCCCGTGTCAATAGTAAAGCGACAGGGTATGCCGTTTATTTCTCCGGTAGTTACGAGACTGTTGCCGTCACAAGCTTGTGATACCAAGACAGTAGGGGCTCGACGAAGTCCAGCCAGTGCCCGCCCCGCGGCGCTGGCGCCTCTTAGTTTAACGGCTCCTGGGTGTCGACTTGGGTAGCGGTCGACACCGATTTCGGTTGCTTCCGAGTTCGGCAGTTAATCCTTATATGGCCTCGTTCGCCGCATCCGTAACAGATAGGCCCGGTACGAGGTTGAATCGCTGCTACGACTTCGCGCACCTTGCAACTTTTATAGTCGCTTCGTACCGCTTCCACTTCAAGAGCATGCGCTAAAGCTGCTTCCAATGTGGCGTGATGACCCAAGCGCACCGTTGCTCTCACTTCAGGGTCCCGTATACCGCTGACGAAGGCCTCTAACACTTTGTCCTCGACGGGTGTGGAACTCGACGCATAGGCTCGGCGTACGAGGCGCTCGATCTCCGTAGCCCATTGCTGCAGTCCTTCGCTCGACTTCTGTACTCGGTCTTTAAGTTGCGCGCGATACACGTGCTCCAGGTGCTTTTCCCCGTATCGAGCTTCCAAGGCCTTAAATAACGACTCCAAGGTGCGTCGCTCGGCGGGCAGGTTCTCAAGCACCAGCAGTGCCTCCCCTCGAAGAGCTAAGGTAAGTGCTGCCAATGAGTGCTCGTCTTCCCAGCCATTCCCATTTGCAACTACCTCGAACTGGTGCCTGAACGCTGTCCACGAGGTCGTGCCGTCGAAACTTGGGACCTTAAATTTCGGGGCCCCAGGACATGGGCTGGTTGCTGCCGTGCCCAAAACCTTCATTTTTTGCAGCTTCTTGTCCAAATCCACGAGCCTAGTTTCGTGGGAGTTGAGTAACGCGTCATGGGTCTTGAGGGCTTGGTCGTGCTCGGATGTTCGCACCTTGACCAATTCTAGATCCTCCTTCACGACGTTCAAATCCCCCTGGAAACCGTCCAGCTTTGCATCGATTGTCCCTAGGCCCGCCTCCATGGTTTTGCGCTGGCTCTTCATGTCTTCGCGCAGGCTCTCCATTGCTTCGCGCTGGCTCTCCATTGCTTCGCGCTGGCTCCGCTGTATGGCTTCGCGCTGGCTCTCCAATTTGCTCTCCAGTTTACTTTCCAGGCGTTGTAAGACGGTTAATAAGGAGGCCATATCAAATGCGCCCGGTGTCGTCGCTGATGCAGCTGACGTAGTCGTACGTTCAGCGGTGGTCTCCGTTTCCGTGCGGTCACGCCCAGGCGACTCCATCCGTGCGGCATCCAATGCAGTCTGCCGTCGCGTGCGAATCCCGTCTTCACTTTGCGGTACTACAGGCATTCCGCTTCTGTCACCAATTGTTACGTGTCAGGAGTAATGGGTTCGAGAAAATGCCAAAATGTACCACAAAGACTTTATTAAACTCGTAGAAACACAATTACACACTGTACACAGTACACACCACAACACTATGCACGTAGGTACTCGTAAACACACTCGACGAACACTGTATCACTCGTAGAAATCACTTAACTTCTCACTGGTATCGCTCGTAGGTATCGCTGGTATCTTCCTGGTTCCGCTTCCGAAACTAGAATGTCCGCACTTGATCGATCGCCCCTTTTTATACCACTCACGCACCATTCACGCCAATCCAGAACTTTCTCGCTAATTCCGGACGGACCCGATTCGTATAAAATTTCTCGAATTTTATTCTCTCGAGCTTCATCCGCATTTCCATCACAAAAGACATAACAATAAATAATATCGGCATACTCGGAATTAGAGTAAGCCGTCATATTTATTTAGTGATCAAAATCAACGTAAATTTGGGAGATCGCGTTTGTAGCCAGAAACAAAATACTGCTGCTGTTTAATTTTCATTTTAAATGATCAAGTGGGTCTAATAGACAAACGACAAACGACAATAAAAACTAAAAAGTTTGCAACTCAGGAACTGATACCGCGGTACGATAACAAAGGGTTTTAAGTCGCACGTGCTCTACATACGTTTTTTTCTGAAATGTTTTGTTTGTGTCTTAATAATTTTACTTGTTTGGATAGCTTATAAAACAAGGATGTTTTTCATGTAGTTTGTACGCTTGATGTATACTAGATTTTTTAAAATAAATCTACTTTTCTATCGAACACATTCGTAAGAAAATATTTTTTTTTACAAGAATTCACTTGTTATTTTCAAATGTGTAACACTTGTGCCTGCATTAGTATTAATAAATGATTGTTGATGTATTGGTCACTGATAGAAATGCTCACAACTCAATTCAAACCACTACTTTTTTATTTATTGATTTTTTTGTAGTCAAATTCGGTGTTCTTTGACCAAAACCAAAAATAAGGAATATCTCGATAACCAGCTGACTTGGTATCAGGGACATTATGGTTAATTTTGTTGGAAATTGGTTGTATTACCACATCCCAAGAGGAATACGTCGAGTTACAAATCACCCTATATACCTACATACCGCTGTGGACGGCAAAACGTTCACAGCGCGAGCACTCTACGGTTAATCTTCTGACGTCGCGTCGGCGAGTAGACAGAAACCATAGAGTACCTATCTACATAAACTGTCTTCTACGGTGTTGAGTTATGTGTTGTAGTTGTCACTGTTTTGTATTTATAAACAACTCTTACTATTATGGTCGCTAATGCATCCAAATATACCAGATCAATTTACAAAAACACATTAATTTACATTTTATAGTTTTTAAACAAAAGATTATGCAGAGAAAGTGTGGGTATGATGATTATGAATATGAAAATTTTCATCTGATCGCCCATGATTATCATTAATTGTTTATTTCACTAACTGTCAAGAACTGTAAGATAACAAGCACTTTTTTGGTAAGGTAAAATGGTCGACCAGCCACATTTTTCGGACAAAGTTCCTATGAAGTTTAGGAATGGAGCATTTCTACATACTTTTTATCTCTATGGTCGCGGTTTTGATTCGTAGTGTGTGCGCTTCGCGCGGTTTCGCGGTTTACAACCGCGGGAAAAAAACCGTAATGCGGCCTAAGCCATAGATCAATAAAAATGCAATTGCAGGTGCCTTCCACTTTTAAATGTTTCCTATGTCAGTGTTCTATTACTGATGCAATTGCAATATAGGTTAGCCTTGAGTTTTTAATCTATGACCTTCACCTAATCTTGGCCGAATGGGGTGCATTGACTTTGTCTGTCATTTTTTTCTCGAAATTAAGACTAATCGTTCTGTCATGGAATGAATACTTTCCTCTCAGATTATAGAACCAAAAGGCAGATGTAGTCGTTCTAGTATAAAGTGAAGCTACCAAAGCAAATACAACATAAAAAGCTAATACAATCTCGTGTCAGTACTAAGGAATGCGTCAAATAGCATAAACGTCGCAAATGTCAAATTTTTTAAAATAATTTTATCAGCTAAAATGCCGTCTTGCATTTTTAAACTCTGTAAAAGTTGTTCGCAAAACCAAAGAAAAGGATATGGAACGTCTTTTCACAGGTAACTCTTCATTATTTTATTATTTATTTATAATAATATTTTTGCGATCCGCTTGGAACACAAAACCTCGACAATCATTCGTTTCTATAACACTGCCGTGCAGTAAGAGCAGTAAGTAAGTCGGAATTTCAGAAACCGAGAAAATCGCGTTTAAAGTTTTCGATTAAATTTTTACTGACTACTCTTCTAGCTTGTAAGTTTTTTTAGGTTCGATTTTCTAAGTTATTCTAAGCGGTTTTTCTAAGCAATACTAACAAAGATTTCGGAAGTACACTGATAATTATCATGAGGTAAGTATATTTCCTGGTTATGAGCTAAGGAAAAAACATCATTTTATAGACTGCTGGTTAGGCGTAATGATATTTTTAGGTTCTAGTGAAGATAGAAAAACGGGAGTAAGACCAGTTAATAGTAGATTGTTACACAAGGGACGTAAGTAAGCTATTAAAGACCAAGATCCAATTTGGCGCCAGTGCGAGCTGTTAGAAAGGTAAACGAGGGGTTCTTTTTAAAAAAGGATTTATTTCGCAACCCTAAGGATCTGGGGGCAACCGTTCTGATTGAAGTTCCGGAGTAGACTGACTAACTCTGACTGTCCTAAGAATAAGGTCCGAGACTAGACTGCTAGCTCAGCGTGACAGTCAGCAGGGGTGCATACAAAGTACCCATGTAACACCTCCCCCTTCAAGAGGAGACTTTGGGGTGAAATCCAAAGTCTCTGTGGAAAATAAACTAAACTCTTGTTCTAAGAGGAGCAGGAGATTTTTCTATGTCCGTTTGTTCCAGTTCTGTCAATTCTATGGGGGTTGGTTGTGATGTTGTCTTGTTTACGTTAAATTTAATTCGGAAGAGTCGGTTGCTGCCAGATTTACAAAACTTTCTACATATTAAATACAGTGACAATAAAAATACAATAACTGATATTATAATTAACAATATGGAATAGTGTGTCCCATATTTAATAATGTGGGGGTCTTCTGTCTGTTCTATATTTTGTATATTGTTAAAAATGGAATTTAATTTTGTTTTGTGTTGGGAATTAAAATCATCCAAATCTATATTGTGCAATTGAATAGGAGACACACTGTTTATTACATCATTTAATTTAGATAAGTTACAGCAACTATCATTTATTACATTAAAATCCGGAAAGTGATTTATAGGTGAAGTAATGTTAATGACATCATGTTTTGGTATTAGCGTGGCGCTTTTACAATAAACTGTACAATCCTTGGGAATAGTAAGTATTCCTGTGCCTAATATATTTGTTTCATATAATTTTGAATTTAAACAATCAATAGATATTTTATTTGGATCAGATTGAATATAAATCCATTTGTTATTGTTTAAAGGTTTCCAAATGTTAAGTTTACCTACTATAATTTTCGTTTGACACTGTACCGGTTTCTTACTGATTACTTTTGCTAATAAGTCACTTTCACATGTAGATTTTGCTTCGGTAGAATACACATTTTCAACATCACATATGTAATTTCCTGGAGTTACGGATTTACAAATATCTAAACTATCAAAAACACAATAATATGATTTGTCTTTGGTCATTGCTATATATTTATTGTCAGGTAAGATTAAGCTGAACGAGTCTGGGTTTGTAGGTTTGTAGGGTGTAGGTAATGCTATACTGTGAAACAACATATATTCTTTTGTGTTTACTAAAGGTACTTGTAGGACAAAAATAACCTTGTAATTAATGTAGTAACATAAAATGTTAGAAATTTTCAAAATTAAATGCATGTAGTTAACGTCTAAAGGTACAGGCAGCTCGAGGTCACCAGGTAAGTATCTATAGTTATTGACAAGCTCTTCGTGTAATTGTCTCGGGTTAATTATTGCAGGGTGAAGGATATTTTGACTACTAAATAAAATGGCGTTAACTATATCTTCTAATTGGAATGAAAGGGTAAGTATTGATGTCTCCAAAGTATAAAGTATTTCATTAACATTCGCGAGTAAATGTAGCCCATTAGTGATTTGGGTAATATTTTCTACCGTTCTCTTTATATAGTTACCGAGAGGTTGTCAATAGCTTCTTTAAGTTTAGCTTCATTATCCTTGACCTTATTTAGAGTATTATTGTGGTAAGTTAGAATGGATGTAGTTATCAGAATGTTTTCTTTCATCAATGAAGTAAGCTGTTTCTCCTGATTCTGTAATAGTCTTATTGCTTCATCATATTTTAGGCCGTCATTTTCATCCAGAGAACCAAATATATGTTTTAAAATAGTTCCTATACCTCCTATCCATGCACTACGCTTCGTTCTATTGTCAATTAAATGTGAAATGGATGCAAACTCTCTATTCATATCTTGAAATCGCGCTGTTAATGGTTGTAATTTATTGTAGCAATTCGCGACAATTTGTATAATTCTAGTTTGATTACACAGGTTTTTCGTAATTTCCAACGCATTTTCGATGTTTTGTATATGTGGATAGAAATGAGAAATATCTACGGGTATAATAACATTTAATTCAACATTGTTAATCTTTAGGTTCCCTAAATAGTCGAAATAAAGCCCCGAACTTGTAGTGATCGGTTGGATGAAATCTCGTTGAGATTGCGCCCCAGCTGAGCTGCAAATAACAAACTAAGGTAAGTACTCTATCTAACATTAATCCTTATCTTATTACTATTATCTATTACTATATTATTTTTGTCTTTTATATCCTTTATCTAAAAGGTCTATATAATATTTACTACTAAAATATCTATCAAGATATATCCTAATCTATCCTAACGTATCCTATTTCTAATGTTTACTCCCTCTTTATTTCCTTATTTCTCCTTCTTTCACCTTCTTTTACTTCCTCTTTTCTTCCGTTACCTTCTTTTACATTCTCTTTTCTTCTTTTACATTCTCTTTTCTTCTTCTACATTCTCTTTTCTTCTTCTACCTTCTCTTTTCTTCTTCTACCTTCTCTTTCCTTCTTTTACCTTCTTCTTTTCTTCTTATTTCTCCTTCTTTTCTCATTATTTCTATCTACTTCTGTTATCCGACTCTAATTACTTATTTCTAACATATTTATCCTACTTTATCTATATTAGTTATTCTAATTCTATTCTATTTTCAGTTTCGGCAGCTAATTTTACTTCATCAAAATGGTGCGTAACGTGGCGTCGATTGATAAGTAAGGTAAGTGTGTTATTTCCGTTTACTTTTACCACCTTATAGGGTCCTTTCCAAAGGGGTGAAAGGGCTTTGCGCATTCTTAAATGATTTTTAAGGTAAACATAGTCACCTATTTTGAATTTAGCTCGGCGAGTGTGGTTATCGTAATAGTTTTTAGAGGACTCTTTAGATTTACTTATAAATTCCAGGGCTCTCTCATGGGAATATTTTAATCCATTTTGGAGCATACGGACATAATCGGGGTAAGTAGCACCGGGAGCTTCTTCATAAATAGAATTTGGAATCATAGGTTTATTTCCGAACATTAATTCATAAGGTGTAAAATGAGTTGTCGAATGGACCGTTGTATTATAAGTGAGCATGGCAGTATAGACGTAACTAGGCCAGTTTGACTGTTCCTCATTAACGAAGGATCTAAGATATTCCTTGAGTGTCGAATGACTCCGTTCGAGAGCGCCTTGGGTCTGCGGATGATAAGGAGAAGCCCACAAATTTTTTATTTTAAGGAAACTACAGGTTTTCTTAAAGAGGTCAGATGTGAAGTTAGTACCCTGATCTGTGAGGATCATTTTGGGTATGCCGAAAATGGATATAAAGTGAAGTAGACACTCGCTGGTCTCTTCAGCTGTAGTGCTGCGAATTGGGTATGCCGAGGAAAATTTTGTGAGGTCATCCTGCATCGTCAATATGTATTTTAATTTTGCGGGTCCCGCCTCGGGTAATGGCCCAACTATATCTAAAGAAATACGCTCACAAGGTTTGGTAGAAGTGCTTGTGATTTGCATAGGAGCACGATGTATTTGTCTAAGAGCTTTGTTAGCTTGGCATTGTGGGCACTTCTTTACGAAGGCCTCGATATCGCTGCGCATATTTCTCCAATAGAAAATTTCTTGGATTCGACTTAACATACGACTGATACCAAGATGTCCTGCAACTGGGATGTCGTGATTTTCCCTAAGTATCTTTGGGATTTCGGAAAGGGAAGGGTATATTATTATGCCCTTGTATATATGTATCTTAATATCTGTGTTATTAAACAAGAAAAGGAGCATGTTATAGATTTTGACAAATTGATGAGTATCAAATGGATTTTTAAAGTCAGTTATCGCGACATCCGGGGTTAAGGTTAAGTCGAGGTTGACAACAAGTTCATTCCTGATAGATTTAAGGCTTTTATATATATCTACATAAGTAGAGTTATCAAAATGATGAACCTTGAAGAAAAGGAGGTAATAAGTTTTATCCTCATGTTTAAATGAAACGAAGGAATAAAGATTCCTCTCTTTATTAATAATTTCAGAATTATTAGGTATGCTATCGAGGATATTTTGCACAAAAGGATTGGATTCATCCAGGTCTACAGAGGTAGGTAAAATAATTACTTTACATTTTGATTTGATTATATCCTCATTGTGTTCTTGAATATTTGTATTGAACTGTATATCTTTATTCGATATAGCTTTAAGGAACGTGGGGTAGTCGCCGTCAGGTAAGTCCAGACAGGTCATTTGGTCTTCTATCGTTTCAGGGTTGGCGTCTGTTGACGGAGTTGGATCACCAGCAGGTTGAATACCAGAAGTCGACGGCTGTTCAGGAAGGTATTCAGGTAAGTCAATTATAATTTGGTCTTCTGTTGTTTCAGGGTTCGCGTTTGTCGGCGGTGTTGGATCTACAGCAGGTTGGGTGCCAGAGGTCGACGGCTGGTTTGGGTCCCACTCAGGTAAGTTGGTTATTTCGTTTTCAGGTTCTACAGGATTACTAGGGATATTAGGAGTTGGAGTCGCTTCAGGAGATGGTAATTTTACCGCATTAGGGTCAAGAGCGAGAGGATCTGGAGAGAGTTGTAAGTTTAGTTCCTCAGCATTAAATGAGGGGGGCGATATTAACAGATCCATGAGGTCTCGATCTAGTTCTGGTAAAGGATTCTCTTCCGCACTACGGTCAGGTTGAACAGGATTGACAGGGAAACGCGAAAGGGCATCAGCATTGGCGTTTACTTTCCCTTTTTTATATTTAATATCATATTCGAACTCTTCTAGTTTGAGTCGCCAGCGGACAAGTCTGGATCCGGGATCCTTACAATTAAAAAGCCACTCTAACGGTTTATGGTCGGTAAGGATTGTAAAACGATTACCGTACAGGTAGGGTCGAAACATTTTGGTACCGAATATTATGGCAAGGCACTCCTTCTCGGTCACATTGTAATTGGATTCCGCTCTATTTAGAGTGCGAGAGGCGAAAGCGATTGGTCGGTCTTGTCCGATTTTACCCTGGGATAGGATGGCAGAAATTGCATAATTAGATGCATCACAGGTAAGTAAAAATGGCTGGGTAAAATCCGGGTATGAAAGAATCGGCGAGGAAACAAGTTTATTTTTCAGGGTTTCGAATGATAATTGTTGTGCATTTTCCCATTTAAAAGGCACATCTTTTTTGAGTAGATTCGTTAAAGGTCTGGCTAAATTAGAGAAGTCTTGTATGAAACGCCTGTAATATGATACAAGACCTAAGAATGATTTTATGTCCTTGGGACACTGAGGGACAGGAAAGTCAGTGACCGCTTTTACCTTTTCTGGATTTGGTTGGACGCCGTTTTCATTTATTATGTGTCCAAGGTAAGCTACTTCCTTGCGTAGGAACTCGCACTTCTCTGGTTGGAGTTTCAAATTGAAGCTACGAATCCTATCAAATACTGCTTTTAGATTAGCAATGTGAGCAGGTAGGTCATGGGAATAGATGACGATATCGTCGAGATAAACAAAGCAACGGGTGCCTTGAAGACCAGAAAGGCAGTTATTCATGAGCTTCTGGAACGTGGATGGGGCATTCTTAAGCCCAAATGGCATTCTGTTAAACTGATAATGTCCTTGAGGCACAGAGAAAGCTGTTTTAGAGGCGTCTTCTGGGGAAATGAGGATTTGGTGGAAACCAGAAGCGAGATCCAGGGTGGTAAAATATTTACTATTTCCCAGCTGGTCGAGGATCTCATTAATTTGTGGAATAGGGTATGTTTCGCCAATAGTGACGTCATTCAGTCTTCTGTAGTCGATGACGATTCGCCATTTACGTTGGCCTTGGGAATCTAGCTTTTTGGGAACCACCCAAATGGGTGAGCTCCAAGGAGAGGATGAAGGTTCAATAATATTTTGATCTAACATCTTGTTTATCTGGGTTTCCACTTCTTTCTTGTGGCACTCAGGGAATCTATACGATTTGGTATGGATAGGGGTGTTGTCACTAGTTTTAATTTGATGTTGAAGGGCAGTAGTATAGGTTAATTGATCGTTGGGTAGATGGAAGATATCTGAATACTGGGAGCAGAGATCTATGAGAGCGTCTCTCTCTTCATGATTTAGGTGATCTACTCTTAAGGATTTAATTACGTCATTAGTTCTATTATATGTGTCTCAGACATTCGCATTGATTGGAAATGCATCGCAGCATAATGGTTCAATATTGAATTTTAAATTAGTTTTAACGTTTACGTAATTTTCAGAAGTGTTAGCAATAGTCAAATTAATTCTGTTGTTATCTTTAACTTTAACGATACAATTTGATACCAATAGATTATCAGATAAATGCTGGTCTGTAATAACCCCTTCCTTGAGGTTGGTCTTACCAATTGCACACTCAATGACAGCTTCACTGCGTGGCGGAATTACGTAAAAAGGTTCAGTAAAATGTAATTTGATATTATATTTATCGATTTTCAGGATATCATTTGTATAATCGATTTTGCAGCCGAATGCTGTTAAAAGGTCTGTACCTATAATACCATCGTATGGTAGGTTGATGTCTCTTACGACATGGAATTTAAATGGAATAGTTCTGTTCTGGTTTAATTTTAATTTAAGTAGGAAATGACCTTCGGTTAATGTCGGTTCATCCCCAGGATCTATGCCTTTGAGTTTAATAGGTTCCTTGTTAAGTTTTAGATTTTTGTGGATACAAGATTCTTTTAGCAAACATATAGCAGAACCCGAATCAACCAATAAGGACAATGGAATGTCTGAGACTTGTGAATTTAGCAATACATGAGGTAATAATCTCTTTGAAGTATCGATGTTGATTTCATAAATATCTCTGCTGCTCTCAGTTAGATTTGAGGATAGGGCGCTTATTGGGGGCTGGTTACCCGAGTGGTCCCTTGAGGTTGAGGATAGGGCACTTATTTGGGGCTGGTTACCCTTGTGGTCCCTGGAAGTTGAGGATAGGGCGCTTATTGGGGGCTGGTTACCCGAGTGGTCCCTTGAAGTTGAGGATAGGGCACTTATTTGGGGCTGGTTACCCTTGTGGTTCCTGGAAGTTGAGGATAGGGCGCTTATTGGGGGCTGGTTACCCGAGTGGTCCCTGGAAGTTGAGGATAGGGCGCTTGTTGGGGGCTGGTTACCCGAGTGGTCCCTAGAAGTAAAGGATAGGGCGCTTGTTGGGGGCTGGTTACCCGAGTGGTCCCTAGAAGTAAAAGATTTAGATTTGGTGTCGGTTTTTGTGCTTCGTCTCGGACGACACCCTAACGAGACATTTATTCGTTTAAAGGATCGAGCGGCTGATCTACTTCATCATGGCCTTCCTCCACGTCTGGTTCTTCGACATAGTTTACGCGCGGGGGTGGCCTGTAAGGATTTTGGTTTTGTTGGTGCTTGAACCGGTTGTTATTAAATTCACGTTTTCTGCATGCCGAAATATCGTGTCCGGGTGTTTTACAGTAACGACAAAATACGTTGGAACTCTGTGTCGTGGGATTAGCAGATCTATGCATAGAAGACGACGAATTAGGATTTTGTCGCGAAGAGCTAGCTTTGAACCTGTTATTATTATTATTACTAGTGACCGATTTTTGCTCCACCTGTGGACGTCTATATAAAGTTTGCTGTATACGTTCTTCGGAAATGGCATAATTAATGGCTTCATTTAAAGTTTTGGGAGACTTACATCTCACAATATTTGATATTCGGGGATGAAGTCCCATAACGAAATGATGAAGGGCAAGGTCCTCCATAGCTGCTGTGCGACCAGGCAATTCCTTGGCCTTGGAAGTCGATAAAGAAATCTCGGTTAATAATTGTGAGAGGTAGGTTTCCATACGTAAAGCATATTGGCTGACATTATCCTGCGGACCTTGTTTGCTCTCTTGGAGATCAGTAAGTAAGTGTGAATAATGTTTCCTTTCACTAAATTGCGTCTTTAAGAATTCTTTTAACTGTTCCCACGATGAAAACTCTTTTATGGAGCAAGCAATTTCCGCTTTTCCATTTAACTGGCTGAGAATATACTTAAATAAAATCGGTTTCTGGGCTTCTGATGCAAGGTCGAAAGCATTATCGCAATTTACAAGAAATGAATTGAGAGTATCTCTGCTGCCATCATATGATTTTACAAATTTAAATAGGATGCTTAATTCCAGCTCAGTCATGGCGAGAGCTGCTGCAGTTCTCCTGGTAATACGAGGAGAGGTGAGAGGTGACTTCGATGTAATGTCACTTACCACTTGTTCTAAAACGGGAATCTCAATCGTTAATTTTTTATCTTCAATTTTTGGCATATCAATATATTACAGTGATGAATTAAAAGTTTCAATATAATGGTACAATTATTTAACACACTGAACCCTAAATATCTCAGCCTAGACAAAACAATGACCAAAGACTTACTGAATCAGGAATACGTGGGCGACTGATAAGAACACGGCAACGGTCCGGAACATTCCAGCGAGATAAAGTTCGGCGTAAAATAATTTCTTGATGTTAAATGATGCAGCAGGTATTGTTCTTCGCAGGATACGCAATCCTTTCCAGGACCACGACTAGGACTCGTCGAGAATATCGCAGGTAAGTTCTTCTTTTCAGGGCGTTTTCTTTTTCAGGACGTTTTCTTTTCCAGGATCGCGACCAGGATACGGCGAGATGGTGCAGGTAAGTAATCACACAGGACTACGACCAGGATACAGCGAGGACGTTGAAGGTAAGTTGTCGCACAGGATCACGACCAGGATACAGCGAGGACGTTGAAGGTAAGTTGTCGCACAGGGTCACGACCAGGATACAGCGAAGACGTTGCAGGTGAGTAGTCCCACAGGATCACGAGCAGGAGACGTCAAGGATCTCACAGGTAAGTTTGTCACTTAAGTTTTTAACACAACACAAATATATTTCACTGTTTTTACACGGACACTGATTTTGGAATTGGATTTTGGAAACAACGGCGCGAGTCTACAGAAACGGTGCCCAGGCGTTGAAGGTTATACCACCGCTGTGCCACCACTGTTAGAAAGGTAAACGAGGGGTTCTTTTTAAAAAAGGATTTATTTCGCAACCCTAAGGATCTGGGGGCAACCGTTCTGATTGAAGTTCCGGAGTAGACTGACTAACTCTGACTGTCCTAAGAATGAGGTCCGAGACTAGACTGCTAGCTCAGCGTGACAGTCAGCAGGGGTGCATACAAAGTACCCATGTAACAGAGCGCAGCTCGCATAGGGCGCTAATGGATATTTAGTCACACGAGCGAGCGCAGCGAGCGAGGGTGAATATAGTTCGAGGGTGTAATAGCTACTTGCAACCGAGGTAAGCATTCTACTTTATATCATTCTTGTGAGGTAAATAAAACATTGGTAATGCAAAATGAAATTTTAATTTCAGATCAAATGAAATGCCGCCATTTCCATTTTTTTTTTCGTAAATAGTTTTCTATTTTTTTTTTACGGCTCTGAGTTCCAAGGAGTTTTGCATAGTTTGAAATGTATGGAAATTAAATGCCGCCATGTTCAGTGTTTTTTTTTAAGTAAAAAGTTTTCTTACCATTTTATAAGAAAAGAGATTGTTTACCAAGGAGTTTTGCATAGCTTGAACTGTAATGTGAACATTACAATTCAAGCATAGTGCGACGTAATGTTGCCTTGAATTGCAAACACCAACTTACAAGGAGACTTTCCACCATAGTAATCCCTAGTTACTGAGCAAGTATGATATAATAGAGCATTACGTGGCGATTCAGGATATGTACTTAACTCATTTTTGAAAAAATCGACTTACTGCTCTTATTGTTAGCACGGCAGAACAGCTTTATATGAAAATCGGTTACCCTAAATTTAGGGAAATATGCATGGGCTATTTGAGCACTGGTCGATTTATAACGAAAAAAATATAGTTTAAAAGTAAATAGTTTTATTTATTTAAACCTAAAAATCAGGAAATACAGCCAATAAAATTAGCATTTTAACATAGGCAAACCGAGTTAATTGAAAATTTCACGTTTGCCCACGATAAATGTATGATGAATATTATATATCTAATATTTTAGTTTCTGTTTAGCCTACTCACTAAAATGATTTCAATTATAATGTTTGCAGATTACCGACAGATGCTGTAACAAGAGAAAAAATGGGTTCATATTATTCGGAAGCGCAGGCAAGATATTAATTGGCTGCCATTCAAATTTTGCGTGATTTGCTCATTCTTACATTTTAGTGAGGGTGACGTGTATCTCACTAAAAAAGGACGTTGGTTGATTAAAAAGCATCAAAACCGAATTTTTGTTATTATAAATATGTTATTATTGATATTTTGATGTTTTTTTTATTAATAATATCTACCCAAAGAAAAAATCCATAGGTTAATTAAAACAATTAAACATATTTAAAAAATTAACTTATTAAATTCAATATATTAAAAGGACATTTACACATATTATAATGTACTTTTTGATACCTAGTGATATAATTAAAATCAATTATTATTATTACATTTAATAAAACTTTAATTTTATGTCTGTCTCTTTAAAGTTTTGTGCATTTGTTCCGCCTAATCACAGGAACGGCTTAACAAATTTAGATGAAGTTTTCACTGGCGTATTCTAATTAGGGATGTTACGGATGTGGAGTTTCGGATCTGGATACGGATACGGATATAGGAATAAAATTATATCGGTTTCGGATTCGGTTACGGATATTAATTATTTCGGATTATCCGTATGTTTCGGATAGTTTCGGTTACGGATATTACATTAAAGTAAAAAAATAGTATGTAATAATTTGATTATATTTACTATCAAGTCTGGGTTATCATTTGGTAATACAATGAATATTAACTCAATATTAACTAATAAATTGACTAGGTTGTTAATGCGGTTTTTAATATTATTATTATTATTTAGGTGTCTGGGCATGGGGAACTAGTATTCCCATGAGGCCAATGCGATCATCTCTGTTAATGAGACCTAGCTACCTACTATTTAGTGATACCAAAAAATATTGATCTGACTCATTTACGACTAAAAATAACAAATATGCCATATTTACATGGTGAGTGGTGAAACAAAAACCTGTCGTAACGGGTTTTATTTAGACTCTGCCCTTATCCGAAATTATCCGAAACTTTTTTAGCGGATACGGTTACGGTTACGGATATATTTTTATTTCGGATATCCGATAGTTTCGGTTTCGGTTACGGATATCCATAACATCCCTAATTCTAATGAGCGTGGGTTAACATTTAGTGTTTGTTTTATTTGAAGCGGTTCAGAAATAAAAAAAAGATGTGGTGTCGTGGGACACCAGGTAGGAACGAAGTTCCTTCGGCTAATGTAGAATCGACACAATTTCCAAAAAAATCGTGCTCAATTTTATGTAGGTTTTCTTGATTTTTCTCTTAAATTTTGCTGATTAGTTTTTATTTAAGTACAGGAAAGTATTTAGGAAATTCAGTATTTTAGGAAATAATAAATTACGTAAAATAATAATGTTAGTGCACAGCAACAAATGCCCCTTATCTGTCTCAAGGAAATAAAATAATATTCGCAGTCCAAAATGCACAGCAATAAATGCCCCGGTAGCTGCGTGCGCTGCTTCCGCTTACGCTTGGCGTCTAGTGAAAAAGGTCCTATGTGATGCGGATTTCGAACACGCTTACGCATCTTGATCAAACGTTTGCAATGTTTAATAATTTGCAGTAATGCGGGTGATTTCTTATTACACAGCACTACTTAGTACTTCGGTTTTTAGGTCTAGAATCAACGTTTCACGCAAAAACTATTACACTTTATTACATTGCTGTCGCGCCTGCGCACCTCTCGTTTAACGCTTTTATTCCACGCATATTTTCATACAGTTTTACTATCACATTTTTTTCAGTTCGGTCGCGCAGCAAAATCCTTATCTCCTCCAAGCCTGCCGTAAGTAACTTCGTTCCAAAAAAATCACGTCAATTTAAAGAATACCATCCCTCATGTTTTATCGATTATGGGCTTACGGGATTGGAAACAAGGGCATTTACTAGTAATAAATAATTTGCCATAATTTGCCAATTGAATTGTGCATAATGTTTTAAGTTAGTAAGTACCTGGTTGACCGAGCTTTGCTCGGTTGAAAATTATATTTAGTATGAATCGCAAGAAATACGAGGAATTCCGCCATCTATTCAGGAGTCAAATCATACAACTGTTCACTGAGCACAAAATTCATTTTACTTATGTTACGGCCAAAGGATCTCAACAGCGTGTTTCACAAAGTTGTACAGCGCCATCTAGTTTCATACTACTGAAATTTCAACACGTTACAAACAGTACCTCATAGAAGTTAACTGTGTGAGCGAATTAATTGCATTTTAAATAGGTACATACTTAATTAGATAAATTCATTGAACTTTCCTTCGTACTTTTCGCAGGCTTAGGCAGTCCCCGACTGAAATTTTTATTTGCGATAAAATGTATTGAATGTTTATGATAATTAAACAACATAAATAAATATACTTTTAGTTTAATGAGCAAGTTGTTAGGCGTACTTAAAATTTTATTGATTCTATTTACAACAATAGTAATTTCATCGATCTGACCATTATTTATTTAAAACTTTATTAAAATATATTATTAAATCGATAATAACAAAACTAACATTTATTTACAAATATTCTCGTAAATATCACAAACGCACGTTAAACTATCACTACGCGTCCTGCGAGGTCAAGCGAGATAATCGCACTGATTTTTAATTTTATTCAAACAGAAAATAGGTAGGTATAACGCAAAAATAGCGCTTCAACGTAAGAATGAATATTAGTATTAGCCGAACAAAAATATATTCGAGCGCCATCTAGTTTCATACTACTGAAACAAACAAACCGTATCTCATAGAAGTTATCCTAATGTTTCATAGATGGCGTCAGTTCAACACGTTACAAACAGTACCTCATAGAAGTTATCCTAATGTTTCATAGATGACGTCAGTATGATGTTTTTAAAATCTCTTTATCTCGGGAACCGAGCTTTTCTCGAACCTGGGACCTTGATAAATCGATTCCTTGAGCCGAAAACCCCCTAATCTGTAACTTTCATGAAAATCTTTGCAGCCGTTTCCGAGATCGTGATTATATAGGTATAAATAAATAAATAAATATACAAGAATTGCTCGTTTAAAGATATTAGATATGGCGATCAATGTTTACAAAATTGCGGGAGATTATGACTTTTCATTTGGCAACCTCACACACACAAAGAATAACGTATCCATACGGTGCACCGCTAGTTGACATTAAGGTTGTCATGCACACATAGCGAAAAAGTGACTTCACAATTCACATTATTCGTTGCTTTTCTTTGCGAAGGTTACATCTGCCTTTTGGTTCTATAATCTGAATTAATTAAGTATATTTCTGCAATATTTGATGGGAATTTGACCCACTTTTCTTGGAAAACACCGGTTTCGCCGGGTAAGTTATTTGACGTAATTAAGTTTTTGAATATAGAATTGGACAAGTGAAATTAATTGGGTTTTCTCTTTTGTCCACAGTGTTTTCTTTCCAGTTTTTTCCTACCATTTTTCTCATGGATGTAGAAAGTAAAGATGCGCCCGTAACATACATAAGGCGCACGACGAGTGGTCAACATTAGGTTATGTGATTGAGTGATTGATCAAGTCAGTCTGTTGTAGACAGCAGCGAGTTACACATCACATTACGTCCGCAAATGTAGAAAATATGGCTTCCTGTGCCTTCAAAAATATTCTAAAAATTCAAGAAACACAAATAAAGTCCAAAGGAATCACATTTCATTATGTAAACATTGAATTGTAAATTATTTTCACTATTTCTAAAATAATAACTTTAGTAAAATGGCGCGTGACATATGTAAGTGACAGAGACAGCACGACTAAAACTTCCCAACCCGGAAGCGAGATATCACTATGTAATCTGTTCGTTTTCAAATATAGTAACAAAATTCCATTGCGCCAACTTCACGCACAAACCGATTCAATTCAAAATTGGATTGTTACAACTTGACACACATTCGAACGTGCAAGGCAGGTCTATATTATGTATGTCTATGATTTTTCTTAGTTTTTCTTAACACAATTTCACCTTCGATTTTGTTGGACTTGAACAATTAATCGACAATTTAACTTTCATCGGACACTGTAGTTGCTGTTGTGTGAAGATTCACCGAGCCCCTTTGCATTCGAAATTATTGCTAAAATTTAAATACTATTGAATCGCTGCGTTCTGGTATGTAGAACCTTTTTATTTACACACTGACGAATCTGGCATTCAAGTTTCTATTTTGTCTACGAACCTAGCATTAGATTTAATTTTAAGGCTAATATAGTTTGTAATAATTTAAGATAAAACTTAGTAACTTTAAAAACTTCAATTTTCTTTAATTTGGTAAATGGAATTTATTCCCAAATTCTTTATAAATCGGTTATATTTCAAATAACCTGGCGCCCGTGGTAATAAATTAATTAATTTGTTTTTTTTTCTTTTCATTTATAAATTATAGCTTGACAAAATTGGACGTCTAAATTCAAAACTATTAAATTTAAGTTTTGGCTAACCATGTAAGAATAAAATCTAGTGTAATAAAATATAGTTTCAGTATTTAGAATTATAAAATTTAAAATTAGTAATGTTTGGACAGTTAGAAAAATTAATAATAAAATTCTGATGTGTATTTTTGGCAATAAACAATATTTATTTTTCAACTTAAAGCGGTTTCTTTTTCCGAGTTACCCCTTTGTAATATAAATAAAAAGCCTTTTTGTTATAGTCCAATGTCTCTAGCTATTCCGGTGCAACCTTTGTTTGTGTAACCCTTCCATTACACACCACAACACAATATATTTTTAATTTTATTTTTATTTATATTACAACACTTTGGGAACTACATTGCATACTTCAGATAAAAAGCAGTCTATAGTCTTCCTTGATAAATGAGCTATCTAACACTGAAAAAATTTTTCAAATTGGATGGGTTCCTAAGAATAGTGTGTTCAAACAAACAAACTTTTCATTTTTTTACACTTTGGGCTACATTATCGCAGTTTTATTAAGGATCCCAAAATTTTTTGAAAATATAATATTGCCTACCTATATCACCCAGGAATAGTGTAGTTTTTCAACAGTGAAAGAAATTTTCAATTCGATTCAGTAGTTTAGGAGCCTATACAATGCAAACAAACAAACAATCAAATCTTTTCCCTCTATAATATTAGTAAAGAAGTATAGATGAAAACACTTGAAAAAATAACAAAATAAATTTAATTTGATAATGAATTTAGTTCATGGTTCTGTATACTTTATTGATATTTGATCACCCACACCAACCTATATAATATTATGAGGAATCAGTATATGAAGCAATTTTTATGTATACAATACAATTTTTATGTAGGTATCAAATTTGCCTATTCCGAGAAATGCTAATGTAGCTTAAAATGACAACTAAACTACAAAAGTGATATGAATGTAACACCATAAAGTTTATGGAGTACTTTTGCTCTTAACTCTTAATAAAATGAATTCATAATAAACCTTTTAATATATTCGCTTGTAAGATTCCTGAGGCACAAAAACAGCATCTTATAAATACCATACTAAAATACAATACTAAAACGACTAAAACACGAAAACTAGGTCCTCGAAATACAAGAAAAGGGTAAGGGGATGTAGGAGGTTGATTCCCGGTTACATCGATGCCACCCACAAAGCTCTGCGACGCACAGTTTATGAGAAAAACAAAAAAAAACGATTCTAACCTCAAAGTGCTAACATTAACACTATACACTACAGCTACATACATGGGGTCAGTTTTCTAATACGGTCTAAGTTTAAACTAGCTAATCCCCACCTATTAGGGCAGAGAGTGTTGTAAAAATATGTCGACGGGACCCCCTTTCGGGGGGTCCCTTTTTTCTGCGTGGTTCTATTACAGTCGAACCTAATCTGTAACCAACTAGAGTGTGGTTGGCTTTTTATTAAATTTTTTATGGCGGGGGGCTTCGCCCCCCGACCCCCCTTTAAAGGAGGCCTGCGGCCCCCCCGTCCCCCCGCTACCCCCATTCTTACCGCTATTTTTTCGTCATCTTACTCTATTGACCTAGTAGGTAATTGCAAGTATGTGTGAGTAATTGTGCCGCACACACACACACCCGCACGCACACTCACACACACTCGCGCGCACAATCACACACACACATCCTACAAAGCGGGGTTCTGTCGACATATATGTGACAAAGTCATTTAATTGTGACATACCTACTTGCTCTTGGATCGTCGTAACTGACCCTATGTACTTAGCTGTAGTGTTAGGTTAGAATGATTTTTTTTATTTTTCTCAAAAACTGTGCATCGCAGATTGTTGTGGGAGGCATTTTTATAACCGGAATTCAACCCCCTACATCCCCACACCCTTTTCTTGTGTTTTGAGGGGGGTAGTTTTCGTGTTTTAGGTGTTTTAGTACTGTTTAGGTGAAGACTTTAAAATTCGATAAAAAAAAACTACTGATTTCCGCAGTCTGAAATTTTGCGTAAATATTCCTTATACTAAACTCTTTTAGATATAAAAATATGGTTACCCAATTCAACGGTCCACATACTAAACTTTATCCGCGTAACTATGGTGAAAGCTCACAGTTTGGTAACAACATGAAGCATGCAAGTAGGTTCTAAAAGTGGTACGACATCGGAATGTAAACGAACAGGATGAAGCAAATGGGAAAGGAAAAGTGAACAAAAATACTTACAACATTTTTATAACTTGTGAAGGCACACGCAGGTGTGCAAACCGCTTTAAAAACTTAGAAACCCATCGTTAAACGCAATTTGTAGCACGAAGCGAAACAAATAAAACGTTTATCAACTGGAGGCCATGATGATGAGTAATAAGAGAAGAGAGAAAGGGTGAGGTGAGGTAGGGGGGGAGGGAAAAGTGAAGTTTGACAGTTGACACATCAGTGTTTCCAACTACAGAATTTAAAATTAACAACAACGTATAATATTAAACTGGTATAATGTATTTTCTCTAACGTTTATACTTTACATTCAAACGATAATATTTCAATTTTGTCTCAAACGTGCTTCTAATAATAATTACGGAGTTTTCATGCAGCGTAGTATACATACTATGACTTCTGAGCTACAAAATTTCGCAGTATATCGTGTTATTTTTCATCTTTTAGATGACAAAGGAGATGTTCAAAAAATGTATGGGGGCTGGTTTTATATTTGTACAAAAACTTAGATATGGAAGAGAAAATTATTCTGATTGTGACAAGGTTGCGAAAATAAAAAAGAGATCCTCCCTTTTTTTCTATTTATGTTTGAATTTCCGTAGATAGATAAAAAGCTTGCCACACTGGGCACTTTTAACTGCTGGTAACTCTAACCTGATACTGACAGTCTGACAGTACCTCAGAGTAATGATAAACACATTTCCTATCTCTATGGATAAACATGATGTTTATCATTACTCTGAGGACAGTACTGAATAGTGACATTGAGTGATGAATTAACGTTGACATTTGACATTTTATTTTGCATTTAAAAATAGTTCAGACTTCAGACGACTTTCCGACTTCGTTTCGCGCTGTTCGTAATTGCGTTGTACTCTGTTTGTTTTTATTACCTGAATGTTTAGTTAAATAAAATTGTCGGCGACTAATTATTAATAGTAAGCAAACACCAATAATACCAATATTGATTGATATTATTGACAATTGAATTTGAATTTTGATTGCGGCAATCACAATGATCTAGGGATGACAGTTGACACTGACAGTTACTAATATCAATCTATGTCGTTTCGTTTTTACATGACTTTGGTTTACAATTAATAATGTTAATTAATACATTTACAACGTTAAAAAATTGGTTGCCTGTAAAGTCGGTATACGGGCGAAAGTTTTACGTGACAACGACTTTGAGTGGTAAAATAATTTTAATGTGAATATTCATTCGTATAGTAGGAAAAAGGATGAAATAATAGTAACAATTTAAAACATTTATTTATACAAAGAATTATATTTAAAACATTGTAACACCATCCGCCATCTAGCGCTGCTAACCGTTAGACCATTAACCATTAGTCACAACTACTTCTCCAGAGATGGCGCTGTACCATTTTCTGAAACACGCCAACGTGTGTACGCCGTAGCTACCATAAGTAATGTTAAGGAGGAAGGGACTGTCTCTCTCGCTCTTAGGCGGGCTAACCATGCCCGAGTGGAAGGGACGCGTGCCTCTCACTCGCTCTCATTGTAAGCGCATAACGTGAGCGGAGTTTCTTGAAGTGCCACCCGGCAAACCAATTTATAAGACGTTATCACGTCAAAATATAATATTTACGTATTGAAAACATAATAATATAGTAGAAGGGACCTCAGATATGTTCATAATTCGTGAAAAAGACGTATGTACGTGTTAGAAAATAAACAGTGCTTTTCATCGACCTTCTAACATACTTCATAAATTTTCCAAAATATGGAGGTTCAATAAAATAAACGTCTTAAAATTTCAAGTAGATTAGAAAATATGCTTTCAAATGAAATATAAATCACGGCTGTACAAATTTCTTCGGAATAAAGTACCTATAATGCCACCAACTTATCTGTTCAGTAGAAAAAAATGGAACTAAAAAAAGACAACGTCAATTTTGAAATTTTATGTCCGCTGTCAAGTCTTTGAAGTGCGTGTGCTCTATGTGTTTTAATTCGATTTTAATTGCAAAAAGTGATTAAAAATGCCCGAGCCTCTTAGAAGTGATGCAACATTAGTTATTTTAAAAGTTTTAGATTGTACGAGGGAAGAAAATCGCCTGCTAATACTTTAGAACCTATTATCTCAATGCTGCTAACTCCGAAAATAACGTTTGAATATGTGGCAGAATACGTCGCAGTTACAACATGTTAGTGTTGCTATTGCTAGTTAATTAATTGTCCGATAAAATTCAAATAAATATTTCAGTTATTGACGTGACAACGTCTTATAAATTGGTTTGCCGGGTGGCACTTCAAGAAACTGCGTTAGTAGCTCCGCTCACGTTATGCGCTTACAATGAGAGCGAGTGAGAGGCACGCGTCCCTTCCACTCGGGCATGGTTAGCCCGCCTAAGAGCGAGAGAGACAGACATAAAAAGTGAAAGGCACGCGTCCCTTCCTCCTTAACATTACTTATGGTAGCTACGGCGTACACACGTTGGCGTGTTTCAGAAAATGGTACAGCGCCATCTCTGGAGAAGTAGAGTAATCTCGTTTGTTACCTCACTTAGTTGTGACTAATGGTTAATGGTCTAACGGTTAGCAGCGCTAGATGGCGGATGGTGTTACAATGTTTTAAATATAATTCTTTGTATAAATAAATGTTTTAAATTGTTACTATTATTTCATCCTTCTTCCTACTATACGAATGAATATTCACATTAAAATTATTTTACCACTCAAAGTCGTTGTCACGTAAAACTTTCGCCCGTATACCGACTTTACAGGCAACCAATTTTTTTCCTCACTTATGTTTGCATAATCAATTAAAGTGTCACTGAATTTATTAGGTATCGAATTTTTTTATACTTCATATAATTATATCTTTATTACAGTTATATTATAATTATATCTTAAATATATCTTTGTTACATGAGTTAGTGAACAATTTGTTTACAAGCTAATGAGTGAAAAAAAGCTGAAGAAATTTCTCTGGCGCATCGCCATCATTTTCCAAAGGGATTTCTCGTCTTGAACCCCTCAAACTTAGAAATCACGATGACAATTATTTTAATAAAATATATAAAAATATAAATAATTATAGTCAATAACAATGGATTTTTTATTTCTCTTGTCCTGAAATTTTAATTTTTATATGAAAAACTGTGTTGGCCTACGTAATTCTTTTATTTTTGAATGTTTCCGTTTTTTTAAGTTATGTGCGTTTTAAGCATTTAAATGTCACTTGATATAACGGTAAAGGAAAACATTGCCAAACCGCACTTATTCAGCATGGTGAACTTAAAGCATGCATGCAATGTAAGCATGGTCTTAACCTTCTCAATATGAGAAGAGACCTATGCTTAATAGGGGGCCCTGATGGATTGAGATAATGTTAACATCCTATGTTACTGCTGTCATTGCACGGTAGTTTAAGTTAGTAGCCACAACCCAAGTTGTGTATCTATATTTGTCGGAAAGGCTTTGTCATCATTTACCATCGAATTATGTGCAACATACTTTATCTGGTAAAAATCATAGGTCTCAAAGTTGTTGAGCTCCCTTGACAGTCGCCAAATTTTATTGTATGGTAAAATTGAACGCTGCACTAGCGACATCCGTTTAATGAACAGATAAGTTGGTGGCACTCACTTTTGAACATCTCTTTGCCAATTTTCCCACAGATTATTACGAATTATAGAATAACTAGCGGCCCGCCCGCGGTTTCACCCGCGTGGATCCCGTTCTCATGGGAATATATGCATGTATTATACATAAAAACCTTCCTCTTGAATCACTCTACCTATTACAAAAAACCGCATCAAAATCCGTTGCGTAATTTTAAAGATTTAAGCATACAGACAAACAGACAAACAAACAGACGGACAAAAATAGCGACTTTGTTTTATACTATGTAGGTAGTGATAATGATACTTTACTGATTCACAAACTGATTTACGTCCATGCGTCAAACGTACATATTGAATAAAATAAAATGGCAATTTTATTCATGTACTTAAATATTCACTCAATGATATTTTTTCTACATTTTTCTGCATTACAATAAACAGATCTGATGTTATGTATACAATTTGAGTAACGCTACTTATTTCAAGGAAATAACGTCATACCTATCATGTAGCGTACGTCTACATACTTTCAAGTACCTATTTACTAGCTGGCCCGGCAGACGCTAATCTCAGGAATTACCTACGGGTTCGAATTAAAAAAATATTTGTGTGTTGAATAGTCCATTTATTTAGGAAGGCTATAGGCTATAATTATAACATCAGAACATCACACTACGACCAATAGGAGCGGAGCAACAAGTTTCCCGATGCGAAACGAGGGCGTCTACTATGTACTTATTTCTGAGTCAAGAATTCAAGATAACAGGTTTTAATAGTCGACCAATATTTTAAAATTAATATCGGCACACACCTAAAAACTTGAAAACGTTGAAAACTATCGACGTTGGCCTTCGGCATGTCGAGATTCTCGAGTTCAAGCCATCCACTACAGTACCTATAGCTCATGCTCATGATGGTGCACGCTGATTAGCAACAAACGACAACCCGGCTATTGGTCCTGTGACGTCCCGCCACAACAGGGGTAGTTCCGTTCGCTGGTAATGTGGTATCAATAATAATTAAATAATAATTATAACACTTAACACACTTCATCCACCGTGCATGCGCGTTCCCGCCAATTGATATTCACCACAGATCTACACTACTCACAACGCCATCTATCGACACTGCATCCACATCATTAATTAAACGTCACAGGTCCCTACTATTAAAATCTTTGGCCAGTGTTAAATCCTGCCGCAGGTTTCAACAGTGCCCAAGCCCAAAGAAGCCCTCCTGATAACTTGGCCCTAAAGTGTTTTGACGTGTTTCAGGAGCAGTGTTGCGAGCATAGATGTACCATACACTCACGTTTAGATAGATTGGAAATGCAAAAGAGCAAAACATAAATGATACACGTATGGCAGAGCGAGATAGATAGATGAAACCAATTTTTAGACGGCATAGCGGGCTTAGCGGGCTCTTCTCTTGTCAAAAATTGTTCCTCAATTTTCTCAGAATACTTAATTTATTTTTTACATTTCTGTGTGGAATAACGTCCTTTGTAGTGTTAATTAGTGATGGTTACTGGTGCACTATAGTAAACCCAACTTAAGACTGAAACGAAAGAGGCGCTGTCGGACGCATTTGACATTCATTTGACCAATCATTGCACACTAGTAACTGACAGATGAATGACCACAACGTACTTATGAATGACTTTTCGTTAGTTCCAATTTTTGCCATTTCAGAGATAAGTTGGGCGCACTGTACCTGGATGTGACTCCTATAAATGTAAAAACCCCCAGGCGTCGCGCTCGGCGGTGACCGCTCGCTGTCACCTGTCATTCATTTTTGGTTTTTTTCAAGTAAGACAGTTGCCAATGGTTGCGAGAGTCAGAAATTATCATAGAGATAGGAATATGAAATTATAATGGGTCTGTAAGTCTGTTTGTCTAATGCTGCCTCTACACATAGGCCAACACGTTGGCAAGTGCGCTGGCCCAGCCACTGGTCCAATGTGTAGAACGGGCGTTGGCGCATTGGCGGTAGGCATTGGAACGTTGGCCGGCACGCTTGTGAGCTTGCCGCGCGGTGTCGGTATCAAAGAACACTTGTCGCAAGCTTGGCGCACCATCCACACATTGGCCGCGCGATCAGTTTGCCCGGAGCAGCGATCAAGAGTGCATATTTTCTTCTTGCGGCGTATTAACACCTAACCTAACAAAATGGCGTATAATATGAGTAATGAGGAAACTTTTAAATTTATTGAGCTCTATCAGAGTGAAAATTGGCTATGGAATCCAAAAAATAAGTACCATAAAAATAAAAATGTTGTAAGTATTAAAAATGCTAAATAAATAAGTTTCTTGGATATTCCGTTTTCCTTACGATATTTTACTTCAAAGTAAGAGCATCGTACTTTATTATTATTTTAATATTATAAATATGAAAGTAAGTGTATTTGTTTGTTACGTTTTCCCGCCTAAACTACTTTTTTATTTTTATTTCGAGAATTGTGTAAGGTAGAACCAGAGTGGTCCAAGTGACTTTTTGCATTGACCCCCGATTTTGGCATAAAGATCTCCAAAACTCAATATTCTTTTATTCCACTTTGATCCAATTACAGTTCAGTTGCAGAATTGCAATTCAAAAACATTGTCTAGGGCAATTGGATCAAAGTGGAATAAAAGAATATTGAGTTTTGGAGATCTTTTTGCCAAAATCGGGGGTCAATGCAAAAAGTCACTTGGACCACTCTGGTTCTACCTTACACAATTTTCTTGTACCCTTTTCTTGTACACATTTACTTAGTAATTATAAGCTGTGAATAAATATACAGCTGCAGCTGTTACGAACTCAACATCCATTTTTTGAATCCGTCCGCACATTGGCCCGAACCAAAGCATACTTACTGAACGACCTTCCAATTTGTGGATTAAGTAACTGACAAGCACGTTGGCAAGCGCACCGCCAGCGCGTTGGCGAATGCGCTGGCCTATGTGTAGAGGCGGCTTAATGAACAAAAACCGAGACCGCATTAACGACACCGTTGGTATTGGTCTATTGGTACCTTGGTGGACGACGGTAATCATGGATAGGGATGCAAGGTTGTTGTAATATCGATAATTATATCGAGGCAATGAAATTATCGATAGTTGATAATATCGATATTTTGGTCGATAATATCGAATTTATTTAAATTTAAATAAAAAGTATGAAGTTCATAGAGATTTTTTTGTTTCATTAGTCCTTACGGACAGGCAAAGGGGCTAAGCCCATACAGCCAGAGAAAATAGAGAAATAAAACAAGTAGAGGATGTTTTTTATTTGTTTATATTGTAAGAAAAGGCTAATGTTCGAAGCCCAAACAGCCTTATCTAAGGTCGTGAATTATCGATATTTTTCTTCGGATATGATATCGATATTATCGTATCGTTATAGCGCAAATATCGATGTTTCCCCTTCGATATTATAGATTTTCCGATATATCGTTGCAACCCTAATCATGGATGTTCTCTTATCGGTAGCGACTTAAAGCGTTATCGTCAGTTTTGAGCCAGATGCAGGCATCGTGGTCATGATGGTCTAAGCGACTGGCTCGACAAATATACGTACAAAATTATAAAAAATGTAACTCAGATGATGCTCTATTCCCCCTACACATCTTCTGGACCAAATTCATGGTTCTCAGGGCACATAAGACCAACGCGTAAGAAATACTTCAAATTACTATATTATGCTACAAGGTATAAAAGGAAAATACTTGGAACTAAATTTAATAGTTTATTGGGCTTTGTACTTATTGAATCGACACGAATACATAGGTAAGTGATACTGAAGGTAGGGACTAAGTGAATGTCATACTATAACATTTTAGATTGGAGAGATTTACAAATGCTGCAGTCTTTTTGTCACAAAAATCTGGTACACACACTAGTCTTACTAGTTGCCCATCTTTGCCTGAAAATTAAAAAATGACGTTAAAATTATAAATTTCTCTGTGAATGAACAACACTACAATATCATATAGTAATAGGCTGGGCGCCTGTGACGGTTTAGTTATCGTAAAATAAATTATTATATTTGCTTGAGTAAACTGCCAAATAACTAATGATAATTTTTCATGTAAAGAGTGATAGCTACAATCTGGTTTTTTTCGCTACGGACTAAATTGACACAAGAAAATGTCAATTTTCGAAATAACTAATGATACTATAGAGATAGGAATATAGTCCTTGTAGATCAATGAATGATACAAGCTTTTTATAATGCCACCAAAAGTGGTAGAATGCGTCGCAGTTACAACAGGTTAGTGTTGCTATTGCAAGTTAATTAATAGTCCCGCTTAAATATTTCAGTTATTTTATTTTCCTCTCTTATCTTTGCATAATTGATTAAAGTGTCACTGAATATATTTGGCATCTATTTTTTTTAATACTTAAAATAATATTATATCTTTGTTACAGGAGTAAGTGAACGAAATGTTTACAAGCTAATGAGTGAAAAGAAAAAAGCTGAAGAAATTTCTCTGGCGCATCGGCATCATTTTCCACAGGGATTTCTCGTGTGGAACTCCTCAAACTTACAGATCACGATGACAATTATTTTTATAAAATATATAAAATTTATCAATAATTATAGTCAATAACAGTGGATTTTTGAATTCTCTTGTCCTGAAATTTTAATTTTTACATGAAAAAGTAAAATTTGACTGTGTTGACCTACGTAATTCTTTTATTTTTGGATGTTTATGAATTTTTTTTAATAGACAAATACACTTGAGAAATATTCATTGCCATTATAATATCTTAATTTAGGGTGGTGATAACTGATTGATTAAAAATTCGCCCTCCTATTCGGAGGGTCCGTGTTCGAATCCCAGGGCACGTACCTCCGACTTTTCTAAGTTATATGCGTTTTAAGCATTTAAATGTCACTTGCTATAACAGTAAGGAAAACATTGCCAAATCGCACTTGTTCAGCATGGTGAACTATGGTCTTAACCTTCTCATTATGAGAGGAGACCTATGCTTAATAGTGGGCCCTGATGGATTGAAATAATGATAACATCCTATGTTACTGCAATCATTGCACGGTAGTTTAAGTTAGTAGCCACAGCCCAAGTTGTGTATCTTTATTAGTTGAAAAGACTTTGTCATCATTAATATTTTGGCATCGAATTATGTGCAACATACTTTATCTGGTAAAAATCATAGGTCTCAAAGTTGTTGAGCTCCCTTTACAGTCGGCAACTTTTATTATATGGTAACATTGAACGCTGCACTAGCGACACCGTCTACTGAACAGATAAATTGGTGGCACTATAATAGTAGTGTTTGTACTACGATACCGGTTTCATGAATTGTAACTTTTTACTTTTAATGCACAACACAAAACAAGTTTAAGGTACATTATATAGGTATGCCTATTGGGAACGTGCACGACGGTGGCAACGCGCAACTTTTTCGGCTACTGTCAAATATGACAAGTAAACATTGTTAGTATTTTTGCAATTAAAAACCAAAATAAACAGTAAATGATACTTGTTGACTTTATTTGAGTGCAATTTATTGAATAGTGTATGTGTACAATGGATATAATCATAAAAACCGCGTTCGAAAGTATTACACACAGCCGCAATAGTTTCCATTTTTTGTCACGTTGTGCGCTGCGATCGTTTTTGTACACCTGCCACCCGCTTTGCACATAGCGAATAGGTCATTTTATTTTAAAGACAACATTTTTTATTGATACTGAAAAACGATACTAGAATAAATAAATACGTCAATTTAGTCCGTAGCGAAAAAAACATACTTTAGCACATTCTTTTTTCTTTATTCATCTCTATTGGGAAGCAACACTTCAAAGTAGATTTAATGAAACCATTTGGTGTTCCCATAACCATCAAGTGGCTTGTTTGTGTGTGTTTTTTCACTATTTACCTTATTAGAAAATTAAAATACATACCTTTGTATAAGTCAGTGGCAAATTCTTCACAATTGCCACTAAAATACACAGCAGGACAATTGTATATGGTAAAAGGATCTGTATCAGTGCATGGTGTACATGGGACGGTGTCAGGGCATGTTGGTGCTAAATGACGCCATTCCAAAGTCTTTTTCAATACTTCCAAGGGGCTGTTTAACTTACTATAACGCATTATATCTATAACTGGCTCCCCTGCAGATCCCAAGAATGGTAGACCTATTAAAGAAAGATATTTCAAGTTACAAAACCTTATTTATGGCTATGGTTATTTATCATGGTACTATTAATAAGTAAAGATTATACAATACATACCACCAATATCACATTCATATGGATTAGACACCCTGTTGAAGGATTTATATTCAATTGACTTTGGAAATAAACCTGAAAATAATATTAATAAGTCTTTTATATATAATACTAGCTTTTGCCCGCGGCTTCGCCCGCGTAAAATTCGTTTATATCGCGAACCGGGGAAGTGGGGGAGGGGGTACGTCATCAACTATCTTCCTGGAAAAAATCATCAAAATCGTTGTTTTCATACAAACTTTCATCCCCTATTTCAAGCCTTTAGGGGTTGATTTTTGAAAAAAAAGTAGCCTATGTGTGACTCTGGGTCTTCAACTATGTTCATTCCGAATTTCATCCAAATCGGACCGGTGGTTTAGCCGTGAAAACGTCACAGACAGACAGACAGACAGACAGACAGACTTTCGCATTTATAATATTAGTATGGATTCCTAGTAGCTGAACCCGCTACTTCGTACGCGCAGGAGTTTATTCCGCGTAACTCCAGATCCCGCGGGATTTCCGGGAAGACAGACTTGTTAGTTTTATATTTATTTATATTAATGTTTTTTATAATATATTCCTAGTAGCTGAACCCGCTACTTCGTACGCGCAGGAGTTTATTCCGCGTAACTCCAGATCCCGCGGGATTTCCGGGAAGACAGACTTGTTAGTTTTATATTTATTTATATTAATGTTTGTTTAGAAGCTATTTATACCCTATACGCGAAGAAGGTTTTCCCGCGTAAATTCCGATCCCGCGGGATTTCTGGGATAAAAAATATCCTATATGTTAATCTAAGTTGCCCTTTATGTGTGTGCCCGCTACTTCGTACGCGCAGGAGTTTATTCTGCGTAACTCCAGATCCCGCGGGATTTCCGGGAAGACAGACTTGTTAGTTTTATATTAATGTTTGTTTAGAAGCTATTTATACCCCATACGCGAAGAAGGTTTTCCCGCGTAAATTCCGATCCCGCGGGATTTCTGGGATAAAAAGTATCCTATATGTTAATCTAAGTTGCCCTCTATGTGTGTGCTAAATTTCATGAAAATCGGTTCAGTAGTTTTTGCGTGAAGGAGTAACAAACAAACAAACAAACAAATACACAAACTTTCACATTTATAATATTAGTAAGATTATGTTATGTTTAAAAGCAGGAATTGTAATTTAAAATCAGTATGGTTGTAGAATAAATAACATATTATACTCACAATAGTGAAATGGTTTCTGTGGTAACATAATGCCAGTAGGATCCTTGCATCCAGGCATCAGATCAAGAGGAGCCACTGAGCTGACTGCAGCACAGAACGCATCCACAGTGTCAGAGGCTGCTATTACATCGGATTCATTCAGAGTACTTTCATTAGAATGGTTCATAAACAATCCACCTTAAAAAATTAAGTATAATTATATTAGAAATATTATTTTATTATTATGGCATGGTTAATTTGCCAATGATATTATTTGCTTGCAGCAGATATAAATAGCATTTAACAGTATGTATTTTTCATTCCATGCTACTTAAATAGAAATAGAAATAGAAAATACTTCATGTTATCTTGTTTATGCAGATACCACATAATAGCAGGAACTTATTCTTGCACTGGCTGAGATATTGTATTATATTTTTTGCCAATACTCTATATTATTACTTGCTTAGTTTGCAAAAATTGTATTTGTATTGATTAAAATAAATACAATTTTCACATGATGTTCACATGTTTAATAATTTTTACTACCTAGTATTTGTTTACCTGCAATAATAACTCTGACAATCTTAGATATTTCTTCTTGGTATTGAGCTGTGCCACAAAATCCTGATAGCCATTCCAAAAAAAGATTCAGAGAGAACAAGTGCTCAGCTGTTTTCGAAGCCATATTTAATCCCGATATTAGAACTACATACCTGAAAGAAACCACTAATAATATTTATTGAAAAAAAACATTTAATTTTCAATTAAGATTTCAACAGTCAAAATATTAATTTTTGCTCTAATATAGTATTTGGTTATTGTTAAATAAATTCTTCACAAATCAATTTCATATATTATGTTCTTACTGGACCAGAGTAGAGACAAGAATTAACAGGTTCTTACTTTTTTTACTGCTAACTGCTAATTGCTTGCTACTTATTGTGAGTAAAATTTATAAGAGATAAGAAAATCTATCTTATCTATCATAATTACCTATCACTATCTGGTTTTTTTAATGGTTTCTGTATATTACAACCTGGCCAGCACACATCTCTGATAGTAAAAACACCATCTTCTTCTTCAGAACCTGAGAAAAAACACATCAAATTGTGTAGTGTGCAAACATTTTAAATTAGGCATGGCAAAATGATTGCTAAAATTCCCCAATAAATGTTATCACAAAGAACTTAGATTTGTTACCTAATAAAGCAACAACAACACCAGTAACCACATCATCAATATTTATACAATCTCCAGACAATTTGATTCTCTGAAGTTCATCTTCTAATACAATGCTATCATTTTCATGTACAAAGTGCGTCCTGAAATCAGTAAATAAAATTACAGTTACATGCCTGTCTTGTGGTACTTCTAAATAGAATTATATTGATAACATTGCCTTCTTAAAAAACTTAATTATATTACTTGACTAAAACAACTGTTTCCAATTAGGTATGTGAACATTTTTATAAATTATTTTGAAAATTGGATATCAAGAGAGTTGGATATAGTGTTAAACGAACCTGGCAGGCTGAGGAACAATTTCCAATTCGTCTGAAAGCTCTTTTAAAATACTTGGTTTCAATTGCTGTAATTTGAAAAGGGTACCTATGATTACACATAAGGTACCTTTTTCTCGCAATTCACACAATTTAAGCACTTTATATTTATTAGACCATTTCTTATGCACAATAGGGCCCAGGATATTCCTAAAAGTATTCAATCTTGCTGAATATATATGTGCATACTGTTTAGAAAAATCTCTGGACACTTGATAAAAACGTTTCGAACAGTCGGTGTATTCGACGGCATGTCGTTCTAGTTCTTCTGTTTCACGAAAACTTTCCGAGTTCGAAGACTCAACTTTAAATAACATTTTAGTTGCTAAATTATAAATAAGTTACAGGTTTCGAAAGTAAAATTATTTTAATTTCAATAAATCTCTAAAGGCGCCAATGGCCAAGAACAAGAATAATTTATTTACACAATATGACATTCATTATGTCAATGTCGTAAATTGTCAAAGTCATAGAATATAAAGATTATAGGGTTACTTACCACAGATTATAAAAATAAGCAGACCGTACCGAGGTACCACAAAATAAGGATAATACAGAAGTTAAGCTCATGGTGGCTCATGTATGTGCCTCGATTTCGGTTATGCATGTGTAAGCCTTAGGGTTAACGACACCGCAATGGCCTTGAATTGGATCTAGTTATTTAATTTATTGATATGGATTAAATGGGAAAATAAAAATAAAAGTTGATTAGAATCATTAAAATTTAAGGTAATTTAGTAACCATTATTCATATTTGTATTATCTTTGTAAAATAAGGTGACAGGAGTCTTTAGATGACAAATTCAATAACACAATAATTCATTATTCAGGTTAACTGTAGTAATATGATTTTTATACGAAATGATAGTACCTACGTGCAATCGTTTTGATTGCGCGTAGGTACTTGTTTGTGGAGAGAAGGGACTTGAAGAGATAGGTACGCTTTATAAAGATAAAATTGTCCAGTTTTGCGTATTCACAACTCATTTAACTAAACATTTATTTCAATTTATTTGGACACTATAATGTTTTTGTATCTCTATTAGGTACTTGAAACAAAATAATAATCCTATTATATAAAATAACACTCAAATAAATAATTTTAAAAATTGTCCAAAAATCCTTTCATTTAATATTTATTAAAAATCGAAGTTATACACTTTAAACATACAAAGAACTTACTACGTCCTACATTGACTTGTGTTTAGTAATGAATCATTGAATTACAAGCAAGTAAGGACTAAAGCGGGCTTTACATTATACAATTTGCAGAGCGCTAACTCAATGCACTAACTAGTGTTTTCATACATTACGCTGCTCTAGTTACTGTCTAACTGCCTTCACACAATGTGATTTTAGCACGCTAGCTCAGTTAGCGCTCTGTAAATTTTATAATAGTATAAAGCCCCCATTATGTACCTTTCTGTAGCAACTGGATGTCAAAAAAATTATAATGCGCAATTTAACGTCGAATAAAAACAACCACTAAGATAATAACTCCATTTCTTATGAAAAGTATCTTTTGTGTATTATAAATGTCATATTGTTGGAAATAACAATCGCGGTCCGAGTGGTCCGATATGTTCCGATTTTTGGTGTATGTGAACCGTGTCTATGTGTGCGTTGGTTTTGGGCACTTTGTATGAAGCTTCGACATATGAGGTTGAATTCGTCAGAACTGTGGAAGTGTCACAGGCTATATGAATTTTCAAAATGGCGCCCGAAAGTGGAAGAAAAAGAGGGGATAATCTTGAGTTTTTTTTATCATCTGTATTCTGTATTATCTAATTTGTGACCGTACGACCGGACATATATGAAAGAAAAAAGGCATACAATAGAAATACTGCACAATTTTGACAATCACCATAGAAAATAATTGTGGTCTAAAAAATCGTCAAAGATCCTAAGACTAAAAGATTACGTAGCATCGGCTTCTTGCAGTTTATGAAAATGGCAGGCTTGCTTTATCCCCATTTTATCTATGTGTGAGTAAGTGCTGCAAGAACAAAAATATTACGAAATTGACTGTATATGTAGACGTTTCATCACAAATTGCCTATTTTGTGTTTTCATTGAAGAGAAAGGAATGAAACTATTGCTTACATGAATACGTCTTTGTAGTGGTGAAAATGATGTTTGGTCTGCTTATTATTAAAATTATTTAAAAAAAAAGTTTATCTTACTTACAAAGATAAGAAAATAATAATCATGGATCAATTAATCAATGAATGTCCATGAAAATATTTAAGCATTCGGCATACAAAAATAAATCTTAGGTACGCTATGACTTATTTCCGTTTCCGCAGTTTCAATGCAAACTTTAAATATATTCTAATAGAGTGCGTTATATAAAAATGGCGGGAGTACAACGAGTCAAGTTAAATAATTTAAACATTAATTTAAACAATGCTTTGATAATTGGGATAATAATTGCAAAGAGTGGTTATCGGAAAATAGGTTTAAAAAAGAAGAACGGCGAATCGCGTGGTGTTATGTCTTTTACCATACGTGATTCAAAAGTAGACACTATTAATGTCGATGTATGGGGATCCGAATACTTTGTTATAACTTTTTATGAAAGATTTCTTGTCGGTGATGTAGGTAAGATCAATATATTTATGTAAAATGTTTATACAATGAACATTGAACGCGCTTCTTACCTAAAATTACGCACCTACTCATAGTCATACTTACCTATGCACAATGATGTTTTAAATATCTAGATGGAGCATCGAATCCGCGAAAACGTGTCAAAAAGTTGTGGCCAACTGTTGGCCACAACTTTTGTATCATTACGCACAGATTACGCACACATAGACAATAAATGAACGTGAAAAACATCGCCTGCACGCACACATGCTTGAGAATTTTGCCTTGTTTTTTTTGTTTTCATTGTAGGGCGACGCTCAATCTAGATATTTAAAACATCATTGCCTATGCATTTATTTTCAGTGGAAATATCTTCACCTAAAATTTGCGTTAAGAGCGGAGATAATGAACTTTATAGACCACAAGTAAGTTCAAAATCTTAAATTGGAAGTCCCTGTAGGTATTCTAAAAAACCCTCTCCACTTAAATTAACCGTCAAATATTAACTTTATATTTGACGACCCGGAGGGCGCAGTGGGTTAACACGCCAGATCGCTGTTCCGAGGGTCCTGGGTTCGATTCCCAGCGAGGCGGAAATTTGAATGATGAGTTTGAATTTCCGTTCTCGGTCTAGGTGTATGTGTGTTGTCCATGGCACCCACGACACAGGGAACCCTAGTATGGACTATGATTGTGATGCGTTATTGTTATTATTATTAATTACTCAACCTAGTGCTGAACCTAAGTACCTACCTATCTACCGGATCTCAAATGGCAAGGATACAAATGGAAGATCATGTCGATCATAGTATCAACTTCTGGACTAACTGTATCATCACAATTATTGTTCAGCTTTCACTGTTCTAGCGATCTTATTACATTTCACGTATTCTGTTTAGCTTGATTTTCATTTATTTGTTCATCATCATCATCTCATAAACTGTGTCTCACTCAACCTACCATGGCTCACTATTGAGCACGGGTCTCTTCTCAGAATGAGAGGTGGCCGTAGATCACACGCTGGCGTTGGCTGTGTCGACTTCACCTTTGAGCGGTTTAAGTGACTTCATTATATGTACTATAATGTACCTATATATAGAACTCACGATTTTTTGCCATTTAATTGCTTAAAACGCAAATAACTCCGGAAAGTTTGCCCTGAGATTTGAACCCGAATCTCGGCGAGTGACACCGAATTCTCAACCACGAGATTAATCGCCGTGATTTATTTGTTACCTATTTATTTATTTTATTTAACTGACTAAAGTGTACCTGTACACTGTATATATACCTACCTAAGAGTAGGTTTGTTAAAAAGCTAATGCTCGTAAGATTAACTTTACATTTTTAATTTCTTGAAGGTCTCATCACCATTCTACTTATCTGTTAACGAAGGAGTCTCAGATGTGGGTATGTGTACCGGCGATGCGTTGAGCACGTATCTACCACTTCTCCATATTCCCAGCAAGCCTGCCTCTGGATATTGTGGTCTGGCCGAAGTAATGAAATTTCAAGGTGATTTATAATATCTATTATTTGATGATTAAGTAGGCATCTATCTATATTTGTAGACATGAACTAGACTAAAACCTGAAAATCTAACGAACACGGAAGAGCCTTTTACAGAAGAATAAGTTTTCCTTGGATAAAATATATAAAAAATTACAACACTCATATACTAACTTACACATAAGCTATATCCCTACAGAATATCAAAAATCTCCAAAATGTACGTTCTAACATGCGCTGTCTTACCTAAATAGAGCTAAAGATATTAAATGAACACTATTCTATTTCAGAGACTGAAAACGTATACGTAGATCTCTTAGTCGTAGTGAAATCTGTAAGGCCAGTCAAAGCAATTAAGACCAAAGCTGGTGAGTAAGCTAGTATAACAAACTGTATCTATTTTTTTTTCATAAACAGAAAAGTTATGTCAGTTAAAAGAATCACACCTATCTGCGGCTACTAAAGGGAACTCGAACACACAGGGGTTCTCGAAGCAAAGCGAGTTTAGAAGTAAAATTAATATACTAGTTATATATTTTTTGTGAGTATATAAATTTAAGACACTAGTATAATTTTAGGTACAGACATGTCAGTAAGGTCCATTGAGGTCATGGACAATACCACACCAGCTGCGATTGTGCTTGATATATTCGACGTTGACACTATTCAAAGGTAGGTTCTTCAGAAGGTTTGATAAACTGAGCTTATGTATGTTTACTGGCCAACTTGTGGTCTAGCTCTAGCCCTAAGGTGGATAATACTCCACCGCTCCTCTCTAGTATCTAGTCCACCGTTGAATGACCCGACGTACGGTGGGTATCCGTCCGATCGTCTTTCAAATCCCAACACGAACGTTACGCATTGCATCATCATTATTTATTACGCGTAAAGCGAAGGACTGAAGGGCTTACCAACCTATCGTACCTGCCCTATTCCGCACACTTATTAGCAAACTAACCGACTGATATTCTAACACCATGTGTTAACTAGATTCACCATTCTAATCCCAGTGAGTCTAGTTTTAGATCGGTTACAGTTATCGTAGGCGACAGTGGAAAGGCAGTGCTGCATGCTCGTATACTACTATCATTTCATAAAAATACTGGTCTCTTCAGAGCGGAGGAATGGCGTCCACTAGAGAGCGTGCTGTTCGTAGCGGACGCGCGGGTGTCGTTCCGCGGGCGCGCGCTCACACTACAAGTGTGTTCCCGCTCCGTGCTCACACACCAGCCGCACACTTCTGATGCCGAAGCCTTGAGGCTTTATATTAGGAACCAGACAAACACGCGTTAGTGTTGCTTTGGATGTAATAATGCAATTTTTCATAGTTCTCAAATCGCAATAAAAATAATTTATAATATTGTGACAGCCCTGGCGTATCACCTCGCAAAACAATAAACAATAGGGGCCATAAACATGTCGAGTCAACAATAGAACAATAGCGCGCTTGCCCGTACGCACGACGCTTCGACCATTACGGCAATAGTCATACGGGCGAAACTCGGTTGCAAGGAACGTTCTCGAATTTTATACGAATCGGGTCCGTCCGGAATTAGCGAGAAAGTTCTGGATTGGCGTGAATGGTGCGTAAGTGGTATAAAAAGGGGCGATCGATCAAGTGCGGACATTCTAGTTTCGGAAGCGAAACCAGGAAGATACCAGCGATACCTACGAGCGATACCAGTGCGAAGTGAAGTGATTTCTACGAGCGATACAGTGTTCGACGAGTGTGTTACGAGTACCTACGTGCATAGTGTTGTAGTGTGTACTGTGTATAGTGTGTAATCGTGTATCTACGAGTACAATAAAGTCTTTGTGGTACATTTTGGCATTTTCTCGAACCCATTACTCCTGACACGTAACAATTGGTGACAGAAGCGGAATGCCTGTAGTACCGCAAAGTGAAGACGGGATTCGCACGCGACGGCAAACGGCATTGGATGCCGCACGGATGGAGTCGCCTGGGCGTGACCGCACGGAAATGGAGACCACCGCTGAACCTTCGACTACATCAGCTGCATCAGCACCGACACCGAGTGCACTGGATATGGGCTCCTTATTAGCCGCCTTACAGAAGAGCCAGCGCGAAGCCTTGGAAAGCATACAGCGGAGCCAGCAGAAAGCAATGGAGAGCCTGGAAAGTAAACTGGGGACAATCGATGCAAAGCTGGATGGTTTCCAGGGAGAACTGAACGTCGTGAAGGAAGACCTGGAACTAGTAAAGTCGCGTACATCCGAGCACGACCAAGCCCTTAACAGCCTCAGTGCGACAGTAAACTCCTACGAAACTAGGTTCATGGAGTTGGACAATAAGCTGCAAAAAATAAGGGTTTTGGGCACGGCAGCAACCAGCCCATGTCCTGGGGCCCCGAAATTTAAGGTCCCAAGTTTCGACGGCACGACCTCGTGGACGGCGTTCAGGCATCAGTTCGAGGTAGTTGCAAATGGGAATGGCTGGGAGGACGAGCACTCGTTGGCGGCACTCACCCTAGCGCTACGAGGAGAGGCACTGCTGGTGCTTGAGAACCTGCCCGCTGAGCGACGCACCTTGGAGTCGCTATTTAAAGCCCTGGAAGCTCGATACGGGGAAAAGCATCTCGAGCACGTATATCGCGCGCAACTTAAGGACCGAGTACAGAAGTCGAGCGAAGGACTGCAGCAATGGGCTACGGAGATCGAGCGCCTCGTACGTCGAGCCTATGCTTCGAGTTCCACACCGGTAGAAGACAAAGTATTAGAGGCGTTTGTCAGCGGTATACGGGATCCCGAAGTGAGAGCAACGGTGCGCTTGGGTCATCACGCAACATTGGAAGCAGCTTTGGCGCATGCCCTTGAAGTGGAAGCGGTACGAAGCGACTACAAAAGTTGTAAGGTGCGCGAAGTTGTAGCGGCGATCCAACCTCGTACTGGGCCTATCTGCTACGGATGCGGTGAACGAGGACACATAAGGATTAACTGCCGGACTCGAAAGCAACCGAAATCGGTGTCGACGGCTACCCAAGTCGACACGCAGGAGCCGTTAAACTAAAAGGCGCCAGCGCCGCGGGGCGGGCACTGGCTGGACTTCGTCGAGCCCCTACTGTATTGGTATCACAAGCCTGTGACGGGAACAGCCTCGTAACTACTGGAGAAATAAATGGCATACCCTGTCGCTTTACTATTGACACGGGAGCATCGAAATCCATCGTTCGACCGGAACTACTCAAGAGGACTATCATGTGGGAAAATGGACGACCATCATGCAATCTGCAGACAGCGACAGGCCAGCCAGTGACCGTCCTAGGAGTTACGGAAGCAAGACTGAAACTCGGAAGTGACATTTACACGCAGTCTGTTTTAGTAGCGAATATAACTGACGACTGCATTATCGGACTGGACTTTCTACGGACACATCACTGTATAGTTGATATAGCCAGAGGAGTGTTAAGCTTCAAGGACCAAGAAGTCTTCTTGGACGGCCCATGTTCAGGAGCAGTGTACTGTTTGAGGACAGTGAAACTAGCACCCAGATCGGAAACCTTGGTCAAGGTTAGGTTTCCCGAAAAGATACAGATGGATCGATGTGTCGTAGTGGAAGACTATGGAGATCACCCCAGTTGGATCACGGCAAGGACACTGCTCATGACCAAACGCGACGCTAAGTTAAAGGTCATCAATCTTAGTAGCACGCCGATACATCTCGCGAAGAATACGGTTATCGGCCGATGTGAAGCCGTGGACAGCTTGAGGAAGGTCCAAGAAAACTCGGTCAAACCTGGATCAACGGATCACATGACATCTTTGCTGGAGGCGACAAGGAGGAATTTGAGCTCTGAAGAATATACTCAGGCAGCAAAGTTGTTGATGGACTACAAGGACATCTTTACCAGAGAAGATAGCGACCTTGGAAGAACAAATCTTGTCACTCACCCAATAGATACCGGCAATACTTCACCAATCAAGCAAAGACCGAGACGAGTACCATTGGCAAAGGAACACGAAGTTGCAGAAATGATCGAGGACATGGTGCGCAGCAAGGTGAACGAGCCGTCAACTAGCCCTTGGTGTTCACCTGTGGTACTCGTGAAGAAGAAGGATGGCAGTACTAGATTCTGTGTCGACTACAGGATGCTTAACACCGTTACCAAGAAGGATAGCTACCCTCTGCCTCGGATTGACGACACGTTGGATATGCTTGGTGGCATGAAGTGGTTTTCGACGGTCGACCTGAAGAGTGGTTACTGGCAAGTAGAAGTCCGGCCAGAAGACAAAGAGAAGACCGCCTTTACCACCGGAACCGGAAACGGCTTGTGGCAGTTTCGCGTAATGCCTTTTGGATTATGTAACGCTCCTGCCACTTTTGAGCGTCTCATGGAGCGAGTGTTGGTGGGACTTTTGGGGGACGCTTGTCTGGTATACCTCGATGACGTCATAGTCATGGGACGAAACTTCGTGGAACACAAGCGAAATCTGGAGAAGGTATTCAGACGATTCCGTGAGTCCAACCTAAAGCTCAATCCGAAGAAATGTGACTTCTTCAAGAAGGAAGTATCATTTTTGGGACACATCATATCGGACGAAGGTGTTCGAACTGATCCAGACAAGATAAGAGCTGTTCAAGAATGGCCGACACCAAAGAACAAGACCGATGTAAGAGCGTTCTTGGGGTTATGTGCCTATTACCGTCGGTTTGTGAAGAACTTCTCAGAGATAGCCAAGCCATTACACCGTCTCACGGAGGACAAGAGAATCTTCAGTTGGGATTCCGATTGCGAAGATGCGTTTGTTCGCTTAAAGGAACGTCTGTGCTCGGCTCCGATTCTTGGCTATCCCAGAAGGGAAGGGAGATTCATAGTGGACACGGACGCTAGCAATACTGGCATCGGAGTATTATCCCAAGACCAGGACGGCCAGCAGGTGGTCATTGCGTACTTTAGCAAGACCCTTTCGAAACCGGAAAGAAATTATTGTGTGACTCGGCGAGAATTACTGGCTGTGGTGAAGACCCTTCAGCACTTCAACAAGTATTTGTTGGGACGCGAGTTCACAATAAGGACGGACCACGCTGCTCTGAGGTGGCTTCTGCAATTCAAGAACCCGGAAGGCCAGGTCGCGAGGTGGATCGAACAGCTTCAAGAGTTCAACTTCGTAATAGAGCATCGCAACGGAAGAGCTCATTCGAATGCCGACGCCCTGTCACGACGCCCATGCTCCGAAGAATGTCGACATTGCATCAAGCATGAGGCCAAAGAAGAGGTCAGGGTGATAAGGATGCAGGACCTAGACGAGTCTTGGGGAACGGAGCAAGTAAGCCAAGCTCAGAAGGAAGACAAAGACCTCAGCTTGATCATGGAATGGAAAGCCAAAGGACAGAGGCCCCTGTGGAGTGACGTGTCAACATCAAGCGCGACGACTAAGGCATACTGGGCTCAGTGGGACAGCCTTACACTAGAGAATGGCGTGCTTTACCGGAGCTGGGAATCACTCAACGGAAAGGAAAGAACCCTGCAAATGGTTATCCCCAGGAGTAAAGTGGCTGATTTGCTGAAGCTTGTACATGATGGCACTTCTGGTGGGCACCTCGGCATCAAGAAGACCCTCGTAAAGATACGAGAACGCTTTTATTGGGTGCGGTGTCGAGAGGACGTTGAAGATTGGTGCAGAAAGTGTACAGTGTGCGCTTCAGTAAAAGGGCCCCGCACTAGATCGAAAGGGAAACTACAGCTGTACAACGTCGGAGCCCCTTGGGAAAGAATCGCCATAGACGTTGCTGGGCCATTCCCTCAGACGGAAGACGGGAATAGATTCATCATAGTGGTTCAAGACTACTTCAGTAAATGGCCGGAAGCGTTTGCAACTCCGAACCAAGAGGCGAAGACCGTGGCCAAGAAACTTGTCCAGGAGGTAGTATGCCGCTTTGGTGTACCATTGGAGTTACACAGCGACCAAGGCAGGAACTTCGAGTCGACGTTATTCCAGGAGATGTGTGAACTTTTGGGAATAAATAAGACACGTACCACACCGGCGCATCCTCAATCTGACGGCATGGTGGAGAGATTCAACCAAACGTTGGAAAATCACTTGGCCAAGGTCGTCGAGGAACATCAGCGAGACTGGGATCGGTACATTCCTCTGTTCCTGATGTCATATCGGTCTGCCATACACGAGTCTACGGGATTTACACCGGCTAAAGTTAACTTCGGAAGAGAAATGCGTCTGCCGATGGATTTGCTTACCGGAACACCGCCAGATGCCCCGAAACCAACCGTTGAATACATCGCGGACTTACGGAAACAATTGGACGAGACACATGATCTTGTAAGAGAGCAATGTTTGAAGACCAGCGAAAAGATGAAAACCCGCTACGATCGCGATGCTCGGAAACATGGTTTCAAGGAGGGAGATTCTGTATGGTTGCACAATCCACTGCGAAGGAAAGGGAAGTCTCCGAAGCTACAAGCACGATGGGAAGGCCCTTACACAGTTGTCACGAAGATTAACGACGTGACCTACCGGATCAGACAGGGGGACAGAAGAAAGCCGAAGATCGTGCACGTGGACAGATTGGCACCATTTCATGGATCGAATAATGCTCGGGACGAGCATGACTAAGAGGGGGGCAATGTGACAGCCCTGGCGTATCACCTCGCAAAACAATAAACAATAGGGGCCATAAACATGTCGAGTCAACAATAGAACAATAGCGCGCTTGCCCGTACGCACGACGCTTCGACCATTACGGCAATAGTCATACGGGCGAAACTCGGTTGCAAGGAACGTTCTCGAATTTTATACGAATCGGGTCCGTCCGGAATTAGCGAGAAAGTTCTGGATTGGCGTGAATGGTGCGTAAGTGGTATAAAAAGGGGCGATCGATCAAGTGCGGACATTCTAGTTTCGGAAGCGAAACCAGGAAGATACCAGCGATACCTACGAGCGATACCAGTGCGAAGTGAAGTGATTTCTACGAGCGATACAGTGTTCGACGAGTGTGTTACGAGTACCTACGTGCATAGTGTTGTAGTGTGTACTGTGTATAGTGTGTAATCGTGTATCTACGAGTACAATAAAGTCTTTGTGGTACATTTTGGCATTTTCTCGAACCCATTACTCCTGACACGTAACAATATGTACTTATTTCAAAAAACAGTTAATTACCTACTTACATATTTTTAAATTTAAGGCCACTTCAATGTTATTTATATGTAGGTATAGATCTCATGATCAACATAATATTTTGTCTCGAGTCTCCTCATAGAGATTTCACTATCATACCTTTGAGAACTATTGTAAGCTATCTCAGGGTCATCTCGATATTTTTCCATCACTGCCTTAAAACTAGGGTACGCATAGGTACGTAAAATTTTCATACATATACAGGACATATTATAGGAAACCATCATTCAAATCACAATCACTGCGTTTTTCGCCAGGTGGTTGGGAAGCGGGTGCGTGGGCGTCGTGGAGCGGCGAGCGCGCCAGTGCGGCGTCTGTGGCACAAATACGCGACAGGCTTGCCGACTCCACCCCATTTTGCGCCGCATTGCACGCCCTTCTAACGCATCTAGATTTGGATGAGCAGTCCTACAATACGTAAGTCTCTCGATTGTTTCTGTCGTATTGTTCTTTTGGACCTCCCGCTCTAACTGCTCAATACGTGACAATTGAAGGTATGTTGGTTGATTTTGTTTGGAGTTACCCTCTTTAACTACATACATCTTTCTAAATAAAGGCTTGCCCTAGCCAGGAGCCAGGTTTCTCCAGATTGATGTAGTATTTGTACCACATTATTATAACCGGTTCAATCTGATCCATTCAGTCCAGTCTTCCCAACAGTCAACAGTTAGGTAGATTGAGTTATTTAGTTTTAATTTAGATGATTTTAATTTGTTCAAGAGTAAGTTAACTAGGTTCAGACAGAACTTTCTTGGCTGCTAAGGCATCGCCAAATGCTATGTAGGCGGTCTATCACTAAGAAAATTCACCGTTCACTTGCAATTGCAAAATAAATTAAAATTGCCTAACAAGCAGGGCTTTAAAAATAATCAATATTGTCATTTAATCGCTCTCGTTTTAAATGTTATAGGTTTAGTGACAACAATGAAGAATTGCGTGTTCGATTCGCGGACCACACGGGGGAACTTGGTGCCACTATACCCATCACGGTGTTAGAAGATGCACTAGGACTGTCGGTAAGCTCATCTAGTCTCCCATTGATAAAATTGTAATAGGTAGGTCACTGTTAAATAATTGCCACTTGAAATTTCAATGCTTATTAATGAGAAGAATGAATTAATAAGGCAGCTTTTAATATAATAATTACATCATTCTGTACTGTACACTTCTCAGGGGTAGCGTAACTATCATACTTCATCTCAACCCATCATAGCCCACTATTGAGCACGGGTCTCTTTTCAGAACTATCATACAAATCTTATTAATTCTTCAAGCCTTGAAATAACTTCCAGTGGTCAATGGCCACCGTGGAGTAGGTGGTCCTACTCCTCAGTTTACCCAACTTATACTTAATATTCAACAGGCAGACCAACTAAAATCCCTGAACGTGGAGCAGCGAGCAGCGGTCCGCTGGCAGCTGCTGCTGGAGCAGTGCAGCGCCAAGCTGGCCGTGACCCCGCCGCGTGTCTTGGTGGTCTCTTTACGACGAGCGTCCGCCGCTGATCACATACCGCTCTACTGACTGCTTTGTTTAGCCTTACTTTAATTAAAGTTTGAATTTAATATATTTTTTTGTTGATTCCTTTTTAATTTACTTAGCAAGACATGCACAAATTCCCAATCTATAGAATGTATAACTATGTATAATATTTTCCTCAGAACCCAGGGATTTAGCGATATAATTATAATGCAAATAATTATTAAGCGTTTTAATTTCAAGTCATTATAAAAGGGTAGTCTGTAAGACTGTAAGGGTAGTGTACCAAGGCTGCTAGTTGCTAGTTGGTAGTGCCATGGTATCTTAGTAACATTATTGATGTAACTCCGTGTCTTAGTATTTATTCCGTTAAAACTCTAACCCTAAAATGGATAAACCGGAGAAAGTTGAAATAACATACGAATATGCTAAGAAACGAAAAGAGTTCGGTAAACAAACTCTTTTTGAAAATCATGGCCCTGAATTAATCGTTAATATACCGTGCAATCCGGCTTTTTATAAGAACTACATACTACGTAATCCCGTGAGTGTTGCTATACAGAATACAGGAACAATGTCTGAACACTGGGTTAATTCGGTAAGGTAAGATTAGGTACCTAATTAATGTTATTTCAAAACATTTGCAACTAAATATCCAATCCATATTTACATTTAGACACAGTAGGTACTTACGATTAAATCGTACTTTAGGTACCTACCTACAGAAGTAGATATTCGATTTTTTGTAGATAATTAGATACATATCTTATACCTAATGTTAGTGCCTATGTTAGACTAAATTACTGAAGAGTAACTGCCTTCTGAATTTTTTCTTATTTGTTTTAAAATTTAAATAACTGAAAACAAGGAATCATATAGGTACCTACATTAAATAGGTTCGTATTATTTTAGGGCAGAGTATACAAGTTCCGGGATGAACCATGTGGAGGGCGGATGGCCCAAAGACATAAACATGAATGACCCTGAAGCCGCGCAGAGGTACCGACGGAAGATAGAGAAAGACGACGCGTACATTCATGCTGTCATGAACCTAGGACATGTATGAAATGTTACCTGTGTAACGGCCTTCATTGATTGTATAAATATAGTTTTACGAAATATGTCAAAGCCCAGAGTTCAGAGGAGACTCCTTGGATCTTCTAGAATATAAATTGTATTAAAATATTCACTGCCTCGCCATTTCGGAAACCCTACGCCTTAGTAGAGACACCATCTATACACGAAAGATTTTTAGAAGAGTTTTTTCAACCAACATCTATAACTTTTTGAATCCTATTATCCTGACTTTTCAGAGCATGGAGCACAACATCCTACAAAACAACGCAGTGGACATGTACGAGACGTACTACACCGGGTTGCCGTCGATCCCCCCGGTGGAGCGCAGCAGCTGCCACACCGTGAATGTGTACCGCGAGCCGGGCGCCAAGCGGCCCGTGCGCGCGCTGTCCTGGCAGGCCGACGGCGGCGCGCGCCTGGCCACCGCGCACGCGGATGTCGACCTTATGCGGAACACCAGAGGGTTGCAGTTCTCCTTCATTTGGGATATTGGTGAGCTCTGATAAGGTCAAGGTCTAGACATTTCTCAAGGCTCTAGGCCTCGTCGGGACAGTAAGGGCCCCAAAAGTGGGATTTAAGTTTTGGTAAAGAACTAAAGTAAAAAGAATGGGGGCTCTGAAAAATAAATGATTTTAAATTTTTATTGTAATTTGTAAATTCTGCACCTTTTTGTTTTGCAGAAAATGCCAACGCGCCAGAACTCATAATAAAACCACCACAACCGCTTTTAGACCTTCAGTACAATCCACGAGATCAACATACTCTTGTCGGAGGAATGATGAATGGCCAGGTAAGTATTTATCAGCAACCAACATCTATTTTACAACCTATTAATGAGACCTTAAAATGATTTCCAACAACAATTTTATTATACCTAATAGGTGGGATGGTGGGATATGCGCAAAGGTGGGGAACCGGTGGGCATATGTCCCCCTCACATGGCGCACAGAGATCTTGCGCGGAACGTCCTATTCATCAACTCTAAAACTGGCGCGGAATTCTTCTCGTCGTCTCCGGACGGCGTTGTCAAATGGTAAGTACCGAATACACTGTAATTATCTAACCATAACTCAAGATCAATATTAGTAAATGACCCTTTGTGTATTGGCAGATTTCACATTCTTTCAAAGCTTTAATGAGTAGGTTCCTAATTGTCAAATGAGGTCCGGGTTCAAACTCATATTCTTACAACAAATTAATTTTCTTAGCTCAGTAACATGAAAGGTACTAATATCTGATTATGATGAATGAAAGGAATTGAAAACAAACTGACCTTCAAGCTGCCAGTCGAAAAACGAGAAGTCAGATCAGAGCCAGGTGGCAACTGACACCAGCAAGAATGTAAACCAGTCAAGTTTCAGCCCCACCAAAATTGTACCTAATGTCTTGACAAAATCTCGATACATTGCGCAGGTGGGATACTAGAAACATGAACGAACCAACGGACACTATGATCATAGATCTGGTCAAACACGTATCGGATACTCAGAGTATTGACAATGCCCTTGGAATATCTGCTTTGGAATATGAGCCCACCATACCAACCAGGTACTAATTAGCTGAACATATTTACCTACGAAATTCGAGGGTAAACCTCATTGAAGCATTTCTCTATTCCAGATTCATGGTTGGAACTGAAACTGGTTTAGTTATTGGAGGGAATCGAAAAGGAAAGACAGCTATAGAAAAACTTCCAACTAAGGTACGTACGTACCTAAATAGTATTATGAAAAATGAAACTATTAGCGGGGAACGAAGTCAGGTACCTACATGAACCATGGTGACTAGGTATGATTGTATGATTATAGTAATAAAATTGGAAAGAAGAAACGTAGCTAATTACAGTGTTAACACGGCTTGACAATACAAACACTAAACTAAAACTAAAGGACATCCCAAGTACCTCGCTGGAATTCTGGCGAAAGATTTCTATTGATGGGATGTAAATAATGTACAGCAAATTACATGCATTCTTCGATGAATAACTTCTTTCAAACGGGGCTACTCGCCAGTTCTCTCTTAAAGAACCTGGAATGAAACACTACCAAGTGGCTAGAATTCTAGATACTATAAGTGTTTTCGACTTCGCAGTATGAAGCTCACCTGGGGCCAGTATACTCGCTTCAAAGAAACCCCACATTTTTGAAAAATTTCTTGACCGTTGGAGATTGGACCGCCAGAGTTTGGAGCGAGGATTGTCGTGAGTCGTCTATACTGTGGACTTATTCTCATCGTACCAAATTAACGGACGGCGCCTGGAATCCTATAAGGTAGCTATGAAGATTTGTTATGTTACTTATGTGCTAAATGTTTCCACATAAAACACTGCGTAATGATTTTAACGCCCATTCGATTATTATATTCGCCAAAGATTCGAATTTTGAACGCACTTCAAAGTTTCAGTTTTTGTCATTGAGATAATTATGTACTAGTTTTTGTTGTTTTAGAAATTAAACATTTCTTGCTTTGGTCAATGTAACATTGGGGAAAACCGGCACACTGAATAGGTAGTTCTCCGTAATAATCTCAAAGGTGAAGTTACTATGCCCTTACAATATTCTCACTGAGAGAAGTGGTCCTAGGTCAAAAGTGGAATAGATATATTATCTTAGGTTATGTTGATGAATATGTTTTCTAGATTTTCGTTGATGCTGGTGACTCAGTGGGACGGTTGCCTCTCGTGCTGGGATCTGTTACGGAGGCGCAGTGCACCCATTATCACTGCACAGTTATGCGATGAACCTTTGCTGCGTTTGCGTCCTCATGAAGCCGTAAGTAATACTATAGTTTTGTGTTTAACTATAAAAGAGCTTTGATACTATCGACGTTTTAATCAATAGAACGTTGAATAATTAACCATTTTAGTATGTATTAAGTTGAATCAAACAAAATAAAATTACAGGGTTTACTAGTAGCATGTGGAAGCAGCAAAGGCACTATATATTTGGCAGAATTGTCTCAAAATCTGGGTACGGCCGATAAGAATGATAAGCAACTATTGACTCACGTAAGTTTTTTATAATGAGCTTTATAACCTTCTCCCTATGCTTTCAATATCAGGTCACTACCTACAGGTCTGAAGTGAGGTAAAAGCCTAGGTAAATGAAATAAATGATTTGAATACAAGTTTGTCACATGATCATCTATTTCCTTGATAACCACAACGATTTTAAAATGTATCGGTATAAAGAAAAAAATCGTGAGTACCCGTTTCAGTCAATTTGTTACCGGTCAAGTCCAGTGTACCAGGCTTTTCTAGTGTGCGAATGGTCTTAGCTTGAACTTGTAAACTAAACTTGCAGATATTAGACCGAGAAAACAAACGCGAGCGTATCCTCGAGGCGCGCATGCGGGAGCTGCGGCTGAAGATGCGGCAGGACCGCGACGTGCCGCACGCGGCGGACGACGCGCCCAGCGACCGGGACCTCGAGGAGGCCACGGCCGAGTATTTACAGACTGTTAGCGAACTGCAGGCGCAGCAGACTACTGAGTTGCCTTGATTGATGTCATGCTGGTTTGGTCTTAAGCTATACATCTCTTTATAGACTAGTTCATACTACCTACTAAAAATTTAAATTCATATTTTAAGTGACTCTGACGTCATTATCACTATTTTTTTTTTTTTTTTTTTATGGAATTAAGATAGCAAACGAGCATGCAGTACCACCCTTCCCCTGCCGCCCATAACAACTGTGACCGACCTAGAACTAGACTCAAAGGGACCAGGATGGTTAGTCCAGTTAGTAGATGGTGTTAGAATATTAGTTGGTTAGTTTGTTAATAAGTGCGAGGACAGGGTATGTTAGTGATAATTAGTCCTGTTAGTTAATGTTAGTAATAGTCCAGTTAGTTATTGTTAGTATGAGTCTTGTTCCAATTCGGTCACAGATGCGTTGCTACCCCTGAGGTCTGAGATGGTCGCCTCTAAAAAAGTGAAACCGGCTCCACAAACCTTCCTATCCGGAACACAATTGCTCTTAAAAACAATTATTATGACGGTAGGAATGGTACTGAGTACCTTGGCGGGCGGTGGTACTACCCCGGGCGAACTCTAGGCTCTACCACCTTATGTAATATATTTTTATATAATATCTATTTATGTAATATATTTTTTATTACAATATGATTGAATCTTATGCATATTTATTAACGATTAATGTTTATTTATTTAATTACATTTTATTATTGGACTTAATGTGTATAATCAACGTTGTACTCTATAAGTGGCTACTACTACTGATATTTGCAAATGAGTGAAAAAAGTTATTTGTAATAAAACAAATGATTGTATACTGTACATTTATTTATTTTAAATCATAATTAAATTGTACAATATTAATTATGTGACAGTTATTTGTTCGCGGCTCTTAAGTGTTACTAACGATAAAAGGCAACGCCAGCCGTGTCGGCACAGCATCATGACATACACACTCACAAATTATTGTTTTCTCTTATTTGTTTCACAATATCAGTACAGTACTAGTCCCAAAGTAAGCTAGTTTCCTATACTGCGGTCACGTTCAATACGGTATTCGCTTTAATTGAATCCCACACATAGATAGCTTTCCGGCCCAGTGAGGAACATTGCAAATTGAGGGGGAGAATTTAAAACGCCGTAAATAGATTTTGCTTACGAGCTAAGTTCAACTGTAAGCACCGGTAATAAGTTTGTTTTTAACGGGGACTGGCAATTCCGAATTCCCGGCGACTCAGATATAGTCTAACATAATATTTAACTTCTTTAAACTTCCTTTCCTTAAAAATCCTTGAGTTTTAGGCTGTACATAAACTATATAATATTTTTACACAAGAAAATATCTATTTATGGATATTTAAGATCTGCCAATGGATTTTTCTCATCCACATTTTAGTCCTAAAGAAATGTTTATTTATCACTGTAGTGTATCGTTCTTCAAAATATAAAATAACTGAGCTATTCATGACGTTATAACGAATATAACGATCACTACAAGGCTTTCTTGACACACAAATGTTCTTAGAAAATGTTCCAAGACAAATCCACCTTGTAGGTATTCTATAAAGTATAAAGAACAAAAATTAACTATTTGTTAATAGCGACAAACGTCCACCGGCTGTCGCCGTCACTGGCCGAGGTTGGTCGGAACACGTCGTCGTGTTTGCTGAGCACGCGGCGCACGGCCTCGTCCGTCGCGCTCGGGACCGACTCGCGCACGTACGACACTATGTTATCCAACCTTGCGCCGTACGGGTGTATCTGCGGATACAAGTGTACGTTTAACTTATGAACTCCTGGTACCAACTATAAATGTAAACGTTATTATAATGGTCATAACTTTTTATATTTAGTGTTAATGTAAACGAGATTCTAGGACATTTTATACGGACTAGTTTGACAAGGCTAGGAGCACGGCTATCACTTATGTTAATTTTTAATTAAATAAATTTTAAACTTATCCGCTTGCTTCAACAAAATCTAGACAATTTTTACCATAGATCAAACGTTAAAATTATAAACGCAGCGCGCCAGATTTCAAAGGGAACCGAATTCGGGGCCCTAGCCAGACAACCAGCGTAACCCAAATACAGGGTTTTCAATTGATAGTAGATAGTCTAAGTACACAAACCTGCAGAAAAGTAGACATGATGCTTATCAGCTTCGCCTCCCCACAACCGGCCTGTACTTCTTCCTTTAACATAACTTTCTTTTCCATATCTTCCGGTAGAGGCGGGGGCGGCGGCGGCGGCGGGGGTTGCACTATTGGAGAGGGCAGTGGAGGCTGGAATAAGATGTAATATATAAAAATAATTTATTTCGGGCTTAAGGGTTTGCTCCATCCACTCTTGAAACCAGTTTCTGTACTTTGAATTGTGACTTAAGCCTGTTAGTTCCAACCCCCTTACTCCTTCAGTAGGTATCACAGGACTGTATGTTTTGTTTTTGCTTTCTTATGTACCGAACTACATATTTAAATGTGACGTATCAAATTTCGTCCAAAAATCCAATCGTCACGCTGTTTAGGCTTATAATCAAAATTGGAAATGGGACGTAAGAGCTGGCGAGGGACTTTCGAAGTACTTGTTAACAGGTTATCACTGAAAGAGCCTATGAGCAGAACGATCCAACGATCTCCTTCTTTTATAGAGCTGTATGGGTACAAGGTATAGAAGAATGATAAAATAAAAATTATTTGCAGATTTGCAGAAATCACCGAAACAGTATGAGCAGAAGGCAAAGCAAATGAGCATCTTATTGAAAATTCAACCTACATAAAGATGCCAATGCATATTTAAATAAGTATGAACCTAAAGTGAAGCTGGATAATTGTGTGGCATAAATGAAGATTTGTCTTATCAGAGATTATAACCCAAAGCAGTTGCAATTTCTGTATTTAAATATATTAGATATGACAGAAGTAAATAAAAAACAGCGTATTATTTATTCTCATTTTATTTTTTCCATTTCAATCATCTTCTATGCCATCCAGGACTGAAGCCGGTGCCTCAGCATTTGTCTGATACCGAGCCCAACCCACCAGACACCATACAATGGTCATTATGCACACAGCATCATCATCCCAGCCCAGCATTCCAATCACAAGCAAAACGTAAAAACAAAGCCGTAGGTAGATAATATGCACTTGATCACTAATATCGCTATAACACTGATGTTATTCACTCCAAAGAAACACTCGGAAATCTCGGAATGCCGAAAAATTATTGTAACCTCAGATTGTAACTTGCATCGTAAACTTCAAAGCACATTATTTTACAGTACAGATAACACAGATACAGTACAGATATCACAGACAGCAGACAAGTTTATATTTATTTTGACAGTTCTCTATTTCGGAGCCATGGAACCGAAAATGTTGTCGTGTGTAAAAAAATTTTGTTGAAAATAATTTCTCTGCAGAGAACAGCTCATTTAATAATTTTTTGATATTTTTCCGTGAATCAGTAAATTTTTCTCTTTTTATGCTAGAATGTACAAAGTCGCCGCCCAAAAAGAAACATCTCCTTTCGATAGCGTGATTCAGGCAAGACGTGACATCACCGTGACGTGCACGATGTCGCCAAATGTTAAGTCGTCCGTCCGCAAATTCCGCTCTAATTATATTTGTACCCAAAAAATTTCATAAGATTCGGAAAAGTGTCATCGCTACTTTTCATGTTTTTACAGTATTTACTTACATTTTTCTCCATTGCTGTTTGTAATGCTTGCCGCGCTATAAACTGAGCTTTAAATTTTTCCATTTCCTTTTTCGCATCGCTTTTTATGACATCAACCTCATTTTTGTATGCTTCCAGCTGAAATTGGAGACTTTCGTTTTCTCGCTATAGTAGCGCAACGATAAAGTCAGAAAACATAGGATATTATAAAAATGTTCTTTGACACATAATTACTGAAATTAACGTTAAACTTAAGTTAACATTGCATGCAGGAAAATATAAATTTTTCTATGGCACATACATGGTTTCTGACACACATCTCACTTGCAACGTTCTAGAAAGCAATAGGATTTTTGCGTATCAACAAAAAAATCTTAGTTTGAATTCCGAAGCATGACATAAATCAATTTTACCTTCAATTCTTGCACTTCGTTACTAACAAAATCTGAATTGTTGCTCTTGCCACTTGAGCCATTGAATTCACCGTCTTCATTGAAGAATTTTTCATAGAATTCTTCCTTCATTACGTTAAATTCCTAAAAATAAAAACTGTACTTACAAATGGTTCAAAATATCATATTTACAAAAATAAGCCACATTTACAGACAATTGCAAATTCCCGGACAGCGGAAATAATTAATTTCCTACTATGATAAGTAAGTAAGTAACCTTTTGACTGCTTAAGTAAACTACATTGTACAATTAACGCTTCCCCCTAAACGTGTCCTAAGGTTTACAACACCGTTAAAGTCAGTTATGCCACCAACGATTCGTAAGTAGGTAATTAAGGGTTATTCCCACTGGTCAGATTGGTGGTCAGATTGGTCTGACCAACGGGAAATATTTTTTCCCGTTGGTCAGATTAGTTTGACAGCTGAAAAATACATAGAAAAAAGTACAATCAAAGTAAACAGTTTTGTATTTTATTATTTTCCAACTTTATAGCAGGCGTTCTAGAAATGGTTAAGTCCTCTATGTACCAGCGATTATCCTTGTATTAGTTACTGAATGTTTGATCTGCTTTAGATGTTAAGTGTAAAAAATTAATCCTTTGATACCAATACTACGACTAGCGCAATAGTCTGTGTGTATGTGTGTTTGTGTATGTGCGCGTGTGCGTATTTGTACACGCGTGTGTGGCGCGGTAGTTGAAGCGTTTGCGTCAATCCTAAGTGACTGAGAGAATAAGGTACGATTTAGACCAACCGGCTCGCATCGGGCCGGGCCGGGCGGCATTTTACAATGCGGTAAAGAACATTGAAATCTATCAACAGTAATTACAGTTCATATTTGCGTGCAACGCATAGTTTTCTCCGTCGCGCGACGCGTCGCGACGTGTCACAGAGTGCGTTCGGCTGACGCGACGGCCGACCGGCTCCGGCCGGTCGGGTCCGTTCGGAGCCGATCGGCCGTGCGTCGTGGAATACGAACGGAGATTACGGTGCAGCAACTAGCGAATCATTCAAGTTATGTTCTTCAAGCGACAGTTAACATATTAAAGTCAAAACTGGACACGGAAGAAAAACTAATTTCTTCAGTTCAGACATATGATTGGCACGTGTACGGCTACCGCGGCAGCCGGACGCATCCGCGGTAGCGGTACAGCTCCGACGGACGCGTTCGGCTGCCGTGGCATACGTTCGGCTGCTGCGGCACGCGTACGGCTCCGTTCCGATGCAAGCCGGTTGGTCTGAATCGTACCTAAAACAACTAGGAGCGCGTCCGATGGGTGGATGGGTGACCATTAGTTGCAATAATTTCTTGAGCATCACCGTGCTTTGGAGGGCACGTTAAGCCGTCGGTCCCGGTTCTGTCGATAGATAGCATTCATTAAGCCATTCAGGCCTTCAGGCGGCGTGAAAATCCATACTAATATTATAAATGCGAAAGTCTGTCTGTCTGTCTGTTTGTCTGTCTGTGACTTTTCACGGCAAAACCACCTGTCCGATTTGGATGAAATTCGGAATGAAAATAGTTGAAGACCCAGAGTCACACATAGGCTACTTTTTTTTTCAAAAATCAACCCCTAAAGGCTTGAAATAGGGGATGAAAGTTTGTATGAAAAATCTAAACCGCCTGACCGATTTCGATGAATTTTCCCAGGAAGATAGTTGATGACGTACCTTCTTCCCCACTTCCCCGGATCGCGATATAAACGAATTCCACGCGGGCGAAGCCGCGGGCAAAAGCTAGTTTCTGATATTCGAGTTGGCCACTAATCCGCACTGGAGCAGCGTGGTGAAAGACACGTGATCAGTAGTGGACCATTACTGGGCTAAAACCAAGTGTGTGTTGACGCGCACGTCTCTTGGGGTATGTGAGTATTTTCAATAAAACAGTGTTGTATTTACAATTGTGTTTACAAACGGCTACATCACGACGAGAATGAGGTGACGATGTGTGGCTGTGTGACAATGGAAGACAGTGTTTGACGATGTGTGATGGAGGGGTGTGATTATGTCATGGCAGTGTATGTGTGTTTGTGAGTGTGTAGGTGTGCATACCAACTTGTGTTCAGTGTGACAGTGGTGCATAATGTCTGGTAGTTTATGAAGACGGTATATCTAAATTGAATTAATTGAATACCTAACTCTTATATGAGTCTGAAATAAGAGAGAGTATAGAGAGGGCTGAGAGTGTGTGAAGATATGTGTTGGTGCGGTGGCGGTGTATTTGTCCATTTCTTTTGATCTCTATTAATACTTAATCGCCCACCACCGAGGAACCAGCATTGAAAGATTTTGCATGAAACAGCTTACAAAGAACTTCACAATCTCACATACAAAACCTATTTAAAAATATGTATTATGATGTCTTTGGATTTTTGTATTCAACAGTACTTTATTAAATTACGTCATAATCTGACCAACGGGAAAAAAAATTCCCGTTGGTCAGATTGGTCTGACCATCAATCTGACCAGTGGGAATAACCCGTAATTAACCGGATGATGTGTACATGAGAATCTTCAAGAAGGGAATAAAGTGGAGAGAGAGAGAGAAAACGTTTTCTTTCAGACTTTTTCTCTGAGTAAGTACATTCAACATCAAAGACTTCATCGTCACTACCAATCTGGTGAGATTGTTTACTTATGCCACTTAAGAAAATCTGATGAAGCCGGGGGATCAGTCTAGGTAGTAGGTACTATAGACACGACAGAACTGATGCCAGGTTGGCTGGCTTTTACTTGTATCGTAAGAAAAATAAATTTTGTATCGATACTAAAGAGTTATAGTGTGACAATATAAAAACAGTCAAAAGATTAACTAAATATGAAACAACAAAATTAGTACAAAGAGAAAGATTTATCAGTACAGACATGGACGAAATATACGAAAGACTAGCATAGTCGTAGGTACATAGTAATAGGTACAAAACTTCATACATAGGGTCTTTGTAGGTACATAGGTACATACGAGGGGAGGTCCAAAAGTTCGCGGAATGAAGGGGTTTTGAATAAAATAAAACTATAAATCTATTTTTCCTTTTCAATATAGTCTCCCTTAAGCTGAATACATTTATTATATCTATGTATTAACTTTTCTAAGCCATCGTAAAAATATTTTTTATCTTTTGCTTCAAAATGAGCCAAAATAGCCTCCTTCACCTCATTGTCGTCGGAAAATTTCTTTCCCCTTAGGTCTTTTTTTAAATTGGGAAACAAATAAAAATCACTTGGGGCTAGATCTGGACTATAGGGTGGGTGGACAAGTGATTCAAAGCCATGTTTGTGCAGAGCGGCCATCGCAACTTTGCTCTTGTGAACCGGCGCGTTGTCTTGCAAGAGCAATACACCTTTAGTCAATTTTCCTCGACGTTTTTCCTTGACAGCCTCCTTTAATTTTTCTAATACCGTTGCGTAGTATTCCCCAGTTATAGTTCTTCCCTTTTCTTTGTAATCAATGAGTAATATTCCCTCACAATCCCAAAAAACAGTAGCCATCAACTTTCCGGCCGACTCCAACACTTTGAACTTCTTTGGCGGCGGTGTCCCCTTTTTATGCCATTGCATGGACTCTTGTTTTGACTCAGGCTCAAAGTCATGAACCCAGGTTTCATCTCCAGTAACAATCCGTTTAAAAATCGGTGCAGGTTCGTCTCCACACAACTCCAAAAACAGCTTTGACGCATCGACGCGCTGTTGTTTTTGCAGCGGCGTGAGCATTCTCGGTACCCATCTTGCACTGACTTTTGTCATACCCAAGTGGTCGTGGAGAATGCGGAAAATGGTGGTATCTGATACTCCAACTAATGCAGATGACTGCTTTTTTTCAATCGGGTGTCCTCCAATACAAATTTTTCCACTTTTTCGACGATGTCTGATGTGGTGGCCTCACCTGGCCTTCCTGAGCGGGAATCGTCTTCAATCGAGTCCCGACCATGTTTAAAAAGTCCATGCCACTTGTAAACCATTGTTTTACTAGGGCAGTGTTCCCCATAAACGGTTTCCATTTCATTCAAAATGATCTGAGCGTTTTTTCCTTGCTTGGTAAGGAACTTTATCACGGCACGGTGTTCAATTTTTTCCATAGTTTCAGTTTTCTTCCGGATTTACTTGTTTAGCAGGTGACTGTTCGTAAATGAATGACGCAATAGGGCTGAAACTTAGCATATATACTAATTATTAGTCACTAATTAGTATGACGTTAAGCAAGTTCACCTATCCCCACTCCATCCCCTCCATTCCGCGAACTTTTGGACCTCCCCTCGTACCTCATGGATATTTGTATTAAAAATAAATTGATTACCTTGAAATCAATCTAGTTTTTGTTCTCGTACAGAATGCAGTCTACAAGTACCTATTTAAAGAGAATTTGTACTTTTAACTTAAGTTTTCTTACAGCTTTACTTACTTGCAGATTAAATATCAGCACTATCTACATTTAAAACAGGATCTTTTAACAATTTATGATGATTTTTTGTTTGACTGTGTTAGTCCTCTTGTATGTTTTGTCCAAGTTACAGATAACAAAAATAAAATTACAATTACATCTAATACTTTAACATTTCATTTATAATAATTCAGCTGAGACTTCCAAATCTTTTGAGTGTTCAACTTATATTTATATGTATACCTTTTACATATCAGTACCTTGCCTCGAACTGTTACGTTGACCAACTAAGGTGCCTGTAGGAGATAAAATAACTATGGTATGTGTTACTTAAGTCCTCAGTATTTACCTTTTTCTGTCGTTCCTGAACCAGTCCACAGCTAAGTATAAATAATCCGTGGCAAAGGATTATTTATAACCGTAACGATATATAGTAATACTTTTAACAAATATGTACAGGATAATGTTCTCAACAAATAAAATTAAAGTACCGCTTTTATGGTGATTGAATAAAACAGTAATATAAAAAATAACTAGTACTAAGTTTTATATGCAGCAGGCCGGCCCTACAGATACATAAAAAACGAGTCCACTTCCAAGATAATGAATGCCAAAATTACCTTCGTCATTTTCTGCCACGTTTCGATATTCTTCCTTTGAGATTTCGTGAAGTGATCCCAAACTCGCTGGTGAGTCGCGGCAACGAACACTTTCGCCACCTGTTCGACTGAGGTTCACAGATATTATGTTATGGGGCGCTCCGAGCCACATACCGTCACACACTTGTTACCGTCCACACTGCCTCATCTCCGTGTCCTATGGAGGACACGGGGCGAAGGGCCTCTTGTATAAGTTGCGGATGCCAGGAACCCAGAGACGTGCCATTCGACACATGACAGTGTGAGTGCCACACAGAGAACTGACTATATTTTGACAAACTACTTTTTATACGCAGCTTTTAACATAATGCCTTAACTGTCGTCATGTTTAATTTTACATGAACAAAATCGGTACAAACCAAAATAAACTAAAAGTAGTCTGTCAAAACAGTCAAACTTACTATACAAAATTCACATTTATCTCGATGTGAATGCAATGAAGGGTTGTCCACGTTCATCCGAAGGGCGTTACGAAAAGTCCATATTGTATTTCGTAAAAAAAATTATGTAATAAGCAACATTTATGTTTATAATTTTAAAGACCATCCTCAATACATTAGTGATTAATTATTGTATAATCATATTAATTACTTTCTACACTCAGTAACTGGCTTATTTGAATTTCAGAATGAAAATAATAATGGACGGTTTTTAAAATTGGCAAAAACATAAAATGTTGAATCTGTTTCTTTATAAGAAACTAAGTGATCCCTGTAATCATGAGGGATAGAGAAGGACGTATTGCTCCTTACCTTAGTTAACTACAGAGTTTTTCTGTTTTGAGATATATTTCCACTTTAGTGTATAAAATCATCACATTGATTAATTACTTACGTTGCTCAATAATATTTTGTATATTGTTTTTCACACGTTCCTTACATTCCGTAAGCTCATCTTCAGCTTGAACTTTTTCATTGTATAATCTTCTGATATGCGAATTAGTTGTCTGAATCATCGAGTAAAACTGATTTGAATTCTTTTTGGAACAGTCACCCCGTTCTAGCCATGCAATTAATGTCTGTGGAATAAAGTTTTCTATTTAAATTCAAAATCATTTCATTATAAAGGCATCCTAGTTCCTACTAATCCTACTATCCTATCCTACTAATATTATAAATGCGAACGTTTGTATGGATGTATGTGAGTGAGTGTGTGTGTGTGTGTTTGTTGCTCTTTCACGCAAAAACTACTGAATGGATTTTCATGAAACTTTGCAGTAACATAGCTAAGACATAATTTGTTAAAATTTATAGACATTTTTGAAGGGACTGGTTACTCGAAGCGAAGCAAGGGCGGGTTTACTAGTCCTACTAATAAATATCCTATCCTACTAATATTATAAATGCGAAAGTTTGTAAGGATGTATGTGAGTGAGTGAGTGTGTGTGTGGGTTTGTTACTCTTTCAAGCAAAAACTACTGAACGGATTTTCATGAAACTTTGCAGTAATATAGCTTAGACATCGGAATAACATAATTTGTTAAAATTTATAGACATTTTTGAAGGGACTGGTTCCCCGAAGCGAACCGAGAGCGGATTTACTAGTAATTGATAATTGCGAGTAATTTTTTTAATTCTACAACCATTTTGGGAAGCTTGCCAAGTAAAAAATATAGCACCTTCTCTATCCTGAAGATACAGAAACAAAAAAGAAAAACTTCATAGTATATAAATTATTTAAATGAAACTATATTTATAAAATTAAAGTTTTTTTTGTTACCGGTAGAACGCTCGAAAAATGTTCCGCGCTTTTAATTCTTTCAGCAATTTGGACCACAGCTATGTTTGAATACACCTGGATTCTGACTGGAGATGCAGGGCGCTGAAAAATGGCACCTTGTGACGTCATGCTTGCTATGGCTTCCTGCTGGACATTGAGCTGCTGCATCTGTTGCTGCTGTATCCGGAGTGCCTGACGTTGACGTCTTTCATACTCATTCTGATCATCCCGACTCTGAAATACAAACAAACTCATGATCATCTATAGATCATGCAAAATAACGAATACTAACTCCATTAAAATCAGAATCAAATCTTACCAATGCATAGTCAATATGCAACCATCCATTCGTTACACGAGAATCGTCATCGTCATTTATAGACTTATCCTTAGATGTTATTTTTATGCGATATCCCGTAATAGTCATAGCTGCATCGACACACTCCTCTCTGTCATAACGAATGTGACAAAAATTTTTCTTAGACAATCTTAAAATTTGAATTCTGCCATATCTTTCAAAGATATCTCGAACAATGCTCTCTCTGATCATATCAGGGAGACCACCGACGAAGATAGTCCGGCAGCCGGGTGGACGTATTCGACGTGGTGGGGATGGGGTGCCCGGTGCTGGAGGTGTAAGTTTGCAATTTTTTAACACAATTTCCTTTTTCTCTTGCACAGTTTCCTGAGGTATGTTGGAATACATTCCCATCATATTAGGGTCAACAATCATCCCACCCATAACACCCATATCTATGGCAGCTCCACCATTACCTCCCATTTGAGTAGAGGCCACATTGGTTAAGTCCATTTGTGGTTGCTGAATCATCTCCATTGATTGAGCAGGCATTGACTGATATGAATCCATACCTCCTGTAGTCATCATTGCCCCACCCATCATAGCATTAGGCATCATCATATTATACATCCCACCCATCATCATGTTTCCTTTAATAAAGAAATAGAAATGATTAAGTCTTTGACAGATTCTTCGACAAGTTATTTCAGTATTAGTTTATCCAACTATTATTCAAGGAATTTTGTGTTTTTTGCATCATTTACTATGGCATAGAGAAGCTTATCTGAGTTTTGTGTTAGACAAAAATAATGATGAAATATAAATAAGGCTTAGTTTCAGCAGTAGCGTGGACTATCTTCTTTTTAATTACATAAACAAAAAGACAAATATACCTTGTTGATATAAATTAGCCATCATCATTTGGTTCAAATTCATTGCATTGGACATGTCTTGATTCTTGTTTACATCTGTATTCTCATTTTTTTCTCTTCGGCGACCCACAGCACTCGCCTTAACTGGAGACCTAGATCTGTCTCTCCTTCCTATAAGATAATGCATTAATTATTTATAGATATATAATATTAAGGAACAGTGGGCACAGTCACTAGTTAACTGTCAGTCGGTGTCAGTCATTAGTAAGGAGGCTGGTAGAGGTAAACATTTATTGAAAGTTTTCATACTTATGACGGCTTGTAAAGCCAAAAAGATTTTACTATTGGAAAATATTTAATTGATAAAAGTTTATAAACAATCTCAGCCTTATCAAAGCAATTAGAATAATGAACCCATTCACAAACCAGACAGACCAGTCAGTCCACTTGGTATTGAAGATGCTGGGTTTAATTTTCAGCTAGTCACAAATTTTAATGATAAATTTAATTAACTGTTCCCGGTTTGGGTTTGTTTTATTGTCTTTGTGTGCTATTTTTGGCAACCCTAAGCCTAACCCAGAGCATTGTAACATTGATCTATGAGTAGTGAGTGGTAGTTGTGTGTTGCTTTATTTAATTTTGTGTTATCACATAAGAACAAATCTGATTGGTTTTAAGTAGTTAGTAGGAGATTTATAGAGGTGGTTCGCCTGATTACAACGATACCAGTACCACTCGCACCTCGGCGACGCAACTCTTTCAAAAAAATAAAACTTCCCAGTTTCCCTCGTCAGCTTCCGAACACTAAACTCAAACCAAAAACCAAAAACAAAGTTTAATTAACAGTTCATATCCATACACTTTGAAAGATAAGAAATAAATAAAGCCATACATAAGAAAAAACTTATCAAGGCAACTTTTACCTGACATTTTGTTTCAATGTTGTTATGACCGCATTCGAATCGATTTAAGCTATTGTTCCACTGTATTTATATTTATAATAGAATAAGATAAAACAAACAATATATAGGTAATTAATTTTAATATAAAATTGCACACAGAAAAAAGTATTGCGATCTCAACTTGCGAACCAACCAATAAAACTTAAAAATCTTAAAATTAAAAACAAAACCATAGATTAATATACAGATAAAAACCAAAAGACATTGTCAATTCAATTTAGGGCGGCCACATAGGCCGGCCACATACATGCGGAATTCCGAAACGGAATCCCGAAAAGGAATTTCGATTCGGGATTCCTGACGCAGTGAAATCTATACAAATGTATGGCGCTGTCACACACAAACGGTAGTTTTTCCTGACGGAATTGTCTATGATTCGGAATTCCGAATTCCGGACGCAACGGCTCCATACATTTAGTACGAGACGCCACACACATTCGGAAATTTCCGTACGGAATGACAGTCAAGGACCAGTGTTACCAACTCTATAAAATATTTATGCCTAAACCAATGTCAAAACTCCTTAAAATTGCCTCAAATATTTAGAAATCTCCCTAAAAATTACATTTAACAAAATTTATATATATTAAGTAATGTGCAGTAATATTTAATAATACTCTTATTTATTATATTATTTCAGTTTCCTCAGTGTCAGAATTTTTAAGATCATACATGAACTGAAAAAACTAGGATGGGATGCTTATAATAATATAATGACACCACAAATTAGATAATACAGATCGCTGTCCTAGTGCTTGAATGGCCAACCGACCAATTTTGTCTGAGTCGTTTTTTTTATTTCAAACTATAGCAATTTTGATTACGCTCCTTGCAATATGAATTTTTTATTATTATTATTGACCTAAAGTCTGAAAGTCAATAATAATAATAAAAAATATGTGTTGTGGAGCGCGTAATCAAAATTGCTATAGTTTGAAATAAGAAAAACGATTTGGATAGGATTGGTCGGTTGGCCATTCAAGCACTAGGACAGCGAGATGTCAAGCTTCATACAAAGTGTCCAAAAACAACGCACACATAGAGACAAGGTTCAAATACACCAAAAATCGGAACACATCGGACCACTCGGACCGCGGTTGTTATTTCCAGCAATATGACATTTACAATACACAAATAAGATACTTTTCCTAAAAAATGGATAAGAAACGGAGTTATTATAATTATTATCTTAGAGTTTTTTTTATTCGACGTTAAATTGCACATTATAATTTTTTTGACATCCTGTTGCTATAGAGAGGTACAATAAGTCCTTACGTGCTTGTAATTCAATGATTCGTTACTTATTACAAGTCAACGTAGAATGTAGGAAGTTCTTTGTACGTTTAAAGTGTATACCTTCAAATTGTACTCTATTGTTATTTTATTTCAAGTAAGTACCTAATAAAGATAAAAAAAATCATTATTTAGTAGAAAAAAATTTAAATAAATAGATTAAAACGAGATCCCTGCGGTGCAATAACCAATTTAAATGATCATATTAACATTATTACATATTACCGAAACTGCCGCAAAAACGCACTGAGTTTAGTTGCAAATATTGAGTTAATATTCACTATAATTTTGTTTCCCGTTTAATCCATACCAATAATTTAAATAACAAAAACCAATCCAAGACCATCCCGGAATCGTTAACCCAAACGCTAACGCACACGTACATAACCTAAATCGAGGTACATACATGAGTTTAAATTCTGTACTATTATAATATCTTTATTTTGTGGTTCAAGTGACTCAGTTGCTAATCTATAGTTATATACCAAGTCTATGGTCGACAGTAAAAATAAAAATGTACTTACTCTGTGGTCTACATGCGCCGTTGTCTATGTCATTCCGAACGGAAAAACCACGTATGTGTGTGGTGCATTTACGCAGTTCCAAATCGAAATTTCGTTTCGGGATTCCGTTTCGGAATTCCGCATGTATGGGCCGCGACTGTATGTGGCGGCCCATACATGCGGAATTCCGAAACGGAATCCCGAATCGAAATTTCGATGTAAATGCACCACACACATACGTGGTTTTTCCGTTCGGAATGACATAGACGAATGGCGCATGTAGACCACAGAGTAAGTACATTTTTATTGCAGTAGACCATAGATTTGGTATAACTATAGACTAGCTGACCCGGCAGACGTCGTTCTGCAACATACTCTTAAATATTCGCCCGCGCTGCTAATTACTTCTAACGACAATATCTTAAAAACTATCCATCTGATTGATATAGTGTAAAAGGCAACTCTGCATTAAAGGCCTAAGCTAACTTTCATTTGGATAAGGATTAATACTGAACTACAGAAAATAGCTTTGAAAATAACGTAATGTTTTTAATTAAATTTTTAACATAAAAGTGGTTATTATAAGTCAACCGTAAGAGATAGAGACATGCTATTGCGGCCTTTTTTGTAGCATTTTTATAGATCTTGAATTCGCTAGTACATTACTGAACTATATTTGTGCTAGTTTACAGGGCGTTTGCTTGGAAAGCTCCCTGTTAGTGAAACTTCTTCCCACATATATCGCCGAATTTCTACTAATTTACATAAAATTATAATAAATTATATACCTAAACCTTCCCAAAGATTCGCTCTTTCTATTGTTGAAAACCATATAAAAATCTGTTTCGTAGTTTTCGAGTTTATCGCGGTCAGACAGACAGAAAGATAGACAGAAAACAGGACTTCTTTTTATAATATGTATAGATAGATTAGCAACTGAGTCACTTGAACCACAAAATAAGGATAGTACAGAAGTTAAGCTCATGTATGTACCTCGATTTAGGTTACGCGTGTGTGCGTTAGCCTTAGGGTTAACGACTCCGCAATGGTCATGGATTGGATCTTGTTATTTATATTATTGGTATGGATTAACGAGAAAACAAATATAAATGTGTATGATTAGAATCATTAAAATTTAATGTAGTAGGTAAATATTAGTCTAAATTGTGTTATCATTGTAAACTAAGATTACGGGAGTCCTTAGATGAAAAATTAAATAAAACAGGTAGTACAGGTTATCTGTAGAAATATAATTTTTATACGAAATGATCATCACATTTACTTACTTACGTGCAATCGTTTTATTGCACGTACTTGTGGTGGAGGTACTTGGAGAGACAAATAGTACTAAAAATATAATTGTTTACTTTACGCATAGTGAATATTTACAACTAACCCAGAGCGTTTCTGCGACAGTTCCTATAATATGTGATAATGATAATAATAATATAATAATAATAAACGCTAACACACTCATACCCCCGCAGTAGGTTACTAGGTACCTGTACCGGTACGGTTAATCCATTTTTTTTATGGAATTAAGATAGCAAACGAGCATGCAGTACCACCCTTCCCCTGCCACCCATAACAACTGTGACCGACCTAGAACTAGACACAAAGGGACTAGGATGGTTAGTCCAGTTAGTAGATGGTGTTAGAATATTAGTTGGTTAGTTTGTTAATAAGTGCGAGGACAGGGTATGTTAGTGATAATTAGTCCTGTTAGTTAATGTTAGTAATAGTCCAGTTAGTTATTGTTAGTATGAGTCTTGTTCCAATTCGGCCACAGATGCGTTGCTACCCCTGAGGTCTGAGATGGTCGCCTCTAAAAAAGTGAAACCGGCTACCACCACCAAAAATAATTTAAATAACAAGATCCAATCCAAGACCATTGCGGAGTCGTTAACCCTAAGGCTAACGCACACTTGCGTAACCTAAATCGAGGTACATACATGAGTTTAACTTCTGTACTATCCTTATTTTGTGGTTTAAGTGACTCAGTTGCTAATCTATCTATACATATTATAAAAAGAAGTCCTGTTTTCTGTCTGTCTGTCGGTCTGTCTGACCGCGATAAACTCGAAAACTACAAAACAGATTTTTATACGGTTTTCAACAATAGAAAGAGTAATTCTTTGGGAAGGTTTAGGTATATAATTTATTATAATTTTATGTAAATTAGTAGAAATTCTTCCAATTTCCACGCAAACGCCCCATAAACTAGCACAAATATAGTTCAGTAATGTACTAGCGAATTCAAGATCTATAAAAATGCTACCAAAAAAGGCCGCAATAGCATGTCTCTATCTCTTACGGTTGACTTATAATAATCACTTTTATGTTAAAAATTTGATTAAAAACATTACGTTATTTTCAAAGCTATTTTCTGTAGTTCAGTATTAATCCTTTCGTCTGACTCTGACAGCGATTTCGATGAAGATATTCAGTTTCTTCTAATGATGAATCTTCTAAAGAAAAAGAAAAAGAGATATTGGGTTCATCCTTTAATAGAACCAGGGAGACTAGAGGTGCATTTCATTGTCTTGTTCAAGAATTAAAAAGTGATGATGAAAGATTCCAGCGATATTTCAGATTTACTAAAATACAGTTTGAGCAATAACACAATTACAATGCACACTTTGAATTGTCGTACTAATTCAATAAGTTCATCTAACATTTTAAATAACGCTAGGTTCACATTATTGTGTCGTGGTGTGTCGTGGCGCGCCTGAAGGCAATCGCTTACGTACATTTACTATGACTAGATTCACATTAGTAGGTTGTGTTGTGTTGTGTTGCGTTGTGTCGCTGTCAAATCGCTCGACGCTCGATTGCGACAGAGAGGTGGTGGGGGATCTGTCGCGCCACACTAGTGTGAACGTGATCAATTATGTCATTACGACGCCTTATTGCGAGCGAGGCAACTTCAAGCAATGAATATTTTTGTTTATTATTTAAAATGTTAGATGAACTTATTGAATTAGTACGACAATTCAAAGTGTGCATTGTAATTGTGTCATTGCTCAAACTGTATTTTAATAAATCTGAAATATCGCTGGAATCTATCATCATCACTTTTTAATTCTTGAACAAGACAATGAAATGCACCTCTAGTCTCCCTGGTTCTATTTAAAGGATGAACCCAATATCTCCTTTTCTTTTTCTTTAGAAGATTCATCAAAACTGAATATCTTCATCGAAATCGCTGTCAGAGTCAGACGATTCCATTTTATATACGTGTTCAATCCACAACTCTTGAAATACGAATGATCTAAAAATGCGCCATATTGCAACACAACACACCACATTAGTATGAACACTCTGCGACACAACAGACGGCGCCACACCACACCCCGACACAATAATGTGAACCTAGCTTTAAAAGAGAAAGTACAATATTAAAAATAGTAAAATAACATAAAAGAACAACGCTAGGTTCACATTATTGTGTCGGGGTGTGTCGTGGCGCGCCAGAAGGCAATCGCTTACGTACATTTACTATGACTAGATTCACATTAGTAGGTTGTGTTGTGTTGCGTTGTGTCGCTGTCAAATCGCTCGACGCTCGATTGCGACAGAGAGGTGGTGGGGGATCTGTCGCGCCACACTAGTGTGAACGTGATCAATTATGTCATTACGACGCCTTATTGCGAGCGAGGCAACTTCAAGCAATGAATATTTTTGTTTATTATTTAAAATGTTAGATGAACTTATTGAATTAGTACGACAATTCAAAGTGTGCATTGTAATTGTGTAATTGCTCAAACTGTATTTTAGTAAATCTGAAATATAGCTGGAATCTTTCATCATCACTTTTTAATTCTTGAACAAGACAATGAAATGCACCTCTAGTCTCCCTGGTTCTATTTAAAGGATGAACCCAATATCTCCTTTTCTTTTTCTTTAGAAGATTCATCATTAGAAGAAACTGAATATCTTCATCGAAATCGCTGTCAGAGTCAGACGATTCCATTTTATATACGTGTTCAATCCACAACTCTTCAAATACGAATGATCTAAAAATGCGCCATATTGCAACACAACACACCACATTAGTATGAACACTCTGCGACACAACAGACGGCGCCACACCACACCCCGACACAATAATGTGAACCTAGCTTAATAAACAAAAATATTCATTGCTTGAAGTTTCCTCGCTCGCAATAAGGCGTCGTAATGACATAATTGATCACGTTCACACTAGTGTGGCGCGACCTGGCGCGACAGATCCCCCACCACCTCTCTGTCGCAATCGAGCGTCGAGCGATTTGACAGCGACACAACGCAACACAACACAACACAACCTACTAATGTGAATCTAGTCATAGTAAATGTATGTAAGCGATTGCCTTCTGGCGCGCCACGACACACCACGACACAATAATGTGAACCTAGCGTAATGGAACGCATCCACCAAAATATCAGTGTCAATGTCAACTTGTCAAGTAAAAAAGGTTACCTATAAAAGCCAAAACGTCAAAACTCAAAATAGGTATGTCAGTCTCGGTGTTCGAATCGAATTCCTCTGAATTCCTCTACCTCGTCTGAGTGTGTTCGAAAGTTTACGAATAGGTACGAATCGAAATAACTAAAAAATTGTAACAAATAATAATTAATAATAATAATAATTGTGTAAGATTTTGTAACAATACGAAGCATATTGTCATGTTAAGAAACTGTAAAATATTTTTGAAACATGTAATTGTTATATTAGCAGTAGTGTTTGAAGTTTAAGAGGTTATAAGCCGGTGGCAGGCTGTGTGAACAAGCAATGTTTGTTCTAGCTGAAATGAAGGATGTGGTTCGGGTAACGCCCGAGCACTTCCATCACAGTCTAACGGAATCAATAACAACATTACTCAATCGTAAACTGGCTAATAAGGTATTTTTATTCTAAAACTTATCTAATTCGGTGTTGATTTATCACTTCACTAATAGTAACCATCTTCTCTGCATGAGCATGTGTCTTAAGCACATAACAATATTATAAATCCGAGGCTGAATGCTAGTCCATGATGGGTTGAGGTGATGATGAATCAAATTATGTCAATGTATCGTGGCACTTTCATTTCACTGCAGTTAGACCATCGTTATATTCATACCATATTCATACCCATTTTAAGATGTGATGATACAATGGCAACTCAAGATTAATTTGTACCCAATTGTAAATTTTATATTTTTAATTATAAGCAGATAGATAGGGTTATATATTTACAAAGGCAAACAGACATAGATAAACATTAAACATCCCTAACTCAAGAATTACGCACATAAATGAAGCATCTTAACTTAGTCCTACCAACTCTCACTTCGCTGACAGGGCCATTATCAGCAACATTAATGCTTGATTTATGCATATCAGTGAAGTCTCAGTTCTGACACAGTACCGGCAAATTTTTCATACATTTTTTTCGGCATTGTCAGCACTAACACTGAGAAGTGTCAGTAACAGCACTAACATTGAGAAGTGTCAGTGCTGTCAGCTGTGTCAGTATGAAAGATTTGCCGGTACTGTGATGGAACGGTGACTTCACTGATATGTGTGAATCGTCCGTAAAAGTTATCCATATATAATTTAAGGAACAAATTGCTATAACAGACAAATACCAACATTGTTTCATATTAGACCAAATAATCTATTTCAGGTAGTGTTAAATGTAGGATTATGTATAGCATTATTTGATATAACAGATATTGGGCATTCATTTATTTTCCCTGGAGATGGCTCATCCCACACAGAAGTTAAATTTAGATACATTGTTTTTAGACCTCTTATTGAAGAAATTTTAATTGGAAAGATAAGAAGTTGCAGCAGAGATGGAGTGCAAGGTAAATTTTTGTAATAATTGTGATACATGGATAACTCAGTGTAATGTTAATGTAACATTATAGACATTTTAATATCATGTTTTCTTAAAATATGTTTTAAACCTTTGTATAGACTTTGCATTCATATTGAAACTATTTTGTTTCAATTATCAATATAAAACAAGTATCATCATTTTCAGTTACACTGGGATTTTTTGATGACATTCTGATACCAGTTAATGCTCTTCAACATCCTTCAAGATTTGATGAAACTGATCAAGCATGGGTTTGGGAGTATGGTGCGAAGAATGGGGAAAAACATGACCTATTCATGGACCCTGGTAATGAAACATTTATATAGATAGCCTAAAACAACTGTAACATTTTAATAGACTTTAAATAAAACTGTTAATCTATTGTTCTAGGTGAAACAATAAGATTTCGTGTGACAAGTGAAACATTTGAAGAAAGTCTACCCACAGGGCCTCCTAGCTCAGAGCGGGCGGTTCCAACAGTGGCCCCATACACCATAACTGCAGGGATCAATGAACCAGGGTTAGGCCTGTTATCCTGGTGGGAACAAGCAGAACCTGATGAAGATGACAATGATGCAGAACAGCAAGAAGTTAATGATTAACTTCTATATTTAATTTTGTGATTAATGGTATTTGTGATGAAAAATCTTTGAAGCAAACACATTTATTCCTAACATTGTAGGGAGGTGGAAATGGTTTTTATAAAATTAAAAATTCAAAGTTCCTTGCAACAAATATGTATTTTTTTTTTAATTTTTTATGCTTCACATTACAATATAAGAATAATTATTAAAACTCTAATATAATATGTATAACGCCTTAACAATATAAATAACATTTAAGTCTTGCTAAAGTACAATATACTGGAATAAGAATTATCACTTAAACACTAGGCAAAGTAACAGCCTTTCTTATCACAAAAGCAACAAAAGTGAAGATACAACAAATGTTTCAAAGGTGACATTCCAAAATTGTTCAAGTTTATTTTATAATTATAGTGGACATATGACCCACCATGCCTGCCTACCTGATGGTATTAACTACCAACTTATTACTTGATTAATGACCTAAAAAGAAACCATTCCCAATATTAAATGTCACCAACATGAAAATATAACAAAAAACAGATCACTTGTTCAGCTCCAACTACTTGTATAAAGCCAACAATATTAAAAAGAATCAGGGTGAGGCAAACATTTATTTCATCTTGTTAGTGTTTTTTTACTTCATCCAAATGTTTACGTCGGCACTTTAATTTCTACAGCACTTGTGCCATGTTTAATTATAAGAAACATAACTTCTCTATTTTCGGCAACAAACACGACGTGAGTAAACTCACAATTTACAGAATTAAAAAAGGTTGTTTGACATCACCCCTGCAATTAGTCTTGTTCTCAAATACAGTAAAAGGATACTTGCTTAGATATGGCTATATTTATAGTAGCAAATGATTATTAAAACATTTAATTTTAATGACAGTATAAATAAAGATGGTATTTCTTGTACAAAACATTGGTAACACGTAGGTAAAAATATTATACACATGGCCAAAATAATTATATCATATTATATAATATGTATGAAAAATAATATTATAAGGAAGTAAGCCAGTTCATTTATCAATCCCAATGAATTTTATAAACATTATGATCAACATCAGCTGTATTACCAATTATTATAGGTATAAACTATAAATAGCATTCTTTTTTAAAACTTTAGCGTTTACTTTAACTATATATATTATTAACATTTCACTACATTATCACTTATATTGTAATAGTAATAAAACATAATGATTACTGTGATAGATAGGTGTGCTATCTATTTTAAATATATTTTTTTTGTGAGTGAGAAAATTGTAAAGTTGAAATAATTTACTATAACTTAAAAATCTCTTAGAGAAAATGAAAGCAAAATTATGGCATGCTTGTTAGTATTTGCTGCAGATCTATGAAGCAATTACCTAATGAATAAGAAGCATTATGTCGAGCAAAGCAATATAACTACATGAAAACAAAATAAGTACCCAAAAACTTCACAATCACCATTATACCTATCAACATATTACAGCAAAAAATACATAACAATTACTTAAATTCTAGCTTTGGCGCTTATTTTCATTAAACCTTCGCACACCACCTTTGGTTCTTTTGTGACAAACATGACAAGACTGGCAACATCAAGCTAATAAATTAAAAATTACTTCACAATAAAACAGCAATTCTACAGGCGGATATACATATTTATATAAAATATGATTGTTATTCTGCATAATTATTTGCAAAAATGTAAAAACTGACTTTTATTATTTATTAGCTATTGCAAGCTGAAGAAATGATGTCTTTAAAAATAGAACTACAATGTTAAATTGGTTACATTACAAATGTGCTACTTCTACTTCTTCAACATAATACAATCATCATATTTCATCATGGGGTTGGTGTATATGCCAAAATAAATCAAGAGCAAGTCAGAATCGCACAGGAAGGGTTCCGTTCAATTTTAATCTTCCCAGAACTCCCTATAATTTTATATTTATTTCACTTTTATTAATTGTTGTTACGACAGCTATTACTCGTAGTAATAAGTAGGCACACACCTTGTAAATATATAATATATAATAGATTCGTCTGATTCAATAGACAAAAAGATTAGCGGAGTGAGTCTCTTAGGATACAGAACCCTAAAAATTAATGAGCTGAAATTTGTGCAAAATGCAAATGAATTCTTAGCTAAAACAATGTATTACATATATTATTAATAATGCCATTAATGAACTGATTCTAATAAGATGTCTATCACCTAGCTGTCGATCCAACTCACGACCCTTCGAATGGCATGGTGACCAAAGCGCTATGAGCGTCTTCGAGACAATAAATTAACAAATTAGTCTATCGCTGCGTAATCTAGTAATGTGATCCACAAGTTTAAGAACCTTCCACAAGAACCTGTCGTAGAAAAGATTTTGTGACGTGACCGCATTAGCATTTTAGTTTGCGGCAAGATAATTATATCAATAATAATATATCAATAATAATCAATAATTTAAATACACATAATAAAGTACAGTGACGGAGATATTGATTACTTGTGTAATACACCAGCGTTTAAGAATCTTCATTTATTTTATTCATATTTAAAATTATGCAGGTATTAAATATACCATTTACATAACTACTACAAACATCAAATAAATATGACTTTCCTACAAGCAGTCTATACGTTTTATCGAAAGTTTAATTCTAGGTGTCTTTTTCCATACACAATATTCAACAAGGTTTAATTAAATTTCTATATTTAGGTGTTCGAGCCTTAGCTTGAGCCACATTTGAGATTACCTTCCAATATTCGTCATTAAAATAGGCTATCTCACTCTCACAATGCATCAAAATATAGTGTTGTCTCTGTCTATGCCTTCTCCCCCCTCCTCACACGCAGCGGCCGGTGGCCATTTTGCTTCAGTACGCTTTCAATATTCGTCGGGGCAACACTTAAACCGTACAAGCAAGTACTTACTCTGAAACTTGCCTCACATTCCGCTCGACGCTCATAAGCTCAGCGATGATATTATTCCCGCTCGGCGCCTGTCAGCCCAGCGACGAAGCGTGACGCGTCGGCTCGTTGAGACCACGCGCCACACTAGAGACGACGCGATGGCTCAAATGGAGCAGCGTCGTCTCGATTGGGGCGACACGTCGTCTCGATTGAGGCGTCACGTCGTCTCGATTGAGGCGACACGTCGTCTCGATTGGGGCGGCACGTCGTCTCGATTGAGGCGACACGTCGTCTCGATTGAGGCGACACGTCGGCGTCGTCTCGAATGAAATGACGGCTCAAATGAGGCGACCGTTCAGAGGAGACGACATGGTCTCTAATGAGGCAAATTGTCGTTTAGGGTAAAGCGAGCACAGTCATAATGTATATATTGCTCTGATTTCAATAAAGTTAAGCAGCCACTTGTTTACTTGCAGAAAATGGCCGAATTATCTACTTTGGGTGAACTGGCCTTGGAGACGTATCAAACTGATACAGGAGCATTCTCGGTAATCGTTGCTGCTGTCGACCATTTGTCGAACATTTTCCGAACGGTTGGCACGAATGGAACAACTATACCTTTCAAGAGTTGTTTGGGAGTTGTGGGGATCAGATATCCCCTTCCGTAGAAGAAAAGCTAAGATTCGCCATCCCTATTGTGGATATGGCTCGTGCCTTCAACCTATCAGCATCATCGATGTTCGAAGTGCCAATACAGAGCTCACTCTTATATGCCCCCCACAGCGTAATGGGAAAAATACATGCACCATCTTACAATATATTCAGGGACACCGTGTCCACGCTCACGCTCAATTCGAGAAGCAGACCAGGGCAGTAATGAGCACCTATTAGCTACTATCCTTAGCCAACAAATGGCCCTGTTTCATAAAATGATTAATATGTAATCGGAACAGAATGAAAATGGTAAGTTGTTGCTGCAAGAAAAATCAACGACAAGACTTAGATCAAGACTTAGATGGATCCTTTGAATCCCTCCCAGATAGCACTGGGGATGATGTAGGAATTGCCCCTCGGTACGTTCACGAGAAGTTGAACTTAGGGACATAATGCATGCATCATGCTGAAGCATCTGATAGTGAACCTACTCTCGATTTCGCCCCGAACACAGGTCAGGAATCGAAGGTGGCTTTTGCGACTCAGAGTGGCGCAACATCCTTATGTTACGGCATACCTTTATGCCAATAACACAAAAACAATTTCAGGCTACTCCCGCCGTCTGTGCTCTAAATCCGAATAACCTCCTCGCGGGTATTACCCCAGAGTGGAAATTTGCCGCTGTCCTGGAACGATTTGACCATACTTTAAGAGCGATCACAAATGGGTTAAAATTTAGGAAGACTTCAGACGCTTTACTGCAATATGTTTGTAGTCGGAGGACAGAAGTTGAACAGAACCGCAGAGATCTTTTTACATGAAGGGAATTATCTTTTTACATGAAATACCCCCTTCGGAGACTCATCTCTTTGAAGAGAAAGCTTTCACCGAGGTAGAACTACCTCGGTGAAAGCTGAACAGGAACAGGGGGAATTCATAATTTTTCTTTCCTGACAAAAGGTAGCAAAATAAATCTTCTAGATACGGAACAACATCTAGAAATAAATTTCAGCGCAAATCAAACCCACATAATAACCAGGGATCTACAAGAAGAATTGATTCCCAAAATAAAGGAAAGGGTGGAATGGCACCCCACTCAAAGCACAAAGCAATCGAACCCTACATACCAACCAGGCAAATTCAAAAAAAAAAGGGGGGGGGGAGGCACACGCAAGTGACTCCATCCGAGCGGGATACCTCGCATTTCACACAAGCCAATGGAGGGAGGCACCTGAAAGTATATTAAAAATTATAAAAGGCTACAGAATCCCCTTTTGGACAACCCCACCTGTAAAGCAGTTTACGAGGAGGAACAGACTCAGGCTTTAAACGAAACATTCCCACGAAATGACCACGGCAAAACTAGATTGCAACGCCTTACAAAAATCCGTTCATCAAACGGGTTTCTTTGGTCAACAATGATCTTGAGGAAAAAATCCAACAGGGAGAATCGCACTATATTCAATCTCAAGAATTTAAACAATTATGTTCATGCTCCGTCTTTTCGTCAATTTCAAATACCTATACATCTAGAGAGGGGAGATTATATGATGTAGATAGATACCTCGCAGGCATATTTTCATATCCCCATACATCAGAGTCATTGCCGGTTCCTGTCCCGAGACAACACTATATTTTGATGCATTGTGAGAGTGAGATAGCCTATTTTAATGACAAATATTGGAAGGTAATCTCAAATGTGGTTCAAGCTGCGGCTGAAACCTAAATATCCGTTTTATACCCTTCGGGGGAAAAACGGTTCTAATATGCTTTTATACTAAGAGGGCCAACTATCGAATTCTCTACAAACCGTTAATCAAATCATTTTAGTGCTACATCTACAATATTATAATTGTATAATATTAAAGTCTAGATGAAAGTTGGAGGCAAAAATGACTAGACATGACAGCACGTTAAACAAGACGAGACATACGTAAATATACTGATCCATTGTATACATTATAATACTTTAAGTAATAACCATTCCTACGAAGATATTGCTCTATGAACAAGTTAATTATTGTTTTTTTTGTATTCAATTTATAATTATCTCTGATATGGTTGCTAAACCCAAACGCGGATTACCAATATTACCATAGACAAACAGCAGGGTGTTTGTTTGTAGATAAATCAACTTCGACCCTTTAAGCTTAACCTAATGTATTAAACCGCGCTACAACCGCATTTGAGCGCAACATTCCAATAATTAAATTTTGTGCCTTTTAATGTGAGTAAATAATTTCCTTGCCAAATAAATCGTTATAACATTTACTTCCATTACACTACTCGCGAAAATAAATAATTTATGTTGGAATAAAACAGGAATAGAGAGCCATTTCGAATAACCTGGTGGTTCAGTTTATTTGTACGACGATGGGAACGCTTAATCGTTAACTAAAAACCCCATCTGGTTATTTGTAGTATCATCGACGAGTAACATCCCAATCGGCTTTTAAACTTCAGCGAGTACAACGGAAGCGATATGCACAAATACCGAGATCTGTAATAGTAACTGACTTAGGCTGCCTGTCCACTGAAGCGGTGCGAGGCTGCGGAGCGGAGAAACGGAGAAATATTAACCATTAGCTAGCACGCTAATCCCTGTCCACTGGCGCTGAGCTAATTTTATTGGTTAATATTTCTCCGTTTTTCGCTCCGCAGCCTCGCACCGCTTCAGTGGACAGGCAGCCTTAGTGACCTTCACCGAGTACAACGGAAGCTACTCGAAAACACCAAAACTGAAACCTAGATGAAGGTGTATAACAGCGGCGCGTCCTCAAAGTGGTGTCGGTGTGTAATATGCGCGATGAGCCGGCCGTCCAGCAGATGGCGGCCGTAGCGCACCGCGGCGTGCTCGTCGCCCGCCAGCCCGCACGACACCAGCCAGCGCACCAGGCATGACCCGCGGAATACGCCGCGGTACGTGCGCATGCGGTATCTGGTAAATTGGTTTGTTATGAGTGTGTAGCGTTATATTTTTTACAACGAATATTAAGGCTTGTTTCAGTATTCAAATTTTTATTTTTAACCGACTTCAAAAATGGAGGAGGTTCTCAATTCAACTGTATTTTTAGGGTTCCGTACCCAAAGGGTAAAACGGGACCCTATTACTGAGACTTCGCTGTCCGTCCGTCCGTCCGTCCGTCCCTCCGTCCGTCTGTCACCAGGCTGTATCTCATGAACCGTAATAGTTACACAGTTGAAATTTTCACAGATGATGTATTTCTGTTGCCGCTATAACAACAAATACTAAAACACTGAATAAAATAAATATTTAAGTCGAAATATGGCTTCGACGCTTCAGCGATACATTAGTTACCTTTCGGTCCAAGAGATGGCGTTGCTTGTGGCTACAAAAAAACTAAAGTAAATATTTAAGTGAGGCTTTCATACAACAGACCAGATTTTTTTTGGCGTTTTTATACATAATGGTACGGAACCCTTCATGCGCGAGTCCAACTCGCACTTGGCCGATTTTTTATGTCTATTACCTCAGAACTTTCGACTGGGTGAACAGATTTTGATGATTTTTTTTTGGTCAAAAGTAGGGTTTGCTTGTGGTGGTTTTTAGCTATGTTTTGATGGAAATCAGTCCAGCAGTTTGAAGAGTATCAGCTCTTTTAAATAAATAACATAGGACATTTTTGTTTTTGCATAATTGAATTATTTATACTCGAGTTGGTTCTGAGACTTCTCAGATATAATTTATGAAAATCTCTTCAGGTTCATATGTAATACTCATCAGCTGATGTAGAGAAATATCTTATTCGGGGAGCTTTATAATTAAAAAAAATATTTGAAGGTTATACCTTCAAATAATACTGTAATACGACATACCTAGTATCCTTAGCGATGGCGGCCTTGCAGCGCTCGAGGTGGTGAGTGATGAACTGTTCGCACACGTGCTTGGTCTCGAAGCTCAGCTCGTCGATCGGCGGCAAAACTACTGTGTCAGCGCCGCGCCTATAACATTACCAATAACACTCTGAAGCTTATGTGTATGAAAAGAAAAAATAATCCATGTTTTGAAGACTTCGTACAATAAGAGATCTGGCTTGTACATATAATATATAAACTGCAACTCATATTTGCAAGCGGAATACGTACGCACGTTCTACGATAAGACAACCTTACAGTAAGGTCATTATAACTCGGCCGATCTGAATATAGCTACGACTGGCTGCGCAGATGTCGATTTTAAGGCCAAAATGGTGGTAGGAGGCGGAGAGTGCGGGCGGTAGGATAGGTACGGCAATTTAGGCTAAGCGTCCACAGGTCGGTATCGTACGCATCGGACGCATCGCATTAAACGGATCGTAGTATTCTTTGTATAGAAAATCATACAAGTGCGTCCACTGATCCGCATCGTACGGATTGTACTTTCTATACAAACTGCAATACTGCGATGCGTCCGATGCGTACGATACCGATCTGTGGACGCTTAGCTTTATGTAGTAGCGCATCACAAAACACTGTCATGGCCGCCGTGTTTTAATTGGTCAATTACTGTATCTGCGGAAAACGAAGTTCAGATCGGCCGAGTGATAATGACCTTACTGTATCTTATCGTTAATATAGCTATCCACAATTCAAGTCACAAAATTACATAAATAAAATCGTCAAAAAAGGCCAACAGTAGATCGAAGCCTCAAACTCACCATCTATTCTTCAGGTACCGGAACGCAGGCGTGACGACCTCCTCCGGGTCGAGCCCGAACAGCACGAACATGACGAGCGCCTGGCCGTACATGACGGCCGTGTCCACGAACTGTATCTCTATGAACACGCCCGACTCGTCCTTCCGCATCATCTTCCACATGGTGTATGCTATGCCCTGGACATTCAACATCGGATCAAATACATTATAACAGCAGTTTTCAAGAGGCGTACTTAGCTAAGTGAACACTAGTGTGAAGTATGCCATATCAAATGGACCAATCACAGAACCCTATGAGACGTCACAGATAAGTAATGGTTAGGTTTTTGTTCATGAATTGTATGGCTTGACACGAGGAACGCATAGATATAGCGTTCTTTGCATAGTGTTGTTTCATTACTTAGCCAAGTACACTTCTTGGATACCGCTGTAAAACGTTATTAAATGTTCATACAATGCAAGTTGCACTTTTTCGATAGAAAATTGAACTGATTGATTTGGGCGATTAGTGGAACGCATGGATTATCATTGCATCGGATGTTGCAAACTACCTATAGCCGCAGAAAAACATTCTTGGTCAAAGATTTAAAATTAGATTGTGACAAGAAATACACATACAATAAACATCATCAAGCTGTACGCGATGATGAGCACGGTGTGTTTGAACAGCTGTCCGCCGCGGTGGGCCTCGGGCGGCAGCAGGCCCAGCCGGCCCGCCGCGCGCTCCAGCTCCGCCACGTACGCGCACGGGCCCGCCCGAGCCGCCGGGCACTGGTGCTTCTGTGGCGATGGACAGGCGCATTCCCTGAAGAATAACATAATTGTATCAGTTTTTGTGGTTTAGGTCCACAGTTACGACACTACTCACAAAGTGAACCAAATTTTATCCTAGGTCTCCTAATATCGAACAGGTACTACACAATTCGGTTTAAGTGGGCTCGCACTACAGAAACGCGGCACTTTCGAGGTGGTAAAGGATTTTCAATAAAAGTAAACCGATGTCAGCTTGGTAGTTAAAACAACGACGGGGAATGAAAAACAGTATTGCACTCATGCAGCTAGCGGCGGACCTGCTGTTTGGTAGCAAGTGGCAAATGGTTGCAATGTTTCATAATATGTACGCAACTGCTGCAACCTACTTTTTCGATACGAAATGCGACCAAAAATGTCTATACATGGATTGGTATCATTAGCTCAATTTCGATCTGAGTATGAGTTGCAACATTTTAGGATCATATTTCAGGATCTAGGTTCGGCCGCTTAGCTCATATTAAAGTCAAAATAGTTTGGCAAAGAGTATAAATATACTAAACTCTTGCCGACTGTAGGAGTCGGCGAGTTTTTAAGATGTTTAACAATTCTTACTTGTCAGTAGCCAAATCTTCAATATCCTGCGAGTTGGTAGACACGTGTCCGTTCTCACAGTTGGGATCGTTGGAGCAGCAGTTGTTGGCGGGCTTGCTCGGTGATGGGGTGGCTGTTATGGCGCCGTAGCAACCTGCACCGATAATACGGCCGTGTAAACGTCGTCGCTAAGCTCTTCGATTACAGATAATTATTATATTTTACATTTAAAGTCGTTTTAACATACACAAAATAAATTGAGAGGTAGCGAATTTACATAAGTAATATATTGAGATAGGCGTACGGCATACCAGTACAAACAACGCATTTGTGACTTTTGAAACAATATGGTTTTGTACTCAAATAAAGCTAAATTATCTTCAAGCGGAACATAGACTTGCTTTGTAGACCATTTTAATACATGATCAAGAGAAAACTGCTTACCAACAAGGTATCACAGCATGAATCATTAAATAAATAATCCATAATTATAACTCTGAATGATCAGTTTAAATCACTTAACACCTCATTAACTTTCAATATCAATGCCATCTGTTTACAACAATTTATGCATTTAATCTTTAAAAATCTCTTGAGTAATGAAGGTATCAAATTTTTAACAATTATTAATGAGGGTGCAATACATTAATTACAATTATAAATACCTTGATCTTCCATGCCTAATAGCAGCATAACATAATTAGTATCAGTATTACATAAATACACATTACAATTTTATTTTAAATTAGTAATAAATTGATTTTACAAAATAGATACTCAAAATTCATATATACTAAGGAAGAAGCTCTTTAGGGTTTCTAATTCAACGGACTGTCTGAACCAGACAAATAAAAAAAATCAGACAAAGGCGGTCCAATAGGTATAATCACACCAAATTTTTCTGGATTATTCTTCGTCTATACATTCAATAATTTGATAAAAACTTCAAGGAATAAGTTCTCGTGGTCCTCCTAGAAGGGCACATTAGTAGGACCTTAAGAAGACGTAATATACAATACCATAGTTTATGGACTGCGTGTGCGAGGTGGGCTCGGCGTTGTCCACGAGGCTGGTGGTCTCATCGGACGCGGAGCCGTCACCAGGGGGCGCGGACTGCGCGCGCCGCCGGTACCGCACGTACAGGATCAGACAACCTGCCGTCACTGGAATCAATACGAGTCTGGATATGAATTTGAAATATAGCCGTAAATAGTGTTAAGTTTTGTTTGTAAATGTGAGTCGGAAAAAAAACTCCTTGGGAGTTTCTTGCCGCTTCTTCTACCAAGGCAACTCATCGTACGGATTTGTGAAAGCGATGGCGTAGTTTGACTTTCGAAAAGTGTTTGTAAAAACCAAGTTCGAATTTTCTAGAACATTAATTGTCAGTCGAAATCGTTTCATTCTATTTATGTAATACTAGAGAACCGCCCGCGCTTCGCTTCGGGACCCGTAGGTAACAGCCGCGTAGGTCCCGCTCTCGTAGGAATTTAGGCTAAAAAGTAGCCTACTACTCGCTCTCTTCACTCCACCCTGTCTGAGGTGTGTGGAGCCCTCGGGACAGTTAGTTCCCCTTTGGGGGTGTCTCTCGCGGCCCGTTAAAACGGGCCGGTCCTTGGGTTGGACCCTAAGGCCCTTGGTTGTCCATCTGTGGTTAACCAATAGGTCAAGTCCGGTGAGTGGGGGCCTTTTTACAGGCCACAGAGTCTTAAACGGGATGGGGTTCATCTTCGCGCCGCCCAGGCGATCGAGGCCCTACCGGGTGAATCCCGCTGGTGGTAAGCCCAGCAGGAGCCGATCAGCGCCGGGCGACGACTTACGAAGCCCCAGTATCAGTCAGTGCTAGGCCCGTCGCCAGCAACAGCAACCAGCAAGTCGCGCGGGAAGGCCCAGCGGTCCGGTGGACGGGCGTGGAGCGGCGCCAGGTCCTGCAGATGCGGGAACCGCGACGCGTCGACACGCCCGAACATGTTGCGTGCCAATCTCTCGATGAAGTCGTCCAGGCTCTCGACTCGAAGGTCCCTCTGGTCCGCTGGCACTATCCTGTTGGCTGAGCAACTTGCGGACATCAGTCAACAGGATAGTGCCAGCGGGCGGGCGGTACACTGAATACAGCCGGAGCGGGGAGTTCTCGAGGCAGAGCTAAAGTAGCCTATTACATTTGCCTATGACAGTAAATTACATGTAGTATTTGATAGCGTAATTCAGAACTTGCAAATGAATTTTATTACCGCCATCTATTAGCAACTCCGAAAATAAATATCTAGCAACTAGCAAAACATCGATCTTCCCATGGGAATGGGATGTTTTTCCACGGTAAAAAGTAGCCTACGTCACTCTCCACCCTCCTAACTATCCCCACACACATAAACCTTACCATATAATAGCTTTGTTGCGACGTGAAAGCGTCACAAACAAACAAACAAACAAACAAACAAACAAACAAACACACTTTCACATTTATAATATTAGTAAGGATTTCCTATGTTACAGTTATAAAGCGTAAGGTCTTCACTTTGTTTTGAGAAACATAGGTATAAAAATTGCTGCTCTTATATCAGTCATATATTAATTTAATGTGTTTATCCTGCTTAATTCATTCTGAGTCAATTGTTATTATACTGTATATTACAATATGTTGTAATTGTAACTGTTGGAGGAGATCACTTTATCGAGTCTGAAATTTGTTCCCGCATCCGCTCATAGATGGCGCTGATTCATTTTCTACATCACGCTAACGTTTGTACGATGGCCATACCATATATCTGATTGTTTTGTATCGAGTCATGAGAGAGTATTTGAGTTTGAGTATATTGCGAGTGTTCTGAGTTATCATAAGAGTTTAATAGTGAATAAAATAAATACAGTCCATTGAAAAAGTGAGTTTAATTTAAATAGTTAGAATCAGTGAATTAGTGAGTGAGTGAACATAGTGGTCCAATCGAGCGGATATTTGGATAAAGTGTGCGAGTGCAAACGTGACCTTGAACTTGAAATTATTCGCCAAACACTTAGAAAAATTCTGGTCGAAAAACACTTAGAAAAATTTACGCGTAAAAACACTTAGAAAAATTTTGCTGTAAAAAGACATAGAAAAATTTCGGTGTTAAAAAGACTTAGAAAAATTCGGAACTATTTTAGGACTTAGAATATTTTTGTGATTTCTGAACTTGTAAAATTTTTGTTGTGATCATTGACTTTAAAATTTTTCGAGAACTTTTCTACTTTAAACTTGAGTTTATTTATGAGACTTTGTTTAATTAATGTGTTAAACAACGGTTAATATTTTGAACTTTTGTGAAAAAAAACTTTAACAGTGTGAAAGAGTGATTGACCTTCAAAATGGAAACCTTTATTCCAGAGCAAGAGAATACTTTGTTACTAATTAAAAAAGTAGGAATTAACTTTAAGAAGTCACCGAAAGACCGCCTCACTAAAGGATATATTACGACGAGAATGGAGACGTTAAAAGAGTATTGGGACAAATTTCTTATAACACATTTTGAAATTACAAAATTAGCTACAAGAGCTCAAAGAAAAGAGCATGCTTACTTTGCAGAGGATTGGTTTTCACAAGGAGAGTCAGAATATATTGATGTTAGAGCGGAGATGCAAGATCAACTAGAGAAGTTTCAAATACCAGTAGCACAACAGATTAGTGGAGACACGAACATGAAATCCGTTGGTTCCGCGGTGAAACTACCTAAAGTAAACATACCACAATTCAGCGGAGGTTATCACGAGTGGAATGCTTTTCGAGATTTATTTAAATCCCTTGTACATGAGAATAAGTCCTTGAGTGAGATTGAGAAACTACATTATTTGAAGAGCAGTGTGACCGGAGAGGCAGAACAACTATTGAGACACCTTCAAATAAATGAGAACAACTACGATACAGCTTGGTCAACTTTAAATAATAGATATAACAATAGAAGAGTTATAGTGAATTGTATATTGAGCAGACTAGTAAACCAAAGGAAGGTAAATACTGGGACAGCGAGAGGTATTAGAGATTTATTAGATACTACCCTAGAATGTTTAAATAACTTGAAAAATAATGATGTTGATATTAAGAATTGGGACGTTTTAATAGTATACTTGGTGGTGAATAAACTTGATGAAGAGTCACACAAAGGTTGGGAAGCAGAGTTAGGTACATTGCCTGTGGAGATACTGCCTACACTAGAGAGACTTACGCAATTTTTAGAGACGAGATTCCGGGTTTTAGAGACTGTGCAACCCACCACTACGAGAGAGAGAGTTTTCAACAAACCTAAATCCTTTGCTACAACTACCTCAACCTACAACAAGAGCACCAACTCACAATGTGCTTTTTGTCACCAACAAAGTCATACTATATCTGCATGTAATGCTTTTCATAACCTAACGGTAGACGATAGAGTTGAGTTTGTACAAAAAGGATTTTTATGCTTTAATTGCCTATCACCAACTCATAGTGCCAAATACTGCAGCAGCAAAATATCATGTCAACATTGCAGAAAGAGACATCATTCATTATTGCACTACCAAAACAGAGAGTTTACATCAACAAAGGAGAGAGAGAGCATAGCTTCAGTACCACGAGTCCCTGCTAAAGCTGCCAACGAAAATTCTGTGAGTGAGAATGTACAACAGCCTGTGATCAGGACACATCTTGTGACACAAGGTCAAAGCGCTTTGATGGCTACAGCATTAATTAATGTAGAGACTGGACGTGGGTTACAACTAGTGCGAGCGTTAATTGATCCATGTTCCCAAGAATCCTTTATTAGTGAGAGAGCAGCAATGAAATTACAACTACCCAAAAAGTCAGTCGACGGTCAAGTATCAGGAGTTAATGAGATGTCAACGCGCATAACGCATGTTACCGAGATCAACATTGCGTCGAGAGTTAACCAGAACTTCCGAGTTCCCTGCACTGCTTACGTCGTAAAACAGGTCACTGATATATTGCCTGCACAGAGAGTGAGTCACGAGTCATGGACACATCTGCGTAACCTTACCTTAGCAGATCCCATGTATTACAAACCTGAGAAAATAGACATGCTGCTCGGAGTAAATATATACACCGAGATATTGATGGCCGGAGTTGTAAAAGGAGAAACAGGAACACCAATAGCCCAACAAACTCATTTTGGTTGGATTATCTCGGGAGGAACGAGTCGAGAACGTAATATGCATGGTATGGTAAGCCTACACCTCACAGTAACCCTGGATAATCTTCTTCAAAAATTTTGGGAGACAGAGAGACTCGAGTCAGAGAAAGAAGACACTCTTACCCCACTAGAAGCGAGAGCGGAGCATATTTACGAGAAAACAGTTAAGAGAGAGCCCGATGGAAGATACGTCGTGGCCCTTCCATTCAAGAGAGATAAACCTATTCTACCAGAGAAATCCAGAGACATAGCGTTAAAGAGATTAATAAATTTGGAAAAGAGACTGTCAGAAAACGAAAAACTAAGAAAAGAGTACAACGAGGTAATGAGAGAATATCTTACCTTAAACCATATGGAGCCAGTAAATGAAGAGAAAGCGAAAACGAACGAAAACACTGTATACTTACCACACCACGCAGTGGTTCGTGAAGATAAAGACACTACGAAAGTTCGAGTCGTATTCAACGCATCTAGTAAAGGAGTCAATGGTATATCGTTGAATGACGAATTGTTGATCGGCCCTGCACTACAAGAAGAGTTGAGAGATATTTTATTGAGATGGAGAATGTATAAAGTGAGCTTCATAGCAGACATAATCAAAATGTACAGACAGATCTTAATGAGAGAAGAAGATGTAGATTATCAAAGGATAGTCTGGAGATTCAACACAGAAGAGACTATAAAAGAGTACAGATTACTTACCGTTACCTTTGGCACAGCATGTGCTCCCTACCTGGCGATAAAAACTCTGAAACAAACTGCTAAAGATGAAGACGAGAACGAGAAATATACACTAGCTAGAGACATGGTTAATCACGACTTTTACGTAGATGATTGTTTATCTGGAAGTCATGATGAAGAGACAGCGATCGAAGCTCAAAGACAACTGACAAAAATGTTACGCAATGGTGGTTTTGAACTTCAAAAATGGTGTTCAAATAGCGACATTTTTATGCAAGAAATAGAACCAGAGAAGAGAGCTAAAAATTCTGAAAGAGACATAAATAAATCTGAGTCAGTGAAAGCACTAGGAATAACTTGGAATATAAAAGACGATGAGTTACAAGTTACAAATAAAATAGATATTCTAGAAGAGAAGATGATAACCAAGAGAAATGTGCTTTCTGTAATAGCATCCTTGTATGATCCGATGGGTTGGCTTGCTCCAACTATCGTGAAGGCGAAAATGTTTATGCAGAAATTATGGATCCTTGGAGTGGAATGGGATGAAGAACTGCCCCTAGACTATCAAGATGAGTGGAAGAATTTCAGAGTGAATATACCAGAGTTGACAAAGATCAAAATCCCGAGATGGATCGGCACGAGTGGCGATCTGGCACGAGTAGAGTTACATGGATTTGCCGACGCGTCATCAAAAGCCTACGCCGCAGTTATTTATAGTAGAGCATTAAAGAGTAATGGAGAGATAGAGACCTCACTTATCAAAGCAAAAACCAAAGTAGCACCTGTGAAAGAACTTACCTTACCCCGCCTTGAATTATGTGCCGCAGCAATGCTCAGCCACGTACTGAAACAAGTAGCGACTGCTATGAGGATAGAAGAGAAAAATACTTACGCTTGGTCCGATTCACAAGTAGTCCTGGCTTGGATACACGGAGATCCGTCAAGATGGAACGTATATGTCAGAAACCGAGTAAATGACATTAATAACACACTCAACATTACTTGGTCATATGTGGGCACCAAGGACAATCCCGCAGATCCAGCTTCGAGAGGAGTAGCACCTGAAAAGTTAAAAGAAAACCTTCTGTGGCTAAAGGGACCATCGTTCTTACAAGAGAAAGATTTTAAGATACCAACGCAACAACTGGTCGAGACCGAGGAAGAGATGCGAGTACCTACTACATGCGTCACCACTACCGTCGAAAAACCTGAAAAAGAAGAAATACTTACCTTGTTACGCAGATATTCTTCCCTCAGGAAGCTGTTGTCAGTGGTCGCCTGGATACGGAGATGGAGATGGCTGCACCTGGAAAATAAAAAAGAGATTAAAAGAGACTTACCTAAATATGTGACGCAAGAAGAACGTGAAGAAGCTCTTATCATGTGTTTGAAGCTTTCTCAGAATCTAGAGTACACTGAGGAGATTGAGCAAATGAGAGCTGGAAAGCCTATTAAGACAAAGAGTCGTTTATTGTCACTCAATCCATTCCTGGATGACAAAGGAGTTCTGCGAGTAGGAGGTCGCCTGAAATATGCAGACTTAGAGTTTCTGAGTAAACACCCAATAATAATTTCAAAAACAAGTGATATACTGCCGCTTTTGTTGTCAGAAGCACACACCAAAACTCTGCATGGTGGACCTCAAATGATGATCACTTACCTTCGCCAAAAATATTGGTTAATTGATGCTGGAAATCAAGTGAAAAAGTTTGTACGTAACTGTATGATTTGCGCCAAACAAAGAGCAAAAGTGAGAAGCCAAATGATGGGTAACTTACCTGAGATTCGAGTGAAACCTTCGAGACCTTTTTCTATCAGTGGAGTAGACTTTGCTGGCCCGATAAACGTTAGAATGAGTAAAGGCCGTGGAGCAAAATCGTACAAAGCCTACATTGCATTATTTATCTGTATGTCAACCAAAGCAATACATATAGAACTGGTGAGCGATATGACTACTGAGGCTTTTATGGCTGCATATAGAAGATTTATTTCGAGACGAGGACTATGTAAAGAGATGTGGAGCGATAATGGAACAACTTTTGTGTCAGCGAATAAAGAAATTCTTGAGATGTGGAAGCAAGGCAAAGCGAGCATACCCGACGAGTTATTTTACCTACTAGACAGAGAAGGTACCACCTGGAAATTCATTCCACCTGGCGCACCCAACTTCGGAGGACTCTGGGAGGCCGGAATAAAATCTGTGAAAAATCATATGAAACGCTTAATTGGAGATACTACACTTACCTTTGAGGAGCTGAGCACCGTATTAATTCAAATTGAGGCGTGCTTAAATTCGCGACCCCTTTCCCCTGTGAGTGATCATCCTGAAGATTTCGAGCCGCTTACACCGGCGCATTTCTTGGTCGGAGAACCGCTTGTCGCTTTACCAGAAAGAGACTTAACTTCTGTAAATTTGACGTCCTTATCGAGATGGAAGTTAGTACAATCGATGACACAAGCTTTCTGGAAGAAATGGCAAAGAGAATATTTATCAAGACTGCAAGAAAGGTCAAAATGGACAAAACCAATGAAGGAGTTTGAAGTAGGTGAACTGGTACTGATAAAAGATTCCCGTTGTCCTGTGAATAAGTGGATTTTAGGAAGAATTGTAATAAAATACCCTGGAAGAGACAATCTTACTAGAGTGTATGAGGTCCGTACAGCGTCAGGACTCTTCACTAGGACAAATACGAAGCTTTGCCCTCTACCGAATTTGTGAAAGGACACAAGGTCCTTTGCGGGGGAGTATGTTGGAGGAGATCACTTTATCGAGTCTGAAATTTGTTCCCGCATCCGCTCATAGATGGCGCTGATTCATTTTCTACATCACGCTAACGTTTGTACGATGGCCATACCATATATCTGATTGTTTTGTATCGAGTCATGAGAGAGTATTTGAGTTTGAGTATATTGCGAGTGTTCTGAGTTATCATAAGAGTTTAATAGTGAATAAAATAAATACAGTCCATTGAAAAAGTGAGTTTAATTTAAATAGTTAGAATCAGTGAATTAGTGAGTGAGTGAACAGTAACTTATAATTGAATTCCCTACCAAATTAATAAGCCACCAATTCCCTTATCAAGTCACCAACAACTCGTTCATCAATAAGTCACGGTCATAAGTTTATCTGCACAAAATTGTAATGAGACATTATCAGTAGTTCTAGACATACCTGTAATTGTAGATAAGCGGCACGACACTTTTTGGAAATTACACCAATTAACTAACTTTATCTTTATAATGAAAAAAAAAACACCATAATTGATTTATGATGTCAGGAATCCGACTTAATCTATGTATGTTATTAATATGTCGAGCACAAACCCCTTTTTACGATTATTAAGCTGATAAAGAGTATGAAACACAGTTGAGCTAATTCTTTATTTCCATATAATATGTATGTATAAAAATGCATAAGATATATTAATTAAACTAGAGAACCGCCCGCGCTTCGCTTCGGGACCCGTAGGTAACAGCCGCGTAGGTCCCGCTCCCGTATGAATCTCGGCTAAACAGTAGCCTATTATATGATATACTCAGTATATTATACTGGAACATCAGATATACATTTGCATATGACATAATTAAATTTTAAATAAATTACTAAATTATAGCATGATTCAGAACTTGCAAATGAATTTTACTAACGCCATCTATTAACAGCATCCGGAACTAAATATCTAGCAACTATCAAAACATCGATCTTCCCATGGGAATGAGATGTTTTTCCGCGGTAAAAAGTAGCCTACGTCACTCTCCACCCTCCCAACTATCTCTACACACATAAACTATATCATATAATAGCCATGTTGCGACGTGAAAGAGTCACAAATAAACAAACAAACACACTTTCACATTTATAATATTAGTATGGATATGGATATATTAAATGAATACATACAACATTACATACATTAAAAGTCACACTTTATAGCACTCCCGCGCGAGCCCGAGCGGTTTTCTAGATCCTATCTATAAAGGATAATGGAGACCAAAAGTATCCAATCATTGGTTAATTAATATTGGATTAAAAATGGATTATTCCTGTACAATATATAGTCATAGTGAAGGACCTAATTAATTAGGTGCCAATGAAGTTCAATCCTGCTATACTTTGCAGTTAATAAAAAAGTTAAAATATATTTTTCTAGTTAAAGTACAGTCATTCGGGGTAACTTTGATACATCATCGGCGTATTTTCTTAAAAAACTTTTACTACGTCGCATATGAGATAAAAGTTATGAATTAATCAGTGCCCTTTTGCTGGTTTTCATACTGTTAAATTGTAAAGTCTTTAAAAACGACAAAATATATTAAAAATTAGCAATTTTGTTGTGTGTCAAAGTTACCACCCCTATATGGGTAACTTTCGACACCGATGATATTTATAAAAAAATCTTCTAAACTACGTTACTTATAACTGATGTAACATTTATTAATAAGGTGATAGCCTGTTTTATGATAAGACAACAAAAAAAAGTAGTTTGACGGGTTAGTTTTCATGTAAAAGGCACTAAACTAAGAAAATTCAATGAAAAAATATTGAATTTTGTTTTTTAAATCCTTTTTGGTCTTCTATGAAAAAGATATTAAATGAAATGTATCATCAATTGATTACCTACATTGTTAGCTTTGAAATGAGGCGTTTTTCGGCTTCCTAGGACGTCTACATCGATAGCAATGATTAAAACAGTACAGGCCCCGAGCTGCTTCGAGGTTGAAAAAACAAAATTTTCATTTTATTTCTGGGAAAATAAAGAAGTCCCGGGGGCCCTGGGATGTTTGACTAACACTAAAATTGGTAAATCGAAAAAGTCAGGATACATCTAAGGGAAAGGTACATACATTGATACTGTCAAAGTTACCCAGAATTTGTTCAAAATCTGACTTACCGGTATTATTTGTAATTTTAACGAAGATGCAATTGAAAATTAATAAAAATTGTTTACGTATCGAAAGTAGACATGTGAAAGATTGTATTATATTATAACACACCTTGATAGCATTAAAGTTTTGAGAAATATCTAAAAAGTTTTACGTCGGAAAAAAACACGAATAGTTACGCACGTTTTTGAAAGAAAGTTTTTTATATTAGCTTTGTTTGAAAACCACTTTTTATTTAAGATTACGTTAACGACGTTCATTATGTACATAAAATGTAATAAATAAATTTTATGCGCCAAATGCTTTTCACGTAAAAAATAAAAAAACTATTTTGGGAGCCGACTGTCAAAGTTACCCTAAAGAATCAAAGTTACCCCGATTGACTGTACCTTATAAACTTTAAAACAATAGTGCATTGATAAAATTTTATAAATATTGCATGACCCAATCATGAACTCATTCAGCCATTAGATAACAGTTGTATCCATTGGCTACTGAATCTCTTTATTGTTTTTAACATATTTGTTTGTTGCCCTGTGGGATCCGTTCTTATAATGCATTCACTTTTCTTGTATAAAGATAAATCTTGTATAAAGATAAATAATCTTAAGGTTACAGAGGATATCCGGGGGAACTTGGAGAATAGAATGGTCACCATTTTAGTATTAATAGATTTTTCAAACGCTTTTAACATGGTTGACCATGATATCCTCCTTTCTCTTCTTGCGCGACTACGGTTCTCTTCCACAGCCCAGGAATGGTTCTCTTCATATCTTCGTGGCCGTCAGCAAGCTGTTAAGTTGGACAATGTGTTGTCAAGTTGGTGCAACCTCAGCTCTGGCGTGCCACAGGGTGGTATCTTATCGCCCATTCTCTTTTCAATTTTTATTAACTCACTTACACACCTTCTTGGATGCTCTTACCATCTGTACGCAGATGATTTACAAATATACACTCATGCGGTTGTAACTGACATTGATAATGCGGTCAACAAGATCAATGCTGACTTAACTGCCGTCAGTAATTGGTCTTCAAAATTCGGTATTAAAATCAACCCGGGTAAATGCCAGGCTATTATTGTAGGTAGTCCACGCCAAATGGCTAAATTCGACACTGACTCGGTGGCACCTGTCACGTTTGAAGGACACGTCATTACCTATTGCTCCAGCGTTAAAGATCTTGGCATATACATCGATAACACTCTTAGTTGGCGTACGCAGGTTGCTGAAGTCTGCCGAACTGTAACTGCCTCTTTGTCTTCGTTGAATCGGCTAAGACACTTTCTACCAACTGAGACAAAGGCTTACCTTATTCAAGCGCTCATTTTTCCAATCATTGATTATGGTGATGTGTGTTATTTGGACTTGAGTGAGGCTCTCTTAGACAAGCTGGATCGTCTCATCAATAATGCCGTTCGCTTTGTTTTCTGTCTACGTAAGTATGACCACATCTCTTCCTATCGTTCCAAGCTTAAATGGCTCCCTATCCGTAAGCGACGGCAAATCAGGATTCTCAGTGTACTCTCTTCTGTTCTTTTCGAACCCCTCTCACCTGAATACTTAAAATCGAAATTCCAATACCTTTCTTCTTCGCATGATCGGCCACTTCGCTCTGCTGAATCCTATCTCCTTTCCATTCCACTGCATCGCTCAGGTTTCCTTTCTAACTCCTTCGCTGTCCAGGCCGCCCGCTCCTGGAATTCGCTCCCAGCCGATATAAGAAGACCAGCTAATAAGTTGACACTTAAAAGAAGACTCCGGACACACTTAACGGACTGATATTTTGTTAGTCATAAGCCGTAAGCTCGTCATCTCTTATATATATTTAATAATAATTGTATGTATGTATGTATGTATGTATGTATGTATGTAGGTATGTATGTATGTATGTATAATGTGTATGTATTAATTTAAGTATATATGTGTATATATGTGTTTAGATACGTTATCTATGTACTTAATTTATGTTTGTAGGTATATTATGTAGACATGGTATAATGTATTTTATTTAGTACCGCTCATCGTGTTTTTTCTGCTTAGCCCAAAGGTTGGCTGGTAGAGAATGCAATTAGCATTAAGCCCGCCTTTTGTACCGTTATGTAACGAATAGTGGTCAATAAAGTTTAAATAAATAAATAAATAAATAAAGAGTCATTACTAAAAGCGGAATGCACATTAATTTCTTGCCATAGTGTAACAGCAAACTGCTATTGTAAATTAAAGTATTAACAAAAAACAGTATGAAATTCAAAGCATAAGTTATATATGACTTTAGCTGTTGTTTTATTTAAATAATGACTTTCAACAGAATTGAAAATCTTACGACATAAAATAGTTTTACTTAATATGTATTGATTAGCATTAATATTACGAATTACCCTATTTACAAATTACCAAATAAATATTACAATCATGAAATTATTATGAAAAAAAATACTTATAAAGAGTAGAATAATGATAATGAGAATAAATATATTTTATACATAAGCATATCACTCACAACATATTATATGTACTACATCTTACCAGTCAAACAGAAGAAGAGCAAGCTAAGACGCACGGCATCTATGGCGTCGGTGTACAGAGGTCCTGCGGCCGACTTGGTGGCAAACAGCGCCACCACCATCACAGCGGGAGCGCCCCACGCCACGAACGCCAGCACCGGCCAGAGCGTCACCACAAAACAAGGCCCGCGACTCTACAGACAACGTTTAAAGAGTTGGTTAAATGCTAGATTAATAGGACTGAAAACAATACATTTATTTTGCACACTGAAAATTTAATACAGAACAATGTAAATTATTATAAACACGATATCAAATTCACAGTCACTAATAACTAGTAATAATGATTTATTGTATTATATAAACATTTAATACTAAATACTTGCTTGGTTTTCAAGATTTAGGGTGCGGTTCCACTGAGGCGGAGCGGAGCGGAGCTGAGCTGTGAAACGAGGTATGTGTTTCCACTGAAGCGGAGCGGGGCGGGGCGGAGCGGAGCGGGGCGGAGCGGAGCGGAGCGGGGCGGAGCGGAGCGGAGCGGGGCGGAGCGGAGCGGAGCGGGGCGGAGCGGATTTGCTTTGCCTATTCGCCTGAGTGCCCAGTGACACGCGTTCTCTCAGTCAAATCACGCGTCATGATGTCGATAAAAAAAATAAAGCAGCTCTTTTGCATCTTTCTCTACTGGTCTAGATTACCTTGTAATAATGTAACCAATGATGTTTTAAATATCTAGATTGAGCGTCGCCCTACAATGAAAACAAAAAAAAAGGCAACATTATCAAGCATGTGTGCGTGCAGGCGATGTTTTTCGCGTTCATTTATTGTCTATGTGTGCGTAATCTGTGCGTAATGATATAAATGTTGTGGCCAACAGTTGGCCACAACTTTTTGACACGTTTTCGCGGATTCGATGTTCCATCTAGATATTTAATACATCTTTGAATGTAACGTAGGCAAGTGATAAGAGAGGATTTTCCGAAATTCCTACGGGAGAGGGAACAAATTGTTTTTTTTTATTAAAAAAAGGAACTATACTTAGCTATAAATACTATGCTTGAATTTTCGCATATAAGTAAGTAGTAGGTACAACGTGTTCTCTCAAAATTATTTTCAGAGTTTATTGATTTTCCCACGGGATATGGAATATGGGATATGGAATAAAGATATTAGGTATAGTAGTCTATATAAAGTACATTATCTCCGTAACTGCGACGAATACATTTAGTTTAACTAAATGGTGTAGTAATCTACGCGAGAGAAGCTGCGGGCTAAAAGCTAGTGTTTAATAAATATGCGCGTGAGTGAGCCGCCCCGCTCCGCTCTGCCCCGCTCCGCCCCGCTCCGCCCCGCCCCGCTCCGCTCCGCTCCGCCCCGCCCCGCTCATGACGTCAAGACGCTGACTAAAATCTAATATTATACAATAATGAACTTCCTGACTGGTTCACTCATCGCCTTACCTATGCTCTTTGAGCTACAGAGCTGAAATTTGCACATACATAGATTACCGTGTAGGTATGTAACGTAGGCAAGTGATAAGAGAGGATTTTCCGAAATTCCTACGGGAGAGGGAACAAATTGATTTTTTTTTATTAAAAAAGGAACTATACTTAGCTATAAATGCTATGCTTGAATTTTCGCATATAAGGTACAACGTGTTCTCTCAAAATTATTTTCGGAGTTTATTGATTTTCCCACGGGATATGGAATATGGGATATGGAATAAAGATATTATAGTAGTCTATATAAAGTACATTATCTCCGTAACTGCGACGAATACATTTCGTTTAACAAAATGGTGTAGTAATCTACGCGAGAGAAGCTGCGGGCTAAAAGCTAGTGTTTAATAAATATGCGCGTGTGAGCCGCCCCGCTCCGCTCCGCCCCGCTCCGCTCCGCTCCGCCCCGCTCCGCTCCGCTCCGCCCCGCTCCGCCCCGCCCCGCTCATGACGTCAAGACGCTGACTAAAATCTAATATTATACAAAAATTAACATACTGACTAGTTCACTCATCATCGCCTTACCTACATAATTGCTCTTTGAGCTACAGAACTGCATAGATTACCGTGTAGGTATGTAACGTAGGCAAGTGATAAGAGAGGATTTTCCGAAATTCCTACGGGAGAGGGAACAAATTGTTTTTTTTAAATTAAAACAAGGAACTATACTTAGCTATAAATACTATGCTTGAATTTTCGCATGCAACTAGTACAACGTGTTCTCTCAAAATTATTTTCAGAGGTTATTGATTTTCCCACGGGATATGGAATAAAGAGGAGATAGGTATAGTAGTGTATATTATAAAGTACATTATGTCCGTAACTGCAACGAATACCTACCATATATTTTAACAAAATGGTGTAGTAGGTAATCTACGCGAGCGAAGCTGCGGGCAAAGCTAGTGATTATGAGTGAGCCGCCCCGCTACGGTCCGCCCCGCTCCGCTCCGCCCCGCTCCGCTCCGCCCCGCTCCGCCCCGCTCCGCTCCGCTCCGCCCCGCTCCGCTCCGCTCCGCTCCGCTCCGCTCCGCTCCGCGTCTGCCATCTCTTTCTTTCTTACCGATATTTTAAACAATTCTGCTCTGCTCTGCTCCGCTCCGCTCCGCCCCGCTCCGCCAATGTTGTTTCCACTGAAGCGGAGCGGAGATTTCAAGTCATGTGATTGGTGAATCGCGGCACAGCTCCGCTCCGCTCCGCCTCAGTGGAACCGCACCCTTAAGCTTTGTTTTCTTTACAATTTTTAACCCGATTGAAGTAATGTGTAAACAAATAAATAGGGTACATTTTTTAACACTTACTTCAATAGAATTTAAGACAATTAGATATTTACCTCCAACATGAGGAGTCCAACAGAGAGCATGGACGACCACAGCAGACACGAGAAGGTGGTGAAGATCTGGCTGGCCTGCTGCAGCGTGGCTTGCCAAGACGGGGAATACGTCGACTCGGGCCCGCCCCATATCACGCTTATGTCCATCAGCAACTGAATAGATAAAAAGGGAAATAAATTTTCAAATAAATTAAATTTTGAGAGCAATTTCTCAACATTTGTATAGTTAATTAAGTGTGTCTTTGAATTTTACTCTCACCGCAAATAAAGAAGATACCTACCTTCAAAAATATTTTCGATCGCTCTTACGTCCTTACGTTACTTAGACCAAATTAAATCTAGATACACCAAACCTATTATTATCTTACCTGAGTAATATTCAAACAGAGCGTTATCCTGTGCGGCATCCTCTTATACTTCTTAGTGAAGATGAAGATGATTGTGATCCAAGCAGCAGCTACAAGAGACACTATCGACAGGTTGAACCCGAATCGCTTGATCTGTTCTGCGTAGTCCTTGTTGATGGATATCACTTGTGCGGACAGAAACGTTATTGGGGCTGACAGGAATGTACAGATCACCATAGATGATGCCATCTGAAATTAATGAAACTTCTATATACAAGTCATAATTTTTATCTTTTCATTAAATAATATCCTTAAGAACGATTAAGATAGTAAAATTCATCATTAATATTGATTGGTTTATAAACGGAGAGAGAACAAAACTACTTTGTACCAAGACACATTTTCTACAAATAAGACACTTTAGAATATGTAATAACTAGAGAACCGCCCGCGCTTCGCTTCGGGACCCGTAGGTAACAGCCGCGTAGGTCCCGCTCCCGTAGGAATTTAGGCTAAAAAGTAGCCTACTACTCGCTCTCTTCACTCCACCCTGTCTGAGGTGTGTGGAGCCCTCGGGACAGTTAGTTCCCCTTTGGGGGTGTCTCTCGCGGCCCGTTAAAACGGGCCGGTTCTTGGGCTGAGCCCTAAGGCCCTTGGTTGTCCATCTGTGGTTAACCAATAGGTCAAGTCCGGTGAGTGGTGGCCTTTTTACAGGCCACAGAGTCTTAAACAGGATGGGGTTCATCTTCGCGCCGCCCAGGTGATCGAGGCCCTACCGGGTGAATCCCGCTGGTGGGAAGCCCAGCAGGAGCCGATCAGCGCCGGGCGACGACTTACGAAGCCCCAGTATCAGTCAGTGCTAGGCCCGTCCCGCGCAACCAGCAAGTCGCGCGGGAAGGCCCAGCGGTCCGGTGGACGGGCGTGGAGCGGCGCCAGGTCCTGCAGATGCGGGAACCGCGACACGTCGACACGCCCAAACATGTTGCGTGCCAATCTCTCGATGAAGTCGTCCAGGCTCTCGACTCGAAGGTCCCTCTTGTCCGCTGGCACTATCCTGTTGGCTGAGCAACTTGCGGACATCAGTCAACAGGATAGTGCCAGCGGGCTGGCGGTACACTGAGTACAGCCGGAGCGGGGAGTTCTCGAGGCAGAGCTAAAGTAGCCTATTACATTTGCCAATGACTTAAGTAAATTACATGTAGTATTTGATAGCGTAATTCAGAACTTGCAAATGAATTTTATTACCGCCATCTATTAACAACTCCGAAAATAAATATCTAGCAACTAACAAAACATCGATCTTCCCATGGGAATGGGATACATTTGCCTATGACTTAAGTAATGTAAGGAACTCCTTTTGGACAATCACTAATTATGTCAATAAGAAGGAGTAACAGGCCGTTTACTTATAAAAGGATATTAAAAATACAACTGTCAGATGAAGACATAAAGAGAACACGAATATTTACTATGGGAAAAAGATGTATGTTTGAATGATTAAAATAAACAAGTTAAACAGTAAATAATTGTTTTCTGGGCTCCCCTTTTAGCTCAGAAGCGGGAAATAACTCACGTAAGTCCTGATAAAATGCATTTACATACTTTGAATTGAGTAAAGATTTTGTTATGTCAAAGTTGAAAATTTTAAACACGAACAATGGGCCGTCATAAGAAATGTAAAAATAATGATGATAATCGGGAAGCTTATTTACGCCGTAAATTATTGAAGGCGGTCGAAACCCGTAAATTATCTGAACCTAATGAGGTACCGTCTACATCAACACCGTCCAATAAGATCGATCAGGTGGTATCCAACAATGACAGAATTCCATCACATATTACACAGTCGTTGGCTGAAAGCCATGATAATGATGCATCTCGACAAAATATATCATTACCGGGGTATACTTATTTTATGCCTGGACCATCATCGTGTTCTTCGACTTTTCGATATGTGGGCCGTAGTGATCCATTGCCAGAGTTTGACCCACAAACATCAATAACCACTATGGAGCAATGGATAAGAAAAGTAGAAGGCATTTTTAATATGTATGGTTGGGATAAAAAGACTTAAATTTAATTGCAATTCTAAGATGAAGGGTTATGCTCGACTATGGTATGAGCAATTATGTGAATCAAATTTAAATTGGTCCGATTGGAGGGCAATGCTTTTAACAGCTTTTCCTTCCAATCGTAGTAAATTGAATATGATGCGAGACTTGGTCAATGCATTAAGACGCTTTGATTAAGATTATATACAATTCTTTTATAATAAATTAGCTTTAGGTAAAGCATGTGAATTACCTACCCGAGTCACTGATTGCGGAAGCTATCATAGGAACTCTTAACAATGATTTGATACAAGTTGGCGCTATTTCTGCTAGATGTCACGATCCTCCAACGCTCTAGAAATATTTATCATCATTTGCTCACCCGGTTCTAAATGAAGCTGAACGTCAGAAAGAAGTCAGTTACACTGACAAACCTCAATGTTACATTTGTAAGGGTCTTGGCCATATTACATCTGAATGTATGACTAAAGTACAAAGCAAATGTGATAAAAACAATTTAGTCTGTTCATTTTGTAGGAAACGGGGTCATGTTGAAAGTGATTGTTTTACTAAAAAATAAAAAAATGTAGTTATTGTAATAAAACTGGTCATACTAAAGACGAGTGTTTGAAGTTAAAATCTCGAAATTGAACAGGTCACAAGTAATGCATGATACACCAAATATTAGATAAATAAATCTACCTCTAAATATTATGTTACTATTAACATTTACCTATGATTGTCCTAATGTGTACGGTTTATTAAATTTTGGTAGGTCTTGGTAAACAAACGTAAGTCAGTCACTTGCTCAAAAAAAAAAGTCTTTCCTATTAACGTTATAAATAATAATAATAAACAATATCTTTATTTACTCACACATATTGATACAAACAAGTAGTTCTTTAATAAAGAATATGTAACTATATTATTTGGGAGTGGTATAATGGATTTGGTGGATTGAAAATCATACCGATTTGATGTTAAAAGCGTGATGTCATGTTAAAAGCGTAATTAATATCCTACCTGATAGTGCTTGAGGTATCGGTGCCGTCATTTTTGATTTTATAGAGCGCGTTAAATTATTGCAAAAAAAAATTATAAAAATAATTTCATTGTTTAATCGTCCTACCCAGCGAACAATAAATGCATAGAAGTGTAACTGCCGATCAAGGGTGGCCCCGCGGGGCGGGGGCCGCGGTGGGCGGTGCGGCGCCACTGCTACGTCAGTCAGTTCTCTGACGCTCTTGACAGCGCACCTTTGAACAATTTCACGCTTTTAGTGGCTCAAAATGCCCCATGTGTTGTGAAATGGTGCAAGAACAACTCAGAGCACCGTTTAAAGAATAATGGTATCACTTTTTATGAGTAAATACATCAATACGTTAATTAAAACGTAAAATTATTGCTCGTGTTCATGGATGTTACTATGCCAAATGAAACAAATTCTTATTAAATTATATGCAATTTTAATAGTTGTACGTTTGTTTTTAAAACCTCTCTGTTTTACGATAGTAGTAATGATGGTGGATGTTGGTTGATAGGTATACATGAATGAATCAATTTTTATGTGTTACAACTTGTCCCGTGCCAGGTAGTAATATATATTCCGAATCTGTGTTACGAAACATTATCAAATCAAATACTGGCAGATCACTGACAAAGAAACAGAATCTTGAATTCATTGCTAGCAAATGTTTTGCTTATATTTATTCATTTACAGATATAACCAATGCCCTTCAAGATACTTGTAACAGGCGCCGTATACTTTTGATCAAAATCTTAATACATCGGCATTCACATCGTCAACGAGAATTCGTTGGCATATTCATGTCTTTAACTTACATGGGAGTCATTTGTATGTGTCTGTTGTATTTGTATGTGTAGGTGTTTGTTATGTTGTATGGTTGTTTCATAAAAGAAAAAGGATATATCTTTAGTTAGGGTTTTTAATTACAACACAGGCATGTGCGGTTGCCTTGCTCACATTGTGGTTACCATTTAAGACTGGCGTATGATTCTAGTCGATTTCATTTAATTGATTTTATATAATAATGTCTTTTCTTAATTAAGTACTTATGGTATGAATGCGGGTCATTCAAACCCATTTTTCAAGATAAGTAAGGTGATGTTCAGTCTCTTGAGGACATAATATATAATAGCGCTATTGAAATGTACTTGTGTTATAAAACATAAACAATTTTATTTAGTTTACGAGTAATAATTGGATTTCATTGCCTACATACAGATTTATATAGTTTAATAAAGAGACGAGAATAAAATAATTATATTTCACTATTATGAAGAAAAATATGTTATTTTTATGAACAGTTTATTTCACTGGTTCCTTACGGCATTAAAAGTATCATGATTGTGACAGTTACTATGGTTACGCTGCAAGACATTCACGCCTGGCCTGTGGCTCTATTTTTGAAGTGGCGTCTTGCGACGAGCGTACGTTGGTTTGGTCGTTGCATACGCCTTAAATTGCATTATGCTGATTTTGTGCATCTTAGAACCATTCGTCTCCGTAGTTGTCACTTTTTGAAGTGTATTGAATTTATAAGGTTCCTAACGTCCCGTGCGTTTCACTTGGTGATCAAAACACTTAAAACGTTCTTTCTTTCTTTCTTCTATTGACAAAGTGAAAATTAATAACATTTATTTTATTAATCGCCTGGCTTGTCGAATGGTTATGACGTTGTAATCGTTCGTCGTAGTAGACGAATGATTAAAAAATACCAAATTTTGCTATGTCGCACGAAAATGGCTCTAAAGGAGTGTTCGTCGCCAGACTCAATTTCAAAAATGGAGCCACTGGAGTTACGCGTCAAAGAATAAGTTTAAATTAGGAACTTCTTGCGGTTTGGATCACGTGACTAATTTGGTACCTTATTAGAATGACTATTTCTATGAGAGGGCGGCCTCAATGCTTTTTCTGCTCGCAGGTCCTATCTCAATGTAATAAAACTTAATAATATGATCGTTCTTGCTATTATTGATTTATTTACCCTAACAAAATGAGTATAAATTATATATGATCGGAGGCTGTTCGTGACATAAGTTATAAATATGTTATATTTGCTTTGATTAATTACCAAAAACGTTTGCCTTTTCGTATTATCAGTGACATGGGTATGACGTTAAATTTTAAAGATTTTAAAAATTATTGTCTTCGGAGACAGATACAGCTATTGCTGACTTAGTTGATTCGGTGCAATATTAGCAATGACAATGATTTTTAATATCTTAATCAATATTGATAAGTAACACAGAGGTACCTCTGAGCCTTGAGAGGCGTTATATGTAATGTCATCATGGACATCATGGTGACCGCAAATACTTATAAGTTGAATTGTTTCATGATTCAAATTCAAAGCATGCTACTTGTATTAACTTTAATTATATAATTATAAGAACTAAAATATATTTACAATAAATATCACAATAAAATGTATGAAATTGATTAACATTAAGAAGTTAATTAAGCATTAATCATTAATCGACATTAAGAAGTCTGATTAATATATAACTATTCACGGATATTAAGAAGTCCGTATTATAACTTAATTATGGACATTAAGAAGTCCGACTTTTATTTTATTGACATTAAGAAGTCAGCATAATTAATTTGTTTAACTTAAAGAAGTATGATTAATGATTAATAACCAATTATTGTCATAAGCTATTTAAATCGATCGAGCTCTGTATCCGTTATAAACCATTAAGAATTTTATATTGGTATTTGATCAAGTACCTACTATAAATTCAACATAATATCATGTAAGTCATTAAGAAGACTTACTTAAACAAGTCATTAAGAAGACTTGGTGTTGTAAGTCATTAAGAAGACTTACTTAAACAAGTCATTAAGAAGACTTGGTGTTGTAGGTCATTAAGAAGACTTACTTAAACAAGTCATTAAGAAGACTTGGTGTTGTAGGTCATTAAGAAGACTTACTTAAACAAGTCATTAAGAAGACTTGGTGTTGTAGGTCATTAAGAAGACTTACTTAAACAAGTCATTAAGAAGACTTGGTGTTGTAGGTCATTAAGAAGACTTACTCAAACAAGTCATTAAGAAGACTTGGTGTTGTAGGTCATTAAGAAGACTTACTCAAACAAGTCATTAAGAAGACTTGGTGTTGTAGGTCATTAAGAAGACTTACTTAAACAAGTCATTAAGAAGACTTGGTTTTAATTTAATTTTGCTTTTCAGTAAATCACCTTCAGAGGTGAGTTTTTTTTCAGCTAAATAAATGGAATATAATGATGAACTAAACTTCGCGGGTCGCGAAGTGTATCAGGAAGGCCGACTGTAAGGAACTCCTTTTGGACAATCACTAATTATGTCAATAAGAAGGAGTAACAGGCCGTTTACTTATAAAAGGATATTAAAAATACAACTGTCAGATGAAGACATAAAGAGAACACGAATATTTACTATGGGAAAAAGATGTATGTTTGAATGATTAAAATAAACAAGTTAAACAGTAAATAATTGTTTTCTGGGCTCCCCTTTTAGTAAATTACATGTATCTAGTATTTGATAGCGTAATTCAGAACTTGCAAATGAATTTTATTACCGCCATCTATTAACAACTCCGAAAATAAATATCTAGCAACTAACAAAACATCGATCTTCCCATGGGAATGGGATGTTTTTCCGCGGTAAAAAGTAGCCTACGTCACTCTCCACCCTCCTAACTATCCCCACACACATAAACCTTACCATATAATAGCTTTGTTGCGACGTGAAAGCGTCACAAACAAACAAACAAACACACTTTCACATTTATAATATTAGTAAGTAAGGAAGTAAGGATATTAGTAAGGATGTATTATGTGCTAATTGACTTTATAGAATAACAAAATGTTGTTTGCGGGAAAGAACAATGAAAATTTGATTCTATTCTTACCAAATCAACCTCCAGTTGATATAAGTTGGAAAACACAAACACTGCCGGTGCTGTGGGTATAGTTCCGTAGAGAAACGCGTACGTCGAAAGAGATGATGTCTCGGTTTGATTGACCCCCGCGTGAAGTGCACTGACGCTCTCCCTCATCACAACAGGAAGAACGATTCTAAAATTGTAAAAATTCGTAAGCAAACTATATCATTTTTTATAAAGCTTTTAGTTAAATAAATGGTCGGAGGAGATGGCTACATTAAAATTTTAAAGCTATCATGTTGGGGAAACTCAAATCAAAGAAATAAAAATGGTTCGATTGTGTTGTATGGTAATTAAAAAAATAAAAAATGTTTCCAATGCATTTATAATTCACCCACGTCCCGTGGGAACTACTTCACGGACTTCAGATAAAAAGAAGTCTATAGTCGTCCTCGATAAATGAGCTATCTAACACTGAAATAATTTTTCAAATTGGACCAGTAGTTCCTGAGATTAGCGCGTTCAAACAAACAAACTCTTCAGTTTTTTTACACTTTGGGCTACATTATCGCAGTTTAATTAAGGATCCCGATTTTTTTTAAATATAATATAGCCTATGTCACCCGGGAATAGTGTAGCTTTCCAACAGTGAAAGGAATTTTCAAATCGGTTCAGTAGTTTTGGAGCCTATTCAATACAAACAAACAATTAAATCTTTCCTCTTTATTTATTTATTTATAGTTTATGTACACAGAAAAAATTAAAGGACAGGATAAAAAATATACAATGTACAAAGGTACTGCTTATCTCTAATGAAAATTCTTCAAGCAGACCTGCAACTGGAGAGGTGTCAGAAAGGTAGAATAGCGTGCACATAAAATAAAATGGCAATTTTACCTAGTTTATAATATTATATAGATAACATAGATAAAATTTTAACAAAAGTGTTAAATTCAATTGCCAACAATCAAAATAATAAGGTTTTTTCAATAACTATAAAAATAAATTAAAAATTGTTGTTTTAACATAATAATAATAATAATAATAATAATAATAATAATAATAATAATAATAATAATAATAATAATACAAAAGTTTAAATTAAATAATACAACTTATAAAATGTCCCTAATCTCAGTGTGCCTCTTGGCATAGGCCTCCTCTAACATTTTCCATTGTTGTCTATCCTGGGCTACTCGTCTCCATCTAGTCTATGTTTGTTTTATATAGTATATGTTTTAACATATGGACTTACAATTTAATCATTATCAAGACACATGGAACTATCAGGGCAGGACCTCTCAGTCTGTGTATCTGTCCAACCATCCTTAGACCCAATAAGAAGAGGGCCGCAGCCGAAAACGATTGGCCGAACAGCTAAAACATACATAATTAAAATGGTAAAGAGGGACAATATACAGAGATGTAATACACACCAGGATTGTTCTTTTTTCATTAAGGAGTTTGCTAAGTTATAAGAAGACTAAAAACAAATCACATAAAAATCACTGATGAAGTCTCTTTAAACATATTATGCAGACAATTTTCACTTACCTCTAAAAGACCTTCAACGTAGATGGACAGCTTGTGTTTAAAAATTATATTACCAAGAATTCCTAATACTGTCATGATGAGTACGGGATTCATTACAATTCCTTTAAATATTTGGATTACGATTTTAACTTTATTGAAATCTCTTCTGCCTTCGGAATTTAATTCTCTCTGTTTGTTAATCTCCATCAATATAAATGCCACAGGATTCAATATTGCAAGTGATATTGGAGCCATCAAATACAAGTAAAGGGCATATTCTGGGTGAGTCTTGGAATAAATTGCATTGACTGAAAAAAAGAGGTATAATAATTACTTTGAAGTTATATTAAACCCAATTAACAGATGAGACTTTGGCTGTATCAGACAAAAATATATGTTTTTTAGATGCATACTCACTTATAGGGTAACCCAAAGCAAAATCATTGCTTTGAGTACAAAATATTGCATATATACCCGCTTGTCCCAGATTCATAGGCCTGGACACCAAAGCTGTCACCATTATAACAGCAAAAAAGACAAAGCCCTTGGCCAATAGTATGGCAAGCAAGAAGGTCCAGTTTACTGTACTGAAATCTACTCTGGCCAAGGAGAGAAATATTAGAGAAGGCAGGGCAAATGTTCCCACATATGTTGCAACACCCTTAGATTCTGATTTTGAAACAACATTTAGCCTTCCAGCTGTGTACCTGAAAAAGTTATGATGATTTCATAAAAAAGTAAAAATTCCCTATCAAACAAAAAAAAGTATCTGTCCCAGGTGGGAATCAAACTTGGAAGAGGCAACAACAATCTACTATGGGGTTCTCAAATGACTGAAATAAAACAAAATAATTTGGAACAGAGAAGTCAACTTAAATGTGTTAAGAAAATATATCATACCCGCATATAATAATGGCAAAACACTGGAACAATGCTGGGTACAGCTGATCAGCTGCTTCATCTCCAAGATATATACTGCCCACCGACATCTTAACAATGAGAAACGCAATTCACAGGCATTTAATTATTCTGCCCTGAAAAAAAAACTTCAATTAGATCATGGAGATAATGTACACAAAGGTAAAACAGGTATTATTAAAAATGTATGTACAATAATGTATTGTATGTACAATAATGCACTAACATTTATAAAAAAAAGTATAAAAAAATTGTTTATAAAGGGATAACAAGCCAATGCAGTGGGAAGCAAAACATGCTTCTACAAAATAATAAACACGACCCATAAGAACTTAAAAAAAAAAAGAATCACAACTGCTTAAAATAAAAGTAGTTGGGTTAGAATATTTAAACTATAAATTACAGATTACTTAGGCTGGGATGTAACAAAGCCAACTTATTATTAGGCTTAAAATAGTATTAATAGTATGTATGATTTGCCATTATAATTATAATATAGACAAATAAAATAGAATTAAGTACTGAAATGAAACATAATTATAACTTGCATTTTTCCTAATACTAACATTTTACACTCCAGACTTGGGCAATTATATGCGTCACAAATAACTTTAAAATAGCGTCGTAGATCAGAAAGCAAAATACATACTGCATTTATTACACTGGTTAAACTGGTTTCCACACACAATTTGGTTTTTAATAAGCCGCACAGGCCGCACAATGTATTTTTATGAGTTTCTACCATGCAAAAACAAAAAACAATTAAATATTTAAATAAAATGAAAATCTGAAATACGTAAGTAAGGTTTAAACTTCCACTTTGAACATAATAATATTTAATTCCGGCTGATAAGTCTTCTAATATAATTTTATAAATTCTCACATTTGCAAATTAATTATATTATAATTAAACATAAACCACAGAAAGATGCCAGACAGACGAGACGAGTACTGTACTATAAGATGTATTATATTACTCTTTGACTATAAGTAATTCAGGTTTAGGGTTGCAACGATATATCGGAAAATCGATAATATCGATAATATCGAAGGGGACACATCGATATTTTTATCGATATTTGCGCTATAACGATACGATAATATCGATATCATATCCGAAGAAAAATATCGATAATTAACGACCTTAGATAAGGCTGTATAGGCTTTAAACATTAGCATTTTCTTACAATATAAACAAATAAAAAACATCCTCTACTTGCAGTGTTGCCAACTTAACGGATTTCCCGTTAGATTTAACGGATTAGGGTCAGGTATTAACGGGAGAAAATATATTTTAACGGTTAACGGATTTTTTGACGGGAAAATAGTTGAAAAAAAATCAAGAATTTAGTTCTAGTGTTCTAATAGTAACGAACTGTAGAATTTTGGTAAGAGGTAAGAAATCTGAAGGTGCAACAAACATTAATCCATTCCAACACATAAGTATATTGTGATTTTGCTTTTAAATGTTATTGCTACCTTGTTCAAACGCGGAGGTAGAAAGAGTTTTTAGTGAATTAAATGGAGTAAAATCAAAATTGAGAAATAAAATGAATGAAAAAATTATCAACGCAATTTTCAATATTCGTTCTGCATTAAAAAGAAATGGCAAGACATGTTACTTTTGATTTACCTCTTATTGCTATGCTAGGATCAATGCTAAACATAAAATTAAAAATCAGCCATCCACCTTAACAGCTGCTCCCATAGCGAGTATAATAACATCAACTGGAAGCGATGATGATGATTGTGATTTTTTGTTATAAAGTTATTTTTATGTTTTCTGTGTCTGATGACGATTGGGATTGTTTCTTTAAAACTTTTTTTTTATATATTGACTAGTAAACCCGCTCTCGTTTCGCTTCAGGGAGCCAGCCACTTGGTAGAAGATAGCTCTCAGAAGCTGGATTTTGTTTTGACTGGTTTCGACTTTACAGTTATAATTGTAGTATGACCAAATGATAAAAAAATCTCTATAAATTTTAACTTATTACGTTATTCCGAGGTCTAAGCTATTTTATTGCAAAGTTTCATGAAAATCCGTTCAATAGTTTTTGCTTGAAAGTGTAACAAACACATATACAAATACATCCTTACAAACTTTCGCATTTATAAAACGTATTTTTTATTTAACGGATTTTTTTGACGGACACAAAAAAAAATTGACGGATTTTTGACGGAATTTACCCACAGGTTTAACGGAATTTCAAAATTATAGTTGGCAACACTGTCTACTTGTTTTATTTTTCTATTGTCTCTGGCTATATGGGCTTAGACCCTTTGCCTATCCGTAAGGACTAATGAAACAAAAAAATCTCTATGAACTGCATATTTTTTATTTAAATTTAAATAAATTCGATATTATCGATATTATCGACCAAAATTATCGATATTATCAACTATCGATAATTTCATTACCTCGATATAATTATCGATATTTTTATCGATATTACAACAACCTTGCATCCCTATTCAGGTTATTCAGGACTCAGGTATCAGGTCAGATTCAGACACATTTACTTGGCAGCTTTTGGCAGTTGGCAGTTTGGCAGATCGTAAAATATTAAACGTCAAATCAAAACCACTCAAAACGTCATTGAAATAAATTAATGAAAACCACAGCGTATAAACATATATTATTTATATTTCATTCACAATTTCATTGTTAAAATGGGGATGAAGCAATAAGACCACCATTTTCATAACCTGCAAGAAGCCGAAGCTACGTTATTTTTTAGGCTTAGGTCACTTTAGGATCATACAAGATATTTGTGGTGTGAATCTGGTGATTATCAATGTATTGCTTTGCTTGCTTGACCAGAAAAATAGAAAACCTGTCATGAGGGCGCTAAAGGTTGCTAAAGTTTCCTTTTTTATGGCAACAGCACATACAACAGTAAGGGTGCGGTTCCACTGAGGCGGAGCGGAGCGGAGCTGTGCGCGATTCACCAACCACATGCCTAGAAATCAACATGAGGCACAGTGAGCTGGGATTTTTTGTTATCGAGGGGGAAACCTTCAAAAGGTACCCGGTGCCGTGGGAGCGACACAGGGTTATGTGGGATTTTTACCCACTAAAACCCCCCCGGTGGCCTACCTCAGCGCTTGTGGAGAACTCCGGGATCTCCAAAGGAACACAACCGGAGTCCTCCGAGCGCGGCACCCTTGGGGCTCTGCCCGCGAGAGACTAAATGCCCCATCGCTAGCCTTCCGTACAACGGTGTGCGGCCACACATACCGTCGTCCTTCCCGGGGTTGCTGATGGACGGTTCGAGCTCCCACTCTAGCCGCCCGCAACCCCTAAAACCCCCTTTTAGTCTCCTCTTACGACAGGCAGGGGATACCGAAGCTCGTATTCTGGTCCCGAGCTACAGGGACAAGGTGGTAGAGCCTAGAGTTCGCCCGGGGTAGTACCACCGCCCGCCAAGGTACTCAGTACCATTCCTACCGTCATAATAATTGTTTTAAAGAGCAATTGTGTTCCGGATAGGAAGGTGTGGAGCCGGTTCACTTTTTTAGAGGCGACCATCTCAGTCCTCAGGGGTAACAACGCATCTGAACGAATTGGAACAAGACTCACACTAATCATTACTAACTGGACAATACTAATATCAACTAACAGGACTAACTATCACTAACAGTCCCTGTCCTCACACTTATTAACATGGACAATACTAATATCAACTAACAGGACTAACTATCACTAACAGTCCCTGTCCTCACACTTATTAACAAACTAACCAACTAACATTCTAACACCATCTACTATATAGTTATGAGTGAGCATGGACTTTATTATATGTGATGATGGCTATCACACTGGCTGCAGCAAGGACGATGAACTTCCCTATCGATAGGTTATTTCCCAAAAATAAACTTCAGCAGCATCTTTACACATTGTTTATTACAACGCATGCACATTATTCTCTACACTTTATATTTAATTACCAATTAATTTTACAAGTATACATTCGGGCAGAACTTCGCCTTACAACTGTTACAAAAATAATGACCTGCACTACCTTAGTTCGCCATATTTATATCCTACCCTCAACCCCACTTTACAATTAAATCGGAAGTCAATAGCACTTATATAATCTCAAACAATAAATGAATTTATTAATAAATCGTAGGAATAAATTATTATACACAGAATTATTATACACACAACTATTATATATAATTATATATTGTAATTAATAATTAATGTTGGGTTATATCGGGGTGCCGGAAGTAGAACTTGTAACATAATATACTAACAGGACCGAGTGCAACAGAGGCCGTATGTCCCTTTCTAACAGGGTGACAATAAGATTTTATTATTGTGAGACAAATTCAATCTTGCAATCTTTCTACGGGTGTGCTATAGATTTAAGGCCGCGGCCTCGAATTTTGCGGGCAGCGGGGCGGCGGCGGCGGCGGCGGCGGCGCGGGCAGCGCAGGCTAGTTCTCGAAACCAATCTGACATTTCGCGCGGCGCTATAGCGGCGTAGTGTTGTGTCGCTGAGATATTTGTTTTATTCACGAACGAAATGTCTGAACAACGGAGACAACATCTTTTCGATTCAAAGGAGAACTGCCATGGCCCATAGAAAATTTACCCAGGCCCGACAGTAATGAAAAGTACCTCAGTTTTTTGTTATATTACATACTAGTAAATCCGCCCTCGCTTCGCTTCGGGAAACCAGTCCCTTCAAGAATCTCTATAAATTTTAACAAATTATGTTATTCCGATGTCTAAGCTATATTACTGCAAAGTTTCATGAAAATCCGTTCAGAAGTTTTTGCGTGAAAGAGCAACAAACACACACACACTATAACTCACTCACTCACTCACATACATCCTTACAAACTTTCGCATTTATAATATTAGTAGGACATTAGTAGGAAGTAGGATAGTAGGAAGTAGGAAGTAGGATAACAAAAATATAGTAACAGTATTTTAAATAACAGTGGCTAACAACTATTTATAGCTATGTGACTTTACTCAGGCGAAATATTTGAAAACCATTTATTTTTCACTAAATAGCAATTGGCCATTTAGAATGACCCAAAGTTAACAAAAATAGGAAATATAGACAGTCACCAAACTTTTATCTCCATTATAGCAATCAATATTATATTCCACTATCCGCGACGTGCGACGTAGCGCAATTCCGTTTCCGCGGCGGACGCGGTAAAATTCCGCATCGTGAGTTCTTACCGCAATAGTCACGTATTATTATTTACTAGAACTTTAGGTCATCTGGAAAATCCAATAATTATTTTATTTTACAACTTTTTTGTGCAAATAAATATCAAACATTTCTATTTGGTATGAAAAAATTCAAAAGTTTAAAGTGAAATATTTTGTTGTTAGCCACTTATTTCGAATATAACAATAATAGATATTTGTTATACTCAACATAACAAAAAAACTGGGATATGTTTCTTTCATGTCGGGTCTGGGTCAAAATGGCAGTTCTCCTTTATTTCTTATAGCGGCTACAAACTCACGCCGAGAACACCCGAGAAGCGTGAATGTGATCGGTTTCTCGCAGTCTCGTTCTCGGGCTCGCCTGTTCTCGGATCGGTGTCGGTATTTTTGCCCGCTTCAAAGGGTTTCTCGGGTGAGAAAAGAGAACCGTATTCACATTCTCGTTCGGTCTCGGTGCGACCGTTGTGTGTTTTTGTATTTAAAATTTACATTTCTAGTTAAAATAATCTACTGTCTGTGGTTACCAATTATTATTATTATTTTAATACTTATATTAATTTATTTCTTATTTTAGTATTCACAAGATTATAGTATATTAATGCACACAGAACCAAAGCCGCTGCACTGACGTCCATTCCGGATGACGATCGAGAATGCGAATGAGAAGGTCGCATGAGTGTAGATGCCTTCTCGGTTCTCGCGTAAATTCTTGGCAAGATTTCTCGGCGAAACGTCTCGCGTAAGTCTGTTGGCCCTATTACACTGGATTTATTGTGGGCAAAAGAAGAAGTGAATACCTACTATAGGACAAGAAAAATAAAAGGCGAGTTTTATCGAAATTGTGAAGAACAGAGACAGGGACATTTCCCGACAAATAAATTACAAAGTAATAATTAGATTAATTATCAAAATACTTAACTCCAAACATGACTCCAAAGTAGTCAATATAATCTTAGATCCATCCATTGATGTATAAGGAAGAAGATAAAGAGGATAAAGATGACAGACAAGGAGTAAAGAAGTAAATAAAAAAATTTGGTTGTCTGTAAAGTCGGTTTACTGACGATAGTTGAACGTGACAACGTCTTAAGAAAATACTGATGGAATGGTAGCATAATCACTAATAGTCATCCTAAACTATCTTTAAATACTTAGTTATAATTTATTTACTGTTATATTGCAGTTAAAAACCTTTATTATTTTATTTAGTATTTTACCAAAAAGACTTGTCGTTGCATACCGTATAACGAAACATTAATCTTTAGCTAGTCTGTGCATATTATGTCATGTCAATGTGCCACAAACAAGTCAAAACAAACCTGGCTGGTTATAAATAATTTCGATAAAAAGCAAAACTAAAGAGACGTCAGAGTTACATTGACAAAGGCCGATTGTGCTTCTTTGTCACTTGTTCCGCGCTCTCGCTTGCACTTCAAGCTTTACATGGGACGCCTCAGAGCGAGGTAACGACGCATAGACGTCATGTTTTTCGTGCGTGCATCCGGCTATATCGAATTATAAAACGTAACGTTGTCACGTCAATAAATATTACGTAAGTATACAACACCAAAATAAATTGCACAACACTACAATGCGGTCGCGCCGGCTGTCACCGTGTGCGTTACCCTAGCAAGAAAGTAGAACAGCGAGAGAAAGTAGAACAGAGAGAGAAACAGAAATATTATTATAATTATAGCTATAATTAAAATATTATTTTCACTATTAATTGCTACCTAATTGCTTCCTAAAAACCTAGTCTAGATTCCGTAGCTTTTAAGGATAAATAGTCATTAACAAAAACAGTTAACGAAACTCTGAACTCCTACTACCTATTTTATCATTGCAGAAGAGAAAAGTTATTCAAAACCATGTTCAAAACTAACTACATTCAAAATAAGTAAGAATATATATATTAAAAATCTTGAAAAATATAAATTTAACAATTATACTTCTTTATCTAAAGCTCGAAATTCATGTTAATGCAAGTATAATTTTTAAAGTTTAAGTGTTTTATAGAAAAGAAAGAAGTAAATAAAATAAATATTACATTTAAGCACCAAAATAAGCTAGCAAGAAAGTAGCAGCGAGAGGGATATGAGTAGGACATATAATTAGTGCTCAATCTACTGTAAATGTGCTATACTATTTGGGTTTTAAAGCTTAAGCACATAAATGACAGACACTAATTTCTGTATTGTGCCAACATTTGGGATTTCAATGTTATAATTTTATGCTTTATTATAATCCGATAATATAAATAACCCTGTATACGAGTACATTGAGCGTACGGTAGGTATAGAGCTATAGAGGCTTATAGAGTATCGTAGTCGATATCAAGTCTTAATTTTTAAATGGAAACTGATCTGTGATCTGTCAACCACCGCTCGTTACCCGCTCCCACTAGTGATGCTGAACTATCAATAGTTACACTATCGATTGTTGACCTTGAAAATCAGTTAGGATATCGATAGGACTATCGATAGTATTGCTAAAATCAATACTATCGATAGTATCGATAGTATATAATATGGTAATACTATTGATGATCTGCAATAGTATCGATACTATCGATAGTATTATACTATTGACATATAATAGTATCGATAGTATTATACCACCGATACTATTACAGAATACATAACTATCGATAGTCCAAAACTATCGATAGTATCGATACTATCGGCTATCAAACTTAAATACTATCGATAGTATCGATAGTATTGATTTTTTCAATACTATCGATAGTACTATCGATAGTCTCACTATTGCCACACTATCGATAGACTATCGATAGTCTATCGATAGTAGCCTATCGAGCGGCATCATTACGAGCGGCATCATTAGCTCCCACACCGCCGCCGCGCCGCTGTTTTCGAGGGTCGGTCCATTTGATTATACGCAAAAGATCTTGCCGCGCCCGCGCCGCCGCCGCCGCCGCCGCCCCGCTGCCCGCAAGATTCGAGGCCGCGGCCTAAGGTAGGTTGTAAGGTAGGTTGTACCTGAATTTGATATTGGTGTGAGTTGGGAGACGTAGCCAGGGTTTATTATTATAATACGGTGACCTAAGCTTCTTTACATTTACCGGTATCAGTTAACAGTTTAAGTATCAGCATCCGGATCAGTGTCAGTATCCGGATCAGACCAGCGTCGGTATCCGGATCAGCGTCGGTATCCGGATAGCGTCGGTATCCGGATCAGCGTCGGTATCCGGATAGCGTCGGTATCCGGATCAACGTCGGTATCCGGACGAGCGTCGGTATCCGGTACAGCGTCGGTATCCGGACGAGCGTCGGTATCCGGACGAGCATTGCTATCCGACGAGAATCGGTATTCGGACGAGCGTCGGTATCCGGACGAGCGTCGGTATTCGGACCAACGTCGGTATCTGGACCAGTGTCCTATCCGGATAAGCGTCCTGTCCGGACCAGCGTCCTATCCGGATAAGCGTCCTATCTGGACCAGCGTCCTATCCGGACCAGCGTCCTATCCGGATAAGCGTCCTATCCGGACCAGAGTCTGTATCGGGATCATCATCGGACCGTTTATCATTAAGATTGTATTGTTGTTAATTTTTTTAATTTAGACTTCATTTTTGAAGTGATGACAGTTTCGTATTTATACAAATATATTAACGAATAATATGGAAAAAACCAGCTGTTTGTTAGATAATCAGTGATATGCCTGCCTTAGAACGGCTTCTAAAATGTTTGATACGCGCCACGCCTATTTTCATTAGAACTGCGTTGTTTTATGAGTTTCTTTTTAAAGAAATTCTACTCTGTGGGCACGCGTTACGCTGATCAATACTTTTTCTTCTATGTGATGGCAACACTTCACAATCTAGGCGTTTCGCCGTTTCCTTTTCCGGTGGCCATTATCCATCCATTTGCGAGTTGTTCTTAGCCGGGTGGACGAGGACTGCGCCTGTGAATGAGAACATAATAATTTAATTCAAATTCTCTCTCAATTGAGAGGTGAGTTCTTAATTTACTTAATATGTTAAGTAAAATCGTTAGTTATTATTGATACAAATACTTATTTCCGAATGTGGTATTCCAGATACCTATTCAAGCGTTGACCACCACGTCGTTACTGCTTGCAACGAAGGATCAAAAGCCTGCAAAATGCAGTACAACGGTTTTCACAATCAACATCCCATGTAAGCATAAAATTTTACTTATCTATATTGACTCCCGATACCTATTTCACACTATAAAATCGGAATCATAAGACGTTTCGATTCTCGCAGCCGCCATTTTGTGAAATGCACTTACCTCAGCTGATACCTCGATCAACTTGATATTGATTATATCGTCAATACACTACCATTTGCGTATTTCTACAACTTATTTAGAGTGTAATGTATAAAGTAAAGCGATAATTATGAATATAGGCACTTGAGCTTGGTTCGTTTAGTAAAATTACCTACCTTCATTATTCCTATGTCATATCTGATATGGCATGCACATAAAAAAGTATCTATAGTTAACTATACGTCTTGAAACTTATGTTTCCACTACAGTCCTACAATGAAGATCATAATTTATCGATTCGCTTTTTACATTACACTACTATAAATGTATAAATTAGTAGTGTAATGTAAGAAGTTAGTAGTAGGTACTAATTTATCTATTATTAATTTACCTAACAATATAGTTTGACCTACTTTGGTGATCGCGCTAATGATATATAAGGTACGTTGGGGTAAGATCGGTGGTGGGGTAAGACCGTTGGAATCAAATAACTCACTATTTTGGCTTTATTTTTGAATGTTAGCCACACTGCTCGAAAGATAATTTTGTTACGCCCCACCCAGCAGTGGTCGCCAGTCGCTCCTGCAAGACGCACGTATGCTACATGCTTTTAAAGTTAACAAGGTAAATTTTCCAAAATTTTTGTCCATCCGGTCTTCCCCCTCAATTTTTTATTGAATATTGTAGCGAAAGTATAATGTATTTTATTATTATTTTGCCTAAATACTAAAATTTAAGCAGTGGTAATTAGATAGAACTAATTGATATCCGTCTAGTATCTCTGCAGACTGAAATCCGGTGTTATCCTCCTCAGGTGAAGATCGGATAAAAATATCCGATCAGCGCCAAGTGATGAAATTTGTAGTGGTTGTCAAACTTTTATAATATATGATTAAAAACCAAGATAGATTATAATAACAAAAATCTGATTATAGAATAAGCAACGTAACTTGAAGTATCCTAATAGATTAAATGCATACAACGCTAACAAAATATATAATTTAGAACATTAAGAAAAAATTAACAGCTATAATTATTAAATGTATGTGCTTATTAATAATAATAAAAATAATTCTTAAAGCTTAATAAATCTAATTTTCTACTAATGTACACGCTTATTATTTTAAAAACTATTCTACCAATTCATAATTTGGCTCTAGTCTCCTTGGCTTCCCTTTATCACTCTCTCATATCCATAGTTTTACTTATATTTAAACACATAAATTTGCTTGAAATTACTACTTGTACCTATACGTACATAAAGAAGTAAGTAGTAAGTAAAGGTCATTCACTTGTAGCAATTTAACGACAATTCTATTAGAGACAAATGTCGAGAGAACCTAAACTTTGGGAACCATTAAATCGCCTAATTTTAAAATAAGGGGTAAGATCGGACAGCCCGAACGAAAAAAAGAGCGAAAAAAAAGTAATCATCTGGAACATCTATGTTCGTAGCCTTATATAGATTTCATTGATATCATATTAAAGCACATAAAAGATCGGATATATCCTTGTCATACACCTTGTGTTCTTTGCAATAGAAACAGTTTTAAATTACTGTCCGAACTTCCCCCTTAATGACCAAATTGTGATTATACTCATAAAAAAGTATATCGAGTTTTTCTAAGCGTATAAATAATAAAATATTGAGTGTACGAAGAGAAATGCTATTTTAAATTATGCTATGTTTATTCATCATCCGTTTGCACTATATTTCATTGACATAGCACTTACTGAACTCACAAAATTTAAGTTTTTACAACATCCTTCGAACTTGTCGTAAATCCGTCCGGTATTACCCCAACGTACCTTATTTTTTAATTTATCATCTGTTGTTGATAAAAGATGATAACTTGAAGTATGAAAATAAAAACCAAGTCAATTTACATGTTTTTTTTTATTCGTTACTGTAGTGGCACAGTACCTTGTAGCCTTGGGTTTTCTTGAAGATCTTACCGCCCTAGGTCCTAGCAGCAATGTTTCTTTTTTTTAATAATAATAAGCTAGAGATCATAATACATTGTTAAAATATTCTGACCATTGGTAGTCAAGCAGTGACTTAAAGAAAAATTACAAGCTTTGTGCCAGTTATACCACTACAGTTACAAAAATATTAGATGTAGAGACAAAAAATATAAAATTTTGTTAATTTTTTATAATCTTTGATAATGTTTATAAAATAGGAGAAAAAAATTGTATCTCCCTCCAATAAGTATAAAAAACTCCTGCCTTTGTTAAAGCTGAGCCTAGAACCCTTGTTCAGCTGTCACAATGTGTCAAGTCCAATGTATGGTACTCAAAATCCTATCAAATTGTTTCAATACCATCATACCTAATTAACCATGAGTATCATATTGAATGTAGACAGCTTCATAACAAATAGTAAGCCAATAGAATGCTTACTACCCAGCAATTGGGAATGAATTATTGGGGTTAATACAACAAGGATCATCATACATCAATGTGATTGTTATTTATTGTATATTGTAGAGTATAAAATACATGGTAGAAAATATGTTGTAACATTGAGTACTAGTAAGGGTTTGTGCACTTAACATAAACTCTGACAAAATTCACGAAAGGTCAACTCATTGAAAAGCATTGAAATATACGCTTTTTCATAAGGATGTTAATAATAACTATAGATGACCCTATGATTTATTTGATTTGATGTAATTTGCAACTTAATAATATTTAAGTGGCTTATCTATAATTACTTAGGCTTTTTAGACATGGATAGATAAAGAGGCATGAAGCTGACTGACATGGTTGTTAGTTATAATTTATGGAGCCATTAGCTCATTAGAGTATTTTCTTAGTTTGGAGGATCAAGTTGTCATAAACTCTATATGGCATGTTTTTCTAGACACAGGTTTTAAAAGCTGTAACCTGAATCTTTTAAATTAAAATCTTAAATAAAATAATAACTTGTAGAATAAAAAGAGAGACCAATTGAGAACCCATTTGTCCTATTGTTGGCACAAAATGGGAAGACGTATTTCTCATAAATCAACTAATTTTTGTCAATATTACATTTCAATGCTTAATAAAATGTTGAGTAGCATTTTTTGTGTAAGAATTACAAATGAAACTACTATAAATTAGTTTCAGAACTCGTCTAGACCGGAATGAACAATTCGGTAAAATACCCTACTTCAATGGCCTGCCAGACTTTGGTGGGCCAAAACCATTTGGCCCTAGGAACAACATGCCAAATAAAAATAATTTCAGACCTAATAATGGCATGAGAAATGACTTTAACCACAGAAATGATGGTAATCAAAATGATTTTGGTGGGCCAAAAGAGCATAGGCCAAGGAATAACTTTAACAACAACCAAATGCACAAAAAGAATGATTATGATGGAGATAAGTCATCAGGTGGAAACATGCAGTTTTATAATAAGAATGATTTTGGTGGGCCAAAACAAAATTTCCAACCCAAAACAAACTTTGGTCAAAAAACCTTCAACAATCAAAATGGAAATCAACAAGGCTTTGGACAAAAGAAAATGTATGTACCTAATGGTGGCCAACAATCCAATGAATTTAATGGACGTAAACAACAAAGCATGAAGGCTAAGCATCCTGGTGATAGCTTGGTTAAACCAACTTGGGATTTGTCCCAACTAGGCCCAATTCAAAAAGATTTTTATAAACCACATGCCAATGTTGAGGCCCGCTCTGAGGATGATGTCCAACACTTCCGTGCTGCAAAGGAAATAACTGTAAGTGGTACTGATGTTCCACGTCCAAATCAAATTTTCGATGAAGGCAATTTCCCAGATCATATTTTGAACACTATCAAGGAACAAGGATGGGATGAACCAACTGGCATCCAAGCCCAGGGTTGGCCAATTGCCTTATCTGGTCGTGATATGGTTGGAATTGCATCAACAGGGTCTGGAAAAACTCTTGCCTACATGCTACCTGCTGCTGTCCACATTGTCCATCAGCCCCGCTTGCAGCGCGGGGAAGGTCCAATTGCACTTATTCTGGCTCCAACAAGAGAGTTGGCTCAACAGATCCAATCTGTAGCTCAAGCATACAGTGCTCGTGGCTGCATTCGGAATACTTGCTTGTTTGGTGGCTCTCCGAAAGGACCCCAAGCCCGTGACTTAGAGAGAGGTGTTGAGATTGTTATTGCTACTCCTGGACGATTGATAGATTTCTTAGAGCGTGGTACAACGAATTTGAGGCGTTGCACTTATTTAGTGCTGGATGAAGCCGATAGAATGTTAGACATGGGCTTTGAACCCCAGATCCGTAAAATCATTGAACAGATTCGTCCGGACCGCCAAGTACTGATGTGGTCAGCTACATGGCCAAAAGAAATACAAGCTTTGGCTGAAGATTTCTTGACTGACTATGTAAAAGTCAACATTGGTTCATTAAATCTGTCTGCTAACAATAACATCAAACAGATTGTTGAAGTCTGTGAGGAGCATGAGAAGGAAGCCAAGTTGACTAATCTGTTGAAAGAGATTTCCTCTGAGAAAGATAACAAAGTGATTGTCTTTGTAGAGACCAAAAAGAAGGTAAATATAATCAAACAGAACTGTTTATTAATTCTTTTCAATTGAATCATATTTCAATAACTAATATATTCTAACAATCATTTTAGGTGGATGATATTGCACGTGCCGTACGTCGTAATGGACATAAGGCGCTTGCGATTCACGGTGACAAGTCTCAACCTGAGAGGGATGCTGTACTCAGCGAATTCCGCAATGGATCCACAACTATCCTTATTGCTACTGATGTGGCTGCTCGTGGATTAGATGTTGAAGATGTGAAGTTTGTTGTCAACTTTGACTATCCTAATTCCTCTGAAGATTACATCCACAGAATTGGTAAATTACAAGTCCTACTTAGTTATTATGCTTTATATTTATTACTTAACCTTGATTGTACTTGTGTAAGTACAATGGAAACTTCTAATGTTTCAGATCTACTAAACGCTAACCCAAGTTATATAAGATTTAATTAGCTTTTTTGTTGTAGAAAGAGAAAGATTGTTTATGATGTTTTATTTGAAATTTAGGTCGCACCGGACGTTGCCAACAATCTGGAACAGCATACACTTATTTCACCAGTGGAGACGCTCGCCAAGCGCGTGCGCTGGTTGCTGTACTTCGTGAAACAGGACAGACTCCCCCGGCTAAGCTTAATGACATGGCCCGAAACAACAACAATAGCACTGGTAACTTTAATAATTTATGACAGTTATTCAGGTTATTCTAGCATTAAGAGAAATAAAATTGAAATTAATAATCTTTTTTTGCTCTCATCACAGGTCGCAACCGCTGGCAACAACGTAAAGACAACAACAGTGGATCTAGCTCTCCGCGCCAACAGAACAATAACACCTGGAACAACAAAATGGCTACAGCATCCAATGAAGCTATCAACCAGAATGGTTTCCAGAATCGCAACATGAACCAGCAAGCTCCCCGATTCAATAACCAGACTAACCCAAATACTCAGGGCTATAGACAAAATAATTACCAAAAGCAACTTCCATTCCCAAGCCCGAACATGTTTGAGTCTATGGGTACTTACCAAGGTGGTTATAATCAGGGATACCAGAATGCTTACAACAATCAGAACGGATATGGCCAACGGCCTTACAACAGTAAGTTATTCAATACTCTGTACAAAACATGCTTTAAATCTATACATTTCTATAAGAATGGTTACTCTACTTTGGTTTTGCACCTTTTAGATGCACGCAATGGCGGGCAGCAATACCGTAATAATAATAACAATGGGAATAAATCTGCTGGCTCTGGATCTTCTTATGGATCACCACCTCCTCACTTTGCTACTCCTCCTCATTACCCGCAAATGCATCCTCATCACCAGGATATGCTTGGTAAGTACAAAATGAAATTTATTTTCTTTTTGTACATACAATTATTGTAGTTGCACTTTTCATAAGTAACGTATTGCGCATCAGATTACACTATTATATTTCAAAGAAATAACACCTGTACGATGTGTGATACAATGTATCCTAAAATTAATGTTATGTTACTAAAGATATTTTATTTTAATTGTTAATATATAGGTGGTAAGTTCTACGGCGGCGGTGTCGGAGGCGGCGGCCCCTGCGGCTACCAAGCGGCGGTGGGGGCCGGAGTCCCGTACCCGCACCTCCCGCCCGGCCCGCTCCTCTACGCCGCACCAGTGCAACAGTAAACGATATTAATTATTATTATTATGTAAAACCGTCAGGCCGCAGTAGGCTTTAGAGGAACAGTATGTTATCCTAACAGTTTCGCTAAACTAATTACACGCTCGTTCAGATCGCTGTGTAATATGATTCTTACAAGATTGTTGTCGCTATGTAAAAAGATAATGATTGGTATAATTGACATAATTATAATTTTTTCATTAACATTGCTGTTAGATTAATTAATTAAGACTTGGATAAACTGCTTCGTGTCCGTAATTTCGTACATAATTATTACAAAATTGTATAAAGTACTGTTTTATGAACATAAACAATGGTTCCTCTCAGCTCTACTGTGGTAAGCCCCTGCTCATATTACTTAAATCGGTGTTTCTCTTATTCTAATGACGCTATCTTGATGTTTAAAACATACAATTTGATGTTGTATTTAGTATTAAAGTTGTCTATGGTATAAATGTGTATTTCCATGTATGCAGGGCGCAAAACGGTTTCCCTTATTAGTTACTAACTATTGATTAGATTATTACATTCTAGATCTGAACGAAAGCTTAAATTTCATATTTTAAAATACCTTATATATGTGGTTTTACTATAACTATTGTTTGTAGTATTAAATGTGAAAAATATTGAATATTCAGAGACATATTGCACTAGATGTGGATCTAAATGTTTGCAGATTCTCTTTTCAGATCAATTTAAAATTATTATATTGTAATAAGTGTGTTAGTTTTAAAGATGAATACATTAACTGTTGAGTTTCATTGCAAACCAGTGTCATGATAGTAGGTTAGGGGTGTCTATCCCAACCAAGGACGTATACATTACTTTTACCATTCTTAATTTAAGCATTTCATAAAGAATGTATTTTTAGAAATAATTTTGGGCATATTTGGGTGAATGGTATGCAAAATCGTAGTTTTTAAAATCACTTTCTATGCAAGGTCAACAGTTAATGTATGTTTAATATATTTGGTGGAGAATAATAGATCTACTGGTCAATTCCACCATTAGGTTTTAATCACTATATATTTGTTAGAGTAGTTGGTGTGGGTACCCTCTTGTGTAATCCTGGGTGCCTTTCGTTTTTTAAATTGTCTGTATGATGTACGAAATGCACTAAACATATAGAAGATAAAAAAAAATATGGGAGGATTTACACACCTGAAAGATAATCTGAAGTATTTTGTATAAATTGATTCCTGAGAGTTACAAAATAATGGTAACAAAAGGGAATGTGAGGGACAACTTAGTATTAGTAAATTATAATGCTTTTGATATACTTCCGAAACAACAAATCTGTATTGCCAGATAAAATTGTGAATATTTTTCTTATTTATAGTGATGTCAATGACATTTAAAGTCACTGATTTCAAGATTATTTTTTAAACGAAGATTAGATCTAAAACAATATTTATGCCTAAGATTTTTAGTCTACGTCGATTTGACATAGGCAACGGCTGGGCTTCGAATGCTAATAATAAAAAATGATTCTACCGTTCTAAAACTTTAGGAGGAATGTAAATACGTGCATTTAACTTAAGATGATTAGTATTTTGATCGTTACGAATTTGAACAACGGTTACTTTTTTCCTAGCAACATAAGTGATTTCTTCATATTTGTTTTTGATTATTTTTATATTATGTAATTCACGTAATTCGTCTAGTTAATTACTGAAGTTTCTTTGTACGTAAAGGGGTTCTAAGGGCTGACTGGAAAGGGACGTCGTACGGTACAAAATATACAGAAGCAGTTATTATGTATTATTTTAGAAGCCCGTTACTGTCCAAAGAGAAAAAATCTGTGATATTTCATTACTATAACCTGTCGTTGCGTTGGTCAATTGTTATTTCATAAGTGAACACCTCCTGCATTTGGGTAGTGTTTTACTAGACAAAAATATATTTTTTGACTATTTGAGCGGATTTCATGAATGTTTGTGACTACAAAGCTTGCAAGTCGTTCACATATATAATATTATGATATGATAGGTGTAAGATTTAATATTTTATTGTTATTCAATTTTAGTTTTCAGTTAACCGCAAGGTGACGAAATTGTACCAGTTCAGAGGGACGTAAAAGTTATTATCTAGAAATCCCGTTATTTAAATACATTATTATATCACGATTCAGACGGGTCTAACCAGATTTAAATAAGGGGTGAACAACGGGTTTGTGGGTCTCGTGTTTAGAAAGTGTTATGATGCGAGATTCGCTATTAGTGTACATTATAAGAGAAAGAGACTGCAATGAAAGAAAGAATGTGTAAATGAGCATAACATTCATCTGAAAGATGATTTCCTGAACACACTAGCCTGTCCCAGTCATTAGTTTTGTTTAATTATTTATACGAAGTATAATGAATAGGTGGCGAGGCGATAGGGTCGACCAGGCTAGTTAGATACGCGTATGTACTGGATCAGCAAGAGTGACATGTCAAGTATGGTCGCGATTGCAGGTAGCTCCTGTATTATGTACAAAGTACTGCACCCACCTCTACTAAACAACTGTGATAATAACACTAAGTAGCGTAGCAGGCGATTTATATACTAGTTACGTCCAAGAGAAGGGATGACATCATATCTGACATATTGTAATGTGATAATAAGTATCAAGGCGTGCACTCCGTTTTTGCGCGTGTTGATGTAATGTTTTCTCTAAACAAGACTGATTATGATTATTTCTTAATTGAATACATATTTTATACATGTTCCACTTTGACTGAATGAATTAAGATGTCGTTTTGTATTTATATTGGTAGTCTTCTTGTGCGGTGTGTTTTCTCCAAAATTTATTATTCACTATGTTGGATATGAGTCAAAACGCCTTTCCATGCGGTCACCGAATTGACAAATTCAATTACTTTTATATAAGTTGATTATACTTTCCTTTATTGTGATGGAAAATGTTGTTGACAAATTAAGTGGCAGCGACAGTATGAGCATACTAACGTTAGTATTTTATTATTTGTTGTTTATTACAAAATTTTATTTATTCAGCCGGATTATCTCATAGGCAGTAGTAGTTTCATGCTTTACTATATACTATTTAAGAACTTACTTTGAAAAAATTGTGAGCTTGTGAAAAATATACATAGATTTTTAAGTATGTGGCAATGCAGATCTTCATAAATATCGATTCTAATAACAAAGTACATAGTTCATATTTATTCAACTTGTGAAGTAATTGGAGGAAGAGAAGCTCCAAATAACTGTCCCAAAGGGAAGTCTTCTGAATGTTTATAAGAAGTGCATTTCTTCTATGTAATACAGTATTAAATTCCGATTAATAAATTGATGTATAATTAAAATAAATGTTTGCTTTTTTTTCTTCCACCAACCATTTTACTCATGTTTTTGGTTACCGTTCATTCATCTATTATCTACAGTACCTACACATATCGAGCCATTCCCGTGAATTTATCCTAAGCAACATTTTTGTTGAAATCCTTAAGCGCAGCAAAATCCGTAAACGGCTGGGCCGATTTGGATATTTTTTTTTGTCACCGATATGAGTTTTATGTACGAAATCGGCGTGTCCTGCTGTATAATATAACCCTCGCTTTGCTTCGGGAAACTTGTTGCTCCGCTCCTTTTGGTCGTGATGTTATAATATATAGCCTATAACCTTCCTCAATAAATTGTTATTCAACTTCATGTATTCAACAAAAATATTTCAGTAGGACAACCCAGTATGACCACCGAGAATCACCCGTTTTTCTGAGATTAGCGCGTCCAAATGAATAAATTATTCCGCTTTAAATTATTAGTATAGAAGATTCGAAATGCCGCCATAGCAATATATATGTTACGATCAAAGATCGAAAACGCTCATTGAGCAAAAAAATAGCTCACAACCATTGAGTACTTTAGTACATAATATCTCAATGCTCACAACGCGATGTGGTCACAGTAAAACATCCACATAGCGAAATTCGTATTATGGCTCTAATGAAAACGCGCACGACGCGTTGTGGCTTGTGGCAATCAAAGAAAGACCAAATCGCGAAATTCGTTATATTTTAAGTATACAATGTTCATTTCATGAAATGTTCAGGTGGTTATAAACGCCCTAAAGTCTGTTCTGGCACTCGCCGGCCGTTGCCGCGGCTCGCAATCACCCCTCGCTTCGCTCGCTCGGCTCGTGCGATGGTTCCTGTTAACCTAACACGCTCGTCGCTTCGCTCCTCGCTAACCTATTTAGTTGAACGTTGAAAGAGGAACCCGGCGTCATGGCTTTTCTTCATTGCCACAACGCGTTGAGATCGAATAGCATGTAAGCCACGACACGAATTTCGTTATTTGGTCTTTCTTTGATTGCCACAACGCGTCGTGCGCGTATTCATTAGAGCCATAACACGAATTTCGCTATGTGGATGTTTTACTGTGACCACATCGCGTTGTGAGACTTGTGAGCTATTTTTCCGCTCAATGAGCGTTTTTGATCTTTGAGCGTAACGTATTATTATTAATAAAAAATTAAAATATTACAGCTAGATAATTATTATCTTTGAGAATAAAGGTCAAAGGCACAAAATAAACACTCAAAGTAACAAAACGAAATCGTAACATTCAAACCGCTGACAAACAATGAATACAATTTTAGAAATCTTAACTAAATAAGTCTTGATAATTTAACGGTGTTTAGTTATATTTTATATTAGTTTTCATCATAAATTATTTTAAACACACCCTAAGTTTTATTTTTGTTGTACAATGTTATCATCAATTAGATGGATGCCTTATTATTGTATTCTTCACAATTCACAAGAAGCAAACCAATGTATAGCGAAATTAAAGTGGGGGCCATGACTTCCCAGCCACCGCCGGTGGCAACTGGGAATAAAACCGCCAGTGGCAACGATTATTTACGAGTGAAGTTTGGAAAGTTTGCCAGTAAAACAAATCTAGTACTTCTCTAAGTCCTCATGGACCCACTAGTGGAACTGAACAGGGGAACCATTGAAATTGCAAGTGACGGGTGATTCCTCGTGGTCCAATAGTTGGTTAATTCCAGGAATTATTAAATCTGTTACAAAATGGCCTAAAACTAATTTCTCAAGCCGACAAGAGATGGCGCTAGTAAACACATTTATTTGTACAGTGCAGCAGTGCCACAAACTTATCTGACCCGGTAAGGGAGGCGCTACTGTCTTTTGTCTTTGTCTGACAACAGTATAACATTTGCATTAGTTCCAATTTTGCTCACCGGGTTAGATAAGTTTGTGGAACTGTACCTATACGTACCATAATATTCTCCGTTGTTTACACTGCCATCTATACAAAACGTGAAAGATTTTTATGATGTTCAATATTGTCTGTAGCTACATGTCTTCATACGTCAATTTACAAAGATTTTGATAGTGTAATAATAGATGGCGCTTGGAACCAGTTTATAATATTTTTTGTCCTCCGGTCCTCCCTCACTTCACTTCACTGCCATTGCTGTCAGTTTATGATAATAATTATTTTTCTGACAAAAAATACTTATGTAGCGAATGAAAAGAGACGATTCTCTTACTAATTGTGCTAACTTTTCGGATTTGTAATAAACTTTATATTATCAAGTACGTTTATTGTGGTGACGAAAAATTTAATAGAAACCTTGTATGGTGTTAGAAATAAGGTTAATTTCAGTGTTAGACGCGGAAATGGTGAGTAAGCTATCTGTTTCGACGTCTTGTTTGAATACATAGGATATGTTTTGTGAAATTTGCAAAAATAAAGGCTGATAGTTTAGCTTTGCCACATAACCAAACTTTTACTATTCTAGTCTAGGCTAGACGGCCTTGAATCTAATCTTGTCAAGTCAATGTCGCTTGTTTATCAAAATATTTTATGTTCTACCGTTGTGCTAGTTATCTTTTACCGAAAGATTACAATTTTGATACGCACGCAACGATTTTACATTGTGCTATAAGCCATGTATAAGCCTATGGCTGCTACCTGTCAAGAAGAGAGTATCTTACTTTAGTACATAGTATCTCAATGATATCTGGAGATTTTTCGAAACTTCCCTTTTCTAAGGACCTAACTTGGTCTGAGGACCTAACAATAAAAAAAACAAGTACCTACTCGGTGAAGTTAGCTTGAGACGTTGGACGATTAATCAATTCGAAGTTTGTTACTCCAGCACCTTGATTTTTTTAAGTTATACTTAGTTAGGTACGCTGCTAAGCTACAACTAGGGTTGCCACCTTTTTTTTGCAAATAAAGTACATTGGTTATTATAGGTGAGAAAAAAAAGTACATAGTATCAAAATAAAGTACAATTTATTTTTCTTTATTATTATATTTAAAAACATAATTATTTTTTATTGCTTTTTGCAGTTTGTATCAAATTAGGATCTCGACTGAACAAATGCACAGCATCTTTACAATCTATATTTAAATTAAAATTAATAAGTGATTCATTTTTTCACCATGATTTTGAGGAAACAAAATATAATACTCGGTGCCTGAAGATATTTTATTATCATAGACAAATCTGTGATTAAGCACAAAATAAGCTCTTTATGACTACGATTGGAAAAAATCTTAAAAGCGTACTGCCGTTTCTTATTCCAGAAACACGACTTACTAACAAAAACTGTGTGTAAAACCAGCTACAACAAATACCTTTATATAATATTTTGTCTCACAGGAACAAAACCAGAAGATTGCTACCTCCGAAGGTAGCAAGTAGGTGAAGGCATCCCGCGCCGCACGTAACGAGACCGTGATTGCGGAACCAGGTAAGGAACACCATAACCACTAACTAGTAAGGTAACTCGGTCGTTCTAAATGCGATGTAAACAGTAAACACTGATTCACGCCTGTGTAGACTTTCCTTTGCTGGCTTATGTCTGTGTTTTGCGTAACTATCAAGTATAAATTTTCACTCTATTCTGTATGGTAATTCCAGGGTACCGCGCTCACCGTTAGTGAAAATTTTTGGGATTCTGGGTGTAGACATTTCGAGCGACGTGCAGTATCGGTGTCATCTGGAAGGTAAAGCCAAACTGGCCTCCAAAAAGCTTGGCGTCCTGAACCGGGCAAAGCAGTACTTCACTGCGAGGGACCTTCTGATGCTTTATAAAGCTCAGGTCAGGCCTCACATGGAGTACTGTTCTCACCTTTGGGCAGGGGCGCCACAATACCAGCTTAGTCCATTTGACGCCGTGCAAAAGCGCGCAGTTTGAGTTGTCAACGACCCACGAGTCACTAACAGGCTAGAAAACCTAGGTTTCAGGAGAGACATGGGATCTCTCTGCGTGTTCTACCGACTTTACAACAGTGAGTGCTCCGAGGAATTGTTCGATTTGGTGCCAACTTCACCCTTCCATCATCGCACCACTCGCCAAAGATTGAAGTATCATCCACATCGCTTGGATTCGTGGCGGACGAGAACGGTCCGTTTTTCACGATCGTTTCTACCACGAACCTGCAGGCTGTGGAATGAGCTTCCCTCTGAGGTATTCCCGGAGCGGTTTGACATAGGGTTCTTCAAGAAAGGTGTAAAAAGAGCTCTCCTTCAGGGCCGGCGTTCCACTGGTGACTCCCCTGGTGTTGCTCGTGTCAATAGGCGACGATGACCACTTACCATCAGGTGGCTCGTCTGCTTTTGCGTCAGCCCTTCAGGCTATATAAAAAAAACATGTTTTGTAGTATATATGTTACCGTTAAAATGCATAATAAGTTAATGTGCACATTAACTAGGTAATCTGCAGATTCACTGATACCATTCGTTAAAGTGTAAAATTTGCACTTTACCCAGTTAGTCTGCACAGTAACGGATGGTACATCGTTGAATTGCGGAAGACTGGCTACCAAAGTACCAATTTGTGTTGATGTCGTGGCCACATCGTAGATTTGCTCACATCATGAAATGATCGACCATATCATGAAGTGGTCGCATTTCATGAAATGGTCAACTCAGTTTGGCCAGATCGTATAATCGTCTACGTTACACGATTTGGTCATCAACATTTGGCCGAATCGTAAAAACGCGGAAAATAGGGCATAACTTCGAACCGTGACGTCTCCGGCGCTGCGGAAGGTGCAGCCCCTTTGCCCTAGCGTAACAAAGCACAGACACCCACGCTCGCCTGCACAGCTTCGGCTTGCTGGTCACCTTCGGCGACCAGCCTCAGCCGCTCCGGCTCGCCCGGGTGTCTGCGTTTTGTTACAGCGGGCGGGGGCTGCCCTCCCTCCGCGCCTCCGGGTTCTAAAAAACACTAGGGGTAGGGCATACAAGACTACGTGGAGTAGGGGTAGGCTAATTCAGTTATGTAATCAATTCGACCTACCTACACCTGTTATTAATTTTTTTTATTCAAACAAGAACCGATTTTATAGACTTTACCGTATGCATGGTCGTTAGTCTGCAGATTAACTAGGAAGTCTGCAGATTAACTAGTTAATGTAGGAACTCAATTATTTTTTTTCCACTTTAACTGACACAGCCAGATAATCTGCAGAACACCTCGTTAAGGACTGCGCACATTACAACGACTCCACGCCAACGCGGTTACGGAGCAACTCAAATGTAAGCATTCAATTATGATCCTTATATCTTAGGCGTCACGGTTGAATTTCGAGTGTGAACGGCGTCGGTGAGCAGAGGGTGGGGAGTAGTCCACGTTTTCTAAGTGTACACTCGAAATTCAACCGTAACGCCTAAGATATAAGGATCATAATTGAATGCTTACATTTGAGTTGCTCCGTAACCGCGTTGGCGTGGAGTCGTTGTAATGTGCGAAGTCCTTTAATCTGCACTCTATCTAATTTACGCAAATTAACGGTAACATAATGTATAAGTATATACCTACGACCTGAATATGAGTGTCAAGACCAGGGAAGTTATATCCTTGAATTCTTCTGATCGCGTAATCATCAGACTTAAGGGACTTAGCCAGAAGTCGGGCTTTATAAAAAATATCGACGCGGATTCCTCAGCTGTCGTCAACAACGCATTATTGTTTGTACCATGTTTTGTAGTATATATATACCTACGACCTGAATATGAGTGTCAAGACCAGGGAAGTTATATCCTTGAATTCTTCTGATCGCGTAATCATCAGACATAAGGGACTTAGCCAGAAGTCTAGAGATCAGAAATCAGAACTATGAAACGTAGGCATATATTTTGATCTTCATGTTGAAATCAACTCTGTTGGGGCAACTCAGTGAATATTATTTCAATATTTAGACTACAAAAAAAGTGTATACGTGCTATATTAAGGTTAAGTCAAAGACATAGTTGTAAACAATTATTTATTGAATTAAAAATACTAACATTGACATCACTATATATACAAGAAGTATGTTGTTTTGTAAAACAAAACCTACACTTATACAATATAAAGACTATCAGATGTCCGAGAAAATCTAGGAAAAAATTTTATGTAATTCCTCATGTACCCGCAAAAACGAACTGGTTTAGTAAAAGTATATATATAATGGGGCCTAAAATTTTTAATCATCTGCCAGACGAATTAAAGGACTTGAGTTTGACATGTTTTAAAAATAAATTAAAAATATTATTATTGCACAAATGTTATTATAATATTGAAGATTACTTTAGTGACAAATTTATTTAGACTAATATTATAACATTATTTATCTTAATTTATTAATTTGATGTATTATTTATAATTATTATTTTATTAACTGACTTTTATTTTATCAATGACATGACAACTATTTGACGTAAAAAAATGACATTTATTATAATAATTGAATCAAGTCGTATATTTTTCATAATAATTATTAATTTGATTGTTCATCGATTTAATTTTTAATTTAATTTGTATGTTCATTAATTTAATTGTTAATTTAATTGTTATTTAATTTCATTGTAAATGTAATTTAAATTTAATTGATATGTTGCACACCTCTACTAGAGGTATATTACAGAGACCTTGTTAATATTGTGTATTATACCACCGAAATGTACCTGTAATAATGCAATAAAATATTATGAATTATGAATTATGAAAATCAACATCAGATCAACCAAACCAAAAACCGAGTAACATTCTAACACAGTTTCCTTACTGGCTAACCATAGCTGAAGCTGGTTGCGAAAATATCAGTAAGATGAAAATTGTATTGCTACTCTGTTGAGATGTGGTGTTTGCACTATCGCCATATGCACACGCTAGGTAGGTTCCACCTTAGGTACGATTCAGACCGACCGGCCCGCACCGGCCCGCCCGCATCGGCCCGCATCGGAACGGAGCCGTACAGCTACCGCGACAGCCGTACGGCTCCGCGACGCGGAACGGAGCCGTACGGCTGCCGCGGTAGCCGTACGGCTCCGTTATTAGAATACGTCCGTGATTAGAATATTATAGGTATGTACCTAGTACATACGAGTATCTATATCTATTTACAATGAATAGCTAGTGCGTGTATGTTATTGTATGTATGTGCATAATAAAGATATACAAAAGAAGAGTTATTAATGACATTTTCTATAATAAACACGATACCAGTTACTCTGGACATTAGACATCATTTCAGTTTGAGACAAGTCGGTACATATAACCTATAAATTATCAATATATTTCCTACGATATGTCTAAATGGCCATTGCTGACAGCCTTGAAATTTGGGCAAGTAAAACTTTATTATCACCTAATTGACGGCAAATTTTCAGGTTTGTAACGTCAGGCCTGAGTTTGTATGGAAATTGGGTTTGTCCTTTTCGCAGTTATAGCACGAAGCACAAAAAATCGGCCAAGTGCGAGTCGGACTCGCGCATGAAGGGTTCCGTACCATTATGTATAAAAAATCCAAAAAATCTGCTGGTCTAAAAAGGCCACATTGAGCAATTCCTCTGCAAGCAATTCATTTCCTGAATTCCTAGCAGATCCTTAGCAATTCCTATTATTTTCGTAAAATGGTCACGCAGTCAAATGAATCATTTGCAATTCAATTCATATTATGATTCATATTTGGTGACTGTGTCACCATAAGAAAAAATTAAAAACCGTAATAACCGGTTAATATTTCTTTTAAGTTTATTAAATAATTATAAACTATATTTTAACAATTTCGTATGAGAAATGAATAACTTGTAATAATTAACACATGTATTCATCAAAATATCACAGTATAAAGGAATCTTATCGGAATCGAAATTAATCATTCAAAATCATGTTTTTACTGGCAACAATTATATGGCAACGTCAAAACAAAAGTTTCAAAACAGAAAAATAAATATCATGTTAAGTTTCTCAAAACAAAGTACAAACCGTGAACAAACCCTTGAAACTTTATCAAAAGGAACCCTTGAAGAGACCCAAACACATAAGTTATGGTTTTTATTGCGTGCAAGTTGTGAAAAGAATGTGAACACTTAAAACTAAAGGTTTAACACTTCAATATGTTCCCATACGAAGCGAAAATATTTCACAATCTTGTTTTATACGAGTTGGACGTCTTTTTAAATCTAATATAAAGTAAGTACTTATAAATTTCATTATACAAGTGAAAATTTGTGATCTAGATCGAAATAAATTAAACCCGATATATTTTCTAGCAATGGAAAAACGTGCTGCGAGAGTGTCCGAGGCTCAGTGGAATATTTTGCTGGATTTCCTACAGCGCAACCCAAACTTAGCTCGCTCTCGGAGCTATAACAATAGCGCCCAGGGTAGAGCGGAGTCGTTGCGCTTGTGGACGGAAATCAGCAATGTATTAAACGCTGAGGGTTCGGGCACAAGTAAATCGCCAAAGGATTGGTCTGTTGTAAGTACTATATTATAATAAATATAATAATAATATATGTCACAGAAACTTTTTCAAATTATCTTTTTGCATTTCAGTATGTCAGCAATTATAAAAGCAAATTAAAAAAGATGGTTGCTGACATAAACACGGACATCTCAGGCACAGGGGGAGGGCCGTCTAGAAGAGGTGCTCTGTCTGATATAGACCAAAGATTTCTGGCTATCTTGGGGCCGGGATTTGGGCAGACAGCTCCTTGGGTGAGCGTCAACCCCTTCCCTAATGTGGTAATTATTTTTCTTATCTACATACCTACATCTTAGCTCTTAACAATTTAATTAGTTGAGTACTTAATTGTAAATTTATTTTTAGGACGAAGAACAGCCAGATGCCACAGCCTGCAGTAGCCAAGAATGTCAAATCCCACTGCAGGATAATGAGTGAGTACAAAATTATTGCTAATGGTTTAGGTTTATAACTAAAGTAATTTATTTGCACAGAGAATATAATCACTAAAAATAAGTAAATGTTAATAGTTAATGTATAAGTATGTAAATGTATAGATGAATATTACAAAAATAAATAATATTATTTACAAATAATACAAATTGTCTATGTGGCAACTGTTTAGTTGTACTACATATTTAATTCAGGTTAAACAATGTAATACATATCTATTTAGGTATGTTCTAAATCATAGCACAAATTATCTAAATGATGGTACATTAAAAGTGTTATGTAGTGAATATTATTATTAACGACTGACAGACATCAAGAACTAATTTAATTTTGTAGACACAATTAAATTAGTGATGTGAAAATGTTGTTTATCTGTCAATCACGTTTAATTAACAATTAATTAAAGTAGACTATTATTTATTTAGTAATGCAGCAAAACTCGTTGATCAAGTAATTAAATCTTTTCAGGACTGAAATAATCATTCAGGTAGTGGAGGAGGGGGAGGAACCTCCACCGCCGCATGATGCCACTGTACCGGCACCAGCACCAAATGTGCCTGTAACGCCAGCACCGGTATCAGTAGCAGCTGGCCCTGAACCAGTCCTACCTCGGCGCAGTCGGCAAGCCCGTTATCGCAGTATGTAAAACTAATTTGTATACTATAGGTACTAAAGCAAAAAGTAATTTCAAAAATTAACTGCCAACTATTTTTATATTTTAGGTCGTCCACTGGCTCCATTAGACGAGGCGCGGAGAATACTATCGCAAGTGGAGATGCAAAGAGCTGCATCAGATGCAGCCACCGCTAGGGCTCTCGAGCTGATGGGGCAAAGTATGGTCCGGTTTGCAGATGCTCACATGAGAATAGCAGATGCTCAAACGAGGATAGCAGATGCTAACACACGACTGGCAGAAGCAGCTGATAGATTTTTGTCTCGATAATTTTTATATTTATGTACTGTAATATTTTTTATGATTATTTTTAAAGATTTAAAGTAGGTAAATAGGTAGATTAAGTTTTTAGATTTCTATGTTTCTTTTTCATTATATTGTATTAAAGGAGATTGTTTATGTGAGTTTTTGTATTCTTTTTAAGTTTTCAAATTTCTTTAATTTTATTGTAATGAAGATTATTTCCTTAAGTTATTTTTTGTATTCATTTTTAAATTTATTAATGTACACTGACTGTTGACTATTGATGTGTTTTGTATGTATTAAATTTAATTTCATATACCTATTCAAGTTATTTCATTCTTCACGCAACTATTACTTTGTGGCATTAGGGATAACCCTCTTATGAGGAACTCTCATGAGTTGAAAATGATTTAATAAATTAAATTTACCTGCTGCATTTAAACAGTTTCAATATTAACATTTTATCTTTAATATTTTCATAGTTATAATTTTATAAAAAAGGAATTACCTAAATTAATAACAAAAAAAAATATATAAATAAACTGTCAAAATGAATAAAATTAGATAGTCAATTAGTCATATTCATAAAATGACAAATTATCACATACTTAATTGGGATCTACTAAGTACTAGCCGACCACGATAATTAGGCGCATGTCAGTTAAGACGTCATTGGAAATAGGGATGGGAATACGTAGTACAATCTGCAGTAGTACCAAAAGTACCATGGTGAATGTTTAATGGAGGTACAATTTTTTTTATGGAATTAAGATAGCAAACGAGCATGCAGCACCACCTTCCGCTGCTGCCCATAACAACTGTGACCGACCCAGAACTAGACTCAATGAGTCTCGTTCTAATTCGGTCACACATGCGTTGCTACCCCTGAGGACTGAGATGGTCGCCTCTAAAAAGTGTAACCAGCACCACACCTTCCTATCCGGAACACAATTGTTCTTAAAACAATTATTACACGGTAGGAATGGTACAAAGTACCGTGGCGGGCGGTGGTACTTCCTCGGGTGAGCTCTAGGCCCTACCACCTGTACTTGGTCAGTTACTGTACCTGCGCAAACATCTCGGAAAACGAAATTCACATCAGCCTAGTCTAAATGACCTTAATGTACAATTGTACACGACTGCGCCTCACTAGGGGACGCGCGGGGCTAGAGCGGGGTGGGGGGCCCGCGTGACTGCTATCTGACATGCGCCTAATTATTGTGGTCAGGTAGTAGTTATAGATAATTCATGCGATTTGCACTACATTTTGCATAAGTGTCATTTTCTTGGTGCATTTTGAAATTTTGACCCATTTAGACATTTTGTATGTAGGTATATTGTTTAAGTAATATGCATTTTTTGCTCTTTGTGAGGTCGTAATATCAGAGAGCACTGATAACAGGAAATAATTTTTAATGGACATTTTGTTTAATAAAAAAAATATTTTGTTTTTTTATGAATATATTTCATATGTAAATACTTATGTACATATTTATAAACGTAGCAAATAAAAAGAACCTAAAAACTAAACTACATATGTATTTAAAAAGCTATGAAATAAAAAAAGACAAATAATAACCTCCTCCTTTTTGGAATTTGGTTAAAAAAAACTAAACTATCTCGCTGACCACAGCCTTTCAACCAACGCATTTCTAACAGTTTCGCCAGCAATTAAGCTTGGGTTTCTCCTTGCTGATGCCGCTTCGTTCTGTGTGGAATGTGTAACCTGAAACAAGAGTACAAAATTATATTAGGAAATGCACATGTACTAAGTATAAATCATAATTAAAGTAATAATACTTGTAACTAAAATCAAAATCGTTAAAGCCGTTTCCGAGAGACTGATTTCATAGAAATATAATTATGCAACAATAAAATAATCTGAATTTTAAACAAAAATAATAAGTTGTACAATAATAGTTGGTTAATTGATTTAGGTATTTATGTTACCTGCATAATCGCCTCATTTTGTTCTTCCTGTACCGTCAACGGCGATACAGGCAGTCTAGCTGCATTGGCGATGTTGTGCAGTACGACACATGCATTGGTTATCAATCCAGCCATGGTTGGGTGATAGTGCAGTTTGCGGTCGACTAAAAGACACCGCCAGCGAGACTTAAGCAGTCCTATAGACCGCTCCACTGTGTTCCGCACCTGACAATGCAACTCCGTGTAGTAGCGTTGAGGAGTATCAGGCGCAGTGTCCACTATTGGTGTCAATAGAGTCGGTCGAAGGGGATATCCAGAATCACCTAAAACAACGAAGTTTATTAAAATAATTTATAAAACCTAATTTTCTAGATGAGTTGCTGACCTCTTTTGTTTAATAATATAAATTTAGTTTAAAATACCTACCTAAGAACCACACTGTTTCATTTTCGGTCTCGTGAAGGTATTCGAGGTGGGATTTCAGCACATGATGGTTCCAGACAAAGGAATCGTGATTTGCCCCACCATGGCTGGCATCGACGCTAATTACATTTAAGTCAGAATCACAAACCTAAAACAACAAATTTATATTTATAGTATATAGCTAGGTACCTATCTGAGATAATGATCAATTTTTATAGGAATGTTACATAACTAATCAAGGTGGTAATTTTACTTCGTGGTTTTTTTCTGTTTCATTAATTAAATTATTAGGTATCTAAGTTACTTACTTAGACTTATACACACAATAATTTTTCTGTTTAAGATTGTTTCAATAACATTAATTATAAGAAGTTTTTGTTTAAACTTACTATTTGCGCGTTCAACGAGTGATATCGTTTTCTATTGAAGAATGTCTCTTCGTGTTGAGCAGGGCGAACGATTGCAATATGAGTGCCGTCAATACACCCTAAAACACCCGGCATGCCGAATTTTTGGTAAAACCTGAAAATTGCAACCGTATCTAAGAAAGTGGTTTAAATTACATAATAGAAAGACAGTATGAAATAACTCTATACATATACGTTACCCTTGTTTAATGACATTACGTTCTTCCCGAGTTTGTGGGAAACGAATGTATTTATTTCTGAAATGATCATTGTTAAGTGCCTGTGTGACAGACCTCACGCAGTTAGATACACTAACTTGGTGCATCTTGTTGTGAGCACTTGCTCCTATGAACCTCTGGTAAGAGCCAGAAGCGTAAAAGCTAAGTGCACTTAACACCTAGAACAAAAAAGATATATTAGACACAGCACATTATACTTCTTATCGACCGACTACTGAACTACTACTGAGCACGGGTCTCGACAACAATTGGGACTGACTACGTGCCCTCTGAAGCACGGAAGTGCTCAAGAAATTTAGCCACTAACGGTGACCTATCTAATTATCAACCGCGTCTGCTGTTACTTAGCTTTGGTGATCACTTATGGTCGACGAAAGTCGCCGGGTTGTGAGCGCTTCTCTATCTTCTAGTACGTACTAATAAATTTCTTACCTTTGAGGTCACATTAATTCCACTTCTTCGCACAGGTAAATACGGCTCTAACTCTTGTATGAGAGCCCTACAAACACTTTTATTAAGTCTGTATAATCCCACAAACTCGGCGTCCGGCATTTCAAATGCCAATTCCGCGTTTCGAAGATTAACACTTCGCCGGCGATATAATATACTTTCCATCACTCGCGCATGCTCCAAAAAATTTTCGTAGAGACCTAAATCAGCCATTTTCGTCGAAAAACCAAGGAAAACTTAAAGAATGAATCGCCAGATGTTGCTTCGGACTAACTTCTTATGATTCTGCAAAGTGACATTTACGCAATTCCTATTTTGTAAACCATTTTACCAATTTCCATACAAAGCATTCAAATAGCAGAATTGAAAATATGAATTGTACGTGAATCATAATATGAATTGCCGCAGAATTGACCATTTTACGATTTCTAATCAGAATCATATTAGGATCATATTGTGATTCGTGTAAAGCTTCCTTTTTAGACCCGCTGGTCTGTTGTATAATTAAAAGCCTCACTTAAATATTTGTTTTATTGTAGCCACATACGACGCACAACGCCATCTCTTGGACCGAAGGCGAAACTATCGCGAAGGCGTCTATTGTATGTCAATTTTAATCTTAAATCACTTGACGCTGAAAGACTACTCGTATATCTGTTTTTTATAAATATAACCAAATTATATTGTTGTTCTCAAGACGTGAATATTTTTATATGTATGGGGTATATTTTTTACAGAGTAGCCCTATGGAAAGAAGATATTTCAAGGGTATATTTCGCTAGGAAAAAATCCCCAAAGGAGAATGGGCATTTTGGTTTACAGCCCAATAATGATGAGTAGCACATTTTCAATTTGGGATAAAGTAGTACATCAATATTTACTATTGGAAGTTTCCCCAAATCTTTGTCCGTTTGGAGATACAGCCATGCAAAGATGAGTAGGTAGGTACTTTTTATTTCAAACAATTTTTGCATGAATGTAAGTGTTATGTATGTAAGTGCTACTATCTATACTAATAATGTAAAGCGGAAGAGTTTGTTTGTTCGTTTGAACGCGCTAATCTCAGGAACTACTGGTCCGATTTGAAAAAATCTTTTTGTTTTGAATACTCTTTTTGTTGAGGCTATATGCTATATACCATCACGCTACGACCAAAAGGAGTAGAGCAACAAGTTTCTCGAAACGAAGCCAGGGCGTCTACTTAATAATATGTTGCAGGACGACGTCTGCCGGGTCAGCTAGTTGACGTATATTGACATATATAATGGCATAACAATGGTCCTTCACGTCCCGTGCGTTCTAGTAATCTGGTACTGAGGGTGTGCCCGTCATTAAGGGTTTAATGCACCTGCATTGTTCCTTAACGGTGTTATCTTCAATCATAATGATGTTTAATAACATTAATATTTTGATTACCGATTTTATTTATATTCTTACGTTAATTCATTATTTTATACAAAATATTAATTTTAAATACCATGATGTTAAATGTTTGGCACTACCTAAATACTGTCAGATTCAATCTAGTAGAACTCAGATCCGACAATACTCAGAGACATGCGACCTAGTAGGTACATAAGCAAATACATAACATACTCGTAACCCTTCTATTAACATATTATGACTCATTTTTATTGCAAGGTAGACCAGCTTCCGTACATTTTTGCCCATCCTCCTTTAAATAATGTTCTTGTCTTTATTGAAACCGATTGAAATAAATACAAATACACAATTTAAAGGTTCTTAATATTTATACAATTAGCGTTTAATTTTAATAATTAGGTAGATATTATAATTATAGTGTGACGCAAGTATTGTTGTATCTTTAAGGTTATCAAATACAAATTATAATAATTACCAATAACATAATATTCTTTGTTTATTTTTTTGCTAATATGTAGTGAAAAACTTAATATTTAATTAACTTAATTATTTTGAAGTACTCGTCACAATATTATTTTCTGAGGGCGTAAGTGGGACGGGTGAGAATGGGAATGGGAGCCAACGGGAAAAACCCAATCCAACCATATATCAAATAATTAAAATGAAATTAACGTACGTGGGTTATAAAATGGGTATTGGTAAACAGGCATCATTATAGCATAATGCTAAAGACACCGCAGACAAAAACACTCAAAACGTTCAATTTTGCCTGGGAAAAGTATCGTTTTGAGCGTTTTGTTTACTTTAACGCATCTTTGGCGTTATAAAAGCGAGCTTTTAGCTTTTCAAACTATTAATTTTTTTAGTGCACATCGCTGTTATTGTTTTTAACGTCGACTCTATAAACGGACCATGCTGAAACGATTGTGACACCATTCCGCAGCAAATAAAACGCAAAACAGTTGTGTAACGTAGAAAGTTCAGTCTTGTTTTCTAACCAACTGGATTACTTACGACGGGTTAAGTTACACCGGTTGCGCGGCTTGTTTGTTTATATAATGTACAGTGCTTTATGTCGGTTTATTTACGTTTTATATGTAAATTGTATGAAACAAAGTCGCGATTTCTATCGCACACTTTCACGTACTTAGTTCTCTTGGTTTTGTAGAGGAAACTGTGTAACTTACTAAACTAGTATACTGTTTTGTAAAATCCGTGAACATAATATTATTATGGTACCTTGTACCTTTACACTCGTAGTACAACGGATTTCTGCTTAGTAACATTGGATATTATTTTGATATGAAGTAAAATACATACATAATTCACATAGTGTTTTTCGCTTTTCAAAGGGATAGGTAGTTGCTGTGAGGATAGTGACACCTCATGTATAGTGACACATACCTAATTATTTTAGTTAAAAATCCTCTGTAAAAACCCAGACCATTCCGTCATTTGTTTATCAGTGACGATAACACAGTTATCGCAAATATTTTTGCATGCGTAATTTTTTATTACAATAATTTTAGTCTATTTTTAGACTAGCCGTTTTAAAGCAAATTTTCACAATAGGTACATATTGCCAAAAGAGGAGTTTAATGCTGTATAGGATATCGATATTATGATTCATTCAAGATTTATGTTTGTTTTAACACTAAAGATTATGTGGATACATTTTTATTTATTACTAGAGAACCGCCCACGCTTCGCTTCGGGACCCGTAGGTCACAGCCGCGTAGGTCCCGCTCCCGTAGGTATTTAGGCTAAAAAGTAGCCTACTACTCGCTCTCTTCACTCCACCCTGTCTGAGGTGTGTGGAGCCCTCGGGACACTTAGTTCCCCTTTGGGGGTGTCTCTCGCGTCCCGTTAAAACGGGCCGATCCTTGGGTTGGGCCCTAAGGCCCTTGGTTGTCCAGCTGTGGTTAACCAATAGGTCAAGTCCGGTGAGTGGCGGCCTTTTTACAGGCCACAGAGTCTTAAACGGGATGGGGTTCATCTTCGCGCCGCCCAGGCGATCGAGGCCTTACCGGGTGAATCCCGCTGGTTGGAAGCCCAGCAGGAGCCGATCAGCGCCGGGCGATGACTTACGAAGCCCCAGTATCAGTCAGTGCTAGGCCTGTCCCGTGCAACCAGCAAGTCGCGCGGGAAGGCCCAGCGGTCCGGTGGACGGGCGTGGAGCGGCGCCAGGTCCTGCAGATGCGAGAACCGCGACGCGTCGACACGCCCGAACATGTTGCGTGCCAATCTCTCGATGAAGTCGTCCAGGCTCTCGACTCGAAGGTCCCTCTGGATGACGGCGTTCCTGACGTACCTCGGCGCACCAGTCAGCCGACGGAGCGCAATCGCCTGAACCGCGCGCATCCTCTTGCGCTGCAGTTCGCTGGCGAGCGCGTACCACGCCGGTGCCGCGTACGTGAGGCGGGGTCTTGTAGACCCCGAGCTTCAGTCCGAGAGGGAGGCTCGAGGAGAGCACTGGTTTCTGCCATCGCGCTCCTGGAATTCGCGACGGCTTTCGTAACCTGTGGCTTCATCGAGAGTCTTCCGTCGATTTTGCCCGCAGGTATTTGGCCTGTGGGGCCCATTGGATATCTTGTCCGTGTAGCTCCAGAGTAGGGTCCCGCTTGTTGAGGTATCCTCCTATGTTCACGGCCTGCGTCTTCCCGACAGTCTCCACGCGGCGAGCCATTCGAGGAGGGCATCAAGCGCACGCTTCATCTTGACGATGGCGTGGGTTCTATTCAGCGACGTGGTGATGTAAGCCACGTCATCGGCATACAGGGCAAGCGACGCCCCCCCCTGCCGCCGAGATGTCGTCGGTGTAGCAGGCGTAGCAGGCCGGGGACAGGCAACTCCCTTGCGGGACGCCGGCTGCGATCGGACGCTCGGTGGATTCGGCGTCTTCAACCACTACTCTGAAGCTTCTATTTTCGAGGAAACTGGAGATCACCTTAACGGCACGCCGGGGCGCCGACGACTGCGAGATCTTGTAGAGCAAGCCGTCGTGCCAAACACGGTCGAACGCCTTTTCCATGTCGAGGAATACTGCACACACGCGTTCTCTCTTATTCAGAGCCGCGGTAACGGTGTAACAGCACCCTCGACAACTGAAGAGTCGTACTGTGTTCCGGCCGAAACCCGAATTGCTCCGGTCTGGGGGCAATATGCGGCGCTACGTGTCGCAGCAGGAGCTTTTCGAACTCCTTGGATAGGGTGGGAAGCAGGGTGATTGGCCTATAGCTCTCCGGCTTCAGCCTGTTCTTCCCCTGCTTGGGCAGCATTATGACCCTCCCAGACTTCCAGGCCTGCGGGAAGGTCCCGGTGCGAAGGATCCCGTTAAACAGGCGCGCAGCTGCTCCGATCGTCCTCTGAGGGAGGTGCCGCAGCGCTCTGTTCGTGATCCCGTCAGCACCGGGGGCCTTGTTGGGAGGGAGCTTCCTGATGGTGCGCTGCACCAAGCCGCGAGAGATGACGATTGGGTCTTCTTTGGGAGTTATAGGCAGTGCAAAGTACCCTTCCAGGTGTTGCTCGACTGCTGTGACATGTTCCACCTTATCCGTCGGGTTCGGCCGGAACTGGCGTTCGAGGTGTTCGGCGAAGATCTCCGCACGATCTTTCGCCCGCGCCCGGTATCTAACCGTGCCGTCCTCATGCAACAGCGGTCTTACTGGAGCTGGGGTACTCGTGAAGGTGCGACATAGCGGTGTAGTGCCGCCCAGTCGTCGCACGCTTCGTCCAGCTGTTCCTCCCAGCTCTCAGTCGCGTGTGTATCTAACTTGGTCTTGAGTCGGGCTGCGGTCCGGTTGAGCTGGTTCTTCAGCTGCGGACACCCGGACTCCTGCCAGCGTTTCTGCAGGCTGCTGAGGTGATAGGGGAGAGGTGGAAGTTTCCCCGGAGCCTTCTGCTCTCTGCTTGCAGCCTGCAGTGCATTCTGCTCGCTGACAGTGAGCTCAACCGCTAACTGGTCAACGTCCGCATCCGTGCGGACAGGCTGAGTTGGCGTGGTGATCTCCAGTTGCTTCTCGAAGGTTTTCCAGTCCATAAGGTGACGGGGCCTTGGCAAGACTCAAAATCAAGAAGTAGCCTTCCACTTCTGTTGGCAGCTAGGCTATTCCACCCCGGATGCTTGCAGTTCCACTTGCGGACATCAGCCAACAGGATAGTGCCAGCGGGCGGGCGCTACACTGAATACAGCCGGAGCGGGGAGTTCTCGAGGCAGAGCTAAAGTAGCCTATTACATATGCCTATGTCTTAAGTAAATTACATGTAATATTTGATAGCGTGATTCAGAACTTGCAAATGAATTTTACTAACGCCATCTATTAACAACTCCGAAAATAAATATCTAGCAACTAACAAAACATCGATCTTCCCATGGGAATAGGATGTTTTTCCGCGGTAAAAAGTAGCCTACGTCACTCTCCACCCTCCTAACTATCCCCACACACATAAACCTTACCATATAATAGCTTTGTCTTTGTTGCGACGTGAAAGTGGAACAAACAAACAAACAAACACACACACTTTCACATTTATAATATTAGTAAGGATTTTTGTAATGATTGCCTGAAATCAGCTTTTTTTACATTGGGCGGACTTAATGCCTAGTGGCATTCTGTACCAGTCAACCTATGTATGTCTACCTAAAATACTAAAGATACACATTACAGCTTGGAATTTACTGACCTGTTAAGAGTGTCTAAATCTTAAAGTGCGTCTTTTTAGATACAATACAACGAGCCAATGACCTACAATTTAATTGACGTACCTAAGTCAAATGTTTAAACGTCCTTAAATGTAATCTGGTACCTTCTGTACAGTAAGCAACCTGTTTCAGTTACTTGAAACTTGTTTATTTGGGATTGGAAGTTAACTAGAACAAAGTGACATCCGTTGGGAATGCGAGTAGGTATGTAGGTACGTTGCGCAACTTGTTTTGACGGCGAGCCTAGGTATCGTTTGACTGGCGTGCAACTGCGCAACCGATGATTACAATGTGTTTTGTTAACTAACAGAACCTCACAGTGGTATTCGGCCTCGTTGATGTGACGGTTAGAGGAAGATTTGTTGAAATAAGTCTTAGGTACAGAATTTAACAGCAACGCAAGGTTGGTGAAATTAACGTAAGGTTGTCGTGATTATGTGCCCAAGTTAGTAATGGCCCTCTTAAACGAAGGGTCCCGGGTTATTTACTCTGTAGATAAATTTTTGTTCTTCGTTGGTGATTACTAGTTAAACCATTTATTTATCTTGGCGGAACAACCTACGACGCGAATTATAGTGGGAAGACGCACCCACAGGGATTTCAGTAGTTATGAGTGGTTTGCGCCCAGCGTTTGACTAATGGAATATTATCGGCCATTTCATACAAAGTAGTGACCCTAGGTAAAACCCGGTATGGGCCTTAATAAAGGGCAAAGCAACGTAAGTATATAGGACAAACTCACGATCACGATATCTGCAAACATACTAAATCTAAATGGAATGCTCTTTTTGTTATGCACTGACACAATGCTCTTATAAAGAGTTCTTAAAACAGTTGGTGGCCTTCTCAGTCCATGATACAAAGCGAGCGCGGTGATTACGCACTGCTGTAAACAAAAGTGTTGCGCAACGTGTTTTGACGGCTTCGCGCCGCTGCGAAGACCAGCTACAGTCTCACACAAAGTTAGAAATATGTTCGTTTTGCAACCGGCTGACCGCATCGCTGTTTGTTTACTTCTTTTGGCACAATTGCAGTTGAAATTGGCAATATTCCATATTTTAGACACATTATTATTACATTCTGTTTTTTTTTTGGAAAATAATGATAACCCCTATAATAAATCCCCTTCGAAGGGGATTTGTGGAATAAGCCATAATTTCTTGTTTCGAAATCCTAATTTTCAGTTGAAGTTCAATTGTATAGTATAACAATAATAATAATAATAATTGCTTTATTGACCATAAATTTTGTAAACACTTAAGTAGAGAGCCCTGTGTCCCAGAAAAGCGCGAGCTGTGGCCTGGGAGGCAGTTCCTTCCCAAATATTATGTTACATTTCTTTTATAGTCTTAAATTTGAAACTCATTAACATTTATATTAAGTATAAAGTAATTATGAAACTAAATTATGATAACAATCGTTAATCGTTAACGTTTGTGTACGTGCGTGCGTGCGTGCGTGTGTGTGTGTGTGTGTGTGTGTGTGTGTGTGTGTGTGTGATTGTGCGTGTGTGTGTGTGTGTGTGCGCGTGTGTGTGTGTGAGTGCGTGTACGTGTGCGTGTGTGACTACATGAGCGTGAATTAAAGCCTATACGTGATTTTCTCGTCATATGTAAGATTTAATTTATATTATATTATAGTATATTATCATACAATAATTTTTCAGCGTCGCCGCGTCGTCGTAATTAATATACCTAGATGAAATGCAAATAGTTAACATACATATACAAACAACCTTAACCTTTTTCAGCTGTATATGTGACGTCACTCCATCTACATTATTGTTTACTGCAGGACAGACTCGCTTTAACAGATTCGATTTTCGATATAATAATAATAATTATGCTCTGTAAAGTTTATTGTCTACGCCTTTTAAACCTCATATTTTAAAGGCCAATAAAGAATAATTAAAATTAATAAATAAACATAGCCTACAGAAGCGTCTATACATTCAAGAACTTGAAATACTTCGGTATCCGCTGAAAGGTCATGAAAAAAGCAAGTGATATTTTTGAATTCAGTGCAATCAAATATCCAAATTTTCTAGCAAATAGCAAACGAAAAAGCGTCTCGACGCCTTATAGTGAAAACCTCGTAAGCGTAAAACAAGTAACTTTTCAGGACGAAAAAATTCGTGCTGCAAAATTATTACGTCTTATAGACTTATAGTGAAAACCTCGTAAGTGTACAAGTAACTTTTCAAGAGGACGAAAAAACTGCGTGTTGCAAAATTTTTGTATGGGATTGTTTATGTTATTTTATTCACTTCATCCGCTTTTATATCCAGAACGCTTTTATATTCTGTAAGATTGATCGAAATGCATAGAATGCTACTTACGAGGTATTCGTACTACAAAGACTCGTATTCACAACGAACTGTCAATTGCGTTTACGAGGTTCTCAATTACTCTTATAGTTGGGGCTATAAGTATCAAATGGACAAATTAGTTAGATAAGGGTGTGCGTTACGAGGTTTTCTTCCTGTTAACGCAATAAAAAAAATTGAGCAAAAATGCATTCCCGAGGTTTTCACTATAAGGCGACGGTATGTACTGCAGCTGTACAATCCAAATATGTTTTTGTGTACATCGACTGCTTAATTCTTTTGAAGATATTAAATGATAACATCATGAGTTTTGGTGTTCTAACAGGTTCTAACTGGTATCTAGCGCACACGGGTCAGCGGCGTGTTACGTTACAATTACAAGACAAAAATTCTTGGCATTTTCCCTTGCGAATGCCGTGTAAATCCAGCTAATTATTTCATTCACTTTATTTTACGTGTGTTGCGGTGGAGCGTACTGAGAAACATATGTACTTTGGCCATTGTTTACTCTAATGTGAAATCTCTTTCATTATCATAAATGTAGTACCTACTTTTTAATTATTTCCTTGAATGGTGTGACTTAAAAGGTTATTTACTTATGACGTAAGCATATCCAGTTAACAATGAGGAATAATTAAATTAAAATTAGTGAGGTCGAACGTATAGCAGTAATTTAAATATTATATTGTTATGTTGTTACATTTGACTGCTAATTAATAAAATTTTCTGAATGTCGTTGAAGTTATTAAAAGTATGCGACGACATTTAATTGCAAAGTAAACAGATACCGGCGGCAAGTAGCTAAACAGGATCGGACAGCATGAATCCGCGTCGTGTCGACAGCCTTGCCAGAGGCGGTGTTTTTGCAAAACAACAGTGTTGCAATATCCACTAGTAGACACTCGTGCCACTCGTGGCTCTCTCTTTCTCAGCTTATTGCGAGAGTCACTACTACGGGTACTTGCTTACTATTAATACATAAACCGGAGAAGCGAGTTCAACCACACTCACACAATGAAACGGCGGCGTCTAAACAAACTTGTTATATTATGTAGTTTTAGAAAGTAAATGGTTTTAGAAGAGATTGTTCGTTGTATTTGTAAACACATGTCTAACTAAAACTGAACTTCCTTTCCCAGAGGAAAACGGTTTTAAAGTATCTCATTATTCAAAAGTATCAGATGAAATGAGACAGGTAGTAAAGTATTTTGGAAAATTTATGTTACATGGAGAATCATTTTTTATACGTCAAATTCGAAAATAATTTATGGACGGGGAGTGAAATTAACTACAGATTTTCCCTTAATAATCCAGTAATCAACCTCATTATTTGTTATTGTTGTGTACAAAAATGACAATGTTATGACGTCCGTAGCAAGGTAGGTACAGTAATTTGAGGTTAGCGAAGATTCCCCGCTGCAGTTTCCTGTTTGTGTCGAACATTAATTGCATGTTTACTTGTTTTTGTTTGTTAATAATGAATGGCGTTGCTCAATAGCAGGCTAGGAGGGCCGTGCCAAGGCCGTGTGGCAATGTTCTTCGTCGTACCGTCGGTGTGACACAAAAACGTGATTGTATCGTCGCTTTCGTTATTAGTTAGATCTTTAATAATACCATGACGGGGCCAAATCAATCACTTTAAATGTGTTTAATGTAAAATGCATAGGTACAAAATAGTTTGATGATGGTAGTTAGGTTCCTAATTATGAAGGCACCGTCTATTTACATATTTCAATAAAATATGCTGATCAAAAGGATAATATTTATTCTTATTATTCTGAGAATCTAGAAAAGAAAGGTACTTAAATATTACATAACAAATTTATCTATTGTACCAGAATTATCTAAATTTGATGTACCTATTCTAAGGACTTAGTAATCATTGTTTTGAGTGTATTTTTATAATTTTCGTTCATTTAACAATGGATAGTCTTAACAGGTAATAGTTATACCTATTACCGGACTTTCTCAAAAAAATGCTGTCCACGTGCTACACGTATTACTGCGTGATACTAGTGGACATGCCTGTAGAAGATAATTAGAAATAGTACTTACAACATTGGTAACATTCAATATATTCTAAACACATTCAGTTCAGAACCAAGGGTCATTTGTTTATAGTTTTGCTACAGCGGCGATATGATTATTTATTTACCAAAGCGTATATTAGTTTACAAACACAGTGTTGAAATTGTGTCATTAAGACCGGCCTCTAGGGCTGTCACCTATACATTTAAATAAAGTATCCAACGTTATTTTAACGGGATACACATTAAATATTAAAGCGTCTCAACCTCTCAACGTTACAGCATTACGGTTTCTTTACGAGAAGTATGGTAATGCGTTGTTATTATGAAAGAATAGTGGCATCCCTACCAGGCTACCAGCATTTTACATCGTTGGCGCGGTACACGCACATGTATACCCAGTGGCATGTCGAGCGCGCGGTGTCGCTCGCAAGTGGGCTAAGGTCGCGAGCGTGCATTTTTCAACGCGGCTACTTGCCCGTGTAACGAAACTGTGCACTAGTTTAGCCCACTATCATGGGTTATTCTCAGAGTACTCCGTTCTGAAAAAATAAGAATCTCTAACATTGATTCTCAAAATACTCCGAAAAATTGTTAATAAAATTAAATACCTTTTTTTAATTCTCATCCTCCTCCGCAAGGTGTTACGTTTATTCTCAATATCCTCCGACGATAATTTTCGTCAATTCTCATTTTACTCCGCGCGTTATAAGTACAGTCAGATGAAAAATAAATACATACATCTCATCGCGATTAAATTATTTCATTATTTTCTATGGGCGTTTACCTAAATATACAATTATTCCATTATTAGTCATTATTGTTGTAAAAAATGTAGCGGTGGATAGCTTAGTGATAAAGATCCCGGCCTTTCTATTCGGAGGGTCCGGGTTCAAATCTCAGACGCACCTCTGACTTTTCGGAGTTATGTGCGTTTTAAGCATTTAAATGTCACTGGCTACAAACGGTGAAGGAAAACATCGTGAGGAAACCTGCATGCCAGAAAGTTAGCAAAACTCAAAGGCGTGTGAAGTCCGCCAATCCGCACTTGGCCAGCGTGGTGGACTATGGCCTTAAAATTCTCATTCTGAGAACAGACCCGTGCTCAATAGTGGGTCATGATAGGTTGAAATGATGATGATGATATTTTGAGGTTGATTTTAAAATGTTTCATTGTTGATTTTTGTTTACTTTTAATTCAGACTGATTCAGACATACATGTTATATTATACTAATATAAGACATAAAGAATCAAAATGACTGGATTTTATTTAGATTTTCCACTTGCTAAAGCTTGCCAAAGACACTTGCTTCTGACTGTACCGTTCGTAAACGTTCGGAGTAGTTTGAGAATGGATGTATGGGTTATTTATTTTTCACAAATTAAGGAACGGAGTATTTTGAGAATTAATTTGAATAACCTCGGAGTCAAGTGCGAGTCGATTTTTAAATAATTTATTCTTATTTTTTTCGCGGAGGAAACTGAGAATTATTTTCGGAGTACTTTGAGAATAAGCCCTATCATTGTACACGAAATCGCTAAGGTCGTTGGGCATACCGTTGTTGCAGTTTTTATTGTAAACATTGCTCAACCACGCCGCCCGATAGCGACGTGACACAATAATCCATTTCAAAAGTACGGAGTTAGTAAATATAACATTTGGATTTTGGTAGGTATTTCTATGTACACGTAGAAGATTTTTAGGTTCTGACAGCTGTATAAAGTTTGAGGCTAGGTGAGGATCAATGAAATGCCGGATATAGAGATCTTCAGTGTTTTTGGCGCTAGGCCAAGGATGAAGGGAAAACATGTAGCGTTGTGAAATTCATCTTCGATAGGATGCGACTGCGCTTTGTATCTAGGTCAGACGGATAGAATCGATCCGCTTTTGATACGTAATTTATGAGCTCGCTCCGGTGTAAATCTAATATCTTTAAACGAGCAATTCTTGTATATTTATTTATTTATTTATTTATTTATACCTATATATATAATCACGATCTCGGAAACGGCTGCAAAGATTTTCATGAAAGTTACAGATTAGGGGGTTTTCGGCTCAAGGAATCGATTTATCAAGGTCCCAGGTTCGAGAAAAGCTCGGTTTTTTTTTTTTTAATTTTGAAAACATCATACTGACGCCATCTATGAAACAATCTATGAAACATTAGGATAACTTCTATGAGCTACGGTTTGTTTGTTTCAGTAGTATGAAACTAGATGGCGCTGTAATCTCTATGTGGGCAAATGGATATTTATCGTATCGATATTTTTCAAATGTATCGATATATATCACCCAAGAAATATCGATATTTTTTAATGTATCATTTCGATTTGGGAAAGTTGTAGGTATCGTCAAGACCTACATTTCCAATGACAGCTGTCAAACTTCGAACCGAGATATCCCGGCAACGGCTGCTCCTGGAGCACTGGTGTCTTTGGGAAAGTTGTAGGTCTCGTCAAGATCTACATTTCCAATGACAGCTGTCAAACTTCGAACCGAGATATCCCGGCAACGGCTGCTCCTGGAGCACTGGTGTCTTTGGGAAAGTTGTAGGTCTCGTCAAGACCTACATTTCCAATGACAGCTGTCAAACTTCGAACCGAGATATCCCGGCAACGGCTGCTCCTGGAGCACTGGTGTCTTTGGGAAAGTTGTAGGTCTGGTTGAGACCTACATTTCCAATGACAGCTGTCAAACTTCGAACCGAGATATCCCGGCAACGGCTGCTCCTGGAGCACTGGTGTCTTTGGGAAAGTTGTAGGTCTGGTTGAGACCTACATTTCCAATGACAGCTGTCAAACTTCGAACCGAGATATCCCGGCAACGGCTGCTCCTGGAGCACTGGTGTCTTTGGGAAAGTTGTAGGTCTGGTTGAGACCTACATTTCGGATGACAGCTGTCAAACTTCGAACCGAGATATCCCGGCAACGGCTGCTCCTGGAGCACTGGTGTCTTTGGGAAAGTTGTAGGTCTCGTCAAGACCTACATTTCCAATGACAGCTGTCAAACTTCGAACCGAGATATCCCGGCAACGGCTGCTCCTGGAGCACTGGTGTCTTTGGGAAAGTTGTAGGTCTGGTTGAGACCTACATTTCCAATGACAGCTGTCAAACTTCGAACCGAGATATCCCGGCAACGGCTGCTCCTGGAGCACTGGTGTCTTTGGGAAAGTTGTAGGTCTCGTCAAGACCTACATTTCCAATGACAGCTGTCAAACTTCGAACCGAGATATCCCGGCAACGGCTGCTCCTGGAGCACTGGTGTCTTTGGGAAAGTTGTAGGTCTCGTCAAGATCTACATTTCCAATGACAGCTGTCAAACTTCGAACCGAGATATCCCGGCAACGGCTGCTCCTGGAGCACTGGTGTCTTTGGGAAAGTTGTAGGTCTCGTCAAGACCTACATTTCCAATGACAGCTGTCAAACTTCGAACCGAGATATCCCGGCAACGGCTGCTCCTGGAGCACTGGTGTCTTTGGGAAAGTTGTAGGTCTCGTCAAGACCTACATTTCCAATGACAGCTGTCAAACTTCGAACCGAGATATCCCGGCAACGGCTGCTCCTGGAGCACTGGTGTCTTTGGGAAAGTTGTAGGTCTGGTTGAGACCTACATTTCGGATGACAGCTGTCAAAATTATTAACGTTGAATATTTATTATTAATGATGCCAAAGAAGTATAACTTCTTACGTGCGTACATAAGTACACGCAATTCTTTTTAAACTCATATTATGTCGGAAAGATCGAAGAACATTATTCATATTTTATCAGTATGCGATTCATACTAAATATAATTTTCAACCGAGCAAAGCTCGGTCAACCAGGTACTATATAGTTACGTGTGTAGGTAACTCGGGGAAAAACGTAAACAAGGTTTTCCCTAACGCTAAGAACAATATTGAAGGTATCAGTTCATTACTGTCGTGATCGTGACACGACTGAGTGACGACACTGTAGGTGATGTCGTTTGTAGCCGGGATGTTGCGAATGTTGCGATCATTGGTATCGTGAGATCATCGCTGAGATTTTAGAACGCCTTGACTGGTGATTCAACATGCCTTATTTTGGATTGCACCTACCTACTACGAGTCAGACAAACGGCGTTTATTTTTAAAGCTAATTTATTTCTCTTAACTGTATATTTAACACAATAGTTTGTATTATTTCAGTTTTCTAATGGCGTAATATAATGACTTCCGTGGCAACGTTTTATTTGCACTGTCATAAACTGCTGCCAGGATGGGGTAGATATGATTTGCTGATAAATTGCCGACTGAAGTGTATTATTTTGAAGTCTAGACCGTTTAGTAGCGGTAGTTTGCCTAGTAATCAGCATTTCCAGGTATTTTGATGTTGCATGGCGTAGGGCGTTGATAAATTGAAGTGGGGTGGGTTTGGCAGGGTCGGCGGCAGGGCGAGCGGCGCCGCGGCGCGAATGTATGATTCATACTCGCATCTCGTTCCGTCCTCAGACGCCGGTATCTAGGTCGCTGCTCACACTGGTTTGTTTGGGTCCTCTCGAATTAGTTTGTTAATAATACGACAACCTTTACTTTCCGCGGTCTTCCACCCACGGCACGACATACTTCAATCTATTTTTACATTTTGGCGAGCGTATTGATGCTCTCAACTATAGCATCACTGAATCTAATTTACTGTTTGAAAGTTAGTATGTCCTGTTTATTGTCGGGAATATGAAGCTATATTTGTAAAATGCGCATATCTGCCCGTTTGTCCTTTCAGTCGAGAGCCACTGACCTGATTTACAAATGATTATGATCTTTGCAGATTATTTTTCCTTTGTTGTTTGAATAGTGGTTATAGGAATACGATAAATTTCATCGTTACTTATTACAGTTACAGTAATTTTAGCGCATTCCGTTTGAAGTGCAGTGCGGGTACGTTGCACAATATAGTGGCGTCTGTGGTACCAGTTTCCTTTTTTTAGTTACATAATGCATTTGAAGTCACGAAGGTTTAACGGAACAAACGATACGGGTGACACTTGACTAGACTATGTAATTTTAGAGTATGAGGTAAATAAACATTTTATGTATCTAAGTATCTATCATGTAGGAATTGCCTGAAATAACGTATACCTACTTAGATACTTACAAGCAGATGAGCCATTTACTTATACACTATCATCGCTGCCTATAGACTTGAATAATCTTTATTCAGCAATAATTAGGTACTTACCTACTTGTACCTAAGTCTTGTGCGATATCTTTTAATTAAAAAGAGAATAAAAAGTCGATAGTCTCTTAGAACAACAAAAAGAATCCTTTTCACCCCAAAATCAAGGACTCTTCTAATTTTATTATGGTTGGTAGGTACCAATATTAAAGCTAGAATTTGACTTAGCCTAATATTCTTTGCCTTTGAATATGACATTTGTTAGGGGTCTTCCTGTTAATTTTCCTCTTACGAACTGAGTATAATGTGAATACGGGTAAATCCAATATAAGATAAAGTAAAGCTATCCAATGTTGTATAATTAAATACGGGAATTTACAAATATGATAACGGTGTTAAACTCTGTACCTAACTATTAAAATATCCCGAGATAGACCTCATATATGTACCTAAGGCTGAAAACTGAAAAGTTATGTTCTCGTTTTCTGTGAATATTCTGGCTAATTACGGAATATAAGCTGATTCAATATGACGTAGAAATGAAGTGTAAGGGAATAGTTAAGGAAATAGAAAATATGAGCTTGAGCGTCGTTATTGACCCATAGAAATGATACAGAGTGAATAACTACCGAGTAAGTAGAATCGGTAAACGAACAGGAACGGAATACATTTCGGCGTGTCATAACGGACGTATCTGGTGGCCAGGTCGTGGAAGTAGGTCACTTGCTCACGCCGGCATCCCCAGTTTGTTTGGGTCCCCCGTATCGATCGAGCCAGTGCCGCATGCCGGCTCCACTGCGCGCTCGGTTTACCCGAGCTAAATGCATTTATTTGGTTTATTCAGATGGAATGGAATTGGATATTGCGCACTCGTTTTAGACGTTTTTCTAGTTTTAGTCTAATTCGTGGTGAATGCCGCTGATCAATCTATACTATAACCTAGGGACATCGCTGAGCAATATACAGCCCAATTTAAATCCTGTGGTATTTTACCAGTATCTGGACACGGCATTTTCACGTGTCATGTAGGTAATCGTACTTTGTCTACTGTCAACTGTAAAATCTTGAATAATATCTTGATCAAATTAAACCTAATCACAGATTACACGGTTCAGAGTATTTTTCGAATGTCTTCTGCTCGCGGGTACTTAGCACTTAACTGGTGTGGTGGATTGCGACTTTGCGACATTTACCACTACTACACATCTCACATTGTTAAGATCTGTACCACTGTGGGATAACTTTAGGTTATGATGTCGATGGCGATATAGTGCAACAATCGATGTGAATGTTTAAATACAACATTTTATGCTTTGAATCGGTCATACCAGATAATCTTTAAAAGAGGTAGGTATATCAACAAATTTTCGTCAATTATAGTAGATACCTAAAATTATTATAAAAACAAAAAACCCGACTGCTTACAAAAGAACTCAAAAGAAAAAAACAAGTGTCACAATATCAACATAAAATACTTCATGGTGCTGCAGGCGGGGACAAACGTAGTACTTGTGATAAATCTTTTTTTACCCGTAGGTAGCAGTATAGTTTGTCCCCGCCTGCAGCACCATGAAGTATTTTATGTTGATATTGTGACACTTGTTTTTTTCTTTTGAGTTCTTTTGTAAGCAGTGGGGTTTTTTGTTTTTATAATAATATTTTTATTTCAGACTTTTTAGTGTTTTCACCGAAAAATTCTAATTTTTGGGATGGTTTTTGACAATTTGTGTTAAAACGACGTTATATGATATATATTTTTGAAAAGGTCTTTTCACGATCTTTCATTTGATACCCATATTGCTAAGATAACAAAAAAACTCAAGATTATCCCCTCTTTTTCTTCCACTTTCGGGAGCCATTTTGAAAATTCATATAGCCTATGACACTTTCACAGTTCTGACGAATTCAACGATACCTCATATGTCGAAATCCGTTCAACCGTTTGGGCTGTGGGGCGGTCCGAATAAATGGACATACATACAAACATACATACATATGTACATACACTCGAAAAACATAACCCTCCTTCTGACGCAGTCGGGTAAAAACTCGGAACAAGGCGGACTTCAGACAATATGTATATAAATAAAAACTGCTGCTTAGCTTACAGGAGCTGCTTAGCCCCCGATAGGTGCAATAGGTATATACATACATACTTCGGACGTTTAACTTAGGTATACCTTCCATTATGAAACGGGTTAAAAATACCTACGGTTATGTAACCAACCTATGATTGTCTATTCATATTTAAGTTTTAATTACATTGTTAACAAATTATTATCGAGTATTACGTGAATCACGTGATCATGATGTTCATTATTACTTCGATGTAAATTTAATTGAGTTGAAATGGAAGAATTTTCCTGATATGAAATAGATATTGATTAATTATTTTATAGTTTAATTTTTCCTTATAAGTAATACTTAATTATTTAGACCTAAAATGTTTTTATTGACGTCATTTATGTATAAGTATGGTAGTAGAGATAGTTAATACGTATTGAATAAGCCATAACTGTAGCACATGATTATTATAACCTTATTATATTATACCCTTATTGGGGTTGATAGTACCTATAAGAAAACGCTTGAGGCAAGGTAAGAATGACGCTCGTGTTGGTGTTGGCACTGTACGCGCCGCTTACCTAATCGTGTGGACAGTTCAGTGACAATTTAGAGTTATCTGTGGTTGTGCAGTAAAATAAAAAAACAATTATCTATGGTGTGATCTGTGGAAAAAACTTTAGCTCTCGCTCTCTATGGAATGGACGCTACGCGGAATAATTATTACGTTACCAAAATGTCGCGCTTGTAAAAATTGTAATTTAACTGGAACCTAAACAATACAAGTAACAGTAGACAATTCATGTCTTTTATTTGGTTTGTCCATGCGTGGACAAATTTTGGCGACCGTGACAGGACACATTTTTCGATAAGTATTTTCATAAGAAGATTTGAAGAAAGCACCATTACGATTTGCAAGCCAAGCGACGCCGCGTTGGCAAACGACTAAGTCCAATCGTCAACCGAAGAGGAACGAAGAAATCAGCTATCTAAATTGCATGGGACTGTTTGCTGCTTTGCTTTGGGGCCTCAAGAGGACAGGTCTAGCCCAGGGAAGTAGCCCTAATCCTAATTTCTTAACCTAAATTTCCCTTTTTGCAATTCAATTTGTGTGTCTGGTTGCTTTTTACGCGTTAGTCAGGTTAGTCTATTATTATATTATTGCATCTTGTGTTAATTCTACTTGCTTCAAACATGACTGAGAGAGATAAAGGTGTAATACGTATCGACACTCCTGAGGAGTCTAGATCGGATGATAAAACTGAACTTTCTATGCTTATTAAACAGCGAGGGGTTTAAGGGCCTTCTAACTAAGTATTCGAACTATATTCGCGAGATAGATACTAACAATTTATCAAGTATTTTACACAAACAATTAGCATTGAAGATTGAAAAAATTCAAATTATGTTAAACAATTTCTATGATATTTAAGGGAAAATTGAGTTGTTGCATAAAAATATTGATGAACAAGTGGCTAAAAGGGAGACAATTGAAAACCCCCAACGCGACGTATTATTTTTAGAGATATTATTTTTTACTTTTTAAATGTTTGTGTAGGGTTTTTTTTTATTTAATTTTTATTTTATACTTTTTATAGGTAAGAATATTCTCGATTAAGTCATAAATGTGTAAGGTAGAACCAGAGTGGTCCAAGTGACTTTTTGCATTGACCCCCGATTTTGGCATAAAGATCTCCAAAACTCAATATTCTTTTATTCCACTTTGATCCAATTGCAGTTCAGTTGCAGAATTGCAATTCAAAAACATTGTCTAGGGCAATTGGATCAAAGTGGAATAAAAGAATATTGAGTTTTGGAGATCTTTTTGCCAAAATCGGGGGTCAAGGCAAAAAGTCACTTGGACCACTCTGGTTCTACCTTACACAAATATTCTCTCTGTGCTTTTTCATATTCTTACCCGCTTTTACCCCCCACAACTTTTAAACGGCTCAACCGATTTTCATCAAACATATCTAAAAAAAAGCGCCCGCTTCATCCGTTCGGGAGCTATGATGCCACAGACAGACAGACAGACACACACACAGACACGTTAAACTTATAACACCCCTCTTTCAAAGCTATTCCGATTTACCTCAAAGTCATATTCATAGCCCAATTTTAATAACGATTGATCTAAAAATAGTATAGACTTATAGACCTTTAGAAGAATTGAAATAAAAATTCATTGTGATATTTAATGGAAAATTATCCCGTGCCACGAACCTGAGCGGGTTGATCCTTAAATATCAAAGTTGAAGCTCAGACATTTTTACTAAGCAGGTATAACCTTGAAAGGTGAAAAAGATATTAATACCTATTTTGAGAAAGATCGACATGAGATTCGTGTTGCGAAATCTCGTCTAGACGTAAAAAGACAAATCAATTCATCTTAAGATAAGTTTAATATCAGTGTTATGTAGGATTTACTTACGATTTATTCAAATAGTATGAGTGGGTAGCGAGCACTGTAGTTTTAGGGCTTTCAATAATAAAAGTGATGGACACGGTCTATTATGGAGTCTTTATTTTCACTATGGGAATATAGTTGCGTAGTTCATTAGGGAAATTTACCTAGTTAGGAAGAGGATGGATTGTGTGAAAGATGATTTGAAAAATAGAGAAGTCAGTGTAGAAGTGACGGCTATTAGGGAAGAATGGAAGAGAAAGACATATTGAGCCGATTCCAAGTAAAATTGGGAAATGGGCAGAAGGATGTTGTGTGATGAAAATGTAGTTGCTTGATGAGGACTTCACCGAATAAAAAACAATTTGATCTATGTCGCACCATTATACATATAGATATTTGTTTTTCCTCCTATTAATTTTGAATGATAACAAAATTTATAAATCGATTCCATACTCGCCGGCCAGTGACTAGTATAAGTAACTAATTTTGTCTTATTGCTCTTCCTCTTCTCTTCGCATCTCACTATTTCTTGCTTTACTGTTTGTAGTCTTAATTTACTTATCAATAACTCGAACCTTTATACCAACAAAAGCAAAACATCATGCAGTTATGCAGTAGTGCCATGCCACTATGTATGCACATACGCGCATTTTGTAGGTTTGGCGCGAGGCGAAGTAGAGCCTACAACTGGAACTAGGCCACGGCTACTAGTCAGAGCTACTAGCCCACTGCAGTTATACGTGATTATAATAGATTGTTGTAATTTGACTCGTACTAGAAACAATTACCAATACTGTTAAGTTACTCTATTGTTTGTTAAAAATTTACGCATCAATCAAATTACCGTCAGTGGTAATGGAATACTTGAGAAGTAGTATTTGGTCTTTCTATAAAGATAAATAAGACAAATTAAGAAATAGCAACCAGGTAAAATAGTTATGATTTGTGTATCCTCACAGTAATTTTTTACTGTTTTAAACTAATTTTTTTTTTGGATACGAGTTAAAATAAATTAAATCCATCTTGTGTTAACATATTACACATAAGTGAATTATAAATGCATTACAAACAATGTAAAATGTTTGAAGAGTTCATGACGTAGCCGACCACGCTTGACTCATAATTGCATTTTTTTAATGGAATTAAGATAGCAAACGAGCATGCAACACCACCTTCCGCTGCCGCCCATGACAACTGTGACCGACCCAGAACTAGACTCAATGAGTCTCGTTCTAATTCGGTCACAGATGCGTTGCTACCCCTGAGGACTGAGATGGTCGCCTCTAAAAAAGTGTAACCGGCTCCACACCTTCCTATCCGGAACACAATTGTTCTAAAACAATTATTACACGGTAGGAATGGTACTAAGTACCATTAAAATAGGAACTAAAAAGAAAAGTTTTCAATAAAATATTAGTAGATAAATACTATTATTTAATCACTAATGCTAAAATAATTTGTAACGTACATACTTAAATATGTAATACAAAGACTTGTAGATAAATTCTGATATGAAATTGAAACCTACAGCTGCGGAGTACCTGTAGGTCCTTGACATAATGACTTGTATTTGCTAAGGTTTATTACGAAGTAAACCTCTACTTACTGTAATGAATACGTTTAAGTTTATCACATTTCTCAGAATAGAATATTAGATATTATTCATAGCCGGCGTTTAATGTCTAATTATAAATACTTGCAGCCATGACATAAATTCCCGTTTCGTAGTTCCGTACTGTAAGTGCCTCTTCAATAAAAATATTTTATTGATGCAGGTATAAATTATAGTAATTCACCGTGCTGGTCAGCGTTCCAAAATTTTAATCTAAATAATCGCTCGATGGAAAGTGGTCATCGTCGCCCATGGATAATATTTAGGCTGGTCATACAGTCACGCGAATACACGAACCCATAAATGGAGGACGACATTCGCAAATAATTAAGCGAAGTTTTTGACACAGTGTTTTTCCAAGCTTTCAAAGCAATAACAGTTTTTGGCCGCATATCAATGCGCGCCAACCTGGAACCTTCGCGAAGTCTCCAGCACATTCGTGCAAACATTCGCACACTATACAATCGGTCGCAGGCATGTGAGTCATCGATAAGAATCAAGATAAGATCGAAGCGTACCGCCAAAAAAATAATGGAGAACTAGTAGACGACTTGGAGAACTCTCGGATTTCTTCATGATATTTTCTTATTCATAAGCAAGATATAATTTTATGGCAAACATACTGTTACGTGTCAGGAGTATGGGGTTCGAGAAAATGCCAAAATGTACCACAAAGACTTTATTGTACTCGTAGATACACGATTACACACTGTACACAGTACACACTACAACACTATGCACGTAGGTACTCGTAAACACACTCGTCGAACACTGTATCGCTCGTAGAAATCACTTCACTTCGCACTGGTATCGCTCGTAGGTATCGCTGGTATCTTCCTGGTTTCGCTTCCGAAACTAGAATGTCCGCGGTTGACCGATCGCCCCTTTTTATACCACTCACGCACCATTCACGCCAATCCAGAACTTTCTCGCTAATTCCGGACGGACCAGATTCGTCTAAAATTCTAGTATGTTCCTTGCAACCGACGCTCGCCCTTATGACTATTGCCGTAAGGCGAAGCGTCGTGCGCGTAGTTTCGAGATTGCCGCGCTCCTATTGTTTGCGCGACATGTTTATGGCCCCTATTGTTTATTGTTTAGCGAGGCAGATAGGCCAGGGTTGTCACAATACTTAATAATTATTTTCGTAGAAAACGATTACAGTGATATGTACCTATGTATCTTGTAACCACTAAATTATGGCCTTTACGAAAAATGGCACTTTATTGCGGAAGATCATATAAATTTGAGAGAATAATATAACTTTTTCTACATAAATCATGACCTATTTGCAGGTTGTATCATAGCCTTTGATGCTTTGAACCGACTGCATCAAAAGATTATTTTTATTATTATTCGTTTTAGCTTAAAATCGATATATCAATGTCAGCTTCACGCTGTTTTTTTAAGGTTAATCCTTTGTATTCGTTATTTTCTAATATAAGTTGTGGTTTTTTAACATTATCTTTATAACTAGGTATGTGGATAAGAAAAGGATTATAAATCAATTCATCACCTACAATTTTTATTAACCCCCGACGCAAAAAGAGGGGTGTTATAAGTTTGACGTGTCTGTGTGTGTGTGTGTGTGTGTGTGTGTGTGTGTCTGTGTGTCTGTCTGTCTGTCTGTGGCATCATAGCTCCCGAACGGATGAAGCGATTTCAATTTAGTTTTCTTTGTATTAAAGGGTACTTACGAGCGCGTGTTTTTAGATATGTTTGATGAAAATCGGTTGAGCCATTTAAAAGTTGTTGGGGTTGAAAGTGGAGAAGAATTTTCACTCTGTCTCTTTGTGGCATCATAGCTCCCGAACGGATGAAGCGATTTCAATTTAGTTCTTTTTGTATTATAGGGAACTTACGGGCGCCTGTTTTAAAATATATTTGATGAAAATCGGTTGAGCCGTTTAATAGTTGTGGAAGGTGAAAGCGGGGAAGAATAGCCGTATATATGCAAATATACGCGTGTGTGGTACAAATGAAAGCGTACAGTAAGAGAATATTTATAACTGAATCCAGAATGTTTTAACCTATAAAAAGTATAAAATAAAAAATTAAATTAAAAATTAAAAAAACCCCCCGACACAAACATTTAAAAATTAAAAAATAATATCTTTAAAAATAATACGTCGCGTTGGGGGACCGCTCCTTTTACTTCTAACTTTAACACAAAAAAATATTGATAAATGATAAGTCTTGGGTAAAAGACTAAGTAGGTAGGGCATGTGATACTTATGAAAAAATCGTAGATAATGAATAGTTAGGAGCGGTCCCCCAACGCGACGTATTATTTTTAAAGATATTATTTTTTAATTTTTAAATGTTTGTGTCGGGGGGTTTTTTTAATTTTTAATTTAATTTTTGTACATTCGTATTCGAATAAATTTTATTTGATTGCTTTAACTCTTAATTAATACCTATCTACTTCCCTGCCTGATTTATGCATTTGAGATCAGTTACAAATATCTTCGAAAGGTGTTCAAATTACATTCAATTCACCTATAAAGATCACAATAAAATATTGTAGGTATGGTGAGTAGGTGAATTTGTTCTCATTCAATGGGGGGAATTCAGAGAGATCAGCTATTAAGATGCATTTGAGATTAGTTATCGCTAATACCTATCTACATCTACAATTATACAAGTATGGGCCGGTTATCTGAGTTGAAATTAGTTAAATAATTACGACCTACACAACAATTGCAGAAATTTAGAACAATATTAGGCAGCACAGATTTATTCGATTATCCACCTAGGATACCGATAGATGTTAGTATTTTATGGTGGCTAAAATATGTTTTAAACTAATGCAACATTGTGCAATAATGTGTCTACATAATGTAGGGCACCGTGCAGGTTCCCGTCTGCGGAGTTAGCATTTAGCGCATGCGCCGTGTCCTGGCCGTCCTACCCGCATTCGATCGCGTTACGTAGAAGCTACGTGTAATTGTGAAAACTAAAACGTAATCGTAAGTAGGTCGGCGGCCGCTCTCTGCGCGCGCAGTCTTGCCGCCCGCGCTCCCCCTCCCCCCCCCCCTCCTTCCCACTTGTTCTACGAACGACGTCACTATCGATCGCGCACGTGGCGCCGTAAATGACGTAGTTCTGTCTCGTCGATAGCACACCCCCGCTGTACACCCCGACACCGCATCGCTGCCACCCTCGCCCCCAGGTCACCAGGCGCCGTCGGCGGGGATTGCATGCTGCAGTTAATAGCGTTATTCCCATGCGTAAGCCCACTTTTCGACCCACGCCATCGTTAATGAACGCCTACGAGAATATTTCTTCATTCATTTTTTTTACTCGTATTTGTAGTGGGTTGCAATAATGCAGCGAGTATCTAAAGATCAAGGGATTTTTACTACGATATCACATGTTACTAGTAGAGATTAATGTTGTCTTCCATGACGTCACTTCACTACACTGCACATTAATTTTGTGTCATGGCATGACGGTCGTAGTCGTGTCTTGTATGTACCTACGGGTTCTACGTCTACGGTATAATCAAAAGATTTAATTTATCCTTGTCTGTGCTGTATACATAAATTGTTAAGTAATATCTACATAACGGTCTTTCTAAGAACTTCAAACTAAAGGATATGAAATAAAACTGGGTATTATTTATATAATTGCGTCCTGGTATCTTGGTAAGTAGTTATCTTCACTCATGGGTGTGAAAATCAAAACACTATAGCGGCAGATCCCCACTGTAGTACCTTTCGTAGTTCCTTCCAATGAATTTTGAAAGTTTTTCATCTAAAAGTTACAGCGTAGGTTTCAACGCATTCGTATTTTTACAGTTTACTACATTAGGTACTACTCGTATTAACATACGAATAATCAATAGGTATTTATTTATCTACGTCTACATAAACTATGACGTGCAAAGGCTCTGTCACGTGTAGTTACTTATGACGTTACTTATTTACATATTCTTGTTGATTGTTTCAGGTAAACCGTAACCCAGCAGTTTTGTTTATCTGAAGTAGGCGAGGAAAGGTGAGTTGAGGCAAGTGGTCGCGCGTGTCGCCTTGAAATGTAACAGTAGAGTTCGCAAAACGATTTCACGCTGCATTCGCCCCAAGTGTTGAAGTTCTTTTGACACTCGAAGTTACCGATTTATATAAAAATATCATTATAAAAAAAACCCCACTGCTTACAAAAGAACTCAAAGGAAAAAAACAAGTGTCACAATATCAACATAAAATGCTTCATGGTGCTGCAGGCGGGGACAAACAATACTGTTACCTACGGGTAAATACCACCATTTATCATGAAATGGTCAACTCAGTTTGGCCAGATCGTTAAATCGTCTACGTTTCACGATTTGGTCATCAACGTTTGGCCGGATCGTAAAAACGCGGAATACAGGGCATAATTTCGAACCGTGACGTCTCCGGCGCTGCGGAAGGTGCAGCCCCTTCGCCCTTAAAATCAAAATCAATATGTTTTATTCACTTGGGTATTAAAAATACACTTGTGAAGGTCATTTTTTGATTCTACCGCCATTTTGCAAAGTGCTTTTTATTCTTTTATGATGGAGGAGAAAAAAATGGCGATAAACAAAACTCCTCAGCACATGTTATAAATAAAAAACAAAGTACATAAAGTAGACTTAAACTTAATACATAATATACTCTAACCATAGCGGAACTGGTTGCAGAGCTGGTCAAATCCATGCATCTTTGTCATTTAAATATTCATCAACTGTATAGTAGCTCTTGCTCAAAAGATGCGCTTTTACATGTTTCTTAAATAATTCTACTGGAAGGTCACGAATGGACTTAGGGATTCTGTTATAGAACTGGACACCAAGCCCCATAAAAGAACGCTGTACTTTACAAAGCCGGTATGAGCATGTAGCCAAATTATGCTTCTTTCTTGTTAAACGATTATGATAGTCGCTGTTTTTCTTATATAAGTTTAAATTATTTCTTACAAAAACTATATTACTGTATATTTACTGTGCAGCTACTGTAAGAATACCTATTTCTTTGAATTTCTCACGACACGACTCCCGAGACTTTAGTTTATAAATAGCTCTAATAGCTCTTTTCTGTAATAGGAAGATTTGATAAATATTGCTTGCTTTACCCCATAGTAAAATTCCATAAGACATAATACTATGAAAGTAAGCAAAGTAAACGAGCCTGGCAGTTTCAATGTCAGTAAACTGTCTTATTTTTCTAATCGCATATGTAGCCCTACTAAGTTTTATAGCGAGAGTTGCTATATGCGGGCCCCATTGTAATTTACTATCTAGGGTCAGTCCTAAAAATACTGTGGATTCATCGATTTTTAATATTTCATTGTTTAATTGAATTGTCTTATGGATATTCTTTACATTTGGTAAAGTAAATTCTATAAATTTTTTTTCTTAGCATTTAAGACTAAATTGTTCATCGTGAACCACCTTGAGATAAGCGATAGAGCATTATTTACATCGTCAAAATTATTTTTATTTCTATCCGTCTTAAATAATAATGATGTGTCATCAGCAAATAACACAATGTCCGCGTGGTTCTTGACATAATATGGTAAATCATTTATGTATACTAAGAAAAGAAAAGGACCCAAGATTGAGCCCTGTGGTACACCCATCACAGCTTTTGACCCTGACGACTTAACGTCATTTATACTGACCTTTTGGATTCTATCATTTAAATAAGAGCTAATCAAGCTGAGAGACTGGTTTTTTATGCCGTAGTGACTCAGTTTTAATAATAATGTTTCATGCTCAACACAGTCAAATGCATTTGATAAATCACAAAATACACCAATAGCATTTTGTGATTTCTCCCATGCTTCAAAGATATGCTTCAAAAGTCTAGCCCAGGCATCAGTAGTACTACGACCCTTTGTAAAACCGTATTGTTCAGGGTGTAGTAGTTTATCTAATATCTTTAAACGAGCAATTCTTGTATATTTATTTATTTATTTTCACGATCTCGGAAACGGCTGCAAAGATTTTCATGAAAGTTACAGATTAGGGGGTTTTCGGCTCAAGGAATCGATTTATCAAGGTCCCAGGTTCGAGAAAAGCTCGGTTCCCGAGATAAAGAGATTTTAAAAACATCATACTGACGCCATCTATGAAACATTAGGATAACTTCTTTGAGGTACGGTTTGTAAACATCATACTGACCTGGAGCACTGGTGTCTTTGGGAAAGTTGTAGGTCTGGTTGAGACCTACATTTCCAATGACAGCTGTCAAACTTCGAACCGAGATATCCCGGCAACGGCTGCTTCTGGAGCACTGGTGTCTTTGGGAAAGTTGTAGGTCTGGTTGAGATCTACATTTCGGATGACAGCTGTCAAACTTCGAACCGAGATATCCCGGCAACGGCTGCTCCTGGAGCACTGGTGTCTTTGGGAAAGTTGTAGGTCTCGTCAAGACCTACATTTCCAATGACAGCTGTCAAACTTCGAACCGAGATATCCCGGCAACGGCTGCTCCTGGAGCACTGGTGTCTTTGGGAAAGTTGTAGGTCTGGTTGAGACCTACATTTCCAATGACAGCTGTCAAACTTCGAACCGAGATATCCCGGCAACGGCTGCTCCTGGAGCACTGGTGTCTTTGGGAAAGTTGTAGGTCTCGTCAAGACCTACATTTCCAATGACAGCTGTCAAACTTCGAACCGAGATATCCCGGCAACGGCTGCTCCTGGAGCACTGGTGTCTTTGGGAAAGTTGTAGGTCTGGTTGAGACCTACATTTCCAATGACAGCTGTCAAACTTCGAACCGAGATATCCCGGCAACGGCTGCTCCTGGAGCACTGGTGTCTTTGGGAAAGTTGTAGGTCTCGTCAAGACCTACATTTCCAATGACAGCTGTCAAACTTCGAACCGAGATATCCCGGCAACGGCTGCTCCTGGAGCACTGGTGTCTTTGGGAAAGTTGTAGGTCTCGTCAAGACCTACATTTCCAATGACAGCTGTCAAACTTCGAACGGAGATATCCCGGCAACGGCTGCTCCTGGAGCACTGGTGTCTTTGGGAAAGTTGTAGGTCTGGTTGAGACCTACATTTCCAATGACAGCTGTCAAACTTCGAACCGAGATATCCCGGCAACGGCTGCTCCTGGAGCACTGGTGTCTTTGGGAAAGTTGTAGGTCTCGTCAAGACCTACATTTCCAATGACAGCTGTCAAACTTCGAACCGAGATATCCCGGCAACGGCTGCTCCTGGAGCACTGGTGTCTTTGGGAAAGTTGTAGGTCTGGTTGAGACCTACATTTCCAATGACAGCTGTCAAACTTCGAACCGAGATATCCCGGCAACGGCTGCTCCTGGAGCACTGGTGTCTTTGGGAAAGTTGTAGGTCTCGTCAAGACCTACATTTCCAATGACAGCTGTCAAACTTCGAACCGAGATATCCCGGCAACGGCTGCTCCTGGAGCACTGGTGTCTTTGGGAAAGTTGTAGGTCTCGTCAAGACCTACATTTCCAATGACAGCTGTCAAACTTCGAACGGAGATATCCCGGCAACGGCTGCTCCTGGAGCACTGGTGTCTTTGGGAAAGTTGTAGGTCTGGTTGAGACCTACATTTCGGATGACAGCTGTCAAAATTATTAACGTTGAATATTTATTATTAATGATGCCAAAGAAGTATAACTTCTTACGTGCGTACATAAGTACACGCAATTCTTTTTAAACTCATATTATGTCGGAAAGATCGAAGAACATTATTCATATTTTATCAGTATGCGATTCATACTAAATATAATTTTCAACCGAGCAAAGCTCGGTCAACCAGGTACTTAGTGTTAAAATGAGCAAGCATTTTATTTAGAATAATCTTTTCATAGATCTTACTAAGTGTTGGCAATATACAAAATGGTCTGTAATTATTAAGATCAGTTTTGTCACCAGATTTGAAAAGCGGAATAATTTTGCTGTATTTCATGAAATCTGGAAAAACTATGGAAAAAGTAGGAGCTATAACGTCTATTATATGATGTATAGTTTTTATTGAAATGCCCCACAAATCACCAGTACTTTTTATCTTAAGGGATTGAAATGTCTTAATTATTTCTCTATTGTTAGTGTGCTTGAATTCAAATGAAACATTGCATTCATTTACATATCTTTTTAGAAGAGAAAATGCTTCCATAGGGGAAGAGGCTAATGAACTGGTTAATTCAATTGGTATGTTACGGAAGTGATTTTCAAAAACGTTTACAAGCTCTGTATCAGAAGTGATTTTATTTTCATTATTCACTATTTCATAACTGAAATCACGGGACTTAGCGTTACCAGTCTCACTGCTGATAATACTCCAAGTAGCTTTTATTTTATTTTCAGAATTAATGATTTTATTCTTAAAATACATCCACTTCGCCTGAATACAGACAAGTTTAAAAATTTTAGAATAATTTCTCACGTACGCTTGAAAACTTGGAGAAAAGTTATATTGTTTTTCGCCATAGAGCTCATACAATTTGTTCCTACTTTTAAAAATTCCTACAGTAGCCCAGTCACTGAATTTACAAGTTTTATTTTTATTTACGTATCTAATTGTAAATATTATATTAAATTCGTCGTTAATCTTATTAGATAGTGTATTATAAAGACTAATAGGATCTTCGTGTTCAGTAATACACGGTTCCCCGAATTTGGAATAGATTTTTTCTTTAAAAATTGCTAATTTATTTTTAGTAATAGGTCTACATTTAAATAATTGTTTTTTGCTGTCGACAGGATTTTTAATCGAAATTCTCTGTCCGCAATGGTCTGACCTTAGCTTGCTAAATATTACCCTTTCAAGTGTCTCACAGTTGCAAAAAATATTATCTATACTATATAATCTATATAATCTTGCGTAACAAAACACAGACACCCACGCTCGTCTGCGCAGCTTCGGCTTGCTGGTCCCCTTCGGCGACCAGCCTCAGCCGCTTCGGCTCGCCCGGTTGTCTGCGTTTTGTTACAGAGGGCGGGGGCTGCCCTCCCTCCGCGCCTCCGGGTTCTAAAAAACACTAGGGGTAGGGCATACAAGACTACGTGGAGTAGGGGTAGGCTAATTCGGTTCTGTAACCAATTTGATTTACCTACACCTTGAAGAATTTGACTGAGTAGTAATGGAAATAAATATTCATTGTTTTATATCCAAAATCAACTCAATTTTTATGCTTCCGTTCAATGTTACTCGTTTTTAACAATTGACGTGAATTGTATTCTGCAATTCGCAATTTTTGTTGCTACCCTTTTACTCTGGCCAAATTGACAAGAGAAACAATATTTACCCCAACGGCCGCCATTTACACATAAACAAAGCGCTTTCAGCGCCTCTACCGGCAATTAATGTAACTATTTTACCATATGATCAAAATAATCTTGACCATTTCATGAAAAAGCCCCGCGCTTAGTTGCCCATATCGAGAAACGATTTCTTATCATTGATCTGCTCAAACCATATCATGATGTGGCCAATAGACAGTCGATCATTTCATGATGTGAGCAAATCTACGATGTGGCCACGACAGACAGATACATGTTTAAAGTTTAGTTGCATCCGCAATTGTTTCACCACATTACTCAATGTTTGTTTACGTCGCGCAGTTGTATGGATGTCTTCAGGTTTTTTCGCAAGATTTGTTCTATCTACATTATCTTTAGGCTGTGTCCCCAGTAGGCAAACTGTGAGCGACCGACTGAGTTTGCGACGTATCGGTTTAGTACGCCATTCCATATATTTGAAATGGAGTGTCCGCAGATAGCTACTTTTGCAGTCACTATATGCGGTTTGCAGCGTTATGCACGCCGACTGTCTCAGTTAGCGGCCGACTCACAGCAAACCCGGTTGCAGTCGGCGGCGGCGATATGATTGTTCGCCGAGCGTAGTGAGAGCGTTTGCCGCAAACTGTTGGAAACAAGCTATTGACATGTTTACCAAATTGTAATGTTGACCAAATTACTTCAAAAGACACCAATTTTTTCAAACATATCCATCGTTTCAAACACAACCACTCCCTTCGTACAAAAATAGTCAAGTGAAAATTTTGTCGGTCGACCTAAATAAGCAGCTAACTCAAAACAGTTTGCTTGCGAAGAAAGAAAATTGATCTGAGTTTGCAGCTAACTCGAATTTCAGTTCGCCACAAATTTGCGACTCACTCAGTCGGCCGCTAACAGTTTGCCTACTGGGGACACAGCCTTATTTGAACCTGAAGCGCACGATTTTTTATAATTCTTGCCTACGATGTGTTTCTTTGGAATAAAAGCTTGAATGCTCTGGCTTGGATCTTCCTTAGATTTGAATAACCTTTTTAATTGCGAAAGCGCTTAAATAGCGAAAGAGCATTGGTTTTGGCAACCTATTTAACATCAAATGTTCTAAGGGGGATCACAGATTATTTATATACACAACACTGTAAGTAACTTTACAATATCTGGGTATATCCTTTAGCCTAGGTACCTAGGTTTGTTTTAATGGATTATTATCATAAATCTTTCAATATTGCATAGTATGAGCAGCAAAAGGTTTTCTTCAACAACACAAACTTATTATTTGAGTAGCCAGTTTTATTATAATTGTCCCGTATAGGGACTAAACCTCATAAAATTGGTGAACCTAAGTGACAAAAATGTAAAAATTTTATGATGTAGGTACTCACAATACTCACATTATGATATGTATGTGTATAAAATTAGTCATTATACCGACGTTAGCAATGATGTTATTTGGGATAAGTATCTACTTGGGTGACGTACATTGTGACCGACAGCTTAGCTCGACCTACATTAATCAGCCAGGGGCGCCGTAAGGTGTTGGTGCGCCCGCGTGCGAAACTGATTTTGCCGCCCCCTGTTTCTACAATTATTGAGAAAGGTAAAGTTGGCACCAAATCGAACAATTCCTCAGAGCACTCGCCGTTGTGAAGTAGGCAGAACACGCAGAGACATCCAATGTCTAACCTGTGACTGACTCGTGGGTTGTGGACAACTCGAACTGCGCGCTTTTGTATGGCGTCAAATGGACTAAGTATTGGTATTGTGGACCCCTGCCCATAGGTGAGAGCAGTACTGACAGATGAGCCTCAATCAACCCGTTCTTAATGGAAAACCCTATATGAGCAACAAACGTCAACTATGTACGACCTTTAATATGTCGCTCAGATAGAAAGCTTGCTAACCAACTGCACAACTTCTTAGGAAGACCGTAAGATGGTAACTTCGCGAGAAGAGCCTTGTGCCAGCCCCTGTCAAAGGCCTTAGCGATATCTAGGCTAACTACCAGTGCTGTGTAGGGCTTGAGCTCATCGGTGTGTTAGATAAACAAAAAGATTACCAGCTTTGTCCAAAATAGAAGCTATAGAGTATGTAAAATTTTTCATTTCAGGTGATATTCAAATGAGGCGATGAGAATCCTGAGAGATTTCCCATCCATCCATCCATCAGCCTTTTTGCGTCCACTGCTGGACATAGGCCTTCCCTAATTTGCGCCACTCTGACCGGTCCTGCGCCTTCTGAAGCCAGCGGATGCCCGCTGTTTTCTTCAGGTTGTCAGACTACCTGGTCGGGGGGCGTCCTACGCTTAATCAGCTGTAGTTTGAATCGAATAATCAGGAAACCGGCAGTCTTCGCTGAATAGCTTTGAAAACACTTATTTTTACAGGAAAACTGTAAACAATGTGTCAACCAAAACTTTTAACAAGGGTTTTGTTATAATTTTAAGATCATTCGTTTCAAAAGTCAAAAGGGAGTTGTTCAATTCATTTCAAAGAAATCGGGTGCAATCGATAAAATATTTTATCGATGTTTTACTACTCTTCATGTTAATAGAAAATCAATCTAAAACGCAAACCGGGGCGGGGGTTCAACGAACATCAAAAAGTGACTGTAACTGTACCTATATATAATCTTTACAGGGATTAAGAGTTTTATGTAGCATTTCTTTAAATATTTTTTTATTATCATCAGTTAAGTAAAACTGGTTCTTACGGCATTCGTAACCTTATGACATGGCTCAGAAGACCTACACTACATACTAATTTACACTTTACGGTTCTCGACTACATAAACTAATATGTAACGTTTTTCTGTTTTGTTTTTTTGTTTTGTTTTTATTGTTATCTGTAATATGGCGATTTGATTAAAATCAAAATGACCTTTCAAAAGACTCCCACGTTTCTGCAAAAGTTACTTTAACCTTTATGTTATTCGGTTTAAATGGTTTCAGCGTGGGATACCGTTAATGTGTATATTTGACAACGAGTCCACTAGGCGGTAGCGAAAAGGGCAAAGGTCGTGGTGCAATGGCGCTGCAACGTGGGGGTGCTTCGGGCTGGCGCGCGGGGGCGTGGGGGAGTAGGAGAGGGGGTGTAGGCGTGTTGTGGGGGACGGAGGCCTCGGCCCGCGCGGTCGTTACATAAGCCCATAGCCGTATGGCATTCAGCATTACCGAGTTCCGCTAATGCTGAAGGTTGTTGCGCATAAGGTCGAACGTCTGGGTCACGACGCCGTCACGAATACGCCGTTTTAATTTGCTTTACAGGCAGTTTTCATGTGCCTTATAATTCATTATAAATGCCAATGTCAAAACTCTTCTATTAACCTATAGGATTTATCGTTCACAGTTTGACTGAAGAGCTTCTACGTAATATATGAAATTAACATATATTTTTTTGCTTCAAGTCTGGCTTTTTTTTCTTATGCAAATTTGGCCCCGTCCAAATGGCTTTTATTCAGTAAGTTGAAGGCGATACTAATCCACCAGACAGTTTGAATTTTTGAATTGATACAGGTGACAAAACATTTACAACTTAGCTGCTTGTTACCCGACTGCGTCAGAAGGAGGGTTATGTTTTTCGAGTGTAATATGTTTGTATGGATGTCCATTTATTTGTGTCGCCCCACAGCCCAAACGGTTGAACGGATTTAGACATAATGAGGTATCGTTGAATTCGTAACTGAAAGAACTGTGAGTGTCATAGGCTATATAAATTTTCAAAATGGCGCCCGAAAGTGGAAGAAAAAGAGGAGATAATCTTGAGTTTTTTTGTTATCTTAGCAATATGGGTATCAAATGAAAATCGTGAAAAGACCTTTTCAAAAATATATATATCATAATTATAACGTTTAGGTTACGATACACGTTTTAACACAAATTTTCAAAAACCATCCCAAAAAGTAGAATTTTTCGGTGAAAACACTAAAAAGTCTGAAATAAAAATATTATTATAAAAACAAAAAACCCGATTGCTTACAAAAGAACTCAAAAGAAAAAAACAAGTGTCACAATATCAATATAAAATACTTCATGGTGCTGCAGGCGGGGACAAACAATACTGTTACCTACGGGTAAAAAAAGATTTATTACAAGTACTACGTTTGTCACCGCATGCTGCAGCATGAAGTATTTATGTTGATATTGTGACACTTGTTTTTTTCTTTTGAGTTCTATTGTAAGCAGTCGGGTTTTTTGTTTTTATAATAATATTTTTATTTTAAGATTCTGTTCTCGACCCCGAGAAAATCAACTCGTACTTAACAGAATTGTATCAATACATAACACAATAGTAAATCGACTTTCAAAAACGTATTACTAAAAATCGCATTACATTACATACATAATAATGTAATGCGATTTTTAGTAATTCTGTATTAGAATTATCGAAGTTTTTTCACTCAGAAACTGAGTATTTTACTAACCATAGTGTAATGGAAAACATTTGATAACTTTATAATACGAGTTATTTTCACTGATACCTGTAAAAATTATAGTTTTGTCATAGTTTTATTACATGTTTAACTATTTTTGTGTCGTCGACGATGATTTTATGTTTCTTATGTGGCGTTTAACGAATGGTGTTAACCGTTTACAGGAATTCAAAATTCCGAAATTCTGTTAATTAGATGATTTAAAAGTTGTGTGGGGTGAAAGCGGGGAAGAATAGCCGTATGTATGCAAATATACTCGTGTGGGGTCTGAAATGAAAGCGCACAGTAAGAGAATATTTATGACTTAATCAAGAATGTTCTTACCTATAAAAAGTATAAAATAAAAAATTTAATTAAAAATTAAAAAAAACCCCGACACTCGAAATTACTTTTAAAAAGTAAAAAATAATAAAAGAAAATCAATCTTGAAGCACGTAAGTGTGTATTAATAATTCTAAAAAACATACTTCGCGTTGGGGGACTTTAATTTGAGCTATAAATGATGCAAATAATAGTCGGGTGTAAACTTTCACCAGAATAGCAACTCTTTATGCCTGGCTGCCAACAGGTTGCGGCCATGTGCCTAATGGCACACCCGACTTTTTAGGACCTCTATGTGTATATCTTGAGCTTGGAGTATATTTTATATACATAAATAACCGATGCATGTAAGTTCTCACCAGAAAGTCATTTATTTTTCGTTAATTAAACATACTAGGGGCCATTATTCGATAGGCACACCAGGCAAACCATATTGTTCGTTGCCTAATTGTACATAAAAAAAATATTTTAATCAAATACTCGATGCATGTAACAAAAGTGTCACGGAATCTTAGTATATAAACTCATCCAATTTCTTTGATCCAAGTTGTATTTGACAAAGAAATTGGATGTCTTCATCCAATTTACGAATAACAGTGAAATTTGATCAAAGATTTTGATGTTCTGTTTTGTTTGATTTTGTTTGTTTTTTTCTGTTCTGTTCTAAATTTTCTCGAAGAAAATATTGGACCACGATATTGGATGAGTGGAATTAATTGACACGCGTCAAAGAAATTGGATGAAATCTTGGATATAGAAATTGGACCAACATCTTTGACCAGTGGAATACCACCCTTATACAGGAATTTTCAGCATCATACTAATTTGATATCTTACATAGAGGACGACATACTAGTAAAACACCAGTAGAATGCGGCTATCTGAAACATTTGACGTATAGATTACAATAATCTATAATACTATAATAAAACTGTGGGACCACGTGTTCTGTACATTGAATATTTTTTTTAAATTTCGACTAAGGGGCACTTAATATCGAGATAGACCTCAAAAATATATTTTTTTTATTTATTGTCTGTCTGTCTGACCGATCATCACGCGTAAACCACTGGACGGATTTCATTGAAACTTGGTAAAGTTATTACCTATGTACTGGGCCCCGATTCTGCTAATTTAAAAACGCATAAATTGTATCTCGATTGACTAGTAATGACTAGTTATGACACATTTGGTATTCTGTTAATTATTTAACATCGATCGTGGTTCATTCGCTCTCACTCCGCTCTCACTCAAATTGAAGGTCAATCGTCATGTTACTATTTGGTATTCTGCTCTTCAATTGTAAAAAAATTGTCGTTCGTTCTTAAACTGATTGGTATTCTGCTAACTTTTTGACGTTTATGTCAATGGTAAATAAATTTCAATTTTGTAATCGAAGTGTAATTGAACAACAATACCTCCGTAGCACTATATCTACTCGTATTACTGAGAAAAATTGTGAAGATGAGACAATCTCTCGTAAGTTTACGATGGCGTATTATGGCCTTTGTCAATTCTAGTGATCGCCGGCGCAGAAATTGGCAGCGTCGAAAAGCCAAAGTACAATTAATGCGAGAGACTGCGTCCCTCCTTGGAGCGGGTGATTCGTCCTAGGGCTAATACCGGCTGCCCCTCCAAGAAATCTAGCATGCTTGCAATTTGTACAAGTCTTATTTTTTTCAACGAGTTCGCCCAAGAAAAACAGTAGGTACCTACACATTATTATCACACAGTAGGTATAATCGACGTTATTAATTTGGATCAACATTCACAAAGTTTTTTATTTATTGTAGTAATTCAAAGAATAGGTACTCACCAAAGATGTTTTAAATATCTAGATGGAACATCGAATCCGCGTAAATGTATCAAAAAATTGTAGCTAACTATTAGCCACGATATTTTTATCATTACGCTCACATAGACAATAGACGAACGGGTAAAACATCGGCTGCACGCACACATGCTTGATATTGTTGCCTTGTTTTTTTTGTTTTCATTGTAGGGCGACGCTCAATCTAGATATTTAAAACATCAAAGGTACTCACGTACAAAACCGAATTCAAATATTCGTCTTTGTTATTTATCAAATTGACATTTGTCATTCCACTATTTTTGACAGGACAGCATATTTTACTTTTTAAATTTGGTCTGTCATAGATAATTATTGTCATATACAGCCGTCGTTTTGTAAATTAACTGATGTTATATTCAAGAATCATTCGATTACATAATTTATATATTAATGATTACCGTACGAATACTCGTAATTTAATGTCAGGGACATACAAAATATTAATTTAAAATGTAACAATTATCAATTTTGTCCTTTGAAGTCATGGTAGATTTATATTGGCAACATTGAAGATTTATATCATTGACATCCAAGTGAGATACAATTGAAACTATGATAAATTTTTAGCAGAATACCAAATTTGTTACAATGATTATTGTATTAAAATTCAATAGTACTTTTAATTGTAATTGCGCAAAAATTGTCTGAAATAGCAGAATCGGGGGGCTGGTGTCTATTATAGGGTACTTTTTTTTCGAATAATATTAAGGTTCCCTAGAGAGACGCGACTAAAGTTTGTATGGATTTTTTTTATAACGTCGTCCGATTTACTTCAAAGGAGATGTTTCTTTTTGGGCGGGGTCTTTGTACATTCCAGCATAAATAGAGAAAAATATACTAATTCACAGAAAAATATCAAAAAAAATATTAAATGAGCTGTTCTCTGCAGAGAAATTATTTTCAATAAAATATTTTTACACACGACAACATCGGCGGTTCAATGGCTCCGAAATAGAGAACTGTCAAAATAAATATAAACTTGTCTGTTGTCTATGTTTACTTATCTGTACCTACTGTAGAATGATGAGCTTTGAAGTTTAGAATGCAAGTGACATTTTTCGGTATTCCGAGTGTTTCTTTGGAGTGAACATATAGTGATCAAGTACATATCTAGTGGCTTTGTTTTTTGTTGTTGTTGCAGGGGACCCTACTGCGCATATCTATTTTACAACAAAAAAAGAATTATCAAAATCGGCCCATAAACGACGAAATAATCGCTGAACGTACATAAAAAAGCATATATACGGTCGAATTGAGAACCTCCTTCTTTTTTGAAGTCGGTTAAAAATAGAACTGACTTTAACGCCGAAAAGTAAAAATCGGTTCAGTTGAACGCGGTTAATATTCCTAAATCCTTCTCCAAATCTGATAAACACGATGCTGAAAACCGCATCAAAATCTGTTCAACCAAACGCGAGATAATCGCACACAATTATACATACATATAGTTTATAGATATCGACATAAAAAAAATATATATATTTAATGCAATGGAGAAAGCAACGTACAAAGTGGGGGCAATGACTTCCCATTTGCCGCCGGTGGCAACTGGGAATAAAACCGCCGGTGGTAACTCGGAACTTTTATTCCCATTTGCCTCCGGTGGCAATCGCGCGGGGGCAACTGGGAATCAATAAAAAAATGGGGATAAAGTTGGTACAATAAGAGGTACAGTGTTTATTCGAGTTGACGTAAGTTTTGTCATAAATAACTACTTAAATGGCGATGTTCAGGTAGCTGAAACACGCTAACGATTGTCTCATGGTATTTTGTTTATGGTTTATTTTATGGATTTTATGGATGGATTATGGATTTTATGGGTTTATGGCTGGTTTATGGGTTTTATGGATTTTTGAATTTTATGGATTTTAAGGATTTTACGGATTTATGGATTATGGATGGATTGCTTGAACTTTAGAATAAAATCCTCTATATTTATATTTTAGTCTTTTTATCGATTTTCTCAAGATCTACAGAACGGATTTTTGTACGGTGTGACTAAGACATAGTAAAAATCAACTACTCTTATGTGTGGAGTAATATATAGTCCACTATTTATCTTTGAAATCTCACGGGGTCGGGACGGGATTCATGCAGGAAAAACTTTGTGACACACTGAGTTCCACGCGGGCGGAGCCGCGGGCACAGCTAGTACTTATTAAATAATATGTCAAGTTGCATTCTTGCTGGAATACTGCCCCTGGATCTACGCGCTGCTGAGAATAAGGAGATTTACGAAATAAAGAGAGGAAAGCCCTGGTCTGAACTTCCCGATCAACACCTTGAAATACCTGTTAGCCCCTTTGACCTCCAACATCCCGCACATAGACAAAACCTCTCCTTCGATCAGGTCAATAACATCCAAGACCTGAACACAACAGATGCTTCAACTGTTAATATCTACACCGACGGAAGCAAAATTGAAGGGAAGGTAGGGGCCGCTGCTTCAATATGGATAGAAGGGAAAGAAACTACATATAGAAAGAGGACCCTTGCGTCGTACTGCACTGTTTACCAGGCTGAACTTCTAGCAATACAGGAGGGTATCAAAGCAATCAAGAAGAGGTCCTCGCTCACGACCGTCAACATTTTGAACGACTCCCGATCGTCTCTTGAAAGCTTCACCGGAACTCTCAGCCTGCACCCACTCGCTACTAACATCAGGCAGCAAATTCAAGAGCTAACCACTCATGGTAGAAACGTAAACCTGTACTGGGTTAAGGCACATGTCGGAATACCTGGCAATGAGCGGGCTGACGAACTGGCGAAGGAGGCTGCACTGAAATCTAAAACTGCGCCAGCCTACGATGACTTTCCACTCTCCTTCGCAAAGAGAACCATAAGAGCAGCCACGCTCAGTAAATGGCAGAGCCGATACATGTCCTACACAGCAGGATCCGTCACCAAACTGTTTTTCCCCGACGTAAGCGATGCATACAAGATCACTCGCAAAATAAAAATGACCAACTGCATCTCCCAACTCTTCACCGGTCATGGAGGCTTCAAAGCCTACCTTCACAAGTTCGGTCTGCGCAGCGACCCATCTTGCGTCTGCGATTCCACAACCAGTGAAACACTCCAGCACATTATACTGGAATGTCCAAGGTTCACTGCGAAGAGATGGGACTGCGAAGGTAGGCTGGGATTCGTCCTGGAGTTGGATACCCTCAGGAGAGCCATCGATGACGATGAGTGTCGCCGCCACTTCCTGGAGTTCGCTTTGTACGCCGTCAAATCGGCTGGCAGAGCTAATGGCTCCAGAACCACCAGCTAAGTGAATAGTGCAGTGATTATGTGAAGTGGCAAAATAAATGTGCGGGAAAAATCCTAACAGTGCGTAGTGGTGAAACCCCTTAGTGGCAAAATTGTGCAGTTAAAACTTCAGTGATAGTGTTACCGTGATATGGACACGTACTGTTAAATAATGGACAATAGTTAGAGTTATTATATTATAGAAGTAGAATTACTTAGAATAAGTTATTGAAAAAAAACTCAGCCATAATAATCATAGTTATATAAGGAACAGAAAGAAACCACTGAATGAACAACATCAGTGAAAACACATAGCCATGAGTACATTTCGACCACGATCGGTACCAGTGAAGGAAAACACGTTAAAACCCTAGGAGTGAAGGAAAACACTGAACAACCAAACCCTCGCCCAACCATACATCGCAATGGACTCATGGAAAACAAAAAAAAAAAAAAAAATAATATGTCATTTTATATTTATCATAGTAAAGTTTAATTTGTTATCACGTAGACAAATCCATCTTTAGTTTGGCGCCACTCCGCACAGAAATGGTATGTGTACCTACAGTACAGTCGATACGTGTGCACACAGCACGTATGTGTCCAATCGCGACTCCGCTATCTTTTCAGCTAAATCAGATAATGCGGTTGAATACAAACACTATCGATTTGTAATAGTATATTGTAAGCTGATTGTGTTTACATAGTTTATACTCATACCGGGAATCGTAGTAACGTCATTGGGCGGCACGTGCAACCGCTTCGATTGCAGCGGCGGCGCCATGTTTCATCGAACTTTGCTCCCTTTAGGTACTCGCTTTGTTGTTTTCTATATTTATTATATTTAGATTAGGTTACATTGTTCAGCTTTGTTTACCGTCACGCACTATTCAAACTTGGAGAATCATTGTTTCATAATGACTTGGACAAATTGTGCCTACCCAGAATTCTAGCCCGCAAGTCGAGACGAAGATTATTTTTGTTTTTAAGCCTGTCTATGCCTTTGATTGAGGCTAGTGAATATAAAATGAATGTTTCGAATAACACCTTTCACTTTTCTTGGAAGCGGACGTGTAAACGGAACAGTGCACCAGGTGTAAACATACAATATTCTTGTCATAATATCAAGAATCGCTACTTCAGGGAAACGTGAAGCGATTGGCGGATATGTAGATTTATGACGTGCAAAGCATATGTATTAATTGTATTTGTTCAATTTACTAGAATTGATTCCGTCACTTAGCCACACTGGTATAGAATACCTACATACATAAAACATGATATACTTACTCGTAACTATCTTTACAGTACAATATCGTTTACGTTTTATCTTTCAAAGTTACGTAAGAAAATGTTTTTACCTATTATTTCAAATACATACAAATATTTAACTTTGATTAATTATCTAAGTGATATTACAAATATCGTTATTAATAACGTAGCGTCAACGAACAAGACCTTAGATACTTAAAAGTGCAAACAACGTTTACTTTATTTTTAGCATCTTGTAAAAAGGCTGTAGAAGGCGCGTTTGATGTTTAGTTGCCTGCCTTTGATTGTTTACGTAAAGAAAGACTATGTATGTACCTATAATACGCAGTAAACAAAAACCATAACCTTCGTCTGATAACATTAGTAATGTTACATTACCTATGTTACAGGTGGTGAAGTATGTTTTACAACAGACTTCAACTGCTGGCACACCTAAGTTGCGGCCATTTTTGCGTAGGCACACATAGTTTATCATGTACAGAAAAAATAGCTTTAACTTGAGCTATAAATGATCCAATTAACAGATGGGTGTAAACTTTCACCAGAATAGCACCTCTTTATGCCTGGCTGCCAACAGGTTGCGTCCATGTGCCTAATGGCACACCCGACTTTTCAGGACCTCTAGGTGTATATCTTGACCTTGGAGTATATTTTATATAAATAACAGATGCATGTAAATTCGCCCCAGAAAGTAATTTTTCTTTCGTTAATTAAACATACTAGCGGCCATTTTTCGATAGGCACACCAGGAAAAACATATTGTTCGTTGCCTAATTGTGCATAAAAAAATGATTTTAATCAAATACTCGATCCATGAAGCAAAAGTGTTATGGGATCTTAGACCATTCAGTTGGCAGTTAGCACTTGATATAGCGTTTGCGTTAAACACTTTACACAGGACGATGATAGGGTGATAGCATCTTTAGCTGGTCTTATCCGGATGTAATAGGTAGAATTTATCTCTCACTGAGAGAGAAGGTAGATAGATATAGGTTGGTACATATTTATTCCTTAATAAATATTCAAGTATTTGTTTATTGTGTGAATAACTCAGAATAACTGCAATGTGTACTGAATGATTCGTGAGTGTTTGAATTCATTTTACGTATACATATAACGCGGCTTACCTCACGCACTGTTTTGTCGGATTCGCCCGACTAGTTTCGAACCGATTCCGAGGTTCGTCATCAGGAGCCACCTGCGACGAGAGCTCGCTTGTGACAGTCACAGTTCCTTCCTAATTAACTAAAGATGTTTGTTGAAATTAATTGTGAATATTGTTTGGTTACTTGTTACTAGTTACTTGTTTGGTTAATTTTCTTTATTGGTTGTTTAATTTTTCTTTAGTAAATATAAATAATAATGTCTGTTTTTCTTCGCCATCTCACACTCTAGGTTCATGTTTGATGTTCGAAAATTGAGTATGAAGTTTTCGCTCCTCGTAATAATAAATAGATATGGATTTATTTATTGTATGTAACCTCGTGTATTCACATCTCAGATTATAGAACCAAAAGGCAGATGTAGTCGTTCTAGTATAAAGTGAAGCTACCAAAGCAAATACAAAATAAAAAGCTAATACAATCTCGTGTCAGTACTACGGAAAGCGTCAAATAGCATAAACGTCGCAAGTGTCAAATTTTATAAAATAAATTTATCAGTTATAATGCCGTCTTGCATTTTTAAATTCTCTAAAAGTTGTTCGCAAAAACAAAGCAAAGAAGACGGAATATCTTTTCACAGGTAATTGTTCATTATTTTATTATTTATTTAAAATAATATTTTTGCGGTTCGCTCGGAACACAAAACCTCAACAATCATTCATTTTTACACCAGTTTAAATGAAAATCGGTTACCCAAAATTTGGGGAAATATGCATGGACTATTTGGAAATTAGTCGATTTATAAATTTATATCGAAAAAAATATTTAGAAAGTAAATAGTTTTATTTATTTAAACCTAAAAGTCAGGCAATACAGCCAATAAAATTAGCATTCTAACTGCTGAAAATGTCACGTGTGCCAATAATATGTATGATTAATATTATATAATATTTTTGTTTCTGCTTAGCCTACTAATAACTATAATTTTTGCAGATTTCCGACAGATGCTGTAACAAGAGAAAAATGGGTTCATATTATTCGGAAAAGCAGGCAAGATATTAATTGGCTGATTAATTTTGCGTGGTTCGCTCATTACATTTTAGTGAGGATGACGTGTACCTATCTCACTAAAAAAGGACATTGGTTGATTAAAAATCATCAAAACCGAATTTTTGTTATAATAAATAAGTATATTGATATTTTGATGTTTTTTTGATTAAAAATATCTACCCAAAGAGACAAAAATCCATAGGTTAATTAAAACAATTAAACATATTTAAAATATTAAATTAAATAGGTGTATTAAAAGAACATTTACTCATAATTATTATATAATACTTTTTGATAACTAGTGATATGGCTACAACCCATTAATGTCCCACTACTGAGGGTCTCTCCTCATTACTGAGGAGGCCTAGAGCATACTCCTCCACGCTGCTCCAGTGCGGATTGTTGGAGGGGTTAGTGGCCAACACATTGTCGAAAGTTTTCAAGCCGCCCGAAGGCCTCCGATACGGCTTAACGACTGCTATCTATCGATATCAACCGGGACCGACGGCTTTACGTGCCTTCCGAAGCTCGGAGGCGCTCAAGAAATTATTATCAGAAGAAATTTAAAATCAATTATTATTTTTACATACAATAAAACTTTAATTTTTTGTCTGTTTTTCTGTGCATTTGTTCCGCCTAATCTCAGGAACGGCTTAACAAATTTAGATGCAGTTTTCACTGACGTATTCAAATGAGCTTGGGTTAACATTTAGTGTGTGTTTTATTTGAATCGGTACACAAATAAGAAATCACGTCAATTTAAAGAATACCATCCCTCATTTATCGATTATGGGCTTACCGAAGCGAAACAAGAGCGTTCACTAGTAATAAATAATTTGCCAATTTAATTGTGCATAATGTTTTAAGCTGGAAATATGGCGAACAATGTTTACATAATTGCGGGAGATTATGACTTTTCACTTGGCAACCTCACACACACAAAGAATTACGTATCCATACGGTGCAATTGCTAGTTGACATTAAGGTTGTCATGCACACATAGTGAAAAAGCGGCTTCACATTATTCGTCGCTTTTCTTTGCGAATGTTCTATCTGCCTTTTGGTTCTATAATCTGAGATTCACATGTTTAATAAATACCAATATATTTCAATGTTAAAAATATATTTTTCTCATGAATTTGATACGCGGTATATGAATGTATGTTTTTAAAGTAACTTGTGTATACCAAAATTATATTTTTAAAAGAAAGAGAGGAAGTATATTAAGCCTCTTTTTCGCTACGATATAATAATCAACGAAGTAATTTCATGTTAGCCTGTTATAATTATCTATAAATATTAGTAGATACAGCTTTTTGTCTTATTATTCTTTTTGTATTTACATACGAGTATACGGAGACAACAAAAGAACTCATAAACTGCAAATATTAAATAATCAGACTAACAAAAGAACACCTTGAGAACTCTACCATTGGTTAAAACAGAAATTATTATCAGATTTTTATCATGGTTTTATCACCTTTGCTTGTACAAATTAAAACGCAAAAAATGCTTACTTACTGCGTACCCTACATATCAGTGTCAATGTCACTTATCAATATTAATTTTATGACTTTATTCAATTTGATAATTGATAATTAAAATAAGAAACGGTCTTTCAGGTCAGCCGATGTTGAAATATCGTAATAAGTGGTATAGGTTTAAGCAGTAGTAATAAGATAAAATACCTGTATGGTTGTACTGAGTATGTTAGGTACTATTGTAATTTAAAGAAAAGCAAAAGCCTTATCTGAGAGACGGTACGAAAACGACGTATGTACTGCTCAAGACAGACTACACTGCACTGGTCTCAGCATTTCTAATTTTATTTTATTGATAGGTGATAGATAAAATGTGAAATTATATATTCTCACTCATGTTTACTGTTAAGAAACAAAAAATCGAATAATTTTAATTGGCAGCTGATAATATTATTGCTTCGGTGCAAGGAAAACATCTTGAGGAAACCGACATACGTGAGAAATTCTATTTAGGTGGTGTTCTAGAAGGTTCGTGAAGCTAATCCACACTTATCTAACTAGGAGGTGTATGTCTTAATTTCTACTCTCAGTGTAGGAAACTCAAGCCCAGGAGTGAGACAATTCCACTCTGTTTCCATGTCGGGTGTCGGCCAGACATTATCAGGTGGCAGTTGCGGTCGCTCTGAGCTGACAAAAATCGGTGTTAGTTTCATAGTGTTCTACACCTGGATAGTGATGACGATGATGAACTTTTAAAGGTTTTAAAGTTTTTTAAGGGTTCTCATCCGGTACACGAAGCTTTAAAAATAATACACTCGTAAATAAACGAGTTCATAGTCCGTTGCCGGTATTCTCTGCCTTGACAAGCACGGTTAATTTAATTCGTGTTTGTTTAATGGCATACGAAAAAGTAAGCAAAAAATTGTTTTGTTTAATTTGCATACCCGTAGTAGAAGACGAGCTTAAGATGGTATAAATAGTATTTTTCTCGTTCTGTAATTCAAATTACAGTAGAGAGCACAACAACCTCTCCGCCACACCACAATGCTGTGACGTAACTTGTTTTGCCAACTTAGTCAGCGTTCGGAGTGTTTTGAAAGAAGAAAGGTGCCCTCGTTTCCGTTTGTAAACGAATACAGGCAGATACACGATCCTCGTAATAGGGGTGTCAAAGACTGTAAAGTTTTTACATGAAAATAACAAATGATTAAGTAGGTACTGTAAATACAGTTTGTTTTTAGTTGAAGCGTTCGTAGCTCGGCGGCTTGCGTCACTTCTAAATCATTGACAAAGTTAAGCAACTACGGGCGTGATCACTATTTAGATGGGGTTTTTCCCGTTGGCTCCCATTCCCGTTCTCACCCGTCCCAATAGACCCCGAAAACGATTTATTTGATTTATAGTTTGTTATTACTTTTACCTTATTTTTTCAACGTGTACAGTCGATTGAAAAAGTGCTTTAAAGTATGATAATGATTTTTGCACAAGCGTAGCTATTGCCGTTTTAGTCGTATCAATGGTACGGGGGCCTCGGGTTACAAGGGCCCCCAACGTATGTAAGTAAAAATGTTGTTAATTTGGCAAATTAAGTAGGTATTTCAAATAAGGCCGATTTTTCACTTGAAAGATTATTTTAGTATGTTTTTATACATATTTTTATTAAAGTTAATTCCTTTCACTCTCGTTAATTTAGCAAATGGATGTTTATGAAAATAAGACAAATTATTAGGTACATATTTTTATACCACTTATTTGTTTATCTAATATCTTTAAACGAGCAATTCTTGTATATTTATTTATTTATAATCACGATCTCGGAAACGGCTGCAAAGATTTTCATGAAAATTACAGATTAGGGGGTTTTCGGCTCAAGGAATCGATTTATCAAGGTCCCAGGTTCGAGAAAAGCTCGGTTCCCGAGATAAAGAGATTTTAAAAACATCATACTGACGCCATCTATGAAACATTAGGATAACTTCTATGAGGTACTGTTTGTAACGTGTTGAACTGACGCCATCTATGAAACATTAGGATAACTTCTATGAGATACGGTTTGTTTGTTTCAGTAGTATGAAACTAGATGGCGCTCGAATCTCTATGTGGGCAAATGGATATTTATCGTATCTTTTTTTTTTTAATGTATCGATATATATCACCCAAGAAATATCGATATTTTTTAATGTATCATTTCGATTTGGGAAAGTTGTAGGTCTCGTCAAGACCTACATTTCCAATGACAGCTGTCAAACTTCGAACCGAGATATCCCGGCAACGGCTGCTCCTGGAGCACTGGTGTCTTTGGGAAAGTTGTAGGTCTGGTTGAGATCTACATTTCGGATGACAGCTGTCAAACTTCGAACCGAGATATCCCGGCAACGGCTGCTCCTGGAGCACTGGTGTCTTTGGGAAAGTTGTAGGTCTCGTCAAGACCTACATTTCCAATGACAGCTGTCAAACTTCGAACCGAGATATCCCGGCAACGGCTGCTCCTGGAGCACTGGTGTCTTTGGGAAAGTTGTAGGTCTGGTTGAGACCTACATTTCCAATGACAGCTGTCAAACTTCGAACCGAGATATCCCGGCAACGGCTGCTCCTGGAGCACTGGTGTCTTTTGGAAAGTTGTAGGTCTCGTCAAGACCTACATTTTCAATGACAGCTGTCAAACTTCGAACCGAGATATCCCGGCAACGGCTGCTCCTGGAGCACTGGTGTCTTTGGGAAAGTTGTAGGTCTGGTTGAGACCTACATTTCCAATGACAGCTGTCAAACTTCGAACCGAGATATCCCGGCAACGGCTGCTTCTGGAGCACTGGTGTCTTTGGGAAAGTTGTAGGTCTGGTTGAGATCTACATTTCGGATGACAGCTGTCAAACTTCGAACCGAGATATCCCGGCAACGGCTGCTCCTGGAGCACTGGTGTCTTTGGGAAAGTTGTAGGTCTCGTCAAGACCTACATTTCCAATGACAGCTGTCAAACTTCGAACCGAGATATCCCGGCAACGGCTGCTCCTGGAGCACTGGTGTCTTTGGGAAAGTTGTAGGTCTGGTTGAGACCTACATTTCCAATGACAGCTGTCAAACTTCGAACCGAGATATCCCGGCAACGGCTGCTCCTGGAGCACTGGTGTCTTTGGGAAAGTTGTAGGTCTGGTTGAGACCTACATTTCCAATGACAGCTGTCAAACTTCGAACCGAGATATCCCGGCAACGGCTGCTCCTGGAGCACTGGTGTCTTTGGGAAAGTTGTAGGTCTGGTTGAGACCTACATTTCCAATGACAGCTGTCAAACTTCGAACCGAGATATCCCGGCAACGGCTGCTCCTGGAGCACTGGTGTCTTTGGGAAAGTTGTAGGTCTCGTCAAGACCTACATTTCCAATGACAGCTGTCAAACTTCGAACCGAGATATCCCGGCAACGGCTGCTCCTGGAGCACTGGTGTCTTTGGGAAAGTTGTAGGTCTCGTCAAGACCTACATTTCCAATGACAGCTGTCAAACTTCGAACGGAGATATCCCGGCAACGGCTGCTCCTGGAGCACTGGTGTCTTTGGGAAAGTTGTAGGTCTGGTTGAGACCTACATTTCGGATGACAGCTGTCAAAATTATTAACGTTGAATATTTATTATTAATGATGCCAAAGAAGTATAACTTCTTACGTGCGTACATAAGTACACGCAATTCTTTTTAAACTCATATTATGTCGGAAAGATCGAAGAACATTATTCATATTTTATCAGTATGCGATTCATACTAAATATAATTTTCAACCGAGCAAAGCTCGGTCAACCAGGTATCAAATTTAATTACCTTTATTGTAAACTACTTTTATTTTACTCCAAATTCTTTTAATAAATAACGATGCACAAGTAGCCTCATTCTCTAGGATTCCGTCTCGTAGGTTCCATGGGCATTATAACACCCAGACCAAGAACCAGGTCAAACCCAGAATACTTAGAACGGCAATTCAAGTTATCCGACCGGCGTGGTTCAATTTTTACTTTAAGACTTTTTCTGATAACTGTACTTTTAAGCAATGTTTACTTTTATTTGACGTTATCTGTAAAATCGGAATTTAGGGTCTAGTGGGACGGGTGAGATTGGGAATGGGAGCCAACGGGAAAACCCCTTTAGATGGGTGATCGCTAGTGGCAAAATTTCTTGGTCCTTATCATCAGATAGCAGTCGTCAAGCTATGTCGGAGACTTCAGGCGAGGAGGTAACTTCCGATACTTGGGTTGGCCACTAAATAAAATAATTTTGTGTGTTCCATAGTTTTTAAGCTTTAAAAAACTTTTTTATAGTTAAAATAGACAATTTTATTCATTGATTCATTCATTGATTACTTCTTTACGAATTAAATTTTAATCTAGTTCAGAAAAAGTCGATACCTAAAGAAATAAAAAAAGACGTGTGGCACTCGGAGACTGCCGCGGTAAAGCTATTGCATAGCATTATATATAAATTAACAAAACAAAAAATAATACTGCATTTGTGATAATAATAATAAAATGAATGTATATAGAGTAATAACTCATTTTCTTTCACAATTTTTTCGTGACTTTCTTCATTAATAAATGCACTTTGTTTATTCATATTTAAAACACTTTGTACACAAATTATACGAGTACAGATATTCACTGTTTTACAGTGGGATAAGAAAGTGGTGTACCAGTTTTCATTTAGTTGCCTAGTTATCAAAAGTTACATCAAAGTTTATTAGAAACGGATAATGCATTAATTTGTGCAAAGAAGATTTAAATATTCTGAACAAAAGCATAAGAACTATTTCAGTTGACAAAATAATTCTTTTTAAAAAGAAAATTGACATTTGACATTTAAGTCCTACAACGATCTTTTGGCGCGTGAATGACGTGTGGGTGACAGAGACAGTGCCTTACAGTTTGCCTTGCCTGTATGGCACTGTCTCTATCACCCTCAAGTCATTAATATAGTGTCATTATTTTATGTCATGTTATTATTTTGTATGTTTTAAATCTAAATACGCGATAATTCGACTATTATGAATACATGTTGTCGATTCCAACGCCTTATTTAATCCAGATCTACATGTAATTATTCTTAAAACACCGAACCGACGGGGCGAAAATCAAATGTTTGACTGGTAAGATTTGTATGGGAAATTAAAATTTTCATTTTTTTAGTATTTACCTCGCAATTTTTCACATTTTCTCATCGCTGCAACCTTCCCTGAACTTCCACGAATATTTCAAGACTAAAATTAGCCAAATCGGTTTAGCCGTTATAAAGTAAAAGTTAGTTAACTCAGTTAAAAGTTCTGGTATTTATCGATGTGTGGGTGCATAGACATAGTAACTATGTCTGTGTGCAGGGTGTAATAAATTTTCGTTACGAAATTTCTGCATTCGGTCCCCGCGCCCAAGGCCCGCGATAAAAGCTATACAATAGCTTAAAAACAAACACATTTATGGATACAAATACGTAAACGTTTGGTTTTTCAAAACTGAAAAATGGCAACCCTAGAATACATAAACATCTCTAACGACGTACTCGTTTTAAAAACAGACAAAAAGTTTATAAAACGATACTTATACCTACCGCGACCCTTACTACAATACTGCTTATTTTATTTTTTAAACGAACAGTGTAGAAGTTGCGTTTGTATGTTAGTATTATTAATATTTACTTTGTAGAATGTAAAATGGGTGTTATTTTTGTCTGTTATTCAATGAGTTATATAAAGATTTTTAGATGCTTAAAATGTTTAGGTTATTGAATCTTGAATGTTGTTCGCATAGGTATTTATAAGTATTTTAGTAACATCCGGTTTGTTAGCAAAACAGCCATATATAATGGTGACTGATGAATCTAACTTACAAGGACTTTGAGTAACACTGTATACTAAATACATATTAAATATTTAGGGATGAATTTAGGGATTTTTAAAAACATTTTTGCTACGTTGATGCTGATTTGGATGCAGTCACTGATTTATTGAAGTAAGCTTTGCCACTATGAGCGAATAAAGATTTTGATGTCCTCTCGTATGTTTCGTAGCTAAGTCGTAGGAGAATGTCCGTAGCCGACAAAATGACTACCAAGAGGAAATCTCGTTTATAAAACGTCATTTAGCATTTCAGACGAAATACTACCATTAGCGGCTCACATGTCATGGTTTTTTGTGTCCCCAGAAAAACTTAAGATTCTGCTGGGTACTCGGTTATAGCGGGGTGTTCCCGCGTTCCCCATGGAGACTAGGCTTTCACTGCTAAAGAGTAATGTGGGAGAAATACTCTCATCTTTAATTAATAACCTTCATTACCATTACTTGCGTTCCACTAGCAGAAATAAGCAAGTTCAGTTCAGTACATAGTATCTCTGTGGTTCAATATGATTTTTAAACGACTTCAAAAAAGGAGGAGGTTCTATGTTCGACACCTTCATATTTTTTTGTATGTCCAGTGGTGTCTCTGTAGCTTGTGAACCGATTAAATTTTTTGACAGAGCGTACTTTCGAGATAGTTCAATTGCCATCAAGTCAAGATCTGATGATGGTATCTAAGCAAAAACGAGGAAAACCATATTTTTTTTAGTCACGTACCTACCTACATATGTTTTGCAGATACATCATTTTATATTGCCTGTTGTTATTGAATTCACCTTTGCTTTTGGTAAAAATATTCTTGCACTCTTGCTCACTATGTAGAACTTTTCGCTAAGCTCTGTTCAGGTAGTATTGCAAGTGCAATTTTAATTCGCTTATTTAAAGGTGTTCCTACGGAGCTCACTCCATTCGTAGTGGAGGGAAAGGCCGGTTATAAAGTATTCAACCCTTAAAGAAATTGGTGAACTTCTCCGACGTATAAAAGGATTGGTTATTGGGTACAATACGAAGGTAACAATAATAAAACCATTACCGACTGATTAACACTCTTTCTAAAGCAAGGAAAACGATGTCTCGTAAAACTGCCAGTATTCCAGCGAGTTCTAGTTAATGACTTGTAAATGTGTTTACCTATGTAAGTGATCGAAGAACATTGTCAGTTGTTATGCTCGGAACTTCACGAACAAACAAGTAAGTAGAAACGGATTAGTCACAATAAACATATATGTATAAGGTGGTAGATTAGCAATGGAAGAGAGAATAATATTGAAAAGATAACATTTCTTAGTATAAAACTAATATGACGACCAAGACACGAAGGAAATACAGCCATACATACACAAAGAAAGTAAACTTTATGAATAACTTAAAATTTTAGTTTATTTTAAAATAATTTTTATATGGTTTCAAACATTGTGTAATGATTACGAATGACCCGTCCACCACTGACGAGGCCTAGGCCTTCATTGCAGGTTTGCGAAGGGGTGAGTTGCCAATTCAAGTATCAGCAGTATTAATGTCTCCGATGGCTACCAACATGGCTTACGGGCTGTTTCGTAACTATAAAAACCGAGACCAATGGGTTCTGTCAAAGAACCCATTGGTCTTCAAAGAACTTCTTTGTGCTTTATCTTCAGAAGCAGGCAAACGCTTTAAATAATCCAACGCAACCTCAAAAAAGTTTTATCCATTAACACCTTAGCAATAATCATACGTTAATAAGCCTTCTCGATTAAAAGCAGTAAGATTTCAATGTCTAGTCGTATGACGTTACGTGTCAGATACGGGAATCACCCACGTGACTACCGTTGATCTATGCGTAATTACGTGTACCAACGACAATACTCAAGCACCTAACCGTATATTAACAAGCACCTAATATCGCATCCATCACGGAATTCCCCGCGTACAGTGCTAACTGCAATCCGATTGTTGGCATTGAATTCTATAAATAGACACATGTTTATTCTTATTTGTACATCGCGTTAATTCGCGTTCAACAAATTGATAGTGCTGTTTTATTTATATTCAAGTAAGCAAAAAGGACGTACAGTTCGTGATAGGGGTTATGATAATAATATATTGGTTTGTTTGTATGCCGATCACAAAAATAATTGCGAGATACACATTATTCATGGTAAAAAATATACTACATTAATAGGTAGCAATAATTACCTCACACGTTTTGTTAATTTAAATTAATATTTAAAAAAATTAACTTTAATTACTATTTTTATCTAACGACGACTTTGTGTTATTATTTATCACTAAAATTATTTTCTCTTGTATTCGACAAAAACAGTGATACATAAGATAAATGTTGTACATTGTACACGTATACATACATTTTTGGCATTTTAATAGTAGGTATGCTGTCCCAAAAATAAATGTTTATCTATAAATAAATTTATTTATTATTATAACCAGTTAAGGAAATCAAGGGGTTATCACAAACTTTGCCTTTCGTAACATTAAGGAGGAAAACAAACAAAAAAACTTTATTAATAAACACATAAATTTTCCTTTAAATTCTTACGTTCAATTCAATATTTTATTAATATTACGTTTACTTAGCAGAATGTCAGTGGTGTGTTTATTTTATTGATTGCCTGCGTGCATTTGTATGCGAGATGGTGTTTTTCTATAAATAGAATGTATAACGGAAATTCCGATCATGTTTACACGGTGTATAATTTTAGAAATCTGTTTTTGCAATTTAATGTGGAATCTGTAGATTTGTTTATTAATGTCACTGGTTCAAAAATGTATGTATTTAATACAACTTTTTCAATTAGGTAGATATGTTTAGAGCATATTCGTAGACGCATACGAAAATATTTAATAGTTAGTAGGTATGTATATTATATAGTATGGGATTTTTTTAAATATTTTTCTGGAGCCAGTTTTTTCAGTAAAAAAGGATTGTAATTTTTAAATTTACTTTCACAACTTCTTCAGTTATTCCTTATTCCTTAAATACTTATTTATTTATTTATTTATACTTTATTGACCACTATAAAATATTACGGCACAAATGGCGAGCTTAATGCTTAAATGCATTCTCTACCAGCTAACCATTGGACCAAACAGAAATGCGCGAAGAGCGGTTATATGATATAAATAAAGTATAAGTTATATATAGATATACATACTTATAAATTATATAAATATATAAAATTAATACAGTATAAACTTAAATACATACATATATAAAAACATACATAAACCTATAAATATATACGCCGCCTGGACAGTAAAAAAGTGCGAGACGAAGCCAGATCGGTGCAATGGGATACGAGAGGACGAAGGACTCCTTGGAGCGAAGCTGCCGATCATGGGAAGAACATAAATACTGGAAATTGGATTTTAAATAATCCGGCGAATGGGAATCAAAGAGAATTGAGAACAGAGAACTTAGCATCCGAAGCCGCCGTCGCTCGCGGATAGGAAGCCATTTAAGCTTGGAGCGAAAAGCCGAGATGTGGTCATATTTACGCAGACAGAAAACAAAGCGAACGGCCTTATTTATAATGCCGCCTCTACACATTAGCCAACATGTTGGCGAATGTTATGGCCAATACGTAATGGCCATCGTGTAGAGCGGGGGTTTGTGATTACTTTGGTAGGTATTGGACCGTTGGCCCACAAATCGGCGCAAGATTCGTGAGGTGTCGGTTTTTCAACGCAGATCAAAGGGTTGTGGCGTGATTGTGGGACAGTTATCGGCGCAGCGTCCACACGTTGGCCACGAACAGGGTTGGATTTCGTAGTATAATTATGCTATTTGTACCATTATTTTATGATGTGTAGTATGTAGTATCGTAAGGTCATTATACTACGCGAAAATACCATAATTTTACCACAGAGGGTCTTTTTCATATTTTGTTAATAATTATCCTACAATATCAGATTTTTTTGTAACAAATATTATGGCAATACCAAATCAAGCAATGGCGGTGATTCCCCACTGGGGAATCCCATCTTGTTAATGCTAAAGACGAAATTCCAATCGACGAATTATCTGAGAGTGACGTCCAATTGCCTCAATTTGACTGAGTGAAGTAGGAACTTATTAATAAGCGTGATATTGGCAATGAGGAAAGAGTGTATGAAAATCATTTTAGTAAATCTTTCCGACAAAAAGGATAATTTTTGAATTTTTGAGTTTATCCATCTTCAAAAAGGATCAAATCAAAGTGTATAAGAATTTTTTTTGGGTTCAGCCACAGTTCAGCTTTGGTTAACCAAACTCTACTTAAGTATAACAAATCATTTGTAATTATCAAAAGATTTCTATTAAATCCCAGACAAAAACACAAAAGAAGAAACGTAGTACCTATAAATTTTGGAAAAGTAGTATAATTTTAATTTCCATAGACAATAATTTTCTGAAGCTCTGAATCCAACCCTGGCCACGAATGGCCACGATTTCAGTTAGAAACGAGCACCCACGCTGAGCGCACGCACTTTATTCACACGTCGATATCTAAATTACGTCTACCATAATATGGCAGCTATGAGTAATATAGTGTGTAGCTATGAGTAATATAATAATGTGTATAATGAAATAAATGTGTATAATAATACTTATACACATTTGTGTAGTAGCGGTATGCTGAGAATAAATAAACCGTAGCAGCCGTTAGAACCTCAATATTCATTTTAAGAAAATATTAATATCGTCCGCATATTGGCCCGAACCGACGCAAACTGATCCACCTTCCAACGTGTGGACGCTATCACAATCTCTTGGCAAACATCTTCGCCACAACATTCGCCAACATGTTGGCTATCGTGTAGAGGCGCCATAAGACGATCCAGCTTGTTCAAAAGAGTCTCACTTAGGGCGGCCATACATGCGGAATTCCGAAACGGAATCCCGAATAGGGTTGTAACGATATATCGGAAAACCGATAATATCGAAGAGGACACATCGATATTTTTATCGATATTTGCGTTATAACGATATGATAATATCGATATCATATCCGAAGAAAAAAATCGATAATTCACGACCTTAGATAAGGCTGTATGGGCTTTGAACATTAGCTTTTTCTTACAATATAATATTATCGGTTTTCTTATAATATTATCGGTTTTCCGATATATCGTTGCAAGGTTGCAACCCTATTCGGGATTCCGTTTCGGAATTCCGCATGTATGTGGCCGCCCTTAAATCCAAACAGCATACATCACCATAGTCAATGATCGGAAAGATGAGCGCTTGAACTAAGTATGCCTGTGTGTCGGTAGTCGGTAGGGAGGAAGTGCCTGAGCCGATTTAGAACAGTTAGAGACGCGGTCACAGTACGGCAGACGTCAGCAACTTGCGTATTCCAATAAATTGAGGTTGCAATCGATGGAAATACCGAGGTCCTTGACACTGGAGCGATAATAAATGACTGTATCTTCAAACTTGACAGGTGCCACCGAGTTCAACTTCACTTTGGCCAATTGCCGAGGGCAACCAATAACTATCGCCTGGCATTTACTCGGTTGGTGTTTCGGGAATAAGTTTTGCTAGGGAGACACTTCAATATAAATAAGTATGCATTGTACAAGGTGCTGTAAGCGGGCGTGCAAGGCGTACACTACACGCGGGCGGCAAGTAGACCACGGCGGGGCGGCATAAAAGTAAATCTATATTATGTTAGTATTGAAATGACGAGGAGAGATAAGTGCAAAACGGTTTTGCACGCGGGCGCCCATACTGCTAGCGGCGGTCCTGATATTAAATAGCAAACGCCCTCGCTTCACTCCAGTAAACCTATAAGCACACACAAAAAAAAACATTGCTCCTTATATTTTCCGAATACTTCAGCGAAGCTGAATCACGCATTGAAAGTTGAAAATACTAAATACTTAAAGCATTAAAATGTACAAATTTTATGTTCACATAACGATAACAATTTGTTGAACTGTTGAGAAAGTCCTTCGTGTCTCTAGCCCAAATGGTTCAGATTCAGACGTCTAGACTGTTTTAGGGTATAGTTTTGTCTAGACAGGCCATGACCTCTTTAGCGCTGGCTGTTCTGTAATAACATTTACTAGAAGTATGCGAGTACATTATCTTATTTTTTTATCTTTTTGTACCCTACGTTTAGGAGCTGAATTTATTATTACACATAAATAAACTTTTAAAAAGTTGTTTGTATTTACTAGGTCAAATATGATTTCCTATTTGCCTTTCTAAGAATGAACGTAGTTATGTTTTTTCACGAAGAACCATTCCCGGACTTTGCTATACGACAGTCAAGTCGTGAAGGTGAAAAGGGTCGTAACGACTGCAAAAAACAATTTCGTAAGTAATCAAATTTCACACATTACATAGTATTGCTTATGAAGCCTATTCAGTGGCGGATTAACGTATAAGCACTACAAGCACGTGCTTGGGGCCCCTGTTCTCCAGGGGCCTCCATTCTCTGCTGGCGTTTCATTTTATACCTACATTTTATCGAGATTCACCCACATGTCCGAGATCACAAGGCGCGGGCAGTCCGGGAGTGACCCCTCATACTGTTAGTGAAAATGATAATTACGTTTTGATATTACCTGTTTTTGGTTTGTCTAAGTTGTTTACTTCATTATAAAAAATTCCACGTAAACACCACTTTAGTATTTTTATTTAGCTTCCAATATAACAAGATCATTCCAGGATCACCGACTTCGCCGGGAGAACTGCTTTCGACTTTTTCCGTGGCCTACGGTCTCACTCAGGTAGTTACTGGCGTCACCAGAGTCCCTGACGTTGAGGCATATACTGCTTCTTTGCTAGACCTACTGCTGACTTCTCACCCAACGGACTACCGAGTGGTGGTCGGGGCTCCTTTTGGATCTTCTGACCACTGCTTGATAAGGACAACTGTGCCCTTGACGCGGCAAGAGGGCTCTCGGCCCACCGGCACGCGTCAAGTTTGGCACTATAAGTCAGCAGGCTGGGACGGACTTAAGGAATTCCTGAGTTCGTATCCTTGGAGGCAACTCTGCTTCGCTTCCGGGGACCCGAACGTGTGCGCTGATTCAGTAGCTGTTGTGATACGACAGGGTATGGAATGTTTCATTCCTAATTCTGTCGTATCCATCGGTGGGAAAAAGCAGCCCTGGTACAGTGGTTCATGTGCTGCGGCATCTAACCGCAAGCGGGCCGCATACCAGGCCTGGGCATCAGCGTACACTTCGAAGAACCCATCAGCCCCAGAGCTTAAGAAAAAGCTCAACGCTGCCTCCCGGTCGGCTAAGAAGCAAATGTCCAGGGCGAAGGCCCAATTCATCGGCAGAATTGGCGAGCGACTGGTAAATCCGTTGTCCACACGGCAAAGGGGAAAGCCGAACTCCTTGGTACCCTATTTGCCACCAACTCGACTCTTGACGATAGAGGGGTCGTACCGCCTAACATCCCGCGGTATGAGAGCTCGCTAAATGACATAATTTTTACTCAAAAGGCTGTCAGGCGAGCTCTACTGTCTCTCGACATCAAGAAGTCGAGTGGGCCGGATGGTATTCCCGCAGTGGTATTAAAGACGTGTGCTCCCGAGTTGACTCCCGTGCTTATTCTCGCTATCCTACACCTCAGGAATTGTACCGTCTTCGTGGAAAGTAGCCCTAGTTCATCCTATCCCCAAAAAGGGCGATCTCAGTGCTACAGGCTTATAGCGTAACTTCTCTGCTTGCGAAGGTGATGGAGCGTATAATAAATACACAGCTCCTAGGATATCTCGAAAATCGCCAGCTGATCAATGATCGCTAATACGGTTTCCGTCGCGGTCGTTCAGCTGGCGATCTTTTAGTTTATCTCACGCACCGGTGGGCTCAGGCCCTAGACAGCAATGGGGAAGCACTGGCAGTCAGCCTAGACATCGCTAAGGCCTTCGACCGGGTCTGTCACAGGGCTCTTCTTGCGAAGTTACCATCTTACGGTCTCCCTGAGAGGTTATGCAGTTGGGTAGCCAGCTTTCTGTCTGAGCGACATATAAAGGTTGTTGCTCAGATACCCATAAACGCTGGTGTTCCCCAAGGGTCTGTGCTGTCTCCTACCCTGTTCATTCTGCATATCAATGACATGCTGGAGCGTGCTAACGGCATTCATTACTATGCAGATGACAACACGGGAGATGCCTATTATACAGGCCCTGCAAATGCCTCTCGTTCACAAGTGGAGGATAGCAGAATCAAACTTGTGTCTGAAGTCAAGAACTCTCTGGAGCAAGTCTCGGAATGGGGCCGACTCAATTTATTTATTTAATAATTTTATACTTCCTTCCAGCAAAAGAGGGCCTACACAGCCTCCATGCTTAGGGCCTCGGAAAGTCTTAATCCGCCACTGAGCCTATTAAAGTGTTTTATTCAAATACAGATTTCCTAAGGTTTATCTTTTATCTTCTTTTTGTTTCTTTAATTTTCTATCGTAACGCGTATTTATTATGGAAATTGACTATTAGCATATCACCGTCTGAGATAGGCAAAGAAACCTAAATTACATGTTGAATAAAATAAATAATAAGAAACGGAATCCCAAACGCTCATTTGGTATTATATTTTAACACAAATTGTACCTAGTTACATATGTCATTTTTATAACCTCAAGAACGATAGGTATATTTTTTTTAACATAGGTATGCTTTCTTTTGAATTTTCTTACCGCAAAGTTAAAGACAGTTTCCGTTATAACTAAAGGTAAGTAGCTGTTAAAAGAGTTGTTGTCCGTTCTGCTCTATGCGCTGAGACGCTGACGTATCCCCGCAGTCGCGCGCGTTCGTTAGTTCCGCATTACTGCGATGCATCATCCTTACTGTTTGTTTGTACATTACTGCACCTTGATACTGTTGTAGTGGTCAGATGGAAATGTAACAATTACCGTACAGTGTTTACAGTGGCTGACTCAGTTTAAACGACGAATACACTTTGGTGCACTGGTTCGCTTCGAACTTCGAACACACCCGGAATATTATTGTCGAGGAATGTCTGCGTGAATTTTCGCGAAGAGAATTCTATGGAACGGTGGAATACCGCAATCCTTTTTGATATTAATTCAGTCAAGTGTGTTGTTAAGACACAAAAACAGTCAAATTAAACAAACCGAGATAAAAAAATATCGCATTTTCATTTGGATGAGTATAAAAACTTACGTCAATGCCATATGTATTCAGAAAAATAAGTGTATCCATACTAATATTATAAATGTGAAAGTGTGTTTGTTTGTTTGTTAGTGATTCTTTCACGTCGCATCATGGCTATTATATGGTATGGTTTATGTTTGCGGGGATAGTTAGGAGGGTGGAGAGCAACGTAGGCTACTTTTTACCGCGGAAAAACATCTCATTCCCATGGGAAGATCGATGTTTTGTTAGTTGCTAGATATTTAGTTCCGGATGTTGTTAATAGATGGCGTTAGTAAAATTCATTTGCAAGTTCTGAATCACGCTATCAAATACTACATGTAATTTACTTATGTCATAGGCAAAAAATCTGATGTTCCAGTATATCATAATTATAATATGCTACTGTTTAGCCGAGATTCCTACGAGAGCGGGACCTACGCGACTGTTACCTACGGGTCCCGAAGCGAAGCGCGGGCGGTTCTCTAGTTGAATAGTAAACGTCATTGTTATTGTAGCGACAATAGCGGGGTAAATGTACGAAATTAAAATATACCTGAGTATTATTTTGTTTCATAAATACTTAGTTCTACAATTTGAAACTATACTTACTATACAATTTGAAACTATACTTACTATCTATCTATACCATGCATTGAGAATTTTTCAACTTTATTTCACATAGGATGGGTACGGTCGGTGACACATTTCAAATTAACTCTGTAGTGAGGGTACATGCATAATTAATTTATGTGATTCGACTATCGAGTACGATTGCGGTTAACCTTTAATCGATTGAAATTAAATATATTCATATAATCTATATCTCAAGTCAGTCAGTTGACGCGATTCACAAGATGGCCGTTACGATTATTCGTTATTACCGATTACCTACTACGTGTCAATCCCTAACACATTTCGTTTCATGCATAGGTTTCATGCCTCTAATTTTAGGTTATTTTTTTTCTGTACCTTTTTTAATTTGTTTAAAATGTAAAAACGCATATTTAAATACAATTTCATTACCATTCATCTAATGAAGCATTATTGTTAACTTTGGAAATTAATTGGTGATTAAAAAAAAAAAAATATCTGATTTGTTGAAAATGCCTCTAATTTTAGGTTATTTTTTTTCTGTACCTTTTTTAATTTGTTTAAAATGTAAAAACGCATATTTAAATACAATTTCATTACCATTCATCTAATGAAGCATTATTGTTAACTTTGGAAATTAATTGGTGATTAAAAAAAAAAATTATCTGATTTGTTGAAAATAGTGAGCGTGTATTGGAACATAAATCAAATGTCACCGTACCCATCCTATGTGAAATGGAGTATAATAATTATGTAATCGGTAGTAAGTTACATTATTTCTATACAAATACTACCTTTTGCCCGCAGTTTTGTTCGCGTGGAAATAAATTTGACTGATTTCAATAATGTATATGATATGTAACACGTACATATGTCTGTTGTTGTTTGTATGTATGAAAGACGTTTTTATTTTTTTGACCGCCTTCGCTGTTTTGACACTGCCCAAAGGTTCAGTGACAGACAATGTTTTTAGTATTCAGTCCTCCTTTTGTTATTATACCATTGAGATACTATGTACTAAAGCATCAATGTATTATACGTTGTAAGATAAAAAAGTCTAAATAAATACAATATGAAATTAGCCTACTGAAGGTAATCTGGGATCCTGCACTACACCGGATGTAACTGTTACGATGGTGCGTACAGACTATATAACAAAACATGTTATAAAACACAGTTATACATAACATGTTTTAATTAAATTTAAAATAAACTCTTGCGAAACTAAAAGTATCAATTTGTGGTCATTCGCCTTCTTACTACGGAATCTGAAATCTGTACAAAATTTCAAAATTAAATATAAAAAATATTTACTGGATCTCCAAAAATCACTTTAATCAGTAAGGGCTCATTCACACGAGGACGAATCGTCTTTTTTCACGAATCGTCTTTTTTCACGAATCGTCTTTTTTCACGATTCGTTATTTTTTTTGACGGCGGCAATGCTTTTTAAATACTCATGTTCACACGCTTGACGAATCGTGAAAAAAGACGAATACGGATACGTCTTTTAGAAATCACGAATCGTGAATGTTTTATGATTATGACGGATACGTCTTTTAGAAATCACGAATCGTGAATGTTTTATGATTATGACAGATCTGTTGTAGTATTCACGTCCATTGTGTTTCTGAACCAATCTGAACTGAGCTAAATCACGAAATAAATGTGAACTTCAATGCGGATATTTTGACGAATCGTGAAAAAACGATTCCGTATTAAATGTGAACATCCATCCGTCAAGACGTATCGCGTTTTTTGCCGAATCGTCAAAGACGTATTCCGTGGGAATGAGCCCTAACACGCACACACATACATACGTACACACACACACACACACATACAACACAAACACACACTCACATGCACGCACGCATACAAGCACAAACACGCGCGCACACACACACACACGCACACACACACGCACGCGCGCGCGCACACTCACGCACGCGCACACGCACACACACACACACACGCCAACAGTCGCGCATATTAAAATAATAATAATAAAAATTAAAATAAATAAAAATTGGTCACCTATAACTATAATTATATTACTTACCTAATCCTAACGTTGTCTTGCCACCTCTAACCGTATAATATTATAAAAAAAAAACCAACAATAAATGTATGTACCTATGTATTTACCTCTGATTGCAAGTTAACATTCACACCAATTTGAAATAAATCCCTATATGTATTTAATGTAATGCTTATTCTATATACATATAATACTAGCAAACCCGGCGAACTCCGTTTCGCCACCAGATGGCTTCGTTTTTTGTAACATTTCGTTTGGGGATGAAAGATTTTTTTTTGTTTTATATTTGAAAAGGAATAAAATTTTGGTTTGTACTACATGCTATGTATTAGAGATGGCGCTGTATGTGAAAAATGATTTTCCCTGTTTTCCTCCTTTTCTGTTCAAATTTTCCCTGAATTTTGTTTGCTACAAACCTCACGGAGCCCGAGACCTTTCCAACGAATGCAAAACTGTGGAAATCGGTTCGTGTGTTCTGGAGTTATAGCGTCAGGAAGGAAAACCCGACTTATTTTTATATATATAATATTATAATACATAATACTATTAAACAGTATAAAAAATATTTAAGGCTCACCGTGTGTCCGAACTACACCATGAACGGGCTCGTACTGAAAACCAGTAGCTGTGGCTCGCTACCACAGTAAACACTGAGTGCGACCCTTTCCATTTAGTGCTTGCTTTTACATGTTTTTTTTAATTAGTTATATTAGTTTTATCTTACCATACCTGCTATAATGTATTTGTAAGCATTTATTTGGAATAAACGTTTCTTCTTCTTCTTCTTCTTCTTCTTCTACTTCTTACTTACTTATTTAGCGGATAGTGAAGATTATTTTACCAGTAGAGAACAAATTTCTGCTAAAATATGTTGTTTCTTCATATTATAAATCTTTCAATCTATTTACCGAATAGTAATATTATTGTGTTTAGAGCGGTAACTACGAGTCATTTGACAATTTGAAATAACAAAATAATTAATTATTTAACTGAATTAAATAAGTTGAATAACGAGACATTTTTGCCCCAGCACTATTTTTATTTCATTAAAAAGTGGCAACACTCGAAATGTCATTTACCGTTATTGGGTTTGGTGACTAATGACGGAATTGACGGACGCTTTATTTAACGAATTTTTTATTATTTATGTGATCATAAAGTTAACATAAAAGAGGAATTTACTTAAATGACAAATGAATATAAAAAAAATATGAGGCCTTTTTCGCGAGTATCTATGAAGATATTAAGTATTAGTGATGTAACGAATGTCAATTTTTGAACATTCGCGAATGCGAATGCGAATGCGAATATCTGCTTTCGATATTCGCGAATGCGAATGCGAATGCGAATATTCAGTTTTTTTTATTTGAACTTTATTTTCTATGCGTGATCCATTTGCATCTTTCTCCGACAACTACCGAGTTGATGAGAATTCAAGTGACTAAAGTTTTACCGCGCTAGAGGGCTGTTCAAGTATAAGGTACAAAAGCATTTTGTTTTTATAATTTTCATCTTTAAAAAAATCACACTCGAAACGAAACGGTAGATTGGCGGTAGAAATCTCAAATCGGTTTTAAGCGTTTACTCACATAGAATTCACTATTTTTGATGCCCGACTCTTGATCACAACTGATATAACTAACAGGATAAGCGTATTGTTTTGTATAGCAGACATGATATTGCCATGACACTTTGTTATATTTTGTAAGGTAGGTCTACCTAAAAGTTTTACCAATTACCCTCGATAATTAGGAACTACCCTCAATATATTAAATACTACCCTCAATTTTGTAAGACTACCTTCAATATTTTAAACACTACCCTCAAAAAAGAGACGAACGAGAAGAGCGAACAGAAAAACGGTGGCGTGAGCTGGGGGACATCTCGAGGTCATTAGAAAAAAGGGTGAACGTGTGAACTGTGTCGTGAGGTTGTGAACGATTTTAGGAAAGTGAATAAGCGCGACGGTTATTCAGATAAGTGTGTTAAACTGTTTTCATCTGCATAATTGTTATATTTTGTAAGGAACTACTTTAAATGACTTATGTGACTAATTTAATGATAAAATGATTGCCTTAATTATTATTGCTTATCTATATTAGTTTTATCCTATATTATGAACATTTATGTATTAGTAAAATAACAAAGTAAAAGATAGATAGTATGATTGAGATATGTAATAAATAATATTTGTCATGCAAGTACTGTGTCTTATTTTATACCGATGCCTAATAGTGATGTTTAACAATTTCAGAAGCCGGGATCGTCATGCCCAAACGAAATAGGCCACGTGCAGATGATGACGACGTCGATGAGGCTCCTAAGAAGCGATGGCGACCTTGGCGCTTATCCAGCCCATCCAGTGCTGAAGACAGTGATAATGGGGAATGCCTTGAAACTTCACCAAGCGGTGAGTCCGTTCCAATTAATCATTTGAATATAACCGCAAAGGCCGACATAATACCTATATTTGATCCGGACAGTAATGCCATGGAAACTCGTTGTTGGTTAAATAAAATCGAGCAATTGGCAGTGATTCACAACTGGACTGACCAACTTAAGTCGTATTTTATGCAATCTAGACTGTCTGGCATGGCAAAAGTGTGGCATTCATCCTTACAGAGCTACGATTTTACATGGGCTCAATGGAAGGAAGAACTAATGGAGGCATTTCCTCAAAGAGACGATTTTGTCGAATTACTGCGAGATATGTTAAATAAAAGGAAGTTGCCATCTGAAACAATGATGCAATACTTTTACGAAAAACTTGCTCTATTAAAAAGATTAGATATTTCCGAGAAAAAGGCAGTTTCCTGTATAATTGATGGTCTACCGCATTATATGAAGGCGCCGGCTAGGGCAGGGAATTATTCTACACCCAGCCAATTATATTCTCATTTTCTATCTGTCATGACTGAAAAACCAAGAATGCAATTCTCATTACCAAATGTTAGGAATTCTGATGACGTCAGTGACAGAAGTTACGTCCCAAGGTTAGAACGTAACCAGGTGAAGGAACCGAGAAAAATTATGGTTTGTTATTCCTGCAACGAACCAGGGCATGTTGTGAGACGGTGTCCAAAGCTTAATAAAGGCGCTAAGCCGGCTTGTGATCACTGCGGAAAGACGGGCCATCCATCTGAAAGATGTTGGCACAAACCGACTACTTCTGCTATTAATGTAGCTGAAAAAAAACAGGAGTCTGTTAATATAATTCACGAGGTAAATAATGCTTATTTTAAGAATGTCAGTGTTAATAACATCCAAGGTGTAGCTTATTTTGACTCCGGTGCCAAAGTTAATATAATGGATTTAAAATTTAGCACAAGGGTTGGAATACCACTAAATAGTTGTGAAGTAGCCATAGCTGGCTTTGGTGGCAAAGTAGTTGTTGCTAAGGGCAGTATAGTGGCAGTAGTTGAATTCGACAGTCACAGTTTAAATACCGAGTTTGTGGTCACTGACTGTACCATGGGTAAGATGGACATTATTTTAGGACAGCCTGTCATCAATAATCCAGATTACGTGTTTACGATATCGGGTAGCAAGTTTTCAATCGAACGCAAAGGATTGAAAATGGAGGAAATAGTATGTAAAGATATTCCTATCCAAAACAATAACAAACTGAAGTTATATTGTAAAGATGACGTAATTATACCGCCACGTCATATTATGCTGATAGATGTTTCTTGTGAACTTTCTGGGGCCCATGAGAGTATTTATGTTGAATCTTCCAGAAGATTTTATGGAAATAGAGACTTTTCAATACCTGCCACGGTGATAAGTGGCTATAACGGATTCATTGAAGTACAAAATAACTCCTTAAACCCTTTATTACTCCAAAAAGGGGAAACTATGTCAAGAGGTATAAAATGCGAAGACATCCAAGCGGAAACAATATCAGTTTCAAAAGGGGTAAATTATAACTTCAAGGGTGTTATGACTATTGACGTTAGCCAAGTGAAATGTGATGTGTTAGATCCAGAGATTAAATTGCGGCTTTGTAACATACTCAAGGAATATGGTGATTGTTTTTCTGTTGACACAGCAGAACTTGGTTGTACGTCTAAAATTGAGATGAATATTGACCTTAACTCTGAAAAGCCGGTGTGCTATAGACCTTATAGACTATCTGTACCAGAGAAGGAAATAGTAAGAGAGAAAATAAACGATCTAATCAATAACAAAATAATTCAGGAATCAACCTCTGAGTATGCTAGCCCAATAATTTTAGTAAGGAAGAAAACAGGAGATTATAGGTTATGTGTTGATTACCGGAAATTAAATAGTTTAACAATCAAAGACAAGTATCCACTTCCCATAATTGAAGATCAAGTGGAAAAGTTAGCAGGAAAGAAGTTCTTTTCTAGTCTAGATCTGGCTCAAGGATTCTATCAAATACCGATGGCTAAGAGCTCAGTTCCGAAAACAGGCTTTGTGACTCCTGAGGGTCACTACGAATTCCTTCGTATGCCCTTCGGATTGGCTAATTCACCTTGCGTTTTTCAACGTCTAATGGATAAAATACTTGGACCATTGAGATTTGATAAAGTTTTACCATATATTGACGACCTACTTATCCCAAGCGTTACAGAGGAAGAAGGGTTAAACCTCTTAAGACAAGTATTGCAAATATTGCGAGAGGCTAAATTAACGCTAAACATTAGTAAATGTTCATTTTTACAAAGAGAAGTTGAATATTTAGGATATGATATCAGCGAAAGAGGTATTCGACCGGCTCGGAAGAAAATTGAAGCTGTTTCGAAGTACAAGGAACCAACTAATGTGCATGAACTTCGAATGTTTCTTGGACTAACAAATTATTTTAGAAAGTTTGTTAAGGGTTATGCAATTATCACTCATGAACTTACTAAACTCTTAAAGAAGGACTGTCCATGGATGTGGAACAATGATCAACAGAGTGCGTTTGACAAATTAAAACAAATTTTAACAGACAGACCTATTCTCGCTGTTTACGATGCTAAAGCAAAGACTGAAGTTCATACAGACGCATCAAGCAAGGGTATCGCGGGTATTCTTCTTCAAAGTCATGGTGATGCTCTAAGACCCGTAGCCTATTACAGCCGCAAGACTAGTAAGGAAGAAGCCCTTTATCATTCGTATGAACTCGAGACATTAGCTGTAGTCGAAACACTTAAACGTTTTAGAATTTACTTGGCGGGAATCAGTTTCACAATAGTTACTGATTGTGTTGCCGTAAGACAAACTTTCGAAAAAAAGGATTTACTCCCTAGAGTTGCCAGATGGTGGCTAAGTATCCAAGAATATAATATGGATATTCAACACAAACCAGGAGCTTGTCATAAACACGTTGACGCTCTAAGTCGATCACCAGTGTGCACCAAACAAGTGCTTGTTCTTGAATTATTGGATTGGGTATGTTGTTTACAAAACCAGGATCATACTATTCGTAATATTAAAAATCAATTGACTGACGGTACCAACGATTCAAATATCACAAATAACTATACGATAAAAGAAAATAAACTGTATCGAAAACTGGGATCTGGCGAACTTCGAATAGTGGTGCCAAAGGCAGCTAGATGGCATATAATGCGCAAATATCACGACGATGTAGGTCATCCTGGTTTAAAAAGATGTGATCAGCTAATAAAGCAAAATTGTTGGTTTCCACGTATGACGAGATTTGTTCGCAAATATGTCAATGCTTGTCTGGACTGTTTATATAAACGAGGACAATACGGTAAATTTGAAGGAGAACTTCATCCAATAGAGAAAATTGCGGAACCCCTGCATACACTACATATCGACCACCTCGGTCCATTTTGCAAAAGTGGTGCTGGTATGTCTTATCTTCTAGTGATAGTTGATTCGTATACAAAGTTTGTCTGGGCTAAACCATCAAAAACTACGAAGTCTGTTGAAGTAGAAGCAAAATTGGAGGAAGTCTTCAGCTCATTTGGGTACCCTAAGAGAATTATATCAGACAGCGGTACTTCATTTACTAGCAAGCGATTTAAAGAATTCTGTCTGTCTAATCAGATTAAGCATGTAGTAAATTCTGTTGCTTCACCTAGGTCTAATGGTCAGGTGGAGCGATATAACAGAACTTTACTTGAAGCTATTAATAAAAGTACAGTAGAAGAACGGGATTGGGACAAATGTATAAACAAGGTGGTATGGGGTATCAATAACACCATAAATGCAACAACAGGATTTCCTGCATACAGGTTAATGTTTAATGGGACACGTACCTTAACCCAAGGTTTATCATCAAACAATTACGATGAGCAACAGCAAATTACCAAAAACAGACAAGACGCTATTAACAACATAAAAAGAACAGCTGAAGGCATGAAGAAAAGATTTGACAGTAGGAGGAAAAAACCAACGAAATACACTGTGGGTGATCTAGTGTTATGGAAAGGGGCGCAAGCCAAAAACAAAGATTCCGTGCGTAAATTAAAAGAAAAATACAGTGGCCCATACAAAATAATTAAAATATTAGGAAATGATAGGTATATTATATCGTCTATAAAAGGTGTAAAAGGATACAAGAAGTTCAGTGCCACTGTAGCTTCTGATGCATTACGAAGACTGAATAATGACAATGAAGGAGATAGCTCAAATGAAAGCGACGAGTCACAAATAGACAGTACTGAAGAACTTATAGATCTTCTCGAAGGATAATTTCGGAAAAATATATATTAAATTCAAGTGAGTCTGAATTATTTATTTATGTACAAAGTAAAAAAAAGACACATAACGATGAAGGGCCGTTCAATGGAACGATGAGAAAATAGATTATGAATAAAAGGCCGTCTGATGACGATGAACATAAAATGATCATGTATATTGTATAAAATAAAGGGCCGTCTATTAGGACGATGAGAAAATTAAATCTTCAAGACAAAGGGCCGTCTAATAAGACGATGAAAAAAAAAAATCTTAAAATTAAGGGCCGTCCAATAAGACGATGAGATAATTTAAATTTAAAAACAACGGGCCGTTTCTCGAGACGATGAAAAAAATAAATTAAACTTGTTAATGTATGGGCCGTCTAATGAGACGATGAGAAAAGGGGTTTTTCAAATAAAAGGCCGTCCGCAGTAACGATGAACATTATTAAATATATTATACATACATTTTTACTGACTATTATAAACAAAGTAAACTATTACTTATTTATATTGTAAACAAAATGTACCAAACAAATGATTTAATCACTATCTTGTTTCAGATATGTCACAGTTCAAAACATATGCTGGAAGGTGAAAATAAATAGACACCTGCGTTAAATTTTATATTTTGATTTAAATCAACTAATTAAGAAATAGTAAGAGTTTTTGTTAAAAGTCAAGTAAGAGGTATTGTTTAAGTTTCTATTATTTTTTATAAAAGTACGATTCAATAAAACAGATTAGCGTAAATTAAGTAAATCATATTAAATGTAAACATAAATAATCATAGTTATAATATTATAAATAAGAACTTGTATAAGACAAATAGAACAACTTGATCAAAAATAATAAATAAATAAAAGTATAAATAAATGTAATCACTAATCATTTTATGATGGATAAATAAATGTCCAAGGGAGCTTATTTCGCTTCTTTTCATTCAATGTCAAGCACCTTGCGAAATATTAGTATTTATTCATATTAAATGCATTATGCTGAAACAAATTAAATTTGCGTGGAAACAAATTTCGTCAGGATGGACGAACTGATATAACTAACAGGATAAGCGTATTGTTTTGTATAGCAGACATGATATTGCCATGACACTTTGTTATATTTTGTAAGGTAGGTCTACCTAAAAGTTTTACCAATTACCCTCGATAATTAGGAACTACCCTCAATATATTAAATACTACCCTCAATTTTGTAAGACTACCTTCAATATTTTAAACACTATCCTCAAAAAAGAGACGAACGAGAAGAGCGAACAGAAAAACGGTGGCGTGAGCTGGGGGACATCTCGAGGTCATTAGAAAAAAGGGTGAACGTGTGAACTGTGTCGTGAGGTTGTGAACGATTTTAAGAAAGTGAATAAGCGCGACGGTTATTCAGATAAGTGTGTTAAACTGTTTTCATCTGCATAATTGTTATATTTTGTAAGGAACTACTTTAAATGACTTATGTGACTAATTTAATGATAAAATGATTGCCTTAATTATTATTGCTTATCTATATTAGTTTTATCCTATATTATGAACATTTATGTATTAGTAAAATAACAAAGTAAAAGATAGATAGTATGATTGAGATATGTAATAAATAATATTTGTCATGCAAGTACTGTGTCTTATTTTATACCGATGCCTAATAGTGATGTTTAACACAATACATATTTTCAATTTGGAAAACGCCGGAATAGCGTTTTGGTTCGAGCATAGATAAGCGGGTTTGCCCTATGCGTTTGATTAAAAGTATCTAGACAATTTTTTTTAGAAAATGCGAAAAGTTTTAAAAAATATTGGTTTACTAACGTAATCACTAACCAGACCCACCCACCCCTCATTTAATAAAAAATAAGCAAAGCAAACATTCCTTCCCCCATTACTATAAATAGCTCAATATTTTACAAAATATTACAAAAATCAAATTTAAGTTATTCAGGTTATTTTTTGAGACATTTAGCCATGGTACCTAATATACTTTTTTTACACCATCAGAAAGTAGAGACTTCAACGAACAAAACGCACATCAAGTTTTATGAAACAGCAGGTATTTTGATGTGAAATGTTTCGAACGAAATTCAGGTTTCGCAATTCAATTAAAATAAGTACTTAGAGAAAATTAAATTTTCTGTTTGATAAAAAAGCAATGAATGGATTTTGTTAAATTATTTTTAATTTTAATTTTATTTTTTTCTGGTGCAAATATTCGCAAAACATTCGCATAAATTTTGCGAATGCGAATGCGAATGCGAATATGGAAAAATGATGCGAATATTCGCGAATGCGAATGCGAATGCGAATATTCGTTACATCACTATTAAGTATATATTCACACGAATGCCCTGGTTGCGGTTTTCAGTGTTTAATTGTGTATTGTAGCATTTGTATTGTAGTTGTAGCTACTTGATTATTTTTGAAATTTCTACATAATTTTCGTTTTTTTTGACACTTGACAAATTTTGACACATTTATCACGTTCGATATTTTCGTTTGTTCAATAAATTTACAGTAAAACTAAATGTTAAAGACACCTAACGTAAACGGGACTCAAAATTTCGATAGTCACAATCAGTCTTGAGTTTGTAGTTTGTAGTTTGTATTCGATATCCAAGTAGGTACCTACGTTCAACTACGGCTCGCAATGAATTTAACAATTGGTCTCCCTACGATAAGATAACACGACCCGATAGGTGATCAGGTGTTTTTATTATTAAATACATAGCGTTTCGTGATAATTTATTGACGTACTTATTTGCAAAGAGTACGGTTGGCGGCGCGGCGGCGGCGACGCCAAGGTCGTGGTCGTTGAACTCATCTACGTCTTTCGTCGGGCGCCAGGCGCCCGCCTCGCCCCGCGTGGAAAACGACTCCACTGCGCAACTACCTTTACACTATGTATTGTACTTATTCATTATAGCAGTCTGCTATTAAACTATCACGGAAAACACCTGTACGTACTTTTGACGATCATTATATTGTATTGATTCTATTGCAACAGTGGGCGAATTAACACTAGATGTTATTGAAGTAACAGAGCTGCCCGGAAGTTACCAACGACCCCTTTCTTATATGTATTTCTATTGCTGAAAGTAACTAGGTATTTTGCATGTTCCAAAACTTGTTAAGTAAGTATATCTAAGTAAGTTTGTCTATTTTGGCGGAATATTTTATCTTATCGTGTCGTATCACATTATCTTATTGTGTTAGGATTAATTTAGTTCCAATTATATCAATGATTTAATTTTATATTTGTCGGAGACGCTTTTCAGGATGGTGGTACAATGCTCCGATCATCAGGTTGTAAGGTGAAAAATAAAACACAGTGGGCGTTCTAACGTGTTTCTTAATGATTTAAATTTGGTTTCAGGTTACACAGTTCGACTTAGTTTGATTAAAGGTTTTAGGTTAAGGTAAAACGTGGAACAACTGAAATAAGATTAGAGAAACTTTATGCCGTCGGGCATAGGTACGATGCAGTATAGGATTATAATACAGAGTAGGTACATTTAGTTAACTTAATGCGACCGTTCAGCTCGACGTCTGCTCGAGAAGTGCTCCCTGTTCCAGTGTTACCAAACGAAAAATTTAAAATACGGTAGAACTACGCTTCGAAAATCGGGAGAATACGGGAGATAAAACAGCAAAGACATAATAATTATCTTAATCAATTTATTATATTTTTTTTATAGGTTACAGAAAGTTGACATAGCGTTAACCGTATTGGTGCGCCTTAGAATAATTAATAATACTATTAACTATTATAATCTATTTCCATAAAAAAAAATTTAATCGTACCAACCACAAAATAGCCATTAAACGGAAGTTAAGCTCATGTATGTACCTCGATTAGGTGGGTGTTAGGTAGCTTAAATGATGATCACAAGTACGAACAATCGTTTTATTGCTCGTCTCGTAGGTACTAAACTTGTGGAGAGGAAGTACTCTGAGAGATAGGTACTCATAATAAGTAATGGGGCTTTACATTATACAATTTGCAGAGCCCTACCTACTGAGCTAGCGTGCTAAAATCGCATAGTGTAAAGGCAGTTAGACAGTAACTAGTGCAGCGTAATGTATGAAAACACTAGTTAGTGCACTGATTTAGCGCTCTGCAAATTGTATAATGTAAAGCCCCCATTAGTATTCGTTCATTTTGTTTAGTGAAATGGGTGTTTTCTTTAATAGTTAGGTTAAAAATAGAATTCGAACCTATTTTTTCAAATATCGGGAGAAAATTATTGCATATCGGGAGATCGGGTGATGAGGTACAAAATCAGGAGATCTCCCGTAAAATCGGGAGGTTTGGGAACGCTGCCCTGTTCGTAGGTGACTGCACACAGGTGCCCGTACGATGCAGTATAGGATTATAATACAGAGTAGGTACATTTAGTTAACTTAATGCGACCGTTCAGCTCGACGTCTGCTCGAGAAGTGCTCCCTGTTCGTAGGTGACTGCACACAGGTGCCCGTACGATGCAATATAGGATTATAATACAGAGTAGGTACATTTTAGTTAACTTAATGCGACCGTTCACCTCGACGTCTGCTCGAGAAGTGCTCCCTGTTCGTAGGTGTCTGCACACAGGTGCCCTCTGTTGAGTTCTCCCCGCTCCGATATGCCATCGAGTGACCTTTACAATTCGCACAAAGTTGCCATTTAAATTACATTTCCGGATTTACGTTTTATTCAAAGTGTTAATGATTTATTTAGTTTGATTTAAATCTTATTTTATTTCCGTCTCCGACATATTTATACAATACAATACTCTAGCCATGGCAAACATTAGTGAGAAAAAACGTTTTCGGTCGTAAGAAACTGAGAACTTCGTGATCGTAGTTTCCGCAGCTGAGCCACGTGGCTGGTGTATACGAGTATGTGCGTCGTGTGTTCGTACTTTAACCGTCGCGCATGGTGGCTCACCGGTGTGTTTACCCTGTGCCAACTAACTGCTGAAATAATGAATTTACAGAAGGACTCAATTGACGTCAATCGGTACGGGACTGATGAAAACAATAGAAGTTAAGGGGCTACACTACAACCGAAATAATATGTAAAACCGAACGAGCGGAGCTCAAAAACAGAGATGGAATGATTTCATTTGTAGGCAAATAGTGAGATAGCAATATTGTATTTTTAGCTTTAATATTATTGACTTAAGTGCCAATTGCATTTTAATTTTTTATTTGAAAACTGTTTCGGTTTTTGAGTTTTTCATTCTTATGAAAACTTAGCTTTGATTATTTACTGTTTTAAAAATAATTTCATCAACTAATTATTAAAACTTTTGTAGTAAACTTGAAAACCATAACTATTTGGACCTAACTTTAATTTTTTTTTTCTATCGAGAAAACTTCTCATTTTACTGGTTTTGCTCTTATGAGATTCTTTATTAAAAATACATAATATATTATCTGAATATCGGAGATATAGACAGTAAGCTTTAAAAATAATCTTAGATCTAAAACTACCATATTTCGAATGTAGCCCCTTAAGTGTTACTTTCGTTATTTAGTAGTTCTTTAATTATATCAATAAGATCAAAGCAAGACGTAACAAGTGTTTCGAGTCATCTTGCCCTAAAATAATGAATATTATAATTTCTTATAGGGTTTTTTAAATGGCTTTTATACATGTGATAAAACAATTAATGTGTTCTGGGAAATAGAGCAAGAAAATATATCTATTTTAAAATTTTCATGAATAAAACATTATGAGTAGTGACGTAGGTATTCTAATTTGAATTTTCTTCTAATATTATCTCTGTGAACGACATTCCATCGATTCGCTAGTTACGGAGGACCTAAATGTCACATGTGACAAATAATATTACTCGTACACTTTGTAGATCTACATATATACACTTTGGTATTTGCGAAAGCTTTTTTGATCATTGTCATGGTCACGCAGTCCAGATGTAACTTAAAGTTATGGGTTTAATAATTTCTGACACTTGGCAAAACTAGTCTTGGCAGTGTTTAGTTTAAATATTTAAATTCATGTGGGTATGTCGTTAGATTGTCATGTGATATGTATTATAGTGAACCCTACCCTACCTTGGGTAGCTTCCAACCAATGAACTGATTAGTGAGCACAATACGTTATACGCGTTACGTTTCGAAATTGTTATTATTGATTTTATTAGTTCGTCTTATTACGTTAGCTTGTTATTAAACGCAATGTATATGTATGTTGGTACATTACATATTCAAAAAGAAAGTACATACATGGCTTCAACCCATAAATCGCTTATTACTGACGTCGGTTCTCCTCATCATTAAGCAGGCCTAGAGTATAACAGTAACTCTACCACGTAGGTGCAGCGCATACGGGAAGAAGGGTTAGTTTCAGTGGCCAACAACTGCTGGGTGTTATTTTCTATTTAGCGAGAACAACTAAGACCGACGGCTTCTCGTGTTTTGGGGAAACACAGGACGCATTTTTTATTTTAGACGTTAAGAGAGTGTTAGTGTAAAGCAGTATCCAAGTTTTTGGAGACAAGGATACAAAGTGTTTTACGGTTAACTGGCAAATTAGTAACTTTTATTTTATGATCTACGCCAAAAAGTTATTATGCCAATGTTGTAGAGAAGTAGAGAATTGATTTGTAACTTATTTTATTTGAGACCAATACCTAGTTTGCCAGAAAAACTAGCACAGGACAAGATTTGCGACCCCACAACTTGGATTTTGCTTTACACTAAATCACTTTCGATGTCTAAAAAAGAAAATTGCGTGTTCTGATAAATACACGCTATGGCCAAAAGATGTAAAACATCAGTGGACTAATTTCAATAAACACAGACATATTGAGGTTTCTGTGTATAAATTATAAATAACAATGCTAAGTGTAAAGCAACTGTGTACTTTCCATACAAAACATGACGTGTTACCTACGAGATACAACAATTATTATATAAAATTTAACTCCTTCGTGCACCTATAATGTTAAAATTCGTTAATGTCATGGTTATTTATGTTGAAACAAAACAATTTGTCAGACGCACTGACACAGCTGGCGACATAGATGTAACATACACTGACGTTTAGATAGATTGACAATGCAAAAGAGCAAAACTTATGATACACGTATGGCAGAGCGAGATAGATAGACGAAACCAATTTTTAGAAGGCATAGCGGGCACTTGTCAAAAATTGTTCCTCAATTTTCTCAAAATACTTAATTTATTTTTTACATTTCTGTGTGGAATAACGTCCTTTGTAGTGTTAATTAGTGATGGTTACTTGTGCGGTATCTGGATGTGACTCCTATAAATATAAAAACCCCCAGGCGTCGCGCTCGGCGGTGACCGCCCGCTGTCACCTGTCATTCATTTTTGGTTTCGTTCAAGTGAGACAGTTGCCAATCTATAGTTATATAATAAATCTATGGCTGGCGAAATAATTGACAGAAAACTTTTGTAAATAAGTTCAATGAAAAAAATAACAATTTTGTTTCATTTTTATTAACACTGGCACAAGTATCGACATGCGTCCTCCTGACCTCCACAGCTAACCAACTTTATTTATTTAAAACATATCGACGATTGAAAGGCAAAAATTACCAAGGACGATATTGAGTTATACATATACAGGGTTATTGAAAATTAGCGCATCACCTCTTGCAGACAGCTTCACTACATCAATCCCAACAATATCTGTTCTACGACTTTTTACAAATCTTGATAAATAACCCAAAAAAAAAAACAAGAAAATGTTTGCTCTCTCTGATATTTTATTGCTCTGTATGTTGTAAGAAATACGTAAAATGACAATTCCCGCACGCCCCTACCCCGCCCCCCACATTTATTCAACGTTTCGGTACTAACTATCTACTACGTTTTCCCGCGCTTTTTTTAGCCGTTCGATTGAAGACAAATTTTAATTAGGAAAGTCTTACTTGCCTTGCCGTACATACTCGCGGCAGGCTTCGCGAACATTATCACCACACCTAGCCAGCACTCGCACCATCTCAGTGTACTCGATATTTGTGTACGTATTGTTTATCATAGGATCATAGGAACTCACTTATCGAAATTACGCGGAAACGGGAGCGCGAGTTGAGCACGCGTTTCTAATCGATTGAAACATACGGCACTTCTCACATAACGCTATTTATGAGGTACGCGACTGCAGCACAACCCAAAATTTCGCTGTATCTGACACTTTTGACTGACATGAGACGCATCGTAGACGCGTCAAGAGGTATTGACAATAAAATTAACAATTTAACACAATTAAATTTTAACGTTTAAATTCTTCTTTATTCACCACATTTTTGAACTTTTGTGCATCGCGCCGGCCGCCGCCGCCGCGTCACCCCGCAACCCCGCGCCCCGCAACACGTCAAAAGTCAAACTGTTTATTTCATCTAGGAATTTACAAATTCACTTATGAACGTCAATTTTTTGATTCTAACGTAACGATAAACGGGAAAAACCCGACTAAAATTTTACCGATAAATGAATAATTTTCTTTTAGGAGGTATTAGATTTCAAATTTATACATTTAGTAATTTTTGTCTTGACTTGAATTTATGTGTAAAATCATAAATTACTTTTTACCCTACATTATCCACGGTATGAGCATTACTTAAGAAATTTTAGACAAATAAATTATTTTTGGTCTCGTCATTGAAGACTTTTTACCTGCCGAAAAATTGCTGGTAATAGTCAGGTAATAGTAGATTTTTTTCTAAAATTTTTACATAACGCCTTGTTAAAATGTTATTGATAAGCTTGCCTAATACACCAAATGTACCTACCTCTAAAATTACTACTTTAAATAATACTAAAGTTTTAAACAAGAGAAATTGATCTTAATCGCGTTATTTAATTAATTCATTGTCGCTTGTTCAAAAGAATCATACAATAGCCTTATGTAATTTGTACTAGGATTAAATTGCTTGGCAGAAAAGTGTTTAGATTTCGATTTAGATCATTTTACATGTACCTACGTCAAACATGCGTTCTTCTTGAATGAGTCATTTTTCTTCAAAGAAAATTGTACAATAATGATATTTAGACAATTTTACCTCTTCTATAATAAAATGTTGTGGTCGGTAAGTAACTTTTAACTGTTTGTGATGTTGATTGAAATTATTACTAAGCGACAATATTTCTCAAAATAATGAGAAAATTCATAATCATTAAATAACGATTTACTTAGCCTCTAAAATGCATTTAAAATTCGTTTGAATGGAGAAGTTTTGACTAATAGACGATTTATTACGATTTTTTTCCGAGAAAAAAAACTTTAAATTGCTCTAGTGCAAAGTTGTCAATACGTCGCTTGGTAATTATTGCCTTTCAAGCGTCGATAATATATGTTTCGAGTTATGCTTGAAAAGTATAAGTAATACGTTAACTATGACCATTAGCATTTCTTGCATCTTACTAAAAAACAATAAATCTGGTTATAAAGCCTTGTTTTTTCCATATTGAATAGATTTGGTATTTTTTTTGGATTTGTCAAAACAGTATGAAGTCATCAGTCAAAATAAATTAAATTGTTCAGAAACATTCAACAACGTTTTTAAATTCGACTATTATCGTACCATATTTGTATTCAACCGACTCGCGAAGGATTTTGATTCAAATGATAAAAGCCTACCAGAAGAGTGCCAGGCCGGACAACGTTTATTTAAGCCGGACAAGCAATCAAAAAGCCTAACTATGTCCGGCTTTAACCGGACGGCTGGTAACGCTAATTGCGACTGCGAGCGTGTCGCTACCGTAGCTCTGCATAGAGTCCTTGTGGGTTACCTCCTATATAAAAACTGATTAAAGCTAGCAGACTTAACTTATCATTTATCAAATATCCATTTATCATTTATAATGAATAGGCGTAGGGTTCGTTATAATTATTTTCACATCCTCACAGGCTATTGGAATTCCTTGTTGCGAGTAACACACAAAGGAAAAATATGTATTATGATCTAGCATTTACCCGCACCATCGTTTGCGTAAATTGTATTTTAAAACAATAGAGTCAACAATAACTCTTAAACTGACAGGAACTCTTAGTAATGTTGTATTCTTTATCCCGCGGGAGTCATTTCGATTAACGGGATAAATGGCATCATATAAATTAAGTTTGGCAATAAACTCTATCCAGTATGCTCCGATAAACTTATCATAGATCGATATCTACGTGCCTAATTTTGGTTTATTCGTTTAACCGTTTTGGCTTGATTTAACCACAAACATCCAAACTTTCACATTTATTATATTAGTAAGATAAAGAGTAGTACTACAAAGCCGTAACTAACCGATTGTCTCTTTCTGAATACCGATGTGCATTATTTCTTAACGGGTACTGTACGTCCAAAAAGTAAACATTTATCTGTCACATAAAGTATACAGAACTTAAGTTCAAGCAAACCTCCCTCCTATGATGAATGATCTACCCTGTAGTACAAAGGATATAACGTCCCCTTTTTTCGAGGTCACTAAACTCTGTACCACCCAGTTTAATACTGTGGGTATACCTACTGATACTAGTGTTAAGCCTATCAGTACTCGTCTGACTAGCTACAACCCTACTTCTAAAATCTAGTATGCTATGATTCTAGGTGTTTCGGTGTCAGTGTCGAAAAGCTCGAGATTATTGCCAGTTCCCTGTAAATTGCCTGCAACGCATTGGCCATGAATTTCTGTTAGTTAGGATCATGTGCGATGGTAATCATGTACTTAAATTAACATTCTTGCTCGTGTGTGAAAATTCTGCTACGACTGAAATCCGAACCTGGGAACATTGATTTGACTAAAGATTGAGAGCTTGAAAAGTCCAGGCTTTTGAATGAGAGAGATCTGATAACTTTTTAATAGCCAAAGCAATATGAGCTCGTGATTCTTGGCAACCACTATTTATTACTGCAACGTAAACAAGTCTTAAAACGTAAACAGGAAATGGAAAATAGAATAGGTACATTAACAGCATTGAACTCTTAAATGCGGACTTCACTAATTTATTCTTATACGGATAAGTTTTTTACTAGTCTGTTCTTTTGTCTTCACATGATACATTGTTTATAAACATCTGTAAATACGTGATAGGTACATCGAGAACGAATGCACTGTTTCCGATTAAACTATAGTTGAATCGCCAAAGATAAGAATTTGTCACTCCCCCTAAAAACAAATATATTACGTGCGCTCACAGTTCAATTTAGCTTGTAAGCAAAATTTACTTAGGACCATGGCTTAGGACATTTTAAATACTCGGCGTCAATCTACAATGAACCATAATCACAGGTTCATGGCAAAAGAAGAAGATGAAAGATGGCATTTGTGTGGGTTGCAATTGAACCGAATTCCATATCTAACGCGAACGGAGTATGTATATATTCGTAGATAGATGGATATCGCTGGGAAGTTTTGGCCTAATGGACGGTCGAGCTGTTCTTGTCAGCGCGGACGAGCGGCGCGTGATCGAGCGATGCCCCGTGTTTACAGTTTCCGACCAGGGTCAACACAAATGTACACTGCGTTTTCTTTATTTGGCTCTGGGCAATTTCCGCTCTCTTTTGCGATTTGGCTGTCGTCGTTTTTAAGATGTCCATGGGCGACGGTGATCACTTACCATCAGGTGACCCGTCTGCTCGTTTGCCTGCTTAGGCTATAAAAAAAAATAAGACGTTAAAATTAAGTTAGACGGTCTTCTTGGACGTATATTTTCGACCGTAGATCAGAAAGAATGATAGAGAAATAAAAAGTTAAATTAAAAAATTAAAAAAAACCCCCGACACAAAAATTACATTTAAAAAGTAAAAAATAATAAAAGAAACTCAAGAAACTCAACGTCGCGTTGGGGGACCGCTCCAACCTTAACAATTTAATTACGAATATTAACTAACGTAACCTCATAACGAGTCCTTAAATAGGTGGGCATATGATACTTATGAAAAAAAAATCGGAGATTATGAATGGTTAGGAGCGTTCCTCCAACGCGACGTTGAGTTTCTTGAGTTTCTTTTATTATGTTTTATTTTTTAAATGTTTTTGTCGGGGGTTTTTTAATTTTTTAATTTAATTTTTTATTTTATACTTTTTATAGGTAAAAACATTCTGGATTCAGTTATAAATATTCTCTTACTGTACGCTTTCATTTGAGACCCCACACGAGTATATTTGCATACATACGGCTATTCTTCCCCGCTTTTACCCCCCACAACTATTAAACGGCTCAACCGATTTTCATCAAATATATTTTAAAACATGCGCCCGTAAGTTCCCTTTAATACAAAAAAAAATGAAATCGATTCATCCGTTCGGGAGCTGTGATGCCACAAAGAGACAGAGTGAAAATTCTTCCCCACTTTCAACCCCAACAACTTTTAAACGGCTCAACCGATTTTCATCAAACATATCTAAAAACACGCGCCCGTAAGTCCCCTTTAATACAAAGAAAACTAAATTGAAATCGCTTCATCCGTTCGGGAGCTATGATGCCACAGACAGACAGACACACAGACACGTCAAACTTATAACACCCCTCTTTTTGCGTCGGGGGTTAAAAATATGTTTTACATGATCTCTGCAGGAATAGGGACAGTGTTATTATCAGATATACATACGCAGGTGCTTCGGCTGAGGTAATGCGGTATGAGGTAATGAGGTAATACTATACTATAATAAAACTGTAGGAGCACGTGTTCTGTACATTAAATATTTTTTTTAAATTTCGACTAAAGGTTACATATCGAGATAGAACTCAAAAATATATTTTTTTTTTATTGTCTGTCTGTCTGTCTGTCTGACCGATCATCACGCGTAAACCACTGGACGGATTTAATTGAAACTCGGTAAAGTTATTACCTATTATACTGGTGTCTATTATAGGGTACTTTTTTTTTCGAATAATAATAAGGTTCCCTAGGGATAGGTAAGTTTGTATGGAATTTTTTTATAACGTCATCCGATTTGCTTCAAACTTGCAACAAAGGGTTATCACTTAAATTAATAGAATACGTGTTTCTCAGTTTTTCGATTTTTTGTTAGGAAAAGAAAAAAAACACAAATGAATGCGGAAATTTGTAATTTTTTAAGGTAACTTTCTGACTAAACTGAAAATGATTTTAACCCCATATTTTAAAATTATTATAGTTAAATAAGTAATCTTCAATGTAAATTCAGTATTTAAAAAAAAGCCAGCAAAGGGTGCAAAAATGGGGATAACGTTGGTACAATTAGAGGTACCTACAGTGTTTATTCAAGTTGACTTAAGTGACAAAACAAAATCTATAGGGTGGTTAAGAAAGAGTACTATGTAGAACAACAATCTAAAAAAAATAATTAAAATTAACAAAAAAGTTTGTCTGTTTGTCTGTTTGTGCGCGCTAATCTCCGGTTCGGCTGAACGGATTTTTATGGGACTTTCACAGGAAGATAGCGGAGATTCCTGAGCAACATTTAGGCTATTTTTTATCCCGGAATTCCCGCGGGATCAGAATTCGCACGGGAAAAAATTCCTATGCGCGAAGTCGCGGGCTTTAATTTTTATGCAACTTTCACTGGGAGATAGAGGAGGATCTGGAGCAATACTTAGGCCCGGCGTTATCGGCATCGGCAAGGAAAGGGATCTTTCGGCATCCCTACATGCCAGCGCACACTGTCGGAAATTGGCATGGCCTTGGCATGCTACAACGTTCTTAGGGATGACGAGGCGTCCTTAAGCATGCCGCACCGAGTGCTGCTTGGGCGAAGGTGACGACGCGACAGTGGGCGACGGCGTACTGAAGGATCCCGAAGTATCCCGAAGCATACTCAAAGCTGCCGATTCAGTAGCCTCAAGCATACCGAAGATTTTTGTTACTACGATCATATATCATGGAAATTTCTACTTTATTGCCCTGAAGTTAATGTACCTATAATGCTTTTTATCACCTAAAATCCTTATCCTGACAAATCCTCAAAAAATTATGATGAAAAACTCCTATGCGCGAAGTTGCGGGCTTAGATTTATATGGGACTTTCAGTGGGGATAGAGAAGAATCTGGAGCAACACATGGGTTATTTATTATCCCGAAATATCAGCGGGTTCAGGATTTACGCGGGAAAAACTCCTATGCGCCAAGTCCTGAACTTGGAGTTTTATGGGACTTTCACTAGGAGATAGAGGAGGTTCTGGAGCAACACATAGGGTACTTATTATCCCGGAATTCTGGCGGGATCAGGATTCACGCGGGAAAAACTCCTATGCGCGAAGGCCCGGGCTTGAATTTTTATGATACTTTTATTGCGAGGTAGAGGGGAATTCTGGAGCAACGTATAGGCTACTTTTTCTTCCGGACTTCCCGCGAGATCATGATTCACACGGGAAAAACCCCTATGCGCCAAATCGCGGGCTTAGATTTTTATGCAACTTTCACTGGGAGATAGAGGAAGTTGTGAAGCAACATATAGTTTATCTCGGAATTCCCGCGGGATCAGAATTCACGCGGTAAAAACTCATACTCATAAGGTCGTGGGTTCAGATATTTATGGGACTTTCAGTGGGAGGTAGAGGTATGGTATGGAGTAAGTATTATAATAAGCTACTTATTGTTTCGGACTTCCTGCGGGATCGAGATTTACCCGGGAACAACTCCCATGTTCCCCGCAGGTTTCTCGAGGGTTAGCATCGCTTCTGGTCTTTATGTTTTGGCATCCGAAAAAACTACCAATGGAGTTTAAAATTATATATTTTTTAATTATCGTGGTTAAATTTATGCTTAAAGTTTGGAACAAAAAACACGTTTAGGTATATCTTAGTCTTTTTATCGATTTTCTCAAGATATACATAACGGATTTTTGTACGGTATGTCTAAAAAATAGTAAAAAATCAAGTGTAGAGTACTTAATATGTGTGGAGCAATATATATGCCACTATTTACCTTAGAGTTCTTGCGGGGTCGGGATTCACGCAGGAAAAACTTTGTGACACACTGAGTTCCACGCGGGCGGAGCCGCGGGCACAGCTAGTTTTAAATAAAGAGCTATTAATTGTCAAATTGTTATTTGCATGGTCGAGTAGGATTTAAAAATTTAATGAAACCTGTCCATTGTTAAAATAATTTACAAAGAACTTTTTTTACCGTCGTTGAAACGGTCGATTATTTAATCCTTATTGTCCATTGTCGTAATAATTCTCAATAGTAGGTTATCTTAGTTATTCCCCCTTTCGTCCGACCACAAGTAGCTGGTATTTGCAGACAACTTCAGACAAATCTGATGGCCTTGTTTACGCGATACAGTTAGGAGTAGAATGCGTTGGTGACTTGCACATGATATGACTCAAAATGTAATATTGCAATGAAAACAAGCACTTATCGCTATTTGTTCCACAAAACAATGAAACATCACGTCTTCTATAATGTTTTTTCTCCTGATAGTTTATAAATTATTACACGATTTGTTAATAACTTGATTGTTGTATATATATGTATAGCTTTATGAAATCGCTGAACTACCGTTTTCAGAAAACAGAGTTGTGAATAATTTATGTCCTGAATTAGTTTTTATTCTGAAGTTACGCGACAAGCTCATCGGTTGAAGTCTTCGTTTTGATTATACTGGAATTCTTAGTTTAATTCTTATATTCGTTTTATCTATATAACATTTCATTTAATCTTTGGTTAAGAAGGAATCTGGAATATGATACACAGTTTTATATTCCCTCGCCCTTTGCGAATTCGGTGCGTTACCTAATTGTTTATGCGATTCGGAATTCGAAGAATGGTACACTAGGCTTGCGTTCTATTCATAGCGGATGATGAGCGAAGTGATGGATGGCTGGATGACGCGGCCTCGCCGACGTTACTGCAACGCCCTGCTTTGGCGCGGCGCCGGCGCGATCACGAGGGCAAGCAAACTATAAATGTATATATACAATCTATATTTAACTCGACTCCATTATTATGCTACACTGGTACATACCGAGCCTAACTACCTCACGAGATGACGCTCGCGCCGCGTACAGATGATGTAATTTTATGTTATCGCCTGGTACTCAATGAAATTATTTTTACACCAGCATTGTGTTTTAACTACGTATTTCTAGCTATTGTCATCGCGTTGATATGTTAAAATGATCAATTGATCTTCCTTGAAATCATGTCAGGGGGTAATTTATTATAGTCCAACAAAATCTGCTTCAAGTGTGTTAATAATAGTGATTATTAAAACATTTATTTACTTTTACCTGTCTGTCTGTAGTTTTACTTTCGGTTGCTCGAATGAATAATACACAAAATAATTATGTACATAGGTTCCTCAATGTGTTGAAACCTATTCAGTCTTATTACAAAACGTGGTCTAAATATTGGTTTAGACCAAGAATATGACATCTTGGTTTATCTTTTGTACCTTGGTCTAGACCTTGTTTCATATAAAAGCTACATTCAAAAGTACAATTCTTATTACAAAACATGGTTTTACGCTAAACCATAGTCTATCTATGGTTCAAAAGATAAACCTGCTAGACACCCAGTTTAACGTTGGTCTAACTCACAAAGGTCAACTTATTATTTGGAGGTTATTGTCGTTTTATCTTTCTGAACTAAAAATGGATAATAAATAACATAATCCCATCAATAGACTTAGCAGATATTGAGGATACTTTATTATTAAGCATCACGGAGCGATCTAATAGAAGACTTGGAAGGCGTAAATCCACTACTCAATTTAAGTGACGAAGATTTTCTAAATCAAAATATAGATTTTCAAAGAGAATTGCATTTTTTTTTTATTGAATTAAGGTAGCAAACGAGCATGCAGCACCACCCTTCCGCTGCCGCCCATGGCAATTGTGACCGACTTAGAACAAGACCCAATTTAGGGACTAGGGTGGTTAGTCCAATTAAACTAGCGGCACGCTATGATGGCCGGTTTGACACATTACAACAGTGATGTGCGTACGTTCGGTCATATCGACGAAATCCACAACAAAGGGCTTGAACAGAGTCCAAATTAACGAGCAAGGGTCAACAGTAATGCAGTATCAATATTTGAAATCCAAAGCCAGGTCAAAACTATATCACAATCGCATTGCACTGACAGTTTATACTTTTCGAAGCAACGTCAATTCGAAACTGCTTTGTTTTGCATTGAGCATTGACGCGAGTTTGCCGGAGGTAGTAGTTGTGCTAGCCAGCGATCCTATGTGACGATCGTATTAGATTCCATTTTTAAAAATTTTCAATTTAGAAAACCAAATGCCGAGTTGTGGTATATATCGTATAAAAATAAAAATTTTACCTTTTGTATGAAACAGCTGATATTTTTTTGCGATTTCAGAGGTTTGTCCACATAGTGAAAATTGTTCATATTCACAAGTACATTCACCCCTTAAATGGTGCAAACTGATTTTTCTACACTTGTATACATTTTAGAAATCAATTTAATAAATAAATTTTGAGTCCTAAACCTAAAACTACATTCGATAAAATTTATGAATCTCTGCACATCACTATCGTCAATAAAGTAATACAATTATTTCCTTCAAAGTCGTTATCAATTAATACGGAACTTCATGAGCGGACAAACGTCAAACCGGCCATCATAGCGTGCCGCTAGTTTAGTAGATGGTGTTAGAATGTTAGTTGGTTAGTTTGTTAATAAGTGTGAGGACAGGGACTGTTAGTGATAGTTAGTCCTGTTAGTTAATATTAGTATTGTCCAGTTAGTAATGATTAGTGTGAGTCTTGTTCCAATTCGGTCACAGATGCGTTGCTACCCCTGAGGTCTGAGATGGTCGCCTCTAAAAAAGTGAACCGGCTCCACCACACCTTCCTATCCAGAACACAATTGCTCTTAAAAACAATTATTATGACGGTAGGAATGGTACTTACTGAGTACCTTGGCGGGCGGTGGCACTACCCCGGGCGAACTCTAGGCTCTACCACCTATTAAATTAAAAATAGAAGATTTAGTAAAAGAAGACCTCTTACACTTGATCCTCGGGGAGGCCCAGTATCTCCTGAAATACAAGTGTTGTGTGCTATACGATGCTGGGCTCGCCACGAAGTAACCTACTGCGGGGGTATCAGTGTGTTAGCGTTTATTTATTTATTTATTATATTAATTATTAATATTGATATAATATTTTGTTGTAGATTCAAGACGATGCAGGTGATTTACATGGTGTTTCACAGCCTTATATTAGCAAAGTGTGTTCAAAGGTAGTAGGAGCACTTGCAAGAGTATCTCATAGATTAATCAAACCAGTAGGCATTACACACTTTTATCGTTATACTTATAAACGATAGAACTCGGTTGTTTAAATAAACGAAAAACCCCAAGTGGATTTTGTTTTTATCAAATTTTCGTGCTTATTTAATAATAATTATTATAAATATGTTAATTATAACGGTTTCGCAGAACTGTCAGTCTTATTACAAAACGTAGCCTAAATATTGGTTTAGACCTATGAGACTGAGGTTTTGGTTTATCTTTTGTACCTTGGTCTAAACCACAGTTTATTACAAAACGCAAAATGATCGTGGACTTCTTAGTACCTTGGTCTAGCTAGACCTTGGTTCGAATAAAAGCTACAGATTATATAGAAAAAAAATGCTCATTCATTCGATCTCAACATTCCGTTTTTCAATACTGCTATCCATTTTCTGCGAAACCGTTATAATTAACATATTTATAATGATTAATAAGCACGAAAATTTGATTCACAAATTCACTAACAGCTGTCGTCGTGGGAATTATAAAAAGCTAAAAACAAAACTTTATGAGCAATCCATATCCGCAAGTGTAAAGGAATGGATTTCTCGCGCGTCAATCAAATAAAACTGTCATTTTGACGTTTGTGAGTTAGACAAACGTTAAACTAGGGGTCTAGCAGGTTTATCTTTTGAACCATAGAAAGACTATGGTTTAGCGTAAAACCATGTTTTGTAATAAGAATTTTGCTTAAACCATGGTTTAAATGAGGTTTAGACCTGGTCGAAAGTTAGACCGTGTTTTGTAATAAGAAGGATTGTGTTTTATCTAAATCTGACGTATTTGAATCCAAAAATACTTAAACACTAGTATATCCGCCCTCGCTTCGCTTCGGGAAACCAGTCCCTTCAAAAATCTCTATGAATTTTAACAAATTATGTTATTCCGATGTCTAAGCTATATTACTGCAAAGTTTCATGAAAATCCGTTCAGCAGTTTTTGCGTGAAAGAGTAACAAACCCACACACACTCACATACATCCATACAAACTTTCGCATTTATAATATTAGTAGGAAGGATGTGTACAAACATTGAAATGAAACGATGCAACGAGTTGATTTGTTTTGAGAAGTAGGTACCTACTTAATCCGAATCCAATATCTGATGATAGAGCCTAACTGTTGTCGAATGATGGCTACGATAAGTGTTTTAATTTTTAATGACAGATGTGAAAACCCTGTAGGTACATATGTTTTAATATAAATGAATTAACACGACTAATAAATTTAAATTAACTAAAAATTAATATAATCTAAGTTTATATACTTAGTTGTAGACTCATTCGAAACAATCGCAGTATGCGAGAAGGATCTTTGTCCTAATAATTTATTCGAGTTCATTCGGTCGACTCATTCCTCGATGGGTGACTATTATAAGTATAGTATATGAATATAATTGTTTGGGAATCTTCTCAACAAAACAAAAGGCTCGAGGATTAGATGTGTAATAATTCTTAGATCACTGTTACATTGCAATTGAATATTGAATTTAGTATAGTAATGTCGTCCACGTAGGTAATGTTCTAAGTTCTAATCTTCTAATGTCACTGTCGACCGATCCATAGAGCGCGGCGCGGGCGGCGATCCACAGAGTAGTTAACTCAGCACGGGTAGTGCTGCCAGCGTACGTACGGGCGCTAACAGGCTCCCCGGGTTGGAACAGCTTGTTCCAAGGAAATGTCATTGATGACTGGGCATTGGCAGCACACACAGCCGGTTGTAAGCACGCTTCACCGTGCCAGTTGCAGTAGTCACGTCAGCCACGCGAGATACACCGTCGCGACCAGGATACAACTTGGAGACTCGTCCGAGCAGCCATCGGTTAGCAGGGAGACGATCGTCCTTGATGATCACCAGATCTCCGATGCGAAGCTCCTCACCCTTGCGCTGCCATTTCACCCTCTTCTGTAGTTCTGAAATATATTCGGTTTGATATCTTGTCCAAAAATGAGAGGTTAACGCTTGCGCTCGCTTGTATCGAGGTAGTGAGCATATTTGCGCTGGATTAGCAGGTGCGGTAGACTGAGGCAACATTGCTATAGTTCTTCCAATGAGGAAATGAGAAGGAGTCAATGGAACAAAATCATTGGGATCGGAAGATAAGGGAGTAAGGGGCCGCGAGTTGAGAATACCTTCAATTTGATTGAGAACCGTGTTCAGTTCTTCATATGTTAAGTGGGCCAATGCTAACACTCGTCTCAAATGATGTTTTACAGATTTAACGGAGCTTTCGGCTAAGCCGTTGAAATGTGGACTATAAGCTGGGCAGAACCTGAAGTTTATTGCCTGTTCTGCTGCGTACGCACTGACGTCATCGCACTTTGCCTTAAGAAATTTTGCTAATTCATTATAAGCACCAACAAAGTTCGTGCCATTATCAGAGTAGATGTTAGTCGGTTTACCTCTGCGTGCTATGAACCGATTCAACGCAGCAATGAACGCTTCCGTGCTCAGATCGCTCACAAGCTCTATATGTACCGCTCGCACAGCCAGACAGACAAATATGCAAATGTATGATTTTAATAGTCTACATCCCCTACCCTTTCTGTCAGCCATGAATATAGGTCCAGCATAGTCGACTGCTGTGTTGGAAAATGGAAACTCCCCATGTAGCCGCTCCGTCGGAAGATTTTTTTTTTTTTTTTTTTTTTTTTTTTTTTGGCCATAATTGGCTGGATAGTTCTACCCCTGAATCTACAACACGTGTGACATTCATGAGTTATCTTACGTGCTAAGTTACGGCCGCCTATTACCCAGAATTTGTGTCTCACTAACGACAAAATTAATTGAGGGCCTGCGTGCATATAAAGAGAGTGATAGTGTCGAAGTAATAGTTTAGTGATGTGATGTGATGCATGTAGCAGGATGGGATGTTTTGTGTCGTAGTCGTAATTTGAGTTAGAAAGTCTGCCACCTACTCGAATCAACCCTTCGTTTGACATGAATGGATTTAAATTTAAAATTTGAGTTTTGACTGGCAACAGTTTTTTTTCGTGTAACGTAATGTACTCCTTTGAAAACATTTCAACTTGTACTAGTCTGCATAAAGTTTTTGTTGCTGAATTTAGTTCCGTTACGGTTAGGTATGAGCTGTTACGTTTAGGTACAGGTTGTCGGCAATTGTGAATAAAGCGCAAAATGTAGCCCGTGACACGCTGTAGTTTGCTAAAAGTTGAGAAGTTGTGGGCAAAGTTAAATTCTTCAGTGGTGAAGTTGCACTGAATCTTAGTTTCTGGTAAGGTTGATGCAATATGGTTCGGCTGTGTGGGCCACTTAGCCTCGGGTTCCATTAAAAAGCTGGGACCGCAAAACCACATGTTAGAGCTTTGCAGCTGTATTGGAGTGCAGCCCCTAGAACCAATGTCGGCTGGGTTCAAGCTGGTGGGAACATATCGCCAAGCCTCTGTATTTGTGTGATCAGATATTTCATTTATGCGATTAAGGACAAAGGCCTTTAACGTTGCCTTAGGAGCTCGGATCCATCCAAGCACAATAGTGGAGTCGCACCAAAAATAAGTACGATGCACGGTCAGCCTCAACGCTGATTTAACCTTGACAGCTAACCTTACAGCCAGTACTGCTCCTGCGAGTTCTAAACGAGGAGTTGTCATTCCCTGTAGAGGGGCGACTTTGCTCTTTGCCAGAACCAAATGAACGGCTGTGCCACCATCTGCGGAGATTGAGCGCATGTAAATACAAGCACTATACGCCTGGTTAGATGCATCACTGAAGGCATGAAGTTCAATAAGAATTGGTGAGCTAACTAGCATATGACGTGGAATTGAAATATTGTTTAAGTGGGATAAGCCCTTTAAAAACGAGAACCAGTCTCTCTCGATTTCAGGTGGAAGTGGAGCATCCCAAGATAACTTAGCCGCCCAGAGCCTTTGCAATATTATCTTACCCTGCAGGATACACGGGTTTATGAAACCCAGAGGATCGAACACCTGTCCAACTGTGGACAAAACAGTCCGTTTGGTTGAGCTGACATTTGTCTTTGATGAATCAGTGTTTACGGAAAAGAGTAATAAGTCAGAATTACAGGACCATCGCAGTCCCAATGTTTTGGCATTATCATCACTGATTACCTTAAGAAAATTATCATTACTGTTATCACCATGTATGTTTTCTAATATATCTGGACAATTTGAACGCCACTTGCGTAAATGAAATCCGCCACCTTTGAGTTGATTCACGACACCTTGAACTATATGCAACAAAGTAGAGTGAGATTCGTGGCCGCTAATATAGTCATCTACGTAGAAATCCTTTAGTATTGCCTCACGCACAAGTGGATCTAGACACTCCTTTCCCAAGTGCACAAGACATCGTGTAGCCAAGTAAGGGGCTGAGGCTGTACCGTATGTTACTGTGTTAAGCTTGTACACCTTGACTTCTTGGCTTGGATCGAAACGCCAGAGTATCTGTTGTAAGCTCCTTTGATGTTCGGCAACAAGTACACAGCGGTACATTTTTTCGCAGTCAGCGGTAACCACGTACTTGTGCTGTCGAAAACGAATAAGAATGCTTATTAGGTCATCTTGTACGATTGGTCCAACGTGCTGAATGTCGTTGAATGAGAGACCAGATGTAGATTTTGCAGATGCATCGAAGACCACGCGTAGCTTGGTGGTTATGCTTGATTCCTTTAAGATGCCATGATGAGGTAAAATATATCCATGCTTCGGATCAGTGTGATTTAATGTCATGTGACCGAGGTTTATGTACTCTTGAATGAATTTACAATACTCTTGCTTAAGCAAAGGATAACGTTTGAATTTCCTTTCCAATGATAACAGTCGATTCAAAGCTTGTTCGTAAGAATCACCTAATGTGTCCGGTGATTGTTTTAATGGAATTTGTACGACAAATCGGCCATCAGTCTGACGTGTAGTTGTGTTAACGAAATGATTTTCGCAATCTTGTTCATGTTTTGTGGTATCACGCGGTGATGAGACTGATTCTAGTTCGAAAAATCTGTTTAATTGTCGCTCTAGTTCCATGTCGTTTAAAAAATGGCAATGTGCTATATTATTGTTAGTAGACTTCTTATTTTCCCTACAAGGCGTGTACACAGCGCCTGACACCAGCCATCCAAATTTCGACTTAGTGAGAATAGGTTTGTGCTTTCCTAATACAATTCGTTCATTACTTAAGGTACTCCAAAATATCTCGGCACTCAACAACATATCGATTTCAGAAGGCAAGTTAAAACTTGGATCGGCTAACCCTATATTATCTGGAATATTCAAAGATTTCATATCGATATATGTAGTAGGTAATAACTGAGTAATGTGGGGAATAACGAAACAGCTGATACGAGATGTGTAGGATGTTGTGCGAGAAGAAATAGTGACAAAAGCTCGTTTTGTAATTCTTACTGGCTCCCGACTTAACCCTTCAACTGCCGTTGATGTGGACTGAACGGGCAGGTTTAGCCTATTACGTAACTTGTCAGTAATAAAGTTAGATGTACTACCATTATCCAATAACGCACGTACTGCATGCTGTTTTCCCGCACTATCCGTAACGTGGATAAGTATTGTTGAAAGAAGAACGCAGCTATTGTGAGTAGATGATAACGCGATATCCTTAAGCGGTGGTTCCTCCTTGTTTAATGATTGGGAGTCGAGCTCAGTGTTGTTTTGTGCCGCAAGCATGGTGCACTCCGCGTCGCCAGGGGGCGCAGTCGTCTCAACGGGCTCTTGGGATGTTGAATGTAATGTCTCATCTGAGTGAATAATCGTGTTATGCCACTTCGAGCAAATTCGACAAGGACCCGATCTGCACACTCGTACGTCGTGGCCATGACGTAAGCAGTTAAGGCATAGTCTCATTTGCTTTATTTTATGAATTTTTGAATGCACAGGCAACATACCAAACTTTGGACAGTGATAAATGGCATGGTTCTGTTTACAATAAGGACAAGTATTAGAAACCGAAGATTGTCGGGTATCGGTATTAACAATGAGTGAGCGCGGTCGCGCGCTAAGAGGTTCGCTGTATCTACGTTTAGCGTTAGTCTGACTGATGGTCTCTAGTAATTCTGCACGATTTTTGATAAATTTAATAAACATGTTTAGGTTAGGTAAATTTTCAAAATTATTTATATATTCTTTCCATTTCCTATTTGTATTACTATCTAATTTGTTGGCCACCAAATGTATTATCAATATATCCCAGTTTTGTGTATCTATGTTGAGTGTCTGAAGTGATCGAATGTTTTTATTAATGGTATCTATTAATTTCCTTAATGATGTTGCAGACTCTTTATGCATAGAATCTATGTCGAGCAAAGCTTGAATGTGGTTGCTAATGAGAACTTTCTCGTTGTGGTACCGTTCACACAACAATTTCCAGGCAACGTCATAATTGTTGCTTGAAAAATCTAACGACGTGATGATATTCGCTGCGTCGTCCTTAAGTGATGAGCGCAAATAATGAAATTTATTGATTTTTGGAATGTTTTCATTTGAATGAACTAATGAAGTGAATGTGTCATGGAACTCTAACCAAGTTTCATAGCGACCAGAAAAGGTAGGTAAATGTATAGTAGGTAACTTTAAGCTTAGCCCACCTGACGTGCAGACAGTACCAGATTCGGAGCAAGCAGCAGACTTTGCAGGTGCATGTGCAGAGGTGAAGCGACTCACAAACTCTCGTGCCTTACTGACCGCCGCGAAGTACTCGACCTCAAAGGCGTCGCGATACAGATATTCCTTGTCGCATTCAGCGTCTGAAATTTCCATGAAGCCTTCTATTTCAAGCTGCAAGACATCAAATTCACTATACCACTCTTCAACCTTAGTTAACCGTAGGTTGAGTTCACTGAGTTGAACATCACTAGGCTTTTTGACAGCAACAATTGTTTCTAAGAAGTTACTGAACTGAGTAAGCTTGGCTTTGTATGAGCCACGCTTTCTACGAAGCTCAGCCAATGTAGACATTGTTTAAAATATGTATGCTGTATAATTGAAAAACTGATTATCCAATCTGACTATACAATGAGAATTGAACAAATGCTTTAAATTTAATCTGTATGTCTCGATATTCCTTTTAATTAACAAAGTGCAATAACAAGTTCAGTAAATAAGGAAAAATACTTAAATGCGTGGAGATCAGCAGCAGCACAGAACAGACAATAAAGAAGTAGCACGAGAAGCGCGACGCCAGCGTTTGGCGAAGCAATGATCATGCAGGTGGGTGCTTGGCAGTAGGCCGCACAACCGATGCCACTGAAATGCGATATCAACAAATTAATACCTACTTGTGAAGTGATGGGAATAATGTCGAACACATTAGCACCCTCTCTTGGTGATTATTAATTGGAAATAATCCAGGAAGCGGTGAATTAATTCTTCGTCGAATGTCTATTAAAATTTATTAATAATTAATGTCTTGAATATTAAAAATCTGAATGTCAAATTAATGTCCAATAATAATATTACAATGTTATTGAATAATATAATCGTATTATTGTATTTATGAAATGAATAATAATATTGTCCAATGTTTAAACAAGATTTGTTACATGAATGTCGAGAGTGCGTACATTAGCGCAAAATGTTGTTAATCTTTGTAATGGAACTTTGAATTTTACGAACGGGAACTATTATCAAGAGTAAGGAATTTAGGGAAAGAACATGGAACGAACTCACAATGCCCTTTGTAATTATGTAATCCTCTGAATTATCTTTATCTCCTTTAATATGTAATTCGTAATTAGGTATTGATAGCTCTCGTCGATAGCGCTTGGTGTCCAAAATCCACAATGTTCTTGTTATCTTGTTGTAATATAAGTCCCGCTGGTTTTGTCGCGTTGAATGTTCGTGATTCGTGAAATGGCGGCTTGTCGCTGCCCTGTTGTAACGTCGAGTTGCCTCTTGTGTTGCGTCGAATAACTTTCCCTTCCCGATATTATTCGCTGGTTTCTTTGGTGAATGATGCGATTCGAAGGACCATACTGTTTGGGAATCTTCTCAACAAAACAAAAGGCTCGAGGATTAGATGTGTAATAATTCTTAGATCACTGTTACATTGCAATTGAATATTGAATTTAGTATAGTAATGTCGTCCACGTAGGTAATGTTCTAAGTTCTAATCTTCTAATGTCACTGTCGACCGATCCATAGAGCGCGGCGCGGGCGGCGATCCACAGAGTAGTTAACTCAGCACGGGTAGTGCTGCCAGCGTACGTACGGGCGCTAACAATAATATACCTATGCATGATGTCTCTCTTGCAGTTAGTGCCAAATTTCCTAGGTGGAAAATTTTGGGAAATAGTATAAAAGTAACATTTCATCCTACTTGTAACTATTCCAAAAATTTTAACCGATCGCAGAAAAAACGGAAATTTAAATAAATAATAATAACGATGAAAAGATAAGTGAGTAAGTGGGTATGCTAACGTCAATTATTCAACGCAAAATAAATCATGAAAAGCTGTTTGTAAACAAACTGCTGTCCTCAGAACATAAATAGAATTAAACAGGCCAACTGAAAAGTTTATTTTTCTTGCGTCGGTTAAAAACATTAAAGTGATATTTGTTTAAATTTAAAATCATCCTGTCAGACCAATTACGTCATGGTCACAACATTAATGATGATACCTAGTGATGTGTCAATCATGACGTTAGTGCGGGTCCTTGATGTCAGTTTATGTGAGTATTTAGAATGTATAGTTAACATTGGATCGAGTCAGTGCAGTGTGTACATTAGGACAGAGCGTAGTTGCTGCGTGGTTGCTGTGATCCCTCCGCCCACGCAGCACGTGATTCATACGGTTTGGCTGCGCAACGGTAAACATTACCCTAATTACACTATTGCAACTCGAGCTAGTCGAAATCTTAACCTGTTTAGACATCCATTTATATCTATCTAGTTTAGTTATAGCCATTTTATGAACTATAGTCCGTTTTTTTTCGCTACGGACTAAATTGACACATGCAAATGTCAATTTTCGAAATAATGAGACCAGCTTGGCGTCCTGAACCAGGCGAAGCAGTACTTCAATGCGAGGGACCTACGGATGCTTTATAAAGCTCAAGTCAGGCCTCACTCTGGGCTGTTCTCACCTCTGGGCAGGGGCTCCTCAATATTGTCCATATTTGACGCCGTACAAAAGCGCGCAGTTCGGATTGTCAACGACCCACGAGTCACTAACAGTTTAGAACACCTAAGCCTTAGGAGAGATATAGGATGTCTCTGTGTTTTTACCGACTTTACAACGGTGAGTGCTCTGAGGAATTGTTCGGTTTGGTGCCAACGTCACCCTTCCATCATCACACCACTCGCCGAAGATTGAGGTTTCGTCCACATTGCTTGGATCCGTGGCGAACGACTACAGTTCGATTTTCACGATCATTTTTGCCGCGAACTTGCAAGCTGTGGAATGAGCTTCCTTCTGAGGCATTCTCGGAGCACTATGACATGGGGTTCTTCAAGAAAGGTGTAAAAAGAGCTCTCCTTCCGGGCCGGCGTTGCACAGGTAACTCCCCTGGTGTTGCAGGTGTCCATAGGCGACCAATTACCATCAGGTGGCTCGTCCGCTTTTTCGTCAGCCCTTCAGGCTATAAAAAAAGAAAAGCTTTTTAACCGACTTCAAAAAAGAAGGAGGTTCTCAATTCGACAGTATATAGGTATGCTTTTTTTTATGTACGTTCAGCGATTATTTCGTCGTTTATGGGCCGATTTTGATAATTCTTTTTTTGTTGTAAAGTAGATATGCGCAGTGGGGTCCCCTAATAAGGACACCAGGATCTGATGATGGCATCTCAGAGAAATCGAGGGCAACTTTCGAAAATTGTATGGACAACTAGTGTGTTTGTTCATGTTATCATAAGTACATTAAATTCGTATATCGTGTTTTGTGCAGTGTTAAGGGTCCCCGCAAACTGACTGCAGCCACCGGCGGCTGTGGCGCTCTGGCGCTTCTTTTTAGAAGCGCGGTCCGGCCGACAGCCGCTTCGGCTGAATTCTGCTCACTGTTATTGGAGCTGTTGGCTGTTGGCCGGATCGCGCTTCTAAAAAGAAGCGCCACAGCCGCCGATGGCTGCAGTCAGTTTGCGGAGACCCTTAACACTGCACAAAACACGATATACGAATTTGTTTCGTGTATCAGTTGACAAAAGCAAACTCAGTAGGGTAAGTAACGGAAAATCCAAAAAAAAAACAACACTAAACTGTACACTGGCAAATCGACATCGACAGTATTTTCAATTTTCAACTTTTTTTTATTTGATATGACTTGGAGTCAAATCCTTCAAGCCGTACCAATGTTTTATGTATGTGAAATAGGGATATTAAATTAAAAAACGCTATTGGTAACGCGGTTTGTGTTTGACTGATGAAATGACGTGAAAACTGATGCATTTTAAAGTAAAACAAAAGAAATAATATCGCGAAGCCAACCAAATTGAAAATCAGTAGATACCTACTAATTGTCTATTACATTTTGTGACTATTCAATTTAGTCGGGCCCGCGATATCACTTTTGTTGAGTTTCAGAACGCGACATTACATTATTATATTCTGTGCTCCAACACACACACAAAAACTGCTTTGACGTTAGGAACACACCAACATTGCTTAGACAACAGTGAACTTTATACAATAGCAATAAAACTCAAATTGACTCTACGTTTTAGTTAGAAATCGTTAGTATGGGAAAAAGAAAAGGGCTGTTTTTAGGGGTTTTCCGGCAATTATTGGAATTTTTCCCTCCGTAAAAACCATCCTTGAACTTCAACGAACATTAAAAAAAGAATTGGCCAAATTGGTCCAGGCGTTCTTGAGTTATGCGCTTACCAACACATTCATTTTTATATTATAGATACGAATCTGGTAACTATGGAGTATCACAGATAAAAAATATATTTATTAATTTTAATTACATATTACACTAAGTAAATACGACAATTATTGACTTGTTGTTGAAGAATACGCATTCCTTCATATTTAATGGCATAAAAAAGTATTCATTAAACATAAATTGTCATGGTGTATGTTCATTTACGTACTACCTACATGATTAACATCTATGTCCTTATAATGTTGTAAATACAACGATTTTGTCTTTTATTCTGCATCACAAGTACTTGCGGCGCCAATATGTGGCGCCCAGTTGTAATGTGTAAGGGTCTCAATGTAAATGGAATCTGCTGTTTAAAACATTAGTGAGCTTCCTAACGCTTTCAATAAGATAGTAATCGTGCTTGTTAGTACTCCGGTGGTTTTACTAATAGCAGTGATGAGCCTATAGAAAAAGGGAAGGCGTTGCGATTAAATACAAAGAAACTGTAGAAACTAATTTAATAAAGACAAAGATTTGTACAATGAGAAAATTCAGATCGTCATCACAGAGATGTTATAACGTTTCCATGGGATACTAAATTAAACCTAGGGTTGACTCTATACAATATTAACAATGTACTAGTGCAGGGTTGTATCTCCTACAGTACTCCCCCATCGAGATCGTTCCTACGATCGAAAATAATCGGGGAAGCGAACTTTTCTACCGCTTCTAGTCCTCTGCTCGGTAGCATGTAATGGAGGCACGGCCGGTATGAAGTCGGATGTAGTTGCCTCACGTGCTAAGTATGCAGGTTTCAGTCGATCAACCGTAACCGTGATTGGTTTCCCTGAGACTTCAATTTTGTAGAGGAATTTCGGTCTAAAACTTTGTGTGGACCCGAGTATGGCGGTTCTAGCGGTCTTCGGACATGATCCTGCCGCAAGAACACATGAGACGCATCCTTCAGATCATGTGGTATATAAAATGGACCGTCCCTATGCCAAGATGCTGGTTTGGGTGACAAGTTTGCGAGACTGGTGCGCAGGCGAGTGATGAATATTTTTGGGTCCTCGATGATGCGATTTGCGCATGGAGCAATGAATTCACCCGGGAGGTGGAGTGGTTCGCCATGAAATAACTCCGCTGACGACGCCTGAAGGTCTTCCTTCCAGGAACTTCGTATTCCAAGCAAAACGAAGGGAAGAGTCTCCGTCCAATTGGTAGAATTATGGAACATGATGGCGGCTTTCAACTTACGATGTAAACGCTCGATCATACCATTAGATGTTGGGTGATATGCAGTAGTTCGAAAGTGCTTAGCTCCAACCATTAAGCTGAGGGCATTGAAGAGGTCTGACTCGAACTATCGTCCCCTGTCAGTTGTTATTTTCTGTGGACAACCAAATCTGGCTAACCAACCAGACACAAGTGCAGATGCGCAGGTCTCGGCAGTGATGTTTTTGAGCGGGATTGCCTCAGGCCATCGCGTGTATCTATCGATGACTGTGAGACAGTACCTGTATTCGGAAGAGATTGGTAATGGGCCGATTAATTCAAGGTGAATATGGGTGAATCTCGATGAAGGGTTAATGATAGGTGAAAGGGGTGATAATGTGTGACGATGAACTTTACTGCGTTGGCAGTATACAAACTCTCTTGACCACTCTCTACAGTCCTTACGAATCCCTGGCCAGACAAATCTTTGTGTTACCAGTCGTACTGTAGCTGTGACGCCTGGGTGGCTCAAGCTGTGTAATGAATCGAACACTTGTCGACGAAAGTTCGCTGTGACGAATGGACGTGGTGAAGAAGTTGAAATGTCACAATAAAGGTCGACGTTTGTCTCAGGTATTTGTACCCTCTCGAGTCGTAGCGTTGAACCTTGTCGAAGTAGATCTTGCAATTCATTGTCAGACTCCTGAGATTGTGCGAGCTGCTGAAAATTTACTGCGGTACTCACTTCCTCTAACCTGGACAATGTATCAGCGACAACATTATCATTACTTCACTTGACCTAGCTATTGCGATTTTTGCCATTAATTAGTATTTTGCAACATTTTCTATCAAAAAATTTACATACCAATTTATTTAGCTCTTGCGGTGTCTTAACGTGAACGTAGAGGTGCTTGTTTTGAAACAACGAGTAAGTGTCGAGTATCACGGCCTCGATAGTAAGCCAGGTAGGTGTATATTGTTTTCAGACTGGAGAAACAATAAAATTTCCATCTTTATTTTTAGTAACGTATACCTAAATCAACGTAAAATTAATGTATAATATTTACGGTTATTTATGAAACAGGCACCAGTAGAAATGTTTCAATTCAGCAGAATATCGGCCATTGCCATTTTTGTTTACCATCAGTCTTCTGTTATACTAAAGGCCCTGTTATAATTCTTGTTGATTACTTTGAGCATAACACAATTTAGCTCTGGATAGGCTCTTTGCTTAACTACTGAGCACAGCTCTCTCCTCATTGAGGAGCCCTAAAACATACTCTACCACGCTACTCCACTGCGAATTTCTGAAAGTGTCGCAAATTTTAAACACTTCCACCAGACTAATACCTGACTACTTGAGTATTCGATAAAATAATAGCGATTATCTGCAAGAAGTATCTAAAGTAAGTGCTACACGGTTTCAAACGGTGGTTTGAAACCGAAACAGCACGAGTTGCGCTTTGCCGGCTACACGGTTTCAAACCAATCAGTTTTGGTTTGAAACATCAGTGTAAAAAGACCGTCGCGCGACTATCACGTCTCTACGCTCGACCTATATAAGACTAGTAAACCCGCCCTCGCTTCGTTTCGGGGAACCAGTCCCTTCAAAAATCTCTATAAATTTTAACAAATTATGTTATTCCGATGTCTACGCTATATTACTGCAAAGTTTCATGAAAATCCATTCAGTAGTTTTTGTGTGAAAGAGCAACAAACACACACACACATACATCATTACAAACTTTCGCATTTATAATATTAGTAGGACTAGTAGGTAGGAAGTAGGAAGTAGGATAAGGATAGGATATCCTTAGATTGTCAATTTTTTTTTGGCAGACGCGGCGTTGGCCCTTGGGTCAATTTCTTTTAATTTGTCGGCTAAAATATTCCACGCATTTTTTTAATACAATCTTTATAGGACTCTGATGTGAGGTCCCAAAGGCAGGGCAAGTCTCTATACATTTCTATAAATTCACTCAACACTTCCCGCTCTTTCTGCTCTCGTGACATTTCGTCGTAATTGTCGTTGAATTGATTTGATGCGTGCGTCCGCGCTCGCCGCTGCAGGCAGACTGCGTTCGCTTGGTTTGAAACAGACGGCTACACGGTTTCAAACCAACGCTTCTGCCAGTGGTTTGAAGCACAAGCCTTTCTACCAAGGGCGTTTGAAGGTCAAGCGAAATTTGGTTTGAAACTACTGTCTACACGGTTTTAAACCTCGGTTTCAAACCACGGTTTGAAACCGTGTAGCGCATGCTTTAGCCAAAGAGCCGCCGCCGCCGTACGACACATATTTACGTATAGATATGTTTGTTTGTTTGCGTTTATTTCTGCGATCGGCGCGGTCGGTGCGGCGCGTCGAATCCACTTTTAGACGCAACATGATCCGGCGCGGCGCGCCGGCGCGTGCACTGCCGCGACGCACCGACACGTAGGTGCATCCAACAATAGGGCCGGCGGATGTCGCCGGACAGTTCATTTTCTCGTTTGGAACCAAGGTTGCCAACTGTAGCGGATGTCGCGCGCGAACCATTATATAACATGTTTTGTCGATGATTTTTGGAGTTCCCAATCTCCATCAGTTCATTTTATTGTCGTTGCGAATTTCACGTGCCACGACACGACATATTTACGTCAACGATTCATGAACGTAGTTCCGTTTATAAATGGCTTGTGATTCTTAATAAGCAGCCAAGGCGTCTTAATGTTGACGTTATAGCATTACAATAGGACACGGCACAGGAAACACATTACCAAACCAAAGCCGTAAGCCCGGTCGCAAATGTCGATAGGCGCTAGGCGCATGTTTTGTTAACATGATTTGCGTTGGCGACGCATATAATTATTAAAACTCCAATACTAATTGCATATGAGCAAAACACCAGGTTAATACTAATGATATTAAAATAATAATAATATGCAGTATTACTGAAACAGGTTTTGTTGCAAACTACCTAACTGCTGATTTCTTGGCATTGCTAAATAAAAACATTTTCCTAGCCCAAACATATGTCATAAGTACCTATACATCATCGGGAACAATATGAATGTTGGACGTGGGATTTAAAAAGGTATAAAATCGGTGTTTTTTATCTTACCTTTGCATAAATGTTGTTTACCCCCGACGTCCCGACCAACATTCATCCCATGAAATCGTATAGCTAAAGAACATGTAGGTAGGTAAGATGCGGCATCTGCACTACTCGCGAACATGATGGAAGCTGGCCAAAGACGAGGTCCATTTCGCGTTATTTAGTTATTTTTTTCGCCGTCAGACGACTGTAGGTCATTGTTGATTCTTTGTGTGAGTTAAAAGGACGTTATTTCCACTAGTACAGGTAAGTAGGTTATTCAGCGAGCAATTACGAATAATAAGTGGACGCATAAAATGTTTACTATCCATGAACTTGGTTACTAAGTACTGTATGGAATAATTTGTACCTTGACTGCAGAACGTTTCACACGTGTAGTGCAAGTTTACTGCCCCTGGTAGTTAGCGCAACAAAGTTGTGTTACCATACGCGTGGCTCTCGTTCATTTACCTCGGTGAAAATAATTATTTTATTAGGTACTAATAACCTGCAATCGCCCCGCTTTGAGAAACTAGACTGCTGATGACCGAAGTTAAAAATAAATCACCTTGATGACATTTCCAATATAAATTAAGACGGGATTGTTTTAATTGGTATCATCTTTTTAGTTGTGAACCAATCGAAATAAACAAACTAGATAAGGCAATTTTCTTTGTTGTAAGTTCCAAATTGCTTAGCATGTTGTTCCTGAGAGTAGCGGGGTCTAAGCAAGATAATAACTTGAAAACATCTCCGTTTTGTAATGTCAACAACGCCATGCCACAGAGGAGGAAATAGGAAATGTGGGAATGTCGAATACCTAAGTAGGTACCTAACGTCGTGTTGCAGCGGCGACGGTCGCCCGGGCGGCTTCGCAGCGAGTGTCAGGCTTTTTGACTAACTGTCCGGCCAAAATAAACGGTGTCCAGCTTGACCGGCTTTTGTTAGGCTTTTTAAATTTGATTCATAGGAGGTCGCAATATCGTATTTTAATCGTCGAATTCAATAATTTCACTGATATGACCTAATACTGTTTTGTACCCCCTCCCGTCGCCAGCTGGCTAGGTGATATAAATATGATTTTGTAGGGTATTCAGCTCTTTTATCAAAACGTCCGGCCAAACTGGAACATCTGTCCGGCTTTTAGGTTTGGCGACCTGGCAACCCTAGCGGCGAGAAGCGGCGCAGGCAGGACGGAGGCTCGCCGCTCAATGAAAATTTAAATTAAGCTCGCAAACGCTGGGCGCTCTGATGATCCGTTTTCCTTTCCATGCACAGGCGACTTCTACGTTGTGTGTATGTCTAAGTATCGCATGCTTAACCGCTATTAGAAGTCATACTTCTATGTCGATTAATAAGCAACAAATAGACGCCCGCGCTTCGCTTCAAGAAACTTGTTGCTCCGCTCCGTTTCGTCGTGGAGGGTGTAATGTTGTATAGCCTTTCTCGATAAATTGACTATCCAACAGAAAATTAATGGTTGAAATCGAACCAGTAGTTTCTGAGATTAACCCGTTCAAACAAACAAACAAATTTATGACATTATATTCGGAATACAATAATCCGTAGTTCGGTTATTTTTACACGCTTTTTTATTATAGCTTATGATTTTATCCATTGTTTATATACCTACCTATATCTACATAAATGAAGTGCAGTCTTGTTATTGGGCTTAAAACTACTTCTTATCCTATGTCAAAATGGTCCTTAATGGCTAACAGCATAGTATACCTACTACACGCTTTATCTATGTACAAATAATTAGCATGCATTCAGTTTATAATGCCATATTCTAAATATTTTATGAGGGTTAAATCTTATAACTTCGTGAACACTATTTTTTTCATTTTATTCATTAGAATAATCTATTTTGATAGCAGTTAATGTTACTGTTTAGTTCAGTGACACTTATTTTCCATACAATAGATTGTCGAAAAAAGACCTAGCCAATGTTACCTGGGTCAAGCCAATAACATGTGTTAATGTACCTACTTAAATTAATTTATATCCTTTTTCTCTGTCGGTACATTTTAGAGAATTTTATGGTTATTTTTGTTTAAATAATATAGGTATTACCCGTTTCTTATAGTCAAATGTTTTTGCTATGGCAAACTTTAATTCTTTAATTTACTAATTGTTTTGATGACTGTTCAGTTTTCGTTGCGTGTTGTGTACATAAATACAACGTAGTTAGCATCTCCGTTGCGGGATCGAAGTCCGCGACCGCAATATGACATTCCATTCAACTAATGTTGTGTATCATCAGTGGTACGATTGCCGCATCTGCATTATACGCATAATGGGAACTGTTCTCAACCTATACATATTATATCCTATCCTTATATTACGATTTACGAGTTTTAAAACTAACTTCTTATGATTTTTTATTTACTTGTAGCTTGTAGATATCTCTACTAAATGCAATTTTATTGGCTGTTCAATTGAACATTTTTAATTGTTGGGAATTTATTGGGTTCACCATGATCTTCGAAAATCGAGTTTTCATCTGATCTCTTTTGAAGTACTAGAAAGCTACGTTTTATGGAGTCTGTTGGAAATTGGCGATGTGGTAAGAGTATTGGTTTTCTTGTGTGTAAAGTTCCAAGTCGAGTGACTGGATTGTTTTGGAGCGATCACAGATCACGGGACTCGCGGGAGGAAGTGGGCGGGTGGTAAGCGAATGTATGTTTACACGTTGCTCGTTTCTGGGAAACTCAGTTTCAGTATTTCATACAAAACATTAAGCCAAAATTCGGCTAATCATAAACGTTTTCAGCGCATTTTGTACCAGTTGATGCGTTGTACGTGACTCGGTAAAAATTTATTAGTACCTAAAAATTTTTGTTTACTTCTGGAAATACATTCATTGCTTTACTTGTTATTCATACTATATAAGTTATACATACTAAGAAAACAATATATAAAAGGGCAAAATAATACGACTCGTGTTACAACTTCAGTTACAATTTATTGAATAATGAAAGTATTGACAACAACAAATCTTCCTTTGCTGTCGTCGTTCCATTTTCAAATAGGTACCGGCCAGGCCGCTGGCCAGTAACATTTTAATAGAAAACCTGAAAAAGAAATCTGACTCCTCTCCTCTCCTCTCAAGTCCACTAAAACACTACTCTGCTCAAAAGCACCGCTCCTCTCAATAGCACCTCTCCACTCCACATCTGGCAACACCAGTATGCCAAAACTGCCCTCGCTTCAGCACATCCCATATCACCACCTCCTTCTGTCATTGCTCCTCACAGTTGGTATAGCACAGGCATAAAAATCCTCCGTTACAAATATCTTTCACACCACTTCTTGTGTATTGAGGATTAATGTAAGCATAAAGACATGGCAAAATATATCTGAACAGCATATCTCTGAAATTAAAGTTTCTACTAGCCTAGCCGTAGACGTCAGGTTCGTTGTTGCCTACAAAACTGCCAATAATTTAGTGTTGCCGGGTTTGGTGTGTTAAATTCTGGAACGGCAAATTAAAAAAGCTGGGACTTTGGCAAATTAAAAAAGCTGGGACTTTCAAATCAGGACAGGCTCATCATAATATAATCCTACTAATATTATAAATGTGAAAGTTTGTGTATTTGTTTGTTTGTTTGTTTGTTACTCCTTCACGCAAAAACTACTGAACCGATTTTCATGAAATTTGGCACACACATAGAGGGCAACTTAGATTAACATATAGGATATTTTTTATCCCAGAAATCCCGCGGGATCGGAATTTACGCGGGAAAACCTTCTTCGCATATGGGGTATAAATAGCTTCTAAACAAACATTAATATAAAACTAACAAGTCTGTCTTCCCGAAAATCCCGCGGGATCTGGAGTTACGCGGAATAAACTCCTGCGCGTAGTTGCGGGCTTAAATTTTTATGCGACCTTTACTAGGAGATTGAGGAAGTTTTGAAGCAACATAATAGGGTACTGTTAATATAAAACTAACAAGTCTTGTCTTCCCGGAAATCCCGCGGGATCTGGAGTTACGCGGAATAAACTCCTGCGCGTAGTTGCGGGCTTAAATTTTTATGCGACCTTTACTAGGAGATTGAGGAAGTTTTGAAGCAACATATAGGGTACTGTTTATCCCTGAATTCCCGCGGGATTAGGATTCACGCGGTAAAAACTCATACCCGGGAATGAGGTCGTGGGTTCAGATGTTTATGGGACTTTCAGTGGGAGGTAGAGGAGGTTATGGAGCATTATAAAAGCTACTTTTTGTTCCGGACTTCCCACGGGATCGAGATTTACGCGGGAAAAGCTTCCATGAGCGAATGAAGTCGCGGGCTCATTAATATCTATATATCGGGATATCTATACATATATCGGGAATCGAACCGGCTTTTTTTCTCATTATCCCAGAAATCCCGCGGAATCGGAATTTACGCGGGAAAACCTTCTTCGCGTATGGGGTATAAATAGCTTCTAAACAAACATTAATATAAAACTAACAAGTCTGTCTTCCCGGAAATCCCGCGGGATCTGGAGTTACGCGGAATAAACTCCTGCGCGTAGTTGCGGGCTTAAATTTTTATGCGACCTTTACTAGGAGATTGAGGAAGTTTTGAAGCAACATATAGGGTACTGTTAATATAAAACTAACAAGTTTGTCTTCCCGGAAATCCCGCGGGATCTGGAGTTACGCGGAATAAACTCCTGCGCATAGTTGCGGGCTTAAATTTTCAGTGGGAGGTAGAGGAGGTTATGGAGCATTATATAAGCTACATTTTGTTCCGGACTTCCCGCGGGATCGAGATTTACGCGGGAAAAGCTTCCATGAGCGAATGAAGTCGCGGGCTCATTAATATCTATATATCGGGATATCTATACATATATCGGGAATCGAACCGGCTTTTTTTCTCATGATCAATTTTATGTTGCTTTTTCGAGGGTCAGCATCGCTTTAGCTGGTCTTTATGTTTTGGCACCCGAATGAAAAACTACCAATGTAGTTTAAAAATATAATAGTTTGGAATGAAAAAACCCCAACGTTTATATCTTAAAGTCTTTTTATCAATTTTCTCAAGATCTACATAACGGATTTTTGTACGGTATGACTAAAACGTAGTAAAAAATCAACTGTTCTTAAGATGTGTGGAGTGTGTCTTAATATGTGTGGGGTCGGGATTAACGCAGGAATAACTTTGTGACACACTGAGCTCCACGCGGGCGGAGCCGCGGGCAACAGCTAGTTTATTATATGGTTAGAAAATAAAAGTTTTCCTGTAAGTACTGACTCAGTACATCAGTAGAAGACATGAAAATCCTGCTACATAAACTGGAGACAGAGAGCCTGAGGATGGGCCTAGCTATTAACAGGAGCAAAACTAAATTGATGATAGTTGATCGCACTCAAAAGCTCGTCAACACCGATAGCATAGGCATAGACGTTGTCCAGAGTTACATCTACCTGGGTTCCCAAATATGTAACGATGGTAGCTGCGTACCAGAAATTAAGAGACGCATTGCCATGGCAAAAGACTCCATGAGCCGCCTAAATGGCATTTGGAAAAACAGAGGGATAACTAATACCACCAAAACGCGCCTCGTGAGAGCTCTGATCTTCCCGATATTTATGTATGGAGTGGAGACCTGGACCATCAAAGCAAGGGAGAGGCAGAGAATTGATGCATTCGAAATGTGGTGCTGGAGGCGGATGCTAAGGATACCCTGGACTGCGAGACGCACTAATGTATCAATTCTCTCACAACTCAAAATAAAAGAGAGGCTATCCACAACGTGTTACCAGCGAGTGCTTAGTTACTTTGGTCATATTATGAGACGCGGAGACGATAGTCTCGAAAAGTTGATCATCGTTGGGAACACGGAAGGGAAAAGACCTAGAGGCCGCTCACCAACCAGATGGTCTGACCAACTCAAAGACCAAAAAACATCGAATTTCTATACCGTCGCCAGCATCGCCACGGATCGGAGCCGATGGAGACAATTTGTTCGTGCAAGACTCGATTCCCACCATAGCCACGATCTTCAGTCATGAAGGGCCGACCTCAGAGAGAGAGAAGTACTGACTTATGAGATTTAAGTATGAAAAATTAGGAAAATCGGCGTCCTAATTAAGAGTTTATTAGGAAGTCTCAACATTTCTTTAGCGGAAGAAACAATACAATATACCTTAGGTATATAACATTTACAAGGGCAATGGTACGTTTTACCTATTTATGCATATTATTGTTTATTTAATATCGATATTTAACTACGACGTGTAAAGATGAGTGCAATCGGTCAGTTACCCTTTAATTAAATGTATTTACACGATAATTTCTATTTATCACTGTAATACTCCGTGCTCTTATCTTATTTTAATACCAACTGATGTTAGAAAATAACATCTAATGCGCACCGAATGTTTATTCTTGAAAGCGGGTAGGTACGGTCGGCCAAAGAATTGGTTTACCACTCTAAGGTTGAATGCCGTTTGCAGATTCATAGGTAATAAAGGTTAGTTTCGCTTGCAGATCGATCTGACAACTTTTATTGCCATCTTTATCCGATTATAAATACGTGACATTTGTTTTGTTCTTAGTTTAAACTTCATAGAACCATTGACGTCGGAAAATCAATGAAATCAGCCCAGCAGTTTAAAAGATGCAACAATTTCGGTATTCATTATAAGGGTTCCCCATACTTAGAAGTGAAACTCAATTTTTTTTCATCAAACCCATACGTGTGGGATATCTATGAATAGTTTGTCAAAAATTATATTGAGGTTTCTAACATCATTTTTTTCTGAACTTTGCGCGAGAGGCACTCCCAAAGTGGTAAAATATGCCCCCCCCCCCTGTAACTTCTAAAATAAGAGAATGATAAAACTAAAAAAATATATGATGTGGATTGCCATGTAGGTAAACTTCTACCGAAGATTGGTTTGAATTGATCTAGTAAGTAGTTTTTTTAATACGTCATAAATCGTAAATCGCAATTTACCTTTCATTCAGTCTACTCGAATTTTTTTATATCTATTATGTTACTTGCTGCTACGGAACCCGTCATAGGCGAGTCCGACTCGCACTTAGCCAATTGTTATTATATTACTAGCATTTATTTGAATAAATGTCAATTGTCAATTTTCTTTTTAAAAGAATTATTTCGTCAATTGAAATAGTTCTTATATGCTTTTGTTCAGAGTATTTTAATCTTCTTTGCACAAATTAATGCATTATCCGTTTCTAATAAAGATTAAAATGTTTTGCACCTATAATGTGACATATGATTAAGTATTCTTAACAATTAGGTTTACGTCATTATTATGCGTCTTTCAGTGATATTTACTATGAGCTTTGATGTAATTTTTGATGTCTAGGAAATTAAATGAAGACTGGTACACCACTTTCTTGGCCCACTGTACCTGCGTAGTAACACTATTTACAAATATGTTACAGTTCAATACAATGTCATCCAATTAGAGAAATGATTACATTTACCGTATTATGTAAATAACTATGTTATACATAATAAATATGTGAACGATATAAAATATAAACGCGGATGAAAACGAAGTGTGAAATATGAACGCTAAACAAGACTACTCACCGTAGGGATTTGTTGAAGCGATGGCGTAATTTGACGTTTGAAAAGTGTTTGTAAAAAACCCACTTCGAATTTATTTCATTCACTCATTTTAACTGTAAAGGGCCTGTTAAGGATACGTTTGATCTTTAGCAATGTAGCTTATCTTAGCTACATTGCTATGGAGGAGGAAGGATAGAGCGGAAAAGCACTTTAAACGTTGCTTGGTGATAGCACATTAGGAATTTGTGCTAGTAAAGATGTACGAGTAAAACAAACATTGCGCACGAGCAATGCACTGCACACATAGACACCGTTCACAGAGACTAAATATGGAACCACTTTGAACCACTATTGAACAATCTTAAGTGCATGTTTTGTGTTCGTGGTCGATGTCTGTGTGTTGTCGTTGCTTGAGCGCGCAGTGTATGAAGCTTTACATCTGTGCTAGTACTGCTAGTCTACGATTTGTGGCGGTAGAGCTGAAACCCGGCGACCGAGCAGAACTACTACCCACTAGGTACCCTCATCCTTGTGCGGTGTGATGCCAAGCGACAAAACGTGTTCCTGAAAGCTTGAGAGGCAGTAATCTCTATCCTCTTTCATTTTGTTTTATTAACATTTAAAGTATATATCTACCTACAAAAATTTAAGTGATTTTATTATGGAGTTCAGTGGAAGAGTAACGAGTAAAGAGTAAGAGCACGTAAATAATTGTGTAAAATATGTTTCTTCAATTACATAAGCCTCGCACACGTTTAGGTTTCCAAGAGTTTTACGGCAGTAATGTAATTTTATTGATTTTCTGTGGTCAAATATAGTTTGTCGTTAACGATAAGAACACGGTACGTATTACGGTCGCGTGCAACGTAGCGTTAACTGGCAGCACGTGTAACGCGAGCGGCACGAGCTACTTTTAATGACGGTAGTTGTATTTTCATTTGTGGCGCTACATTTATCGGACACAATATACCTTCATGTCCTAGTGCTGAAACTATGCAATTAACTAGAGTTACCATCTGTTTAGCACTGTCGGATATTGTCCTTATTCCTAGATTAGGGGATTTTAAGGTTCCACTTCCTGCCAGAGGTTTATGTCAAGGGAAGCCAGATTAAGTACCTAACTCAATATTAAACAAAAATTTAAAGCAGAAAAGTTTAACAGATCTTAGTGTCGAACTTAGTGTCGAAGTCCGATGCAGTAAATTGGCGTAAGCTAATGCCAGTTTTCGAAACAATGTTACCAGCTTTCGAATAATAGAAACAACTCAAATAATTCATTAACGATGTTTTGATTGGTCGTTCTTTATTATATTAAAGTAACCTACGTTTGTAGTACGTACAATATCCGTCGATAAACGAGCAAGAAGACACTTACTTACCTTCTCGTATCAAGACTGATTTTTAATTACATTTTACCATTATCGCGATACACGTGTTCAGAGTTTTACTACGTTTGAGTAATACACATGCGTGCGTAGTACAATGACGCTGTAAAAATATCATCGTGCGGCAATGATTGTGAACAAATGAGAAAAGTTATCGATTCATTCAATTTGACACGCTGTTATTAATATTGAGCACGTATAATCAATTTCACTTTATGTTCAATTGAACGCATGTGGGCTCTCTGTGCCCGGGTACCTACCTATCACATGCTCGTGGATGCACAATAGGCAATACAGAACAATTTTTCATATAATTATTTCCATTTCAAATAGCTGATGTAACAAAGCGTAATTGCACCTACCTATAAGAATTGATATCGCCTCTTTTACATTAGTTACTTCTGTCACAGCTTATGTCTTCTTTATGTTCTATTAAGGCCGGTATGTAAAATATTTGTTTATAATAGCCAGCGCTGTTGCCCTTGCATCTTTATGGCTCGTATAATACCTACGCTATGTGTAAACAAGTCATGGGACAAATTATAGAGCAAATTAAAAAAGACTTCCGAAGGGAATACAGTCAATCGGGGTAACTTTGATTCTTTAGGGTAACTTTGACAGTCGGCTCCCAAAATAGTTTTTTATTTTTTACGTGAAAAGCATTTAGCGCATAAAATTTATTTATTACATTTTATGTACATAATGAACGTCGTTAACGTAATCTTAAATAAAAAGTGGTTTTCAAACAAAGCTAATATAAAAAACTTTCTTTCAAAAACGTGCGTAACTATTCGTGTTTTTTTCCGACGTAAAAGTTTTTAGATATTTCTCAAAACTTTAATGCTATCAAGGTGTGTTATAATACAATGTGTTTCTTTTACACTTGATCAAACGAAGTGTGCGGATACTAGACAAAAAATCACCGACAAAAACATTTTATTTTTATTTTTTTATACACTTTCTCGAAAATAAGAGCAATTTAATTTTTTATTATTAAAAACCGTTCTTTTTGATTACTTTTTTGATTTCTTTGTCTGGGAACGGTGTATTTTCGTCAAAGTAGTCTCTTTTGAAAGCTAAGAAGTGTACCTACCTAAGCAAATAAAGTGAATAACAATATCGAACATAAGCTTCGAAAAAAAAACATAAACTATTTGAAATAATAAAAATAAAACTTGATTTTTATTGATGTTTGACCTCTAACTTTAAAATGGGGTCGTTAACATAGTCGTTTTTGCACGTTTTATTAAAGTTCATGATCTAATGAACAAATTTTCTAAAGTAACTATTGCTCTATCTATTTTCGTTGTTATGATATTCACCGTCAAACTGACCCTAGTTTGACGGTGAATATCATAACTTCTATCTACCTTTGGCTATCTGTGGCATCATAGCTCCCGAACGGATGAAGCGATTTCAATTTAGTTTTCTTTGTATTAAAGGGGACTTACGGGCGCGTATTTTTAGATATGTTTGATGAAAATCGGTAGAGCCGTTTAAAAGTTGTTGAGGTTGAAAGTAGGGAAGAATTTTCACTCTGTCTCTTTGTGGCATCATACCTCCCGAACGGATGAAGCGATTTCAATTTAGTTTCTTTTTGTATTAAAGGGAACTTACGGGCGCATGTTTTAAAATATGTTTGATGAAAATCGGTTGAGCCGTTTAATAGTTGTGGGTGGTGAAAGTGGGGAAGAATAGCCGTATGTATGCAAATATACTCGTGTGGGGTCTCAAATGAAAGCGTACAGTAAGAGAATATTTATAACTGAACCCAGAATGTTCTTACCTATAAAAAGTATAAAATAAAAAATTAAATTAAAAATTAAAAAAACCCCCGACACAAACATTTAAAAAGTAAAAAATAATATCTTTTAAAATAATACGTCGCGTTGGGGAACAACTTTTAAACGGCTCAACCGATTTTCATCAAACATATCTAAAAATACGCGCCCGTAAGTCCCCTTTAATACAAAGAAAACTAAATTGAAATCGCTTCATCCGTTCGGGAGCTATGATGCCACAGATAGCCAAAGGTAGATAGAAGTTATGATATTCACCGTCAAACTAGGGTCAGTTTGACGGTGAATATCATAACAACGAAAATAGATAGAGCAATAGTTACTGTAGAGAATTTGTTCATTAGATCATGAACTTTAATAAAACGTGCAAAAACGACTATGTTAACGACCCCATTTTAAAGTTAGAGGTCAAACATCAATAAAAATCAAGTTTTATTTTTATTATTTCAAATAGTTTATGTTTTTTTTCGAAGCTTATGTTCGATATTGTTATTCACTTTATTTGCTTAGGTAGGTACACTTCTTAGCTTTCAAAAGAGACTACTTTGACGAAAATACACCGTTCCCAGACAAAGAAATCAAAAAAGTAATCAAAAACAAGGTTTTTAATAAAAAAAAATTAAATTGCTCTTATTTTCGAGAAACTGTATAAAAAAAATAAAAAAAAATGTTTTTGTCGGTGATTTTTTGTCTAGTATCCGAACACTTCGTTTGATCAAGTGTAAAAAAAACACATTGTATAATACAATCTTTTACATGTCTACTTTCGATACATAAACAATTTTTTCATCCCACCTATTCGAAAAAGACGACTTGGTTCGGACTTAAGGGGGCCCAAAGTTGGTGTTTTCTATTTAGCGGGCGGGAATGAATTTTCATATTACTTTCCCTCCCCGGGGGAAGGAAGACGGGGAGGAAAAGTAAATTCAGTTCGGATTGTTAGAATTTTATGGTTTTGTTTTGAAAAATGAGTTCTTTAGTTAGTTTAATTGGTTTAGTCGGGTTGGTCGGGTTAGTCGGGTTAGTCGGGTTAGTCGGGTTATTCGGGTAAGTCGGGTTAGTCGGGTTAGTCGGGTTAGTCGGGTTAGTCGGGTTAGTCGGGTTAGTCGGGTTAGTCGGGTTAGTCGGGTTAGTCGGGTTAGTCGGGTTAGTCGGGTTAGTCGGGTTAGTCGGGTTAGTCGGGTTAGTCGGGTTAGTCGGGTTAGTCGGGTTAGTCGGGTTAGTCGGGTTAGTCGGGTTAGTCGGGTTAGTCGGGTTAGTCGGGTTAGTCGGGTTAGTCGGGTTAGTCGGGTTAGTCGGGTTAGTCGGGTAAGTCAGGTTAGTCGGGTTAGTCGGTTTAGTTAGTTTAGTGACAGTATTATTCCTGAATTTGAGGCGCCTTTTATTTTCTCATAGGGGGGATGAAAAGTAGAGTGTATCACTCGGGAGCAAATATTTTTGGCTCGGGCAACATACTTTGAATCCCTCGCTACGTTCAGGATTCTACTAAAGAATCCCTCGCTACGCTCGGGATTCTACACTAGAATCCCTCACTTCGCTCTGGATTCAAAAAAGCGCCCTCGCCGTAAAAATATTACTTTGCTCCCTTGTCATACAATCTACTATTATTAATTTTCAATTGCATCTTCGTTAAAATTACAAATAATACCGGTAAGTCAGATTTTGAACAAATTCTGGGTAACTTTGACAGTATCAGTGTATGCACCTATCCCTTAGAAGATGTATCCTGACTTTTGCGATTTACCAATTTTAGTGTTAGTCAAACATCCCAGGGCCCCCGGGACTTCTTTATTTTCCCAGAAATAAAATGAAAAAATTGCAGCCATTTGGTTTTTTCAACCTCGAAGCTCGGGCGCCTGTACTGTTTTAGGCCGAGGCCGCATTACGGCTAAACCGCCGCGGTTTCTAACCGCGTAATTCTGTGATTCAAGGAAAGCCATACAAGCGGCCGCACTTGCGGTGCTCTCCCGCGACTGATAGTGTATGCGGTTCGGGCGGTTTTGCGGTTTGACAGTTAACCGCTAATTTTGTAACTCAAGGGATCATAAGCAAGCGGCCGCATATGCGGTTTCCTCCCGCGACTGATTTTAAAACCGTGATTTTTTACAGATTTGTTCGCGGTTTGCCTAGGTACTTGTACCAGTAGTCGGCCTTTTCTGCCTTTTATGTCGAATAATAATGTCTTGTACAAAGGACCTACAGTGGTCTCGTAGGAAGGGTATGACGACCTAAAAAACTGTCAGAATGGCGCAACTTATGGGAAGCCTATGTCCAGCAGTAGACGCAGAAAGGCGAATGGATGTTGATGATGATTTTTAATTAATCGTTAGTATTATATTGTCTTGGTTGGTTTACACTTTGAGACTGATTGTCGTGTAAGAAGCTGAGCAGTGGGTATAAGGCGGCCGAGTTCTGGATGTTGCAGGTTGATGACTGGAGAAAAATTACTTTTTTTGGTTTAAATATTTTTCTTATTTTCACTTAAAACGTTGAGAATTATTGATAACTGTTAACTGATTTATTAATACATTGGTTACCAAAATAGTACACGCGATCCAAATTAAGAAATCCTCTAAAGACTGACTACTGGGTCTTCTACCCTATATTGGAGCACACAAATTGACGCGGAAACCGCGAGCGGTTTCTGTCAAGGATTTAAAAATACTAAATAGGCCCTGCACTCCCGATAAATATTTGCGCGTTATTCCTATGTGCATGAACTTGGCGCGCAGTTGAATTTGGTTGTTATATTAGAAAAAGAAAAAAAAATACATATTGGTATCTCGCTTTTGCGTACCGTAATTCTGTCACATTAACCATTTTAACAGAAGTACTGTTTTAAAAATAGTGAAAATAATTGATGACTCACTTATTTACTTAGGAAATGTGATTCCTTTGGACTTATTTGTGTTTATTCATTTATTAAAACACTTTTTGAAGGCACAGAAATCCATATTCTATATTTTTGAGGACGTAATTACTAAAAACAATTGAAATGTAAGTAACGCGCACCATTCGCTGCTGCCTACAAAATACTACGACTTCATGTATGTGGTTTATGCATTCCAACTATGTCCCTTTCTCGTGCGCCTAAAATATGGTAGTCATATTTATTATTTTTATATCTTTGGCTTACAGAAAACCGACATGACAATGACAATATTAACCCCAGAATAGTCGCGCCTTTCCATGAAACGTGAATGATGGCGTGGGGAGCATTTTGTCGCCCATGTTCAAACATAATTTTTTTGCTAATTATAATTAAATAACTTTACAAAAAGAAGAAACTATAACGTAAACTATCAGAAAGTAATTAGTTACATTAGTACTTTCTGATATAGTTTTGTACTTAGTGGGATATATGTATAAGCTGTGGGACTGGGATATATAAGATGACATAGTTTTGTACTTAGTGGGATATAATATAAGTTATTTTACTTTCACTTTTTTTACTTTCAGCATAATGTTTACCTTAAACTACGTTAAAAATTAAATTATATAACTTAATAACAAAATGAAACATTTTCAATATCTACGATATAATATTATGTACTTAAGCATAATAGTCCTGCCTGCCACATAAACATACAATGTTCGTTGCATAGTAACTTTGTGTCTATTGCAACCTTTTTTGGTCCTTCTGTTTTTTGGATGGACATCCTTTCCTATACATGTTTAATATATACACACAGCCGTGGACGGCAAAATGTTCATAGCGCGAGCACTTTAGGGTCAATCTTCTGACGTCGCGTCAGCGAGAAGACAGAAACCATAGAGTACCTACGTACATAAACTGTCTTCTATGATGTTGAGTCATTGTTTGTAGTTGTCACTGTTTTGTATTTATTAAACAACTCTTACTATTATGGTCGCTAAAGCATCCAAATACTTATAGCTGATTAATTTACAAAAATAAGTTAATGCATAAAATTTATAGTTTTCTAAATAAAAGATTATGCAAAGAAAGTGTGCCTATGATAATTATGGATATGAAAATTTTCATCTGATTCCCCATGACTGTCATTCATTGTTAATTTCAATAACTGTAACATAACAAGCAATTTTTTGGTAAGGTCAAATGGCTACATGTTTTGGCAAAGTTCGTATGAAGTTTAGGAATGGAGCATGTCTATATACTTTTTATCTCTATGGTCGCGGTTTTTATTCGTAGTGTGTGCGCTTTGCGCGGTTACGCGGTTCCGCGGTTTACAACCGCGTGAAAAAAACCGTAATGCGGCCTCGCACTTAATCATTGCTATCGATGTAGACGTCCTAGGAAGCCGAAATATGTCTCATTTCAAAGCTAACAATGTAGGTAATCAGTTAATGATACATTCAATGAAAAATTCAATATTTTTTCATTGAATTTTCTTAGTTTAGTGTCTTTTACATGAAAACTAATCCGTCAAACTACTTTTTTTTGTTGTCTTATCATAAAACAGGCTATCACCTTATTAATAAATGTTACATCAAAGTTATAAGTAAGGTAGTTTAGAAGATTTTTTGATAAATATCATCGGTGTCAAAGTTACCCATATAGGGGTGGTAACTTTGACACACAACAAAATTGCAATTTTTTTATATATTTTGTCATTTTTAAAGACTATAATTTGACAATATGAAAACCAGCCCGAGAGCACTGATTAAATCATAACTTTTATCTTATAAGCGAAATAGCAAGAGTTTTTAAAGAAAATACATCGATGATGTATCAAAGTTACCCCGATTGACTGTACCGTCAACATTTTATTTACACACTTATTAGCCATGAACAAGTCTATTAGTCTGTTACATCTAGGTTTAAATACTGGATTAAGCCGGCTAGAACTGAGTGTAGCCGCTCTTCGGGTATTAGCCGTTACATGAATATACTACTATATATTTTTTATTAAAAGGTGATTTGTTGTTTTTCTCATTTATGCTATGTAAGTGGGTATGTCTGTTTTTGCCTGACAGTGGCATAACGAGTTTTTTTCTCTTGTTTCAGGGCACAAGTGATACCCGTTAGTGAGCAGCGTCAGCCGCTCAAGTAGTATCGATGCTCGGGTGCCTGGCAGGTGGAACAATACTGAAGCCACGTGGTGCACCTTCCACGCGCGCTGATCACCAGGTAACCAATCCAATTTTAGTTATTTACAGTGGGGTCCTGTGGCCAAGGTACCTTAACCGTCCTGTACGAGTATATCTGCATTTAGGTAAAAATATTAAAGTAGGTACCTAATTCGTGTTTGTTGTAGTTTAGTTGCCCAATTTGTTTTTTTACAAATATCGTCAACAAGTTCTTATTAATTTGCAGAATTTTAATGGAACAATTCTTTACGGAATAAATAATTGGTTTAAGCTCCAAGATTTTTCAGATGGATCTATGATTGTTTATGTTTGTTAAAAGACTATGATTTGAGCCATGCGCCGCAATAGTAGATAATAAGCAGAAAGATTCAGTAAAAATACTACCAGAACAAACATCGAACATAATACATTGAATATCATCATAGATTTGCGTAAACAATAATGACGAGGGGTAAAGCTTTTGACTGTGTTGAGCATGAAATATTAGATACTATTAAAAGCTAATTACTATGGGGTAAAAACAAGTCGCTTAGCCTGATTAGGTCGGACCTACTTAAGTGATTGAGTCCAAAAAGTTGGTATGAATGATATTAAAACATCAGGGTCTAAGGCTGTGATGGGTGTTCCACAGGGCTCAATCTTAGGTCCTTTTCTTTTCTTAGTATATATAAATGATTTAACATCCTTACTAATATTATAAATGTGAAAGTGTGTTTGTTTGTTTGTTTGTGACACTTTCACGTCGCAACAAAGCTATTATATGGTAAGGTTTATGTGTGTGGCGATAGTTAGGAGGGTGGAGAGTGACGTAGGCTACTTTTTACCGCGGAAAAACATCCCATTTCCATGGGAAGATCGATGTTTTGTTAGTTGCTAGATATTTATTTTCGGAGTTGTTAATAGATGGCATTAGTAAAATTCATTTGCAGGTTCTGAATCACGCTATCAAATACTACATGTAATTTACTTAAGTCATAGGCAAATGTAATTAGCTACTTTAGCTCTGCCTCGAGAACTCCCTGCTCCGGCTGTATTCAGTGTACCGCCCGCCCGCTGGCACTATCCTGTTGGCTGATGTCCGCAAGTTGCTGGACTCGCCGACACCGGTGGTGGGCGCGGGCGACTGGAACTGCAAGCATCCGGGGTGGAATAGCCTAGCTGCCAACAGAAGTGGAAGGCTACTTTTTGATGCCGCTGAACAGCACGGCTATACCGTCTGTGGTCTGGATTCCCCGACGCACTTCCCAGATTACGCGAGACACTCATCGGACGTTCTGGACATAGCGGTGTACCAAGGCTTCCATTGCCAGCCACGATTGGAGACGCTACAGGACAGTATGGGGTCCGACCAAGTTCCTATCCTGTTAGTCCTGGCGAAGGAACCCAGCAGTCTTGCCAAGGCCCCGTCGCCTTATGGACTGGACAACCTTCGAGAAGCAACTGGAGATCACCACGCCAACTCAGCCTGTCCGCACGGATGCGGACGTTGACCAGTTAGCGGTTGAGCTCACTGTCAGCGAGCAGAATGCACTGCAGGCTGCAAGCAGAGAGCAGAAAGCTCCGGGGAAACTTCCACCTCTCCCCTATCACCTCAGCAGCCTACAGAAACGCTGGCTGGAGTCAACTGGACCGCAGCCCGACTCAAGGCCGAGTTAGATGTACACGCGACTGAGAGCTGGGAGGAACACCTGGAAGGGTACTTTGCACTGCCTATAGCTCCCGAAGAACACCCAATCGTCATCTCTCCCGGCTTGGTGCAGCGCACCATCAAGAACGGTGCTAACGGGATCACGAACAGAGCGCTGTGGCACCTCCCTCAGAGGACGATCGGAGCAGCCACGCGCCTGTATAACGGGATCCTTCGCACCGGGACCTTCCCGCAGGCCTGGAAGTCGGGGAGGGTCATAATGCTGCCCAAGCAGGGGAAGAACAGGCTGAAGCCGGAGAGCTATAGGCCAATCACCCTGCTTCCCACCCTATCCAAGGTGTTCGAAAAGCTCCTGCTGCGACACCTAGCGCCGCATATTGCCGCCAGACCGGAGCAATTCGGGTTCCGGCCGGAACACAATACGACTCTTCAGTTGTCGAGGGTGCTGTTACACCGTTACCGCGGCTCTGAATAAGAGAGAACGCGTGTGTGCAGTATTCCTCGACATGGAAAAGGTGTTCGACCGTGTTTGGCACGACGGCTTGCTCTACAATCTCGCAGTCGTCGGCGCCCCGGCGTGCCGTTAAGGTGATCTCCAGTTTCCTCGAAAATAGAGGCTTCAGAGTAGTGGTTGAAGACGCCGAATCCACCGAGCGTCCGATCGCAGCCGGCGTCCCGCAAGGGAGTTGCCTGTCCCCGGTCTGCTACGCCTGCTACACTGCGTCGCTTGCCCTGTATGCCGATGACATGGCGTACATCACCACGTCGCTGAATAGAACCCACGCCATCGTCAAGATGCAGCGTGCGCTTGATGCCCTTCCCGAATGGCTCGCCGCGTGGAGACTGTCGGTGAATGTCGGGAAGACGCAGGCCGTGAACATAGGATACCTCAACAAGTGGGACCCTACTCTGGAGCTTCACGGACAAGATATCCAATGGGTCCCACAGGCCAAATACCTGCGGGCAAAATCGACGGAAGGCTCTCGATGAAGCCACAGGTTACGAAAGCCGTCGCGAATTCCAGGAGCGCAATGGTAGAAATCAGTGCTCTCCTTGAGCCTCCCTCTCGGACTGAAGCTCGGGGTCTACAAGACCTACATCAGATCCCGCCTCACATACGCGGCACCAGCATGGTACGCGCTCGCCAGCGAACCGCAGCGCAAGAAGATGCGCGCGGTTCAGGCGATTGCGCTCCGCCGGCTGACTGGTGCGCCGAGGTACGTGAGGAACACAGTCATCCAGAGGGACCTTCGAGTCGAGAGCCTGGACGACTTCATCGAGAGATTGGCACGCAACATGTTCGGGCGTGTCGACGCGTCGCGGTTCCCGCATCTGCAGGACCTGGCGCCGCTCCACGCCCGTCCACCGGACTGATGGGCCTTTCCGCGCGTTTTTGCTGGTTGCGCGGGACGGGCCTAGCACTGACTGATACTGGGGCTTCGTAAGTTATCGCCCGGCGCTGATCAGCTCCTGCTGGGCTTCCAACCAGCGGGATTCACCCGGTAGGGCCTCGATCGCCTGGGCGGCGCGAAGATAAACCCCATCCCGTTTAAGACTCTGTGGCCTGTAAAAAGGCCGCCACTCACCGGACTTGACCTATTGGTTAACCACAGATGGACAACCAAGGGCCTTAGGGCCCAACCCAAGGACCGGCCCGTTTTAACGGGCCGCGAGAGACACCCTTAGAGCGAGTAGTAGGCTACTTTTTAGCCTAAATTCCTACGGGAGCGTGACCTACGCGGCTGTGACCTACGGGTCCCGAAGCGAAGCGCGGGCGATTCTCTAGTATTATGTAAAAAAACATGCGGACATTTTGCTGTTCCCTGATGACACCTCATTATTATTTAAGATGGACAGAAATAAACAAAATTTGAACGATGTGAACAATGCTTTGTCGCATGTCTCAAAGTGGTTTACAATTAATAGCTTACTCCTAAATGCCCAACAAACATTTTAGTCGAATAAGAAGGAATTACGCGACTCATAGTGGTATAAGCGTTGTATAGAAGTAGTTTCATTCTGTTATACGACTTAGTGCCCCCTATAGTTATTCGACTTGTAGTCGTGTAAAAACGTCGTAGAAACGCCTATTCGACTGCCATATACGACTATTACACGACGTTCAGTCGTGTAAGCAGTGTTGTGGCAGTAGAAACGTCTATGCGACTTCTATACCAACTTTAGTCGTATTAGAGGTTCGAAAACTACCTTTACACGACGTCGTATTAGAGTAGTATATAAAACTCCTATACGACTTTCAGTCGATTCAAACACTTTTTTACGACCGTTATACGAACTGAATATAAGTACGGAATATAAGTAGGTATGCGACAAGTTAACTGTAGTCCAACTGGAGATGGTTCCGTAAACAGCACTTTATTTTTTTAAAACGCCGTCACCAGTAGGTACTATATTATACCTATACTTACTGTACAAGTTACAAGAAAAATATTTAGTTTTATAAAAAAATCATTTCTAAATACAGAATTCACATTCATCTTCTGGGTAATTATAGTATACCTATGGCAAAAAGTGCAACTTGGACACCAGAAAAAAATCAAAATTTATCAAAATATAATATATAACAGTTTCTTCAGTTAGTATAAAATGTGCAGGTTCGGTTTCGTCACTAGTATAAAATCTGCAACCGAAACAACGATCAGCGCGTACAAAATGTGTAGATTTCCATGGTCATTTTGAGCAATACGTATCAAATTAATAAATCTAATTTTGTTAAGAATTTATCGATATCTATTGTATCCAGTATCACGTGTATTTTTTTAATGACAGCTCAACCAGCAAACAACACAATAATGATAATAACAATAGTGATTAATAAGGTTTTACACACTTGACAATTACTAAACTGAACCCTAATTTTGTTTCTATGGCGGAATGTTTACAAATCCAATAATGACATAAATTGAAACGTCGTATAGAAGTTGTATAACGGTCTTGTCCAACACTTTGAATCGTATAAAGGTAATTGTAAACACGTTTTTTCAAAAATGACTGTAAAATATTATTTATTTAATTAATTACACTGGCGCGTTTATTATATAGTTAAAACTAGCACATAAGACTCGATGAAATTAATTTCCCATAAGATCAACCGTCCTTGAACTTGAGTTTCGAAGTAAAAACAAAGATGAATAAGTAAAATGGCCGAGTCTCGCTTTCAACAGTAATTATTTATAATTACATATTTTGTCACTTTGACAACTAATATTTTGCGGTATAGTAGGAGGCGCGCTGGATACTCGTATACGATCAAATGTCGTAAAGCAGCGGTAATAAACACCTTAATTCGACAAAAAGTGCGCTACACGACCTCTATACGACCACTATGCGACCAAGAAGTAACTTACGCGACTGCTATATGACTTTTATAGGACTCTGAGTCGTATAAAATGGGCCTTTTCTTGGTGATACCGACGTTATAGCGACGTAACGGCGACAAGCTTATAGCACCAAAAGTTATCGCTGGCACGTTGTGGCGACCTGTTAAATGTTTGTTGGGTGCAAACAAAACTAAATGTGTAGAGTTTACACTACCAAATGTTAAGAATGTCGATAAGCCACATAAATTAAATAGTACCTGGTTGACCGAGCTTTGCTCGGTTGAAAATTATATTTAGTACTAGCTTTTGCCCGCGGCTTCGCCCGCGTGGAATTCGTTTATGTCGCGAACCGGGAAAGTGGGAAAGGGGGTACGTCATCAACTATCTTCCTGGGAAAATTCATCGAAATCGGTCATGCGGTTTAGATTTTTCATGCAAACTTTCATCCCCTATTTCAAGCCTTTAGGGGTTGATTTTTGAAAAAAAAAGTAGCCTATATGTGACTCTGGGTCTTCAACTATTTCCATTCCGAATTTCATCCAAATCGGACCGGTGGTTTAGCCGTGAAAACGTCACAGACAGACAGACAGACAGACACACAGACAGACAGACAGACAGACTTTCGCATTTATAATATTAGTATGGATGAATCGCAAGAAATACGAGGAATTCCGCCATCTATTCAGGAGTCAAATCATACAACTGTTCACTGAGCACAAAATTCATTTTACTTATGTTACGGCCAAAGGATCTCAACAGCGTGTTTCACAAAGTTGTACAGCGCCATCTAGTTTCATACTACTGAAATTTCAACACGTTACAAACAGTACCTCATAGAAGTTAACAGAAGTACTGTTTTAAAAATAGTGAAAATAATTGATGACTCACTTATTTACTTAGGAAATGTGATTCCTTTGGACTTATTTGTGTTTATTCATTTATTAAAACACTTTTTGAAGGCACAGAAATCCATATTCTATATTTTTGAGGACGTAATTACTAAAAACAATTGAAATGTAAGTAACGCGCACCATTCGCTGCTGCCTACAAAATACTACGACTTCATGTATGTGGTTTATGCATTCCAACTATGTCCCTTTCTCGTGCGCCTAAAATATGGTAGTCATATTTATTATTTTTATATCTTTGGCTTACAGAAAACCGACATGACAATGACAATATTAACCCCAGAATAGTCGCGCCTTTCCATGAAACGTGAATGATGGCGTGGGGAGCATTTTGTCGCCCATGTTCAAACATAATTTTTTTGCTAATTATAATTAAATAACTTTACAAAAAGAAGAAACTATAACGTAAACTATCAGAAAGTAATTAGTTACATTAGTACTTTCTGATATAGTTTTGTACTTAGTGGGATATATGTATAAGCTGTGGGACTGGGATATATAAGATGACATAGTTTTGTACTTAGTGGGATATAATATAAGTTATTTTACTTTCACTTTTTTTACTTTCAGCATAATGTTTACCTTAAACTACGTTAAAAATTAAATTATATAACTTAATAACAAAATGAAACATTTTCAATATCTACGATATAATATTATGTACTTAAGCATAATAGTCCTGCCTGCCACATAAACATACAATGTTCGTTGCATAGTAACTTTGTGTCTATTGCAACCTTTTTTGGTCCTTCTGTTTTTTGGATGGACATCCTTTCCTATACATGTTTAATATATACACACAGCCGTGGACGGCAAAATGTTCATAGCGCGAGCACTTTAGGGTCAATCTTCTGACGTCGCGTCAGCGAGAAGACAGAAACCATAGAGTACCTACGTACATAAACTGTCTTCTATGATGTTGAGTCATTGTTTGTAGTTGTCACTGTTTTGTATTTATTAAACAACTCTTACTATTATGGTCGCTAAAGCATCCAAATACTTATAGCTGATTAATTTACAAAAATAAGTTAATGCATAAAATTTATAGTTTTCTAAATAAAAGATTATGCAAAGAAAGTGTGCCTATGATAATTATGGATATGAAAATTTTCATCTGATTCCCCATGACTGTCATTCATTGTTAATTTCAATAACTGTAACATAACAAGCAATTTTTTGGTAAGGTCAAATGGCTACATGTTTTGGCAAAGTTCGTATGAAGTTTAGGAATGGAGCATGTCTATATACTTTTTATCTCTATGGTCGCGGTTTTTATTCGTAGTGTGTGCGCTTTGCGCGGTTACGCGGTTCCGCGGTTTACAACCGCGTGAAAAAAACCGTAATGCGGCCTCGCACTTAATCATTGCTATCGATGTAGACGTCCTAGGAAGCCGAAATATGTCTCATTTCAAAGCTAACAATGTAGGTAATCAGTTAATGATACATTCAATGAAAAATTCAATATTTTTTCATTGAATTTTCTTAGTTTAGTGTCTTTTACATGAAAACTAATCCGTCAAACTACTTTTTTTTGTTGTCTTATCATAAAACAGGCTATCACCTTATTAATAAATGTTACATCAAAGTTATAAGTAAGGTAGTTTAGAAGATTTTTTGATAAATATCATCGGTGTCAAAGTTACCCATATAGGGGTGGTAACTTTGACACACAACAAAATTGCAATTTTTTTATATATTTTGTCATTTTTAAAGACTATAATTTGACAATATGAAAACCAGCCCGAGAGCACTGATTAAATCATAACTTTTATCTTATAAGCGAAATAGCAAGAGTTTTTAAAGAAAATACATCGATGATGTATCAAAGTTACCCCGATTGACTGTACCGTCAACATTTTATTTACACACTTATTAGCCATGAACAAGTCTATTAGTCTGTTACATCTAGGTTTAAATACTGGATTAAGCCGGCTAGAACTGAGTGTAGCCGCTCTTCGGGTATTAGCCGTTACATGAATATACTACTATATATTTTTTATTAAAAGGTGATTTGTTGTTTTTCTCATTTATGCTATGTAAGTGGGTATGTCTGTTTTTGCCTGACAGTGGCATAACGAGTTTTTTTCTCTTGTTTCAGGGCACAAGTGATACCCGTTAGTGAGCAGCGTCAGCCGCTCAAGTAGTATCGATGCTCGGGTGCCTGGCAGGTGGAACAATACTGAAGCCACGTGGTGCACCTTCCACGCGCGCTGATCACCAGGTAACCAATCCAATTTTAGTTATTTACAGTGGGGTCCTGTGGCCAAGGTACCTTAACCGTCCTGTACGAGTATATCTGCATTTAGGTAAAAATATTAAAGTAGGTACCTAATTCGTGTTTGTTGTAGTTTAGTTGCCCAATTTGTTTTTTTACAAATATCGTCAACAAGTTCTTATTAATTTGCAGAATTTTAATGGAACAATTCTTTACGGAATAAATAATTGGTTTAAGCTCCAAGATTTTTCAGATGGATCTATGATTGTTTATGTTTGTTAAAAGACTATGATTTGAGCCATGCGCCGCAATAGTAGATAATAAGCAGAAAGATTCAGTAAAAATACTACCAGAACAAACATCGAACATAATACATTGAATATCATCATAGATTTGCGTAAACAATAATGACGAGGGGTAAAGCTTTTGACTGTGTTGAGCATGAAATATTAGATACTATTAAAAGCTAATTACTATGGGGTAAAAACAAGTCGCTTAGCCTGATTAGGTCGGACCTACTTAAGTGATTGAGTCCAAAAAGTTGGTATGAATGATATTAAAACATCAGGGTCTAAGGCTGTGATGGGTGTTCCACAGGGCTCAATCTTAGGTCCTTTTCTTTTCTTAGTATATATAAATGATTTAACATCCTTACTAATATTATAAATGTGAAAGTGTGTTTGTTTGTTTGTTTGTTTGTTTGTGACACTTTCACGTCGCAACAAAGCTATTATATGGTAAGGTTTATGTGTGTGGCGATAGTTAGGAGGGTGGAGAGTGACGTAGGCTACTTTTTACCGCGGAAAAACATCCCATTTCCATGGGAAGATCGATGTTTTGTTAGTTGCTAGATATTTATTTTCGGAGTTGTTAATAGATGGCATTAGTAAAATTCATTTGCAGGTTCTGAATCACGCTATCAAATACTACATGTAATTTACTTAAGTCATAGGCAAATGTAATTAGCTACTTTAGCTCTGCCTCGAGAACTCCCTGCTCCGGCTGTATTCAGTGTACCGCCCGCCCGCTGGCACTATCCTGTTGGCTGATGTCCGCAAGTTGCTGGACTCGCCGACACCGGTGGTGGGCGCGGGCGACTGGAACTGCAAGCATCCGGGGTGGAATAGCCTAGCTGCCAACAGAAGTGGAAGGCTACTTTTTGATGCCGCTGAACAGCACGGCTATACCGTCTGTGGTCTGGATTCCCCGACGCACTTCCCAGATTACGCGAGACACTCATCGGACGTTCTGGACATAGCGGTGTACCAAGGCTTCCATTGCCAGCCACGATTGGAGACGCTACAGGACAGTATGGGGTCCGACCAAGTTCCTATCCTGTTAGTCCTGGCGAAGGAACCCAGCAGTCTTGCCAAGGCCCCGTCGCCTTATGGACTGGACAACCTTCGAGAAGCAACTGGAGATCACCACGCCAACTCAGCCTGTCCGCACGGATGCGGACGTTGACCAGTTAGCGGTTGAGCTCACTGTCAGCGAGCAGAATGCACTGCAGGCTGCAAGCAGAGAGCAGAAAGCTCCGGGGAAACTTCCACCTCTCCCCTATCACCTCAGCAGCCTACAGAAACGCTGGCTGGAGTCAACTGGACCGCAGCCCGACTCAAGGCCGAGTTAGATGTACACGCGACTGAGAGCTGGGAGGAACACCTGGAAGGGTACTTTGCACTGCCTATAGCTCCCGAAGAACACCCAATCGTCATCTCTCCCGGCTTGGTGCAGCGCACCATCAAGAACGGTGCTAACGGGATCACGAACAGAGCGCTGTGGCACCTCCCTCAGAGGACGATCGGAGCAGCCACGCGCCTGTATAACGGGATCCTTCGCACCGGGACCTTCCCGCAGGCCTGGAAGTCGGGGAGGGTCATAATGCTGCCCAAGCAGGGGAAGAACAGGCTGAAGCCGGAGAGCTATAGGCCAATCACCCTGCTTCCCACCCTATCCAAGGTGTTCGAAAAGCTCCTGCTGCGACACCTAGCGCCGCATATTGCCGCCAGACCGGAGCAATTCGGGTTCCGGCCGGAACACAATACGACTCTTCAGTTGTCGAGGGTGCTGTTACACCGTTACCGCGGCTCTGAATAAGAGAGAACGCGTGTGTGCAGTATTCCTCGACATGGAAAAGGTGTTCGACCGTGTTTGGCACGACGGCTTGCTCTACAATCTCGCAGTCGTCGGCGCCCCGGCGTGCCGTTAAGGTGATCTCCAGTTTCCTCGAAAATAGAGGCTTCAGAGTAGTGGTTGAAGACGCCGAATCCACCGAGCGTCCGATCGCAGCCGGCGTCCCGCAAGGGAGTTGCCTGTCCCCGGTCTGCTACGCCTGCTACACTGCGTCGCTTGCCCTGTATGCCGATGACATGGCGTACATCACCACGTCGCTGAATAGAACCCACGCCATCGTCAAGATGCAGCGTGCGCTTGATGCCCTTCCCGAATGGCTCGCCGCGTGGAGACTGTCGGTGAATGTCGGGAAGACGCAGGCCGTGAACATAGGATACCTCAACAAGTGGGACCCTACTCTGGAGCTTCACGGACAAGATATCCAATGGGTCCCACAGGCCAAATACCTGCGGGCAAAATCGACGGAAGGCTCTCGATGAAGCCACAGGTTACGAAAGCCGTCGCGAATTCCAGGAGCGCAATGGTAGAAATCAGTGCTCTCCTTGAGCCTCCCTCTCGGACTGAAGCTCGGGGTCTACAAGACCTACATCAGATCCCGCCTCACATACGCGGCACCAGCATGGTACGCGCTCGCCAGCGAACCGCAGCGCAAGAAGATGCGCGCGGTTCAGGCGATTGCGCTCCGCCGGCTGACTGGTGCGCCGAGGTACGTGAGGAACACAGTCATCCAGAGGGACCTTCGAGTCGAGAGCCTGGACGACTTCATCGAGAGATTGGCACGCAACATGTTCGGGCGTGTCGACGCGTCGCGGTTCCCGCATCTGCAGGACCTGGCGCCGCTCCACGCCCGTCCACCGGACTGATGGGCCTTTCCGCGCGTTTTTGCTGGTTGCGCGGGACGGGCCTAGCACTGACTGATACTGGGGCTTCGTAAGTTATCGCCCGGCGCTGATCAGCTCCTGCTGGGCTTCCAACCAGCGGGATTCACCCGGTAGGGCCTCGATCGCCTGGGCGGCGCGAAGATAAACCCCATCCCGTTTAAGACTCTGTGGCCTGTAAAAAGGCCGCCACTCACCGGACTTGACCTATTGGTTAACCACAGATGGACAACCAAGGGCCTTAGGGCCCAACCCAAGGACCGGCCCGTTTTAACGGGCCGCGAGAGACACCCTTAGAGCGAGTAGTAGGCTACTTTTTAGCCTAAATTCCTACGGGAGCGTGACCTACGCGGCTGTGACCTACGGGTCCCGAAGCGAAGCGCGGGCGATTCTCTAGTATTATGTAAAAAAACATGCGGACATTTTGCTGTTCCCTGATGACACCTCATTATTATTTAAGATGGACAGAAATAAACAAAATTTGAACGATGTGAACAATGCTTTGTCGCATGTCTCAAAGTGGTTTACAATTAATAGCTTACTCCTAAATGCCCAACAAACATTTTAGTCGAATAAGAAGGAATTACGCGACTCATAGTGGTATAAGCGTTGTATAGAAGTAGTTTCATTCTGTTATACGACTTAGTGCCCCCTATAGTTATTCGACTTGTAGTCGTGTAAAAACGTCGTAGAAACGCCTATTCGACTGCCATATACGACTATTACACGACGTTCAGTCGTGTAAGCAGTGTTGTGGCAGTAGAAACGTCTATGCGACTTCTATACCAACTTTAGTCGTATTAGAGGTTCGAAAACTACCTTTACACGACGTCGTATTAGAGTAGTATATAAAACTCCTATACGACTTTCAGTCGATTCAAACACTTTTTTACGACCGTTATACGAACTGAATATAAGTACGGAATATAAGTAGGTATGCGACAAGTTAACTGTAGTCCAACTGGAGATGGTTCCGTAAACAGCACTTTATTTTTTTAAAACGCCGTCACCAGTAGGTACTATATTATACCTATACTTACTGTACAAGTTACAAGAAAAATATTTAGTTTTATAAAAAAATCATTTCTAAATACAGAATTCACATTCATCTTCTGGGTAATTATAGTATACCTATGGCAAAAAGTGCAACTTGGACACCAGAAAAAAATCAAAATTTATCAAAATATAATATATAACAGTTTCTTCAGTTAGTATAAAATGTGCAGGTTCGGTTTCGTCACTAGTATAAAATCTGCAACCGAAACAACGATCAGCGCGTACAAAATGTGTAGATTTCCATGGTCATTTTGAGCAATACGTATCAAATTAATAAATCTAATTTTGTTAAGAATTTATCGATATCTATTGTATCCAGTATCACGTGTATTTTTTTAATGACAGCTCAACCAGCAAACAACACAATAATGATAATAACAATAGTGATTAATAAGGTTTTACACACTTGACAATTACTAAACTGAACCCTAATTTTGTTTCTATGGCGGAATGTTTACAAATCCAATAATGACATAAATTGAAACGTCGTATAGAAGTTGTATAACGGTCTTGTCCAACACTTTGAATCGTATAAAGGTAATTGTAAACACGTTTTTTCAAAAATGACTGTAAAATATTATTTATTTAATTAATTACACTGGCGCGTTTATTATATAGTTAAAACTAGCACATAAGACTCGATGAAATTAATTTCCCATAAGATCAACCGTCCTTGAACTTGAGTTTCGAAGTAAAAACAAAGATGAATAAGTAAAATGGCCGAGTCTCGCTTTCAACAGTAATTATTTATAATTACATATTTTGTCACTTTGACAACTAATATTTTGCGGTATAGTAGGAGGCGCGCTGGATACTCGTATACGATCAAATGTCGTAAAGCAGCGGTAATAAACACCTTAATTCGACAAAAAGTGCGCTACACGACCTCTATACGACCACTATGCGACCAAGAAGTAACTTACGCGACTGCTATATGACTTTTATAGGACTCTGAGTCGTATAAAATGGGCCTTTTCTTGGTGATACCGACGTTATAGCGACGTAACGGCGACAAGCTTATAGCACCAAAAGTTATCGCTGGCACGTTGTGGCGACCTGTTAAATGTTTGTTGGGTGCAAACAAAACTAAATGTGTAGAGTTTACACTACCAAATGTTAAGAATGTCGATAAGCCACATAAATTAAATAGTACCTGGTTGACCGAGCTTTGCTCGGTTGAAAATTATATTTAGTACTAGCTTTTGCCCGCGGCTTCGCCCGCGTGGAATTCGTTTATGTCGCGAACCGGGAAAGTGGGAAAGGGGGTACGTCATCAACTATCTTCCTGGGAAAATTCATCGAAATCGGTCATGCGGTTTAGATTTTTCATGCAAACTTTCATCCCCTATTTCAAGCCTTTAGGGGTTGATTTTTGAAAAAAAAAGTAGCCTATATGTGACTCTGGGTCTTCAACTATTTCCATTCCGAATTTCATCCAAATCGGACCGGTGGTTTAGCCGTGAAAACGTCACAGACAGACAGACAGACAGACACACAGACAGACAGACAGACAGACTTTCGCATTTATAATATTAGTATGGATGAATCGCAAGAAATACGAGGAATTCCGCCATCTATTCAGGAGTCAAATCATACAACTGTTCACTGAGCACAAAATTCATTTTACTTATGTTACGGCCAAAGGATCTCAACAGCGTGTTTCACAAAGTTGTACAGCGCCATCTAGTTTCATACTACTGAAATTTCAACACGTTACAAACAGTACCTCATAGAAGTTAACTGTGTGAGCGAATTAATTGCATTTTAAATAGGTACATACTTAATTAGATAAATTCATTGAACTTTCCTTCGTACTTTTCGCAGGCTTAGGCAGTCCCCGACTGAAATTTTTATTTGCGATAAAATGTATTGAATGTTTATGATAATTAAACAACATAAATAAATATACTTTTAGTTTAATGAGCAAGTTGTTAGGCGTACTTAAAATTTTATTGATTCTATTTACAACAATAGTAATTTCATCGATCTGACCATTATTTATTTAAAACTTTATTAAAATATATTATTAAATCGATAATAACAAAACTAACATTTATTTACAAATATTCTCGTAAATATCACAAACGCACGTTAAACTATCACTACGCGTCCTGCGAGGTCAAGCGAGATAATCGCACTGATTTTTAATTTTATTCAAACAGAAAATAGGTAGGTATAACGCAAAAATAGCGCTTCAACGTAAGAATGAATATTAATATTAGTATTAGCCGAACAAAAATATATTCGAGCGCCATCTAGTTTCATACTACTGAAACAAACAAACCGTATCTCATAGAAGTTATCCTAATGTTTCATAGATGGCGTCAGTTCAACACGTTACAAACAGTACCTCATAGAAGTTATCCTAATGTTTCATAGATGACGTCAGTATGATGTTTTTAAAATCTCTTTATCTCGGGAACCGAGCTTTTCTCGAACCTGGGACCTTGATAAATCGATTCCTTGAGCCGAAAACCCCCTAATCTGTAACTTTCATGAAAATCTTTGCAGCCGTTTCCGAGATCGTGATTATATATATAGGTATAAATAAATAAATAAATAAATATACAAGAATTGCTCGTTTAAAGATATTAGATTAAAGTAGGTAGGTAGGGCTACTTATGCGGTTAGAAAAATAAGACAGCTTACCGACGTAGAAACTGCTAGGCTTGATTACTTCGCATACTTTCATAGTGTTATATGTCTTATGGCATATTACTATGGGGTAAAGCAAGCGATATACAATAAATCTTTGTATTACAGAAGAGGGCCATTAGAGCTATTTATAAACTACGGTATCGGGAATCGTGCCGTGATAAATTCAAAGAATTAGGTATACTTACTTACAGTAGCCTCACAGTACATATACATATAGTAATATAGTTTTTATAAGAAATAACATAAATGCATTAAAAAAACATTTATTATCATATCATATCATATATTAGATTATCATAATCGCTTAACAAGAAAGATGCATAATTTGGCGACGTTTTCATACCGGCTATGTAAAGTGCAGCGTTCTTTTATGGGGCTTGGTGTACAGTTCTATAATAAAGTCTCTAAGGCAATCCGTGACCTGCCTTCATAGTTGTTTTTAAAAGCATGTAAAAGCGCAACTCGTGGACAAGGGCTACTATAGTATAGAGAAATATTTAAATGACAAACAGGCATGGAGATTACCAGCTCCGCAAACAGCTCCGCTAGGTTAGTGCTTACCTGTATCGATTAAGTAATATTGTAATTTTTTATTTTAAAAGATGCGGAGGAGATTTTTTTCGCCGTTATTTTCTCCTCCTTAAGCACTTTTCCAAAATGGTGGTAGAATCAAAAAATTGACGTTCATAAGTGAATTTGTAACTTCCTAATTTGAAATAAACCATTTAGAATTTTGAATAAAAGAAAACGTCATAAAGAGCTCGCGACTTCTACTTATTACACTAATTTTAAAGAAACCTATCTATTAAGTTGCTTGGACTATAAAACGTAAACCAATATACAAGTTATGATTTAAATTTGTAACGTAACAATGTTACGGACGACAAAGTGATAATATAACACCAAAGGCCGAATGAATAGATACACAAACCATTTATTTTCACAACTTGCTCGTTCGAAACTCGTTTTTAAATCGAGCCGATGTGACCTAGTGAAAATTAATAATGGTCTGTGCTTACCTACATTTGGTAACAGATATAGATACTCAAGTGCATAATAGGTATTTGGACGACCGTTGAGCCCGCCAAGCCGGCCGGATGTAGTCGCAGAGGTGATAATATACCCAAGGTGAGCAGACAGCGAGGCGGCAAGCGGCGACGACCTCTATGGTAGTCTTACTGGTTTTTTCTAAATAAATTACCGTTTTTATAGTCGCTGTAGAAATTCAATACCGTCTGGTTAACATAATACGGACCATAGGATCTTTTGAGTGGATCGCCCATTATGTTTAATTTTTTAACCTCAGGAAGACGTTAAATATAGTTGTCAAACTTGTTAAATTATACTAACAAGGATTGGTCAAACGTATTCGATGACAATTATAGGAATGAATGGGTATACAAAAGAAAACCAAAATTGTAAAATATAATTTGCGAAACACATTGTACTAATTTTTTCTCATAAAAATACTTCTTAAAAAGACCTGTTTGCTAAAAGGAACTGGGCAGTGTGTTCATTATTCCTGACTTCTTTCTTAATAGGATTCAAGGAACAGTTATAAGTCACGTCTTACTAGAATTCTGTTTTTTTTTTGTAAGTATTTCGAAATTTTGTATTTCGAATTGTTGTATTTCGAAAAGTGAGTCGTGCGAGAGTACCTTATACTGGGTGGTACCTACACAGCAAAAGGACCTTGCAATAGGGAAGCACCAATTTCCTGAGATATCAATGTTCCATTGAGATTTAGGAAGCCTTCTCATAAATTCTATAATTAAACCTAATAAACAGGTTTTCAAATTGTTTGGGTGGGATGCATGTATTGATAAACATCAGAATAATGTTAGGTAAACCAAAAGCAAACTATAATAGGTCCTGTATTACTTTCTATTTACACAAAAATAGCAAAGTAATGAGAAAGCTTAAATTTTAATACATCCATGTTAAAACATAAGACATGTATTAAATCTGTTATAAGACCTGCTACCATCTACCATGAGCTTCTACTATGCACCATCTACATATATTATAATATTATCTCTGTCTTTGTTACGCTGTGTTCTTTGTAGAACTCTGCTCGCTGTGTCGAATCTCCATAAAACTATACATAAGCTGTACATAAGTTTTTTTGCTTAGCGACATAGCGACCTTCAAAGGCGGCGTGACCGGACCTTCACACTGAAGGACTTCGTCAGACGTCGAACATGCCGTCTAAAATTTAAAATTGAATTAACGTAACTTGAACTTTGACATTAGGTGACTGCTTCGGTAATAACGAATATTTTCGAATGTTCTCTAAAATACTATAGTACCTAATTAAATAACTTTCTGATTGCGAAAGTTTTGTTGCGTATTGTTCTTTCCTTTAAATGTACATAAATACAGACGTTATCAATGTTCAGTGTCGCCAGGTGTCTTATCTGCGAACCTTGATATTATACAATACCGTAGTGATGTATTGTTGTTTACAAAACATTTGATAAGTTGCAACCTTTCAATACTTTATAACTCAAATGTTGCTATCGACGCAACGCGTGAACTGATAAAGGAGATAGATACTTATTATTGTAAAAAAAGCAATATTACTAGTATTACTATGTACTTTATCCCTAGACCTGTGACCATCTATCTAACTGCTGAGCTTAGCCTATAGCTGGGGAGCCGAAGAGGGGAATCTGGGATTTACTCGAGCGCGGCAGATTAAGGTACAGGGGATACCTTGTACCCAGTTAAGTACCTCCACCAAATATGAGCCCCATAATATATATAATTTCGAATTTTTTTTGCACATTATAATAATGTTAGCGAGTTTGTGTCAGATCGAAATCGTCAGATTATTGAATGAGAGCTTTTTTTAGGTTCACTTAACACCCCCTTAGAAAATCTGACGTGCTCGATTAGATTTTTTCTCTCTCATTTTCATCCCTTACCCCCCATGGTCACCCGTCACCCCCATCAAACAAACGATCAGATTATCATAGTACACATTACGTACATTATTAGAAATACGTAGAGCATTGATGCTATCAATATCTAAAGCGCTCGAGTATGTCCACATGGACACAGTGGCGTGCACAGGATTATGACACAGGGTATGCGGCGAAGTACTCGGTCACAAAAACATTTTCTTTTATAGATTTTAGGCATAGGCACAGCCACGCTAAGGATCTCTAAGTCGGAAACCGTTCCAATAGAAGAAGTTTATGTAATACTATTCATGTACATCTTCTACGGCAACGCAGACAAAACAGCGATCGATCGTCGCAGCGGAAGAAATTCTGATAAATAAAATAATAAGCTAAAATATTATAATTACTCACCTAGTCAGCTTCAATTTTCACATATTCAAGGTTCTGGTTATTTGAGATTACTAAAAATCCCGATGTAAATTAATGCAATTATTTATTTAAATCTGAATATCCTGAATCAGTCCACACTGTACTAGAATTACTAAACAATATGCAAGGAAAACAATATAATTTAGTCGTGTGTACACTGTACACAACAACACAGCCAGTTATACGTTTCATAACTTTTGACATGAAACTTTCGAGTTACATTCCCTTTTTGCTGGTTTAAATTTTGTAACTCGGGTACACACCTACCTTTAGACACAATTTGATCCTTTTCACTGAATGACAATAGTGAGAACTTGTTATTTTTAAGTTTTAGTAAACACACATTATCCACACAAACTTCACAATCCAACATTTTAAAAAATTCAACAGACTAGCACTAGTAAAAGCAAATCACTACAATTATTATAGTAACTCAGTAATAAACTATTAAATGTACGCACTTTCAAATGTTAAAATGAAAAAATCTTATATGAAAACTATATTAATAACTCGCAATTCGCAAACAATTATGTATACGTAAGCTCGTCACATGAAAAAGTAAATAAAGTAGGTAATAAACATGGCTGGCGCGAAATATAACCCTACTAAACAAAAATGCGTAATGTGCATACCTGATTTCCTCGGATTATAAGCACGAAAATGTCCGATTACTTCCAAAGACGTTCGGTTCGAAAGCCTGCGGCATGCCTCAGCTATAGATATTATATGAATGTGTGCGTTTGCGAACTGTGTACGGACACCAAAATTACTACACACATGCAAACAAATGTCCTGCGAACCGCGCTGGCATTACTTACAAACGATGTTCAAACGCCTGGGGTTGCGCGTTGCTTGCAAATACGCAAACACGTGTTATTTATAAAATATTTGGCGTTTTTAAGTTATTATATTTTGTATATTCATTTATTTACTGTTAATTAAAGTCATCTAAAACGTACAAACGTTATATTAAAATATCGTAAATGGCAAGTAATGCACTGCATTTATGCCTACAAGGACCGCACGCCCCTGCATGGACATTATTTTTTTACATATTTAAAAGTCTATAGCCGCTTCCCCCACCGATGAAAAGGTATACATTATATAACATTCTTTTCTTCTTATCATATAAGCTTTGCAACCCAATAGGTCTCTATGAGTGTGTTATCTTTACAAATTGTACCTTTTTGTACCTTTTAATTGAAGTAGGTACCTACTTAGTTCAATGATAATGAACTTGATCCCTCTGGCCATCGCGTGGCACGGAGCATTGTGAGAACTAAGAACTGATCTTTACCGGTAACATAGGGCAAATTAGCAATTTAGCAACATTTACTAAACATTATATGGAATTGACGCTGACGCCAATCTAAACACACTACATAATATAGTGACGTGGCAGTGTGGCACGGACGGCGAAGAGGCCCGCTAATTCGACATCCTCGTGTGTTCGCGCCACATGCCATTTCCACGTGTTTTACTCTTTAGCATCTTTATAAAGGACATCACAGATACTTCAGAAGCAAATTTATATTTATGTAAGAAAACTGTTTCTAGAAATCCACATTGAATAAAAGAAAAGAAAACTTTAAAAATATGTAGAGTCCCAACCAGGGGCCTTATTATGAACTCTTAATTCCAGGCAGTTTACGTTCACAACGTGTGGGTGATAGAGATAGCGCCTTACAGGTAATAAGGCGCTGTCTCTGTCACCCACACGCTAGCCCACACGCAGGTCTATAAAGTAGGTGATTCACTGACAAATTTTGGGATAAATTCAATAAATAAGTAGTATTTGTTTTAAATACTTTCAAAACAATTATTTTTATACTTCTTCCCATCAAAACTATTCTACTTACAACTATTTCGCTGTTACATAGTATCAGATTTCTCGAGCAACGAAGGCCTTAACTCTACATAGAGTTACTTACTCTACAAACGTTACAATTTAAAAATCCGGCATCTTGCGCAAAACGCTTCCACTAAAGATAGATAAGTTAAGGCTCCAACACAAGATTCCTCAATAAAGAATAAGGAGCCCTCAATCTACCTACCTAACGAACATTATTGAGCATTCATAAAAATACGAAATAGTTTAAAAAATAATACATGTGGGGCCCTGCTGGTTCGTTTCTCGCGTTGTGTAGCGCCGAGTCCGCGTAGTAATATTATGTCTGGCGCACCCAGACAGAGGAAAAATGTTAACGATAACGACGCGACGCCAGCCAGCCACTGGGACGATCGGAGCGGTCGAACGGCCTCGAAGAGTTGCCCAACTATCGATAGTTCCGCTATCGATAGTTGACCTTGAGTACAAGTATAGTCCGTTTTTTTTCGCTGCGGACTAAACTGACATTAGCTGTGTTGCCACTTTTTTGCGAATCATTAATAGTGATGTGCCTCTACCGTAACTTTACGTAATTTACAATCTAGTATCGTTTTTCGGTAATAATAAAAAATGTGTCTTTAAAATAATATGACCGACAGGCATACCTATATAATGTACCTTAACCTTGTTATTGCGTAGTCTTCAACAAGAAGTCAATAATTTTGGTATTTACTTAGTGTAATACGTAATTAAAATTAATAAATATATTTTTTATCTGTGATACTCCATAGTTACCATGATTTGTAAAAGATTCGTCTATTATCAAATAAAAATAAAATTATCTGATAAAAGTAAAAAGTTACGATTCATAAAACCGGTATCGTAGAACAACACTACTATTAAAAAGCTGGTATCATTATTTCGAAAATTGACATTTGCATGTGTCAATTTAGTCCGTAGCGAAAAAAACGGACTATAACAATATCGATAGTACTATCGATACTATCGATATTACTGATACTATCGATACTATCGATATTACTGATACTATCGATACTATCAATATCACAAACTAACCAATACTATTGATGGGATGCAATAGTATCGACACTATCGATAGTATTACTTGATAATACTATCAATAGTATCGATAGTATCGATAGAATCGAGTTTTTTATATAATACTATCGATATCGTCGATACTATCCATAGTATGTAAACTATTATCGCAGTTCATTAAACAATCGATAGTGTGAACTGTGAACTATTGATACTATCAATACTATCGATAGTATTACTCTTAAACGTATATCGGTCTTCGATAGTATCGATACAATCGATAGTATTGATACTATTGAAGCTAATACTGTCGATACTATCGATACTATTTTTATATAACAATATTATTGCCGTACATCATACTATCAATAGTATCGATAGTGTCGATACTATCGATACTATCGATAGGCTATCGATACTATTTAAATGACGTCAACTATTGATAGTCTATCGATATTCTATCGATACTCGACTATCGATAGGCAACTCTTCGAACCCAGCCACTCAGGGCCCTTACCACCTTAACACGTTAATATTTATTTTCGTCACGCTACAGATCAATTTAGTTAGGACGAATTATTGAAATATTTAATTTCTACGAATGATTTTTTTGTTTACATTAATTAATGTGGTAACATAATATTGTGCACGTTCTTCACGGTGCTTGTATCCGTGTTCTGTTTTTAATAATACCCGCATCTAAGTGTCTGAGATTCGGTAATGTTAAAGTCTATATGGATAAGTAGAAGTGGATTGTAACTTATATTGACGTCTGCACATGGAGAGTAGGATTTGAGAAAACTCTTATTAGATGTATTCCTATTTACGAGTATTAAGTAACTGATCTTATTAGTTAGATTTTTCCTTGATTTGGGGGAAAAAATGAGAGTGTATTTTTATCGTGAGACTGAAGTCGCCCGCACTGATGCAACACAATGTCACAAAATTTATTTTTATCAGACTTCAAAAAATTTTGTTCTCAATTGTATGTTTTTTTACGTGTGTTACCTCAAACTTCGTACTGGGTGAACCGAACTTCGATAATTCTTTCGCCATTCTAAATGTAATGACTGCCGTCTGGTCCTTAAAAATATTGACCATAAAACTTTGAGTGACATCTGGCGGTCAGTTATGGTATAAATAGACGATCGAACTTGGTCCGGGCCGAACCACGAACATGGTGCGGTCCGAACCATATTCGCTCGTGTGGTGCATGGTCCGCCGGACAAATATCGGTGCGGCTGGTTCGGAGCGCTTGCTCATCGAACGCGGTGCGGTCCGGACCAATTCGATGGTGTGGACGGCGCAAAGAACCACAGTGTTGCCGTTCTGGCGACTTTGTCGGAATTTTTGGGAAGCGAGAGAAATTAGCGGGAAAAAAATATTTAGCGACTTCTAGCGGATTTTTGACTCGTAGTTTTGGCGACTTTTTCAAAACCTAAAATCGAAAACATAACAAATAAAGTAGTTAAATTATTTTAAGTTGTTTACCTGCTTTGTGCAGGGGGTGGGAAGCCACGATGTCTAACGATTTGCGATTCGAATCGATTTGCCCCCCCCCCCCCCCTAGTCGTGGTAGCCTAGCAATATGTAGCGGATTAGGTATTAAGGCAAAATATCAGTATCTAGCGGAATTTTACAAATTATGTAGCGATATAAAATTTTGAAAAACGGCACGAACCATTTGTCGGTCCAGTCGCTATTGTGTCACTGTACGATAACACGTCGCGACGTTTTAGGTATCAGAAATGGATTCCAGGCAACGCCTTGGAGTTCTTGAAGACACTGTTATTAGTACGGAGAAAAAAGCAGTTATTGAATTGTTGGAGTTATATAAAGATTTTCCATGTTTATGGAACATCTTTGTTTCGATAGAATAGGCGGCATGTCGAGACGAGACATGTTCACCCAATGCTAGCACACAACGACTGGACGGTTCGGAGTCCGGTGTGCTCGTCTGTTGTGTAGAGCGCACCGTACAGTTCGTGGTTCGGCCCGGACCAAGTTCGATCGTCTATTTATACCTTTTATACCTCCAACCTCCAATGACAACGTCATTCGAAGCATCTTTAGGGATATTAAAATTATTATTTTGTAGGTTTTTGAATGGTTAAATTTGTCACGAATCTAAAATTATAATTTAAATTACTTTTGATTAAGTATCTGTTTACCCCTTTAGTACCTAATTTAGATAAGTAATAAAAATATCACTTGATTCCGCGTGTCCTAACACTTTTTCCGATATAGATAGATACAGTCAATCGGGGTAACTTTGATACATCATCGCTGTATTTTCTTAAAAAACTCTTACTGTATCGCATATGAGATAAAAGTGTTAACTTAATCAGTGCTCTCAGGCTGGTTTTCATACTGTCACATTATAAAATGTCTTTAAAATCGATAAAATACATAAAAAACTTGCAATTTAGTTGTGTGTCAAAGTTACCACCCCCCTATGAGTAACTTTGACACCGGTGAAATTTATCAAAAAAACTTCTAAACTACCTTACTTATAACTTTGATGTAACATTTATTAATAAGGTGATAGCCTGATTTATGATGAGACAACAAAAAAAAGTAGTTTGACGGGTATGTAAAAGGCACTAAGCTAAGAAAATTCAATGAAAAAATATTTAATTTTGTTTTTTAAATCCTTTTTTGGTCTTCTATGAAAAAGATATTTAATAAAATGTATCATCAATTGATTACCTACATTGTTAGCTTTGAAATGAGACATTTTTCGGCTTCCTAGGACGTCTACATCGATAGCAATGATTAAAACAGTACCTATAGGCGCCCTATAGGAGCTACCTATACCTATATATATAGGAGGTACCTATAGGAGCTTCGAGGTTGAAAAAACAAAATGGCTGCAATTTTTTCATTTTATTTTTGGGAAAATAAAGAAGTCCCGGGGGGCCCTGGAATGTTTGACTAACACTAAAATTGGTAAATCGCAAAAGTCAGGATACATCTTCTAAGGGATAGGTACATACACTGATACTGTCAAAGTTACCCAGAATTTGTTCAAAATCTGACTTACCGGTATTATTTGTAATTAATAATAATAATAATAAAATAAATCTTTATTTTCTCTCACAAAAAATGCTAGGTACAATGTTTCAGTGTAAAATTCTTTACTTTAGACCTTTCTTGTGAGAGCCTGGTGCCTGATATGGGTTAGAGTGTAACCTGTGTTACAGGTCACCAGGGCCCTCCCGCGGAAAGACATACAGTTCCTATGAATTTTAGAAACCTTGTGGTACCTACATGCTTATGGCTAATTTACATAGACTTAACAATACTATATTATAGTAGAGAAAAATAAGCTGTTAAACAAGTATTATTTGATCGACGAGAAGCAAATAACAATCTAATGCATGCGTGCGTGTGTGTGTGTGTGAGTGCGTAATTTTAACGAAGATGCAATTGAAAATTAATAAAAATTGTTTATGTATCGAAAGTAGACATGTAAAAGATTGTATTATATTATAACACACCTTGATAGCATTAAAGTTTTGAGAAATATCTAAAAAGTTTTACGTCGGAAAAAAACACGAATAGTTACGCTCGTTTTTGAAAGAAAGTTTTTTATATTAGGTTTGTTTGAAAACCACTTTTTATTTAAGATTACGTTAACGACGTTCATTATGTACATAAAATGTAATAAATAAATTTTATGCGCCAAATGCTTTTCACGTAAAAATAAAAAACTATTTTGGGAGCCGACTGTCAAAGTTACCCTAAAGAATCAAAGTTACCCCGATTGACTGTACTGTTTTTAAATAACGTTTTTTGTGTAATAATTTGATTGAAAAACGAAGTTTACTTAATTTTTCACAATTCCTATGCCCTAAGTACGTAGTTTGTATCTATATATTATTTCATTTTATGTACAAGGCAGACATGGCCGGAAACTGGTATATTTATTATCCATTAGAGTAGCACCTACATCTTGTTACCTTTCACAATAGCCTTTGAATTGGAGGTACTTACAATAGCACAGTAATGATTGACACAGTTATTACTGCATGTGTAGTATCCCCCACGCTCGCACAATTGCTTCGGGTGTCGTGAGTGTCGTGATCGTGACTCAGGGGCCGCCCGACGCCCGCCGCGTTTTTTGTGAATGACTGAGGAGCTGAGCCGAGAGGACAATGGAGCGCTTAGTGTGTTTATTGTGCTTATGGCGCCTCGTCATAGTGTAGATGAGTAAATCAAAAGACTTCTTATTTGAGTTAAGTATTTACGGCTAGAAACATTCACCCAGTATTTATGTATATCTCCCTTTTGATAATACCTTGTTTAAGCTTAACGATTTGCGTATGAATTTCATCGTCGTAATCTTCAAGTGGGGACACCACTTTTGGGTTGAAATTTGAAACTCCCCTAAAAATGTGACGACTACATGCCAATCACTGAATGAGCATTATCAGACTGGTATACCCTTTTGATAACATCATGCAGAAATTTTGGTTTCGGTGTCTCAGTATGTTTTATTGCCCGAAAAGTGTCATAATTGAATCTCGAATTTAGTAGTGCATGCTGCATACATGATTTGGAGCCAGGATTCAATTGTCAGTCTAATGCAAAAAGATATAACGCTGCAGAATATGACTGCTCTAGTAGATGGCTATCAAGTTATCGACAATACTGTTAATACGTAACAGTGTATTCCCCTCAAAGCCTCAAACGATCAGTGACCACTTACAATAACATCGTTTATGACAGGGAAATCCTGCATATCTTTGAACATACTGCTTTGTTTATGCTATGCTCGTCCGCTTAAAGCCGCTGATTCCGCTACATGTAACGTGAGTCACCAGGCCACCCACGCTCCACGCCGCTTATGGTTTCCTGTATTGAGATTTACAAGATGCAATTACTTTGTTCGTCCAAACAGAGGTTTGCATTACAATGGCCCCTATTAAGGACAGACGGGGTCGTTAGGTGGTCAGTGAATCTAGTTATTGTTAAAGATTTAATTCGGTTGTGAGAATCAATTGCATACTAATTAATAGGTATGTTGAAGACGAAGTCCAAATTTTTTTCAAATAAACATTTAGTTAATAAGCAATTAAGCATTTATAAAAGTAATTAATGAAGGGTTGTTTTATAATGAGAGACTAAATTTAGTTAGCTTTTCGATGAAACTGGCAAATATTCTTGCACAACACTGCAATAACATTGTAAACAAACTGATAAAAACCTACAGTTCACTTGAATCATTGGTGTTGTAACGAAAAGAGAACAGAAACAGGCTTGCTGCTTGCGGCTCTTGAATATTTGGACTGTCTTACTTACAGTCAAGTATTCAAGAGCTATAGAAATGTTTAGCATGACTGTCATGTTACATTGTTGTGATGCTGTAAGTATAACATAAAATTCTTCAATAAACATGATTGTATTGTTGTTTCCTTGTTCTCAAGGAAACAATCTTGGTTATCTACATTTAGTTCCATTTTTAAAATAACTTGTTGTGTGTGTTCAGTATACTGTTTAAATACGTAGGACTGGCTAGAAATATTTTCCAACAGTGTAAGTAGGTAAGTAGGGAATCGGCACAATGACTGTTATCTGTTTACTGTTTACATGCGCACTCTCGCAACACGGACTATCGAAAGTGTATCACGTGATAGCAGGAAACAGTTAGTGCAGTAAACAAAATACTGTTCTGGATTCAAATATATTTTGACAAATACGCAACGGTCGTTCGTGTCCGTTTGTCGGAGTGGGCCCCGCGCGCGGGTGAATGACTGGGTCTTCAACCTGAGATCTTATAATGACGCATTAAATTGCCCAGCACCTCCTGCGCCGTCCTTGGACTCGGCCATTTATAGAATAGAAAAAACCAAACATCATGCTCACGGGTATTATAAGGAAACTGCGCATATACAAACAAGTCGTTGCGCTGTTCGTCGAGACAATGACTCCTTGGTTTCTTTCTTTGGCCAAACTTTTTACACTTAGATACTAAGAATTCCTAAAACGTTCAGATATTCCGAAATTTATTATTGTGACAGGTGTCGGCGGCTTAGAGATTGTTGGAAACTTTTTTTAAATGTTATTTATGACTTATGAGTCTTATGACAGAAGTTGTGTATTTGTTATTATTTGACAATTTTACATTGGCGGCTTAAACGTTAAAACGAAGGGATTTTAAGAAACATTTCGTTAAATGGTAACCAGCATCAAATGCATCCGATGTGCTGCTAGTCTACGACATAATTTAGCATTTATCAGAAAGTGAACCGTGGTATAAATACCTAATAAATACAGTTGCTAGTAGGTTTGGCAAAAAAATAATTACCAGCATAACAATAAATTGGACATGGGAAAAAAAATTTAAGTCCATGAAGAATACTAATGTACCGGAACGGAACGTAACCTTACATTTTGTCATGTGATGTAACAAAGGTATAAAATCCTACAATGGCAATGATTTAGATCATTATATCAGTTGTCACTGAAAGTACTACTACTTTATAGTTACTAACATTTGATTACGTAGTTACTGTTTTCCCACCAGTAAGATAATAAAGCTGTGATAAAAGGTTTAAATGTTTGTGAAAGGCTGGCATGAGCCCGCTACTTCCTTCTCACCAGTTCTAGTGACACACTCCGTAATTGTATAATTTTCTCGTGGGAATAATGGATCATGTGATTGTCGTGCGATTTTGTGTGAGAAGAATCACTTCATTTACTCAATACAAGCGTTGCAAAACCTCATTCAATCGTAAGGACGCGTTTGCACCTTGGCGGCTCACAAGGTGCGTGGGGCATTGTGTACATCGCGTTCACATTGTTTAATGTCTCTAAAGTTAAACAATCTTATTATTCCTTTGTTTCGATCGTCTTGTTGCTGAATGGGAAAATATGTAATTTTCGATACGAAAATAGACGCACTATAAATACGCAAAATTAGAATGAGGAATTATATGTGTGCGTCGTAAGAGGTGCGACGGTCGACGACGCGACCGACGCGGTCGATGGTACGGTGGTCCGGGCGAGACGCGGTATGGGCGGAATGCAGCCTCCTCGGTGCAACGGATCGGCATGCAACGGCGAACGACCGCGCCGGCGCGCCGCCATCGCTGCGTACTCTCAGATCCCGGCCGACCGCGGACCGCGAGCGCATTCCCCTAGCTTGATTCACACCGTTCACAGGGCGGGTGTGAACATAGCATCATTACTTACAAGTTACGCGGTTACATCATCCTAGAAAACTGTGGTATCTTTATGAGAAGATGAGACGCGTTATGGACTGCTAGCAGGAAAACTAATAGTTTTTAAGGATAAAGCTGATACTACTTTGAGTTTTGTATTTTCCTTATCGACATCGAAAATGAGGATGGATATGGTTTTACCGTATACGTATCTGGTTTTAGTATCTGGCGCCAATAACTTTGCATGTATGTTACTTTTCACGGTTAAGACCTACTGAAGTGCCCAAAAGTCTTGTTCTTCTTTTCTTGCTACCAAACTGTTATATCAGAATTCAAAATAGCAAAAAACCTTAGCAGGTATAAATTTATTGCAAAAGTTCTTTGAAGAAATATAAGTTTACTTGACCTATAATTAATTTGCATTATAAATGAAAGTTAACTTTTCGTTGAATTCTTCGGGTAATTTAAGTATTTAGTTATGATAACTTTAATAAAAAAAAAGTCTTGGTCATCTTTGTGGTTGGAATTTGCAACAGAACGTTAAAAAATCAAACAAAATAAGAAGTCTTGGAAGTAGTAGAACTATGATTTTTTTTCCATTTACCTGCTACACCGCACCGATCCGAGGCAAGTCATTAGAACAAGCAGTTGGGCAGAGGTTTTTTCGACAATAGTGAATATAGAAACGTTGAAGGAATTTTCATTACAAAAGTATCAGACAGATCAGACTTTTTGTTGTCTGATCACGAGTTCACCGGCCAGACAACGCAGATTACTGACTTTTTGCTTTTTCGAAGAGTTTCGCTCTTTAGAGACGATAAGTTGGACGAGACGAAAATAAATAGTAAAACGAATTTAGCAAAACTCTGATGCGATGTGAATATGACCTTTCTATAAAAATGTTACACCGCGAGCTTTTAAAGCAAAGTCTGTGATTTTTTTTATTCGTTTTTATTAATGCCATTCACAGGTTATAAGACATTGGCCAATCGGTCTTTGTATTTTCAAATAAAACGGTCACCGACGCGGCGCGCGTTGCGGGCAATCCGGTTGAGCCAAGTTGAATGTATAGCACAGAATAAATAATAGTGTATTGGCGAAGGGGTCTCATCCTTCGTGGAATTTGCACTCACACATCAGTGTAGACGTTAGGTCGTTTGGAGGTGGACTGGCGGCAGCCTTCTCCCTACTTTTTATATATTATTATCATTATTGGATGGGGCCCAAGCGCTTCTCATATTACGAAGAATTGAGGTTTATATCATACCATACCTGAATAATTTTAAAAACTGTATTGTGGTGTAGTGTATGACGAATTTTTAAATTTATACATTACCTAAAAATAAAAATACTCTGAGTTTAATAAATTCACGGATATATTCCTTTCAAAATAAAAATTACTCGCTTTAAATTTGTGTCAATAATTTTCCACGAAATATTGGTACGTATAGGTACCTATTCTGGGTAATTTAATTTTTTTAAAATGCGAATACCTTCATGAAGTAAAGTTGTGATTTCTAATACTTATTACGATTACGTACTTAATTTACAATGAGTAAGTAAATTATACTGAAAGTAGGTAGGTGCTCATTGCTGAAATCATAATCTCGTAATATTATCGGTAAAATCTTATGACTTCATCGATGAGATTTTAACTGGTGAATGCAATAATTGTTTACTTACTTTATAACTTTATTTACCACGTGGTCCGCTGTTCAAACTTCAACGCAAACACGTGCTCGCCGCCATGTTGAATAAACGGAGGTCGATTTTGGCGCCAAACTTGTAGCATTTAATAGGAGTACGTTGATTATTATAATTAATTCTTATTACACAAACACAACTGGAGGATTACCTATAGTAGGAAATACCTTCTTTTTAGATACCATAAATATAGGCATTGCAAGTATTTTTATTGATTTTATGTAATTAAATAAACAAAAGTGTTGTGTAGAATGTTTTTAACCCTCTACCGCATAATTATGGCACCATATATGGTGCCACGACTTTGCAATTTTTTGTTCTCCCTAATCAAGTGTTGCAAATATGTTGTAACCTAATTGAATACATATAGATATTATCTAGCTTTGATGAAAAGTAATTGGTTTGCCTAAAATTAGATAACACTTAAATGTGTGCTTATTTTTGTGTGAGTGGTCGATGCATGTCTCTTTAGGTGCACGAAGCTCAATTTCAAGAAAGAAAAACTGATATAATTATTGAAATATTTTGTTTGATAAAAATAGTTTCATAATTAACACAACCTACACTAAGTTAATCAATAATAAATTTTCCAGTTTTAATCCGTTTTCCATTGTTTTCACACAATTTTCATCCAGCACCAGATATGGTTTCTTATGCATTGAGACAATTTTCTGTTGGGACAAATATGGTTTAATATGCATTTAATCAAAATTTTACACTGACTATAAAATACACGATAAGACTATATCTTATATTAAAATTGCTATAGTGCGAGGCCGCATTACGGTTTTTTTCACGCGGTTGTAAACCGCGGAACCGCGTAACCGCGCAAAGCGCACACACTACGAATAAAAACCGCGACCATAGAGATAAAAAGTATATAGACATGCTCCAGTCCTAAACTTCATACGAACTTTGCCAAAACATGTAGCCATTTGACCTTACCAAAAAATTGCTTGTTATGTTACAGTTCTTGACAGTTATTGAAATTAACAATGAATGACAGTCATGGGGAATCAGATGAAAATTTTCATATCCATAATTATCATAGGCACACTTTCTTTGCATAATCTTTTATTTAGAAAACTATAAATTTTATGCATTAACTTATTTTTGTAAATTAATCAGCTATAAGTATTTGGATGCTTTAGCGACCATAATAGTAAGAGTTGTTTAATAAATACAAAACAGTGACAACTACAAACAATGACTCAACATCATAGAAGACAGTTTATGTACGTAGGTACTCTATGGTTTCTGTCTTCTCGCTGACGCGACGTCAGAAGATTGACCCTAAAGTGCTCGCGCTATGAACATTTTGCCGTCCACGGCTGTGTGTATATATTAAACATGTATAGGAAAGGATGTCCATCCAAAAAACAGAAGGACCAAAAAAGGTTGCAATAGACACAAAGTTACTATGCAACGAACATTGTATGTTTATGTGGCAGGCAGGACTATTATGCTCAAGTACATAATATTATATCGTAGATATTGAAAATGTTTCATTTTGTTATTAAGTTATATAATTTAATTTTTAACGTAGTTTAAGGTAAACATTATGCTGAAAGTAAAAAAAAGTGAAAGTAAAATAACTTATATTATATCCCACTAAGTACAAAACTATGTCATCTTATTATATATCCCAGTCCCACAGCTTATACATATATCCCCCTAAGTACAAAACTATATCAGAAAGTACTAATGTAACTAATTACTTTCTGATAGTTTACGTTATAGTTTCTTCTTTTTGTAAAGTTATTTAATTATAATTAGCAAAAAAATTATGTTTGAACATGGGCGACAAAATGCTCCCCACGCCATCATTCACGTTTCATGGAAAGGCGCGACTATTCTGGGGTTAATATTGTCATTGTCATGTCTGTTTTCTGTAAGCCAAAGATATAAAAATAATAAATATGACTACCATATTTTAGGTGCACGAGAAAGGGACATAGTTGGAATGCATAAACCACATACATGAAGTCGTAGTATTTTGTTGGCAGCAACGAATGGTGCGCGTTACTTACATTTCAATTGTTTTTAGTAATTACGTCCTCAAAAATATAGAATATGGATTTCTGTGCCTTCAAAAAGTGTTTTAATAAATGAATAAACACAAATAAGTCCAAAGGAATCACATTTCCTAAGTAAATAAGTGAGTCATCAATTATTTTCACTATTTTTAAAACAGTACTTCTGTTAAAATGGTTAATGTGACAGAATTACGGTACGCAAAAGCGAGATACCAATATGTATTTTTTTTCTTTTTCTAATATAACAACCAAATTCAACTGCGCGCCAAGTTCATGCACATGGGAATAACGCGCAAATATTTATCGGGAGTGCAGGGCCTATTTAGTATTTTTAAATCCTTGACAGAAACCGCTCGCGGTTTCCGCGTCAATTTGTGTGCTCCAATATAGGGTAGAAGACCCAGTAGTCAGTCTTTAGAGGATTTCTTAATTTGGATTGCGTGTACTATTTTGGTAACCAATTTATTAATAAACCAGTTAACAGTTATCAATAATTCTCAACGTTTTAAGTGAAAATAAGAAAAATATTTAAACCAAAAAAAAGTAATTTTTCTCCAGTCATCAACCTGCAACATCCAGAACTCGGCCGCCTTATACCCACTGCTCAGCTTCTTACACGACAATCAGTCTCAAAGTGTAAACCAACCAAGACAATATAATACTAACGATTAATTAAAAATCATCATCAACATCCACTCGCCTTTCTGCGTCTACTGCTGGACATAGGCTTCCCATAAGTTGCGCCATTCTGACAGTTTTTTAGGTCGTCATACCCTTCCTACGAGACCACTGTAGGTCCTTTGTCCTATTACATTATTATTCGACATAAAAGGCAGAAAAGGCCGACTACTGGTACAAGTACCTAGGCAAACCGCGAACAAATCTGTAAAAAATCACGGTTTTAAAATCAGTCGCGGGAGGAAACCGCATATGCGGCCGCTTGCTTATGTTCCCTTGAGTTACAAAATTAGCGGTTAACTGTCAAACCGCAAAACCGCCCGAACCGCATACACTATCAGTCGCGGGAGAGCACCGCAAGTGCGGCCGCTTGTATGGCTTTCCTTGAATCACAGAATTACGCGGTTAGAAACCGCGGCGGTTTAGCCGTAATGCGGCCTCGGCCATATACTTGTTATTTTGTTTCTGTAGAACATAGTTTTTAATACCTTTTTGACTAAATGAACCTTCATTACTTTTATGGTAAATTTTATGGTAAATATAAAATATTCCCTTCCTACGAGGATCAGATTCTGAAGATGAAAATCTGTCAATGATTGTGCCAATTTGAAGATATTCAGTTATGTCAGATACAAATGATGACAGTCCAAGTACACAATATAACGACTAGATGCACTTATCAAGAATAAAAAGTCAGTATACCCTCAATTTAGTAAACAAGTCGTCATGTGAAAAATTTGAGGGTATGTACATGATTTGGCTGTATTTTATACAAATTTGCCGGAGAAGTTTAATTACCAAATTCTAGAATCATTTTCTGAATCCTATCGACTTCATTTGAGACATTAATTCTTTTTCATGTATTTTTTATTATTTATTTTATTACTTTCTTAGTGGACTCGATGCATACGAAGACATATATGGCCGAGTGATTTTTTACGTGAATGCATAAGAAACCATATGTGGTTTTGAAAATAAAAATCTAAACTAAACGACTTAGATTTTTTATTTCTCGACATATATATTTCTTAGTATATAAATAAAGAGTTTTACATAGTTAATAATTTTTTAAGCATCTCCTTCATAATTCATGCAGTAGAGGGTTAAGAAAGTTGTTAGGTTTTGCGACTAATGAAGTAGGCGTAGTAAATGACATCACCTACATCCCCATACATCAGATCAGTCAGAATCAGAATACCGTTACATGAACGGATGCACAATGGCCTACCTAACCAAAGCATATTATGTAGGTACGTACCAACTTCCGTATATTATAGCAGGATGTACTACTACTGTATGTAGATTACTTCGTTTATATTTACTGTTGTAATAAAGATACTACAAAGTCAAATCAAATCAAATCCATTTATTGTGGAATACAGGTTATATGTATAGGTATTACAAACATTTAAATCCAGTTCCTCTATATTCCCGCCACGTATGGGCATACAATATATTATGTCAGTCAATTACATCTTACATTTATTAAATTAAATACATTCTTGAAATTTATAATAATAAAATTAATATTAATTAAAAATTCCTTAACCCTAATAAAATAAGATAAATAGTGTCATATTAAATTAAATTGTATGAAATTTCAAGTCCTCTGAATTATTTTATTCTATTTTATCTGTCAAAAAGTCATTAATGTGGTAATAGCATTTGTCGATTAAAAAATGCTTAAGCCTAATTTTAAATAATCCTAAATCATCGGTGGTGCGGATGAACTTTGGCAGGTTATTATAAATTGTAGGTACTTTACCAACCACACTTTGTTTACAAAGATGGGTTTTAAAGTTCATCACTCACTTTACTACATTAAATTTGCTTAGTGTCATTACCTAGTATCAAAATTGATTTTAGGCTTTTATGTCGGTTAATTTAAGAATTTTGCAACAATTTGCAATCAAAATATTTATTATCTAATGTATTTGTTACGATATTGTTTATCATCACATCATACAACAAAGTTGTTATTGGCTAACGGCAGCGGAAGGGTGGTGCTGCAGCTGCATGCTCGTTTGCTGTCTTAAATCCATAAAAAACCGGCCAAGTGCGAGTTGGACTCGCGCACGAAGGGTTCCGTACCATTATGTATAAAACGCCAAAAAAATCTGGCCCGTTGTATGAAAGCCTCACTTAAATATTTACTTCAGTTTTTGTAGCCACATATTAGCCACAAGCAACGCCATCTCTTGGACCGACGGGTAACTAAAAGCATCGGACTACATATTAGCCACAAGCAACGCCATCTCTTGAAGCGAAAGGTTTATCGCTCAAGCGTCGAAGCCATATTTCGACTTAAATATTTATTTTATTCATTATTTGTTTTTATTTATTATTTGTTGTTGTAGCGGCAACAGAAATACATCATCTGTGAAAATTTCAACTGTGTAGCTATTACGGTTCATGAGATACAGCCTGGTGACAGACGGACGGACGGACGGACGGACAGCGAAGTCTCAGCAATAGGGTCCCGTTTTACCCTTTGGGTACGCAACCCTAAAAAGGTTTATCAGAGATTTAATCCGACATTTAAGTACATATTAGTTTCACTAAACTATAAGTCCACTCCATATAAGTTACCTATTTATTTTTTTGTGTATCGAATAGAAAGTACAATGGCCCCGTTGTAATGATAAGTACCTACTACCTACCTATTTCCACTTCAGGATATTAATCTATAGGTGTTTAAATGACTACAAACTGATAAACTTAACGTTAATGGAGACGATTTTAAAGTGATACAATTACTTTAAAATGTATGTTAATTATGCTTCTGTCTTGTTTTTAAATCATTGTACTTATCCATATTAATTTTATGCATGACCATCTATTGCTACTACACAGCAGAACATAGTTAGGTATTCGTATTCCCTTTTCCTTTTACGGTTGGCGCCAAAACGCGGTGTGGTTCCACGTTAATGGCCGCCGGTCGTTCATTGCGCTCGCTTGGGTGTATTGGCCGCAGCTCACTACGCGCATCCTGCCTACTACGTTTCTTTCGTCTCATTCATCATCGTCCTCCAGGTACGTACGGAAGAGGGACGGCGATATCACGTGCAGCGATTTTTGTGCCGCAGAAGGACACTCCACGAGATCAATGCACTTTTCGAGGACAGTGAGGCCGTTTTTATACGGGTCGAAACTGTGCACCATGGGAAGTAATAGAGATCTTACGCAGTGGTGTTTAGAGTGCATTTAGGAGTATGGAAGCGAGCGCCGACGTCTAGACGCGGTGCGGGAAGTGAATAAAAGTATGTATGCAGAAAGCATTCCACCCGCCGGAATACCAGGCGCATTGTGCGTGTGGCGGCGCGGCGGCGTTCTGAACTTCGTCACGACGGACGCCCCTCGGCCCTCGCTGCTCCACATTGTGTTAAATAAAAACACCAGAATACGCAAATAGATCCAGAGTTCTATCTCTGTAAACATACATAGACATACTAGTACGTTTAGTTTCTTTAAGCGATGCATTAGTGTTTTTGTTGTTGAGTGGAAGATTTACGTGTATGTAGATACACATTATGACAGTTACGCGCATTTAAATTTTAATGGATATCATTTATTTAGGTGGTTGCAACATTCGTTTGGTGCATTTTGTTTTTACGGATGTTTGTTTACTAAAGTCGTCGCGCCGTTTTGTTGACAACATTGTATTTAGATAGGACACCATCAAAGCCATACAACTGCCACTATCTAATGATGGCATCGAAAGGTCAACGGAACTCGTGACCCGTAAACTTTAAGGGCATCGTATTTACATTCGTTTGATTGTTTTATGTTAATTTTAAATATTATGAAGGCCCTGAACTTATCATAGTCTCCGATATTTCTTTATAAGAGCTCTTGTACATGGCACGTTTTCTTGACCGTACGGCGTGTTTGCCGTGCCGTAAAAAAAACGTGCTAACGTGTACATGGCACGGCAAAGCTAACGGGCAAGACAACGGCCAGGTGCCGCTCACTTGGGATCTTTCATGAACTAATGTAATTAACAATATTCGTTATTTATGTTCATTTTACTAAGACAGAAATCAATTCAGTCAAAAATTAACTACTAGTTGCATTTATTTCTTTCTTATTTATGTAACTTGTCTTTCAAGCTCTTAATAGTATGTTTAAGTTTTAGTTGATTTCCAATTTTTTTTTGCTGTGTATACCTCTACCCCTTCTATTTGTATTTCTTTCCTAAATGTTACGTTGCCTGGAAGAAATCGCTATATAGCGATAAGGCCGCCTTTTGTGTTGTGTTGTTTGTACCCATGTATTGAAGTCAGTTAAAAACAGTGTAGCCAGCCGGTCACTAAACCGTGAAAATGTCCGGCGTCGTCGACACACTCACGAAGACTGCCATACAACACTGATGAAAATCACGCCGTGCGTAGACGCGGCTCGCCGAGGGGGACGCACGGTGCATACGGCGGCGGCGCCGCGCCGTGCCGTAATGCAGCCGCGACCGTCTACAAGCTCTCATAGTAATCCATACAACACTGACAACCGCGCCTACACACCGCCGGACATTTTCACGGTTTAGTGACCGGCTGGCTACACTGTTTTTAACTGACTTCTATTTATTTTTAATTTATTTATACACTTTATTGTTTGTATACCAGAATACATGGGTACATAGAACCATGTTACAAATAAAATAAGTACTTACTACACAAAAGGCGGCCTTATCGCTATATAGCGATTTCTTCCAGGCAACGTAAGATTTAGGAAAGAAATACATAAACAAATAGAAGGGGTAGAGGTATACAGTATACACACCAAAAAAAATTAGAAATCAACTAAAACTTAAACACACCTACTATTATGAGCTTGAAGGACAAGTTACATAAATAAGAAAGAAATAGATGCAACTAGTAGTTAAGGTAATGATTTTTGACTGAATTGATTTCTGTCTTAGTAAAATGAACATAAATAACGAATATTGTTAATTACATTAGTTCATGAAAGATCCCAAGTGAGCGGCACCTGGCCGTTGTCTTGCCCGTTAGCTTTGCCGTGCCATGTACACGCTAGCACGTTTTTTTTACGGCACGGCAAACACGCCGTACGGTCAATAAAACGTGCCATGTACAAGAGCTCTTAAGGTACCTACCTATTTAGTTTTAACCGTTAGAACAGTAATTGAGCTCATTACGATATTTAATAATACATGTTAAGTAGGTATCTACTTAATTTAAAAACACGGGAAAAATTCGGAAAGTAATAGTACAATATTTGTTGACCGTCTAATAAATGTTTGAAGTTTTATAAGTTCTAATAGGTTAGGTTAGGTTAGGTTACTTATTTTTTAACATCTTCTGTAGGTAAATATGCAGTTTACAGACAAAGTTTTTATAAGTGTACATAAATAATTAAGTAAAAATTATGGACACGCGATCACAATATGAAGATTATATTTTTATCTTAACCATATCCTATACAATCTATACATATACATGTATGATCTTATTCCGACTGAACTGACGATGCGACCTATTCCGATCTAATACCAAAAAACTAATATGTACCACTGGTATTAGTTTATTATCCCAGTGAATTTCTATTCCGAACGAATACCAGTCATAAACGAATCCCAAAATTATTAAAATGGTATGAAGGTACAGTCATTAATAAAATGTTGTGAAATGTGATTTTAAGTAATGTATATTTCAATCAAAATCAGTCTTATTAAACATGTTTAAGTGTAGTAACAAATAATTGCACAAATGCCTAAAGAATAAAAATAAAGCTTTTCCAACAAATCACTAGGTATCATTCATTTTCAACTTTAAAATAGGAAATAAAAACTATCACAAAAAAAACTAAAATTACAATTAAATACTTACGAGTATATAAATCACAATGTTAGTTACCTTACTCCTCCGAAACGGCTTTATCGACTTTTACCAAATTTTATATGCATATTCAGTAGGTCTGAGAATCGGCTACTATCTATTTTTCATACCCCTAAGTGATAAGGGTTGTTCACACTTAACCTTTTTTTTTGCAAAACAACGATTGCCGGGTCAGTTAGTAGATAAATAATTATTTGTTCAAGTACAAAGATTCGTATAAAAACAGACCTTATTTGACTGTCTTAACGTTCATTAAGCAAAATATCAAAACACTTAAGGCCCTTCGTTTGCTCAACCCTTGACTGTGATTGGTTTTAAACAATAGGAACGAGCTCACCTTTTTTGCAGGTAAAAAAAATTGGCATGTGATTATCCATAAGTAAAACTGTGTGTATAAAAATTTAGGATTTAAATACGATCATTATAATAAATTATTAAAAAGTAAAACAAACGTTTTCTGTGACTGTACTAAGAGTTATGTTTTGGTATTCGTTGGGAATAGATTAGGTACTTCTTTTGAGTTAATTATGAGTGGTATTCGTTCGGAATAGAAATTCACTAGGATAATAATGGTATTAGATCGGAATAGGTCGACGATGCAGCGTGTAAACATCGGCATAGTATCGATTATATTTTTAATTTGTACGTGAATGATAAAAACGTTTCAGTTACGCCTGGAATGACAATCTTTCTCCTTATCTCGACACAAATTCTTGTACTTTGACCCGATATCCGCCGCGGACGACAACACAGCTGCCATGCGTTAATTGTTTTCCAATGCGATGACACAGGGGATACTCCGTTATTATTGTCGGTCGGTCGCGATGCATTTGTACTACTAATATTATCATTGACTAACAGGTTGTTGATGTGAGCATAGTTTGAGGAAATATCTTGAACTTGGATTAGGGTTTTCCCACCAAACGATCGTAATTTAAAGCGAGATAGCTGTATTTACTTATTACTAATTTTACCTAACCCATTTGATTGTCATACTAGTATTTTTACTAATTTAATAAAGCAGAAAAGTTTGTTTGTATGTTTTGTTGTTTGTTTGAACGCGCTAATCCCTAAATAAATTTCTAAATGAAAATGAATTTGGTTTTCATGCTGCACTTACAATAATAAATTATTGCTGAACGTTTTTTATGTGGATTGGTATTGGCCAGCTTTTCAGGCGTTTATTTTTTAAATTGGTCGTTACCTCTCCATATATTTTTTGGTGTTCAGAATATTATATTTATGCAAACTAAATACAATGGGAGGGAGCTATGCTTGGTCTAAATTTGTCATCAATATTTAGTTATTAGAGATGTGCCGACTAGTCGGTAAAGCCGACTATTCGGCCACTATATCATAGTCGGCGACTAGTCGGCAAAGAGCGCCGACTATCCGGCTTCTTATTTTTAACCCCCGACGCAAAAAGAGGGGTGTTATAAGTTTGACGTGTCTGTGTGTGTGTGTGTGTGTCTGTCTGTCTGTCTGTGGCATCATAGCTCCCGAACGGATGAAGCGATTTCAATTTAGTTTTCTTTGTATTAAAGGGGATTTACGGGCGCGTGTTTTTAGATATGTTTGATGAAAATCGGTTGAGCCGTTTAAAAGTTATTGGGGCTGAAAGGGGAGAAGAATTTTCATTCTGTCTCTTTGTGGCATCATAGCTCCCGAACGGATGAAGCGATTTCAATTTAGTTTTCTTTGTATTAAAGGGGACTTACGGGCGCGTATTTTTAGATATGTTTGATGAGAATCGGTTGAGCCGTTTAAAAGTTATTGGGGCTGAAAGGGGGGAAGAATTTTCATTCTGTCTCTTTGTGGCATCATAGCTCCCAAACGGATGAAGCGATTTCAATTTAGTTTTTTTTGTATTAAAGGGAACTTACGGGCGCATATTTTAAAATATGTTTTATGAAAATCGGTTGAGCCGTTTAAAAGTTATGGGGGGTAAAAGCGGGGAAGAATAGCCGAATGTATGCAAATATACTCGTGTGGGGTCTCAAATGAAAGGGCACAGTAAGAGAATATTTATGACTTAATCGAGAATATTCTTACCTATAAAAAGTATAAAATAAAAATTAAATTAAAAATTAAAAAAACCCCCGACACAAACATTTAAAAAGTAAAAAATAATATCTCTAAAAATAATACGTTGCGTTGGGGGACCGCTCCATTTACTTCTAACTTTAACACAAAAAAATATTGATAAAATATGATAAGTCTTGGGTAAATAGGCATGTGATACTTATGAAAAAAATCGTAGATAATGAGTAGTTAGGAGCGGTCCCCCAACGCAACGTATTATTTTTAGAGATATTATGTATGTATTATTTTTCAATAAAATGTATGTTGGGGAATTACTTAGGTAAATTAAAAAACTTATTGGTGTATTTTATATTATTATTATTTTTAATCAGTCTTGCATAGTTATTTTTAAATGAGAATCAAAGCAACCTATTCTTTGGTCGTAAAGAAAACATGTCTTCTATGACATTAATCAAATAAAATTTGTAAGTAAGTATCATAATTAACAAATAAAACATACCTATCTTATATCTTCTTATCGTAAATAAACATTTATATAAGAGAAGGAATTTGCAATATTGTAGGTACATGATGTACAGTAAAGAAATTAATAATTAATTATACTTAGATAATATCACAAACAGTAACTGCTTGTGATATTATCTAAGTATAATTAATTATTAATTATTCTAAACAGTAACTGCTTCGTAAAGTCAATAAAAAAGTGTAAGCACAAATTAGATAATACAGATGTTAAGCTTCATACAAAGTGCCCAAAAACAACTCACACATAGACACCGTTCACATACACCAAAAATCCTAACAATCGGACCACTTGGATCGCGGTTGTTATTTCCAGCAATATGACATTTAAAATACACAAATAAGATAATTTTCCTTAAAAAATGGATAAGAAATGGAATTATTATAACTATTATCGAAGTGATTTTTTTTATTCGACGTTAAATTGCAAATTAAAATTTTTTAGACATCTAGTTGCTACAGAAAGGTACAATAAGTCCTTACTTGCTTGTAATTCAATGATCCGTTACTAAACACAAGTCAATGTAGGACGTAGGAAGTTCTTTGTACGTTAGAGTGTATATACATACCTTCGATTTTTAATAAATACATTAAATGAAGGATTATATTATTGGACATGTAAAATTATTTTCTTAGTGTTAATTTATGTAATAGGATTTTTATTTTGTTTCCAGTACCTAATATAGATACAAAAATATTATACAATACAAATAATATGAAATAAATGGATCATACGAGATCCCATAAATAAATAGATATCATTATGATATTATTACATAATGCATAATTAACGTTGCAAATATTGAGTTTACACTCACTATACTTACTTACGCAAAACGAAACAATTTTATTTCTATTATTATGAGTACCTATGTCTCCAAGTACCTCCTCTCCACAAGTACGTGCAATCACATTATTGAACGTACTTGTGATTATCATTTCGTATAAAAAACATATTATTACAGGTAACCTGAATTACCTGCTTTATTGAATTTTTCATCTAAGGACTCCCGTAATCTTAATTTACAATGATAGCATTATTATTGTAAATTAATTGTATAATTAGGTAATATGACTAACGCTTACTAAATTACTTTATATTTTAATGATTCTAAACGTATACCTTTATTTTAATTTTCCCGTTTAATCCATACCAATAACTTAAATAACAAATCCAATCCACGACCTTTGCGGAGTCGTTAACCCTTAGGCTAACGCACACATGCATAACCAAAATCGAGGTACATACATGAGCTTAACTTCTGTACTATCCATATTTTGTGGTGTAAGTATCTAATCAAATCCAAGTGACAATTCCGTCATTCAAAATAAAAATGACATCATCGGCTAGGCCGACTAGTCTGCGTCTTTGCAGCCGATTAATCGGGTAGTCTGCTAGTCGGCCAGTCATGATTGGCACATCTCTATTAGTTATAAAAATACTTTAATCGCTTGTTTTGTTGTTAATTTATTATAACTTAAAGAATATTATTTTACAAGAATTCACTACCCTAAGTAAAACGATAGGAAGCCTTGCAAATGAGAGCGGTTCTTTACAATAAACAAGTTAACAGTAGCCCCCGTATCATATAACTAGGTTATTGGGCATTATGCCACCCCTCAAAATGGATAGGTATTATATCGGCTAAGACTTTTATGCATGCAAGTAATTTAATAGTTGAAAGGAAATACAAAATGACATCATTACGAAGTGGACACTTCGTTGTGTTATTGTGTTTCCTCTCGCTAGTTTATATAGTTTTGGACACTAACAGTCTGTCGTCGTAATCAAAAAAGGCACAACTAACATTTTGCAAATGTTGAGAAAATCGAGATTGAAATATTTTTTGAATTTTGTTAAGACAAACAAAAAACACGTTTAAATTATTTTTTACGAAATTGTGTGAGTGTTAATAGTTGCGTTTGTTTAGTATGTACACATTGATAGTAATATCTATTATATTTTTATTTTTATTGGATATACTCAATATTTAGCAAAATTTTTTTTAACTTAACATAAAAATTAACATTAAAAGAGCAATATTACATTTAAAAGGCACATATAACCAAATATGCCTTTTCATTGTAAAAAAATTGGGTAAAAATTTAAAATGTTGTTATGAAAAGGCACTTTTACACAGTTGTGCCTGTTCACTGTAAATTGTAAGAATTATTAATTGTAATAATTTTCAGTTGAAAAGGCACAACTGAGTAATAGTGCCTTTTCACTGTAAATTATTAGAATAATTATAATAATCAATTAAAATAAAAAGGTGAAAAATGGGCATATCTCACTATATGCCCTTTTATTGTAATAAAACTTTAAAAATTTTGCAGTTATGCCCTTTAAGCTTATGCTATCTCTGTTGCTTTTATACCTAAAAATCCACAAAAAATCAGGCAGATAGGCCGTTATTTCCTGATTCCGAATATATATGTTAACGGAAATGTGTTAAATCCGTCATTGTATACAATTCCTAGGAAATGTATACAATTCCTAAAATCGCCAGGAAATGTGTGAAATAAATTATATTGGACACAGAGGCTTTCGGCAAAACGTCCCATTTGGAAAACGTCCCATGGGACGTTTTTGTCCGTTGATTTAATTTAATATTTTTCTTTGGGCTAAACGTCCCACTTATAAGATATGCAGGAATTCTATTGTTCGCTGCAATATTTTGTACAGTCTGCAGAAAAACAATACAATAAATAGTTTGAAATAAAACAGAATATTCATGAATATAAAAAATATTTATTATTAATTAAATATAAACATATATTTATTTAGGTATAGTAGTACCTATAGTATATTTTTTATTTACAGTATAAATTAACATTTCTTTTTAAAACATCACAAAATGGAATACTAATTACTAAGAATCACATTAAAATCACAGTTTAGTTATTATTATTATTATTATATATTTTTTATTTACAGTATAAATCAACATTTCTTTTTAAAACATCACAAAATGGAATACTAATTACTAAGAATCACATTAAAATCACAGTTTAGTTATAATTATTATTAGGTATATATTATTTATTTACAGAATAAATCAACATTTCTTTTTAAAACATCACAAAATGGAATACTAATTACTAAGAATCACATTAAAATCACAGTTTAGTTATTATTATTATTATTTTAAATTAAGTTAAACACTACTCTAGAATCCAAAATCAACAAAAACATATTTTTAAAGTTTCTTATGCCTAATAATAAATAATTAATAAATCATATTTATAAACAACAATTGTAAAAATCACAGATAGGAATTTTAGGTTCACACATAATAATCACAGATAGGTTCCTACAAATATCAAGCTACGATTCTTTTATTAAATACTTAAACATAGTTTTAACAATCAGTCTCTTATTATATTATTTAGTTTTTAAGCAGTGTCCAATAATTATTTGGCTGCTTAAAAACTCACCCACAGTGTGTTCACATCACAAAATTCAATGATTAATTCGTACGTTCGTGGCTTGAAAATTCGAACCTAGCAGGTATTTGGTGGACATTTGGAGAACCCCACAAAAGAAAAAACGCAGTCTAGCAGTGGAATAGCCTTATTAAAAAATATATTAAAGCGAGACCAAATATTGCTCTGTTGTAGGTAGGTTTACTTAAATAAGGTTTAATTAAATAAGGAATAATGCTGTAGTGCTTAAAATCGCTTCGAAAATTAGCTATTATTTGCCGTAAAAAGTAAATGACAAAAAATGGTTTTGTGGGATATCGATAAGAGATAGACATATACCATCGCGGACTTTTCTGTAGACCTTTTCAAGGTGTAAGTATTGTACATTATTGTACATTATATTGTACATATTTTACATTATATTGTACATTATTGTACATTATTTTTATAAATCCTGTAAGGTTAAGCCTGCGTACGCAATGTAAGCGGCAAGAAATGTAAGAATTTACGACACCACATTAGAAACCCTGAAAATAACAGTATTTCTCCATTATTCAATAGATGTTATTATACATAAAAACCTTCCTCTTGAATCACTCTACCTATTACAAAAAACCGCATCAAAATCCGTTGCGTAATTTTAAAGATTTAAGCATACAGACAAACAGACAAACAAACAGACAAAAATAGCGACTTTGTTTTATACTATGTAGTGATATTTAATGTTTTTGCAGTAATTACGATAATTACTTTTTCAAAAAAATACTTTTTCATAAAGCTCGAGATGTGGAATTTGTATTAGTTAATGTATAATAATTTAAAGATCATTTCTATTACTGTACTTAAATTTATTTTTATAATCAAATAGAAGTTAACCTTAATAATATTTAAAGTAAAAATATGTAACACAGAGCATGTTTTTCTGCTGACTATATTGTAATTTCATCTTGAATTTCTGGGACCAATTGACCAAGTCAAAAAAGTTCTTGGGCAAAACGTCCCATGGGACGTTTTCCAAATGGGACGTTTTGCCGAAAGCCTCACACATTTCCTAGGAAATTTATACATTTCCTAAATAGCAATCGGAAATGTAGTACATTAAGATTATAGATCAAGATTTTAATGGGTACGCGGGATAGATAATATGAAGATATTAGATATATTTTACGTTATGATTTTTACCAGATTGTCTCACCGAGTGCCTTAATCAAAAATATTATTGTGTAAAACAATGAATACTCATTTCCATTAATACTCAGTCAAATTCTTCAAGGTGTAGGTAGGTCGAATTGGTTACAGAACCGAATTAGCCTACCCCTACTCCACGTAGTCTTGTATGCCCTACCCCTAGGGTTTTTTTTAGAAACCGGAGGCGCGGAGGGAGGGCAGCCCCCGCCCGCTGTAACAAAACGCAGACACCCGGGCGAGCCGGAGCGGCTGAGGCTGGTCGCTTCGGCGACCAGCAAGCCGAAGCTGCGCAGGCGAGCGTGGGTGTCTGTGCTTTGTTACCTTCCGCAGCGCCGGAGACGTCACGGTTCGAAATTATGCCCTATATTCTGCGTTTTTACGATTTGGCCAAACGTGGATAACCAAACGTAGACGATTTAACGGTCTGGACAAACTGAGTTGCCCATTTCATGAAATGCGACCATTTGAAGTTAACAAATCTACGATGTGGCCACGACATACACATTTCCTAATACGATATCGGAATTGTATACAATTCCTAGGAAATGTGTACATTTCCTAGGAAATGTATGAATTAAATAATTTTTAAAACAATATTTTACACATTTCCTAAAGAGCTTAGAAATTGTATACATTTCCTAGGAAATGTATACAATTCCTAGATTTCATACATTTCCGGTAACATATATATAACTCAATTTCACAAAAAATGTTAGTTGTGCCCTTTTTCAGTAACACGGCACTGCATAATCATAATCATTTATTCATAATTATGCTATACACGTTTACAAATAGGTACACAGGTGATAATGCGATTAAAGAGTTATTGGCCATTGCTGGAGTGCAAATATAAATTTTCAAAATAATCAAAGTTTAAATATCAAAACAATTTAAATTAATTATAGAAATGTTAAAATACAGGTAGAAAATATACCTACTTAAAATGGTTATCAAAGTCGTCCAAATTATAACAATTGTCAAGCTAATTTATAGGTAGGTATTATAAAATTCCAAAAATATATTATCAATAAAAATATAGCCTGCAAAAGAGTTGCAAAAAATGAAAAGAAAATTTAATTTGAGTCATTATGTAATTTTATTTTTAAAGTTTGCATTTGTAGACATTTAATATACTCGTAATTCTAAAGTCTATTAGAGGTACGAATAGCTGATATTTACGCACTTTTCTGATACGTAACTTATTTAAGTTAGGGAATTTCAGGGTTTAAGTATATATTTTGCGGTCTCACAAGTTTCCGTATGGACTGATTCTGAGTAAAGTATCCCATATTAGATATAGACAAATCATAAAAGTTACACAAAAATATCTTGAATAAAATAAAACAACGAACAAAGTTGTTGGTTAAAGAAATACTACCACCTCGCTAAAAGGAATTTCTTTTCAGTTACAAAAATACTGAGATTATTTTATAACATTAGAACTATAACAATCTAAACAACCTTGGCCGACTGAACAAAAATAAAGTCTAGGTACTTTATCGATCTACTTCTGAATACAGAGATGAAATGTATTATTATTAATAATGTGTCTGGCATAGCCACTGGTGATTACCACCAGTGTCAATAAAATCTATTCAGAAAAATAATCTATCATAATCGATTTTCGAGTCTATAGTTTCAGTTACACTTTGCCCGTTTCGGTTATATTTATCCTATGTTTTTTATTTAAAATAGGTGTGATTTTTTCTTAAACATTCACAACGAGTCAGAGCAGAGTCAGCTTAAATTATTACATAATTAACATGTTATCGACCATACTAGTTTAAACCACCTTGTTGTGATATTGAGTAATACTTGGGTATAAACATTAAGATAGTGCCTACGAGAATCAATCAACAAAATATCAACAGATATTTTATGCATGACAGATACTTAAATGTTACACGTGTGCATAGATTAATAAATTAAAGCTGATCAGTCAAAACATTTATTTTACTTACACTAAAGTTCTACCTAATCTTTACTAGTAGATTACATTGATGAAAAATAAAGAGCGATTGTGTGAAAATGTCATTCTTTTCCTTTGAGATAGTCCTATAGATCAATGTTCTTTTCTAAGTTTTGGCCTATTCATAAGTTTCAGGTAATTTTATAATTAATTCCCAATATTTTAGTAGATAATAACTTTTGTTGATTGTGTGTTTATTACATAAAATTTGACAAAGTTCTGTATAATAATTGTGTTTCTTAATAGGTACATCAATGTAATAAAAATCTGAATGTCTGTGTGAATGACATTTCAGTCTACCTTTTATCACGTTTGAAGAGAAACTTATCGATGAACTTGAAAAACAAACATTACGTTACTTTAGTTATGAAACGGATAAGTGTACTTAATATGTTTTCTTTATTGTATAGTGTATAATATGTTTGTCCTTCTTTCACGTCGCAACGGAGCGATGATATGGTATAATCGTATAATTATACATATTTCATGATTTGGTTCAAAATATTCGGGCCATTCGGGCTCAGGATATTATGAAAATAAAGCACAAACATAATATGTGTGTTGAAGCTTTCAGTTTTTAAAAGGGTGTTTGTAATTCGACTTGTTTGTCGGTTTCCTATTTTTTTCATTTTCTTTCCTCTTTCTCTAGATACTGGAAATTAAATAATAAGGATAATGACCGTTTTGCTCTATTGATATCTACACGACGAATGAGTAATTGGTTTTACCAAATTGACTAGCATTATAAGAAAATGTTTACATACTGAGCGGATTAGTCACCCTCCGGCTTCCTGAAAAAATATGAAACGTAGTAAGTACAGTCAATCGGGGTAACTTTGATACATCATCGCTGTATTTTCATATCAAACTCTTAATATATCGCATATGAGATAAAAGTGTTAACTTAATCAGTGCTCTCAGGCTGGTTTTCATACTGTCACATTATAAAATGTCTTTAAAATAGACAAAATACATAAAAAAACTTGCAATTTTGTTGTGTCTAAGTTACCCTCTATGGGTAACTTTGACACCGATCAAAAAATCTAAACTTTAAAACATGATTAAAGTACATGGAAGATATGGATATGTGTAAAATATTACTGACTGTCTTTATTACTTCAATAGAAGCCAAATCTATTATTTTTAGAACTTTTGTTTGCTTGATTTAAAAGAATGACCGTCGACCTATAAATAGATATGCTTACTCTTAGTATCTATGTATATGTATATGAAGTGATTACATAAATTTTATTTCTGGGAAAATAAAGAAGTCCCGCGGGCCCTGGGATGTTTGAATAACACTAAAATTGGTAAATCGCAAAAGTCAGGATACATCTTAGAGTACATTGATACCGTCAAAGTTACCCAGAATTTGTTCAAAATATGACTTTCCAGTATTATTTGTAATTTTAAAGAAGAGGGAATTTAAAATTAATAAAAGTTGTTTATGTATCGAAAACTAGACATGCAAAAGAAAGTAATTTATTACTACACACCTTGATATCAGTTAAGTTTTGAGAGATATCTAAAAAGTTTTACGCCGAAAAATACACGAACAGTTTCGCGCGTTTTTGAAAGAAAGATTTTTTATATTAGCTTTGTTTGAAAACTACTTTTCATTTATGATTCCGTTTACGAGGTTTTTTATGTACACAAAATGTAAAAAATAAATTTTATGCGCCAAATGGTTTTCATGTAAAAATTAAAAACTTTTTAATTTTTACATGAAAACTATTAAATTTCCGAAACATCACATTTCCACAATGTTACACGCGTTAAACAACTTACAAACAGTTCAATTGGTTCACTCGGTATATCGCACTTTGTTTTACACCAAAAACAGACATGAATTTACAATTGTAATGCATAAAGGAGATGGTCCATTTTGGGCGTGATCTTGTACACTAAACCACGAAAAACCAAAAAATACAGAAAGTTCATTAAAAATATAATAAATTCACAAATCGCGATAAATGACTTGCTAAAATAAAATTAATTTCGAATTATTCGGTAGGTACTACTTGCAACACTTGCAAGATGGCGTCCTTCACTCTGAGTTCGAGCCATTGTTCAAGCATAGAGAAGGCATATTAACAGCTAACGTCATACGTCAAAAATTATGAATCCTCTGGCACAAAATATGGATAGTACAGAAGTTAAGCTCATGTATGTATGTATGTATGTACCTCGATTTTGGTTATGCATGTGTGCGTTAGCCTAAGGGTTAACGACTCCGCAAAGGTCGTGGATTGGATTTGTTATTTAAGTTATTGGTATGGATTAAACGGGAAAATTAAAATAAAGGTATACGTTTAGAATCATTAAATTGTAATGTAATTTAGTAAGCGTTAGTCATATTACCTAATTATACAATTAATTTACAATAATAATGCTATCATTGTAAATTAAGATTACGGGAGTCCTTAGATGAAAAATTCAATAAAGCAGGTAATTCAGGTTATCTGTAATAATATGAAAAACGCCGAAAACCGCAACAAGTGGAGAGACATGACAAGGAAAGTGCTTAGTGGTGGTCACGACCCTCAGCACTGAGGAAACCGACCTATAGAGAGAGAGTAATAATATGTTTTTTATACGAAATGATAATCACAAGTACGTGCAATAATGTGATTGCACGTACTTGTGGAGAGGAGGTACTTGGAGACATAGGTACCTACTCATAATAGAAATAAAATTGTTTCGTTTTGCGTATAGTGAATGTAAACTCAATTTTGCAACTAAACCCAGCGCGTTCTGCGTTCTGCGGCAGTTCCTGTAATGCTTATGTAATAATATCATCAAAGATGTATTAAATAATAATATCATAATGATATTTATTTATGGGATCTCATATGATCCGTTTATTTCATATTATTTGTATTATATAATATTTTTGTATCTATATTAGGTACTGGAAACAAAATAAAAATCCTATTACATAAATTAACACTAAGAAAATAATTTTACATGTCCAATAATATAATCCTTCATTTAATGTATTTATTAAAGATCGAAGCTATATACACTCTAACGTACAAAGAACTTCCTACGTCCTACATTGACTTGTGTTTAGTAACGGATCATTGAATTACAAGCAAGTAAGGACTTATTGTACCTTTCTGTAGCAACTAGATGTCTAAAAAATTGTAATTTGCAATTTAACGTCGAATAAAAAAAATTACTTCGATAATAGTTATAATAATTCCATTTCTTATCGATTTTTTAAGGAAAATTATCTTATTTGTGTATTATAAATGTCATATTGCTGGAAATAACAACCGCGATCCAAGTGGTCCGATTGTTCCGATTTCTGGTGTACGTGAACGGTGTCTATGTGTGAGTTGTTTTTGGGCACTTTGTATGAAGCTTAACATCTGTATTATCTAATTTGTGCCTCTGGTCTGCTGCCCGCCATTATGTAGAATAATTGCGTCACGTGGAGTTGATAAATAATTTTTGCACTGAAATAAAGATGAGTTCGTGGATTTGATTAGTCAAAAATGGTTTATTTTTCTATTTAATTTTATTTTATCACTGGTACAAAACCAGATCCATACAATTTTGGACCGTCTCCTTTCATACATTGTGCAAATCCATGACAACTTTTTTTCACAGATGAATCATTTCAACAAGAACGTGACATATTTGACAAGTGCAGGTGACAGAATGGGAAAGACGAATCGATTTGTTGCGTTGGTTTCATGAGTCGTTAAGTGACATTTATCGATATTTAATCGATTAATAAAATTAAAAACATCGAAATGTAACTAATTACACGGAAATTAAAAATATAATTCAAGTTTCTGTGCTAGTTTGACATAAAATAATATTTAGTGTAACATTCACATAAGCATATTTAAATAATAGATATTTATTACATTCGAATATCGATATGACTCGATACAACAAATTCGCGGTAATGTCAGTGTCTTATTGACTTTACTATGACGGTTGACAAAAGTCTATTCTAAAAGAAACGGACTAAACGTACCTATGCTATGTACTAAATTAGGTATACTAATTATTATGTTCTGCTTCTTAATTTATGTCGATCGGTGAGCACCAAGATTTTTCGTGTCATCTGGAATGAAAAGTAGCTTAATATCAGAATGACGTTTAATTTTTTTACAAGTATATTGAAAGGATTTGGGACGCAAACTGCTAATTTCAAGGCGACCTTTGAGGTCTGTCGTTTAGTTCTTTTATTTTTCTATGTTCTCCCGCAACTTTTTCTAATTCGCGCCATGTTTAAGAAATTTTAGAAAAATTCCACAGCATTCTCTAGGTGTATGACAGAAATGTGGCCTTGGTTATTATCGTAATAATGGAATGTGGGTACAGGAACGTTAAATTCACGGACACAGTTTACACTGTACATACAATAAATTAAATAATATTGAAGACCCATTATAAGTTAATTTATTTTGATCGTAATTAAAACTATCCATATTCTCTAAATCCTAATTTGAGTGTCAATGACATTTTCTATGATCGCACAGCCTGACCCGCGAATCGAACACGTGTAAATATGCGGTTCTACTATATTGTGACAACCCTGGCGCTTCTCTACTTCGCTCTGGCACTGGCTCTACTTCGGAAACAATAAACAATAGGGGCCATAAACATGTCGCGCAAACAATAGGAACAATAGGAGCGCGGCTATCTCGAAACTACGCGCACGACGCTTCGCCATTACGGCAATAGTCATAAGGGCGAAAATCGGTTGCAAGGAACATACTCGAATCTTATGCGAATCGGGTCCGGAATTAGCGGGAATGTTCTAGATTGGCGTGAATAGTAGGTGAGTGGTATAAAAAGGGGCACTCGGTCAACCGCGGACATTCTAGTTTCGGAAGCGAAACCAGGAAGATACCAGCGATACCTACGAGCGATACCAGCCCCCCAATTCTGCTATTTTATTTTAAGCCGAAACGGATCTGAAACGCATTGGAATCTACTTTTGGTATTCTACTAACAATTGGTCAAAACGAAACCGAAACGCATTGGTTACGCAGCCGAAGCGGTTTGGTTGTCGTATTCTGGTAAGAACACGTAGCGTTCCGTTAGCGGTTCAGCTTTGATTTCGTATTCTGATAAGTTTTTGACAGTTGGTAAGGCCGAAACGCTACGGTTCTGCGTTGGTTGAAATGTCAAAAATAGCGGTTTTACATCGGCAGCGAATGAGTAGCTTTTGATAATATTGCGATTAAGTTTTGATCGAAGGTACCACCTTGATTTGATTTAAATTCCTTTTCGCGTGTTGATTGTGAGCTAAAACTTTTTGGGAACTTAAAATTCATTGTATTATCATTGTTTTACAACAGTTATCATTTAAGTTTTTTTGTACCTACATAATATATCCAAGTAGTCATAGTCATACGATCTTACGTACATTATTCTTGCAGAAATAATTTTTTATTTATTTTTTATTTATTCAAGAACTTGGTAGGTATATTATTATAACAATTATAATTATCTTGCCAAACTGTAAGAACAGTTTATTGGCAAGGTGTATGCACAGATTTTCACACATTTGTACCCTATCTAAAAGTAATCTTTAAGTAAATCTTAAACAATTAAAGAAGTTAAGCAAGTACCTACTGTCTAAAAATGTATACCTCATGAAGAAGAACCCTAATATACACCTTTTTTTTTTTTTTTTTTTGACGCTGGAAAATCCTCATGGATACCCGACAGGCGCGGGGGGGCGCTGTCGGGTTATGCCGGACTCTTACCGGCTAAAAACCAGCGGTGTTCCTCCTCACCGTCTTCCGGCGGAGCTGCGGGGACGCATTCGCACACTTCCGCTGCTCCGCCGACGGTTGCCCGGGACTCGGGCCCAACTTGTGGGGCGCTCAACTTTGGCGCCACTCACCATTCAAGCTGGCGTGCCGGAACACGGGACACGCCAGCCGCCTCGGGGGTCTCCTCCAACTGGGCGATGGTACCCCCCGGTTCCACCGCCCGGAGACCCCGGTTATGGGGGAAGACGGCGCTCGTGCGCCAGGCGCCTCCGCCCAACTCTCTTTCGGCGGATCGGGTTAGAAAGAGGGTCGTCCTCCCTCGCCCGCTCCGCCGCCTCCTTTTGCGCCATGACGCACTCACAAAACCGGAGCGCCGCCTTCCACGCTCTGTCGCTGCCGACCATGGCTCTCACGACGCCCGGCAGCGACAGGTCGTCCCCAATAACCGCCGCGAGGCTCGCCCGCGGCTCCGCCCACTCCGGGCACTCCGCCAGCGTGTGCTCCGCTGTGTCCTCCGGACACCCACAAGCGTGGCACACGCTGGTCGGCTCTCGACCCGCCACGCTGCACAGGTACCTGCCGAAGCAACCGTGCCCCGTCAGGACCTGCACAGCGCGGAAGGTGAGGGCCCCGTGTCGGCGATCGACCCACCTTTCCAGGACGGGCCGAATCGCCGTTCTTCTGCCGGCGGTCGGCTCCGCCAGCCTTTCCTTCCATTTCCGGAGGAGGACCTGGCGGTCGAGTCGCCCCTGCCGCCCGGCCTCCTCCGGCTCTGGATCCACCTCATCGGCTCGTGCTGCTGCGCTGCGGCGCCAGTACGCTGCCGAGAGCACCTCCGCGTCCAGGTCCCACGGTGGGGTCCCGGCCAGGACGCATGCCGCCTCGCACGAGATGGTGCGATAACCTCTCACCACCCTGATCGCCATGACCCACCCTAATATACACCTAGTACAAGATCTATTATATAATAATATATTTAATTTGACTTTAATACTTAATATACTTTTTAGCTTTGTTTTAAATATATTTAAACTAATTTTATCCTTCAGTCTGATGTCATCTATTTTATGGTATATTTTAGGAACCAAATATTTACTTGTTCTTTCCCCATAATAATTTATAGCCCTTGGTTGCATATATTTACTCGGTTTATTATGCCTACTATTATATCTCCTTTCAACTTCAATTTTGTATTCCTCACTAAGATATTGTTGATATGCAACCATTTATGTTATCTTTTTGGTAACTGGTAATATTTTACAATGTTGAAATAACTGTTCATAGTCCCCCCTGAGAGCATCTTTTGTTTTATTATCTATCAGACATTTCAGCAATTTAGTTTGAAGTTTTTTAATTTCCTGCAAATATGAATCAAAATTACGACCATAAACACTTAATCCATAGCTAATTAGTGAGTCAGCAAGTGCATAATATACTGTATACATGGTATGCTTACTCAACACGCTTTGTAAATGATAAAATTTACACAGTATACTTCTGAGATTGTTACAAACACTATTTATGTGCAATTTCCAACTGAATTTTGTATCCACTATCAATCCCAAATATTTAAAATTGTCAACATACTGCAACTTATTACAAGAACATCCCATTTTATTATTGTGTAAGCATTCATACGTGTGTCCTATAATGTGGACATTATTACTAACATAATTCATTGCCATCCTGTTATATGGAGAGCATAATTATATGCATGCATTTTGTTTTGCTAAAATTGATTATAATTCCGTTATCATGTGCCCATTTAGTTATGTTCTTAAAATCACACTGCAAGTTTTGTTGAATTTCATGAATATCTTTCGAAGAATACATTAAACACATATCATCCGCATACATATATGCTTTACATGATTTTAATACATTTGTTACACTATTCACATGCATTATGTACCCTACTGGCCCATACACCGAACCAGTGGGTACCCCTTGTGTGACATGATCCTCCAGCCCTGTCTCACCAGCGACAACAGTGCGTATGGTTCTGTTTGAGAGGTAACTTCTGAACCACTCTTTGGTGGGCACTCTTTGGTGAGCTCGTATTTAGCTTGGGATAAATGATGTTGAGGCAGTTTTTATTAAATTTTTTATCGACGACAGAAACTTGAAATTAAGATGAGTAAAAGAAAGTAATTGTACAAGATAAAATTCAAATTTGAATTGTGGACTATAGCCCGAACCTCTTCGTCTTTTCGTCTGAGCAATAGGATGTAGAACGTATTAAATAAAAAATATTAATAATATCATTTTATTTCAGGCATACCTTACACATATACCTTAACGACTAACATACATACACATTATAATAACTTAAAACTAAGTCACTTAATTTCGGCGAAGTGAGACGCGTCTCCGGGGACTGCTGGTGGTCACCGACATCCACGGAATTTTCGGAAAACGACCCCCTTCGGCCACAACTTCTCTTTTAGGAAGGTCGACAATCCCTCGGTTGGTACACGCACTGCAAAAGAGCTGAAATTTACAGCGTTGCGCGAAACCAACTTCTCAGCCTGCACTCGAATCTTCGTTTTCTTCTCCAAATATATATTCCCATATATGTTCCGATAATTTTTACTTATCTTATTGTACTGTGAAATTCGCCCGCCGGGGCTTCGTGAAATCAAAACAAACAGCAAACTTGTCATAATATTATGTCAACTGTCAAGTTGAAACTTTCACTTTTCGTGGAGTAAACTTTTTTTTTACACTGAGCAAAGATACACATGTCATACAGCCAAAAATCTTTGAAATGTATCAATACAGAAGTAGCAATGTACGCGCAACTGAATTTTTTCGAGTTGCCACACCATAAGCCATTCATATGCGGCTCTAAAACCAACCGTTTCCGTTTCGTTTGCGTTTCAGCTGGCAACGTAAAGTTAGTGGAATACCATTTGCCATTACAAACGCAACTGTAACGAAGCCGAAACGCAGCCGATCCGTATCGGTTAACAAATAGCAGAATTGAGGTACTGTGAGAAGTGAAGTGATTTCTACGGGCGATACAGTGTTCGACGAGTGTGTTTACGAGTACCTACGTGCATAGTGTTGTGGTGTGTACTGTGTACAGTGTGTAATTGTGTATCTACGAGTACAATAAAGTCTTTGTGGTACATTGTGGCATTTTCTCGAACCCAGTACTCCTGACACGTAACAATATTTTATGGTCGATACGCGACTTGACATTGTCTGACATTTTAACTAAAGTTGAAATTATGTTGGTTCGTCACAAGATTTATGTGAAATCGGTCCGCGTGTGAGGTATCAGAGGCACCCGGGCAAGTGGTTTGCGGAGTGTAACGAACACCTACTTGATCGTAGGGTCAAAGGACCGACTCAAGGCTGCGGTTCACGACTTTTTAAGCAATGTTATCAACTAGGCGCCTAAGTCAGTAGATTTGGCATGGCATTAACCACTACTCAGACTACTCGTAGCTCGTAGCTATAAATCATCCGTACGATAGGTCAACTACACCACCAAAGTTGTTTGTTTTTCGGTCGGTAATACACGTGTTGTTTTTCTACTGTTTATAAATAAGCGGTAGGTTTGACTGTGATTGCATTGTGTTGATGATTTAGTGGTAGGTAGTTATTGTTTGAAGCAGCATTATTATTGATCTAAATAAAGAAATGTAGATCAAGTAAAAATTATTACCAAAACGATAGGATTGTTGTGTTTATGATTATGATATGATACATTGCGATATTACATCATTTTTATTTTAATGAATCATAATTTTGCGCGAATATTCCATTTCGTTCCTTACACATATACCTTAACGACTAACATACATACACATTATAATAACTTAAAACTAAGTCACTTAATTTCGGCGAAGTGAGACGCGTCTCCGGGGACTGCTGGTATCTTTGTCCATTTCGTTCCATTAACTTTAAATGCTTAGAGTGGCATTCCACTGGTCAAATATCATGGTTCAATTTCTATATCCAAGATTTCATCAAATTTCTTTGACGAGTGCCAATTCCACTCATCCAATATCTTTGTCCAATGTTCTCTTTGAGAAAATTCAGAACAGAACAGAAAAAACAAAACAAACAAACAAAACAGAACATCAAAATCTTTGAAATTTCACTGTTATTCATAAATTGGAAGAGTGGAATACAATACCATCCTTACAAAAAGCAAATACAAAAATTGCGAATTGATCAAAATCTTATGAAAAGCAATTGTCACTGTAATATAATTTACAATTTACATTTCTGTCAAATATCAGGAGAATCTAGTGGATTCTTGCCTATCTTTCTTGACTATCTGGCAACTCTAGGCTGCAGTATGGACTGTTAAGGAACGGAAGTACATATAATACGCGCGTCCCGGAAACGGCCAAGCTGAACGTTGACCCAGCAACGGAATAAGCGTAGGGCGGACAACAATTTAAAATTAAACATGATCGTAGGGATATGGGGATCAATACTTACGTTGCAGTTTTCGTTTTGTGTATTCTTTATAAGATTTCGTTATTACAACATTTATGTAAGACTTCAAGGTGAAAGTTTTGTTTTGAAGGACTTTAATGATTCAGATTATGATCAATTTATTGTATATTACGTACATATTATCTACTTACAACAATATTTAATGAAATTGTCAAATTTTAACATCAATTGTTTGACTTTTATAATAAGTAATAAAATAAGTGATGATGTGGTAACAAATTGCTTATAAAATTTTGATCGTATTGCAGTAAAACAACATTCCAATAAACGTAGACACTTGTATTAATTTGTAATGTTGAACGTAGATAACTATATTTTGTAAAGAAAAACAAGTAGCTGAGTAGTAGGTACATTTAGATACCTTTGTTTCATTATTTATATTTTGTTACAGCTTACACGTGCCGGCGGTTTACATTACTAAAATAACACAAGAGATTGTATAAACTTCGACGTAAAGTAATTTATTATCAGAACGCAACAAATTGTTGTTTCTATGCAGTTCAAAACAATAACTAGGCAATTGGTTGAGGCACTTGGTAGGTACTAGGTACCCATTAACTGGACGAAGTACCGTAATAAAACTGTGTAGTAAAACAGTGTTATTTATATTATTATGGAATAGTAGGTACTTCGAAGAACCGATGTTCTTTCTTGCTTGAGTGATTAGAAAGAGATGAAAGAAATTTTATAAATTTTCCTTGTCGAATCGAACGTAAGTTATTCTACGTTGATCACGCCAAAATATATCACACTGTAGAGTATTTTGATACTTGTAGTCGGAAGAACATACTATTGCAATGGTATTGTTAGTAAAAACCAAGTAGAAGATGGGAGTAATTGTTCTGTGTTGAAAGATATTCGTTGTTGGTAATATTACCCAGGGCCCGATCTAGGGGGGGGGGGGGGGCAAAGCGGGCAAATGCCCGGAGCGCGCGTCGGCGGCGAAAATTTGTAAGATGGTTAAAAAAAAACCACACGCCTACACAAAAGTTGTTAGACATAATTTATTACTATTGACATGGCTGAAATTTCATCATCATATCTTAGTACATTACAATAATAAGATGTGGTCACACTGCGTTGTTCAAGCTGTGCATGTTTTTCACGATGGTGCACACAACACGATAGGGCATGACGGTCGTACGCGGTCGCGGACGATCAGCAAGATGGATGGTGCCTACAGGCCGTTAGTTTCGTGGGGTTTGCAACACTGGTTGCATGCAACGAGGGATTCCCTGGTCTGTCTTTTTATCTACAAAGATTCAAAGATACAAAACATTACTTTCCCTCGCGCTAGTTAGATTCAGTTTCTTTATTCCTCTGTTGTTTTCTATTCTACTAGCTTCCGCCCACAGGCTTCGCCCGCGTGGAATTCGTTTAAACTCCACCCCCCTATCCCCTTCGGGGTGGAATTTCCAAAAATCCTCTCTTAGTGCTCCCCTACACTCCCCAAGGAACGTATATGCCAAAGGAGAATAACAGATTTGGGCCTGGAGCGAACAGCTTGTTCAATACCCTCAAATAATCTTGCATCCTTACTAATATTATAAATGTGAAAATGTGTTTGTTTGTTTGTGACGCTTTCACGTCGCAACAAAGCTATTATATGGTAAGGTTTATGTGTGTAGGGATAGTTAGGAGGGTGGAGAGTGACGTAGGCTACTTTTTACCGCGGAAAAACATCCCATTCCCATGGGAAGATCGATGTTTTGTTAGTTGCTAGATATTTATTTTCGGAGTTGTTAATAGATGGCGGTAATAAAATTCATTTGCAAGTTCTGAATTACGCTATCAAATACTACATGTAATTTACATAAGTCATAGGCAAATGTAATAGGCTACTTTAGCTCTGCCTCGAGAACTCCCCGCTTCGGCTGTATTCAGTGTACCGCCCGCCCGCTGGCACTATCCTGTTGACTGATGTCCGCAAGTTGCTCAGCCAACAGGATAGTGCCAGCGGACCAGAGGGACCTTCGAGTCGAGAGCCTGGACGACTTCATCGAGAGATTGGCACGCAACATGTTCGGGCGTGTCGACGCGTCGCGGTTCCCGCATCTGTAGGACCTGGCGCCGCTTCACGCCCGTCCACCGGACCGCTGGGCCTTTCCGCGCGACTTGCTGGGTTGCGCGGGACGGGCCTAGCACTGACTGATACTGGGGCTTCGTAAGTCGTCGCCCGGCGCTGATCGGCTCCTGCTGGGCTTCCCACCAGCGGGATTCACCCGGTAGGGCCTCGATCGCCTGGGCGGCGCGAAGATGAACCCCATCCCGTTTAAGACTCTGTGGCCTGTAAAAAGGCCACCACTCACCGGACTTGACCTATTGGTTAACCACAGATGGACAACCAAGGGCCTTAGGGCCCAGCCCAAGAACCAGCCCGTTTTAACGGGCCGCGAGAGACACCCCCAAAGGGGAACTAACTGTCCCGAGGGCTCCACACACCTCAGACAGGGTGGAGTGAAGAGAGCGAGTAGTAGGCTACTTTTTAGCCTAAATTCCTACGGGAGCGGGACCTACGCGGCTGTTACCTACGGGTCCCGAAGCGAAGCGCGGGCGGTTCTCTAGTATTTTAATACATCCATTTCATATTCAAAAATCTTACATCATATCATTAAAATTTAAACGACTAAAGTAGATACTATATGTGTGCGCTGTGCGTAAGACGACTATATTTCATTATTCGCATCATTTTCCGCAAAAAACCGAATATGCACAATATCCTCGATCTAAAAAGCGATGTCTCATGCATGTTCATATTCCAGGCCCAAGGTCCTTAAGAAAGTTGCTGGTCTCCTTTCAGCTTCTTCCGTTCAGTAGTTTCGACTGTGCGTTGTGTCAGACAATCACTCAGTACAAAAGTTTTATACAATGTGTTAATTTTATACTAAACTTGATCAAAAAAAATGTACGGATACTAGATAAAAAATTATCGATAAAAAATAGGAAGATTTTTTTTATGTCAACTATTTCGAAAATAGAGGCACCTGAATATTTTTTTAGGAAAATTTTGCATGTTTTATTAAACTACATGATTAACTCTACAAGTTCTCCAAAATAACATGGGTTCGATCTCCTTTCGTTTTTACTACGTTTTACGTTTTAATTTCCGGAAAAACGCTGTCAGTACTTGTCAGCCATTTTGATAATAATGTTAAAACCTACATCTATAGATGGTTAAAACACAACTTATTTTGTTTCAATAATATCGGTGGGGAAAATTTGTCTTTTTATAGGTTAAAATTACACCATCTATGGACTAACGTAAAGGCGGCAAATATTGTTTTGCCCGGAGCGGCGAAACAGCTGGATCGGGCCCTGATATTACCTTTCATGCCTTTCAAGTTGTATTTAGTAATGTTTACTTTACTAAGAGTTTTTACCAGTTTGCGGCCATTGTTGACAATTTTGTTTTTAACGCAAGTTCTCCAAGCGAAGCTGTGTAAAAGCTAGTATAAATATATTTTAATTCAACGAATTGAAAAATTTGAGTCATAGCACTTCTTATCCAGGTAGATAATAGGCATATTAATAGTAACACGTCAAGCAAATAAATAGGAAAACTACGCGGACAGAGTGTGTAATTTGGCAGCCGTAAGGTTATGTAGAAGGTGTAAGTTTATTATTATTTAGGTGCCAGAGCATGGGAAACCAGTATTCCCATGATGCCACTGCGACCATCTCTGATTTATTGTGGCCATCCCAGTTTTATTTGGTTAGATCTGGTCCCCCAGGCCTACAGTTTGGATAAACCGTAGTACGTTTCCAGGGTCCATCTCTTTGATTAGGTCAGGTTTGATTGTGTGACCTCCAAGTAGGGTAAGTCCGGGGTAGTTGGCCATAGTTTTTTTAAAGCGTTGTTATAAAAAAAACCTTACAGATTACGATATAAAATTTTATTTGCAATTAAACTTTGAAGATTTAGCTTTAAGTTATTGAACTCAAAATTAACAAATTTTAATAAGATGAACCTTAAAATATTCATTAAAAAAATCGCAATTGGCCATCTCACCCGAGGTGTCTGGGTGTGATGGCCATAGTATTAGAGGTTAGAGGGCCTTTACTTAAAACTAGCTTTAAAATAGGTTTGGTGTTAGTCTATGCTTAATCAGCCTCTTTTTCAATTGGCGATATTTCCACGGGCACATATCTTCAAATTCAATACAATTTTCATGAAATGAAAATGCACATGTTGCATTGAATTCAATCTTCTACCCGAATTGTTGTATAATAATTTTCATCACACCCGCGACAATATTTTTCCTTTATCATCGTTTTCATATTCCTAACCTTTATCAACATTAATCGCACTCCGTCACTACTGTCAGACAGACGTAGTATACCTTTTCTTTGCTTAATTCTTTTTTCCATTTCTTCTTTTTAGACTTCTATTGTTTTCTTCTTCATTCTTTTCTCTGCTTTATGTGATCTACCATTTATTTTATATTCTTCGGAAGCCAAAAGTGTTCTTACCTCTGTTTGCTCATTTGCAATTTTTTAGCTTGCATAGAATGGATATGAGCAACCAATTTCTTGTAATTTTCTTTTCCAAATAATGATGTTTGCCCAATGGACCCTTTTTTCTAATTATTCTTCTTTATTGTTCTCTTTAAGTTTTGTCTTGGTATTTGATATTGAATAGCGATAGCACGCACAGACATTATACGCCGTGAGTATATGTTAGCTATATGGCCATCACATACCGACTACAATTGGCCATCTCTCCTATGCTTCCGGCAGAGACTACCATGCATAAAATGCAAACAAGTCAGAACAAAACTCTAGTAATTTTGAGGTAAGAATTAAGCGTCATTGGTATACTTATCAACAAAAACAAAAATCACCATTATTCTATGGAACTCACATCATACTCATGTAAAACATGAACCATCTGAGAAATATTTGCACTACGCAAAACAATAAACGTGGTTTTTCCTTACTTTTTGATTTTTTTTCTGTAAAATTTTCGTTATATCTTAGCTCTTAAGCACGACGCAAAGCGAACTGAGCTCTTACTAGCTACATTAAGTGAAGGATTCGATGTTTTTTTTCGATTGGCCAACTCTCCCGTATGGCCATCTACCCCGGACTTACCGACTTCTGCAGTGGGTAATTGCTACGCAATCGCAGAGGACGTGTATGGGGGTTTCCTCCGGCCCACCGCTGAATTTCATTTGAATTTGATGTACGTAATAAATTATTGCATAGAGTTCAGTCTGGAAGACAATTGTGTAGCGGCCTAAGTTTGCGTTTAACATTATCTGTCTAATAAGTTTGAATGATATCGATTCATTCAAAAAAATCAAAATCAAAAATCATTTATTACTCCAGAAAGTTTACAATATATAATATAGTTGTGAGATCTTTCCCTTTAAGTATGGAATACTTGTGTTAGGAAAGTCCCCTCTTCCCTGTGTGTAAAAATCTTGTCAGGGATATAATGACATGTAAATATTAATGTAATGTATGTGTAATGTATGTAATATATGCAATGTATGTAATGTATATATATATATGTGTACATATACACACACACATATATATATATATATGTGTGTGTGTGTGTGTGTGTGTGTGTGTGTATATAGATAGATATATAAATATATTTGTATATGGAACAAATTTTCTATAGATAAAATATTTTATACATAGATATGTGCACAAATAAAGTTTATGTAATACGATAACCATGGGCAATTTACTCGATTTTGTTAAATTTTATTAAATTTTTTTGTTTGTATGAAACTTACAAATTCATTTTAAATTGACATTACGTTATTTCTTTGTCTGTAATATATTTACTTAACAGGTTGCACAATTCATTCATTAGAAATAGCGACGTTTAATTAATACAAAAATACACACACTCTCTATCATGAGTTTAACACAACGCGAACACGTTTGTTTATGTTCATTGTGTCAAAGTGTAGTAACCCTTTGACAGAGTAAATTACGGTCGAATTTCGACCGCACAGAGGGTCTCTAGTTTTAATGAAACGTTCGTATACCTCTCATAAAATGCAGTCGTTGTTATTGAACAGTAATCACCTGCATACACACCTGTTGCCGTTGTATTTATTCGAAACATCTGCTGAGGCGAGCTGCAACTTTGATTCGTGCCTTTTTATTTATTTTAACTTCTTGCTTCCATATCGACGGCAGCTGCTCATTGTTGTGCCTACCTGGTGCGTGGTGTTATCTTTGTTGGTTTATTTTCTAAAATATAGAAGAAGTATCAGTAAATAAGTATACGTAATTATTAAAGGGGGTTCAAGGACGAGTGATGCGCAATATATGACTGCAACTGAAGAACAGTCACTTAGCCTCTCCTCGTCAACTCCGCTCCCATCCTACACGTGGTGAACCCTGTTACGTCGAGAAACCTACGTTGAGATTGTGGTAACCAACCCCTTTGAAGATGTAGGTCGATAAGCAGATGGGAGTAAGGGGGTCCGGACACGAAGACACCTCAATCCGGATGTCAGGCGTTGGCAGCAGGACGCTTTGACCAATTATTACTAAACATCGCTGCGGTGCAGAAGGCAAGGGGAAACCCGTAATGATGAGTCCAGAAAAGAACAGAGCGATGGCATGCGACCCGGCTAGCACCCGGCGCCATGTAGAGTCCAGGTCACATGGTGTGAAATATGCTACTGGCCACACTGAAACGACTCATCAGGATCAGTGTGGAGTAAATGTTACTGGTGATAACTCCATACGGAACATACATGAGACGCGACCACAACTGCGAAAGACTATCAAGTTAGGTACATGGAATGTCAGAGGCATGATTTAACCAGGGAAAGCTGAGATCATAGGAAAAGAACAAAAAGCCTACAATGCTGACATATTGGGTCTAACTGAAACCCACATACGAGGGACAGGATTTTATACCACCCCAACTGGTCATACTCTGTATTTCTCTGGGCCAGAGAAGGAGAGTAGGAATGGAGTCGCCCTATCCGTATCGCCCGACATCCATAAGTCTGTTTTGGGATACAACCCTGTAAGTGACCGCATTATGACACTAAGAATAAATTCAAAACCTTGTCGCATGAATTTGGTAGTGGTATACGCACCAACAGCTGCGTCATCAGAAGGCGAGATAGAAGTCTTTTACCAAAACCTCGAAGACACACTTAAGAGCCTCCCCATGAGAGATATAACTATAGTTATGGGTGACTTAAATGCCAAAGTCGGGTCGACAGTTCATGGTGATCACCTGAGGGAGGTAGTTGGGAAATATGGTCTGGGAGATCGGAATGAGAGAGGTGAGATGTGGCTTCAATTTTGTGCCGAGAACTCTCTCACAATTACGAACACCTGTTTTAAGAACCATCCACGAAGACTATACACTTGGGTAATGCCCGGAGAACGATGCAGAAACCAAATTGATTACATAGCGATTGCTAAAAGATGGAGGTCCTGCATTAGAAACACCAAAACCTACCCAGGGGCTGATTGCGGCAGTGATCATAAACTCCTAATGGCAGAAATGAGTATAAAATTAAAACAGTGTTGTAGGCCAGTACTAAAATCTCAAAGACGCCCCAACTTGCGAGAGCTAGCGTCATTCAGGAATAGTCTTGAGGCAAAAACATCTGAGTTCAAGCTACACCCAAATGCTGACATAGATTCGAATTGGACAGCAGTCAAAGGACTTATTATATCAGCACGAAAGGAGACACAAAGTACTGACACAGACGCTCCGAGGAAGTCGTGGATCACTCAGAGTTTAAGCCGAGAACTTGGGCCATTGAAGATAATGATGGAAAGTTGGTAACGGACGTAGAACTTGTCATGGAGAGGTGGCGATCCTATTGTGAAGTTCTATACGCTGAAAGCAAAACAACTAAGCGCACTTTTATACCCGTTGATAAACATAACATGGAACCCCTTATACTGGAGTCGGAGGTTAGAGATGCTCTTCGGAAATTGAAGACAAATAAATCAGCCGGCAGAGACACAATATTTGCTGAAGAGTTGAAACATCTTGGGGACACGGGTATTAGGATTATGCTGGACTTATGCAATAAGGTTTGGCAGACTGGCGAATGGCCAGCTGATTGGAAACAGTCGTTACTAGTTCCGATCCACAAGAAAGGCTCAACAAAAATCTGTCAGAATTACCGAACTGTTGCCCTTATATCGCACGCTAGCAAAATCATGCTGTATATTATTCACGGGCGCCTGCAATCCTATCTTCAATGGCAAATACCAAGTGAACAGGCTGGTTTTGTCAAAGGTCGGGGCACGAGAGAGCAAATCGTCAACGTGAGGCAAATGATAGAGAAGAGCCGTGAGTTTAACATCCCAATGCTCATGTGTTTCATTGATTACTCCAAGGCATTTGATTGCGTTCAATGGGACAGCTTGTGGCACATTCTGCAGGTAATGGGCGTTCCCTCGCATCTTACAGCATTGATCTCGAGCCTGTACGTGGACGGTGAGTCGATGATTAGAATCAACGATGTCATCTCAGGGCCTTTCAAGTCGAAGAAAGGAGTTCGCCAAGGATGAATATTGTCTCCACTCCTCTTCAACATCTATGGGGAGCACATAATGAGAAAAGCGTTGGATGAATGGGAAGGAAGTATCACAATTGGAGGCCGAAAAATCAGCAACCTAAGATATGCAGACGATACCACTTTGTTCGCGGCATCGGAGACAGAGATGGCTGATTTGTTCCGAAGAGTGGAGATCGAAAGCGAGTTAGTTGGGCTCACCATCAACAGAGCAAAAACCAAAGTGATGTACGTGGATAGAGTCGATCAGCTTCCGCGGACAGGTCTGCTATCTGGTTTGGGGGTCGTGAGACTCGTGAGGGACTTCGTATACCTTGGGTCCATGGTCAGTGATCAGGGGGGATGCGACAAGGAGATTCGACGAAGAACACAATGCCACCAAAATGAGACTAGTACGAACTTTAGTGTTCTCCATATTTTTGTACGCATCGGAGTCCTGGACCATCCGTGCAGCCGACAGGAAAAAGATTGACTCTTTCGAGATGTGGTGCTGGAGGAGAATGTTGCGCGTACCGTGGACAGCAAAAAGAACCAACATATCTATTCTCCAACAGCTTAAAATCCAAACCAGATTATCCACTATATGTTACCAAAGAATACTATCCTACTTTGGTCACATTGCTCGGAGACAACCGGACAGCTTCGATAAACTGGTTGTGGTGGGCAAAGTAGACGGCAGAAGACCTAGAGGCCGATCACCTACCCGATGGTCCGACACGGTGAAGGCAATCACAGGAATCCCAGTGACCGAAGCTCTCCGAAAAGCAGAGGACAGGGTGGCGTGGAAGCAGTTCGTCAGCTCCGCCACCAGGGCTAATCAAAACGGGCACGACCTTCAGTAATGAAGAAACCGACAAAGAAGAAGAAGAATTATTAAATAACCCCTAAAACACTTATATGATATGATGTTTTTTAAATTGTATTTTCACCACACTCAGATAGGTAGGTACGCACAGGCGTAGGTACTCAAATCCTGAAAAGGGAATCTGATTTTCAAGGCAGATTTTTTAAAGGGTATTACAACCGTAGGAACCTACTTAATACGCGGTTTATCTGCCTACATTCACGGCTGTTGTTTTGTTGATATGTAAAATTAATAGTCGCTTTACATTTTTTGTCTCGATTTCAAACTTGTTATATTAAAGTTATTTATCTGAAATTCTTTATTATCATCGAGTTACATTTCAAACAATATTTTGAGTTTGTAAAAATTAATTGAGTGTCGGACAACAGGCTCTCATGTAAATTGATTCTTTATAGTACAAATTAATCAAGTTATTTATACTTGAAACAGAGTAAACATGTTGTTGACGTTGTCCAAATTGTTACTGATGTAAATTAACTGCCGAGTGGAAGTTATATAATAAATTAATTGCTAGTTTTCTTTTAACACTTCTGAATAGGAACAGGGTTAGTACGTATATACTTACTGGTGGATTACATTACACCAAAACATTAAAATAACGAGTGTGCTATAAAAGCGTTATAGGTACTTTAATCAATAAATAAATTAATAAAAGGTGGTAAATTCACGAGGGAAATTTAAAATATCGAAACAGAAGTGATGTCAAATGATGTCAAAACAATGTCAGTGCCAACCGTTTTCAATAACCACTCCATAATAAATCATGGCGTCTATGAGAACGTTATGTCATGCAGTAATTCTTGTGGACAATATATCAATTTAACGTACATAAACGTATGAAACCAGAAAAAAATATCATGCATGTTACTTATTATTATTAAGATATAGTTTTTTTAGTTGGCTTACAGCTGACATTACAACCCCCCCTGAAACGAGTTTGATTTTTTACATGTTAAAAAAGTGGGATATTTTATTCTATTGTGTTGTGGCCAGCAAAGCTTCAGTGATGTCATGTCATGGTGTTACTCATGCCCATGAATGACGTTGTTTGATTACGACATTACGATGATGCTGACGATAGCACGGCTAATATAATTTGCTGTCTATTAACGATAAAAACAAAAATTAAACAGTACTAAACTACTAGTTTTTCTATAAGTAGGTATCTATGGTCATTTTCAGGTTCTTACCTACAACGTTTACTTTTCAATGAACCCCATTAAAATATTTAATATCTATAAGTAGGTACTTTTCTGACTGATATTTTTAATCCTTTTAAGACATGTCTTAGAAAAACATTTACGAGTTAATTTTAACGGCGCAGCTTATCTTACTAAAACAACAAACGTTATGACGTAGACAATAATTTAACTATTGTATCTGAAACAACAATACATACTAATACATATATATTCTTCAGATTTACATAAAGAAACGATGTCCGCAAAACTTCAGTGGATTCGGCGACGTAACCAAAATTCTTGTTGATTTCTGATGATGACAACCTTTTGATTACAGGTAGATAATGTAAGATTTACAGATTTTGACAGTTTGAGTTTAAATTTTAATAATTGAAGCATTTTTATTAGAACCCTAAATATTTATCAGCGTAAATACGAAATTTATAACATACTTAATAGGAGCAGCCTCCTACCCATTATATTTTTACCCGACTGCGTCAGAAGGAGGGTTCTGTTTTTCGAGTGTATGTATGTATGTATGTATATTTATTTGTATGTATGTCCATTTATTTGTGAGATTGTGAGGTCCCACAGCCCAAACGGTTGAACGGATTTCGACATATGAGGTACCTATCGTTGAATTCGTCAAAACTGTGGAAGTGTCACAGGCTATATGAATTTTCATAATGGCGCCCGAAAGTGGAAGAAAAAGAGGGGATAATCTTGAGTTTTTTTCTTATCTTAGCAATATGGGTATGAAATGAAAGATCGTGAAAAGACCTTTTCAAATATATATAATGTCATGTAACGTTTAGGCACACGTTTTAACACAAATTGTCAAAAACCATCCCAAAAAGTACCTAGAATCTTTCGGCGAACCCACTAAAAAGTCTGAAATAAAAATATTGTTATAAAAACAAAAAACCCGACTGCTTACAAAAGAACTCAAAAGAAAAAAACAAGTGTCACAATATCAACATAAAATACTTCATGGTGCTGCAGGCGGGGACAAACCTAGGGGTAAAAAAAGATTTATCACAAGTACTACGTTTGTCACCGCATGCGGCAGCATGAAGTATTTTATGTTGATATTGTGACACTTGTTTTTTTCTTTTGAGTTCTTTTGTAAGCAGTCGGGTTTTTTGTTTTTATAATAATAATTATTATTATACTGTGGTGTTATATTGATTCCATATTCTCACTTCTTTTGTTACTTGCACCTGAATCTACACTCTCACTTTCACGTCAGTATCAATGTTGATTTTGTTATCATTTAAAGATTGAAGATAATCATAATATAAGAAAAGGTGATAACGACATATCAACTTTGAGGACCTATACGATTGTAATAAATAAAATACAGAATGAAAACACAAGCCACTGATGCCAGATGGTGAGTTCAATGTACGAAGCGGGTTTTATTTTGTTTTTGTATGAAGCCTTGGGGCTCAGGGGTTGCTGGGCTGTGGCGCGTCGACGACACGGCAAAAAATCCTGAACCCACCTGGCTTTATTATGTACCTCTGCTGGAACATTATATACGATTGTTTAACACCAGACCGCACCTTTCTGAACAATAACATTATTAACTTCCCGCCAAGAAAAAATAAGAACATATTTGGCAAATTTCAACGCTTACCTATCTTACAAAAAATTAGACATTGAAAGTAAATTAACTTCTATAGGAATTTCTTTCACTGGATTTGTAAAGAATTGTACAAATTATTATATGTATTTGTAACACTTAAATTTTATCGCTATCATTGTTCATCAAAAAAATAATTGTCTATAATGATGACGATTTTATTTTTACAACAAATCCATTACATTACAAACCGTTGACGTCATTTCAGAGAAAAAATATTTATCACATAGATTTGTGACTGCAATAACACTCGATGATAACATTTAACGGTAATTAATTATTATTAGCATTATATTTTATGCGAAAACGATACGTGATTACTGATTGCCAAATTACCAAGTTCCTTGGTAACATCACCAATCTCTTCATTAGCCCTGGAACTACATCACTTTGTGTCCTTCATCAATAACGTTGATATTTCATTCTTAATTGTTTTGACATTTAGAACAAGATTTACGATATCAAGTTTCTTGATGTTGCAATCTTTTTAATCTAAAAAATCTTTAGAGGTGTAACGAACAGTTATGTGCCTACTGTATGTAATGCCATGTTAAAGGCGCACCGAGAAATGCCCTTATAAACAATAATAGAACGTTTATTATTGATTGCTTTTACCTTAAAATTTCCATCTTTTTTGTGATCGTTGTTGGTTTAAGTTTCGGAGCAAGTACATGAATGCACATGTGCAAGTCCCGCGCTGCACGTGCCACAACAGCTGTGCCTAAATTCTCCGATCCATACAAAAACGTGCCACGTGCTCATTCAAGGAGATAAGGCTTCATGTCCATTGTGCTGCCAACAATTATGTGTCCTATGTTCGTTTTAGCTCCTTTTGAGAACTTTACCTGCCCTGTTTGTAGACGCTGATTCATACGATAATGCTTAAATACCTTGTTCGTACGTAAATCATTCTAACTTACGCATTCGTTTTTGATATTATTCGCTTTTGGAAATATCTAAATATCCTGAGCGGTCGTTTCAAGTAAGAAAACTTAAATGAAGAAGGACATTATTTATGAGAGTTTATAGAGCTCCATCCAAACTAGAATACATAATAGGATCCCCAACTAGTTCACGAACATACATATTATTAGGTCTTTCCTTTAACACATCGTTTGACTCGGTACCATCCAGTATAATTTCAATAGTATTCGCCCGTCACAATAGGGGTTTTTTACCAGGCTGATTAGCTTTCTAAATCTAATGTCCTTTGGAAATCTCCAAACTGGACTTACTCGTAAGTTGTCTGAACTGAGCATCAATGGTAATACCAGGAATAAGGTAAATTGATAGTGACCATTTTCAATGCAAAACTAATTTGTTTTATTTTCATCTTCTTTTTAAATCTCTGTGTGAAAATAAAGCCGATCTTAATTTTTCTTCCGTAAGTTTTCCCCATTATTGCCACGACCCGAGAACCAATATTTCCATGCGGTAAATGTCGGGGCCACGTTGGCGCGAGAAATGCGTACATATATTTTCATGCAGTTGTGGCGTGGTGCTCTGCATCTGCACATCTTGATGTTATTGATTTCGTTCTCGTTTCCCGCGCTCCGTTGCACCCCTCCCCTTCACACCCCCTTCCTTCGTTCCTGTTCCGCCATCCCCGCGTCACGCCGCCGCGCCGCCATGACACTGCGCTTTGATATTTTACCCCCGAAGATTTTAAAACAGACACGTGTTTTCCACATGGCGATTGGCGTGTTGTATTTAATTTTTCCCTTTAAATTAATTTTACTGAAACAAAAATGCTTCAGTATGGAAAATTATCCACGAATTTAAATCATTAAGGTAGATAAAATGATTTCAAATATGCGTTAGAATGTACTTAGTTGTGTTTTGTTAGTGATAGGTATTGTATCTAAATCAAGCTTAGACTTTGGACCTGGAAAAAGCTTCATGACTTTATTTGGTTATGTAACTTATGTAGGTATGATCTGCGTGTTATTAAATTATACCTACATATTATATAGTAGAGTATTACATAGTTTCAAGCATAAACAACAAAAATAAATAATGAACGGAATTGTAATCAGTATAGTAGTAATTGGCGTGGGTGGTATGGTGAGGGTGTACCAGGACAGGAGTGCATTGCTGCGGTACCGCCAGGGGCGCGGGAGGCGGCGGGGGGGCGGTGTCGGAGCCCCCCGGGCGGGGCGGCGGGGAGCGCTCGATTACACCAACAAGCGCCGTACGTAGCGCGACCGTGCGATTATTCCGTCTACTGAGCGGAGGACGTAGTCAATGCCTTGCTTGCGTCAAGCGACGTGTTTGTTGCTTACTACTTTAGTTTAGTCTGCAACGCGCCTTCCGAGCGAACGGTTGTGTTCAGCGCGATATCTCAAATTTAGTAGACGATTATTATTAGTACCTAGTAATTTAATTATCTCGTTGCATTCCATAGCAAATTTAGTAGTTCTTACATATCTTAGTTAAATTTTAGTGAAATTATAAGCTTGAGAGGTCGATTCGAACAAGCTTCATGAACTGTGATTGTGTTTTGGACCAACGACTATAAAACGGTAAACAAACTTCGTGTGTGGCGGGTAGAAATGAGCGGATTGACCATTAGAGTTAAAAGGGGATCGAGGGGTAGTGCTACGCTTGTCGAAGCAGCCAACAGCATTCTCAAACTTCTGGGAGTGAGCTCTACTAAGCGCGGGAAACAGCCCTCGCCCAAATCAAATAAGGTAAGGTCAACGGCTTTTCGATACGAACTTTGTATTTACTTGCGGCACTTGCCCATCGTATACAATCATGGGCGCGCCAAAATATCGAGTATTGATGTAACCTGAATGAGTCTTCTTGTTATTTAGTGGTTGATATCAGTGTAATGTTTATTTTGTGTACAAATTTAATCAAGTTCATTTAAAAATAAGTGAACAGACAAAGTTGAGATTATCTAGTAAAACAGAATTTGAAGAATCCATATGAACATATTTTTCCTGATATCAACATTTTTACTAAAGTAATACATTTTTCATTATGTCATAATATGAAAACCTTTAAGCTTTTTATGATTTTGATTGATATTCATACATGTTTCTATATTTATTTATGCTTTAAAAGTTGCAAAATTTAAAGTTATCGTAATTAATTTTATGAGCAGTATTTTTGTTGTGCGGTTTATCTCTAGCATGCTTTATGAAGTCTGGGAATTGATAAACATTGTACTATTATTAGTGTTCTTGTCATTAAAGGAGTAGTAATTTATCAGTTTTTAAATGTTGACGTGGCGAAATTGGTCGCGCAAGTAAGCATCCAACGTAAGGTGTTGATATAAACTTTCGCTGCACTACCTACTACTACAGTCATCTAGGTGCGCACTTTCGCTCGCCTTTTCACGTGCACTGTGGAATGTGAACGGGAATCTCACCGGCCTTGTATACTTTATTTGTTTTTTGCGACATTTTACCTTATCTTTCGGTTATTACAATTGTTTATTATCAAATTATATTCGTTCATTTAATCCAAATTCCGAGTGAGCAGGAGAAAATATTTCATTAACAATAACGCCGAATTCTTGACATTCTTACATTTGTGAGTGTCTGTCTTTTTACACTTCACTTCGGTTAAGAATCATTAGTTCATTGTATTGTATTGCATCAAAATAATAACAGGAAAATTAAATATAATTTCGATGTCATAGCCAGTTATGCTAACACAGATAGATGAACGAGGAATTATAAAATATTACGTTGGCGAAAGTTGCAATGAAAATATTAAAGATTTTAAAAAGGTGTTCGTTGGATCGTGGGATCGTTGGCGACACTCGCGCCGCGTCTGATCGTTATGATGCAAACATCAAACAGCGAGTGACGGCGGGCGCGGCACCATCACCGACAGTCCGACACGCCACTTGTTTGTTCACGCGCTGCCGGCGTGACCGCCTTGTTTACCATTACGACCGATTCACGGCCCGCGTTCATCATTCTGTTTGTTACATACAGAACACCACACTACAGATATACTTACTCACCTTCAATTCACGCAGACATGACACAGTCAGACTGCAATGCGTCATAGCTTGTTAGAATCAGATTATTCTTTATTGGGTGGGTCATGGATTTCCAGCTTTACATTTGCATTCCAAGAAACATGTAAACACACTATGATTTTTTGGAATGTAATTAAAGTCGTGAGCCGATCCCTGTGGCAAAGGAGATTGTCTGGTTTTTCATGATAGGAATGCAGTCCTTATATCATTCGTACGCGAGGTGAAAGCATTGCGGCTGCGGATAAATACAGCTGTACATCAAAAGTCATACCTGTACTACCTGATTACCTTTCACCAGTAGTAGATACTTACATACAAACATCTGTATTGCTCAAGACCTATTAATTACTACCAGTTAATTTATAAGGGTACCATAATCATTTTAATTAAGTAATGTAAACTAGGCACTTAGGTACAGTAAGTAATTAGCCAGTGAACATTTAAAAACATAATATCTGTTTTATCACCTATTTAAAGCTGTCTTTTTAAGTGCCCGATAATGTTACAAACACGTCCGAATCGTAATACGATAGATGATAAAAATACGGATTCCACATAGCGCCATTCATTAGTTGCGTGGACATACGCAAACAAGGGATGCGAGTGAATGTTTTAAGATAAGTGTAGAGCACTCGGTGTTTGTTTATATTAAATCAGTATCAATTGATAAAGTCAATAATAACGACGACGGTTACTTTTATACAATGTTAAAATAGAATGCAACAGTTAATAGTTTTGTAAGAAGACAGTATCATTTTGTTTGCGCTATCGTGGCCCAGTCGATTTTGAAAAATTATGGGTTTAGAAGGTTGTTGACAGGTTAATGATCTTCACTAATTAACGATTCCTAATTAATTAATCGGCAATAACCCAATAACATGGGTGACATATGACACAAAACCTGCTGTAGCATCTTCAATAATAAAATTTTATAGTGTTCGTGAAATGTATTCGTTGCCATCGTGTCTCGATGCTTATTTATAGTCGAAGTCTTAACTTCAAAGGGAATGTCATACGCGCGACTATTGTCTTATGGACCTGCGAGTGAGTTTGTAGAAGAGAATTAACCGATGTGTGTTGTAGGCGCGGTCAACGACGTAGAGGGTCTCGCGATGGTGGGGGATCGAGGTCGAGCACAGAGTAGGTGCGCGCGGGCCGCGGAATGTGTTGCGGTGGGAATGCGCTCCGAGTACCGTTGTGGCGGTGTAAACCGCTCCGCGCCGCCGCCGCGGAATGCGAGACCCACTTGCGGTCTGCATGGACCACCTCGCTTATTTTGTGACGAATGCGCCATTTAAATCGGCCACACTCTCCGGACAGACCGTATCGCTGTCAATTCTTGATCTAAAAACGTGTTATACTAGTAGTACCAGTGATAGGTGAACGCAGAAAACTAGAAAAATTTGAAGATTTACGAAAGGTATTGTAAAGATAACAAATTGAAAAGAAGCGATTAAATCGAAAACACATCTTTAGTCCCATGACTCCTTTATTCTTTATTTTAAGAAATACCAGTCCAGTTTCCTGCTACTACGTATTTTTTGTCTTTGCAAGTTACCGTTAAATACGTCGTTTGTAATAGTAGAAAGAGAGATCGTAGCCTTTCTTACCTATCTTGGCATATGTTACTGAATGAGAGCGGCATTTTTTGTCCGAAATGTCTGTAAGAACTTGAACAAAAAATTCGTGGCGCAAACTTTTAGAAATTGGATCATCGAACTGTTGTCGAGGCCAACGAACGTGGCGGCGACGTTTCGAATACATGACTCGTTTTTCATTTAGTGGAAAGCTTAATCATTCCAGCGAATTCAAATTTGCTAAATTCGGCGATACTAAAATAGTAATTAAACGGCGTAATTAATTGCGAATATTCATGAGGCAACCATGAGTTGATATTGTGTCAGTGTACTGACCTCTATTTTAGATACTGATATTTATAAACGTACCCATGTAGGTATTTGTGATCAATGAAAGTCATTGCGTTCTAACACATAGAGATAGGAATATTAGTAGTATAGTAAACCCAACTTAAGACTGAAACGAAAGAGGCGCTGTCGGACGCATTTGACATTCATTTGACCAATCATTGCACACTAGTAACTGACAGATGAATGACCACAACGTACTTATGAATGACTTTTCGTTAGTTCCAATTTTTGCCATTTCAGAGATAAGTTGGGCGCACTGTACCTACTTATGTTCTAACATTACTGATAAATTGACATTCCAGGTGGCATTCAATGTCATTTCCGTTTTAAAACAGTTTCAATTTTTAACGATCCGAAATATTGAGGCTTATGTGTATAAGAAGAAATCTGATGATGTAACGTGTTTCTTGCTAGCTCACCAGCTAGTAAACAACAGCGTGTAAACAATACAGCATTGATTTGATGCAACAATAATACTAGTGTATGTCAATAAAAGTTTCATACATTCGGTGGCGGTGAGAGGCTGAAGTCTTATTTTATTAAACTGAGTTTCTTTTGGTTACAGTCGAACGGGAGGTCCGGCAGCGAAGTGCGGGCCCCTATCGCAACAACGGAGGCTACTGTGGAGTCGCCGGTGAAGATGCAAGCGTCCCAGGCTGCCGCGACCCCGCCGGCGCCCACGGCCGCGCCAGCGTCTGGCCAGTCCTACAGGCACACCAAACGATCCGCCAAGGACTATATATTTGGCAAATTAATTGGCGACGGCTGTTACAGTACAGTGTTTCTTGCAAAAGACATTCACACTGGAAAAGAATATGCAAGTATGTATTCATATTTGTCTAATAACCAGTAATCATTTCTTTTAACCTGCTTTAAAGAACACTTTATTAAAATTGAACTATTGTTGCAGTTAAAGTATGCGAGAAAAGTCACATAATTCGCAACAAGAAAATACCGTATGTTAAACGCGAGAAGGATGCTTTGAATATGCTGTTCCATGTCCCACACGGATTCGTGAAACTGTATTGCACGTTTCAAGATGAAGAAAGATTGTACTTTGTTTTGTCGTACGCGAAAAATGGCGAACTATCTCATTATATTAATAATAAAGTTGGCTCTTTTGAGATAAATGTAGCAAAATTTTATGCCGCTGAAATGTTATGGGCACTAGAAAAAATGCACGCTAAGGGAATAATACACCGCGATCTAAAACCTGAAAACATTTTACTAGATGAAAATATGCATTTACAAATTGCTGATTTTGGAACTGTGAAGATACTCGACCCTAATGAGATTCGGTCGCCTCCGGAGCCAGCCCCTGTAGAAGAAGCCGATGATGAAAGTCCGACTAGAGGTGATCGATCTAGGAAAATTAGTTTTGTAGGAACAGCACAGTACGTTAGTCCGGACTTGTTACAGAATCGAGCAGATACACGCGCCTCTGACCTATGGGCATTTGGGTGTATCGTTTATCAAATGATATCGGGTTTGCCTCCTTTCCATGCACCCACAGAGTTCCTGACCTTCCAGAAAATACTCAAAGTAGACTATGAATTCCCAGAAGGATTTCCCGCTGATGCAAAAGATTTAGTCGAAAAGCTTTTGGTTTTGGATCACACAAAGAGACTGGGAGCTAATGACGAAGGTGATACATATGAAAGCATTCGCAATCATCCATTTTTCCAAGGTATCGATTGGGAGACACTATGGGAGCAAACTCCACCTACAATCAGTCCGAATGTTGATAAATACAGTGTGCCAGACTACCTGAAACCAGGATTGGGGAAGGATCAAATAATGCGCTTGTGGGAATTCGACCTATCAACTTCTAGAGGTAATTATGTTCAATATATTATAATTAGTCCTTTACTTTTTTTAACCTGTTACTAACATTGCAATTCCTTTCTTTACTAACTTTAGATGGTTAACTTCAAAATTAATAGTTGGATTTTTAATAACAATCACTAATCAAAACGCACGCACGCCCAATATTTTTTATGGACTTAAGTTAGCAAACGAGCATGAAGTACCACCCTTCCCCGCTGCCGCCCAAGAGAACTGACCGAACCAGAACAGAAGTTAAAACGGGACTAGGATGGTTGGTCCGTTAGTCCATTGAGTCATTGTCAGGAAGTCTCGTTCTAATCTAATATCTTTAAACGAGCAATTCTTGTATATTTATTTATTTATATTCACGATCTCGGAAACGGCTGCAAAGATTTTCATGAAAGTAACAGATTAGGGGGTTTTCGGCTCAAGGAATCGATTTATCAAGGTCCCAGGTTCGAGAAAAGCTCGGTTCCCGAGATAAAGAGATTTTAAAAACATCATACTGACGCCATCTATGAACTTCTATGAAGTACTGTTTGTAACGTGTTGAACTGACGCCATCTATGAAACATTAGGATAACTTCTATGAGATACGGTTTGTTTGTTTCAGTAGTATGAAACTAGATGGCGCTCGAATATATTTTTGTTCGGCTACTTACGTTGAAGCGCTATTTTTGCGTTATACCTACCTATTTTCTGTTTGAATAAAATTAAAAATCAGTGCGATTATCTCGCTTGACCTCGCAGGACGCGTAGTGATAGTTTAACGTGCGTTTGTGATATTTACGAGAATATTTGTAAATAAATGTTAGTTTTGTTATTATCGATTTAATAATATATTTTAATAAAGTTTTAAATAAATAATGGTCAGATCGATGAAATTACTATTGTTGTAAATAGAATCAATAAAATTTTAAGTACGCCTAACAACTTGCTCATTAAACTAAAAGTATATTTATTTATGTTGTTTAATTATCATAAACATTCAATACATTTTATCGCAAATAAAAATTTCAGTCGGGGACTGCCTAAGCCTGCGAAAAGTACGAAGGAAAGTTCAATGAATTTATCTAATTAAGTATGTACCTATTTAAAATGCAATTAATTCGCTCACACAGTTAACTTCTATGAGGTACTGTTTGTAACGTGTTGAAATTTCAGTAGTATGAAACTAGATGGCGCTGTACAACTTTGTGAAACACGCTGTTGAGATCCTTTGGCCGTAACATAAGTAAAATGAATTTTGTGCTCAGTGAAAGTTGTATGATTTGACTCCTGAATAGATGGCGGAATTCCTCGTATTTCTTGCGATTCATCTATACTTATAATAAATCTGTAGAGAGGTAAATTCTGTACATTAAATATATTTCCAAAATAACTATCAGGGGGTGATTAGGGATCGATACTGATGCCAAAAATGCAATCAGTAAAATTTTTGTCTGTCTGTCTGTCTGTCTGTCTGTCTGTCTGTCTGTCTGTCTGTCTGTCTGTCTGTCTGTCTGTCTGTCGGATGTATAACCGTTATAGAAACAAAAACTACTCGACGGATTTTAACGAAACTTGGTACAATTATTTTTCATACTCCCGCGCTGGTTATAGTATACTTTTCATCACACTACAATCAATAGGAGCAGAGCAGTGAAGGGAAATGTTGGGGAAACGGGAGAAGTTACTCCATTTTTTAAGCTTCCGTCGCGTGTGCAACCTTAATGGTTAAAGCTACACAGAAATCATGTATGACGGAAATGTACTCCTTAAAATTATATAAAAAATATTCCACGACAGCATATATCTATCTTTTATGGTTGACTCACAATAACACGTGTAACTCCCGATAGCTTAGCAGTTCGAAGCTTTCTGATTAAGTATACCTATATTTTATCTACTCTTACGTTTATGACACTTAAGTGGGTGAAATAAAGGGGTGAAGTTTAAACGAAATTCACGCGGGCGAAGCCGCTGGCAAAAGCTAGTACTAAATATAATTTTCAACCGAGCAAAGCTCGGTCAACCAGGTACTTACCCATTAAGTACTATGGTCGCTTCCAAAAAGTATATTCGGAACACAACTACCTACTTTTAAAACAATTATTACACCGTAAAAATGGTACTAGGTACCGAGGCGGACGGTGGTACTACCTCGGGCGAACTCTAAAGGCTCTACCATCTATAAATAAGGTAATTTGTCATTAAGGTATTTAGTTATAAATTGATTCATGAGCCTACTATGAATGAATTGAATTTGTTTTCATTGACTGCAACACGAAATGAGCGTACAATAATCTCGCGTTGTATAATAATTGGTAACATGATCCCTGCACATGTTGCATTCAGTGTGCCGCGTCACCGCGTTCACTACTATTCAAATTTAAAACGAACGTCCTTTATGTTGTTGGTTTACGGTATAGTATGCGTGACGCTGACGTCAGCTTTCCGGCGCGGCGCGGCGCTGGAGTTTGCATTCTCAGCCGCTTGCGACACGACTCACACGACATGAATGATTCTCCCGCCCGGCCCGCCCGTCCTCTTTATTAATGACCACCATGCAAACAGCTGACATTACAATAATATTATAGGCATTTTAGATCGCATACAGTTCGTAAATTATTCGTTTTTTGTTTATGATTGTGGTAGATAATGTTCAGTTATTTGATAAATTTATTCCAAATTATACGTGTGTAGCAAAGATGTATTAAATATCTAGATGGAACATCGAATCCCCGAAAACGTGTCAAAAATTTGCCGCCAACAGTTGGCAGCCAATTTTATATCATTACGCAGAGATTACGCACACATAGACAATAAATGAACGCGAAAAACATCGCCTACACGCACACATGCTTGATAATGTTGCCTTGTTTTTTTTGTTTTCATTGTAGGGCGACGCTCAATCTAGATATTTAAATCATTGGTGTGTAGTTAGTTTCAGTCTAGATCGGTATTGTAGGCATATGAAATGGAATTTATCATTTTATGTTTTTTTTCTTTATAGGCATACTAAACATCAGTCCCGAAGAACGTCGTCATCGTCTCGAAATTCAAGCTAGAGAAAATAAATATCATCAATTTGTGGACGGAGAACTCATTTTGAAACAAGGCTTGATTGAAAAGAAGAGGGGGTTGTTTTCAAAACGTCGCATGCTGTTGTTGACTACTGGTCCGCGTCTCTTCTACGTAGACCCAGCGAGTATGGTGTTGAAGGGCGAAATACCGTGGTCACCCGAGTTGCGCGTTGAAGCGAAGACCTTCAGAATATTTTTGGTCCACACGGTAAGTTTCCCACTATCCATTGAGTGATATTTTTGTGATTATCTCCACTAATTATTTTGTATATGTGGTTAAGATTAAAGTATTAATGGAAACTATAATTTTCTTTACAGCCCAACCGCACATATTTCTTGGAGGACCCGGACTCGTTCGCTCTAGAGTGGAAGAACACGATCAACGAGGTGCGCATCGGGACGTACGGCCGAGACACGACTTAATCGGTGGCCGGAGAGGCCACCGCGAGTCGCGCCCGACCGGGCCGCGCGCCCGTCGCCCCCCGCTCTCCGCACGCCGCGTGCACTTCTAGGATATAACTAGCCTTCATTTCAAGCACGATTATCATCCGGAAACGTTTTGACGATGAAGAGGTTCGTGTTCTGATCTAAATCGGCATCATCCTTTGAGTTCGACACCGGCCGGCGCGGCAGCGGCCCCATGCAGCGCTCCGAGCGAGAGCCCCGCGCCGCCGCCGGAGCCCCACAGAGGTTGATTTACGAAACGACGGCATCGGTTCCCTGAGCGATCAGTGACGATACTGAAATGACTGATTCCTATTAGTATGTCCCTATTATCTTAAATTATTCTTATTTAAGTTACTTATTTAGATGTGGATTGCGGCGGTGATGTGTAAATATTTGTCGTAAATTATTATTGCAATCATTTAGATGTAATGTAATGCGTATCATGAGCCGTTTTCACTCAATTATATACGGACCTCTAGTAAAAACGGACTCGTTATTCGCCACCCGCGTGTTCACGAAGCCCATTCCAGTTGGTAACTAGGCAAATTGTAGCTAAATCTAAATTAATATTATTTATTTTAATTTAATTTTGCCAACGGAATGTGACTGCTGTACAGTTGTATCTTTAGAATATTATGAGTGTCGCTTGCGTGTTCTGTAAAGCGCAAATCCGAGGCAATATTATTAGTGTAAGTAAGTTGTTGATTGTTGAAGAGGCAGCGCTCGTTGAAACGCAAGTGACCGTGATGAGAGATGAGTTGGCTGACTGCAGGGAGAGTCCTGCGCCTCTCACCACCATCATAGTGTTGAAGGCCACAGTGCTATGCACTATGTAATCCTAACTTAGCAAAAGTATACGGATAATTCCACCAAAGGTGACCCTATACAATTATTATTATTATGCTTTGATAATGATATAATTCGATGATTCCTCTAAATTGGTTTGATAATTCCTCTAAATTGGTTTGATAATATATTTGTGTTTGTTGTTTGTGTTAATAATGTAACAGATGATGTTATCGGTAAAATTCAATGTCATGGCTTCTACATAAGACTATACAAACTTGTGTTCAGATAGATATCGCGGTATTGTATTTATTTCCTTTAATCCTATAAGTAAGACTATTATTTGTGTTCAAATGGTTATCTCGTATTTGCTTTAGGTTAATAGTCTAGTTAAATGCCTAAAACTTGCCCAGAGGAATGATTGTAGTGGCGCTAAAATGGGATTTAATCCATATTATTGACCCATGTAGTTAAATTATAGGCTAATAGGATTTCATCTTCACTATGATTGAGGAATGGTTACTTTGTTTTGGACTACATGCGAGACGCAACAACTGTTTATGTAATTGGACTTCACCATGACATTGTTACTAATAAATCTGCATTTAAAATTTAATAACTGTTAACTATTGTAATTATATTTTAAAACAATTTGTATTGCGTAAATTCCGTAACATAACAGTATAAGAAATTGAAATAAATTGAAGTTGATTTTTACTATTGCTTTTAATTTACCTAGTTATTTACCTAATTATTTAAGGGAATATAAAATTGAATAATACATATTATTATGTATTTATCAATGGAAATAATAATAAAAAAATATGACTTCACACACAAGTGATTGAATATCACAGTTCTTTTTTACCTTTCTTCCTACTCACTTTCATATTTTATACTGGCTTTTGTTTGGTGATTCAAGTCATTGTGTTCAATAAATACGGGCAATGTAAACAATTACTTAACTGTGAAACTGCAAAAGCTAACAAATGCAAGCTAAACACAATGAGAGAGATATCACCAAGGTGTGTTGGAATATGTGTTTTGTAAGCTAGGACTGGTGTGCTGTGGTGATGAATGCCACAATCAAATTAAACAATTGGTTTTACCTGTCGCATCAGAAGTTAAGAGTGGATAGCCTTAGCCTTAGCCTGAATTCCTAATGACAGTTATTAAGTATTATTATTATTTTAACATTGAAAAACTATTTTCAAAACAAGATATTCCAAACTTCCCATAACCTCGTTGGTAAGAGGCCTTATGCATACAAAAAAAAATCTGTCTGAACATTGCAAAGTTTTTTTTTTAATATGAATAACTCAGAACGGGCCGCGACCCGTCCACCCACTAGCTTCACCCACCAGTGGGTGCACGGGGAATTTCTATTTCCCCGTGCACCCACTGCATTATAGCGGGAAAATATCGATATCGATATCAATTCAGAGGGATCGCCACCCGTGCATAAGCTGGCCATTGCAATGTTGATGTTTAAATGTAATAAATTGCCCTTTCAATGTAATAAATTTCCCTTTGTTTCAAGAAATTATACTTCAATCTAGCTTCCGTCCGCGGCTTGGCCCGCGTGGAATTCGTTTAAACTTCACCACCCTATTTCACCACGTTAGGGGATTAATTTTTAAAATCACTTCTTGGCGGATGGTGATGGACATCACAGTGGCTATCTGCATGTCATACAGCCAGATCGGTCCAGTAGTAAGGGCGGTGCGTTAATGGATTAATCAAGCAGTTTGCGTTAAAGGCTTATTACCATAAGCAAGCAACTAAGTATACCAATCTAAAAAGAAATATCAAATCCGTAAGAATAGCCAAAATCACCTAATATCTAATAAATCTTCTAAACAAAAGGCAATTTGATAAAAACGGCAATGTAAGGAAAAATAACACTGGGAATGAATTCCATCCTCATAATAATATATGGGAATATCTTAATACCGCGATTCAGCTTATATTTATGCAACTAATACACAGCGTCATCTGATTTATTTTGTTGGCACTAGACTATTACTCCGACATGCAAAAAGTACTGGTCCAATAATCATAAAATTTGGCACACACGTAGAGGATAACCTGGATTGAAAACTATCCTATGTGTTAATCCAAGTTACCCTCTATGTGTGTGCAAAATTTCATGAAAAATCGGTTCGGCAGTTTTTGCGTGAAGCCTGAAGGAGTAACAAACAAACAAACAAACCATGAAGCAAATTTAGATACCTATACATTGCTCTATATTTGCTTCATGAAACAAACATACAAACCTTCTTATTTATAATATTACTTAGTAGGATATAATTATTCTCTCTAATAATTAGGTCGTCTGTTTCACATTCTTACAGGAAATTAAAATTTAAATGTGTTGTTTTGTTTATTGTATTACATATACCATAATAAAGAATTGTTAAAATATTATTCATATCGATATATAATTTTCCTGCCTTATGCATAAGGCTACAGTGGGTGCACGGGGAAATAGAAATTCCCCGTGCACCCACTGGTGGGTGAAGCTAGTGGGTGGACGGGTCGCGGCCCCTCAGAACAACTTCAACATTCACATTTAATTTTCATGTTAACATAACACTTAGATTTAATTTATTTTATAGAGTTCAGTCATCAAATAGAATATTATTACTTAGCCTGTCTGTCAGTGTGTCACAACACTGTGATTATACCATTGAGATAGAAATATAGAGATTATACTTGATTTATAATTATATTGATCAATTTTTTTTTACTTTGTATAATTTGACTATAATCCCACCTCAGCTAATGGCTAAATATTTTCAACATAGCCCTTACATGATAAAGCAGAAAAACCTACTCTCTCTTAACCAGGGTTTCCAGATAATATGTTCATAAATTCCGGCCTTCCGGGATACCTAATTCTACTTGGGTAAGTGAGCCATAGTAATAAATATGAAAAATCAGATCTTGATCTTAATTTCACATTCACCACTCATTCACACACTTAAAAACGAAATCAACAAGGATTTTAGTACAAATAATTAAAAACAAGTAGGCTTATGGAATGTGGGATAGATAAGTGTAATTACTGGACATGGGACAAATTATTAATAAATTATATATATTATTGTACGCATTGTACGTTGACGTTGTACCTATCTATAGTCCGTTTTTTTTCGCTACGGACTAAATTGATACATGCAATGCAAATATCAATTTTCGAAATAATGATACCAGCTTTTTAATAGTAGTGTTGTTCTACGATACCGGTTTTATGAATCGTAACTTTTTAGTTTTATCAGATAATTTTATTTTTATTTGATAATAGACGAATCTTTTACAAATCATGGTATAGTAAACCCAACTTACAGTGCGCCCAACTTATCTCTGAAATGGCAAAAATTGGAACTAACGAAAAGTCATTCATAAGTACGTTGTGGTCATTCATCTGTCAGTTACTAGTATGCAATGATTAGTCAAATGAATGTCAAATGCGTCCGACAGCGCCTCTTTCGTTTCAGTCTTAAGTTGGGTTTACTATAAGATTGAAACGAAAGAGGCGCTGTCGGACGCATTTGACATTCATTTGACCAATCATTGCACACTAGTAACTGACAGATGAATGACCACAACGTACTTATGAATGACTTTTCGTTAGTTCCAATTTTTGCCATTTTAGAGATAAGTTGGGCGCACTGTAACTATGTATGCCTGTCGGTCATATTATTTTAAAGACACATTTTTTATTATTACCGAAAAACGATACTAGATTGTAAATTACGTAAAGTTACGGTAGAGGCACATCACTATTAACGATTCGCTAAAAAGTGGCAACACAGCTAATGTCAATTTAGTCCGCAGCGAAAAAAAACGGACTATATGCATTCTATGCAATCATGCAACAGTGGCGCCACCCGAGGGCGCCACATAGGAAAACATACCTATAGTTGTACAAGGATCTTTTGGCGCGTAACTGCCGTGAGGGTGACAGAGACAGCGCCATACAGTTTGTTTCCCTGTGAGGCGCTGTCTCTGTCACCCACACGTCATCCACACGCCAAAAGTACTCAATGATGAGCTGCTGTGAGCTGCTCATCATTCTACAGAATGATGTTCTACAGTAGGTACAGATAAGTAATCACAGACAACAGACAAGTTTATATTTATTTTGACAGTTCTCTATTTCGGAGCCTTTGGTTACAAAATATGAATAGTCGATTTTGGTTATGCATGTGTGCGTTAGCCTTAGGGTTAACGACTCCGCAAAGGTCGTGGATTGGATTTGTTATTTAAGTTATTGGTATGGATTAAACGGGAAAATTAAAATAAAGGTATACGTTTAGAATCATTAAAATGTAATGTAATTTAGTAAGCGTTAGTCATATTACCTAATTATACAATTAATTTACAATAATAATTCTCTCATTGTAAATTAAGATTACGGGAGTCTTTAGATGAAAAATTCAGTAAAGCAGGTAATTCAGGTTATCTGTAATAATATATTTTTTATACGAAATAATAATCACAAGTACGTGCAATCATGTGATTGCACGTACTTGTGGAGAGGAGGTACTTGGAGACATAGGTACTCATAATAGAAATAAAATTGTTTCGTTTTGCATATAGTGAATAGGGATGCAAGGTTGTTGTAATATCGATAATTACATCGAGGCAATGAAATTATCGATAGTTGATAATATCGATATTTTGGTCGATAATATCGAATTTATTTAAATTTAAATAAAAAATATGAAGTTCATAGAGATTTTTTGTTTCATTAGTCCTTACGGACAGGCAAAGGGGCTAAGCTCATACAACTAGAGAAAATAGAGAAATAAAACAAGTAGAGGATGTTTTTTATTTGTTTATATTGTAAGAAAAGGCTAATGTTCGAAGCCCAAACAGCCTTATCTACAGTCTGTTTTTTTTCGGTACGGACTAAATTGACATTAGCTGTGTTGCCAATTTTTTTGCGAATCATTAATAGTGATGTGCCTCTACCGTAACTTTACGTAATTTACAATCTAGTATCGTTTTTCGGTAATAATAAAAAATGTGTCATTAAAATAAAATGACCTATAGGCATACCTATATAATGTATTTTAACCTTGTTATTTATTTATTTATTTAAACTTTTATTGCACCTTACACAAGTACAGGTTACAAAAAGGCGAACTTAATGCTAAAAGCATTCTCTACCAGTTAACCTTTGGGAGTGAGAAAACATTGTAGGCGGCACGTAAACAATAAATAATAATAAAATAAAATAAAAAGTAAAGTAAGAATAATGTATATAACAAATATCTATATCACTATAATTTAAATCATAAATACGATTAAAAATAAGTAACATTTGTTATTGCGTATTCTTCAACAACAAATCAATAATTGTCGTATTTACTTAGTGTAATACGTAATTAAAATTAATAAATATATTTTTTATCTGTGATACTCGATAGTTACCATGACTTTAAAAAGATTCGTCTATTATCAAATAAAAATAAAATTATGTGATAAAAGTAAAAAGTTACGATTCATAAAACCGGTATCGTAGTACTACACTACTATTAAAAAGCATGTGTCAATTTAGTCCGCGGCGAAAAAAAAACAGACTGTAAGGTCGTGAATTATCGATATTTTTCTTCGGATATGATATCGATATTATCGTATCGTTATAGCGCAAATATCGATAAAAATATCGATATTTCTCCTTCGATATTATCGATTTTCCGATATATCGTTGCAACCCTAATAGTGAATGTAAACTCAATATTTGCAACTAAACCCAGCGCGTTTCTGCGGCAGTTCCGGTAACATGTAATAATATCATAATGATATTTATTTATGGGATCTCATATGATCCGTTTATTTTATATTATTTGTATTAAATAATATTTTTGTATCTATATTAGGTACTGGAAACAAAATAAAAATCCTATTACATAAATTAACACTAAGAAAATAATTTTACATGTCCAATAATATAATCCTTCATTTAATGTATTTTATTAAAAATCGAAGATAAATATACTTACACTCACTCTAACGTACATAGAACTTCCTACGTCCTACATTGACTTGTGTTTCGTAACGAATCATTGAATTATAAGCAAATAAGGACTTATTGTACCTTTCCGTAGCAAGATGTCTAAAAAATTATAATTTGCAATTAAACGTCGAATAAGAACAACCACTAAGATAACAATTAAAATAACTCCATTTCTTATCCATGTTTTAGGAAAACTATCTTATTTGTGTATTTTAAATATTAAATTGCTGCCAATAACAATCGCGGTCGGAGTGGTCCGATATGTTCCGATTTTTCGTGCATGTGAACGGTGTCTATGTGTGAGTTGGTTTTGCGCACTTTGTATGAAGCTTATCTGTATTACCTATCTAATTTTTGTGCTTTGGTGCTTTGAACCGCCAATGTTGTCGTGTGTAAAAATATTTTATTGAAAATAATTTCTCTGCAGAGAACAGCTCATTTAATTTTTTTTATATTTTTCTGTGAATCAGTATATTTTTCTCTATTTATGCTGGAATGTACAGAAGCCCCGCCCAAAAAGAAACATCTCCTTTGTGAATAATTACATTATTGTATTTAATTGATAATAATATACACGGTGTCCGGCTTCGGTCTGTACAAACTTATAGGGCGTGTAGTATGAGTTATTTTATGAATGAAATTCTTCTACATACTAGGTCTAGACCCGACTGCCCTCGATCTACAGCCATTTTAATTTTTTAATAAATTTTTTTGGACCATGCACAGTAAAAGTACTATTACTTAAAAAGTTTAGGTCCAATCTTCTTCAAAACTAAATTTGTTTTTACTCACTGGTAGGGGCCATCGATTTAACAGCTAAGATAATTCAAAAACTGGCTTCTACACAGATTAAAATAATAAATTAAATGTAGAATTTGTGATAAAAATGACAAAGGGTCAAAATAGTAATTTTGGGAAAGAATTTGAATTTGAATTTTGTCCCTTTTTTACCTAAACAATACCCAAAATGTCATTTTTCTGCCTGATTCCGCATGAAATTCGGAGCTCGGTCATAAATCACCTCAGAGAGCGCTGTGTTCAAACGTTTTCTCGGTTACCCGTTGTCTCAGAATTGCGTTTTTGGTGTCGTTGTTTAGGTAAACTTAACATCTGATAGACGAGTCAATAAAAAGTAATCATGCCCGGGGCTATTTTCTGAAAAATCTTAAAAAATTTAAAAAAACGATGTCATTTTTATCACAAATTCTACATTTAATTTATGATTTTAATATGTAGAAGCTAGTTTTTGAATTATCTTTGCTGTTAAATCGATTGCCCCTACCAGTGAGTAAAAACTAATTTAGTTTTGAAGAAGATTGGACCTAAACTTTTAAAGTAATAGTACTTTTACTGTGCATGGTCCAAAAAATTTTATTAAAAAATTAAAATGGCTGTAGATCGAGGGGAGTCGGGTCTAGACCTACATACTACACGCCCTATAAGTTTGTACAGACCGAAGCCGGACACCCTGTATAATACACAAATTTTGACCAAACCCTTATTTATTTGAGCTCTCCCTCCCCCTCGTGGGTTCAATCACTTCATCATCCTCCTGCCCATTTCCCAATTTTATTTGGGGTCGGCACAATATGTTTTTCTCTTCCATTCTTCCCTATTAGCCGTCACTTCCACGCTCACTCCTTTATCTTTCATGTCAATTTTTCACTTAATTCATCCATCTTTTCTTTGGTTGTCCTCTTCCTCTTCGTCCATTCACATTAATATCCATCATTCTTCTTGTCACATGCGTTTCCTCTCGCCTCATTACATGCCCATACCACGACATTCGGCCCCCTTTCAATTTCTCTGTTATTGGTCCTATTTTCAGACTTCCTCTAACATACTCATTCCTTACTTTATCCATTCTCGTTACTCCACACATCCACCTCAACATTCTCATCTCCGCAACATGCAATCGTCTTTCATCCGTCTTCTTTGACGTGACGCTGTCTGTGACGGCTGCCTGCCTGGCTGTGGTTGGAGGGAATCATCAATATGGTGGGCGGTGGCTTTGGCTCTAACTAAGGCTAAGGCTACGTGATGCGTTGGCAGGCGGCTCCTTTAGGCACAATTTAGCTGACGGTGCATCAGCTTACGTCACGTCCGTTACAAAAAGCTTGTTAACTATAGTAAACCCAACTTAAATTGAAACGAAAGAGGCGCTGTCGGACGCATTTGACATTTCATTTGACCAATCATTGCACACTAGCAGGGTTGCAAAACGAGAAATAAGAAATTCGGTAGGGTTGCCATAAAAAAATCGGTAGACTTCGGTAGATCTTTTAATACATGTTATTTATAGATATAATTGCATGAAATTCATATAATAATAAACGTATTTATATCTACCACTAGTATGAATAATGACTAGTACGAATAAAATTCATACTTTCAGTGATTTTAAAATCATAACAATTATCACTACCTATATACCTAATGCTTTGTTGCTCCGCTACTTTTGGTCGTAGCGTGATATTATATATAGCCTATATATATAGCCTCAATAAATGAACTATTTAAAACAAAGAGATTTTAAATCGGAACATTACTTCCTCAGATTAGCGCGTTCAAACGAACAAACAAAAAACTTTTCCGCTTTATAGAAGTACAGATTTTTAAATTAATTTCGGAGAAAATTCTTTCTACATTAATTGCGGATGAATGACGCAATGTTAGAATTTTAAACACGAAAAAAGTCTTCAATTTCAAGTTTATCTTTAACGGTATTTTACAAAATAAAAACGATCTTATTACTGTGCAATAAAATTCAAACTGCAATTCATTACACAATATTAAATTAGACCAAACGGAGAAATCCCTAATGCCAACGCATGTTACGATCAAACAAAAATTGCACTTTTCTAAAAATCGGGAGATATTCAAAATCGGTATTTCGGTAAAAGGTAGTCATTTTCGGTAGATCTACCGAAAAATCGGTAGGTTTTGCAACCCTGCACACTAGTAACTGTAACTGATGACAGATGAATGACCACAACGTACTTATGAATGACTTTTCATTAGTTCCAATTTTTGCCATTTCAGAGATAAGTTGGGCGCACTGTAGACTAGGTACTGTCACTGTCATTTTACACAGTCATAACTTGTCATGTCATAATGGTGCCTCTACACGTTAGCCAACATGTTGGCGAATGTTATGGCCAATACGTAATGGCCATCGTGTAGAGCGGGGGTTTGTGATTACTTTGGTAGGTATTGGACCGTTGGCCCACAACTTGGCGCAAGATCCGTGAGGTGTCGGTTTTTCAACGCAGATCAAAGGGTTGTGGCGTGATTGTGGCACAGTTATCAGCGCAGCGTCCACACGTTGGCCACGATTTCAGTTAGAAACGAGCGCCCACGCTGAGCGCACGCACTTTATTCACACGTCGATATCTAAATTATGTCTACAATATGGCAACTATGAGTAATATAGATGTATAATAATGTGTATTATAATGAAATAAATGTGTATAATAATTTTTATACACATTTTTATTGTATTGTATGCTGAGAATAATTAAACCGCAGCAGCCGTTAGAACCTCAATATTCATTTTAAGTAAATATTAATATCGTCCGCACATTGGCCCGAACCGACGCAGACTGATCCATTCCACGTTCCAACGTGTGGACGCCATCACAATGTATTGGCAAACATCTTTGCCACAACATTGGCCAACATGTTGGCTATCGTCACAAATTAGATAATATATTTTGTGCTATCGTGTAGAGGCGCCATAAGCATAAGTGACAAGCTGACAAATGACAAGGCTTTCAAGCTTTCATAGAAAAATCTAACCTACAAGACTACAACTAATAACCTTATTTATTATATTATTTTAAAATAAATACATTGAATAGGACGGTTGACAAAAAATTTGAGTTACAATGTCCATAACTGTCGTTAAATATGTTGGTAGAACTACTGACTTCAAAGGAAAAACGTTATGGGAAATTGTTGGAAGCTTGAAGAACTTCGGTGTTGGGAGATACATTGTAAGATCGGTTTTCAAGCGGTATCCTGAACCAAGCTTCATGAAAATTGTTAAAGTAGAGACGTGTCCTGATGAGGTACATATTATTATTTCTGTATTAAAATATATTTTTTATACTTATATTGGCAATACCAAATACCAATATCAATACCAAATACCATTAGATAATTCCATTCGCCAGGTTTGTTTTATTACTCTATCATGTAAGACATAACGTTGCTAATGATTTCAATGCAATTTGTTGAAATAGACGCACCTGAGACCGAATTGGAATGATTCTCATACTAACAATTACTAACTGAACTATTACTAACATCAACTAACAGGACTATCGCTTACAGTCACTGTCCTCAAGAGATAAAGTTTAGTATGTGGACCGTTGAATTGGGTAACCATATTTTTATATCTAAAAGAGTTTAGTATAAGGAATATTTACGCAAAATTTCAGACTGCGGAAATCAGTAGTTTTTTTTAATCGAATTTTAAAGTCTTCACCTAAACAGTACTAAAACACCTAAAACACGAAAAATACCCCCTCAAAAAACAAGAAAAGGGTGTGGGGATGTAGGGGGTTGAATTCCGGTTATAAAAATGCCACCCACAACAATCTGCAACGCACAGTTTTTGAGAAAAATAAAAATAATCATTCTAACCTAACACTACAGCTAAGTACATAGGGTCAGTTACGACGATCCAAGAGCAAGTAGGTATGTCACAATTAAATGACTTTGTCACATATGTCGACAGAACCCCGCTTCGTAGGATGTGTGTGATTGTGCGCTCGAGTGTGTGTGAGTGTGCGTGCGGGTGTGTGTGTGTGCGGCACAATTACTCACACATACTTGCAATTACCTACTAGGTCAATAGAGTAGGATGACGAAAAAATAGCGGTAAGAATGGGGGTAGCGGGGGGACGGGGGGGCCGCAGGCCCCCCGTAAAGGGGGGGTCGGGCGGCCAAGCCCCCCGCCATAAAAAAAATAACAAAAAGACATCGTTTTTGCCGCGAACGTGCAGGATGTGGAATGAGCTTCCTTCTGAGGTATTCCCGGAGCGCTATGACATGGGGTTCTTCAAGAAAGGTGTAAAAAGAGTTCTCCTTCAGGGCCGGCGTTGCACTGGTAACTCCCCTGCTGTTGCTCGTGTCTATAGGCGACGATGACCACTTACCATCAGGTGGCTCGTCTGCTTTTACGTCAGCCCTTCAGGCTATAAAAAAAAAAAAAAAAAAAAACAACCACACTCTAGTTGTAATAGAACCACGCAGAAAAAAGGGACCCCTGGACTAATCCCAGACCCTAAATTGAGTCTTGTTTTAGATTGGTCACAGTTGTCATGGGTGGCACTGGAAGGGTGGTGTTGCATGCTTGTTCCTTACTTTAATTCCATAAATAAAACTTATGGACAGTTCAGTGGTTCAGTGTACTGCAGTTCCTGCATGCTGCTATTTCATAGAATAATATGTTATAATTTACATGTTCACACAATCTTGCTTAGAATTTCATATAATTCTACTGTTTATTTGTTTATTCACCCCTTCATTCATTTATTTTGATGAAATTACAGGAACGGCGCAGAGTAAGAGTGTGGGTAGAGAAAACATTCAGAGGTAAAACATTGCCAAAATTGACAGAAATTTACCGTACGTCTTACAAACCAGATTATCAACTTATCCCGAAGGATGAGGAAGCCAAATTATTAGATTCCCTTAAATCATTTGAAAACCGGGAAGAATTAATTCTTCCTAGGTCTATTGAGATGCCGCCATTGATGAAGAAATTTATCACACGTGACCATGAGATGAAGGGCTTAGAGGTAAGAATTTTGTACAAGTATTTTAATATGTATCTATATTAATACTATAAAGTCAAAGAGTTTGTGTTTGTTTGAAAGGAGCTACTGGTGAGATTTGAAAATTTCTTGTTGTGTTGCAATATCCAATTTATTTGAAAAGGCTTTAGGCCAGCTATACTCAACCTGCGGCCCGCCGGACCCTTTGGATTGACCCACCTAAATTCAAATGTTTGGTGTACTTTCTTAAAAAAATATTGTTCTAATCCAGGATCGCTTGGCTGAAGTATTTTTGTGGCCCTTATAAAAATAAGGTTGAGTACCGCTGCTTTAGGCTATATAACATCGATCAATAGAAGTGGAGCTATGATGATACATGTGTCATAACATGTCATAGTAAATAACTAAGTTGTAATAACTCAAAAATAACCTGTCAGATGTCGTCAAAGGAGAACTGCCATGGCCCATAGAAAATTTACCCAGGCCCGACAGTAATGAAATGTACCTCAGTTTTTTTGTTATATTACATGTAACAAAAATATAGTAACAGTATTTTAAATAACAGTGGCTAACAACTATTTATAGCTATGTGACTTTACTAAGGCGAAATGTTTGAAAACCATTTATTTTTCACTTAATAGCAATTGTATCCATTTAGAATGACCCAAAGTTAATAAAAATAGGAAATATAGACAGTCACCAAACTTTTATCTCCATTAGAGCAATCAATATTATATTCCACTATCAAGCTCCCAGATTTTTAATGGTAGGTTACTATAGTTATGTACCTTTATTCTTTACCTTCGAAGACTAAAATATGAACCTTAACTCGATTGATATATATAACCATATAACTTACTTGAAATATAAATTATAAAATAAAAGCAAACTAAACACTAAAAACGACGCGTTTTAGCTCCGCGACGTGCGCCGTAGCACACCGCGGCGGACGCGGAAAAATTCCGCATCGTGAGTTCTCACCGCAATAGTTACGTATTATTATTTACCAGAACTTTAGGTCATCTGAATAATCCAATCATTATTTTATTTTACAAGTTTTTTTGTGCAAATAAATATCAAACATTTCTTTTTAGTATGAAAAAATTCAAAAGTTTAAAGTGAAATATTTTGTTGATAGCCACTTATTTTGAATATAACAATAATAGATATTTGTTATACTCAACATAACAAAAAAACTGGGATATGTTTCTTTCATGTCGGGTCTGGGTCAAAAATGGCAGTTCTCCTTTATATATGGTACTAGACTACAACTGACAAATAAAAACCCTTTACAATAAATACTAAGTATGAAACTTATTTTCAAATATATCTACTGTGCTTATTTGTTTTTGAATTAATGGTACAAAAGCAAAATCAAAATTTTGTGTTATAAAACACTAATTCTGACTGAAGATATTTTTTTGTTTGCAGACGGTAAAGGAGTATGTGATGCCTCTATCATACAACCATAGTCCAAATAGAATACACAGGATAGCCAAGGAAGGAGAAAAACCTACCATTGAGTTTACAATGGGCCTTGGGAAGCCAGCGAGTCCTTCATTATATGAGGGGTTACCACTAGGAAATTAAGTAAAACATTAGTGCATGCGTCATGAATTGATGAAGGGGACTATACATTATCGTAGTTTGTTTGTCAGCTTGCATTTTATTGGTATAAAGGAGCAGTTTAATGAAATACGTAATAGTTGTGAGTTGATGTTAATCCTTTGTTTTCTTCAATTTTCTCAAGATACAGATTAAAAAAGGAAGTGTCAGTTAAGCAAGCTTATCTCAACCTTATAAATACTAGGCGGGTCCACACAGAGCGAGCAGACTGCTCGGTCTATGTAGACGTGCCTCGGCCGAGCATGGCCGAGCAAAGCGCGCCACACGAGTGTCGGGTTTTTTGTTCTGACGCGCGCATATGCCTCGCACGAGCGTAATAATAGGGAATATGCATGATTTTTTTTATTGTTTTTATAGCTCATTTATGTTAATATAATACCGTAAAAAATATACGAGTCATGGGAAAGTCCAAATTTATTTTAAATTAATTAATGAAAATTGCTATGACATAAGGCCGATTCAAACGCCGCCCTTTTGGCGCGTTCTATGGTGACGTCATCGTTCGTCAGGTTGGAGTTGTTTACTAACAAGTGGTTATGAGCGAGGTTGAGAAAGAGTATTTTATAGTATTAAATTTACGTTTTCTAGTTTAATTTCATAAACGGAAGTATGGATGGAAACCGAAGACCTTATTTTAAGTACTGTATTGTACCTATGTGCAAGAATACGAGATGGAACGCACCGGACAAAGTATTTTTTCCTGTTCCACGGGACGCTTATATAAGAAAAAAGTGGTGTAAAATTGTGAAAAGAGATATTATATCTACAAAAAGCACTGCATACTGTTGCGAAGATCATTTTAACGTAAGAAGAAAATAATTATTTCTACCAAATATTAATAGTTTTGGTTTAATTTGGCTTACAGTACAAACCCTGAAAAGTTGTTGTAAGATTCTCGTTCAGATCTGGGATAAAAACAGATTTGATTATAAAGTATTCCCAAACACGGATTTATTTATTAACAACCATTTATTCCTAAAATGGGATATGAAGGATATAGTATAATTTGTATGTAGAAGGTAAATGGCTAAAACTTTACAGGTTATGTTAAAGACTTTTATGAATTACATAGAAAAACTGTACGAGAACCATGTACCTAAATTAAATATCTATCACTTCCTCACCTTGCAGCTTTGACGCCCCTGATTTCAGCTGATGTAAAATCATTATTTGAGGCGAAGTACGAACTTATCATGAAGCATCAATTTTCGGAAGATTATCCGACTGCGCCTTTTGAAATCCACTTTCAGACATTGTTAGTCATTCAACACACCACTAACAAACAAAAATCACGCAAGAAGTATACGATAAACTCTGAAAGCAATCAAATTAACTGAAATATAAATGAAAACAGTCCATCGCGAAGGATGACGTCACGCCGATGTCTAACCAATAGCGTTGCGTTTCGACATTTTAAATTTGCCTCGTAAAATTTGCACTTTTTATAAATTTATTTGTGATTTTAAAAAGATTAAATAGAAAATAATGTGACAGATATCATTATTTTAGCGATAACGACTGTACAAAAAATATTTACTTAAATTTGAATGACATGCATATTCCCTATTATGGCTCGGACTTGCCGCGCGCGGCAGCCTCGCGATGACACCCGAGGCTGCCGCGCTCGTTCGGGGACAGATTCCTCGCGCGGCAAGTGCCTCGCGAGGCTGCTCGCTTTGTGTGGACCCGCCTATAGATAAATATAGCTTGCAAAGAAATATGTTTTTAAAAGTGAAATACCAAAACATTAATCTAATATGCTTCATAAGGGTGGTTGCATAGTCAAGCTTACCGCCAGCGCGGTTCATCGGCGCGGGAGACACGAGCTTACAAGTCTCTTGTACCGCTTTATAGTGAAAAAAAATCGCGCGGATGAACCGCGCATATGTTACGTACATGTTGCAGGGCGGTTTTAGCACCAAAAATAATTGAAATGTTTATGCAACGCGATTCACACTTTGATCTGCTATTACGATATTTTTGTAACCATGGGCGCTGAAGAAAATTTTGGCCGTATGAAAGAGAAAGTAAATCTGGAGGAATTTGAATACAAGTGTATCGTAATATCTTAAGTTTTGATATTAAGACGTAGCGAGCCCCACATAGACAGCGCCCACGCAGCTAAAATAGCAAGTTTTTGATACGACGCAAGGCGTTACACATTCTTTTTGCTATTATGGCCCAACTCGTCATTTCGTAAAGCATGCACTACTGTTTACTTGTTGTATTTTATACTTGAAAATTTAAAACATGTAGTTCTTAATATCACTGAATTTTAAATAAAAATACATATTGTTAAATTAATTAAAGTGTTTATTTACTTTTAAAATCAATTTTTGCGAAAGCTTAGAGTGGATGCAAACTTTTTGGCTAAAAATGGATTCATTTCCATGTCAGGAAGAGATTTTTCCATTTCCAATTTCTGAAAACATACAATTTGATTAACTAAGGGCTTTTAGCAGCCAAGAATGCTCGTATTATTTAAATATATCCATAAATAATTACATGTTAGTATTGCGTTTATTATTAAATGGTTAGGAGTTGGATGGACTTATTAAGTTCTGCCAAATATTTACCTCACTCTGGTACCTCATAAATGCAAGTGACAAACCTATATAAATTATTAAACTAACCCTCCAGAAGTCACGCATTTCCTGGACTTCATCTTCTCTCTGCACGAAGTATTGACGGACTGTTTTTTGTATCAATGTAGCCGCGTAGTCTTCCGGCCATAGCCACGACTTAGGGTAGTAGGGTCTGGGGCTGTGAAACACAATCACTTATCTTGGTTTGTTCAGCAGTAGAGTACGGTAAGAGGGAATGGAGTGAAAGGTCCTCTAGTCTAAGTTCACCTACCCTGCTTGTCGTGCGTGCCGCTGAACAACGGATTGCGGGTCCCCTTTTTGGAGATTTCTTGGGCTGTTCTATATCACGCAGTTGAATTTTGCAGATACCTATTCTTTATTCTTGGTACGGTAATTGACTCTCCCCCGCTGACTTTATGCTGGGCAACGCGTCCCTTATGGCGTTTGTCGTTACTGAGACCCATGCGCAATAATTTAGCATCATAAAATAAAAGTTCAAAAGTTTATTTCAAAAAACTACTTAATAATATCCTCGTCAATAGAAATTCCATTAACCGATTCATTCAAGAAACCTTCAAGAAACCTTCAGGGAGGCCATGACGCGATAGGCGCGTCATTAGAAAAATATCGAAATACACATTTTTATTCAATTTAAACAAAAAATCCTTAATTTTATATAAATATGAACACATTAGAGAAAGTAATAACTGTGGCCACTAGATTTTTTGGAAAATTAAATTGTCAGGAGTCGACAACCATACGGTATAATTGTAATTGTATAATTTATTAATTCACACACTAAAATATAACAAAATGTCCAATGTAAGTATCATTTACACAACTCTTTTATGGTAATGTTTACTTTGATTCAAAATGCAATATGATCATTATGGGAAAGTTAGAAAATATAACACATACGAAGATCTGTTCTTAGGACTATGTCATCGATTTTCAAATCAATATAAGATTTTTGAAAGTCGCTTATCACAGCCGGGAATCGAACCTACCAAATCTATGAAATTAATCATTTATATGTCACCAATTAACAGATTTGATATAAAAAATGAAGATTTTTTGATTTGCGATTAAATACTACCCAAAGGTTTACAATTCCTGGTGGAAATATGAAAGTTACCTTCCATCTCCTATGAAACACGTAGAAAATCATTTTAAAACACACAACGAATTAATTAAAACAAAACACACAGTAACCGGTCTCAAATTGTATTATTACTGTATATTGTATTATTGTTGTTTGTATAATTGTATACTTGAAATTGCTTGAAATAGCTTTATAACATTACCGGGGGCCAACGACGTGCTAGGCGCGTCATCATTTAGGAGGGCCAATGACGCGCCTGGCGCGTCATTTAATTTTGTATGGGGCCGGGGCGTAAAGGCTCTAGAAATGAAGGTGGCAAGGAATCGGTTAAACCTAAGTAATAGAATGATTAATCTTACTTCGTTTTAAGGTGTTCTCTGACCCAAGGCATGTTAAATAAGTGCATATTTACTTCTTTGCGTCCGGGATAACGCGGATTATTGTTCCATAATATCTGTTACAATAATTGATATTTTAATTTAAATTATGTAAATCGTAGTATCTTCGCTACGATAAGGTATAAGGTATAAATAATGTGAACAAAATTTTGAGTTTCTAGCAACATCAAAATTCATAATCTGGAAGCTTTTGAACTAACATCATTTTGTAATAGAAAGCTCTCACATTTTGTGCGCTCAACACACCGCAGCGCCTAATTGAAAATAATATTGGAATAAGTATACATTTTCTTCGTATTGCTCTAATATTACCTTTGAGTGAGGCGTTAGTGCTAGTTAATTGGATTTGTAACGTGATAATTGAATAGATGTTTGTTTCCATGATTTAGTGCAGTGTATAATGATGGTGAACATTTGTGAACGTGAAGAGAAGTTATGTAATCGAAGACACCTGAGGGTTAACTCCATTTTCGTGTTCCATTTAAATTGTTGGGAAAATATGGAAATAACCAATCACAGCATGTTGTGTCCCCGAAAGCCCCAGGCATAGATAGATTGCTACCAGTATCACCGAGTGTAGATGACCACAGAAGCATAAATATGTTTAACTAAGTATTAGTGGTAACCCAACAAAATTGAATCGTTTTCAATCGATTGACCTAATTTTCATACTACCAATACATTTAATATGTGATTGAATATTGGCAAATAATTTAAATTTTAAACAAAATAAACGGATACGACGAAATTTGTCATGGAAAAGTTGTTCCCGTTACTGCACCTGTGCTATGTGGTCAAGGCCATTGAAAAAACATTTTTGTCTTATTAACGCGTCCCATAGTTTCGCTTTGTTGAGAGTTTCTTCTAGAGCTGGTAAGAGATGCACAAAAACTTCGTTCTTCATGTAATCACATTCTGTTTCTGTAATTATGGAAATGGTTACATGGTTACCAGTGGGTCTTAGGGTTGTACGATGGAGAAATAGGGTTACGGGAATTACTGCAAAGTAATGGTCGCCCTCGCTTCGCTTCGGGAGACTTTTCTTTTCATTTACAAATACTGTAAATGTTATCCCATTTTTCAACATTTTTTATGGTCGCTCCTATTGGTCGTAGCGTGATGGTATACTCGTAGATATAGCCTCAAACCTTTCGAGTTAGTAGTTCCTAAAATTAGCCCCTTCAAACAAACAAAAAAGCTCTTTAGCTTCAGTATAATTACTCGTAGATATTTCCTGTCCATGAAATGTTCCCTATAGGCAGTAGGTACATACACTAATACCTAGTGCTTGTATTTGAGGTTTTTCGATACCTTTGATGTTACTGAAAACAAAGGAGGATAACCACTTGCCATCGGGCACTCATTGACTCATTAGCTGGCTATTTAATTTGTCATTATCATCATCATCTCAACCCATCATGGCCCAATATTGAGCACGGGTTTCTTCTCAGAATGAAATGATGCCAAATGCGGATTGGCGGACTTCACACACCTTTGAGTTTTGCGAACTCTCCGGCATGCAGGTTTTCTCACGATATTTTCCTTCACCGTTTGTTGCAAGTGACATTTAAATGCTTTAAAAGCACACAACCCGAAAAGTCCGAGATGCGTGCTGGGATTCGAGCCCGGACCCTCTGAATAGGAGGTCGAATTCTTAACTACTAGGCTATCACCGCTACAATTTTTAATTTCTACTATAATTAAAATTATTCTCTTACTAAGAAAGCAGGATTTAGGGACCGGTTTCCGTTTGCTCTGCATATATTCCTCAATTTCCTGGAATGCCTCGTCACTTTCCTTAAGAATCTGTTTCCAATCAGCCCCCCTGGCCTTCTTGATTACTACAGGGAACTCGACCTCCGAGCATGACAGGCTATCAGGTAATGTGAACGTCGCTAATGTATCTACTTGTTCGTTCGTTACAGATTTTGTGTCCTTAGCTTTTTGTTTGCGATCCGTTGCCTTTCCTGCCATGTTTTTTATTCAACGTAATTAGAATAATTCTAAAATCTTCTATTTCTCTCGTTTAGAGCAAAAATTTTAATGAGATTTGTGCATCAATGGCATTGATTGACAGAACTAATCAAAAGGTAAGTAGGTTTAATGAACTTATTGTAGGTATAGATAATAGATTAAATTAACACCGTTACTTTTCTGGGCCACAGTTGATATTCTGCAAAAAAATCTGCCAGTGGTGATTTGGGCTCATGACGTCATGACGTCAGAATGTATACCTATTCATGTGATTTAGGGTAAGGGAATTCAAATTGACTGTTAATAATAATTACTGTAATTTCAGTAGGTTAGACGTACCTACGTAAGGTATTTCAATCTTCATACGGAGTTAGTGTCTGCCTAGAAGGATCTATTACATTGAATAAGTACCTACTCGGATATGAAATTATGAAGTTATTAATGCAAATTAGAAATAAAGATCGTTAAATCGAATTAGTAATATTAACACTTTATATGCTTATTTTGACAATTTTACTATAGGTACTTATCTTCATCAGGCTAGTGAAAAATAAACAATATGTAATTTCTTCATATTTATTTTATAAAATCTGCATAAGCAATTACTCGCATTCTCTGAGCATTACCGCCCAAAGATAAAGAATAAATTATAGTATAAATTAATGTCTTAGGTACTTAAAATAGTTCATATTTGAGTCCAAAATAATTTCTTCAGTCATCACGTACTACTGGAGAGTACTAATAATTTGCAAACTTTCCAGTTATTTGCGAGATCCAGTCTAAATAATGTGCAACTTTCACGTAGACGCCTGGTACTCCTGGTTGCCCACAACCGATTCCCCAAGACACGACTCCCACTAATTGCCAGGTTCCACCACGTTCGCAGACTAGAGGACCACCGCCGTCACCCTTGCAGGCATCCTTTCCTTCTTCACCACCCGCACAAATGAATCCAGGATTGAGCTCATAGTTATAGCCCAACCTTGTCTGTCTTAATTGCTGCTGGCACTGACCGTGTCCCACAACGGGCACATCGACTTCCTTCAGAATGTTTTGGTATTTTCCATAATCTCCAAAAGCGTCCTTACCCCAGCCAGTTGTCCAACATCTTTGTCCTGCGTATTCTGTGTATTTGTCGGGCAAGCAAGCGGGACTGATATGGGGGTACTTAGTCCATTCTACTGGGTGATCTAGTTTCAGAATTGCAAGGTCGTTGTCTAATGTTCCAGCGTAGTAAAGAGGATGTACGTGCACAGAAATAACGTCCCTTTCAATGTACGGGTAGAACTCCACATCATGGTTGACGTCCCACTCGCCAAGACGAACCCTTAGATCGAAGCCTTGGTAACTACGGAAGAAAACATTATTTCATTAAAATGGGTGAATAAATGAATAACTTGATATTAATTTATTAAAAGTATTGGTATAATTTTTTTATAGCCTGAAGGGCTGACGAAAAAGGGGACGAGCCACCTGATGGTAAGTGATCATCGTCGCCTATGGCACTAGCAACACCAGAAGAGTCACCTGTGCAGCTCGTTCATGCAAATTCGTTTTATTTTTAATATTAATGTTGCACTTATTGATATTGTTCCATAAGTAGGTAGGTTATATTATCTAGGAATGTGCATAAGTATTCTACTTACGATTTGATACAATGTGCTGCAGTTACAATATGGAGTCCATCGATAAGTGTTCCTCCGCACACGTAAATGGATTCTTTAGGATCTTTCTTCAATATAGCCGCTTGCCATGGGTATTCCCCAAATTCACTGTCACCGTCGACATATTGTGGAGTCTTAATTCTTCCATTAATACCTTGTGAATGTCTAATTCCACATTGTCCACGGTTTCCTGCTTGAGGTCTCAGTGGTCGGCGACAGCACACTTGATTTGGCTTACATTGCTGAATCTGAGGTCGGCCAAAATATCCTTGACGCTATAAAAACAGAAAAGGATTGGTTATTACGATTAATAATTAGCCTAAGTAATCGTATAACAATACGATTTAACAAATAAAATAAATTCAAAATGGATACTCAAATTGACTGATAAATTTCAATATGGTCTCTAAGATAGAAATGGGTAAATTGAAAACATCGAAGTTAAACCATCAGTTAGAATGATTACCTCTTGAATCGTTTCATTTGATGGTTTATCAGAAGAAATGTCTCGCTTCTTCCTTCTCTCAGGGAATTTGATTGCTTGGCCTCCCCGGTTTGCCCCAAGGTTTTTGGAAGGAACAGACAGGGAACGGGAGTGGGCATAGCGGTTGGCATAGAGGTTTTGATTATTATTTATACTAGCGTTAGCTGATCTTTCGAAACCATAACCTTGATTTGGATTGTAATCTACCTGATCATCATAGTGGTTGACGTTATCGTCGTCGTAGTAATCATCATTGCCTAGATATTGTTCAGGTTGTTCGGGAGCGTTGTAAGGATGTTGTCGAGAGTATCCTGCATAGTAATTGTGTTGCGGCGAATAAATAGGTCCACCGCCATAATGTGGAGAATAATGTGGACCATGGGAATACGGAGGATGTAAATGTGGCTTATGTTGATAAGGATAGTAGGGGTTGTGGTGATGGTAATGCTCGTGTTTATTCAAGAGATACAATTTCTTTTCGTGAAATAGGTGACCTAGTTTGTTCACTACATGCTCATTTGGTGTCACGTGTAAATTAACGAATGGCTTAACAACTTTTTCCCCATAATCATTCTTACTTACTTGTACGGATAGTAAAGGATTTACGGAAAGTAGACCAAGATTTATGCCTCCGCTATTTAATCCAGGGCCATAAGGGTTATATACAGGGTTTTCGTTAAAGGGATTGATTGGATAGCTGCTATGGGAAGGCTGGGGCAACCCAAAAGAGACACCAAACGTGGGCTGCACTTTTTTGTTGATATTTCCGCCATTTTCGCCGTAGCCGGCCAGTCCAAGAAGGCGCTGTAGTAATATTGACTTAATAAATTACTCAATATCAATTTACTTAATGAAATGTAATGTTAGATTAATGTCAGTGCCCAATGTTTAGTTGTCCTTTTGTAAGCTGTTTCTAGACAAAGATTCGTTGCAAATATAATTTATCGTGATCGAATCTAACGCAATTATGATAATGTTACCCCAGTCTTCGTTTTGAAAAATAGGACAATGAATGGAAGAAATGGATGGAAGAAACAGGTTTTAGATTAATTAAATGATTATAAAATGTATTATGTACCTAGTGACATATGGCTATTTAGTAAGTAGATGTTATTTGAACTTGAAAAATATATGAATTTACTTACTGGTTCTATTTCTTTTGTTGCTTCCTGTCCTTTTTCATTTTGAACTTCACGTTTTGCGACATTTTTGGCCGCTGTGGAATTTTGTGTGGGATCCACATTATTATTAGACGCGTTCGCAGTTTTGTTTAAACTATCTAATTGTTCCTCAGTTAAAGCATCGATTTCGCTAAACTTGTTACGAGGATCAATGGGCAAGTACAAGCCGTCTTTACGGTCGATAATTTCTTGTGCTGGGCATTGATCGTAACTTACGCAAACACACTCAATTCCTTGAGCTTTTGGTTCGTGATAACTTTGTTGATACAGATTACTTTGGCCAAATGTAGCTGGTCCATTATTATAGATATTATTATTTGACCCAACATGTAGTTCTTTCTTATAAAATTCACCATTTTGTGTGGCATATGCACCTAAAGAGCTACCATATTTCTGGTCTTCAAATTCATTGTTAGTGAATGTACTAGGTAGACCTTGGGATAATAGATTGGAACTTCCTTTGTTCACATTGCTGTGTCCGAATTGAGAACCATAGATGGTATCTGGCTCATAAACAGGTTTTGAATTTGATTGGAAGTTTCCTGCCATTGGCTTAAATCCTCCATTGAATCCGCTGTAGTCACCTCCAGCAGTAGTCAGTATACCTGAAGATTCTTGAAGATGCCCTTGTGTAGCTAAGTGACCTACGGATCCAACCGGTATAGCAACGGGCTTGATTATAACTTTTGGATCTTTATTAGAATCATCATGCACATAGTGGTGGTGTACATGTTGCTGGACTACTGTCTCAGGTTTTGAAGTAGCTTTGTTATATATTGGTTTTGAAGTTTGGAAAGCATAAGGTTCTTCATTTGTAAATGTAGGTGGCCTCGTAACATAATTTGGTTCATGAGCATTGTATAAGCCGCTATTTTGCGAGAATTGAAAGTTACTATTGGAGACTCCATATTTTTCAGAAAATCCTGGGCGTGCATTAGGGCCATATCCTTGTCTTTTAGGAGGTTGTCCTTTGTATGGTCTTGGAGGGTATGGCATAGGTTTTGCTGGTCCATAGGCTCTAGGCGGACCTCGGACGGCAATTGAAGCTACTGGTTGTCCAACAGGTTTAATATCGACAGGTTGCGCATAAATTAGTTCGTCTGGTGATACATAAGTCCTTTTTTCTTGGGTATCATCTTCTTCACACTGAAATTAACAAACAATTTTATGAAAAATATGAAAAATTTTATAGACTTTTACGTGCTAACAAAGTATTTCTGCTTTTTATAATTAATTTTTTTATAGTTATTTGACCAGTCAGTTAGTTTTGAGTTTGTATTTATGTATTTTATTTAGTCCTGAATTAATTAAAAAAAACGGCATAATATTTTAAGCAATTAATAGTTCATTACCGTGTACGCAATACGGATTTATTCTCATTACTAAGAAGGATTACTTCATCACGCTGCTATTATGAAATACCCTCTCAAGTTGTATAGTTGCCATATCACGTGTCAGCAGTTTTTGCCACCCAAAGGCCTCCGACATAGCGACTGCTATCTGATGATAGCAATTAGTGTCTCCGACGACTTAACGTATTTCTAAGAGCAGCAAGGATTCTTTAGATTTTCGTCACTAGTTACCTATCCACATACTATGAGCATTTTGTATTACATGAACCGCAAAAAAATGCCCATCATACTTACTTGAATAAGTCCAAGAGTACAAAGTCTTCCCTTAATAAGGTTCCTTGCCTCAGCATCGTCTCCGGCATCCAGAGCTTCCTTTATTGTTGGATCGCTGTATACGTCATCGAAACCGCCTAAGCTTCTTCCTTGCTTATTGCTGACCAATTCATCTACAATATCATCGAGAACAGTACCGTCAGCCTCAATATTCTTTTCTTGAGCTACTTCCATTTCTTCGCCTTGCAATAGTTCGGCTGGTTTCTCTTTTGCTTGGTCCTTTTCATTGTAAGTTTTTTCGTCCTTACCCCAGGACCATTGAGCTTCCGTTGTACTTATTGCTAATGATAGCAGGACGCAGCTTAATATAATCCACCGCATTGTCTGTAAATAAAATATATGATTTAGGATTTCTGGTCGCATTTTGCATATGGAATAGTGACGCGTTTCGAAACTCTGTTAGGTAGGCGGAGAATTACTTTTACTTTCGCGGACAGCGGTTATATAAGCTTCCATAATGTCAGCGCTCCGTTGCACCGCGGGTACAAGCAGGGGCCCGCGAAAGCACTCACTCTCTCGTGTTATACCAGCGAGAGGTTACGTGTGCCGATTAAGTCAGAACTCATGTTCCTCTCCGTATTAATGCATTTATCACGCCTTTGTTCGTATATAAAACAACTATGTTACAATTTTTTAATGTTTTTTTTGTCAATTTAATAAAGACGGAGGTACAAATGAAAGGAAAGAAATATGAAAAAATATAAAACGGTAGATGGTTTGTTCTGTGCTGTGGTTTGACAATGTGTTAATGCGAATACAGTTATTCGGGTCAGTGTCGCTAAAAATCGGCACAAGCCATCGGTAAGCAAAGCGCGTCTCACTCGATGCGTCATAATTTCTCGTAACCATTCTGTCTGTGATGTAACTTCCGAAATGTAGCTCAATGTTTATGCAATACGTATTACAACACTATCAACAACAACAAGCTTAAAGCATTTTTTTTAGATATGGAACAATTTTTTTTAGTGGCTCAAGTTTTATAAGATTAGTTTATTTATTGATTGGATTGACGTATTGAATGATTATTTATGACTTAATGCATAAACAGGCTAAGGCACTTCTCACACAACGCTATTCATGAGCTACGCGACTGCAACGCTACTGAGTCGCATCGTCCTGTCAGTACATAGTGTCAAATACATACAAATTTTGGGTAGCGTTGCAGTCGCGTAGCTCATGAATAGCGTTGTGTGAGAAGTGCCTAAGACAAAACAGTTACACCCCTTTTTGTTTTTATAATAATTGGCGAGCTTTAGTGTTAACAATAACAAATACGTTAAAAAACATCAATTTTATTTTATTTGTCAATTATGTTTACGGTCAAATTTCATTCATTTGGCTTTTAACATAAACAAAAAAGAAGTTTAATTCAGTATAAAAATGGGATGTTATGGTTTAAGACATAAAATCAGTGGGAATGAGACAATGAAGTCACAAGTCACTTGAAAGTTCTAATTGCATTGTAATCCTGGTGTTCATGTACCGAAGAGCCTCTTTATGGCTCACCGGGAAGAGAAAGCGTTCGCAAAGTTAACTTATACTTAGATATGTTTGTAATTTGTATTCACGTTCTTTAGATTTCGTAAAAGATAATTCAAAAGAGAACTGAATAAAAACATTACAATCATGCATATACATAATCGTGAGTACCCATGTTAAAGTAAAATATGCGAGCTAAGTTTAAATTTATGCGTTACTTTGGTCTGGTATCTTAGTTAGCTATGTATATTAGAAATACTTGTTAGGATGTTGTAGTTAAGCAAATGCAACTTTCTTCGTTTTGATTTGAATAAACAAGCTCACATACGTATCACATAGTAGAATATAAGTGTTACAGCGTCATATTCCAACTATTTTATTTAAATATTAACACATGTTTTATTTGTTTTTGATAGTCCGATTTCACTTCAATTATTAATTTTCACTTATATTCCACTATTCTCTTCACAACAAAGCCTCTGAAATATTTATAATTAAATATGACACTTCTCAAAACTAAACTTACTTTTGTTAATCCACTTCTTTGTTTATCACTTATAATGAAGTAAAGTTTAAATTAAATCCAACACTTTGCCGGCGCCGTGTTTGCGTCCGAATGACTGCCACATTTACCACCACGACGCTTTATACTTCGACCAACTCAAAGATGCACGCAGCCCGATTTTGTAAGATGATCGACTCAGACTTGTACCACTATACGCTACTAAACATTTTGTCGACCAAAAACGGTCACATCTAGCTAGGAAACTTTGACTTGGAACTCGCAGCTCTCGAAAAATGTCGTATCGTGGTACCGGGCATGACGTCAAAGTGTGTATCATTGATCAACCCCTGTTCATTCACGGACGTGTTCCGAGTAGAAGTTGGGCAATGAAAATATTGAGGTCAAATTGGCGGATCTCTATGACCTTTATTGTTATCTATTATGATGTTAAATAATTTAAATTAAAATAAATTTGTTTATTTTTGTTTTTTATTGTGGTAAAACCAAAGTATGTCTTCTAATTGGTAGTAAATGACTGCTACTAGACATGCTTCATATTTTTTAAATTTAACATTATAAGTAACTTGATAGTTATCAAAATAGCTATGTTATAAATTCAAAGAACAGATCAAAATATTATTTAGTACCTACATACATATACATATTTGTTACGTGTAAATAGATATACGTGTAAATAGATAGACCTACGAGTATAACTTCCATCCTGAGATAGGTATATAAAATTTCTCGCGTAAAAGGAGTTAAAAAGGAGTGAAAATTAGTTATGGCAGTTTTCTTAATAAAATATTATAAATAATAATATTTTGAGAACGTACCTCTTTAACTCTTTCGTAGCTATAATATGAAATGTACAATTATGTTTTTTATTAACAAAAGTAGTTTACAAGTATAATTGCAGAGATATAATGGCGTAGTAAGCATTAAAATAAAATTGATTAATAATTTTTATGGATATAGTTCGGCGCGAATAAGGGGTCAATGATACAAGAGCATTAAATGAATGTAAGTACTACCTCATCATAAATTAAGTACCTAAATGTCTTTTGACCGATTGTATACCCATCGAACTAAGACTAAATGGTATGGGGTCCGTGTAGATATGGTAAGCAATTGAGCGGAAGCAATTGAGAGCAAAGGTGAAGCATTGGCTGTAAGTTTGGATGTCGCGAAGGCCTTCGACAGGGTGTGGCACAAGGCATTATTGTCTAAGCTGCCTTCTTATGGAGTACCCGAGTCTTTATGCAAATGGGTCGCCAGCTTTTTATCGGAGCGGAGTATTAGGGTCGTTGTCGACGGTACCTGCTCGGACACTTAGCCCATAAACGCTGGCGTCCCACAAGGCTCTGTGCTGTCGCCCACACTGTTCATCATGCATATCAATGATTTGCTCGACATCGAGAATATCCATTGCTATGCTGATGACAGTACGGGTGATGCCCGGTACACAGGCCGTGCAAATATGTCTCGGGTGCAGATTGAGGAGAGGAGGATAAAACTTGTGTCGGAAGTCGAGACATCTCTGGAGCGGGTCTCGGAATGGGGCAGACTGACTTTAGTCCAATTCAACCCCGAGAAGACACAAGTTTGCGCGTTAACCGCTAAAAAAACCCCATTCGTCATAGCACCAAAGTTTCAGAACATTCCCCTTAACATCTCTACCAGCATTGGGATCCTAGGTGTCGACATTTCGAATGATGTTCAGTTTCGGGACCATTTGGCGGGTAAGACTAAACTGGCTTCAAAGAAGTTAGGGGTGCTCTACAGAGCTAAGCGGTACTTCATGCCTGAACATAGGATGTTGCTTTATAAAGCACAAGTCCGACCTCACATGGAGTACTCCCACCTTTGGGCTGGGGCCCCGGCTTGCCAAGTGGACCCTTTTAACCGTATCCAACGGCGAGCTATTCGTCTTGTCGACGATCCCAAGCTCACAGACGGTTTAGATCCACTCGAACTGCGGGGAGATGTGGGCTCTCTCTGTGTCTTCTACCGTCTGTATAACGGGGAATGTTCTGAGGAACTGTTTAACTTAATACTTAATACCTGCGGTTAACTTTCGCCACCGCACTTCACGGGATAAAGCCAGGTTCCACCAACACCACCTGGATACCTGGCGTTCGTCCACAGTTCGCTTTTCACGTCATTTTTTGCCGCGTACGTGTAAACTGTGTAACGAACTTCATCCCTCAGTATTCCCACAGTGCTATGACATGGGGTCCTTCAAGAAGCGGGTCTATCGCTTCCTTCGAGGCCGGCAACGCGTTGGTGGCGCCCCTGGTGTTGCCAATGTCCATGGGCGACGGTGATCACTTACCATCAGGTGACCCGTCTGCTCGTTTGCCTGCATAGGCTATAAAAAAAAAGCAAATCCGCAAAGCATTAACCGACGATGCTGTAACCTACTTGGTGAATTTATTTACATAACATCAAATAATTATGTGCCACATGCCACATGTTCTTATTTAATGTTTATATTTTTTATGTATGTTAGTCTGTAAGGTATTTATGATATGGACCTCTGTACATACATTTTACTTTGTAAATGTATGTATATTGTCTGAAATAAAGATTTATTATTATTATTATTATTATTATATGTGTGTATTCGCAGATCGCCTGCGTTTTAGGTGTCGGGAAAATCTGTTTTAATTTTTGTAACCTAAACATAACATCATTGAATTCCCGTAACCCGGCTTACTGAAGTTGCATCATGTATACGAGTATGGGATTGACCGTGGGAAATGTGGACATTTTACAATTTTAGAAGTGGTGTATAGTGGGATGCAGATTGATGGAGATTACTGGCCCAATCAAAGTGTTGGAAGTTTTTAGGTATGCCACCCGATGGCTTCCGACTTGGCTCAACGACTGTTATCTAATAATAACAATTAGAGACGACGACTTTACGTGCCCTGCAAAATGTTATTGAATACGTTGAAATTGTATTGAACAATAATAAAAGTTGTATTTCTCACCACAAACAATGTAGGTTCCTACAACCATTATTTGGTAACATACATAATTACATATACAATTAAGTTATGATTTTTTTATTGTATGTAAGATTATTTTTATCTATTGTTTAATTTTAACCTATTTTACTTAAGACATGACACTTCAACCCTGTGTAGTATCGTAAATTTTAGAGAATAAAAAAGAAAAATATGTTATTTACTAGCGGATACCGTCAAGCAACCGACCGTGCCAGCAGTTGCTTAAGTCAGTCAATCAATTCAGATCAACGCAAGGGGCCTATAAGCGCGATTGCTATCGCTACACAAACAAATTTTCAAACTTCATATACCAACATGGGATTGATATAAAGGGCAAGTATATGTTAGTATTGTGACACGTTATCTAACTACGCCATTCTGCGCCCGCGCAATTCCATATTAGAATCTGTCCTGCCGTAAGTGGTTATAATTGTTTCGAACTACTTTCACTAGGGCATCGTTCGCGCCAGAAAGGATAAACGACCGACATTCGACGTGTTTTAATATGTAATCATATTATTTACTACAAACCGGTTTTCGGGACATAGGTATGTTTTAGGGAAGAGATTTCTTGTTGTAGAAAAAGAGGGTAATTTCACGGTTGCGCGGATTTTTTTGGTGGATTAAGCTACTATTATTTTTAATTATATTAAATATCAAATGAGATAATGGGATATAGATATATGCCAATAACCATGTTAAATCGAAAAGTAATTATTTCATACTTCTTACCTAAGTACAAAATAAATATTTTAATTTCAAATACAGAATAACTTTACTTTGAACATAATAAACAGTGGCAACCATTTATTGTCTGTTTCTTTGTCATCTATTTTTATAAAACAAGTATCGGATCCTGTTTGTTATGGTTAAATAAGACGTCAAATAATGTGTGTTACATTAGTTTCATATAAAAGACATCAACGCGTCGCTAACTACTACGTAATTACTTACGTAGACCGTTAGATAATGATTGTGAATATTCTGAATTTAAAAACAAGAGTGTTCTTATTTGAAAAAAAAAACTATCCATATAAATATTTTTAATACGTAATGTAACTATAAAATAAGATTGTTAATTGTGTTATGTGAGTAGTTAGATAACAACACTAATATTCATTTTATTAATTTTAATAAATACTTCATATTTTTAATAATCACTTCAGCTGGAGCTCACTAACGTTGAAAGTAAAAAACTTGGTAAACAAATTACAGAGACTGATTCACAAAGATTACGTGTATGGAGGTAGACAAGTAGGTACCTACCCAATTTTTAATACATATCGTTTTCTGAAATATAATAATAATTCTTGATTTAATTAGGCCGCAAAACTACTTAAATATAAAGCATTCCCTTGCTTTCCATAGCATCCTTTATTTATAAGTTTTAAAACGTAAAATGAATATAATTTTAATCGTATCTCATAGCGTGGCCTATGTAGCAAGTACTCGTGACAAGCCTACGCCCTACGTCGATGGGATCGAACCGGGATCTTTTTTCGATTGCACGCATGGCTTCACTTGCACAAGAGGGGCTTTCCAGTGCAACGCGAACCGGACTTGGCTCTGACGGCAACTGCGCTTGCGCAACAGTTCGCTGAACCATTTCTATGACTGCAATTGTGCTTGCTTGCCGGTTACGTTGATGTACCGTATTTGATGTGTAATGGATCCAGTTAGTGTTCGGAACGTATGTTTATATCGAATGGATGTAGGAAATTTTGTTGCAAGTTGATGTCTTGAAAATTGTATGGGATGGTTAGTGGTTACGGAAATAATTGTTAACAATGCCAAACATTTGGTTTTTTAAGAGAATAGCTTTTTATTCTCTTAGTTATCAATTTAAATGTTTGCATTGTTAACTATGCTAAACAGTTTATTTTTAAGAGAATTGCATTTTTGTCTCTTAAAAATTCCATTCAAATGTTTACACATTTTTGCTTAATATGATGCTTTATTTGTATATCTGTGGTAGACTTACATATAATGTGAATTTTCACGCACAAGAAGAGGATATAGACGTCATACGTCTGGGTCATGTAGTCTACAGATACCAAAGTTCGAGTCCATTGTTACACAGTTTTAACTAAAACAAAACTTAATTCAATATCGATAACCAATATGAAAAAATATGACAAATACATAGTTTATATGTATGTGTTTATAAATTTTCAGGGTTTATCTCGATTTTCTTGTAATTTTTGGTGGCAATGAAAACATAACAATTCATTCATTTTAAACACTTCGAAAAATGCTCAAAAATCCTTTTTTGCTTTACTTTTGTTTGGTGTGATCGTACAGACACTCTTCCCTCAATTATAATAAGAATAATATGGGGAACTCTTAAAATTTCACACGCTTCAAGTAGGTAATCAACACAAACACACGTCTGTGTTTGTCATTAGTCATTACCTACGGATCTTTTTTCACGCTTTCTGCTTGCCATGGCCACTGACAAAGAAATAACAACCACAAATTTGTACGTTGGAACATCATTTTCGTCTATACTCGTTTGAGTAGATTATATTACTGTAGGTACATTGCACTTGAGTGCATCGAACTCAAGTTCAAGTTATTGCATAGTATATTTAGAAAAATATTAAATTTTCAAACGTATTTCATTGACCCTAAGGTTTAATATCCAATGAGACAATTGGGATTGATGTGTGTCCAAGATTTGATTGGAACATGTCCGGTGACTTAATAGTAGCCGCAGGCGCCGTGATGATTCAATGTTTACAGTTTTTATGACGTCTACGCCTCACCGTGCTCAGTCCGTAATTATGTAACTGCATTTAGATTGTGTCGTACAATTTCCTATCGCTGAGCTGTTGAACCCATTTCAGTACTTGAGCTAATTCTACGCTGATAGTTCCGGGCTGCCACATGATTAGTTTATAAAGAAATCGCCTCTAATAAAACACTGCTTAGATCCCAGTGATACATGGAATTTGAGACCAAATGACTTATTTTGCAGGATAACAGCAGGACAACAAGCAAAGAGTAAAATTTCATAGTTATCATATTCATTGATCTAGCTCCTAACGATTATTGTGTAAACAAGCTATTCAGATACGATTTATGGCCCGTATTTACGTGCCGTCTATACTGCTACTGGTATAGCCCCCACGGTCAATTACTGGGAATTAATGTTGCAAGTTTGAGAACATGGATTTTCCGAACTGTCTATTGCAATACCGCGGAGGCCGTATGCGCCTTATTCACTGAACACGAAAACTGTAGAGTCGACGATTACGTTATTGCTAATTTATATTTGAAATTTTCCTCTAACCAGATAAGGAATAAAAAAGTCTTTAAATTCCATATTTTTCACCAAAGTTTTAGTTTACAAATTATAATAAGAGATTTTCTTTAAAAGAAATCATATTCGTTTCACGGAATAGAATTGAGTATATTTATTGCGATGATAAGTAAGTTGATAATAACAATACGCCTTAATTTCGGCCGATTGTGAAGCTCTACGTAACAATAACCTTCCCTAGGTTCTGGGTCTAGGCACCACTAGCAATTTCAAGCTGAATATATTTAGTTTTTCATATTTACTAATAGCATATGTCAGAAAAAAATTAAATGCTCCAAAAATAGCTATACCTAATATGGGATACAGAAAAAGATTACTGGTTAACTACAAATAAACTATAACCATGCTAAAATATAAAACTTGTAGTGACAACACGCCTTCATAGCCTGCACAGTTCGATTGACTCGCTGACCTAGTTTAGTCCGATTGTCGGCGCTACGTAACGCTGGGCTTCCCTACGGTCCCAGCCAAGGACTCTGCCCAATTACATTCTGGACGCTTGCGGGTTTTTACGCTGACAATCAAAGCAATGCCACACAAATCATTGATTGCATAATATCATGATGCACGCGATAGTCTACATATCATTATTGTGTATGATTATGTCAAATTGCAGTGCATGGATATTTGTGAAAAACGATTACGATTTTTAAGAATATTAAGCTGTTTTAGGGCGTATTCAAGTGAAACGCTGGTTACCGGCGCCGATCTGCCAGCGCTTATCGGAACTGATCAGCGCAGGTAGTCGGCGCAGGTAGTCTCTATACTTTGTGCGGAACCAGCGCCGATAAGCGCCGATAAGGCAGGTTCTGCGGTGAGGCGGAGGAAACACCCATGCATATCCTCTGCGATTGCGTAGCAATTACCCACTACAGAAGTCGTATACTTGGAGGTCACATAATCAAACCTGACCTGATTAAAGAGATGGACCCCGGAAACGTACTACAGTTTTTTAAGACTGTAGGCCTGGGGGACCAGATCTAACTAAAACTGGGATGGCTACAATAGATCAGAGATGGTCGCAGTGGCCTCGTGGGGATACTTGTTCCCTATGCCCAGACACCTAAATAATAATAATAATAATACCAGTAACCCTTTTACATTAGGTCGTTGCGTCGGTTTGCTTAAATTTTCGCGTATCACACCGACTTATATAAATGGAAAATAAATGATTAAGCTCTTTATAATTTCCATGAGAAAATTTTACCCATTGTTTATGAATTATTCGTATGTTAATAATGGAATTGTTATCTGATACAACTGTTGGATAATGGTTTTTTAGAACAATGCAAGTTAGTGACGCCAGTGATTCGGGAGAAAGCTATTATTGTGATTGTCTACCCATCTCATGACTTAGAACCTATGATAAATGTATTGTGCGTTTTGTTTCTGATATTTATTATGTACTAGAGAACCGCCCGCGCTTCGCTTCGGGTGCCGTAGGTAATAGCCGCATAGGTCCCGCTCCCGTAGGAATCTCGGCTAAACAGTAGCCTTTTATATGATATACTGGAACATCAAATGTAACATTTACCTATGACATAAGTAAATTACACGTAGTATTTGATAGCGTGATTCAGAACTTGCAAATGAATTTTACTAACGCCATCTATAACAACATCCGAGCTAAATATCTAGCAACTAACAAAACATCGATCTTCCCATGGGAATGAGATGTTTTTCCGCGGTAAAAAGTAGCCTACTTCACTCTCCACCCTCCTAACTATCCCCACACACATAAACCATACCATATAATAGCCATGTTGTACGTCACAACATGGCTATTATATGGTAAGAGTCACAAACAAACACACTTTCACATTTATAATATTATAGTGTATAGTATAGTATAGTATACAGTATATAGTATATAGTATGTATGGATGCACATGGTGTAATGTAGCTGTTTTAATGTTTACTGCGCATCTTTCACCATCGATTCATGAGTTTTGTGTCTACTCCATTATGTTGCTTAAAGGAGATGTTTCAAAATGTATGGAGCCCCGGCCACCTCTTTGTACACCATACTCAAAAATGAAGAAACACAATTAAAACAGTTTTCAATCATCCAATTCCTTTAAATTGCTTTAGTTTTTTGGTATAACACAAAAATGTACACTTAAAATAGCAACACAAAAACAAAAGTCTGTCATGGCGGTAAGCTGTCATCACACGTCATGTTGATTAATTTGATAGAAGTTTGACATATGTACCTACAATTCTGTCATTTAAAGTGACAGTAGACAGTTCGCGATCTATAATCAATGACAACTTGGAAAGATGCCATGTTGAAAACTGATAAAAATGAATTATAAATACAAAATTTGTACCAGAAAAGTATGCATTTAAGCAATTTATCTTTATTTTTACCAAATTTCATGAATTTTTCTCGATTTTTCGAGGTACTGTACATATTGTGGGCCGGATTTGAAACATCTCCTTTTTGCTTTAAATAATACAGTGTTGTATTATTATCGATTAGATTAAAAGTTAATTGAGTTATGAGTATGCGGATTGGAGTAAAGTAATATTCGTTGGTTGTTTATTACGTAGGGGATTAAACCTGATGATTAAGCCACGTGATGGCAAAAGCGGAAATATTACAAAAATATGCTGTACACAAATAACTTACTGCATAGCGACATCTACGATTACAACACAAAACTGCTTTATTAAGTGTAGAAGTTATAAACAAGCACAGTGAGCCAAGTTGCTCACAGATCGCGCCACTCCACGTGAATTCGCGTTCTCTACGTTTTAATACACAAGTTTAATGACTTCGACATAGATGGCGCGGTATAATATTTAAACACCAGACGGTAGTTAATAGAGAAAATTTCGATTATTATTAGAACAATATCAACACTAGTGGACCTTGCCCATCAGGGTCGTAACGAGGTAGTCCGGTACCCCTACCCTTTAAAAATCGGCCCCGAAACTTCGATTCACATCCTACCCTCGCTTACTTATCCTTTACATTTTTAACCTTCTAAATATTTTCTCCTTTTTGTTACATTTTTATTAATGTCCCCTCTTTATTGGTCGTAGCATGATATACCTACAGCCTAATAGCATTCCTCGATAAATGGACTATCCACCACAGAAGGTTTTTTTATTCAAATCTACCAAGGTAGTTCCTAAGATTGGCTCGTCCAGACAAACAATCAAACAAACTCCTCAGTTTTTTATAACTATTTATATAGTATAGATAGGTAAAAGGTTTTTCTTATATTTTTTCAACCGACAAGCGATGTAACAACGTGATAAGTAAATGATCCGATTTTATAATTTCATCATTGGTTGAGCTGTCTTCGCTGTCCGAGGAGGTCAATCACCATCAGTAGGTATATTTTATGTTAATGTACTTGTTTACTGTCCGTTATGGAAGGTAGGCATAACGGACGCTATGTTAGCTGCAGTTAGGAAGTATGAAAGTGAAGTTTCATTCCATTCATCCTCCCATATTGCTTGATCATTACTCGCCTTCGAAAAGTTTACTAAGAAACTAGTGAACGCCCTCGTTTCACTTCAGGAAACTTACCCCCCATTCATCCCTTTAGGGGTTGGCTTTTGAAAAAATAGGTCGCCTATGTTGGACCTTTCTTCATGAGAAAATTCATCGAAATCGGTGAAGCGGATTTGCTATTTTGTAAAAACTTTCAACCCTTATTACAAACCTTTTATCTTTGAAATAAAATTGCCTATGTGTGTCCCTGGGTCATCAACTATTTTCAACCTAAATTCCATCCAAATCCGGCTAGCGGTTTAGTCGTGAAAGCGTAACAGAGAGACAGTCAGACGGACAGACAGAGTTTCGCATTTATAATACACACATCAAAAGTGTCTAGGGATCAACATATATTTTTGCAATAACTTTTCTCCTGATTGATATTAATTAAAATTTTCTTTAAGGATTCATCAAATAAAGTGTTTTCGTTTGTCACAGTAACGATAAACCAAGTCACCTTTGCATTAATAAAGAAATTTGCCATTTTCCTAATAAAGGGATTTTTGACATTTGAACCACTAACATTAAAGTTCGAAAAAAAGACTGAAATAACAGTTTTCTTTAAAATTTTATTGGGTAATTTAAACAATTAATAATCCGCGTTTCTACCGCGAACACTAACAACACAAGAACATCGGTTTGGCATACTCAAAATGAGTTCATCCAAATCACGCTGTGGAATGGCCGCCCATGTTCGTTGCAACAACAAAAAAAGGTCTTCTTGCCACTGGATACCCTCCATATTCGGCAGAGCTCTTCTCTGTAGCATATCCCATGCATGCTCAATCGGGTTCAAGTCTGGCGACTGAGCAGGCCAGGGCAGGACATTGATGTTAGCTGCGGCGAGAGTCTGTCTTACAACTCTTGCGGTGTGCGGTCGTGCATTATCATGCATTAACTGAAATAAGGGACCGATTTGCACTTGTAGAGGAACGATGACGTCTGATACAATCGTCTCAGCATAAATTTGAGCGTTGAGGTTGCCTCTGATCCAAATCAACTCAGTTCTTCCGCCGATCCAAATACCCGCCCATACCATGATGGTTCCACCAATATAAGGATGGACTTCCTGGCAGGATTTTAATCGCTGTTGGCGTCCAGGGGGGCACCAAAAAGGATCCATATAAATTTATAAAATCATAAATTTATTACAAAGCCACATCTCAATCTCAAGAAATCCGCATAAAAATGCTTGATCCCTAGACACTTTTGATGTGTGTATTAGTACCTATCTAGTATTTTCTATTTTCTCACATCTTTTGCATCTACTAAATAGTTGTTAACTAGCAATGTAGAACACATTATGCAATTTTATATTGATATCTATTGCATTAGGAAACACATAATCGTTAATTTGTGTAAAAATACTCCGTTCACAAGATATTTCTTCTTGAGAATTTCCTGTTCACCATTAATAGGTTACAATAAAAATAATTTACAACACGATAACATTATAAACAAATAGTTTTGCAATTAAACCTATATCGTAAAAGATAAGTTACATTCAGAAATTAACGGTTTCAAATTATTATTCAGAGCAAACTAGCTTTGGCTGGTTTATGACTCAAACATACAAACAGGATACCTTAGTACTTGTTGTGATAATTATGGATATAAATTTGCATTCCTGTTTCACTTTTGCTGGCCTTGATTGACACAATGATTGAATTACGACTAAGTAACGTCAAAATTTATTGATTTGGACGTTGCTTCTAAAGTTTCGTATGGTTTCGTTCATCTTCGAAGGATGTCGGTAGTTGTGTGTGTTATGCATTACGAAAGGTCAAGGGAACTCTTACGATTCACAGCAGAGTGACTAAATTTTATTTGTATTTTCATATTATGTCGATTTACAAAACCGTGTTTTAAATTTTTCCGACTAATACTTTCATGAGTAGGCCAGATAACAGTGCAGGTGAGTAAGGAAATTGTGAATACCAGTAACTTCTGCCGTAAAAACGAAATCTTTAGCTTACATCAATAAACCAATTTGCTCATAGTTTGAAAGCTTAATTTGAACTGCCACGGAATTAAAAAATAGGATCTTATCGATTATTAATCGTAAGTAACTTTATGTAGCGCAAACGGTAACCTATAGAAACGCCTTTGGCGAAATTTATGGTGTAGCGTCATTTATCAACAGCTTCTTGCGTTTATCCTCACTGCTATCGCCTAATCTCAGCATTTAATCACTTTATAAATGTCATATGTTCAGTACACACTCTGCAATTGGCCAGGCAAAAAGTGCGACATTTAAGTATCCGATTTCGGCGGCAGTGCGCAAGGACAGCGGGATCTACTTTAATGTTCCTTAACGCCCATAACAATATCAATAGATTTATGAACATGATCGTCATTCAGTATAAATAGTAAGACGGACATTAGTTAATCATCAGTCGACCGTCTATTTTCGAAGCGATCTTCCGACAATTCGACACAGACCACGCTCAAAATGAGATCGCTGGTGGTGTTGAGTGCTGTTTTAGCTGCGGTAGTTGCTGCACCCCACCAACTGGAGAAGAGATCAGTTGGACATGGAGTAGCATATTCCTTTTCACCGGTAGCAGTATCCGCTCCAGTACTGGAGTCTCGAACTGTGTACACCGCCCCCGTTGCTAGCGTCTATGCTGCGCCCGCTGCTGTGTCTCATCAGTCCAGAGTTGATGTACGATCTTCACCAGCCGTGGTGACTTCACAAGCTGTCATCGCCACTCCAACACTTGTTGAAGCTGCTCCGGCCGTGGTTGCAAGTGCTCCTGCTGTCGTAGATGCGCGCTCGTCTTACTTCGCTCCTGCCAACACTGTGTACGCTGGTGGTTCTGCTGTATCTCACCAATCAAGAGTGGATGTTAAGTCTTCGCCTTCCGTAGTGACTGAAGAAGTGGTAGCACCCGCTGCAGTCGAAACCACTGTAGATTGCTGTACGCCAACCGCCGCTCTGAGCGTTGGAGCCTCGGCTGTCTCTCATCAGTCCCGTGTTGATGTGAAATCTTCGCCGGCTGTGGTTACAGAGCAGGTAGTGTCCCCCGTGGTAGTTCAATCTCCCGCTGTCTATGCTGCGCCCGCAGCCGCAGTTTACACAGGAGCTTCTGCGGTATCTCACCAGTCACGAGTTGATGCGAAATCATCTCCCGCAGTAGTCACTGAACAAGTGGTAGCGCCGGCAGTTGTCCAAGCGCCTTCTGTTTATGCTGCCCCAGTTGCCACAGTGTACTCGGGGGCATCAGCTGTTTCTCATCAATCCAGAGTAGACGTCAAGTCATCCCCGACGGTGGTTTCCGAGCAACTCGTGGGCCATTCTGTAGTCGAGTCTCCCGTGGTGTATGCCGCCCCGGCTGTGTCCCAAACGTATGTCACTGGTCAACTCTTCAGCCCCGTTGCTCGTTCGGTTTGGACGCCGACTGTCTACGCCTCTTCCTGGAAATAAATATAATAAATTGGAATATCTTGAATAAAAAAAAAAAATTAACAGTTAATTTATTTGTACACCAATGGAATAAATTGTCCTCGAAAATAAACGATTGTGAAAAATATCTTTTTTTTTTTCAATTTTATTGATTACTTCATGTAAACTAATACTTGCTACTGACATGTGGACATGACGGAAACATGATACGGTAATCTATTTTTTAGTATCATTCACAGTAATAATGTTAAGTAAAATATAACAAGTAGGTAGTTAAGGTCATGGCACGTTTCATACATTCACACTGGTCTGTCACACTGTATACTATTAAAACGATATTAGATTATTGAAATTTGATATCTAAGATATAAATGTAATTAATTATTCACTTTTATTGTTTGTCTGTAAAAGCACATTGGTATTTTAAAATATCAAGCATAATTTGAAACGGTTTTTACCAATTACAATAAAAAATATTATTTAAAATCAACGATTTTTAAAATTAGGAAAAAATTATAAAAAAATTATCAAATTATTCCTTTCAGAATACTCGATCCAATGTTACAAAATTGATACCTTCCTTCACTTTGCTTAGAGAAACTTACCTCAACTTTAGGAGGATGTTATTGGTTTATTTTTTATTATTTTATCTTTTATAAGTTAGCCTTTGACTACGACCCCATCAGTCTGATTTGATGCCAAAATCAATGTGGTACTTAATGCGGACTTTACCAGTCAACCTTTAATGAGTAGATATCAGCGATGACGGTATTCAAACATATTAGAGTAGAAAACATTACTCGTAAATAAATACTTACATATTTGAATAATTTAAATAAAAAATTCGATATCCATAAGTAATAAACAGAAGTTATATGTAACACATAACTAGGTACGTGCTTCTATGATTTGATATTTCCCTCGATTATCCTGGAATTTCATCATCAGACACTGACGGAGTGACAATGAGACCACCTCGTAGGTACGCTCTTTCGAATAAAAAAATAAAATCAGGACACAAACGACGGAAAAAAATCGCTGGAAAGATGTAAAAAAATATTAACGTCGAATATAGAAAACATCTTATTTTGAAGTCGGTTGGAAAATATTGGAAGAAACATTTAAATTTTTATAAAGGTGTCTCAGTAAGAGTGCACTTTTTCATTTTAAAATAAAAACACGTATTTTATGAGAGAGTTGTGATATTATTGTTGTATTGTAAAGAAAACATGTTCCGATTAAGTATGGAATAAAATATTCGGCAAATAACCCCACGGCTCTGATGAAAGGCCATTACTCTTTTCATGAAATGTTGATGTCAGCAACTTTCTTAAGGACCTTGGGCCTGGAATATGAAAATGCATGAGACATCGATTTTTAGATCGAGGATATTGTTACCACACTGTGCATATTTCGTTTTTGTGGAAAATGATGGGAATAATGAAATATAGTCGTCTTACGCACCACGCACACATAGTATCTACCTTAATTATAATGTTTTAATGATATGATGTAACTACATTTTAAATATGAAATAGATGTATTAAAATATGCAAGATTATTTGAGGGTATTGAACAAGCTGTTCGCTCCAGGCCCAAATCTGATGTTCTCCTTTTCCATGACTTTTACTCAGAGGTCTGGCTGTATCACACCGATGACGCGTTAGAACGCCGTGAGTTTTTTTTTCTTTGGGGTTTTGGCAAATCTTGGGTTTATTCGAATAAACCAGAAACGATTCCTGAGCTCAAATCAGAGATCCAACGCTTCATCGGTGAGATACAGCCAGATGTCTGTGTAAAAGTCATGGAAAATTTCATGAAAAGAGTAATGGCCTGTCATCAGAGCCGTGGGGACCATTTGCCGAATATTTTATTCCATACTTAATCAGAACATGTGTTCTTTACAATACAATAATAATATCACACTTCTCTCATAAAATACATGTTTTTAATTTAAAATGAAAAAGTGCACTCTCACTGAGACACCCATTATTATTATAGGAAAAAATATATATTGTTGAAGCCTAGCGCGTTTCATAGTATAAAAGCTTCAGTTCTGTTGTCTAGTTGCACCGTAGTGAATTGATGTGGTTCATAAAATAACCGAGGTGAGATAACTTACTTTAGGTAAGTTACTTATTGCTAAGCTATTATATTTCGACATTGATTTAGTTGTACTATCACTACTTTTAAAATGTCACAGGAATTGAAAGCAACTTAAAGCTCCAAATAATTGCAGCATCGGGAGTTTATAAATAAATAGCCAAGTCTCGATAGAGCTGCTTGTTTATCTCTAAAAAGTAATGAAATCTCTAGACAAAATTGAGGCAAGTCTAAGGTTCCTTACTTGCTATTTTTTATTATTACATTTAATACCCTCTATGCGTGACACCCGCGTGCGGCGCACGCCTTGCGCGCCCGCATACGGCGCACGCCTTGCACGCCCGCTTACGGCGTCTCTGGCAAAAATCTGACGTGGACTGACTAAGTTACTAGATATACTCATTAGGCTTGATTGATCGATACCGCCAATAGTTTGGCTGTGCTCTACCGATATCTCATCAGGGTCACCTGGTACTCGAGACCTTCTAAGATCCCAGTTTTGATAGTTTTTCCTTAATGTGGGCGTTAAACTCTACATCTGTGCCAAATTTCAGCGCTCTAGGTTTATGGGAAGTACCAGTTCTATTTTGATGATCCTGAGTCAGTCAGTCAGTTAGTCAGTGTCGAAAATGCGAAACTTTGCATTAGCTTAACTTCGGAACTAAATGGTCAAATTTTTGATTTCTAGTGTGTGAGTATACCTTATTAGATGACGATAATTTCAGCGTTCTAATCCTAGCCAGAGCTTCTCAAATAGGAACCAGAAAATGCGGCGAAATGGTTCCAGAAAAGGGATGGTACGGCAGTGTTGCTTCGTGCTGAATCGTGCTCGACTTGGCGGGGGCACTGCCGTGCCCCCAGATTGACTATGAACAAAACGACGGGGAGTTTTAAAATTTTCATTGTATAGTTATTTTTTAATAAACAGCTTAATAATATACGTAAACAAGTGACGCAGATGTTGAAAAAACCTGAACATTTGACATTTCATTTAATCATTTATTGTGGTTGCACCTCAGATTATACTACGATACATAATCAGATTATAGAACTAAAAGGTTCTATAATCTGAGGGTTGCACATACGCTCCTTCCTGGCCAGATACTCAAAAGAACTTCCATTCGAACTTTCGTATCTTTTAATTAAATGTTTTCTACCTAACTATCCTGTTTATGATTCTGCATTTAAACACACATATACACAGATAGGTACGTAAAATGTAAAAAAAATATATTAGTTAAGTTGATCTAAGAGATCTCCATGTAAGTTGACTGGATCTCCTTGGTTGCAGAGGCTCGACTTCCGGTGGGTTAGCGAGCCAGCTACCAACCGGTTGTGGTAAAACCAGAAAGGGCATGCAGCATGCAGTCCAATAACCTACATTGCATTAGTTTTTACCTCTTTCCTCGAATTTCATATCCTGCTCGTTGGGTAAAGTAAGCACTGAGATTTGGTGGCGCTGCTGTAGCGCAGTTGTCAGTGACTTGACCTGTCGAGTTAGGTGTCCCGGGTTTGATTCTCAGTTAGTGTAGATATAATTATTTGAACAATTTTTTTGGTTCGTGCTTTTATGTGTAAATGCCATTCACGATGCAGGAAATTCTTATGGGGTGGTTTGGTTTAAACAGGGTCACTCCACACTGGCCAGACTTCAAAGTTGTTTGACAGTAATGTATTGTACATCATCATCATCGCAACCCATTTATGTCATTGCTAAGCTCGGATACCCTCTTATAATGTGAGGGGTACAGACTCTATTCCCGCTAAATGCGTATGTGAGAGACAAATGCATATCTCCTTTTGCAAATTCTGTATTGCAGGGCGTCTTGTAGACATGTGCGTACCTACCAAGTTGTTCTGGAGTTTATTCTGGAGGTTGAACAATAATTGGTGTACCCTGCTGAATACGGAACGCGGCCATAGCTCCAGAAACTTTCAGGTGGGTGAAATAGTTTAACGTTTACACAATGTTGGAGATACAGAAATAAGCGTTTTACTTCTTTTGGGTCGGAAAATCAGACTACTAATCGACTGCATGCCTAACAAGAAATTAAGTAAATAAGTTGTAACCTAAAGACTCGTTGGTATACTGCTACGTATATTAACTGGTTCTATCAGCTTTGTGATTGTATGTATGTATCTAATTAGAATTCATTGAATGGATTCATTGAGGCCACTCTACCACGCTGTTCTTGTGCGGATTGGTGAATGCTGAAACTGAATAAATTTAATTTAAATTAAATAATAAAATAATTCGACTTTCCAACTATAATCAGAGCATGTTGCGTGCGGCATATTTATGCGTTAAATATACGATGACCTTCAAATGGAATTAATGTAAAATGTAATTCCTTAGCAACTACATTTTATGTCTATAATTCCAATTACCTCCCTACATTCCAATAAAACGACGTCATCAAGAGTAGTCGCATAGTACTACGAAGATAATTGATCTCGAAAGCCAACACGAAACCTTGAGATTTCCATTTTGTTGTATTCCGTTGTGTTTAATAATACATAATTAAGCAAATACAGTAATGTCGTAGGTCGTAGGTAACTGTGTCATAAATAATTTAGGGCTTTAAAAACTTGTAATTATAGGTCCCTACCTATTTTTTAAATGTGATGTTTATACATTCAGATAATTGATTTTTAGCTACATACCTACATAATTATTATGTTGTTACAACAAACATGTACCTACCTACTTCTTATAGGGCGTTAAAGTACAGGCATACATAACATAAGTGAGCAACTTTTTTGATTTGATCCATATTTACAAATCTACTAGTAAATCCGTCCTCGCTTCGCTTCGGGGAACCAGTCCCTTCAAAAATCTCTATAAATTTTAATAAATTATGTTATTCCGATGTCTAAGCTATATTACTGCAAAGTTTCATGAAAATCCGTTCAGTAATTTTTGCGTGAAAGAGTAACAAACCCATACACACACTCACATACATCCTTACAAACTTTCGCATTTATAATATTAGTAGGATAGGATAGTAGGATTTACTTAACTTAGTAGATACTACACATTTGTATTAAGTAATAATATAAAATAATAATATTTTTCTTAAATTTCATATATTAGGTAATAATAATATTATTTCATGTTAACAGACGATAAACGAATAGAGAAGTTAACCGTTGGCAAAGCGTATCGTCGCGGCGTCGTCGGCGTCGTCTGCAATCGACGCAAATCGCATGAGTAAGGTATCTGTAATACCAAAGTTAGGTATCACCGCCACGTTGCTGGCTAGTAACATTCAACAACTGACTCAAGCAAGAAAATATCAATATTGATAGGAATTAACTACATTTTTGATACATAGTAAAATGACACTCATAAGCCGTTTCAGTATTTTTTCACTAATAGAAACAATGTTGAAATTAACATTAAAGTCGTAATAATTATTGCAATTTTATATCTAACTAAATTAGCTAATGTCAGCAGTTAAAATTGCTATCATTGTTATCTAAATTAGACCTAATTACTGTACAATTAGTAGAAACACTGATGGAGATAATAAAAAACTACCTAATCTTTGTAAACTACTAGTTAAGTAATAATAGTCTACTTAATATTAGATAATAGCCTCATTTATGTTTAAATTATAATTCAGCTTACTATTAATACTCGTACCTAAAATCGTTCCGGTAGTCAGCACGTTAGAGAAATAGATACTTCTTTAATTTAGTCAATTTAAATATTTAGGTAGATATTTTTGACGTGACAACGTTACGTTTTATAAATCGATATACGGCTGCACGCACGAAAAACATGACGTCTATGCGTCGTTACTGTCGTTACCTCGCTCCAGGTTGATTACTTTGGAGGTAGATATTTTGGTAATGTATCCAATTATTACTTTGTTATTGACTTCTGGGACTATTTATAAAGGAGATGTTTCAAAATGTATGGAGCCAAATCCAAAAGCCAAGCCAAGCCAAGCCAGTATTCAAAATGTTTGTTTGTGTCCAAGCTAATTTGAAAAAATTATAAACCTGGAAGCCTATTCGGAAATTTTATTTTACTGCATAATGACAGGTAAGTATAATACGACATTACGAACTATAATACGACCCGGAAGATGTCACCTATATTGCAGAAAACGTGCTCTTTTTATTCTCAGAACCTGTTTAATCCGCCATCGGGTTTTAAAATGGCCATGCAGATCGGAACACACGCATATTTTAACCTTGTTACAATTACGCAAAGCTAAGTAAATGTTTTTTTTAATTTAAGTATCGTAGCCATAAAACTAAAGGTTATCTTGGTACGTAAATACTTAGGTTAAGTATTGTTTTAATAATTTAATGATAGTAGGTATCTATTGTTATGTAAGTTCCCACGGAATCGTGTGTAACCTACAATTCAGTAGGTAATTTTCAAAATCCTTTCTTGGTACGTCATTTGAACTACCTATAGATACCTATATAAAGTTAAATATATTACATGAAAAACTGGAAATTTATTATTTCTTTCTAAAACCTATGTTAAATATTGAAACCTAAGTTCAAGAACACCGAAATATTTTAATATTTAGTCGTTTGAAAGCTACAAATTAAAAACTATTAATGTACATGTTGCACACATGTTTAATTAGTGTACTATTAGTGAATTAAATTGCAATCAGAGATTGGAATCGGCGAAATCGTTTCGAAGAATTTCTTCGGGCCGTTCAATAGTTTCAAGCTGTTACGAAGCTATGTTCATTTCGTTTCTTAATCCATAGATTGACGATAAGCTATTACAATGGTAAAGTTATAAATAAGATATCTAAAGAATAAGAATATTTAACTATAAGTTTAGTAGGTATATATAGGTAATTATAACTATTGAAATATAAATATAATTAAGTCATGCGTTACTGTTGATTGCTATGCTTACTATGTTCTTGAAAAATACGAGTAACTTTTGTGTAAAAGAATGATTTGGGCAATTACTTAAGCATCATACATTAAAAGAATAAGAAAATTTATAATCGCATCAAATCAAGTAGGTATCAACACCAATATACTAAATAAAACTCTCTTGTTATTGAGTGACTGACAGACAATGTATAGCCGAAATTCAAGATATTTGTAAAAAATATCCTGAAAAATGATGCAGAGGTTGAATATTATTATGCACTTTTTACTGAAATACTCGCTGAAATAAGTGAAAGCATTTCTAAATCTTAACATTAAAAACTTGATTTATAAAGGTGACAGGTAACAATTAACACCAATTATTTCGTGTATTGCGTTAATTATTAATTATTCGTGCTTTACGCATAGGGTCTCCCTATATTTAGCGTCGCGGATTCGAATCACAAAAAGCCATCATGAGTATGGCAGTACGAGCGAAAGCAACGTGATTCGCCCGATCTCGGTCGACGGCTTACGGTTAATCAACCCGCCCTCGCTTCGTTTCGGGGAACCAGAGCCTTCAAAAATCTCTATGAATTTTAACAAATTATGTTATTCCAATGTCTTAGCTATATTACTGCAAAGTTTCATAAAAATCCGTTCAGTAGTTTTTGCGTGGAAGAGTAACAAACCCACACACACACTCACCCACACTCATAATATTAAGTAGGATGTATGTACAATACAGATCGTAGCCGGACGGAACCTCAGAATGCTTATAATTCCGGTGACGTTGTACGAAGCCGTCATCCAATGTGATAGAACGGAGTAACGCTCGAATGTATAGGTTTATAATTATAGAACAGCCGTTAATGGTCTGTCGGAAGACGCACCTGCCGACTAGAACTCACGGTGGCTGATTGGCATTTATCAGCTAGGATAGATTCGAATAACGTACTTATTGATGCGAGCTTATGCCGATAATGCGTCGATAAGTATGGGAAGACCCTTACGGTTCGCAAAGCAAAACATTTACTTATACATACTTATACCTATATCGTGTTTGGTCAAAGTTCGACCAATAATTTAACATACATGATTTTCATTAAAGGTAATTAATATTGTTAATTTATTATATCAATTGTGCTTAATTGTAAGTCTAAGTATATTGAAGCATATTGTAATTGTTTTGTACATAAGAAAACATCTTTTTGTTATAAAAATGACAGTATTATATGCTCATGAATGGGTTATTCCCACTGGTCAGATTGGTGGTCAGATTATTAGCCTTGTCTGACTATCAATCTGACCTGTGGGAATAACCCTCATGAATTTAATGCCACTTCCTTCTTATGTAGTTTGACCATTCCGGATTGATCCTATTGCTAAATTAATGGGTAAGTACAGACAAACAAACACTTGATAAAAATATAATATGGTTTTTATTCATATAAGAAACATCACATATGTGACGCTAGGTCATTTGAAATTATTTATTTACCATTCATGCGTTACTTGTTTTCAAATTATTTATCGCTACAATTTCATCTTTGTTTAGGTTTAAATTAATTGTTATTTTTCTTTGAAGGCAGAGTATTATAAAGTATTTTTTTTATATTTATGTAAGGTGTATAGAAGGGAAGTCAAGTGATTATCATCATACAAGTTCGAAAGGGACGAACAGTTGAAATACTTTTATTTAACAGAAGGCGAAAGCGTTTGGTTTTAAATTGATGAATAAGTATCATTTAACTGATTTTTTAAGGTCATACCAGGGTCATACACACAATTTTCTTTATGTTTTCGAGTGATATAACTTTCCTCCCGGGTTTTAAACGTCAACCAGTACACTAAAAAAAAGTGGTTCATGTAACAAGGTCGATTACTTTCATGTGACACTTGACATTGACGTTTCACTATGTTAATTTTAAAGCTTGAATAGTATTTACTATACTTACATGAATTATTTGACTGCGATTAGTACCTAAGTATAAAAGGAACCGATCGCTGGGTTGTTGGTATTAGTCAACCGACTCGGTCTGAAGTGATCGTGTAATTCGTCGAATCAAATAGGAACACAGACCACGTTCGAAATGCAATCGCTGGTGGTGTTCTTCGCTCTCGCCGCTGTAGCGTGCGGCTCACTCGTGCCGCTGGCGCAGCCTGCCCATCACCCCGCAGTGGTGCTAGACCCTCATGGCCGCCCCCTGGACACCGCTGAGGTCATCAACGCGCGCGCCATCCACCTGCAGGCTAAAGCCTTGGAGCCTCACTCGGCTCCTCTGGTCGCCGCCGTCGCTCCCGTCGTGCAGGCGTACGCCGCCCCCGCCGTGATCGCTGCTCCCGCCGCCGTGTCCCACCAGTCCCGCGTTGATGTGCGTACCAGCCCCGCAGTTGTGACTCAAAGCGTTGTTGCCGCTCCCGCCATCTCTGCTCATGGTGCCTACGCCACCCCTCTGCTGGGACACTCCGCGCACGGTTTGTGGAAGCGCTCTCTGGGACACCTCGCCTACAGCGCCCCCATCTACGCCGCCCCCGCCGGCGTCTCGCACCAGTCTCGTGTGGATGTCATCTCTAGCCCCGCTGTGGTGTCGCACGCTGTCGCCGCTCCCGCCGTCGCCGTCGCTGCTCCAGTCCTTGCTCGCGCTGCCCCGATCGTCAGCTACGCTGGCCCCGCTGCCGCTGTTTCCCACCAATCTCGCGTAGATGTCCGTACTACCCCTGCTGTAGTATCACAGGCGGTCATTGCTGCTCCTGTTGTGGCTGCCCCAGCTGTTGCCCATGTAGCTCCCGCCGCCGTGTCCCACCAGTCCCGTGTTGATGTGCGCACCAGCCCCGCAGTCGTGACCCAAAGCGTTGTTGCCGCTCCCGCCATCTCTGCTCACGGAGCCTACGCCGCCCCTCTGTTGGGACACTCCGCGCATGGTCTGTGGAAGCGCTCTCTGGGCCACCTCGCCTACAGCGCTCCCATCTACGCCGCCCCCGCCGCCGTCTCGCACCAGTCTCGTGTGGATGTCATCTCTAGCCCCGCTGTGGTTTCGCACGCCGTCGCCGCTCCAGTCGTGGCCCACGCTGCCCCCGTTGTCAGCTACGCCGGCCCCGCATCCGCTGTGTCCCACCAGTCCCGTGTCGATGTCCGCACTAGCCCCGCTGTAGTCACGCAGACTGTTGTCTCTGCTCCCGTCGTCGCGCACGTCGCCCCTGCCGTCAGCTACGCTGCTGCAGTGGCCCCCATTGCGCATTCCGCTGCGTGGGCTGCCCCCGCGTCGCATTGGGCTTAATTTAAAATATGGCAAAGCGTAACTGTGATTCGACGAAACTAATGTAGTTTTCGTTTTAATTAAGGATGTTAAAATGAATAGACAAATATAAATAATTTTATCAATTTATTTTCTTGTTTTTTTTTAATGTATCATTTCAGACGCAACTTAAAATCACATGATAATCAAAGATAATGAAATATTTTCATCTTTTTGAATCTAATTTACGAGGCTATAATTATGCTACCAAATACTTAGCATTTTTAGTAGGTACAATAAACACAATCTGATTTATTAAGCTTTTAAGCTGTGCACATAGTAGTTATAATATGGCGACACGCGACCAGTTAATTTTTTTAATGTTCGACAAAATATTTCATGACAATCAGCTGATGATAAAATGCGAGTTTCGGTGAAATCGATATTTTTTTTAGCCTGATGGATATACTTATTGCGAAGACGTCCTTTAATGCTTTTCTCAAAGACGTGCAGACATCGATCAAATACAGTTTTATTTTGTACTAAGGAATAATCCCGTATTCCAACATAGCTTCAAGTCATTAATTGCCTATTAGCCAGAACGGCTTACTTCTTATATCTGAGGAGGTAAGTGACCTGAGTGTCGGAAATTTTTATGCTTCTTGAAGGCCTAATTGAACTTAAAAATAATGGATACTTTAAGTTATAGTCAGAACTGTGGCTGTAGCGATTATCAAAAGATATTTAATTTACAATTATGACCCTGCTACAGATCCAATATTAATATAGATAGTGTAAGTATCAACCACGCAAGTATTTGAACCGCCCACGCGACCATGAGAACCTGAGGCCAATTCCGGCAAGTATATTATTATATTTTCCGGTTAGTTATTGAGCCATTGCACTGACGGAATGGCTACCTGTCAATACTAAAATATTATTGATACATTGACAGCTGTATTGGTAGGGTTTCAGGACAAGAATGCGGATATAGGTCTTTAATCTATTATTCTAGAGCTTCAAGTTTAAAGTTACTGAGTTTTCGTTTTCAACAGCTTAGTACTTAACCATGTAAGATCTGTATCTCCATGTAAGATCTCCATGTAAGGTACTGTGCCCTACCTAGATGCCAATTATAACTGATTCTCAGAGTTTAAGCTACAATGCAAAAACAGGAGGTGTTATAAGTTGTCGTGTACCTAAGCATTAAGGTAATATGTAAGGTAGTACTTTAATGTAATGTTAGTTACTGTAATAGTCTCTTTATTTTTATTTATTTCTTTCTTTTCCTTGTTTTAAACACCTACCAACTGGCTTTTCTACATCCACCCAGGGCTGACTGGTAGAGAATGCCATTAGGCATTAAGTTTTGCCCTTGTATATCCTAGTTTTAGGTGATAGAAAATATATAAATAAATAAATACTTTAGTACATAGTATCTCAATGCGTGTAAGTGTATCTACGTGACATCGTAGCTCTCGGAGGGATTGACCGAATCAGAAAATCCGTTCAGACGTTTGATGGTCATTAGAGGATTTTCTTAGTGTCAGAGGGCTTTTTTATTTTATTTGAATCTACAGTTATTTTTGTATGTGGTGTCGTGTGATTGCAATCAATTTTGCCTGTCACCACGAATTGAAATCATTTTAGTAGGTTAAATAATAACATAACATTTTTAACAGATTTCAAAGATTCTCAATTCGGCTGTAATAAATAAATAATAATACCTAATAGAAATAATAAAAAAAAATTTTTTTGTGTTACCTCATAACTTTGCTCTGGGTGAACCGTTTTTGATAATTTGTTGTAAAGATATAATTATACTACCGTCACTACCTACTGGTCCCTTCACGGGTTTTTGAGTTACCTCAAGTAATCGATTTTGAAGTCGATTATTATTTTTTAAGCTAGTTATTGAGTCAAACAACCTCAAAGTCCTCAAAGGTACCACGCATCATTAACCAAATTAAAACATTACTCTTATTAAATTTTTAACTGGACTAAGCATTAGGTACTTACAGCAACTTACATGACTGACTGATCACTAACAGTCCCTGCCCCCGTCCTCATAGGTACTTAATAATTAACCAACTATGTATCTAACACTATCTGCTATATAATTGAACTAACCATCCTAGTTCCGATTTGATTCATGATTTGTGTCGGTCACAGTGGTCATGGGCGACAGTAGAAGATTGGTGCTGCATCCCCGTATGCTACCTTATATCGATAAAAATATAATATGTACTTACTCTTTTTTTACTTATACTTTTGAGACAATAATTTCGTTTTACAAAAAAATCTTCATGTAATTGTAGTGCTTTAATATATTTAATGAAAACCTTAACAAACGCACTTGTCGGCCTTACAATTTTTGAAAGTTCTCCTCGATTTCTCTGCGATTTAATCAGCAGATCCCTTCGAAATTCGAAGTTCGAATATCTACTTTCCAACAAAAATAGAATTATCAAAATCTGAAAATTATTAAAATTATTAAAATTCTATCAAAATTATTAAAATTCTATCTAAAATTATTAAAATTGTGAACGGTCATACCTACATAAAAACATATATACGCGTCGACTAGAGAACCTCCTCCGTTTTTTTCGTCGGTTAAAATACAATTCTTCTAATGATGACACTTCCCTTTGTCAATAAATTCCGTAAATGAAATTAAAGTTTAATCATTTACGTATTGGTGAACTTTTTTCCAAGTGACTGCCTGCGATTATTATACATGGTAAAATACTCGTAGTTGGAATTATCACTTTTTTCTATCTATAATTGGCAGAGTTAATAAAATATTTACATAAAATTAGTCTTAAATCACACATTTCTTGGAGAATCTAAAATATGTATCATAATATTACTGAAATGGTATCACATTTGTACATCTGATTTGATTTATTATTGAACAGATTAGGCTATATTTCATCAAAGAAAAAAGGATTTGCTTACGGAAGCATTTATCATACAAAGAGTTGCCTATTAAGGATGTTGTAAAAGCTAGTGAATGAATTAATTTTTAAACAGCATTTGTGTAATTAAATTTTCATACCCCCGGTACAATAAATGATCATAAACATTCTTTACCGAGGATGGCCATCCATATCACCAAAACATCATTATCTAACGCGTTGCCCGCCGAGTAGGCTGGGAATTCACTAACTGACTGAATTTCCGACATTACGACCAAATACTTTAAGCCATTTCACAATACAAAAGGCGAGTGGTAGCCTGATCAGGCGTGTTTTTTTTTAATATTTATTCAGCTACTAAGTCAGCACTATCGAGATTTAATTGTTTGGTCCATGACCCTACTGGAAGGATCATAACGACACAATCTCGTCCATTGTCCACACCGGACAGGAGACCACAGGAGAGGTTGGCAAGAGTTCAACGATAAATATAGCTTTATAAACCCCGATGTAAGATGGATCCAGTTTCGTGTGGTAAGTTGATTAAAGTAAATAAATAAAAAATATGGCAATTTAAATAATATGGCAATAAAACGATTTAGTTATTTTCGTATTTATAATTACGTCGATTTATTTATAAATATTTCGTTCATTACTATATTTATGTACATTATTGCGTTAAATCTTAGGTGTTCGTCAGCTTCGCTCTTTACCAGCCATGAAGGGAATGCGCCAAGGGGGAAGAATGGTAGAGTCCAGCGCTAGCGAAGGGCGCGGCAAGGACGCCGTGGGCGAGAGGAGCAGCCACCACGCTGTGAGATACCACGGCGGGGCTGGTGCGCACATCAACGCGGGACTGATGTGAGACGGCAGCGGGAGCCACATGTGCGACCACGGGGGTGGCTACGGCGTGCGCGACCACGGGAGCGGCGACGGCGTGAGACACCACAGCGGGGCTAGAGATGACATCCACACGAGACTGGTGCGAGACGGCGGCGGGGGCGGCGTAGATGGGGGTGCTGTAGGCGAGGTGGCCCAGAGAGCGCTTCCACAGACCATGCGCGGAGTGTCCCAGCAGAGGGGCGTAGGCACCGTGAACGGAGATGGCGGGAGCGGCAAGGACGCTGTGAGAGACGATTGCAGGGCTGGTGCGCACATCAACGCGAGACTGGTGGGATACGGCGGCGGGAGCTACGTGAGCAACCACTGGTGCAGCCACGGCGTGAGCGAGCACGGGGGAGGCGACGGCATGAGACACCACAGCGGGGCTAGAGATGACATCCACACGAGACTGGTGAGAAACAGCAGCGGGGGCGGCGTAGATGGGTGCGCTGTAGGCGAGGTGGCCCAGAGAGCGCTTCCACAGACCGTGCGCGGAGTGTCCCAGCAGAGGGGCGGCGTAGGCTCCGTGAGCAGAGATGGCTGGAGCGGCGAGCACGCTGTGAGAGACGATTGCAGGGCTGGTGCGCACATCCACACGGGACTGGTGGGACACGGCGGCGGGAGCGGCGATCACGGCGGGGGCGGCGTAGGTGTGCACAGCGGGAGCGACGGCGGCGACCAGAGGAGCAGAGTGAGGCTCCAAGGCTTTAGCCTGCAGGTGGATGGCGCGTGCGTTGATGACCTCGGCGGTGTCCAGGGGGCGGCCATGAGGGTCTAGCACCACTGCGGGGTGATGGGCAGGCTGCGCCAGCGGCACGTATGAACCGCACGCCATGGCGGCAAGAGCGAAGAACACCACCAGCGATTGCATTGCGAACGTGGTCTGTGTTTTTTCTGACGAACAAGATCACTTCGAACCGAGCACGGCCGACTGATAATTTGCGCCGCCCTCCGCTATATTTATACTGACCGGACATAATTAAAACTAAGGCAATTTCAGTAGGTAGGTAATTGCTCGGTAATGCTAGAACAATGTCAGATGTCAATAAAATGTGCGACCTCGGCTCGTGTGGCGGTCATAACGAAAGAATTTCGTGGTCGAAGTATGTAGTGCGCAACGTCTACAGGCCTCACATATCATACGTTAGCGTCGGTTAGGTAAGAGATGTGGACGTGTGAACGTTACAAATTTAATACATAGTGTATTTTAATGCAGTCATTGTATTTTCATTAAGAAGAAGTAAATTTGATTGCACATTTCGCTGTAGTATGTACAAAATAAGGTGTAAATTTTGTTGTTTCGCCACAGGATTAATGTATTGCAGATAAATCGACGTAGAATGAAGGGGGAAAGGCAGTCTCGATACCGGAGACGGTAGCGGGTCGGCTATATACAGAAAGCTGTGTTCAGTAGGCGACGTCAGCGGCGGGAGCTTACAATACTTGGAATTAAACGATCGCAGAGCGCTGCGTACAATCAAAGTTCCGGGTCTCCGCAATTGAACCTTCGAATAATATTGTACCTACACGTGTTTAGTTCCAATAGTTGCGAATGCCTGCACGTTTAATCAAAATACACGTTGTTGTGTTATAAATAAACAAACACTGCGTGGGTAGTTCCTCGGTAATTATAGTTAGATATACGAGCAATATCTTTGTTCCGTAGTGTACGGATGAGGAAGTAATAGTTGAATATTTATTTGCATAAATCAGTAGTTGCATGGATTAGTATTACATTAAAAACTCGTTCCTTGCTAAACATGAAAGAAGATAGAGAGTGCAATAAACCTAAATATTTTGGCGGTGGTCAAATTAATCGTTACTTTATTTGAATTCATATTAGGATCGATTTGATTCTCATTTATGCAGCATTTTTGGTTTGTTTGTTTTTCAAAACAGGTTCACCTCGGATTCGTCTTTTTTGAAAATGTTTTTGAAATAATGTCGTAATGTATTTGAAATAATTTATTTAAAATTTCATCCTTCCACACATCACAAATTATCCAAACAAAAACAATTAACTTAACGCATGATTCTTTTCGACTTTCTTCTTCTTTTTATTCTTTTTGACAGTCCTCATGATTTTAGTTCATACATATAAATTGGTTGATTGGTTTTGGAGATTGTCATGTACAGTATTCAGGAATTTAATATTCGAAACATTGCTTCAATAATAATGAATGAATCAGGGTAAAAACTCCAAACTATGCAGAGCGTGCAAAATTTCATGATGCATTCGGAATACGTGTACGTGTACATTAGTATAAAAAGCCTCCTCAATATGAGGACAGACCCGTGCTCAGTAGTGAGTCACTAAGGGGTTGTAGCCATTGTAGCCAATATAAATAGATGAAACGGTGACCCACCGGTCAGGACCCAGGAAATGGATCTGTTTTTCCAGAGTTGGAGATAGCGAGTGGATGAAGTATGAGTGGATAAAGTTTGTGTGGGTCATTAAAATCTATATCTGTTCAATTATAAAACTGTAATAATGTCCCGAATAGCGCAATGGTTAATACACCGGATCGCTGTTCCAAGGGTCCTGTCCTGGGTTCGATTCCCAGCTTGGCGGAAATTTAAATGACGAGTTTAAACTTCCGTATTCGGTCTGGGTGCGTGTCCTCGTCTTGTGTGTTGTCGATGGCACCCACGGTTCAGGGTAGCTATGGGCGTGTTGCCGTTATTTATTTATTTAAATCTTCTTCTTCCTGCCCAGTTCACAATTTTATTTGTTGTTAGTTTATTTGTTTAAATAAATGATAATTTGAAATATTAATCCACTTGGCTACAGAAGTCTTCAAAGGGTCTTATTTACTCTTCACATGAAGATTCCCATGTAATAGTATACCTAGTCGAACAGTATACGGATAAATATGAAACTTGTAAAACTTCATAGAAATAATAGTAATTTCTCCGGCGCGTAGTACATGTGCTATTTGTAAACATAAATTGTAATTTGAATATTATTATGGCCTCTCAAAATTCTCTTAAATTGTACTTATTTCTACTGAAGAAGACGTTTTTATACGTTTGACCTGTTTGTTTGTCTGTCTGTGTAAATTGAATTGTTAGCCATTTGATAATTATGAGCTCATTAAACTCTAGAGGAATTTTTAGTCAGGGATTTTAAATTTACAGGTATTTATTTATTATATTTTATATCATACTTGCTCAGTAACTAGGGATTACTATGGTGGAAAGTCTCCTTGTAAGTTGGTGTTTGCAATTCAAGGCAACATTACGTCGCACTATGCTTGAATTGTAATGTTCACATTACAGTTCAAGCTATGCAAAACTCCTTGGTAAACAATCTCTTTTCTTATAAAATGGTAAGAAAACTTTTTACTGAAAAAAAAAACACTGAATATGGCGGCATTTAATTTCCATACATTTCAAACTATGCAAAACTCCTTGGAACTCAGAGCCGTAAAAAAAAATAGAAAACTATTTACGAAAAAAAATGGAAATGGCGGCATTTCATTTGATCTGAAAGTTTGTGAAGTTTGTTCGTAAAGGGATTTATTCTATTTTTTCTCTAAATTTGCTAATTATTCTAATTAAAATTTCATTTTGCATTACCAATGTTTTATTTACCTCACAAGAATGATATAAAGTAGAATGCTTACCTCGGTTGCAAGTAGCTATTACACCCTCGAACTATATTCACCCTCGCTCGCTGCGCTCGCTCGTGTGACTAAATATCTCGGGTGCACGCGATCCATTAGCGCCCTATGCGAGCTGCGCTCGCACTGGCGCCAAATTGGATCTTGTTCTGTAATAGCTTACTTACGTCCCTTGTGTAACAATCTACTATTTCACACTACATGCTCGACAATGCCGAATTATATGTCATGTAAACCTTACCGAAAGCAAGACATTATACCTCTTGGCTTTAGCCGGGTTATAATGTTCTATTGAATTTCATTATAACCCGCTGGTCAATAATGTGATTTTCACTTTCATAACTCTTATTGCTATGTGCATAAAGTCTAATTTCGCTAAACAGAATGTGCCCTCAGCGGGCGCGGCCAACTCGATTTTCGAAGACCGAAGCCGTGGCCCACTAGATTCGCACTGAGACGAACTTCATTTGTTTGTCAAATCGAGTAGGCCACGCCAGCTGAAAGAAGTTGCTATAGCCGTAGCTAGTAGTACCTTTAGAAGATTCTATAAATATTTCAAAAAAAAATATCAAAAATGTCGACACTAACTACTAAGCCTGGTTTTTTATTCTCTCGCATAAAGTGAGAAAAGTAGAGTATACACCACCGGAATAAAACTGTTTTTTTCTTGGGCGCTTGAATCCCTCACTGCACTCAGGACTCAATCTTAATTCCCTCGCTTTGCTCGGGAATTACCTAACTTATAACACCCTCGCTGCGCTCGGGAGTTAAATTTGGAGTCCTTCGTTACGTTCAGGATTCAATATAGCGCCCGTGACATAAAACAGTGCTTTATCCCCTTGGTGTATAATCTACTATAAATTCTACATTTCTACGCATCAGATGGAATGTTTATCAGATTATTATACAGAGTACCTAGCGACCGAGTTAACGCCTTAACGCTGTATAAAGTACAAAAGCTTCTTCTAACTCACGGAAGAGCGGAGGCTCCTACTACAGGTACTTTGTGCTTAAAGGGAGACTCCAGCCACATTCTAATGTATGTAATGTCTTATGAAATGAATAAAGAATTATTATTATTATTATTATTATTATTATTATTAAAGCTAAACCTTGCACTAGTTTCGTAAGAAGGGACAAAGCCTTTGCCAACTTGAGAAAGTAATGATTAGTCGTGCAGTCCTGTCGTGCAGAAGTAAATTTAGGGTCCATAAAGTATTCGTTTTCCAATTACGGAAGAAAGATAAGACTATTCACGTACTCATGTTTAAATAAGCAGAGTTTACTGTTATTTGGATCATTTTAAAAAGGCTCCACTATGTATTTGTGTAAAGAATATTTTCTGCACAGTGACATAATGTCTTGGTATGACAATTGAGTTTGGACATTACTAATAGCATTAGGGTCCCCGCAGACTGACTGCAGCCACCGGCGGCTGTGGCGCTGCTGCCGCTTTGGCGTTTCTTCACGTCTTCACGTCGTCTTTCACGTCTTCTTCGTCACTGTTATTGGAGCTGTTGGCCGGATCGCGCTTCTAAAAAGAAGCGCCACAGCGCGCAGTGCAGCGCCACAGCCGCCGGTGGCTGCAGTCAGTTTGCGGAGACCCTTAGGTACAGACGCTTCGATATGACTGGAGCCAACCACCTAGGGATGTGAAAAAATAAACGTTTCGATATTTTAACCTCCTTCTTTTTTGAATTCTGTTAAAGAGAGAAAGCATTCCGAATCCGATAAATAATTGGCTAAGATAATATTGTGATCGCTTTCAATTATTGAGTTGTTTTATTACATTATCAAGAAATAAAAGTAATCGTTTTTTTAATCCATTACTTATACTTAGTAAAATTATCGATTAATTCGATTCTTTCGTAAAAAATAAGTATATCGATTTTTATAAAAATCTATATTTTCCCAGCCAAGTCACATCCGTATTCCTAGGTGGTCGGCGCCAGCCAAATCGGAGCGTCGTTCATATTGTTCACAGGTCAGCTATTTGAATTATTAATCATAGTTTTGTGGATAAAATCACTATTTGCTATAGAATGAAATACAATCCTCATTAATTGTACTTAAATAAATAATGAATGAAGATTAATTTAAAGCAATTTCACTGAATTGTAAAGGCTCTATTTACTTGGTATTGTGTTCGTAGGGAATTTGCAATGTCACACTCCTCGAGCGCCTTGCGCGGTCATTGACCTGTAGTGTAGAAGTGTGCGTGAATTTTTCTGTAATTCCATTTCTCATATATTCCTAGTATTATTTAATTGATAGTTAGGTCACTGCGAATTAAAATTATTTGGAAACAACATTGTAAAGTGCACTTCACTTCAGCAAACAGGTCTGAAGCCATACTTTAAAGCACTTTTAATTTCGATGGTACAAGTTGAAAAACATGTAAAGGTACCAAAAAACTATTAATCAAATTAATCGATTTAAGCGAGTCAAGTATAGGTGCATTATCACCCTTTTGAATGAGTCTACGGAAAACAATTTGTCGTGTTCTTTTTACTCTGACGGCAACGCGTCTCTATCTCTGATGCCTTTGATGTTACTGATGGACATCGAAGCTTCTAATTGTGACCTTTTGCACTCAGATAGGGCATCTAATTGTTTGAAAGAAGACATTTACTTCCTTACGACGATATCTATTAAATGTTGTATTATAGATCCATTAAATAAACAATTACTTTTCTTCTGGAAAAGGTAAGTATGCTTTACCTCTAGGCTACATTTAAGAAAAAGTAATTAACTGTTTAACATATTTAACATTGAAGCAATTGCATGTTTATTGTTTACGCTGATAATAATCGGAATCATTAAAGCCTACAGTTTATAACAATAGAAATAGTTGCAGTAACCTAATTATTGTGGCATTGTCTTAATTGTCTACGAGCTTATAGCTGCGGGGCACCATGAATGATTAATTTTTAATTTTTATCGGCATTTATATCAGGTTGTGATAAATTATTTTTACTCAATTACAGGCACAGAGACTTTAAAGAATAGACGAGTTTCTAAGTTAAGATACATGTGAGGTACCTACATGTTGTATAGTTTAAATACAGCCTATCTCAATATATTAAAAATATCTTCGCTTCTGGGATAAAATAAATTTTACTAAGAATAAATATTACTCTTAAGATATACAAATATAAAATTAAAATAAATTGCGCTAATTAGAGAAGGTAAAAGAAAAGTGCCCTCGTTTACAATCCAAATCCAAAAAAAAGTTTAACAATTTTTAATTATAATAACCTTAACAAACAGATCGTAAAGCAAGGTTATTTGAATTTTTGGCAAACAATAACGTATTATGTTTATGGTAATGCAGTAATTCATTATCAACTTTATTTTATGAATTCCAGATAACATCTACACGCATTCTATGGCCCCGGCCCGGTAGCGGTTATTTAGCGCTTTATTTACTTATCTAGATTAAAAAATGAAATATTAATTTACCACTCACTAACGTTAAAAACTTGAAACGCGTGTTAACATCGATTATGAAAATGGAATCGATGCGTCGTCAGTTGTATTGTAGAGCGGCCTTATGCTGATCGAGTATGTCTATCACAACTTATTTTGATCGAGTTTGAATGGTAATCTATCTTTATACATAAAAATGAATGTTTGTCTGTATGTTATTTATAGAATTGTAAATGCATTTGATCATGACGTGATGGTCTTTAGCAAAGTTGTTGTGCGTGAGCCCACGAAGTTTTTCAGGGAATGTCTTTCTTTCAAATTAATTTCAGTTGGTGGTGTAGCAACGCCCGCAGGACACCGATACTTTACCTATATTTTAAATGACTTAAAAAAGGAGGAATTCCATGTTCGTCGATTATATTTTTTTGTATGTCCAACGTTTCCTCCGTTGTCTGTGAACCAACTTCTGAGATGGATCTGATCACTGATGATGGAATGAATAGCATGATTTATATAATTTCTTATGTTATTTATAAATATTGTAGTCGGTTTTGTTTTTGTTAAAATTACCTACTTGGGCGATTTTGAAGGAAATTAATTATTCATGTTTAAGAATAGATAGGTATAACTATAAACGCTGTTGCAAAGCGGATTGGTGGAGGGGTTAGTAGCCAACCTTATTATAAAAAATAAATAAATAACGCTACACACTCATAGCCCCACACTAGGATTCCCTGTGTCGTGGTTGCGATGGACAACACACAAGACAAGGCCACACACCCAGACGGAGAACGGAAATTTAAACTAATCATTCAAATTTCCGCCTCGCTGGGAATTGAACCCAGGACCCTCGGAACAGCGATCCGGCGTGATAACCATTGCGCCATACATTCCATCATTGCAAGTTTTCGCGTAGCCTGAAGGACTCCGACACGGCTTAACGCCTGCTATAAAAAATAACAGGGGCCGACGACGGCTTAACGTGCCTTCCGAAGCATGGAATGAGGGTCGCCGTTTTTGTACTCACCAGTTGGCGTCACCAGCGAGTGAGGTCCTGCTGTCAAAGCCCACCCATACATAAACAGTGACAAGTGATATTCAGACAAGTGAGAAGCGACAGTGCCACAAACTTATCTGACCCGGTGGCCAAAATTGGAAGTAATGCTGTTGTCAGACAAAGACAAAGACAGTGGCGCCCTTCTTACCGGGTCAGATAAGTTTGTGGCACTGACAGCCAGACCTCACTCTACACTAGCGCCTCTAGCGGCGAATTCACAAGTCTTCACCCTCATTGCTTAAGATTTTTTTGGCACTAGCGGTTAATATTCGTGTTCCATAGTGGGCAATAAATAGATTCAAGCCATACATACATTCTATTGTGTTCGGTCTGAGTGAATTCCTGGCGTAATCTTTTTGATCATTTGATCGAACAACTAATTATGAATGGAATGTATTAGAGGCAGTAGATAGTTTCCCAACACTTGCGTCAACTCGCTGACCAACCTTTTAGGCAGTTACTAAAACCACTTTAGTGTCTTAGCACGTTTATTTCATTCGAATTGTATCATTATACTGCAGAAAATATAGGCTGTTTAAATGTAGTTAGGTACTTACTCCTCGAGTAACCATCATTGCTTCAAATATATTAAGAACAGTCGAAATACTTATTAAATAGAAAATAATAAGTGTGAGCAGTTTTTATTAAAGTAGCACTAAACATAATTATATGCAGATACTTACAGAAAATAAATAGGTACCTACTACTAATTTACTTAATTCTTTACTTACTCAATATTAAAACAAATAAAAAAATCGCAACACAAAAGCCTAAGTTACCTCTAAAAAGTAAAGAAGAATAAAAATACGTCGCGTTGGGGGACCGCTCAAAATTACTTATGAAGGTGCAAGTCCCCCAACGCGACGTATTTTTATTATTTTTTACTTTTTAAAGGGAACTTAGGTTTTTGTGTCAGGGGCTTTTTTCGTGACGAGAGCGAAACAGGAAAGCCATACATTTTTATTGAAATGTAGAGGTTGTGAAGTAAGTGTTGGTAGAGTTAGAGCGTGTAGATACTGAAGGTTAGCTTTATTTGATATCTTTTTCACAACGTAAAGCCATGTGCAGTCATCTTGGCAACATTTTACATGAAAAGGTTATTGGCGGGACGTAATTATTATGCTTTTGATTGAAATTCTCTTACGCTATACTCAAATCTACAGCTCCCATTTAATTTCAAAGAGTTATATTTATTAGTCAAGCGGAAAAGCTGTTTTATTTTATAAAAAGTATGGTCACCCTAGCTATCGCACACGGCCTAGATCTACATCTCGCAACGCATTTTAAAGTATCTTTATGTCATCAAAGAGTGGCGACTGCATTCGTACCTGCTTTTAAGGAGACAATACCTTACTAAAGACACTTACTTACCAGTAAAAGTAGGTTCTTATTGTACAACGAATGACTACTAATGGGCCATAAAATATAACTTTAGGTATCTCTTTAGTATATATGTACATCATAGTGGTTACAACGTCGCCTGTCATACTTGTTTTCTGTCGAATTGTTATAACCGCGCTCACTCACATGCGCGCGAACCTTTGTATATTTTACGAATTTTCACAGCTTGACAAAAACTTCGCATAATTCTAGGCTGTTTAAAATCGATTGATAGTAGAAGATCCAGCCCTAAATCTTCTTTCACCGAGGTGAGTAATGAACGAAACATATTTTAAGTGAAATTTAAAATATTAAAAAATAATTAAACAATGGGTTCGCTGAAAAAATCATGGACAGGCTATGTTAAATTATTAATTAAAAAATGGTTTTTTTTATTAAAAATTGTACTGGTGAGATAATTAAGAATATCTCATACCAGCTGAAAGTATGAAACTTGCAGAATGTGCAATAGGGTACTTTCCGTAATGAAAAATAAACTTTGAAATTTGATAAAAATAAAAATTTATGTAGAAATATACTTTAATATTCTGATTTTGAGTCATAAAAGCACATAATTATTTTAATAAACAATATTAAAATTCGAAGTTTTTAATCGGTATGTCACGTGACCTAAAACACGAGAGGCATTGGTGTGACGTCATAAAGGCAAACCTATTCCTCCAAGAACCAAACTGTCAGTTCAGTTTCGTGCATACCTAACAACTCTTTTTTCAGCGAACCCATTGTTTATTTATTTTTTAATATTTTAAATTTCACTTAAAATATGTTTCGTCCATTACTCACCTCGGTGAAGGACGATTTAGGGCTGGATCTACTACTATCAATCGATTTTAAACAGCCTAGAATTATGCGACTCAAAAACTCAAACTGAATTTTACTCTTTGCATAGATATTATTAATAGCATCTTCGTACATATATCATCATTCATCAGCTCTAGAATTTGTCGGACATCAATGACCTTATTAGGGAAAATGTCTTGTAATCTACTTGAGTATCGGAAGCTTTTATGCCGCTTGAAGGCTTTCGACATTGCTTAAACGATAAATGGTTCGATAACGGACGCACGACCGGAAGGTTTGCCGTCACCGTATCACCGTCGATGCACGGAAGCGGTACAAAGTTTTGAAACAACCGTTCAAACACGCAATTAATCCATCTTTCTTGGAGTTTCATAACTGGAACACTAACAATTGACGTCATCTTTGGGCTATAAACATTTTGAATTACAAGACTTGGCATTTGGGGTGCGTACCATAGGTGCGTACAGATTATGTAACATGTTATATAACTTCTGTTTTATAACACGTCCTCACTATCTAACATTGTTGTCTAACAATGAAACATACTTATAACAAGACACAATGTATTTTTGTAAGACAAATCATCCACATTTATAAAACATGGTATAAACTGTGTTTTATAGCATGTTTTGTTATATAGTCTGTACGCACCCTCATAACTAAGAACTTATTGCAGTTTCAATGTTAAATTCGTTAAAACCGTAAAAATGTTTAAATTAAAATTATTATATTATTAAAATAATTATATTATTAAATGACAATTTAATGTTTTAACAGTTAAATACATGTCTATTCATTTTTCGTTGTTTTTGTTCGTATGATAGATACATAAGGTAAATGTAGGTAGTTATTTGTTCTTGTACCTAGATTTTTTTTATGGAATTAAGATAGCAAACGAGCATGCAGCACCACCTTCCGCTGCCGCCCATGACAACAGCTGTGACCGACCCAGAACTAGACTCAATGAGTCTCGCTCTAATTCGGTCACAGATGCGTTGCTACCCCTGAGGACTAAGATGGTCACCTCTAAAAAAGTGTAACCGGCTCCACACTTCCTATCCGGAACACAATTATTGTTCTTAAAACAATTATTACACGGTAGGAATGGTACTAAGTACCGTGGCGGGCGGTGGTACTTCCCCGTGTGAGCTCTAGGCCCTACCACCTATAAAACCACCTAGATTATATGACGCATCTTTTTAAGTTCATGTTACCAATATTAGATACTAGGTAAATATGAGTACAACCTCGGGGATATTCGCATTAAGAGATTCTTTTGTGTGATTAAACACGTGACGAAAGTTCTGAGAAGTTGGAAAGCTTCAAAGAAGTAGGTAGGTACCTACTTGGTTGATCAGTGGTTTTCTGTTTCATATTGGAGTAAATTTTATGTTAGGTCTAGGTTTTATACAGTAATGTGTTTGTCTGCTTACTTGAATATTTTATCACCGAATTGTGTCATTCTGTTTGTAGCTGTCATGTCGTTGGAATACTTTCTGTGCAATGTATGATATTATGAAATAAATGTGTTTTAGTTCAATTATACAACAAAAGTCTTGTTTATTATCCTGATCTCAATATTTCATACGACTATCCTTATTGACTAGGTAATCGAGGTATCTATTTTGCAACAAAATCCATTTTTACTAATGTTACTACTTATTTGTAAAACGGAAAAAGATACCTACCTATTAGATATACTTAATTATTAATTAAGATCGATAAATTAAACTTATCCTTCGTAAAAAGAACTTTTCAATTCACATTCACACCAGTAGTTTATGAGATTAGCCTGTTCAAACAAACAATAAACAAACTCTTCCGCTTTATATTATTTGCATAGGTGTGTATGAACAAAGAGTATGAGTGTAGAGAGTCTGTGAATGAAATAACTTTTTTTAACTTAATGTTTTATATAACGGCAACGAAATCTTAACAAAACTTTGCTGCTATATTATTAAGGCGCAACATAAAATTTGGTTTCTTACATAAATTAATAAACGTGGTGTAAAGATAATCCGAGTTTAAATGTTTTTGTCGTTTTAAACCTTTGACTTTAGAGAACCACAATATGACAGGGACGATAAAATTTAAACCTGGAGTAACTTTAGGCCGCGTTTTATTAATAACACAGCTAGTTAATAGGTTTAGGTACCTTTATGGGCTAAACTTATACATAACTTAACTATATTATAAACTATGTAAAATCTTTCTAATGCAATTCAAAGCGAACTTTCATCATCCATATTCATTGCGTAACTCACGGAATTAACAATAATTATAAAATCAATAACAGAACCTTCACTTCAGTTACAAATAGGGTTACCAATATATTAATTATGTTAATGGTATTTTTTAAATACGCAGTCTATGAGGAAGCTTGCGTTACAGATTGCAAAAACATTTTTGTTTTATAAGAATTACAATAACTTTTAAATAAATAGAACCGATTTTAACGCCGAAAAGTAAAAATCGGTTCAGTTAAACGCGGTTAATTTTCCTAAATCCTTCTCCTAAGTCTGATAAACACGATGCTGAAAACCGTATCAAAATCGGTTCAGCCAAACAATATACCTAAAACCTGCTCTTAAGTATGACAAATACCATGCTGAAAACCGCATCAAAATCGGTTTAACCAAACGCGAGATAATCGCACACAAATATACATACATACATACAGGTCAAACTGAGAACCTCCTTTTTTGAAGTCGGTTAAAAAAGAAAAATAGTTTTATAAATTATTTCTAATAAGTTTTGGCGGGAAATTAGTCAATATTTTTACAAGAATAAAAAATATATTGCGTATGAAAACTACGATTATATTACAACCATTTGACAAACTGTTCTGCAACACACCTATTAATTCTGAGCAAGTTATTATAGCATTTTTTGCATGATGCGCGGATAAATTTAGAGACAGACCAAAATTTTTTAAATAAAATTGGGTTGATCGAAAATAAGCAGTATCTATTTTCGTAACATAAGTATTACTTTTTTACTATGGAAAAAATAAAAACATCGTGAAAGTCAGAAAAAAATTAAGTTGTATGAATAATGCCTCACCCTACATATTCTCCAGAACTGGTTAATTCAGTTTCTCATTTGTTCTACGCACTACAAAAATTTTTGGACGGTCAAATTTTTACTGGAAGTGAATAGTTTCTTGTCAGCAAAGCGCAAAAAATTTATGTTTTTCTACTAGACAAATGGCAAAAGGTGTTGGAACCGACCGGACCAATCTACAATTTAATGCAATATTTATTAGTTCTGCGGAAGTTGACTTTTATTTTCATAATTAAAACGAAATGACTTTCCGAACAACCTAATATTTTTGGCTGCTATTAACCTCACGAAGACCTTTTGTATATTTTTCTCAAATATTCTCTACGTACAGACATAACCAGTTACAATTTAGTTATATATAATTATGTGTAGGTTACCGTTAGCAACCCTAATTGTCTTAGTGGAAATCTACTGATATTCAGTAGGAAGTGTTCATGACCCTCTCAGACAATTTATAATGGCCGATTAGTAATATAATAGATAGTAGGTATGTAGCTGTTTGCTTGTTTTGATTTTTTTCTACAAGATCGTAGGTATGCTTCGCTAAAGATTATGGAATTTGACCTCAATGCCTTTGCCTTTTTTGGCTATCATAAGGTATAGAGGACGGCGAGGGATCAGAGGGATAACAGGAAAACAAGCCAGATAAAAATAATAGGAATTTAGTCTATTTCGGTTCGGTTTTACAATGACAATGTGTTTTTACAAAAATGTCAGAATTTACACTTATAAAAATAGAAATATAAAATCAAAGGAGGTTGGTTTGTCACAATAAATAATAATGTATGTTATGCTATTATGCTAAATACCTTGTGTTGATTGGAAAAGCAAACTGATCAAAAAACAATTTTTATTTTTATGTGAAAATATAGGTACTCGTATGAAAATAGGTGTAAACTTCGTAAGAGTGACTGGGTTATTTATTGTAGGTACATAGGTTGTAGTATTGTTGACGAATCAATCAGGATGTCTTTTTGTATGATAGAAATAAATAATAATATGGCCCTTACTAGGCTTCCTGCAATGTTATTATGCAGTTATATTATTATTTATTTCGTTACCTACTTGTGTTTCTATTAATCGCGTGAGGAATTCAGCGTTTCTGGCTATGCCACTGCAACATTAGTAATAATATAATTATAATTGCCTGAGAAACAAAAAGTAAAGTAGATTGCGTCTAAGAATGTTAAGTGAGACGAAGGTTAGTCCAAGGTTTATCTCAAAAGGCGAAATGTCTCATGAGACAATACTTAGTTGTCAACCTACTAATTGCCACTGTACATAATTATAATTATTATATGTTTTCATGTCGTCATTTTAGCATTAAGTATTTTTAAATCGAAGTTTAAAAGCTTTAAGTCAAGTTCAAGGTACATACCTATAACCGCGATCATTCAGCGGAAAGAGTTATCAACGTGAAAGCTTTACATTCATTAATCATCTATTTTGTTACTGACGTTATTATAAAATAAACTTGGTACAATGAGCCCTAATGCTCAAATAAGTAGCCTACCCACCACTTTTAGAATACCAGTATCCAATAATTTGCTCTTATGTAATGTCAATCACTAAATTACATATTATGTGATCTGTGCGAATAATAGGCTTATTACACCTTCCTTAATTTAGTCATCTAAATCAGGAGGCTACTACGAAATCCGAACTACGAACAACGTACGAAGTTCGATTTCAAAATGTCACACGTCAGTCGTTTCGGAACATTTCCTACTATGATACCGAAGGTTCTCAATTCTACTGTACTTTTGTTTATGTATGTGATCTCATAACTTGGCACCTACTGGGTGATTTTAATCATTGTTATTCGAAAGCTACGACTTTACGTCTAATAATTACCCTTATAAATTTTACCGACATCTGACGGGTAGCGTTTGAGTTATTCTTAGTAATGAGTAGATTTTTTTTTTTTTACCTTAGGGCTTTTGAGTCGGTGTTCCGATTTTTATAATATTTTATTGGAAAGCTGGTACTTGTCGTTTACTCCCATATGAATTAGATTAGCGCAACATCTGATGGGCAGTTTTTGAGTTATCTGTCCTACATGTCGATATTGAAGTCAGTTATTTTTATAAAAAATCAGTATTTGTTGGTTAAGTTTGGATGTTTTCAATGAAAACATTGCAATTCGGTGTTTTCGTAATAGAGCTACGCTACTGGTATGTAACTACCGCCGTATCAACCTTATTTCTCGGCTACGTAAAATGTTTCCTTGAGGGCCCTTTGCAGCAGTAGGTACCTACGGCAGTGTAAGTATATGAATACTTTCTGCAGAAAATAGAGAATTTCATTAAATATTCAATAAAATTATATGGTCTACAACTTTGCTCCCGCCGTTTTTTTTTTAATTTTAAAAATTATATAAAAAAAAATTGTATCTTATTTATGTTTCAAAGTATTGTCCGTCACTTTCCACTACTTTGGCCCATCTTTCAGGCAACAAACGAATCCCGCGTCGGAAAAATTCTTCATCCTTTGATAAGATCCAAGAATCGATCCATTCTTTAACTTTTTCAAAAGAATCGAAGCACTGGCCCGCCAGGCCGTGTGCCATCGACCTGAATAAATGGTAATCAGATGGAGCAACATCTGGAGCGTATGGCGGGTGAGGTAGAATTTCCCATTTCAGTGTTTCGAGGTACGTCTTGACTACTTTCGCCACGTGAGGTCGAGCATTGTCGTGTTGCAAAATTACTTTTTCGTGTCGTGTGTCGTAATTAGTTTTTCGTGTCGACTCAAACGCATTAATTGCGTTCGATAAAGTACACCAGTATTTTTTTCAGAAGGTTTAAGTTTTTTCTCTGCCACCGCTATGCCGATCTTCAACAACAAAATCACCGCTTTTAAAGCGCTGGAACCACTCGCGACACGTTCTTTCACTAATAGTATCATCACCATAAGTACTTGAAATAACCCGATGAGCCTCAGCCGCCGATTTTTTCATGTTGAAATGAAAAAGTAAAATCTCCCGCAAATGACGTGAATTCGGTTTATAAGTTGACATATTTAATTCAGTGTAACTATATGACGCAAACAAAAATTAACTAATATCGATGTAAGGTTATATTTATAGATGTCAAAACTGATGGAAAACAACTGTGATTTATTTATTTGAACTATTACTGGTTATTAACGCCATCTTTTGGAAAACGGCGGGAGCAAAGTTGTAGACCCATAATTAATAAGGCCGCGAAAAATGTAACTAGGTGTACCCACCTACATACTCGTACATACATCTAGCTAGCGAACCCATAGTACCTATAGTAAAAAGAGATCAAGATAAACAAGGTTATCTATGTATGTTAATAATAGAAAACTATTTCGTAACAATCCAATGTTCAACTGCTCTGGAACTTTTGTCTTTACCTGAGGTTCTCAAACTTTACAATTTTGTCGATAAACTTTTTTTGACCTTATTTAAATATTATTATTATCTATTTGACATAGTGAAATATGCAAAATCTTTAGCCATGACATAATGTAAGAGTCGCAGTCGGGTTTTTGTTTTTAATAATTTTCTATAATAATATATAATAACTAGATTTTGCCCGCGGCTTCGCCCACGTGGAATTCGTTTATATCGCGAACCGGGGAAGTGGGGAAGAAGGTACTTCATCAACTATCTTCCTGGGAAAATTCATCGAAATCGGTCAGGCGGTTTAGATTTTTCATACAAACTTTCATCCCCTATTTCAAGCCTTTAGGGGTTGATTTTTGAAAAAAAGTAGCCTATATGTGACTCTGGGTCTTCAACTATTTTCATTCCGAATTTCATCCAAATCGCACCGGTGGTTTGGCCGTGAAAACGTCACAGACAGACAGACAGACATACTTTCGCATTTATAATATTAGTATGGATATGGATATTCGACGACCCGGATGGCGCAATGGTTAACACGCCGGATCGCTGTTCCGAGGGTCCTTGGTTCGATTCCCGGCGAGGCGGAAATTTGGATGATGAGTTTGAATTTCCGTTCTCGGTCTTGGTGTGTCCTTGTCTTGTGTGTTGTCCATGGCACCCACGACACAGGGAATCCTAGTGTGGGGCTATGAGTGTGAAGCGTTATTATTATTATTATTATTATTATTAATATAAATTATAGGTACTTGTTTGAATTTTACTTAAGGGTTATCACTAATAAGACTCAGTTTTTGTCATTTTTCGTCATTGTTGTTAATTTTCCGAACGCTTGCTAACGCTTTCTTATTTAAATCAACCGTTGAATGACTCGTCGTGTTCTAGCTGGGGTTTGAGAGTCATTACCTAGTCTTATTTTCTGTCCTCCCTTCTTGGTCGACAACCGCATCGACGACGCGACGGTACGTCGTGTGCTCCCTTGCCAGGCACAAATAAAATAAGCAAGGCTCAGTTTGAGAAATGCGTGATTAGAAGCGCTCATAGCCCGACGGCTGGCTTGCGTCGATCCTAAGCGATCGACAAAGTTAAGCAACAGCGTGCGCGGTCGGTAGTTGGATGGGTGACCGCTAGTGGTTAAATATCTTGAGCGCTTCCGTGCTTCGGAGGGCACGTAAAGCCGTCGGTCCCGGTTGTTATCGATTGATGATATCGTTAAGCTATGTTGGAGGCCGTCGGGCGGCTTGAAAACTTTCGACACTGGGTTGGCCACTAACCTCTCCACCAACCCGTATTGGAGCAGCGTGGTGGAGTATGCTCTAGGCCTCCTCAATAACGAGGAGAGACCCGTGCTCAGTAGTGGGCCATTAATGGGTTATAGCCCCAGTTTGAGGAATGTAATGAAAATAATCTGTGAGAAGTGAGGACTGTTAGTCCAGACGCGGTGCGGCGCGGCATCGCATCGGTGTTTACATAGTCCGAAATTAATTTTAAATGCCACCCTGACCTAAATGACCTCCTTCTTTAAACGAGTAACGTGATATAATGTCACTATACTATGTATAGGTACTTTATGAGAATTATTTAAGCCGCGTCGATTTAAATCGTAAACTACTGATATTGCAATAGGGATGTTGACATTAATTATAATTTGATATAAATTTATGTTTTACCAATTAATGGCAATATTTAAATACCTAAAATATAATCCTTTTAACCTACCTGTTCAATCATTAAAAATACGTACCTATCTAAAATTTATTTAAAATGTCTTAAACGATGCTCATAATTACGTAAACACGAACAAATTACCGTCATGACTGTTACCTAAACGTTTTCTTCTATATAAAATTTCAATTGAGATTGACAGATCGTGGCGTCAGTCCAAGTGACGTGACAAATATATGTGGACTGAATAATTATGATTTTTGGAACGAAATTCCATATCGCACGGAGTAAGGGTGTCTCTTCGAAACTGAGAACTCCTAGATACATAATTCCACCACGCTGCTTCAGTGCCGACTTGTGGAGATATAATTATTTAGTGAGGCCGCACACCAGCACCACATAATATATTATTATTATTACTCGCAACATATATTTACGGCTTCACAATTATTGCGATATATTTAGGCGGCGACAAATGTATTGTGTATACGCACATCGGAAGCACAGTTGTAGCGTCTAGTTGTATTGTCTTTCATTTTCGTAAAGTCATTGTTGTCATTTCTGAAGCACGGCGCCACATAAAACGAACGTGTTCGATCTTCAATTCTTTTGGTACGACAAATGCCTCACCACCAACTGCACCTACTACAAATGTGTCCTTGATGTGCGGGTTTACATACAAATATAGGGGGGCGATATAAATGTCGCGTTTCAAATGTGGCGCTACAATTATTGTAATCAAAATGTATCTCTGGTGTGCGGCCGCACTTATTAAAAAGCATTGGACCTGGCGACATTCTCTGCAATTAAAACAACAAAATAAAAGGAGCGAATTTGCTTGATTATGAGCTCGACCTGCGTGAATGTAACTCTTTGTGAAGGTTAATAGAGTAATAAAATCACATGAACGGTGTGTGTAAAAGGATTTATTTGAGCTTTAGTTCCCCGAAATTGTTAGTTTTTCATGTGATATTTGATAAAAAATATTATTTGTACAACCAGGTAGGTACATGCATTTCAGTATATTCTACGAAATTTAGTTTTATTATTTTGTCTTTTAAACAACGGTAGATAACTATTTTTCATTCTTTATGTTCCCTCAATTGACATTAAATTAAAACCCACCACTTAAAATTTCATGTGGTCAATCCATGGTCAATCTAATAATTGTAATCGTCAACATAACAATGACGATGACAATGACCATGACCATGACCATGACCATGACCATGACCATGACCATGACCATGACCATGACCATGACCATGACCATGACCATGACCATGACCATGACCATGACCATGACCATGACCATGACCATGACCATGACCATGACCATGACCATGACCATGACCATGACCATGACCATGACCATGACCATGACGATGACGATGACGATGACGATGGCGACGACGACGACGACGATGACGACGATGACGACGACGGCGATGACGATGACGATGACGAGGTCGATGATGATAATGATGCAGCTAACTACTACCCATCTGGTGGTTTCTCAGCCGAGCATATGAAATTTATTACCCGTGCTCACAGTTCAATTTAGCTTGTGAGCAAAATTCACTTACGCCGTCAATCGCCGTCAATCTGAGATGTACCTTAATCACAATAGCGGCATGCACGTATTTGTGCGGGATGAAATTAAAACTAATTCCATATCCAACCCGAATGCAGTGTTTTTTTTTTATGGAATTAAGATAGCAAACGAGCATGCAGCACCACCCTTCCGCTGCCACCCATAGCAACTGTGACCGACCTAGAACTAGACTCAAAGGGACTAGGATGGTTAGTCCAGTTAGTAGATGGTGTTAGAATATTAGTTGGTTAGTTTGTTAATAAGTGTGAGGACAGGGACTGTTAGTGATAATTAGTCCTGTTAGTTAATGTTAGTAAAAGTCCAGTTAGTTATTGTTAGTATGAGTCTCGTTCTAATTCGGTCACAGATGCGTTGCTACCCCTGAGGACTGAGATGGTCGCCTCTAAAAAAGTGTAACCGGCTCCACACCTTCCTATCCGGAACACAATTGTTTTTAAAACAATTATTACACGGTAGGAATGGTACTAAGTACCGTGGCGGGCCGTGGTACTTCCCCGGATGAGCTCTAGGCCCTTACCACCTATACAATGACAATATAATATAATGACAGTATATAATATAATGACAGTGTTCATTCAGCCTGGTTACGTGTTATCGGCTAAGTTGAAGAAATTAAATACTTATGTAAAATATTACCGACGATAAGTCGTACGCAGAACAGTACCTACTAACAATAACAAAATTAGTTTATGATATAAAAGCTTTACACGGAACAGCCTGTTCATTCAAGGTAACGTTAACCTTTCACCTGGACTACTTACCGAAAGAAACCATCAATGAAAGTTAATAGTTAAAAATAGAACTGTATTTTATTTTATCAACAGTTTCCTGGTAGAATAAAATTGTATTGCACCGCTGTATTGCACAGAGTTTTATAACATAATTGTTATGTAATTCTTCTTCCTTCCTTGATTACTTGAAAATTCCTTTCTACAAAATCGGCAACATTTAATTTCCTTCTGTCATAAATCAATCACGACAACATTTATAACGTTGGTATTGTACGACTTTAACTTCCTGCCGTTTTTTAACCGACTTCAAAAAAGAAGGAGGTTCTCAATTCGACCGTATATATGCTTTTTTTTTTATGTTTGTTCAGCGATTTTTTCGTCGTTTATGGGCCGATTTTGATAATTCTTTTTTTGTTGTAAAGTAGATATGCGCAGTGGGGTCCTTTTGAAAGTATCATCAGGATCTGATGATGGCATCTTGGAGAAATCGAGGGCAACTTTCGAAAATTGTATGGAAGACTAGTGTGTTTGTTCATGTTATCATAAATACATTAAAGCGCTACCATTTCAAGAAGGTCTGGAGTCGATCTGATGAAGCCGAAAGACAGTCGTGGGAACTCCTCAACGATTTACTGCAGTTATCTAGTGTTTGGGCTTGATTAATTTGTAGTGACGAGAACTTTACACATACATGTTGAATTGAGCGCCATCTGGCGAGTAGTTTTTGAGTTATCTCTACTTATCAAGGTTGAAGTCGGTTATTTTTTTTGTAAAAAGCAATTATTAATTATATTAAAGGAAAACATAGATTATAAAACAATTTAAAAGTTTCATAAAAATATTCAAATGATTCATTTGCATTATTAATGTCAAAACAATCTTGATAAGTTATGCTTGATATGCATTGCTTAAATTTGGCCATATTTTCTCGACTATAATCACGTTTTGACGTGATAGCTAGCTAGCTAGCTACAACCCACTAATGGCCCACTACTGAGCACGGGTCTCTCCTCATTACTGAAGAGGCCTAGAGCATACTCCACCACGCTGCTCCAATGCGGATTGGTGGAGGGGATAGTGGCCAACCCAGTGTCGAAAGTTTTCAAGCCGCCCGAAGGCCTCCGACATGGCTTAACGACTGCTATCAATCGATAACAACCGGGACCGACGGCTTTACGTGCCCTCCGAAGCACGGAAGCGCTCAAGAAATTTTTGCCACTAGCGGTCACCCATCCGAGTACCGACCGCGCCCGCTGTTGCTTAACTTTGTCGATCGCTTAGGATCGACGCAAGCCGCCGGGCTATGAGCGCTTCACGTATGACGTGATAACGTCTTATAAATTGGATTACCGGGTGGCACTTCAAGAAACTGTGTCACGGTCACGCTAAGCCGCTCACGTTATACGCTTACAATGAGAGCGAGTGAGAGGCACGCGTCCCTTCCACTCGGGCATGGTTAGCCCGCCTAAGAGCGAGAGAGACAGACATAAAAAGTGAAACTCCTCCTTAACATTACTTATGGTAGCTACGGCGTACACACGTTGGCGTGTTTCAGAAAATGGTACAGCGCCATCTCTGAAGAAGTAGAGTAAGTAATCTCGTTTGTTACCTCACTTAGTTGTGACTAATCAAATGGTTAATGGTCTAACGGTTAGCAGCGCTAGATGGCGGATGGTGTTACAATGTTTTAAATATAATTCTTTGTATAAATAAATGTTTTAAATTGTTACTATTATTGTTTGCGACGATTAGATTTTATTTTACTGTTTGTGTCATTAATATAATATTATATTTAATGTAAAGTGTTTGTCCTTATTAAACGTCAAAATGGAGTAACGAATCGAGTAATTTTTGCCATGGATAGTTGATGGGTTCTAGAGTGATGGTGGTTACTTTTTCGCGAAAAAAATGTCATTTCTACGAGTAAACACGTTTTCTACACAATATAAATAAAATTAAAGGGTTTGTTTTTGTAATTAAAAATAATAGCATTTTTCCCAGGGCATATTAAGTATTTACATGATACTAACGATTTTAAAATTTTTGTCTGTCTGTATGTCTCTATGTTGCCCGGACTAATCTCCGGAACGGCTGAATGGGATTTTTACTTTCACAGCAAGATTCATGAGGGTGTGAAACAACTTAAAGAGGCTTTTATCTTGGAATTTCCGCGCGATCGGGATACGCTTATATACACGAACGAAGTCGCGGGCTCAGCTCGTAATTAATATATTTAGTAAATGTTTAGCAAAGTAAGGGCGAGTTTACTATTTCGGTATTTTGTAATCGAACAGTGTTTTTGTGTGACTTTATAATTTTTTTGTGACCTTACAAAAGTGAAAAAATGGATTATAACTCATAAATAGTGTCCATAAATGTACCTACTTATGTACCCTTATAAGGAAAAAATATTGCTCATTTTGCCAGTGGAAAAATTATTATCGTTTATCTCGACAGTTTCAAACAGCCTTCAATATCTACATTGTTACTATGAGGTTAATAAGTAATTAACAATTAAATGTTTTGTGCTAAGATACCTAAAAGGAAAATAATTTTATTTTGCTTACGTGGAAAGATATTTTTTAAATTCTGATGGAAATTAATGCCTGGTTAAAATTTGTTACACATATTATTAGTATAGTGGGGTGGGAATAAGGGTTGTGATCTGGTAATTTAATGATGTGCAATGTGCTATAGAACGCAAAAATTATTTTAATCCCATTTGACCTCTGTTTCTACAAATTAGTGTAATTGTAGTTTGCAATTTTTTGTTTTTCTTTTTCGGGGGTGTTTGGGCCATACACGAAAGAGATTTTTCAACAATGTGATTCGTGTTAATTTGCTCCTTAATAAGTTCGCGGACAGTCGCATAAAGTCCAAGACGCCGGTTATTCAGTAAACAGTTCCACCGCCTGTGCCAGCCTTCAACATTATTTTGAGTTCGCGGTAACCCTAGCTCGTTATTTCGGTGAACAGACCAAAAGTGGGGTGGAAATAAGGGTTGTGATCTGGTAATTTTAATTGTGATTCCTCGTCCTGCTAGTGACTTTCTTCTGCCAGAAACGTAATACGTCTCGAACCACTCCGTTAACGGCTCTGCTTCCTGAGGCAAAACTCTTTTTTTTATGCAATTAAGATAGCAAACGAGCATGCAGCACCACCTTCCGCTGCCGCCCATGACAACTGTGACCGACCCAGAACTAGACTCAATGAGTCTCGTTCTAATTCAGTCACAGATGCGTTGCTATCCCTGAGGACTGAGATGGTCGCCTCTAAAAAAGTGTCTTCTTTTAGCATGTGAAATGCTATTGGAATGGTGTTTAGTAGGTAATTTATTGGAAAATCTTCCATATCCACTCGTAAACAATCACATTCACGATAGTACAACGTATGTCTATAAGATTGATTAAAAATGTTAAAAAAATTAATAAATATTATTACTATTTATTAATACCACTAGTATTATTATACCTTTACGTTATAATTTAAATGTAGGTACTTTGGTTTTGATCAACTTTCGAGACAGTAAGCCATCGATGAAGCGTACCGTCGAGGCAGAAACCCGTCAAGGTAGAAACCTTTCGAGGTAGTGATCTTTCGACCGTCGTGCTAACGTCATTCGAACCGGAGTACGAAACCCCCGCAAGTCCTACCATCAAGCGATAAAACAAAATAAAACTAAGGGCGCTTAACTCCATTCTAACATAACTCTACTTCATTACTTTTAAACACAATCATTGTCTATCAGTATCAAATTTTATGAAGGTTTGATTTCTGAAGTACCTGTTTAAATCCTGCAATAAATTTCTATTACCAGTGATTTATGCGCGTATAAATCTGATAGATATCATAAACTTACCTGTGTTTATGATCCATAACGTCCGCCGAACCCGAAACATTTGACGTAGATAATAACAGTGATTTAAATGGTTGGTAAACTGTTGGTAAACAATAAAGCTGTCAATGAAATCGGAATTGTCATTGTATTGCTTTTGGGTAATATACATCACGTATATCTCAGATTTATATTTGTAAACTTACAGATAAATGTGTATTGCTAACTCATTAACTAATACATCAATGTATTTGTGCTTTATTTGCGGGAATTTTTGTCCAAAGTTAGTTTCAAAAGTCATTTTATGATTTTGCAATGTCATTATCATTTAAAAAGAGGTAGGTAGAAGGGTGAAGAGGTGTTCGTTGTTTCCTTGTCCCTCTTCCACGTCACGCCGTAGTTATGCAGGCGGCTGTGTATGGTAGCTATGTAGATAGGCAGGCGGATGAGTGATCGACTGAAACAAGGTTGGTAATTACACTGGTGACTGCTAAAAGTAAAAATTTCTTAAATTTTAGAAAGTACGTATAGCCTACGGCCCCGGTTGTTACCCTTAAAATAACATGTTGTTAAGCCACGTCGGAAAAATGGCGGCCTTATAAAAATTTCCAACACTTGTGTTATCCGCTAACCCCTTCAGCATGTTGCACTGAAGTTGGTACTTACTTTTCTGGAATATGCTCGATGCCTCCACAACTATGTGGAGAACCGTGCCCAGTTATGGACCATTTAACGGCTGATGACATATCAGTATTACAGTCTAACTACATTTGAAAATAAATTACATAATACTTTAAATTGTTTGTATAAAAGCAATTGAAGTACAATTGCGTAGAAATTAATTTAGTCACTATGTCGTTAACCGTTGAGGAGTTCCCCAGGGAAGTTTTGATTCTAGAGCCAATTATGAGCGTGATATTTGGCCATGATTGTAATAAAATTTCATTGTCATCGGCCCTTGACTTCTGTATAAACTTTCAATTTAATTCGACTTCATGAAGTTGGTGAAAATTAGGCTAAAACATACATAGTGAGATCAAGCTAATAAAAATCTGTTAATAACCATCGTCGATAACTTTCATTGGTACTATTGTGAGTCTTGAGCACAAAGTACTAGCGCATAGCTCAGACCAGATGTTTTCATCTGTAGGTACAATACCAGTGGCAGGTTTTACTGGATCAAGGCAACCCACAACGATACAAGTCCAACACGAACTAGCCGCTAGCCCTCCGCAGCCTTCCTGCTATTAAGCTATCTAACTACTGACACTATCATTCTGTACTTTATCGGGATTTTTTTATTGTGCTTTTTGGTGTACATTAATCGAAATTTCGAAGAAAGCAGATAGGTTAAGTATTTGTTTAACGTAATATAATTGTAATCATTTTGTAGTGTTTCGTCTTGACCACGAACCATACCGATCAAACTTTTCACATCAAACGTCAAGTCAATGTTAATTTGCGAAAAAAGTACCTAGATATTATTTTTATTAGCGTAGACTATAAATGTAACTATAGTTACGTTCTTACAAAGGGATACTACTGTAACTATGGATGCGAAAGATCATACCAAAACGTGTGAGATAGAAAGAGTTAAATAAAAATTACATAAATTGGGAAATATTGACTGCTTCATTTTGGGCCCTTTTCATTGGAAAAATCAAATCTATTTAATTTGCAGTGCAATACCGTGGATTTATAAGGTCGAAGGGTCAAACACATAAAATCCTCGAACTCGGAACTCGAAACATAGTGTATCGCCGAACTCGAACTTGCAACTCAAAGTGAATATAGGGAGCTCCGTGGTGTTTAGATTAAGGTTCAAAAGCAACACCTGTCAGATAACCCATTTTTTTCTTGATGGCCGACATACGAACAGGCGAGATAATTAATAATTATAATAGATAAGTGATAAATGTCCTAGCTAGCTTAGAAAAGAAAAAGAAAACAAAGTGGCTCTCAGTCCCGCAGTCGGAATAATGCTGTCATCTGATCATTTGCCGGCTATTTTTGTATTTATGACGTTATAGCTTATGATATCCGACCGACTTGGAATCGAGGTAATACCTAAGAGCGCCTAAAAGCATTTTACTTTAATTTCCTTGAAGTAAATAATGGAAATATTAATATATTTTCTGGTATGTTGCGATTCCCAACTAAACAAAACTGTAAAAACTAAAAACAATTAAATTGACTTGCAGTTGCCTCATATCGCCAAATTTACAACTATTTCCATATATACATGGGAGCGCAGTCGCGAGAAATTGGTAGTAAACTGTACTAAACAGTCCGCAGTAAAATAAAATCATGGTGTACCTTCGAGCCAATTTGTAGGCAGCACAAGTGTTTCATTTCCGATTACCTTAAGCGACTTTAGGTTTTAGTTTTTGTGCCAAAGGTTAGTCGTAAAATAATGAGAAAAACAAGCCGACAGCCACGCTTCATAATTTGTTATTGAATTGAATAGGTGTTTTTATGAGGGCGAGATACGGAAGCGTGAACAATTTGATACGTTGAAACATTAATTTCATGCGTATTTATTTATAAAGGAAACAAAGAACTTGCGTGCAACTTCGCTTGGAAAATATTTGCGTGGTTCAACTATGCTAATAGTGGCGTAGGTAATTATAGACTTACTTAACTGCTGACCAGAAATGTACTACCTAACAATTATATCTACCTAAATTCCTTCTAAAACTAGACGATAAATACTTGTTACTTATCTTTAAAATTTAATGTTTTCCTTTTTATTACTTGACTTACTTTAAATATGCGCGTATTAAATTTTCTTTATCACTTGCTTTGGTGAAGCATAACATCATAAGGAGATCTGCATGTTTGAGAATTCCTCATACTTTTCCAAAAGTGTGTGAAGTTCACCAATCCGTACTTGGCTAGCGTGGACGATCATGGTCATTACCCTCAAATTGTGAGAGGAGATACCAAATTGTGAGAGGAGGCCCAACCGTAGGACAGTTATAGGTTTCGTTGATGATGACAACTTAATGCCATAAGATTTATTTACCTTTACAATCTACATAAGTGACGCGGTAGAAACCCTAATGCTTTGGTAAATCTACTCATATGCTATAAATATAATGGTATCTATCACAACTTCAGCATGAATTTCTACTTGTTATGTTAGTAGGAACACAAAATTTACTCGGACAGAAAATACCAAGTGGTATTAGTTTTTTGGTATTAGATCGGAATAGGTCAAAATAACAAATAAATAAATAACGCTACACACTCATACCCCCACATTAGAAATTCTTGTTTGTGGACAATATACTAGACAATCACGGCGAAAAGTATCTCCTACGTTACAAACTTAATATGCCAAGTATTATTAGTTTTAGCCTGATGCTCGCTAATAGACAAATTGTCCAATACATTATGTTCTCGCTCATTAACATTTCTAGAATTTATTCAATGTTCCTAGAGGTTTTACCCTGCTACAATTTTGTAAATTATACTGAGGACATAACGACTTTGTAGCCTTTCTAGTCATAAGTATCTACTATGTTCAATCCTCGTGATTATTTATTAATAAAACCTGCAGAGTTCGTTTAACCTACACAAGTTAACGAACTGGTTATGCAACAAAACAGTGGAGTGATAAAATAAAAATCTGTATTCGATAAAATCATTTGGCATTTACGAATTAGAAAACTGCTGGTAGGTACAGCAGATTTGTAATCGTTTTGATCTGAATTGAATTTATTCAAAATTATGTAGTAAAATAGTAAAACGATTACATAGTCAGATTAACATACGTTATTTCGTGATGCCTGGATATTATATTTTGTCTCTAATTATTATGTAACCAACATTAATTAACATCTACTTCAGAGAATATTGACACAGTAATTAAAATATATGTAATTACAGTCAGTTGTTATGTAACTTGTTTTACCTTAGACCGGTTACTCACATTCGCGCGAATACGGGAACCAACAAGTGTAGAACGACGTGCAAAGTTTGTGACTCTTTTGTGGTTTTCGATGCTGTCAAAGCTGTGATGGTTTTTGGTCGCACATCCAAATCGCAATCCTCGAACTTTGGCCCACACATTCGTGCAAACAATCTCGCGCGTGTGTATGACCGCGGTAAACAATGATATACAGTATACAGGGTAGGTTAGGTAGGTCCTTACGTTTATCCTACGTCAGCCACGAAACACTACATGGATGAAGTTCCTACCCGTTTATTTTTATAACTTCAACAAGACAATGAAGACCTGCAATTTGTGAATCAATTATGACAGTCACGGTCATCATGGTCAAAATTACCATATCAGTCGTCTGACGCGGTTATTATAATCTGTAAGGTCCATCAATGCTTTATTTATTCACATACGGCGGCTTGTGCCCGCGACCGGTTAAACTGTTCCATAAGAGTCACCTAGATCAAGTTCATGAACGTTCTGATTGACGCTGACATACTCGTATATCGAGATTTTGGACTGGTGTTGAAAATCTAATTAAGTAACAATTAGATAGTTAATTAAAATACCTACTAGAACAGTTGCAACAGCAAAACAAAAATATCGATTTTAGAAAAAATAAACAAATTAAGTATATTATTACTAATATATCTTCTAATATACTTCTTAGGTTAGCATGTGTTAGGTATTAGGTGAAAAATTGTAATTTGTAATTGGCCTCAGTACTAAGCTATGTTACTTATTTAAATGTATTTGTTACCTAGTTGTAAGTTTTCTATTAATTGCAAAATAAAATAAAATAATAATATTCATAATCTTATATAATGTATCTAGATCACGTTATCACTACTTAATCGGAGTATGATTAGATATATAGTGTTTATTTTTTAGTACCACCGCCCGCCTCGTACATAATAGATATCATTTCTGCCGAGTCATACATATATTTGTTTAGACAGTAAGTAATCGAGTTCCGGTTAAGAATGTGATAGTGTATAACTTAATTTATTTCAATCGGTATACAATATATAAAAAAGAGAGGCATGATAATTTAGAATATCCAACTACAACAACGGCAATATAAAATATCAGGTAAGCGTATGCCAGATTTAGGTAGACTTCAACTTTTTACATTTTTACTTAATGATAGTTGTTCTTAATTTTTTTTTCATTTTATTAAATGATGGGCGAGGTAACCGGTATTCTAATTATAATAAAATGTGACTGAATGTAGATTTGCTGCAAATGTTACGCTAATAATTACCTGTCTGATGATATTATTCACAAATCTATAAAAGTTATGCTACACATTGCAACCTTCAGTCCATATCGAGGATTATTGTAATAGACATCTTCTTGCTCCTTTGTCAGAATATATCTATTCACCATGTACAAATTGGTAAGTTTACTGTTAGTACCTACGATTAATTTATACAAAATTTTAATACTTTAGTTACCTAGTAAAGAATAAAATTTCATTAAAATCCATTATTTTAGTACTTTGAAAGAACTAAATCCCTCCTCGCTTCCTGACGAATCCGAGGTAATGGTTTGTTTGGTCTGATCCCATAGCGAACTCTAATGAGCCATATGGATTATGTACTCGTACTATGGACTAAGAACTAATGGACTATGCAGTGTACAAACTGTACAATATAGTGTCATCTTAACTTTACTTGATAGGGTTGAGAAGTTAACTGCTTTAAAATCAACACTGAATGGAGACTTACTTGTTGAAGTTCATATTACGTTAATAATATCGATAAAGACCATATTTTGTTACCAGGTTGCTCATCTTCCCATTTATTGTTGTTGTACAGCTTTATACTAACTAAATATGTTAAGTATCTTTTTAAATATGAATACAACGCGGATTTAAATGTAATTAAACTTGTTAAGTCCCAATGGGGAAGAGATCAACGTTCGGCCACAACAGGTAGAAGTTATTGGTGCCATTATTAATTTCTGGACAACTTTGGCAAACCAGATGTTTCAGCAAAAGTACAAAAAGCCTTTAATAGTTGAAAAGTAATTAAGGAAGGTAGGTAACTAATTTAATCCCATTTTGAGAGCGTTGAACCCGCTTAGGAAATGAAAGAATAAAGTGTCCAATAAACGCCTAAGAAATATTTGTTCAAATGTAATTTAAAAGTCAAGCGTTGTTACTCTTTGTTTTTTTTTTATTAAATACGGGAAACAAGCCCAGGTTTCATTTTCATGTCGGTTTCTTCATTGTAACTTTCATTTATGTTAATATTTACTTAACTGTTACTTTTTTTATTTGTTAACTAATGAAAATACCAGAAACATTAAATTTTTCCTATTTCTTAATATAACGAAAACCGATCAATCACAAACGTACAAAAAGTTTAAATGTCATTACTATGGAATATAACATAAATAATAACATACGACATAATAATATAAAAAAATACGACCATTTGTGGTAAATGGCAATTTGAGTAAAATGGGTACCTACCTATTTTAAAGTAATAAATGGCATTTTCGTAGCTTCTAGGAAATCATCACTTAAAAGTGTACCATAATTTCCGAGTATTGGCACTTTTTTTAATATCCACGTAAAATTATTTGTTCTTGATGTATCCGGTTTTTTCTTGATGTATCATGTTCGCCTATCATTAATTACGCGAGTCTGTGGTTCGCTATCCCTGCTCTCATATAAAAATGCATCAGTTGCATAATGTCCGACTTCAACATCGACGAGTAGAAAAAGAAGGACATCATCAACATAGTCCAAGACAATTAAATACGCATTATTACAGTCAACTCAAAAACTACCGGTCAGATGTCGCTCAAATTTTAAGCACATGGCAAGCACCAGCTTTCGAATGCCAAGAGAATTATAAAAATCGTTTCAAACAGAAAATGTAATTAAGTATGTGGTAACACAAATAAAAAGAACATATCTACTAGTAAATGTTATTATCTGGCCTTGACCTGTTTATAAGAATGTAACATGTTAATGTTTTAACGAAGTTGTGTGAATTTAAAATGCCCAAGTGTACTATATAAAATCAGTCATACTTTATGACGCACAGAAACGCATGCAATAGTGCTTAACCTTATAAGTAGGTATAATGCGACAGAGAATTTTATTGTTTATGATATATTTATTATATCTATTAGGAACTGTAATACTTATATAATTAATAGTAAAATAAGCCATAGCTATATAAAATACTATGCAGAACATACAACATACCTCATCCATGAAATAATTATGTCCTCACGATAAATACTACAATGTTCTCGTATCTAAACTGCATTTTTGTGAAACCGTTCCGCATTCAATTTATAGTACCTATAAGTAGTTAACTCCTACTACAATTAGCTACTTTAAAAGCAGTTAATGGCAATAATTTTAAGCTAACTATGGAATCTGCTTGGAAAAGTGTAGAATTACGGGAATTTTCTAAAATATTTATACAAGGTAGATACCACCATTCAACAATAAATGAAACCACGAGCCCTGCTTCATGCAAGGAACATATTACATTTAGTAAAAAAAACTTAACATCTTATTTACAAAAATGTTTTTTTCAAACAAACTAAATAGCACAAAAATACAGGAAAAAATAGAACAGCCTATCTAAACATTGGTCACTCACCTTTGACAAGAGCGGCAACAATCTTCTGGTAATACAATAATAATATTAGATACAGCGTGTTGAAATTTTGAGTATTGAAAAAAAATTGCTGTGGCTAAAGTAAAGGAGGTATTTAATTGAAATTTTTTTTCGGGCTTAGGTACATAAAATTAAATTTATTGTTGTATGGCGGTAACCACCTTGTATAACCCCATTTGAAATCACTTACCTAGCCCTTTTTCACGCAAAATATATACAAAAATAAAGTAAATAATTATGTTGCCAGAGCGCGAAAAGTGAGGTAGTCACATTTAGCTAATTGTCGTAGCAGATAAAAAGTGCAAGTCACTTTGTATGAATGTAACGTATCTATGTTTAAGTAGATAATTTATTAATTATTGGCATTTCAATTACAAAGATAGGTATATTATAGGATATGAGCCGTAGTATAGGCCTAACCGTCCTAATTCCTATTAATAGGTAATTGCTTTAACAGTCTACCGTCTTAATAATTTAAATAATTTTATTGCTTCAACAGCAATTGTGTTCCGGATAGAAAGTTATGGAGCCGGTAATTTTTTTCAAAGGGACCATTTCAGTCCTCAGGGGCAGCAAAACTCTCGGTCGGTCTCAGTTGTCGTGGGCGGCAGTGGAATGGTGGTGCTGCATGCTCGTTTGCTGCCTTAATTCCCTAAAAAAGAAGTAGAAGACGTATTTATTTTTTATTTTAAAAGTTTATTGTTACCACTCCATAAAATAAAATTTTACTATACCAGGTGGTAAAAAGTAGTGTCATAATGTGAACGTGCCTTATTATTATTATTTGGTGATATAGGGCACGGGGAACAAGTATCCCCGTGAAGCCACTGCGACCATTTCTGATCTATTGTGGCCATCCCATTGAAATTAGATCTGGTTCCCTACTCCTACGGTCTTGGCGAACCGTAGTATGTTTTTGGGGTCCAGGTCTTTGATTTGGTCGGGTGTAATTAAATGCCCTCCCAATATAACACTCCTGCAGTGGGTAATTGCCATGCATTCGCAGAGGATATGGATGGAGGTTTCCTCTGCCCCACCACAGAATCTACATGTTGCAGTGTTACTTAAGCCTATTGTGTGTAGGTGTTTGTTAAGTCTGAACGTGCCTTAATTTTTACAAATGGCGCCAAATGTCACTGTGCTTTAACATGTATGGTAAAGATACGTGGAGAATCATTTGTCAACAAGCGATGAATCGATACACATCCAGCAACCGCTCACATAGCTCGGGCATGGAGATTTTGAGACACCAATTTTCAGGTCGAGTTATTTCCCGTTTTGGAGATTTCAACTGGTCCACCAGATCGCCAAATCTCACAGCACCAGACTTCTTCCTTTGGGGCTTTTAAAATCAACGCACCTTACAAGCCTAGAAAGCTAACATTGAAGAAGATATCGCCAATTTGGAACAAAGCCGTAAAACGGGTGCAATAATTTTATGCATCAACTCGGGAGGTGGCCACTTTAGCGATATATTTTTTTCTAAATAATGTTATCAATCTAACACTTTCAAATTAACTTTTTTATCAACAGAACTCTTTTTTTAATTCATAACAAAATGGCTGTCGGTTCAAATTATAACATTACTTTTGCGGCATAATATGAGAATTAGTTGGAGAATTAGGTACGTCGCTGGATCGACTGGTTCATCTTCAGTGGCCTATGGAAAGGTCTTTATCTCTCTCTTTAATCGAACCTGGACCCACCGAGTAAGGGATCGGATTCTTAACCACTAGACTTTCACCGCTCATTAAAATAATTAAATATTTTTCTTTAAAATTGCTAACGCCTCCATATAACCTGCGCTGACCATTCAAAACTTCAAAACATTGCTACCCATTTATTGCAGGGTTCATGTTGTTTTATCGAATGAGGGGTGATATTGGCTATTTTGTTAATCAAAATAAACATTTAACTAAGTATAAACCTTTCTCAGAACGTCTACCTAATATTTTTACTCACACGATTAATTGTTTATTAATTGCCGAGTATCATCTCTGCTAATAATTACAATTTAAATTAATACAAATAAGTATGACAACCTTCGTTTATAAAAAAAACTGATGTACCTACATAAGTATTTAACACTTTCACAGTTTTCAGCTTCTAAGATTTTAGTAGATACCTAGCAGTTAAGATCGCGAACACTTTTGTATGACCATAATAAAAACACTCTATTCAATAACTTTCAGATTATCCTGACTACACTTTTGGCGATGAGCATGGCAGCGCCGAAACCCAGTGGCGTGGTATACTCGTCACTTCTGACTCCAGTGTCACCTCACGTGGTGACATCGGTGGTGTCTCCAGCTGTGACCAGCTACTCCACCTACTCCAACGCAGTGGTCCATGGGTCCCCAGTCGTCACCGTGCCTGTGGTTCAATCAGCTCGTCTGGTCCCGGTGCAAGAAACAGCGGTCGTGCACACGTATACTTACCCTCACAGTGTTGTCGTAGCTTAAATGTGGACAGAACAACAACTACTATACTTATAAAATATTATATATTACAATTCAATAAATTCCTTTTTGGCCGTGTTTTGTCCGTGAATTTTGTTTTCTTTTTTTATATTCACTGTATCTATCTATCTATCTATCTATCAGCCTATCGAAGTCTGCTGCTGGACATAGGCCAGCCCTAATTGTAATTTAAAAATTAACTATTTAGTATTTTGTACGCAGTAGTAGTTTCGGCAACATTAATTGCTGTAGCTGAAAGGTAGCCTCTTTGTCTTAACCACATGCAGCTGGAATATGAATGTAACAAATCGTATTATTGGGTAGCATTGCATTTATCTTCTATACCTAAACTGAGTCTTGTAGTTCCGACGCAAGAACTTCCATTCTACTCGATCCTGTCAAGTACCTACCTACAAGCTTGAGACTTGCACAGCCTCGCTTTCATTGGAGATAGCTGAAAAATAAGCCATCGATTCTGATGATTGATTAATAATATTATTATAAAAACAAAAAACCCGACTGCTTACAAAAGAACTCAAAAGAAAAAAACAAGTGTCATAATATCAACATAAAATACTTCATGCTGCCGCATGCGGTGACAAACGTAGTACTTGTGATAAATCTTTTTTTACCCGTAGGTAACAGTATTGTTTGTCCCCGCCTGCAGCACCATGAAGTATTTTATGTTGATATTATGACACTTTTTTTTTCTTTTGAGTTCTTTTGTAAGCAGTCGGATTTTTTGTTTTTATAATAATATTTTTATTTCAGACTTTTTAGTGGGTTCGCCGAAAAATTCTACTTTTTGGGATGGTTTTTGACAATTTGTGTTAAAACGTGTGCCTAAACGTTACATGACATATATATATTTGAAAAGGTCTTTTCACGATCTTTCATTTGATACCCATATTGCTAAGATAAGAAAAAACTCAAGATTATCCCCTCTTTTTCTTCCACTTTCGGGCGCCATTTTGAAAATTCATATAGCCTGTGATACTTCCACAGTTCTGACGAATTCAACGATACCTCATATGTCGAAATCCGTTCAACCGTTTGGGCTGTGGGGCCTCACAAATAAATGGACATACATACAAACATACATACATACATACATACATACATACACTCGAAAAACATAACCCTCCTTCTGACGCAGTCGGGTAAAAAGAGGATGGTACCTACTTCATCGTGAAGGTATCATACATAAACATGCACCAGTTTATAAGTTAGATTTCAGTAATTCAACTGCGAAAACCGCATAAAATTTCATTCAGTTGTTTTTGTGTGATGTGCGGACAAACGTAGGAACAGACAGACAGAAATTTTAAGAATAACATTTGTGGCTTCTATTTGCCCTATAGAAGACATAAACCAGTTAAATTTTTTTATCCGCAAATAATATAATAAGATCAACATTACAGCGGTGTTATCGTCACTTTTTTCAGTTGAAATTGAGCATTCAACGAAATTAAAAATAAAAACACGTGATATCACACTTCACCCTTGTGATATTTCGTGATTTTTTCTCGAACACCCCTTCCCCCTTTCGAGACTCACGTGATTAAATCGACGACCTCTTTACATTATGGTGCGTACAGACTATGTAACAAAACATGTTAAAAAACATTGTTTAATAACATGTTTTACAAATGTGGACGCTATGTGTTATAAAAACAAGTTATACAACATGTTATTAGTTTGTGCAACAATATTATATAACTTTTGCGCACGAGTTACCTACTCATGCCTTGTTATATAACATTGTTATACAACAATGTTGTTCTAATGTGTACGGTCTTGTAACATGTTTCATTGTTAAACAACAATGTTAGATAGTGTGGACGTGTTATAAAACAAAAGTTATATAACATGTTGCATAATGTGTACGCACCATTATTCATATGTCATATTCACACATATTATCATTTATGCTGTTGTCATTTTGTTTGACGTTAAAAAACTATGTGTATTCTGCAGGTTTTCATTGTGGTTGGAGATACTACGACCTTTCCCCTTGATTTCCTTCTTTTACCCAACCCCTGGACGAGTTCAATAACAAGTGTAAATACCATACAGGATTATAGTTACATCTTAGGTATATGAAAGCATTTTTATAGCAGATCGAAATTTTATGAAATCAGCGTAAACTGAAGATTGCTTGTAATCAGTAAAGTGAACGTACTTTTATCATGGGCCCAAGGTAACAACAAAACTTAACTATCTTGTTTGACGCCACGTTTGTTCTGGAATGTATTTCATAAGCTCTAGGGTCGAATTTAGATAATAATCTCGACGACTAATGTTGTTTGTGGCGCCTGGCGCGGCCGTCTGTGCAGTGCCTTTATTTCCGAGACAAATCGCTAACCAACGCCTAGTTGCATATTTCCTGACAACATAGGAACTACGCCTACAATGTGATTTAGTATAAAAGCTAAACAAAATGGGAAACATGCATCAGTTGTTTCTTGCACTAACAACAACACAGACCACAATGTTCAAGCTGGTGGTGTTGTCCTGCGTCCTCGCCATGGCGTCAGCCGGCGCCATCGGTCCTCTCGGTTGGGCCGGAGTTGGTTGGGGTGGTTGGGCCGGCCATGGTTTGGCCGGTCACGGCTTGGCCGCTCCTTTGGCTGGTCATTTGGCTGCTCCCTGGGCCGCTCCCGTCGCCGTCGCCGCTCCCGCCATTGCGGCTGCCCCCGCTCTCGGCGCATACAACTACAGAGGCCCGCTGTCGCTGGCTCCCGGCCAGCCCGCCAACATCCTGGCGGCCGACGGCAGGCCGCTCGACACCCTCAGCGTGAACCTGGACCGCGCCGCCCACCTTACCGCGCGCGTTGTGGACGGCGGCCACGTCCTGCACAAGCGCTCTGCTGTGCTGGCTGCCGCTCCCGTCGCCTGGTCTCATACTGCTAGTCTCACCGTACCTGCCCGCCTGGCCGCTCCCCTCGCCGCTGCTCCCCTGGTAGGAGCCTGGGGTCACGCACCTTGGGGTCACGCTGCCGCTTGGGGTGGTCATTGGTGAAAATTTGTACAAATGATTTTAGATTAACGAACAATAATATTATTGCTAAATAAAATAAAGAGAGTTACTCCAAATTTTCAGTTGTATCTATTGTTTACGAACCCTTAAAATATTGTCCGCGTTCATCTGTATTGATAAATGACAAACAAGCCCAGAGTAAGTAGGAAAAAATAAACTCATTATTAAAACATTCGCCCCACTAGCAATCAAATCCAAATGTCGAATTGCTGACTTTTTAATTTAAATTTTTCGTTAAATGCAGTTGACCAATTTTTTAACAATTTAATTGTAAATGGATCTCGTGCAGAAATATTTGCACCAGAGTACGAATTTCGAACGAACGAAAAAATTATTATCTCTTCTAGGTATACTTAGATGTCACTGCTAATCCTGTAGTAGGGCATGCACAGACTAGAAATTTTGAATGACTTTCTGTTTGTCCGTTTGTTGCCGCTAATTTCAAAAACACCACCCTTGGCATGCCTGTGGTTATAACTCACATGGTGTGCCTGGTGGGTCTGAGGGACCCGTAATTTGAATATGATTTTTTTAAAGTAAAAGATAGACTTGGATTTTTTTTTAATTACTTATTGTTTTAACGTATAAGCTCTCTGAAAATACAATTGACAAACATTATCGCATCACATTTTCAGTCTTTAATAACGAAAAAATTAAACCTCTAAAAAATTGGAACAAAAATCTCACATCTACTCTATAAAATCTAAATCTTACACTATACGCTGAGATCAACACCTAACTACTATTTTTTTTATAGAATATTAAAAACTGTAACATATGAAAAATAAAAAGGAACTATGAGATAAATTAATCAGCATTTTTTTTGGCTCTCCATTGTCATGCAATTCTCACAAAAAAAATTGCATGTTCTATATGTTATATGTGACATATGTTTATATGTGACGGTAGCAAGAGATACAGGTATATTTGGACTTCCGATATTTTTTGACTGGGCACAAATAACAATGATTTTTGTATTATCTGACTGCTTTAGTGGTGGCTCAGCAGGGTCACAAATATGAGAGCCAATTCGTTTTCGAAGAGTCACTCGCGTCTGATAGTGGCACAATATACAATAGTGATAACAATATACACTATGATAAAGATACACTGCATTAACAACAAAAAAAAACCCAAAAAATATATGTATACAATAAAATTCTACTTACGTTTTAAATGTTACGTCGTATGCCTGGTCGGGTCTGACAGACCCGCGTGCACTTTGTGCATGTCTTAAGGACTGCGCACATTACCACGACTCCACGCCAACGCGGTTACGGATCCACTCAAATGTAAGCATTCAATAAAGATCCTTATATCTTGGACATTACGGTTGAATTTCGAGTGTACACTTGAAAAACGTGGACTACTCCCCACCCTCTGCTCACCGACGCCGTTCACACTCGAAATTCAACCGTAACGTCCAAGATATAAGGATCTTTATTGAATGCTTACATTTGAGTGGCTCCGTAACCGCGTTGGCGTGGAGTCGTTGTAATGTGCGCAGTCCTTTACTCACACGGGAGTTCGCTCCGGACCGCGGGAAGGGCGTCAAATTAACTCTGAATTCATAATGCGAAGCTACTCGAGCGCAGGATTCTCGAAGCGTAGAATTTATGATAATATCGATGTTTTTATATAGTCGTGGGTCTGACAGACCCTACCAGGCATGCCAAGGGTTAACGCAGTGAGATTCAGATGTAGCGATTGTTTTATTTAATCAGTTTATGAATAAAAAGCATTGATTGTATGATTGAATCATCCATCAAAAGGTTTACTCTGAGCGAGACGGGAGCGGTTTCACGTACAAAAACATTATTAATCACCTCTCAAAAGATGTAATTAATTAGTTTAACTAACTAACTTAGCGAATTAAGAATACATAATCTATGTTCCTGATGGCGGCCTATGATTCTCATCGCTAATTAATTCTCGGATCAAAAATCCAGCCCCAATATTTACTTACCCAATATAACATAAATACTTAAATTGTCAGAATACTCAAGGCAGTTCAATGACCGATTTGTTTGAAGTTCCTAGAAATTGTACCCAACTAATATTAGTTTTCTGTGTATTGAATTTTCTGTGTATTCTCTTCAGAAATTTCTGTGTATGTTCTTCCGGTTCTTTGACTACGTATTACAATCATATGTTTATGGACCCGTTAATAAAATAATTTTCGAAGTAAAAACAACATTTTTATTTTATTTATTTATCATCAGCCCTGGGTGGAGCGGAAAAGTTAGATGGTAGGATAAAATAACAAAAGGACTAAAGAAAATGGGAAAGTTAATACCTACGTTACAAATAATTATTACAAAACAAAGTATAAAGTAAGTAAAACGATAATATATTATGTGCAATCCTTACTAATATTATAAATGTGAAAGTGTGTTTGTTTGTTTGTTTGTTTGTTTGTTTGTTTGTTTGTTTGTTTGTTTGTTTGTTTGTGACGCTTTCACGTCGCAACAAAGCTATTATATGGTAAGGTTTATGTGTGTGGGGATAGTTAGGAGGGTGGAGAGTGACGTAGGCTACTTTTTACCGCGAAAAAACATCCCATTCCCATGGGAAGATCGATGTTTTGTTAGTTGCTAGATATTTATTTTCGGAGTTGTTAATAGATGGCGTTAATTTGCAAGTTCTGAATTACGCTATGAAATACTACATGTAATTTACTTAAGTCATAGGCAAATGTAATAGGCTACTTTAGCTCTGCCTCGAGAACTCCCCGCTCCGGCTGTATTCAGTGTACCGCCCGCCCGCTGGCACTATCCTGTTGGCTGATGTCCGCAAGTTGCTGGACTCACCGACACCGGTGGTGGGCGCGGGCGACTGGAACTGCATCCGGGGTGGTATAGCCTAGCTGCCAACAGAAGTGGAAGGCTACTTTTTGATGCCGCTGAACAGCACGGCTACACTGTCGAGGGTGTTGCACACCGTTACCGCGGCTCTGAATAAGAGAGAACGCGTGTGTGCAGTATTCCTCGACATGGAAAAGGCGTTCGACCGTGTTTGGCACGACGGCTTATTCTCTACAAGATCTCGCAGTCGTCGGCGCCCCGGAGTGCCGTTAAGGTGATCTCCAGTTTCCTCGAAAATAGAAGCTTCAGAGTAGTGGTTGAAGACGCCGAATCCACCGAGCGTCCGATCGCAGCCGGCGTCCCGCAAGGGAGTTGCCTGTCCCCGGTCTGCTACGCCTGCTACACCGACGACATCCCGGCGGCAGGGGGGGCGTCGCTTGCCCTGTATGCCGATGACGTGGCGTACATCACCACGTCGCTGAATAGAACCCACGCCATCGTCAAGATGCAGCGTGCGCTTGATGCCCTCCCCGAATGGCTCGCCGCGTGGAGACTGTCGGTGAATGTCGGGAAGACGCAGGCCGTGAACATAGGAGGATACCTCAACAGGCGGGACCCTACTCTGGAGCTTAACGGACAAGATATCCAATGGGCCCCACAGGCCAAATACCTGGGGGCAAAATCGACGGAAGACTTTCGATGAAGCCACAGGTTACGAAAGTCGTCGCGAATTCCAGAAGCGCGATGGCAGAAACCAGTGCTCTCCTCGAGCCTCCCTCTCGGACTGAAGCTCGGGGTCTGCAAGACCTACATCAGATCCCGCCTCACGTACGCGGCACCGGCGTGGTACGCGCTCGCCAGCGAACCGCAGCGCAAAAGGATGCGCGCGGTTCAGGCGATTGCGCTCCGCCGGCTGACTGGTGCGCCGAGGTACGTCAGGAACGCCGTCATCCAGAGAGACCTTCGAGTCGAGAGCCTGGACGACTTCATCGAGAGATTGGCACGCAACATGTTCGGGCGTGTCGACGCGTCGCGGTTCCCGCATCTGCAGGACCTGGCGCCGCTCCACACCCGTCCACCGGACCGCTTGCTGACCGCTTGCCGACTTGCTGGTTGCGCGGGACGGGCCTAGCACTGACTGATACTGGGGCTTCGTAAGTCGTCGCCCGGCGCTGATCGGCTCCTGCTGGGCTTCCCACCAGTGGGATTCACCCGGTAGGGCTTCGATCGCCTGGGCGGCGTGGAGATGAACCCCATCCCGTTTAAGACTCTGTGGCCTGTAAAAAGCGAGACCTACGCGGCTGTTACCTACGGGTCCCGAAGCGAAGCGCGGGCAGTTCTCTAGTACAGTCATAATAATATCATAAAAATACCAAATAATTATAAAAGTAAAAACATGCATTATGTCATAAAATAGACCTGCATATTTGTCGCAGTAAAATAATATAAGTATAACTTCAAACTTCATCACCTGATAAATATTAATCATAAAATTCAATTATGAAACTTCGGTGATACTGTCCTGCCTAAGGATATCTACGGGCGTTGTTGTAGGCAAAGGTACCGCAAGCCTGTAGTTATCCATAAAACAATAAATGAATAGTTTGAAAGACTAAAAATTACCTCGTGTAAAGCTAAATGAAACATAAATAAATGCAAAACAATAAAATCTGAGCGTATTATTTAGCCATGTTTGTAGCAAATTTTTAAGTTAATCAGACTTTTGGAGGTTTTTTGATAATGAGGCTGAAAGTAACGGTTACGGGGTGTCCTACGTTAGCGACGAATAAGATGCAACGCGGAGCGACGTAATGCGACGCGATGCCACACGCGACAAGTGTCCTACGTGAGTAGTCTACGCGACAAGTGAGAGTCTTACGTGATTTTAGAAATGACTTCTCAAATCATGGAGAAGTACCGTACTATTTTGCTCGAAAGTTCACATTTAAAGTGTAGACTTTTAAAGAAATATCATAAGCACAGAAAGAAAAAAAAAATCATTTCGTAGTTCATGGTTTCGCGTCTGATCGCCCTCAAAACAAGTACGCGTTACGTCGCCTGTTGTCGCAGGCTGTCACATAAGACACAAGTAGGGCATACCGTTGAGTTGATCGCGTTCGTCGCGTTCGCAACGTCGCGTTCGTCTCTCACGTAGGACGCCGCCTTACATACATATATGTATATGTACAAGTCAAGCTAATGATACTTGACACTACTGATGTATAAGCTTGACACTCAAGTAACGGTTCTGTTAAGTAGCACTTAATGAAAGCATTCTGAAGTACAACATAAAAGTTAATCACGAATTGATTGCTCGTAGCAAGTTCAGTGACGTGACCGATCGAGTTCGGATTATCTTAGGCGTGGTTGGTGGTAGGATGACCGATTGGTAATTAATACCTACATAAGTGTAATAAAAATAAACTGATAGGTATATTTTGTCTTTATATGAACTAAGAAAATTGATTTTTTGAGGTTTTTACGCACGTAGTAGGTACATTTTGATTTAGAGACTTCACCAATTTAGATTCATTTTTCACTAAAATAATTCATAACTAACTTTAAAAAAACCAAACACTGCATTGCGAATACAACAATATTGTCAAAATTGATTTACCCAGTGCAAAGTTACCTCATAGGTAACAGTCCACACAAGAAAAAAAAAGAAAATGTACAGACGAATTGAGAACCTCCTCTTTTTTTAAAGTCAGTTAAAAAGATATGACAATCTGTAATTAAGAGTTAATTAAAAGTAGCAGAACTGTTACGCAGCATGTGTTTTGTCAAAAATAAATATCAGCATTATACTTACTTACAAAAGTACCTATAAATGTAAGTTTAACACAATACGCTACGAAACAGCTGACATACCTTACCTAACAAATGACATACCTGATCTGACAGTTGGTATACCTGCGCAGTTGGTGCAACGTTATTGGCTGCGTTGAACCAATAAGCGCGCAACTATGATCGGGCGCAGCCAATAGCATACGACGTGACGGAAAATTGCACTTTTTTCGCCTAGATTCCAAAGTAAGGAGCGTTAAGGAACTTTGTACAAAAAATCCAAATAGTATACAAGACTTTTTCGTTATTTAAATATTATTCCAAAATATACAGTGGGTAGGTACCTACCCATAGTGTCGGTTTAAATTGGTAAACTAATCCAGTTATTCCAATTACTTCCACACCCCCGATTAATGATTCAACACGGATTAAATATTGCGTCATATCCCCCGAAGGCATTAGTTCGCAATTATCTATGTATGTCCAGTTATATTTATCCAAAAGTGAGGGCCCTTTGACTTTCATACATTCCGTTGTAGCAATAACAATTATACCTACTATGTATATAATAAAAATGCAACTAGTAAAAATGCAACTAGATTAGGTATATCTGACGGATATTTGAGAAAAAAATGTATGATAGGTTTTCATAAAGCTAATAGAAGTCAATATAGCAATTTTGCCTGTCTGTTTGTTTGCTCGGGAATCATTCAAAAACTACTATAATTTATATATTTGCTGCCATTTTTGCAGTTGTGTTGCTGAAGGTCTTGCTTTGATAAGCCACGTAGAACATGCGCTATAAATATGTGCAATACCGCCTCGACTGTAATGACCAACTTCGCGCACTTGTATCATAATGTACTATTTCATATAACTTTGTGACACCGACCGACATTTTACAGTGTTGAATAGCCAAAAATTGATTTACCGGATGTTTTCGGCCAGTAACTCATCGACTAGTCTATAGAACGCCGTGACCATTAACAATTAGAAAGTCCTTAAGTTGGGCAGCTATTCGATCAACGTGATTGACTGATCCATCGACACTACTGAAATTATCGACCCTGAAAAATACTTAATAATAATTCCTTTTTATGAGAATATTATTGAAGTCATTGTAGCTATTTGATGTAAGAACATTATTAACGAATGTATCGTACTCGTACGTAAATATTTGAAACGTTTTTATCTAGATGTCATTTGTGAATACCTAATTCACAAAATTAACCGCGTTTAATTCAATCTTAAAAATAAATTTTTAATTTGAAAGAAAGAAAACATTTATTTTGCCACAATAGTATGGTACACACTTAACACACAAATATTTTAAATGCTAATTTGTAGGTATTCGTACCATACCACGTGACAAAAAAGGGCTACGCTCAGCATGCGCCATGGAACTGGTAGGAACCATCGCTACTGGTTTTCAGCGCAGTCCTCTTTCGTCTCGTATGTTTCGCTATGTGGTGGAATTAAATAAAAACATAATATTAGTAACAAAAACGTATTTTATAATAATCATTTTCATATAAAAGGTAAGCTATGGGTATTATAAATATTATGATGTTGCCAATAGAACTGGTATAGACATACATATAAATACATAATAATAGGTATATCTTATTTACTCATATAATTGAATAACTATTATTGATAAATACGATTAAAAGAAAACGTGTTAAGTAGGTATATAAATAGAACAGCGGAAACGTGTTATCAGGTATGTTTTTTTTACCTACCTACTTACCATGGAAGTATTGTTGTGTCAACCAACTAATAATATAATTTAACATTTTATATTATAATATTATATACTTAATTATTCGCACGCAAGTATGACATTAGGATAAACTACAAATACCAAAAGAAAATTAGATATCGATTGTATCTCGTACCGCAACCGATGATAGTTCAATATGTGTAGTACGTAGTGATGGGAATAAAATAATATCTCAGTTGTCGATTTGTTGTTTATTTATAAACTATGCAAAGTGTTTTTCATTAAAACACGGTAAGCACATTGATTGTTTGCTTTGCTCGCAAATGGTCACAAATCTTTTAGCTTTTTTAGAAGCATCAGTGCTGTTTTATGTGCGTCGTAATTTTTCATTACATTACCCACACAACGTCTTTTTTGTCGCCACGTACATCTTCCTTCGGGGTATGCATGCAACCAGGTCAGTGAAGTAATCCAATCCAATCAACAGAAGAAGTACATCAACACATGTACTGTTGGTCGGAAATAAAGCCTCTTTAATTAATTTTATTTGAATTTTATCTAAAAAGATTTTTGAACAGTAAATTCGAATGATTAAAGTGCATAATATGCTCAGTTTCATGCGAATCTTGCTGCAGTTAGTTGACGATGCCAAGCTTACGCGTTGTCTAGAACCATTATTTAAGTCTCTGGAGATATTTTGTTATTTTCGAAACATGCGCACGACCTCATCGATGCTAGAACAACACTAAATCGAGTCACGCAGCATCCGCGCCGCCCAACCTCCATCTCTTGCGTCTACGAGGCGTACGATTCCACGAGTATCGACATGTCTCCTAACGCAAGGAATTAAAATATTTTATACTACTGTGCGTTAGGGACCTAATCCATCTCTAATTCTTTTTTTATGTCCTGGAATTCACCTTTGAGTAGGAAGCAAATATATATATTTGACTTACTCCTACTTAAAGAACTTTAAAAGTAAGAGCCTCCCGCACAGAGTGGAACAACACGATTTTAGTCGACGCACAAAACGAATGTCCTGTAAGAGATCTGATAGATCTCGTAACGCAGCGAACGTGTTAATAATTTAACTTATTAAGAACGTTAAAGAAGAAACCCATCAGAGGGATAGTTATGGGTTGCGATGAATAAATTAGGTGTCCGAAGAAGAACATCCGTTTTAAATTTTCCAAGACACGGAAAATTTAAATGGATATATGTGACCATTTCTTAATTAATAAATCTCTATCATTTATTAATGCATTTATTATTATCATGCTAAAGTAATGGCCACTAATAACAAACGTAAACAACAGTTGCGCTTGCTAAGGCCGCCCTTGCCGCACTTTTCTTTCCGAGATAGATTGCGGGCCAACGCCTAGCTGCATATTTCTTGACAGCGTTGATATTGCGCACAATACACGAACTAGTATAAAAGCTAATCGAAATTTGATACATGCATCAGTCGTTTTTTGGACTAACAACAACACAGACCACAATGTTCAAGCTGGTGGTGTTGTCTTGCGTGCTGGCCGCGGTGTCAGCGAGCGCCATCGCTCCTCTCGGTTGGGCCGGAGTTGGTTTGGGTGGAGTTGGTTTGGGTGGTTGGGCCGGTCACGGCGTGGCCGCTCCCTTAGCCGCTGGCTGGGCCTCTCCCTTGGCTGCTGGCTGGGCCGGTCACGGCGTAGCCGCTGCCCCCGTGCTCGGCGCATACAATTACAGAGGCCCGCTGTCGCTGGCTCCCGGCCAGCCTGCCAACATCCTGGCGGCCGACGGCAGGCCGCTCGACACCCTCAGCGTGAACCTGGACCGCGCCGCCCACCTCACCGCGCGCGCTGTGGAAGGCGCCCACGTGCTGCACAAGCGCTCCGCAGTGCTGGCCGCCGCTCCCGTCTGGGCCCGCACCGCTGGTCTCACTCTCCCCCTCGCCGCTCCCCTCGCCGCTCCCCTCACTCACGCTCCTCTTGTCGGAGCATGGGGAGCTGCTCCCTGGGGTCACGCCGCTGCCTGGGGCGCCCACTGGTGAAAATTTTATTTCCGATTGTAGATAATGAACTCCGATTGTAGATATTATTGCTAAAGTAAAATGTGAAAACTAAACTTTTTTTTGTATTTTTCCCAATCCTTATCATTAGGTAACCCTTATTTAATATTATAAATGCGAAAGTAACTCTGTCTGGCTGCTTGTCTGTGAGGCTTCAATGCCTAAAGCACTGAACCTATTTTAATGTGGTACAGATAGAGTTGATCTTGTGAAAGAACATGGGATATTTTAGGTGATATATTTTCATTCTTTATTAAAATAAATAAGGTAGGTAGGTGGCCGGTACCGTCAGTCGTACGTACATTCGATATTTTTGCATAATGACGTGTTTAATTTTATTCGGTATTTTGACGTCGTCCGTCTCTCACGCGAGTGAATCCGCGGACAAAATAGTAATCCATGTACTTAGGTTGAAAAGTTCACGTTACCTTGCTACTATGTAGATATAGTAGATTGTATGACAAGGGTGCAAAGTAATATTTTTTCGGCGAGGGCGTTTTTTGAATCCCGAACATAGCGAGGGATTCAAAGTACGTCGCCCGAGCCAAAAATATACTTGCACCCGAGTGATACACTCTACTTTTCATCACCCACTATGAGAAAATAATATATATATATATATATATAATAGAAAATAATACGTAAAAATGCACGAAAACTTAATTTTAATTTGAAAACGAAATCTTAATTTGATTTCTTTTTTTATTATTCAGCTGGCGGGGCCCTCGCGTCGTACCAGACATTCTTTATTCAAACAATATTTGCGTTCGATTTCTTTAGCGCAAAATACTAAAATGTTCTAAATTCAAAATAGGACGGAAAAGATCTAGCCGGCAGGAAAAGTTGTATGAAAATTCATTCCCGCCCGCTGAATAGAAAACAGCAACTTTGGAACCCCGTAAGTCCGAACCAAGTCGTCTTTTTCGAATAGGTGTGATGAAAAAACATTTTTACAGCTTACTGAACTGTGAAATTGAACATTATTGAATAATTCAATTAGACAACTTCACGATACACGTTTTTCATAGATATTTAGCAACAGCCTGGTTGTGATTTGACATATTTCGGCAACAGTGATATTCATTATATTAAGTACCTACTTAACACGTTACTTTATAGGTAGTTTTTGTTACGTTTTGGCAACGATTAGCAAAATTTACGTGTTTTATATGAGTACAAAAACGTAACAACCATGTTTTTCATGAATTCAATATTTTAAGTACTATTGCACTGCCATTGTAAGGCAGGTTAAACGTATTTATTAAACAAACTAATTAAGTAAACGGTAGTAACAGGGTGAAATAAAATTTATTGGCAAAACAGATATGAGTTCCTAATTAGCACGCCATTTTAATCATTTCAGAAGTCAGTCGGACAAGGTTAAATACCTACTTATACTTAATTGAATTTAACAACAGCTCGATAAAGCATTTTAATTAATAGTTAAAATTAATGAATAGTTTCAAGAACAAAAATAGGTTTACAATGCTGAATCCTTCCAATCCTACTAATATTATAAATGCGAAAGTTTTTAAGTAAGTTAAAATTTATAGAGATATTTTATAATTTGGTCATAATATAATGATAACAGCTGTCAACTTAATGGGAAAAAAATCAGCTTTCGAAAGCTATCTTCTACTAAGGGGCTGGTTCCCCGAAGCGAAGTGTGGGCGGATGTACCTACTAGTGAATTATAAACGCAAAGCTATAAATTTAGTCACTGTGCTTCTCTTGTCGGCCATCGCATGATCTGTATCTCACAAGTAATACATAAATATACTTATAAATAACATTGTTTAATGCGATTGCCAAGTCAATCTATTTATTTAAAACGTTAAAGATTTTTTATATTAATATGGTCACTATAAGATGGTGTTAGGTTAGATAATTACGTAAACAACATAAGACAGAAGGTCCGTTAAATAGGGGCTGAATAAATTAATAACCGACTTGGTATTACATGGATCTCATAACTTTTTAGGGTAGAAGAACTTGAATTGCGAGACTTGGTTTTTTCACAAGTATTGTTTTTTATGGGATCTCATCTCTTTTTGTATTCCATAATATTATACATATTTATGTATAAGGGTAGGTACATTGATTAATTAACTGCAAATGTAACTTTGTAATCCTATAGATTTATACAGGATTACAAAGTTATTTGTGCAGTTGATGTATCTAGAAAACTAGACCGAAATTGAAATATATTTTAGTTTTTCCTCGATTTATACACGAAACACTAATAGTATTCTAAATTTGAAGCTTCTATGTCTGCTAGAAGTGCCTCAGACTTTTGATGATCGGTCAGTTAGTGAGTACGTGAGTACGTGAGTGACAAAATTAAGAAACTTTTAACTCGTTACAATTCTTAAACTACTGGTTCAATTAAATGATTTTATACACTGCCTGCTTGGTTACTAGTTGTAGTTTTATCCACAACGAAGCTACAGAGTCTCGTAAATGGCCTGAATTGGCTCGAGAAAAGGATGTTACGGCCGCGCCGTGCCGCTTTTTCGCTCGACTTGGTGGGGTCACTGCCGTGCCCCCAGATTAGCAAGAAAGCGCTAAAAATACGCTATCATTCTGATAGTGTACTAAACTTAATAAGGTACTTATAGGTATTTATTATGTAGTTTATGTTTTTGTAGTGTCCTTGAGGTACTTTTCTTTCCAATACAGACTGTTAGCGAATGCTTAGTTGCATTTTTCAAAAGTTAGTTGCAGTTGCAAAAAAGACGAAATGGCCTAGTATAAAAGCCTAATAAATTGAGGAATTTATGTCAGTTACTTTTGTAAATAACAGTAAACAGGCTACAATGTTCAAGCTGGTGGTGTTGTCTTGCGTGCTGGCTGCAACTTCAGCCATCGCCGTCGCTCCTCTGGGTTTGGTTGGAGCAGGCCGCGGTGGTTGGGCTGGCGCCGGTCAGGGTGGCTGGGGCAATCAAGCCTCTCAATTAGGCGCTCCGTTGTTCGCTCCTGGTGTAGCGGCTGCCCCCGCGATCGGCGCATACAACTACAGAGGCCCGCTGTCGCTGGCTCCCGGCCAGCCCGCCAACATCCTGGCGGCCGACGGCAGGCCACTCGACACCCTCAGCGTGAACCTGGACCGCGCCGCCCACTTCACCGCGCGCGCTGTGGATGGCGCTCATGTGCTCCACAAGCGTTCCGCTGTGTTGGCTGCCGCTCCCGTCTGGTACCGTACCGCCGGCTACAATGTTCCCGTGGTCGCTCCCCTCGCTGCCACTCCTCTTGCCGCTGCGCCCCTGACCGGAGCGTGGGGTGCTGGTGCTGCTTGGGCTCATTAAGGAAAATGTGTGAGAAAATGTACAACTGGTTCTCGAATAACAAAATGATTGGTCAATAAAGTTAATTTTCGCAATTCATTGTTATCTTTGTTTAATTTATTTTGATTTCATCTAAAATTAATAATTACCTACGTCCTTCTATAATATTCTGTCTTATTCTTTGTTGCACTTATAATGGTTTATTTATTCCATAAAGCGGGTACCTATAATTGTCGAATATCTTAGCTCTACCGAATGGCACGTCTGCTTCTCCGCGAGCTCTTCAGGTAACAAGTAATAAAAAATCTAGGTGTGCTAATGTAATCACTTGTATTTATACATTATGTAGGTAAGTACGAGTATTACATAATAAAATATTCTGGACTGTGATAATAATAAACCAGAAAGAAAATATTTGAAGTTCAACCATTAGTAAGTATATGAGAACCTACTTCCTTATGTGACAGCGACACGTGTTTTAATTTGGCGCCAAATCGTGAGGGTCGTGCGGAGACATGCGTGACTCAGATAGGGTTGTACATTAAAAGTTTATTAATTTTTTATTTTTTGAAGGAAAATATGATTCTTATAAGCCTATTTTAATAATCTAATAAAAATAGTTTAATAATCTAGACAAAAAACGAAAAAATCTATAGTTACATTGTATTTTGTTGTTTATTTTCTTTTTAATCAAATCATTTTGTTTGTGATTTGCGTTAGATGTTCCAGATTAATTCATACAAGAGAAGTTGATAGAAAACGTGTAATTAATATATGACTTAAGAGTTTACTACAATAAAATATTATAGCGCATTGTTATCCTAAACAATTAAAAATAAATGATAAATAATGCATGTGTAAATATAATAACCTCAGAATAATTATAGTAAGCATAGAAACCAAGTTAGCGCGGCCATTTTGTAGCATCTTCATTGGAACCAGGCTCCAAACACCGTTCCGCTCCATAGAATTAAATATCAATGCACGCCGAAAAAAATAATTATGACGTTTTGTGCTGTTAAGTTTTGTCACAAAACTTCTGAAAAGCAAAAGAAATGTAATAACCTTTGATGATATACATAAGTGTCTTACATCACTTTTCACAGGTTAGCTTCCAATATTTCATAGTATTCGCTGGTATCTTGTATTAAAAAAATCGGTTAGTGCTTCATTTTAGACCGAGCGCTTGTATGACTAATGTCATTCTATAGTAGAGTTATTCTAAGATAATAACGTTAATTATGGTTAGAATTTATCCAACGCAGGAGTCGCGTTTATCGTAAATGGCGCGGTTCAACCCTAATGAAAATAATTATTTCTAATTTATTTTCTGTTTATGTTAATTTCTTTAATAGAATTCGGTTGTCACAGATAATTATAATTGTTTAAAATATATACTATGTGGTGTCTTCGATATCACACTTAGTCGATTTCCGTCAGAGACGTGTGACAACCCACTGCCTCGCGGTCTCAGTACGAACTGCCGTCAGAACCGAGTTAGCACGTGGCATTGATCTATAAAGGACTATGGATTAGACACTTGGGCGCATTTTCATTGTTCGTTAGGGCCCGCGTTCGGGGTACGGGAGATTTCTGTAAAGCATGCCGTAGGGTCCGAATGCGGTAACCGTTTTCATAAGTCGATGGAACTCGGATGCGGGGTACGGGAGATTTCTGTAAAGCATGCCGTAGGGCCCGACTGCGGTAACCGTTTTCATAAGTCGATGGAACTCGCATGCGGGGTACGGGAGATTTCTGTTATGTCGATGCATGCGGGATGTTTGAATTTCCTCACCGAGACAGTAGTTTTGAAGTTGTGGAGTTGAATAGACGTGCCTGCTATGGAACAGCAATTAATGTTGTGTGGAGCAATTTTAGCTATTTCCGACATACTTACTTAAGAAGAAATTATTAGCTTCACTGAAGAAAAAGAAATCTGGCATCTCGATTTTTATATAAATTACTGGTCACATTCCACAAACATGGGTAGTCTCGGTATGTTTCTACCAATTTAAGCATTTGTCCTTCAGTAAAACGATCAGCCATATTGCTCTCGCGCAACGTTATTTCGCATCGAATAATAATCGTAAACTAAACCCCCGCAGCACGCACTATGCTTGCTTTACACCAACCGACGAATTTCATTGGTTGTTGAGCCCGCATGCGGGGAGTCCTCGCATGCTGTATATCGACTACATATTGACGACGCACTTTCACTAGTTGTTATACCGTATTCGGGGACTCCCCGCATGCTGTTTATCGACCGAGTTATCGACCAATGAAAATGAGCCCACGTGACAGGAACTGCCTGTCAAAATTTTAGTGAAACAAGATGGCCGATTCTACTAGTGTTGTGCGCACTACGTGGACGGAAACTATCGATATTTAGTTTAATGACTTACGATATAACAGCAATAATACATGTCGTTCGTCTTCTCAGCGATATTAATATTAATTTTGATACCTACTACGATGAACTTGTCATGTCATATCAACCAAAAATTTTTTGTAAAAACAAGCTATCATGATGATCTGCTAAACAACAAACGAGGACACAACGACTGCTCCCCCTTTTTAGATGATCTCAGCGATAGTATTTTAAACTCTGCCAGTTAATAATTAGGTACCACTCTCTTGCTTAACACAGCCGCCAAACTATTTGTCTTGTTCCAGTTAGGAAATTTAGGTAGTTAAGGCCTTTATTTATTATATGCATAATGTAAAATTATCAAAATAGAGTTCCATAACCGAAGTTTAACCATCGACAGCAAAATACTTATATCTCTATTTGGCTGTATTGTATATAACTAGGTAAAAAATACAGGCTTGAAGTTATGTTAAGTTTTATATCCAATATTAAAAATCAATCCTTTCACCACCAAAAACCAGTCCGCCTACTCCTAAACAATGCCACTTTTACTGATTCTCAATGTACCCGCTGAATCCAGAAAAATCACGATAGATACTCACATAAATAAATAAGTCATAATTATGTACCACTACGATGAATTTAATTTTAGAGTTTATTCAATAAAAGATAAGGGTGAAGATAGTACTGTTGTGTGATATGACTGACAATTTTCATCTGATCACCCATGATTGTGTTATAACCCTTAGTGCATTAATATTGTGAAAATGGGACCGAAATGTAAATAAAAAACATGTGTCTATGTACACAAATTTTAATTTATTTGTTTAAGGCTAACCCTATAATGTACAGCATAATTACAAAAATACAAATAAAATTATTACAGCATATTTATTAATTGGGCACAAAAAGCGATCGTATCGCTAACTAGCGAATTCTTCAAGAGAAGCTTTGGGCAGATAAGATAACAGAGGAATAATTATAATTACTTTTTACAAAAAAAAAGACTTCAACATCGACAAGCAGACATTAAATAAGGGGCCACTTGAAATTCCAAATCTTTGTGATAAAAAATATAATTATGATAATTATGCTACCTCTGAGAAGTTAACAGAATCATTCTGTCATATTAATTTAAATTCCTTACTAAAAACATTGAAATTTCAAGGGTTCAATAATTACTAAACGGTGCCGCGGTGGCCAACTTCCCCTCAGTTTAGGGTTCGTGTACTCTATTAACTTAGTTCAATTAAATAACATACAGACCTAATTTTAAACTTGTATGAGACTCTCTTGTTCTATAAAAAGTAAGAAAAGCTCACCAAAATAGAAGGAACAGCGCCGTCGTGTAACCTTACCACATTAAGCGTTCTGTTGAAACTTGCTTCAACAAAATGTAAAGAACACACAAACAAATTTTTAAGGCCCGGGTTTATGTTTTCTGGGCCAATTATTTCTAGCCACTTCTTTCTTAATGATTTATTTGAAGGGAATCTATTGAATAAAAACAATTATTTCAACTTTCTTCAGCGTCATTTTAATTATCGATATATCGAATATCGATATTTTAACACTTTCCTACCCTAAGTGTCATTGAAATGTAAACAAACCGGCTACTCAAATATATAAAATAATGATGTAAAACCCAACAAAACATTAACAGTCCTACGTAACCCTCGCACAGATCTTCATGCAGCAAAAACATATATCAATATCATTCAGATATACCTACAACGAAAACTGATACTTACCTGTGTAAAGTTAATTTTGGGTGTAATTTGTTTTTCCTTGCTCCGCATTGTAGTATACAACACTTCATTGTGTTTCAATGTGTTTTTCTTACTTTAAAGGACACCACAACACCTATCAATGCCTATTTTATTAATATAATGGGTTTTTTACTATTTGTTTCACATAAGATGACATTTGTCAACTGTTACTATAAATGGCCGGCCTGCTATAACGTCAATCAGCTAATTTCATATGAGGTTAAGGATTAGGGCGTCTCTATCTAAGTAGGTATATTCCTATCTCTATGGCACGTGGCACCCACTAGCGCCATGACACTGACATCTGACATGACATGCAATGACGTCATGATTACCGGAAACATCACTGTAGACGTCACATACTAGATAATATTTTTATGTCTATTAAGATAAGGGTTTAAACACGGTTTAAAGATTTTATTCAATACTATAATCAAAATCACACTCATTTATTGCCAAAGGAAAGTCGGAGGAAAATTACACTTTTAGCTTTAGTGCTGATTAAAATAATAAATGTTAATAATATACTCGTAACGTCCATTTTGGGACATTTAGTACATAGTATCTCAATGTTTTGGGATGTCTCTACACCGTCAATCAAAATAAACTTGAACTTATTTACATAAGCTGTGTTATTATACTCTGTCATGACGTTTAATTACTATTAGTTGTTACGAGTAGTTGCATTGCACCTATTCTGGCCGCCCTTGCCACCTTTTTGTTTCTAAGATTACTAGCCAACGCCTAATTGCATATTTATTGATAACATGTAAACCTATTGAGTATTCAAAAGGCAAGAGTATAAAAGCTAAATGAAATAGGAAATATACATCAGTCGTTTCTTGGACTAACAAACAACACAGATCACAATGTTCAAGCTGGTGGTGTTGTCCTGCGTGCTGGCCGTGGGGTCAGCCGGCGTTGTCGCTCCTCTCGGTTGGGCCGGAGTTGGTTTGGGTGGTTGGGCCGGTCACGGTTTGGCTGCTCCTTTGGTGGCTCCCTTGGCTGCTGGCTGGGCCTCTCCCTTGGCTGCTGGCTGGTCCGCTCCCGCCGTAGCGGCTGCCCCCGTGCTCGGCGCACCCAACTACAGAGGACCCCTGTCGCTGGCTCCCGGCCAGCCCGCCAACATCCTGGCGGCCGACGGCAGGCCGCTCGACACCCTCAGCGTGAACCTGGACCGCGCCGCCCACCTCACCGCGCGCGTTGTGAACGGTGCCCATGTGCTTCACAAGCGTTCCGCTGTGTTGGCCGCCGCTCCCGTCGCCTGGTCACATGGTCTTACTGTCCCCGCCCGCCTGGCCGCTCCCGTAGTCGCTGCTCCCCTGGTCGGTGCTTGGGGTCATGCTGCCGCCTGGGGTGCCCATCCCTGGTGAAGAAAATATGGATATTTAACTATAGATTAATTATTACTGAATTAAAGAGAGTTTCCATCATACCGCTGTTGTATTCGAATGCCAACTTAGATATTAATTAAGCCAATAGTTCAACAAATAATATTAAAGGTCATACATACACTGTTGAGGTAAAATATGTTTCTGCATATTTGTGTCTGCAATATTATGAAATAAATACCTCATAAAAATTGCCTACCTCTAGTATTAAATTTTTTGATCGGAAAGTTTAAGTAGGTTTTGCTGCAGGCCACATAAATTACCCTCATTGTAGGTCAACTGTTCTTTTGAACACTGAAATATTTTAAATATCGAGCCACTACGAACTTTTGACACTGACTATTTATCATCAATCAAAAAATGAATTAAGGATAGGATATTTGGAGATGGATGATCTCAGCCAGGTCGTAGACCTATAGGTACTTACCTCAATAATAGGACAACATTCTTTAAATAGACTTTATTCTTCTACGTAATTAAAGATGGACTTTAAAAAAACTACCAAACAAACCAGAGAAAGCCTAACTAAAGTAAAAAGTGTGGTTTTAAATGTTTGTCTTAAAATGGATTTTAGCTTTTCAATTAATAATTCTATTTTTACGGTATTATATTAATTACCATGCCTATTTATATATGTCACATCTTTTAATGAACTTTAGGTTGAAGGGGCCGGTGGAGAATTTCAAAAATCGATTGAAAAAATAAAACAGCTGAAAAAAGGTAATCTAAACTTTTTCATTTTAATTTTTATCCTTTCAGGGGACTTCCCCGCCCTTCCTTTCCTATTCCTAAAATCCTCTCTTAGTGCTCTCCTACAATCCCCGAGGAAGCCCCGAGGAACACACATTTCAGCTTAGTGCGTTAGAAAGTGCGCAGTAATTTTGCCTATGCGTTGTCTGTCAGTCAGTCAGTCACTCAGTACCTAATAGAAGAGTTTTATGTTTATTGATAAAAAAATCTATAAATCAACGATAGAAAGGAGAAAAAACGTCACGCATATTTTCTACTCTACTGTTGATCCCGTTGCAAAATAAGAACAATTTGTCACCAAAACAATAAAAGGTTGAAGTTGCTATTGTGCCAAAATTAGTGGCAACGGGACTCGTTATTATTTGAATAAGTTTTGGATAACTTACGATGACCTTATTTCAAAGGTTTCTACGGAACAATTTTCGTAAATTGAATAAACGTGATTGTTAAAAAAAGTAAAAGACAAAAACACACTTAATGCCAAATATTACTTCGCAGTCAGAATAATTACGCATTTATAGAATGTTGTATCTTTACAATTGTTTGCATAGAATTTAGGTTAAGGGATATACCTAATTACGAAATGTAGGTATATTCAATACCAGTTACGTACAACGATAACATCATTACTTGATATCATTTTCTTTTATACAACCTCTAACATAAAATGTTCAAAATGTTATTAATTTTCATCAACAGTTTGTCAGAAACTTGTGGTTATTTTTTAAACATTATTTTTAACTTGCAATTCTTATACTCTGGGAAGAGGCGAAAAAACGCGACGGAACGGAAGAATTGAAAATCCCCATTTTTAGGGTTCCGTACCCAAAGGGTAAAACGGGACCCTATTACTGAGACTTCGCTGTCCGTCCGTCTGTCACCAGGCTGTATCTCATGAACGGTAATAGTTACACAGTAGAAATTTTCACAGATGATGTATTCCTGTTGCCGCTACAACAACAAATACTAAAAAACAATATAAAATAAATATTTAAGTGGGCGTCCCTACTTTCAACGCCTCAGCGATAGTTTTGTTACCTTTCGATCCAAGAGATGGTGTTGTGGGTAATATGTGGCTACAATAAAACAATTAAATATTTAAGTGAGGCTTTCATACAAGACCAGATTTTTTTGGCGTTTTTATACATATTGGTATGGAACCCTTCGTGCGCGAGTCCGACTCGCACTTGGCCGGTTTTATTAATTGACTTTAAATCATATTATTTAATTTTATCAAGGATAAGTAAAGTTTGCTTCATTAACGAAACGATATCCGGCGAGGACCGAGCTTTGCTCGATATTTTTTGTAAAATAGTCAACCGTAGTAGTACCTACTACCTACCTATTTATACGTTTCACTAGCAACAAAAATAACACCGTTGTAGGTATGTAGAAAATGTTTGGTAAGAAAATAGCATGTATACTAGGTAACTTATCATTTCATTTATTCAAAATATATTTATTTACAAATTTTCACCATTTGCCACCCCACGTGGAAACACCACCCCAAGGAGCGGCACTCCACGCTCCGGCAAGAGGAGTGGCGGCGAGGGGAGCAGACCAGGATGTGGCTACAGGAGCGCCCCAGGTTGTGGCCACGGGAGCGGCGGCCAGCACAGCAGAGCGCTTGTGGATTACGTGTGCACCGGGCCACGCCGTAGCCACGGGAGCAGCCCAGGACGTAGCCACGGGAGCAGCCCAGGACGTGGCTACAGGGGAAGCCCAGGATCTGGCCAAGGGAGCAGCCCAGGATGTGGCCACAGGAGCACCCCAGGTTGTGGCCACGGGAGCGGCGGCCAGCACAGCGGAGCGCTTGTGGATCACGTGAGCACCGGGAGCGGCCCAGGAGGTGGCCACGGGGGCAGCCCAGGACGTAGCCAAGGGAGCGGCCCAGGTTCTGGCCAAGGGAGCAGCCCAGGATGTGGCTACGGGAGCGGCCCAGGATGTGGCGACGGGAGCGGCCCAGGATGTGGCGACGGGAGCGGCCCATGGAGTGGCTAAACCTTGACCGGCCCAGCCACCCCAGCCAGCTCTGACCAAGCCGAGAGGAGCGACGGCGCCGGCGGCAGCCACGGCCAGCACGCAAGACAAAACCACAAGCTTGAACATTTTGTGTAGTTGTTGTTAGTCCAAAAAACGACTGATGTATGTATCAGATTTCATTTACCTTTTATACTAATACTAATCGTATGCATAGTGTTCTTGGTGTCAGGAAATAAAAACTGGTTGTTATTTTTGGCTAGCAATCCCACTTGGAACGATAAGACACAAGCGGCTCTAGTGTCACCTGAGATTTTGAAAAAGTTGATGATTACGGGTGAAAATAAGGCATCATTATTCGGTCATCGACACATCTAAAGTTAGGTTAACTCACTGTAGCTTGTTATTAGCAACGGTTACTATAGCAACCGAAGTACCAAGTACTTATTTGTGGGCCAATCAAAAACACTGTGAAGTTAAAGTTAAATTTTATTAAAATGTCGTAAATATTTTATAGGATTAATCATTAAGCAGCTGCTAAATTTTCGATAAATATTTGGAACAAAGAGATTATCCTTACCTTATCTATAACTAATTTACATTGTAACGGCTCCTTTTTACTAAGTACTTACTTTTCTTCAGAAAGACCCTTTAAAGTTTATTACTACTTAATCCAAGGTTTAATTGCAAATAAATTTGCTAACAATTTGATGATGCAATTTTCTATCCGTATGGAATCATTTTTATAAATAGAATGACAGTTATTATAATGGCAATATATTTATTAGTTTCTTTTTTAATTTTTACTTTTGAATTTTATCGTTATGTTGCGCGGAGGCCTGCCGAACCGTTTATTACGGTTCAATCCTACAGTAGGATCTTTATTTAGCCGTACTTAGCATACGTATACTACGAGTATACTTATTAGTATCCGTATACCATAAGAACATAAGTAGAGTAAAATTAGTCTCAGGGATAGAATAGTTTCTTATACCCCAAACATATTATGGTGACTGTCTGGTCAGTTACGTGTATATTTGTAAGGATACCTATATAAAGTTGTAATGTAATAAAGTTAGTTTGATAAACTAAAAACGGGTTACCCTTGTTTCGTAAACAACTTTTGATATAATTTTAATAAACAACGTTTAGGATAATAATCAGTTTGTATAATATCGTTTGACATAATTTTCATTTGATCGAATATTATTTTATACAATGTTTATTTCATGAAATGTTCAGGTTATAAACGCCCTAAAGTCGGTTCTGGCACTCGCCGGCCGCTGCCGCGGCACGCTCGCTTCGCTCGCTCGGCTCGTGCGATGGTTCCTGTTAAACCTAACACGCTCGTCGCTTCGCTCCTCGCTAACCTAATTACTTTAATTAAAATTAGCGCATTTGAACATTCGATAAAAAGATATTATTCGAAACAAATGATGATAAGAAATAAAATTCTGGCAATCAAATATTCGATCAAATGAATAATTATGTGAAATGACTTGATTCCAACTAAAATTAGTCGAAGCGATTTTCGACGAAAAGTTGTTATACCAAACAAGAGGCACCCAACTAAAATCACACCTTTTAAATGCTTAGTGAATTTATAAGTACAAACTATTTTTGTCACTGTGATATTACCCTTTTAGATACTCACTTATTTAGAGCCAATCTAAAGCAAATGAAAATTTGAAAAGAATAATAATAAAGTAGAATTATATCGGCAGTAAAACATAATGCAAAACCTTAAGTCCATAGTGTAAGAGGAAGTAGAGCTAATTCAACTTGCAATTCCAAACTTACATTTCAAACATTGTAAGTTACAGAAATAATGTTCAATGTCAATTCTATTTATATGTTACCGTTAAAATGCATAATAAGTAAATATGCACATTAACTAGGTAATCTGCAGATTTACTGATAGCATTCGTTAAAGTGTAAAATTTGCACTTTACCCAGTTAGTCTGCACAGTAACGGATGGTACATCGTAAAATTGCGGAAGACTGGCTACCAGAGTACCAATTTGTGTTGATGTCGTGGCCACATCGTAGATTTGCTCACATCATGAAATGATCGACCATATCATGAAATGGTCGCATTTCATGAAATGGTCAACTCAGTTTGGCCAGATCGTAAAATCGTGTACGTTTCACGATTTGGCCATCAACTTTTGGCCGAATCTTAAAAACGCGGAAAATAGGGCATAACTTCGAACCGTGACGTCTCCGGCGCTGCGGAAGGTGCAGCCCCTTCGCCCTTGCGTAACAAAACGCAGACACCCACGCTCGCCTGCGCAGCTTCGGCTTACTGGTCGCCTTCGGCGACCAGCCTCAGTCTGCGTTTTGTTACAGCGGGCGGGGGCTGCCCTCCCTACTCGCCTCCGGGTTCTAAAAAACACTCTAGGGGTAGGGCATACAAGACTACGTGGCGTAGGGGTAGGCTAATTCGGTTATGTAACCAATTCGACCTACCTACACCTATTATTATTTTTTTTTATTCAAACAAGAACCTATTTTATACACTTTACCGTATGCATGGCCATTAGTCTGCAGATTAACTAGGAAGTCTGCAGATTAACTAGTTAATGTAGGAACTCAATTATTTTTTTTCCACTTTAACTGACTCAGCCAGATAATCTGCAGAATACCTCGTTAATCTGCACTCTATCTGATTTACGCAAATTAACGGTAACATATATAAATAATCCATATAGATTAAGCAAAATTTATGATTAGCTGAGAACAAAAATTGCATCACAAAGGTACACCTTGGAAGCGACTTTGTTCGCGATTTGTACGAGTATTTCGTCTCTTTTCTATTAAATGTTGTTGCAAAGGGAGTAAATGAGATTAAAATTTTCGATAACTTATAAGGGCCATTTAACCGAATTACCAATTTAACCATGTCATAAAGTTATGTTTAGACCATAAAATTAATCTAAATTAGTTTTATCAACATTTTTTTCTACATAATCTTTCGAACGGATCAATCAATTTTGAAGCTGGGCGGCATTTGACGCAGGTTTCGGGAAAAGCGCTGATTAGATGGGGGAATACATGGAAACAGTAGTTTTTAATAACTTATAATTATTTGTTTTTTTTTTTTTGGAGTTTTGCAAAACCGGGCCGAATCGCTTATAATTTATAGAATAAGTATCTAAATTCAGTTCAGTTGTGTTCCCTAGTTTACCATCAACAATGTTTCGATCGGTTACCTAAGCCGCACGCGCACGCATGCATGCTCGCACGCATGCACTCACGCACGCATTCACGCACGCACGCACACACACCTACAGACACCATCGCATAATAGCTTAGCTGAAACTTAAAATTTTGATTATGAAGATTTTGATTGTGAAAATACGTTTTTTGGCATTTTCAATATAGGTAGGATAATAAAGCGTAATCCTCATACAGCACGATCCGTTTTCTAAGTTTCGTTCCAAGTGCGCTTGCTAGCAACTAGTTTTTTTATTTCCTGACCAAGAACACTTCGCATACGATTAGTATAGTATAAAAGGTAAATGAAATCTAATACACACATCAGTCGGTTTTTTGACTAACAACAACTACACAAAATGTTCAAGCTTGTGGTTTTGTCTTGCGTGCTGGCCGTGGCTGCCGCCGGCGCCGTCGCTCCTCTCGGCTTGGTTAGAGCTGGCTGGGGTGGCTGGGCCGGTCAAGGTGGGGCCGCTCCATGGGGCGCTCCCGTCGCCACATCCTGGGCCGCTCCCGTAGCCACATCCTGGGCTGCTCCCTTGGCCAGAACCTGGGCCGCTCCCGTGGCCACGACCTGGGCCGCTCCCGGTGCTCACGTGATCCACAAGCGCTCCGCTGTGCTGGCCGTCGCTCCCGTGACCACAACCTGGGGCGCTCCTGTAGCCACATCCTGGGCTGCTCCCTTGGCCAGATCCTGGGCTGCTCCTGTGGCCACGTCCTGGGCTGCTCCCGTGGCTACAGCGTGGCCTGGTGCACACGTGATCCACAAACGCTCCGCTGTGCTGGCCGCCGCTCCTGTTGCCACAACCTGGGGCGCTCCTGTGGCCACATCCTGGGCTGCTCCCCTTGCCGCCACTCCTCTGGTCGGAGCGTGGGGTGCCACTCCTTGGGGTCGTGTTGGTGCTTGGGGTGCCCAATGGTGAACATTTCTAAATAAAAATTATACTTCCAATAAATAAAGCGTTATGTAACAAATAAGTATATTTCTTTTTTATCCACTATCAACTCATAAGTCTGAAACCTAGTTGATAACAAAACAATGGAGTAAAATATGGTTAGACTTATACCACACTTATACGTCATAAGGATCTTAGTGTGAAACACATATTTTTTGTGGTAATGGAGGGATCCTTTTTTTGTCAATTACATATCTATAGGACTTTTTATGTACGATATACGTATATTTTAGTCTCTAGGGTCTGTAAAGTTAAATGCAGAAATACGGTGATGAAAAAAGTTTGAAGGAGTGACTTTCGTTATTTATTTAGTTATTTATTTAACGCTTTATTGTTTGTACACCAAAAACAAAGTACACATACAAAAGCACACGAAAGTAATACAAACAACGGGCGACCTCATCGGTTAGTTACTTGAAATATGTATTTCAGAGGCTGAATTCGTTGCATTTTAATACTAACATTATTTTTCTTGGATAAGAATGTAATGTAACTTAGATTAGAATGTAACTTACTTTTCTTATTTTTTTAAGAAGACCATTCTTAATATTCCAATTCTCAAATCTTTGTAGTACAATATAAACATAAACTAATTATATTGTTAATATACAGGACGTCCCATAAGTTGTACGACAAACTTAAATGGAAGATAGCTTGAGAGACCTACCAGATGTCAAAAAATCGTTTTAGTAAAAGTGTCACCATTTTCGAGATTTTGACCTCTGTTTTGTTTTTCAGAAATCGAGCTCTCTTACCCTACTTTTGTTTGCTGACTACGCAAATGAGCAGATAATATTTTAATAATTTTTTTCACATACTCTCAGAAAGTTGGTAATTCCTTAATTATGATTGCGTGTTTCGAGAAAAACGTCTTCGTATACTCTCGTGGTGTTAAAGAACATCTTTTCCACTGATTACACATTATTTAAAGTTATTAAACATTTTTATTAGAAAACAAAGGACAACGTAGGTCAAAGTAGATAAATGCAAGTTTTTGTTTTGTTTTACAGTCGAAGCGCCGCGCCGCATTCTTACCGGCCAGTGACATTTTCTCGCTCCCTAAGATCTTTGTACAATTACAACATTTTACTGAATTGCAATCACAAATTCTTCTGCGCATCTACTGTTGGAATTCTTCAAAACGAGACCAGAACTGATTTTTTCATGTTATGAATTCCTGATCCAAAGGGAAATTGTATTTTTAAGGCCAGAGCGAGACTGACCGTCCGAGGACAGCTGCTCTCACCTCCTGCCCTCACTTACGTACGCAACTTACAAAAATAACTAAAATCCTACTTAAAACATTTTCACGTAAAATATTCCCCAGACAAGGCCATATAATTATAGTCTGAGGAGTAACGGGAAAAAAATATTTACTTTTCTTTACTTTCTGATACATCACAGTTGTTGTTATAATGAAAAGGCCAAGCCTAAAATACAAAGGAAAAGTTAGAGATAGAGCTTAGTAGTTACGGAGAGGTAGGTAGAGGAAGAGAAGCGGTGATAGCCTAGTGGTTACGAATTTGGCCTCCTACTCTGGGGATCCGTGTAAAATTAAATGTCACTCGCTATAACGGTGAAGCAAAACATCATGGGGCAATCTGCATGCCCTAAAGAAAAGCTCAAAGGTGGATGATGTCCGCCAATCTGCACTTGGGCAACGTGGCGGACTATGACCTTAAACTTCTAATTCTGAGGAGCGACTCATGCCCAGAAGTGGGACAGTTATGGGTTATAATGATGCTGATGACGAAAGTTAGAAGTAGAGTTTGTGCAGTTAGTGTTTGTAAATTTAGGGCGATTAGAAGCTTGGCTTTACATGGTATTTGTTGTGCGTGTTCCAACCGAGCACCTGCCGACGTATTTGAAGGAGGAGCTGTGGCCAAAGGGGGTCGTCTTCAGGAAGTTCCGTGGACGTCGACGACCACCGGGAGTCACCGAAAGCGCGTCTCACTTCGCGACAAAGTGAATTAGTTTTTAAGTTAATATTTTTATATGTGTAGAAGCTAGAAGGTGGTTGAGATTCTAAATTTGAAAACCTCGTTCGATATTAAGTTGGCGCGCTTTACATTCTGTACGAACATAGTTGAGGTTAATAGTTTAATGTTATTTTATTGATTCGTTGTTAGTTATTAAAATACAGTTATAACTTTACGATAATTCCTTTTTGATAATTAGATGATTTTTAATAATGAAAGCTATTATACTGAGATCTGTTTTGAAAATTGTATCAAGTAAACACGTGGCGTATTTCCGTTTGCGCCAATTGAACAGAGCTGTTCGGAGAAAAGGGCGCGAAGCCTATCCCTTAAAAGAATTGCACTGGCTTGTGCAGGCAGTCTATCTTCGGATTAGACTCGAATAAGAGCTCTGCTCCCAACAGAACTGTTGGTTTACCCGGTACAGTCTACGTCTAGCACTGTATATTGCATAGCATAGTGCGGAAATGCTAACGCGATACCCTATGCTCTAGCTTAGTAATAAGCTATTCGGGTGGTAGTGATAGTGATACCACTATACTGAAGACTCCACTCGATATTCAATAAAACAGGATTAGTTCGCCTTTATCGGATTTATTTTATATCATTTTTCAAATAACGTCTCTCTTGGTTGGCACGTGTCAATCCGCCTCGTCTATGCCGAAGTGTCAGAAAAATATCCCTCTGTCAATGTCAAAACGTCAACTGTCACTTCGGCATAGACTTTTAAAATAAAAATGTTGCCATACAGAATTTTATATTTGTTAAAAATAAATGTAACTTAAATACATTAGGATTTAGATTCTAACAGCTCGGCCATCCTTTTTAGGGTGGGTCCTCACACCTTATTTATATAATTATACATAACTATGTAATATTAAAAATAAGTAATTTCTTAATATTATAATTAAATCGGAATCGATTTCATTTTTCGTTTTATCCATAGAGCACTGACGCTTGCAACTTACGACAACGACATCTGCCGCAGTCTGTCACAATCTGCGTCATCTGTGCAGGAACGCTGACACTTATGACCCATACCGATATGGTCTGTCACGATCTGCGTCATCTGTGCCACTGCGACACTGACGCTCGCAACCCATACGAGTACAGTCTGTCACAATCTGTGTCATCTGCGCTTCTATCCTATCATCGCAACCTATACCAGCATGGTCTGTCATGATCTGCGTTATTATGTATGGAAAACACTGGCACTCACAACCTATACCGATATATTCCGTCACGATCTGCGTCGTGAAACATGGACGCTCGTAACCTACATCAGTACATTTGTCGTGTCGTGATCTGTGTCATCTGTGTAACCTGTACTAACGCTCACAACTCATACTAGTATAGTCTGTCGCTCTATCTAACAGGTGTAGTTTGACAATTTCATGATGCCCTATATCGCTGTAAAATCTAATCATTATCCTTTCTATAACATCATTAATCTTAAAAGTACATCATCAAATAAGAATTATCAAAGTACAATTAACATAACAATTCTCTACTCCTTTCTATTCGTCAACTTATAAATCATTTTCATCACTACCGTCACTTCTGTCGCTGTCGTTTTCGCTTTCTATTCCCTTAAAATTTAACCATGGGTGTATTTTGTCAATAGACACTACATTTTCATATTTCTTACCACCTTTCCTTGTGAGAGGGGTATCTTCAATTAAATACCTATCATTGGGTAAGATTTTGACAATCCTGTATGGACCATGAAATTTTGCTACGAGTTTCTTAGATTTACCTACTCTATCCTTATCAAAAGTTGTTCTCTCTAATCTGATCAAATCTCCTTCATTGTATTTTGTTGTCAATTTTCTATGTTTGTCGTAACGATCTTTTGCCTTTTTCTGATCCTTTTCAATATTGCGGATTGATTCTTGTCTCAAATTAATTAATTTATCATCCGTAATACGATCAACCGTCAGATCTATTGCATCACTCAATATGTTTTCAGAAGCACTTTTAATGTTATAACCAAACAAAAGTTCTGAAGGGCTCTTACCAGTCGTTTTGTTAACTGATGTATTTAACCCTAACTGTACATCATTTACATATTCATCCCAGGTATTATCATTTTTATTGTGACATTTAGTGCTAAGGGCATCCGAGATAGTTCTATTGAAGCGTTCAACCTGTCCGTTCGCTCGCGGAGTCGCCACCGCGTTTAAGATATGTTTGATACCAGTATTCTCGGTAAAACTTTTAAACTTTGAACTAGTGAAACATGAACCTCTATCTGTTATTAACCGCGTTGGGGCTCCAAAATAGGCAAAATAATCTTTAAACACTCGAATAGCAGTGGTAGTTTTTGTATCTCGAACAGGTTTGATACTGATAAATTTTGTAAACGCGTCTACAATTACTAAAAGATACATATTACCTCTCCGGGAACGAACAAACGGGCCTAAATGGTCAGCATGCAACGTATGAAATGGCGTGTCTGGTTTTGGGATAGGGTGGAGAAGTCCTTCCTTGGGCCCGCCAGGCATCTTATGATACGCGCATTCCAAACATGCCATAACATACTTTTTCGTGAACCTCCTCATTTTCGGAAACCAAAACGAATCTCTAAGTCTTTTCAAAGTTTTGTCGAAACCAAAGTGACCTACGTCATCGTGGTTCATTCTTAATAGTTGCCACCTAACTGATCTAGGGACTACCCACCGTGATCCACCGTCAACTATCCTATACACATAGTTACCCTTCAACTGGTAATTTTTATGAATATCCACAATAGACGTTGTATTTTTATCTAATAAGATTTCCTTTATTCGTTTAATTTCATCATCACCGCTTTGTACAGTTGCGATCCAGTCTTGTGTATTTATCGTAAGTACATCAATTACGTGTGTAGCGTCTGAAGTAGTAGGCTCATCTACAGGAGCGCGACTGAGTGCGTCTACGTGCGACATTTTCGAACTAACTTTATATTCTATGTCACAGTCGTACTCCTGGAGTTGCACCCACCACCTACCTATCCTCGGTACCAAGTCTCTTTTTGTCATAGTTGTCCGTAGTGCATTGCAGTCGGTCACTATTTTAAACTTTAGACCTAATAAATAGACACGGAATCTATTCAACGATGCTATGACAGCGAGAGTTTCTAAGTCGTAGAAATGAAACCTCTGTTCATCAGCCGTTGTTTTGCGACTATAATATGCTACTGGTCTCATAAGACCATCTTGATTGCGCTGCATAAGGATGCCCGCAACACCCAATTTCGATGCATCCGTATGCAACTCAGTATACAATTTGGGGTCATACAGAGCGAGTATGGGTCTCTCTACCAGTTTACGCTTTAAGGTCTCGAATGCTAACATATGTTCATCAGTCCATTTCCAAGTGAAGTGTTTCTTTAGTAAGTCGGTTAATGGGCTTGCAATTACGGAGAAGCCTTTTACAAAGCGCCTAAAGAAACTAGTCAATCCTATGAAGCGTCTTACATCGTGAACATTTTTAGGTATCGGAAAATTTGATACAGCCGTTATTTTGCGGTTACCGGGTCTAATACCCGTACCACTAATTTCAAAACCTAAAAAGTCAATCTTTGTATAAAAGAAAAATCATTTTTCTAATTTAAGGGTGAGATTTGCACTACGAAAGATACTTAAAACTTCATCTAATCGTCTCAAGCCTTCATCAAATGTACGCGCTGGAATCAAGATGTCATCCATGTATACCAAAGTATAATCTAGTTGGGACAAAACTTTATTCATGGTTCTTTGGAACACCGATGGAGCATTTGCCAAACCAAACGGCATTCTTTTAAATTGATATTGGCCATCTGGTGTTACGAACGCTGTTTTGTCTTGAGAGCCCTCTCCAATAGCTAATTGGTAATAGCCTGATGCTAAATCTAAGCTTATAAACAACGAATGACCAGCTAACCTATCCAATTGATCGTCAATCAATGGTAGAGGAAAGTGCTCCTTTTTAGTTTTTCTATTCAAAGCTCTATAATCGATGCACAGACGTTTATCTCCTGTTTTCTTTTTAACTAATATGACAGGGCTAGCGTACGCGGAATTAGATTCACATATTATATCAGCATCAAGCATTTCCTTCACCATTGATTTAACTAATTCTCTTTCTGGGTATGATAATCTATAAGGTCTATAGACTACGGGTGTTGTATCAGTCAGTTCAATTTCCATTTTGTCGATATTGGTATAGCCTAGGTCCATCATATTACGTGAGAAACAATCATTATACTTTTGAAGAATACCCTTTAATTGTAAAATTTCGCTATTGGATAAGTTTTCGTCGTAGTTTATAGATACGCTTGGATCATTAAAATCTAAAACATTGACGTTCAAAGATGTAGTTGCGCACAAAGCTCGCGTTAATAATAATCCGCGTTTTAAATTTATTTTGTTATCCGATATATTTTGGACTAATACCGCACCTGTACCGTTTTTGATGTCGTATTCACCCGGCATCAAATAATATTCAGTCCCGAAATCACCTCGTAAAGATCCTTTAATATGTAATGTGCCTGAATAATCAATGTCACTTACCACTTTAATTACAGAAGTATCACGGGGTCCTATAAAAATATCGTCGAAAAGTACAAGATGTAGTTTCGCAGGTGAACTTCGTCCAAAAATCAAGGCATCAGTAGTTTTTGTAATCGTTATACCGGGTAGTTCAGTGAAACTATGTCCTATTAGCACATCGTATTTGATTACACTATCTTCTACGACATAAATTTCGATAGACTCCGATATACCTTGAATTTCGATCGTAACAACAGATTTGCCCAACGGCAACACAATATTGTTTCCAATGCCGCGCATTGTCGGTAATTGCTCTGACGACCACTGAATACCTAACCCTTTCGCTACGCTATGACGTACCAATGTACACTGACTGCCCAAGTCAACGTAACCGTACAAAGATTTATCATTTACTTTAATAGCAATAAAATATTTATCATTGTCTACAATGAAACTATTCAATGCCATAACTGACTTCTCTTTGCCTACTTCTAATTTTGATGAATCATTATTAGGTAACTTTGAGCAATTAGTGGACAAGTGCCCTAGTTTGTGACAAATAGCGCACTTCAAAATTTTCTTAGGACATTGAAAGCTATAATGACCACTTTCATTACAATTAAAGCACGTAATAGATCTGGTATTGTCAACAGGTCTTGTTGATTTTGGAGCTGCTTGTTTAGAGGAATTGTTATCACTGGTGTTTGCTCGTTTGTCATGGTTTCCTCTAAACTTATTATCAGGCTCTCGTGGTTGTTGTTTGATGGACTGAAAATACATCAATACCTGTTCCGGTTCTTCGCATTTTGTCGCTTTTGCACCTAACCTTAAACTACGATCCTCTATCCCGTAAATCAAACAGTCAACTGCACGTTTTCCCTTAATCTCACATCGGTTCAATAGGTTAATCTTTTCGTAATAATATAACTCTAAAGGCTCATTATATTTAACTTTTTTAGATAGCATTTCTGTTAACAGTTCTGCATAGTCATCACTAGAGGGGAAAGATTCATTTAACTTGATTTTCCATTCGGGCCACGAAAACGACATCGACGGCAGAGTTTGATACCATGTCTTAGCCACTCCGCTTAGTTTAGGTAACGCATAATGTATTATTTGATCTTCACCCCATTTATACAATCGAGCACATTCCTCTACTTTACAAAGCCACGTACTAATGTTTTGACCTTTATTCATGGGATCAAACTCTGGTATTACGTTACCCAACATGGGAAACTTGTTACCTTCTGGGCGATTATTATATATAGTTTTTATCAACTCACTTAATAACAATTGAGTGCCATCATCAAAATTGGAATGACTCACGTGTTTGACACTGGATGACGTATTCTTACTGCGACACGATGAAATCGAACGACTCCGCTGCGTCGATCTCGAACGACTCGGCCGTGCTAATCTCGGACGACTCCGCCGCATCGATCTCGAACGACTCCGCCGCCTCGATCTCGAACGACCCCGCCGCGTCCTTCTCGAACGACACCGCCCGGCTGATCTCGAACGACTCCTACGCGTTGACCTCGAACGATGTTTGCGGTCGTTTCTCTTTTCTTTATTCCGTTCTTCAGGGGTTCGTGATTTCGTCTTGCTTCTCCTCTTCCGTATACTATCTGGTGACGTTCTTCTATCTCTTTCATGACGATATCGTTCACGGAATGATTTTTCTCCCGTATTACGCGTATGTTCACTGTTACCGTCCATATTTCAGCAAAATCAATAAAATGTTCACGGATGCACTGAGCGTAGAAATAGCTTGTGGGACTTCTTTATCCCTCTTCTGAGCTGAAGACTCCACTCGATATTCAATAAAACAGGATTAGTTCGCCTTTATCGGATTTATTTTATATCATTTTTCAAATAACGTCTCTCTTGGTTGGCACGTGTCAATCCGCCTCGTCTATGCCGAAGTGTCAGAAAAATATCCCTCTGTCAATGTCAAAACGTCAACTGTCACTTCGGCATAGACTTTTAAAATAAAAATGTTGCCATACAGAATATTATATTTGTTAAAAATAAATGTAACTTAAATACATTAGGATTTAGATTCTAACAATACGAACATAGAGAACTAAGGTTCTGTTCGTCTGCAGTGTAATGCTGTAATCGGGTGGTTGTGATACCACTATACGAACGTAGAGAAACTACGGTTCTGTTCGTCAACAGTTTAATACTGTTTTCGGGTGGTTGTGTTACCAGTATACGAACGTAGAGAACCTACGGTTCTGTTCGTCGCCATTTTAATATTGTTTTATTATTCTGGGAATTATAATTAATTGTAACTAGGGTGATCAGTGTGTAAATTAATCTTTGTAATATCTCGATCTGTAATAACTCTTAAAATAATCTCTTAATAATTCCTAATCTATGTAATATCTCATAAGTGTGTAAAATAAACCTTCATTGTTATTTCGTGACTACTTAATCTCTGCAACATGGGATCTCCTAACCCTGACATACCGCTCTTTTCTTGGCTTACCGCTCTTGGCTTATCCTGATCCGACATATGTATGTTAGTCTATAAGGTATATATATGACGGAGGAGGTAGTACACCTATGATACTGGTTTGATGCGATTAATCGGTACGCGATGATTAATAGGGAATCTGATAGCTGTCAATAGAATTGGAAAATAATAAAATAAGGAAATGAATGTCTACCGGTGTAATATCTTGTAAAAGCTCCTTCTATGTTGAAATGCCGTGAATCGTTAATAATAGTTGATAAATAACGCGTGAGTCGCGAGTGCGAGTGGATCGATCGATAACACCAATATCGTAATTCCGTGAAGTAAATCCAAGATGTCAAAATACCAAACCAAATCTAAATGATCTAATAACGTATTTACTAAGCCAAACTGTCTGATTCAATAAACGGAGATGGTGGTGTGTTTGGCTAGAACTAACCCTGTGTTTCATTTGATATCCTGAGCTCACGTCCTGACATATGAAAGAAGCCCACATTGCTTATTTAGCCAAGAATACCTATCTGGAGTGTAAATAGTACGAATGAACGCCCACTCTACTACTGGACCCGATTTCAGAAGTGGATAAAGAATCCTGAAAATTTTTTTGTGGATAAGGCTAAGATTGCCATCTGTCATGTCAGCAATTGTCATCACTGGTCCATGGAAATGAGGCTTATGTTTACGAAACATTGAATGAGAAATATTTTGATAAAAAGTGATAGAAATTTAAAAGAGGAAATTACACGTAATAATCCATAATTTTGAAAGTGTGTTTTGAGAAAAGAAATGACAACCTAAGAATTCTGTGTCACAAAAACATGACATGTCATACAGTTCAAAATAAGTACCACAAAGAAGATCTCTGCTAACTTGAGATACCAAGGGAGTGAGAGTTTAAGATAAATTGGTTAAAGCAAGTTTTGAATATCGTGGAATACAATAATTTTTGTTTATAAGCATTCTATGTGAGGAAAAAGGAATCTGCAACAATACTTAACACAAATCTATTCAGAGAGAGTTATACTTGGAATTGCACTGCTTTAAGTGTTGTTACACTACGCTTCTGGATATCAGGTGATTTCTGTTTTGTTTTATTCATTGGGTAATTGAGGACCTCTAATGAAGTTGGTTATTGATCTGAATAATTAGAAAGTCTGTGTAGAAAATCCTAAATTGGTATGCCCGTACGGTAATTCTATTGATAGGACTGTGTGGCAAATCTATTGACAGGCCTCTGTGGCAATTTTGTTGATAGGCCTGAGTGTCAAATCTTTGAGAGGTCCGTGTGGCATATCTATTTAGGATCCATGTGTTACCTTTTTAAAGACGTTTTCGGGGCTTAGCTGTTCAAACGCCTCTGTGGCATAACTGAACACAAATGCCTGCGTGTTATACCCGTACTGATGCAGAAGTTGAAACACATGAGGTCGTGTGTGGATGTAGGACAGCCGTAACGTTGCACGTTGATTATTTAGTAGGTCAGGAAGGACCGAGCGTGGAGAGATACTCGCGTATGTGTTTTGTTGTTACAGGTAATCTTCAATGCCTCATGCGTGTTGCCGCTGGTAGAGCGTGCTCGAGGATGGATCACGGGAAGATGCCGAAACGCATAACGGTTTTAGGGCGGTGACGTACCGATTAGAGTTATATACGGTGACAACGTACCGAGTAAAAGTTAAAACAAATCGCGCAAATAATGAATTGGTAATTTTATTCTAAACAAGTGTTGTTATGTTATGGAGTTTCTTCTCACTCGCTTCTTCTCCATAGCGACACTAGCGAAGCGAGTGGTAGCTTACGGTAGTCAGGGTTAAAAAATGCAACATAAAGTTTTTGAAATCCACTCGCAGCAGTAGCAGCAGTAGTCATTTTTGATGTTAAAGATTTTGAGTTTTGTTTTGAATTGAAGTAATTGAAAATTGCGGGTCGAGTAATTAAGATGGTAATATTAACGGGGCGGAGTATCACCCGAGGACGGGTGATGAGTCAGCGATGGCCGTGACGGAGGAGGTAGTACACCTATGATACTGGTTTGATGCGATTAATCGGTACGCGATGATTAATAGGGAATCTGATAGCTGTCAATAGAATTGGAAAATAATAAAATAAGGAAATGAATGTCTACCGGTGTAATATCTTGTAAAAGCTCCTTCTATGTTGAAATGCCGTGAATCGTTAATAATAGTTGATAAATAACGCGTGAGTCGCGAGTGCGAGTGGATCGATCGATAACACCAATATCGTAATTCCGTGAAGTAAATCCAAGATGTCAAAATACCAAACCAAATCTAAATGATCTAATAACGTATTTACTAAGCCAAACTGTCTGATTCAATAAACGGAGATGGTGGTGTGTTTGGCTAGAACTAACCCTGTGTTTCATTTGATATCCTGAGCTCACGTCCTGACATATGAAAGAAGCCCACATTGCTTATTTAGCCAAGAATACCTATCTGGAGTGTAAATAGTACGAATGAACGCCCACTCTACTACTGGACCCGATTTATATATTATGGGCAGTGACGGCGCTAGGCCACACTTGGACGTCGGCGAAATTAGGTACGCAAGGCCTGTTTTATTTCCTAGTCAAAAAGAAAACGTTCGATTACATGAGCCGAATTATAGTAAAACTAATGTATGAGTAAACGAGTTTTATTTCTAATCAAATGATGACAAAAATTACACAAATAGAAATTAAAATAGATGAAATTTTCGGCTTTTGACCTTATTGAACTTTTTCAGGATTACGTCATAGCTTATACTAGCCGCTATTTCAGCTTCAATTGATAGAATTTGTAATTTGTAAAACTTTTGCGAGGTGTGTCTCAGGTGCGAGGCCGTCGGCGGTCGCCGACGTCGCCGACGCCTAGCGTCGCCACTGGTTATGGGTCTTTGTTACCTGAATTAAATAAATAAATTAAAATTAAAAGAAATTGATTGTTGACAGCGCAAGCCATATATGATCTCATCTTAGTTGTTGCATTTGCATGAAAATGTTTTGAATGGGATAAAATGTCCTCAGAAAAGATAAAAAGATGTGGTGTCGTGGGACACCAGGTAGGAACGAAGTTCCTTCGGCTAATGTAGAATCGACACAATTTGCAAAAAAAAATCGTGCTCAATTTTATGTAGGTTTTCTTGATTTTTCTCTTAATTTTGCCGATTAGTTTTTATTTAAGTAAGGTGAGGTGGGGTAAGAGGGACGCTGGGGGAAGAGTAACAGTAACTCGTAAAAAGAAAACTATAATGCCCAGCTCTATGGTCACTACGTCGATAAAACAATATTAGGCGTAGTTCAAATATTCTTGGATAGATTGCGCTGGAACACAGCAACTAAGCGAGCAAAAGAGAAAAAAAATATCAGTTGTCAAGCTAAAGAAACCAAGACCTAGCGGCGTTCCTTGTTTAAGTTAATTTTAGTATTAAAAACATCAGTGTTGCGGTTTATTGCTATGGTAAGTGTACTTATATATTACGTTTAATCTTTATTTTCTACGTATTACATTGTTTGTAACGTGTGTTTTTAGTGCTTTTTCGATGTCAATAATAACATAACCTTCAAAATGGCAAGGTGGGAAAGAGGAACGGCTATACCAGGTTAAGAGAAACATATGTTCCTCTTTTCCTGTATCTGGGGTAACAAACATATTTAAAATCCGCTAAAATATAACACGTTCCGAAAATAGCCATGATTTGCTTTACTATTTATTTGTTACAGAAAAAAGCAAAATGCCTCGAGCTTACGTAAGAAAGACCGATAGAAGTTCTTACCCGAAAGAAAAACTATTAGAAGCAGTTAGGGCCGTTAAAAGTGGCGCCATTCATTTCTATTTTTAACCGACTTCAAAAAAAAGGAGGTTCTGAGTTCGATCTGTATGTATGTATGAGTATGATTTTGATGCAGTTTTCAGCATAGTATTTTTCAGACTTAGGAGAAGGTTTTAGGTATATTAGACGACTTAAAAAATGGAGTTTTGCACTTTAAAACGTGTTTACGTATTGTCCGCCATAAGTTCGCATTTGGCTGAACCGATCTTAAAGTGGATTTCAGTACAGTAATTTTTAGAATTAGGAAAAGGTTTTTGTTAGCTTTACCGACTTAAAAAAATGGCGGTTCTTCTTTTTATTAATACAATCATTTAATAGCACAAAGAGTTTAGTACCTCTGACCTTACCTATATGTTCCTCTTACCCCAAATTTCGTTTTTGTTTGCTGTCATCCTAAAGAAGACCTTATTTAAAACGAGGCGAGGTTTAATTCCTTTTACTCAAAAAAATGTTTAAAACATGCTATGTTATACACTTAAAAACATAAGTTATTACTTAAAAATATCGAGTGTTCCTCTTACTCCAAATCTCGGGAAAGAGGAACATTTATAAGACCTAGCTTTGTTGCTAAATTGTGCCGTAATTACACGAAGAATTTAGTTCTGTGTCAAAAAAATGTAAGTATATTTCAAAACAGATGATTTGTTTCTATTATTATCAAAGTAAATGTATAATTTTGATAGCTGAAGGCCAAAATATGAAAATACCAGTAAAGTATGTTTCTCTTACCCCACTTGACCTTACAGGAAAGTATTTAGGAAATTCAGAAAAAATCGTAATTCAAATTATCAACTTTTTAGTTGATAATGGGCCGCTTATGTTTGTTATTTTTAACAAAAACATAATAACAATAACAAAATAACGAAAAGAAAGAGGGAGAAAGAGAAAGGTATTATACACTACTTGCTTGTGTATACGACTGTCGCGCCTGCGCACGTCTCATCTATCGGTTTTATTCCACGGACTTTCTTACGGTTTTACTATCACATTTTTTTCAGTTCGGTCGCGCAGCAAATTCCCTATCTCCTCCAAGCCTGCCGTAAGGAACTTCGTTCCAATAACGAGAACTTCTCTATGGCACAGTTATAACACAAGCTTGATTCAAGGTTGAAGATCTCCGTATGCGCAAATATTTCAGGAAGTCTCCATGTAAAACTAAACTAGGCTTCTGGCAACCATAAAAAAAAATTTTCAATGTCAATATTAAAAGTAATAGATTGTTGCTAAATAAGATTAATTGTATTAATACATACTAATTTGTTTTTCCCTTTGCAAAATTGGCATGATATGATACAATACCAATTAAAATTTCATCATAAACCACTAACACAAAATTTTGCACTTTGGTTACAAGTTTGTATCTACCTGTAATAAATGAGTATTATAAATACATATACATTATTATAAGAAAGTTAGTTGTAAGCCACTATAATTAAAATAATGTTAAAATATAATTTTTTCATTTTTGTTTTAGTGTAGACAAATAAAAAAAGATATAGGACTTAAATTGCCTTGCAATTATCGATAACGTTCAAATCATTTAAACGAACATCATCATCATTTATGTCATCCATGACATACATGAAAAGGTATTCTCAATTACAACTTTAATTTACAAATTAAATATACATAAACATTCGCTTATGCATATGTAGGTACAAACGTTTAATATTGCACGGCGCACGCGCTGACGTGTTTTCGTTCAGAGCTGGCCAAAAGTAGCAAAATCCTATCGCTAGTCATTTATTTCCTGACAACTTGAACGATTCGCATACGATTAGTATTAGTATAAAAGGTAAATGAAATCTGAAACATACATCAGTCGTTTTTTGGACTAACAACAACTACACAAAATGTTCAAGCTTGTGGTTTTGTCTTGCGTGCTGGCCGTGGCTGCCGCCGGCGCCGTCGCTCCTCTCGGCTTGGTCAGAGCTGGCTGGGGAGGCTGGGCCGGTCAAGGTGGGGCCGCTCCGTGGGCCGCTCCCGTGGCCACATCCTGGGTCGCTCCCGTAGCCACATCTTGGGCTGCTCCCTTGGCCAAAACCTGGGCCGCTCCCGTGGCCACGTCCTGGGCTGCCCCCGTGGCTACTTCCTGGGCTACTCCCGGTGCTCACGTGATCCACAAGCGCTCTGCTGTTCTGGCCGCCGCTCCCGTGGCCACAACCTGGGGTGCTCCTGTGGCCACATCCTGGTCTGCTCCCCTCGCCGCCACTCCTCTTGCCGGAGCGTGGAGTGCCGCTCCCTGGGGTGGTGTTTCCACGTGGGGTGCTAAATGGTGAAAATTTGTAAATAAAAAAAAATATTTCTAATAAATAAAATGATAAGGTTATCCAAGTATATCTGCTGTCTTTAATCAAACTTATCACCTTACGTCAGAAAAGTTAGTTACTTCTTATCTTCTTCTTCTCTTTAAGTATTCTTCTTATCTTCAAGTATTTTATTTTTCAATTGCCTGTGTACCTACCTACTGTAAAATCGAACAATCTTATATAATATAGATTTGGTAAGGTTTTTTACAACACTAAGCAATTGCTTTATAGTGAATTAATAAATAGTGAGTAAAATGCGTATGAATTTAAGTACATGCTTAATAGAAAAATACAAATTACTTGTCTCATGCTGAAAAAAGTTATGTTTCGCGATTCGCACTTAAGAAATGGGATGTGAAACCGTGCATTTCTGTTGGGTTCAAGTTGTTAATCTTAACAAAGTTAAAATAAAATTAATTGCGAATCACTGTTTTGCTTGTATATTATTAAATTAATATTTAATTTTTAGACGACCCGAACGGAGCAATATTTAACATGCTGGATCGCTGTTTCTAGGCTCTTGGGTTCGATTCTCAGCGAGGCAGAAATTACTCAAATACTAGTGAAGGGCTTGATCCAAGAGCTCGCACCAATTTTGGGTAGGTATTTGAGGCAAGTTGAAGACTTGTCACATAGGTACTTAGCTCTCCTAATATACCCCAACACAGTAGTGCTGACCTGGCTGGTAAGTTTTTTTTTGTTTTTATTGGAATAATACATTAATCTTCTTCGGTAGGACCGATATTCTCTTCGGCGAGCCACTTCACCTTGCTTTCATTTTCTCTGCACACCTTATCAATCACTACTTTTAGGAAAAAAGAAAATGTTCTGTCATCTGTTTTCTAGTCAAAAGTTATAAGTTTTCTGCATTAACTGTCAGTCCTGTTCTCATAGTGACATCGTGTCGTAGTGTGGCAAATCGTGGGCACTCGGACAGTGGCTGGTAAGTAGCGGGGCTTTAGCCGACTACGAATTTTGTATTTGAGGCAGCACAGCGTTGCTGCCTGCTCGTAGCAAAAGAGTGCTTTTGCTACCGAAACTGACAACTACGAGTATGATCGTCTTAGAACAAGAGTCAAATAGAAAGAGTCTCGTTCAAATTAAGTCACAGAGGCGTAGTCACAGGGCGTAGTTACCTTTGAGGACTGAGATGGTCGTCTCTAAAAAAAGTGTAACCGGCTCTACACATTTCTATCCGTCGAATATACAAACTTATTGGTGTTTTATATATGTACGAGTAAATTGAAATTTGATAGATAGTTTGGAATACTCGTATGTTTTGATTTGAATTTTTGATTTTTGTATACTCTGACAATATAAGAAATGGATACCGTAAAAACAGCATAATTATACCTACTCGTAATATGTGAATTTCTCCAACTATATCTGGTTTTCTTCTCCTTCCACGACATCTCCAAAACTATCCAGAGCATAATTGCTGTTAGATACCTATTATTATTAAGTCGGTAGATAGTACTAGAACTAAGTATGTACCGTGTCGGGCGGTGGTACTTCTCCGGTCGAACTCGGGGGCCTTACCACCTATTACTAACCTCCTGGATCAGGAGCTGAAGCCCCCCTTAGTCACGAAATCAAGAAAAAAATGAAGAAATACAATAGATCTTCATTAAAGGGAAGCTTAGTATGTTTTTACATTAATTCCTGAATAGTTCTTAGAAAATTGATAAAACAACTGCTACGTTTAATTACTTCGATGATTATTACTAGGCATTACAACATTCAGTCTCCCAATATTTTGGGCCAAATCGCGATGGTTCAAGCGTATTATTACATTGCCATGTAATCTATGTACCTACCTATCAAGTTTCTTGATTAAACAGAAACAAGAAGAGGCTGAAATTCATGCAACTAGATTTTGTTACCAAATTTCAATAATCGGATTTTACAGGATAGTTCGAAGAAATTATATATTTTAATATGAAACAATAAAATAACTGTTTTTAACGCTCTAATATTTAACCTGTATGTGAGTAGGTAATAGAAATAAATAGTTTAGCATCATTTTAACTAATTTCATTTAATACGCACTTCTTAAGACTTTTTATATCCCTAATTTAAAAATTGAGGTTGACAATTATTTTTAATATTAGTAAAGAAGGTTCGGATATTTTTGCCATCATTTGTGATCATTTGTCTGCCTAAACAAGTAGTCAGATATTTTTTTTTTTAGAGCAAATTTTTGTTGAAGTTTAATTTTCAGTGAGTATACCTAGCAACTTTCGTAGCTCCATTAACTCACCTTACTTACTTATAAAAAAATAACCATTTAAGTAATTAAACGATTGTCTTTATTTTAGCAGTAGTGTAATAATAAATCTTTAATTAGTTTTTCACCAGTGAGCACGGCCCCAACCGGCGGCATTGCCCCAAGCGGCATTACCCCATGCTCCGACCAGGGGAGTCGCGGCGAGGGGAGCGGCGGCGACGGGAGCTACGGCCACGGGAGCGGCGGCGACAGGAGCGGCCAGGGGGAGAGTGAGACCAGCGGTGCGGGCCCAGACGGGAGCGGCGGCCAGCACGGCGGAGCGCTTGTGCAGCACGTGGGCGCCTTCCACAGCGCGCGCGGTGAGGTGGGCGGCGCGGTCCAGGTTCACGCTGAGGGTGTCGAGCGGCCTGCCGTCGGCCGCCAGGATGTTGGCGGGCTGGCCGGGAGCCAGTGACAGGGGACCTCTGTAGTTGGGTGCGCCGAGCACGGGGGCAGCAGCTACGGCGGGAGCGGCCCAGCCAGCAGCCAAGGGAGAGGCCCAGCCAGCGGCCAAGGGAGCGGCCAAGCCATTGCCAACCCAACCACCCCAGCCAGCTCTGGCCCAACCAAGATTAGCGATTCCGCTAGCTGACACCGCGGCCAGCACACAGGACAACACCACCAGCTTAAACATTGTGGTCTGTGTTGTTGTTAGTCTAAAAAGCGACTGATGTAAGTATCTAATTACGTTTAGCTTTTATACTAGTTGATATGGTATGTATGTACGAACGCTGTCAGGAATTAAGAGTAGGCTATAGCAATCTATCTCGAAAGAAAAGTACTGCAAGGGCACCGACCGCAAAAATAATAAAGTGTTAATTGCGATCGCGAAACAATGTTTTAATAGGTACATTAAATATTTTGTATGCTAAGTAGGAACGTTAATTAACGCGAACTGGATCATCCTATACTCCAGTTACTTTCGAGCTGGATAAAAGGTAAATATTGCGTTGCCCAGCAACAGTAAACAACCATGTAACACAAACTTTTCGTCGTATTATCACTATAATTATTATTTTGTATGGTAAGCGAAAAACTTAACGAAAACACGTAACACTCACTACACTAGCAATATTAACAAAACTAATATGGCTAAACACAAATTTAAACTTAAACAAACAATAAAATTAAAGAATTAAGTGCAAATAATGAATATTGAATGCGAGGACCGCTCAATTATGAACATGTAAATGTAAACAAACAATAGCCAATGGCGACCTGCCGGCCACAGACTGCCACTGTCATACACAGACTGCTACAGACTGTCAAAGATAACTTAAACTGAAGTTCTTGTTTTGGTTTTGTCCTTTAAGATCGATTTTAATTATTTTACATTATATTTACAGTGTAAATTAACACTGTTAGTAGTTATTTAAAAGAAATTGGTAAATTAGTTATTTAAAAGAGTCCAAAACGTAAATAAAATTATTATCGTGTTTAAAAAAATATTGTAGTTCATTTTAATTTTACACATCTTCTGCGTGGAATGAATCGAATATAAGACGACCAAGCTGCAAAGTCAGCTGGCGTCATTATTATAAAATAAAGATTTATTATTATTATTATTATGGTAAGGATTTGGTAGACATTTTCTTTTATAGGTATAGACAGGCTTTTCAAAATTTACATCATTGGGAAGAAGGTTTCAAATCGCTCGACGTTTTTAAGGTTGTGGCTGCATGAGTAATTTAGTAACGAAAGCGTTAAATGATATTAGTTTTACCGCATTTTCTCGCAGTTTGAAGTATTTATCGATCGTTCCATAGTTAAATATGGATTCAGAAAAATTTTAGTGAGCAATCTAGTTTTACAATAACGCGTTTGATTCAGAAATACATGTTGGTTGGTGACAGTTAGTGAAAACCCTACAGAAGAATTTTAATGGTTTGTTTTGGTTTTGTCCAGCTCCAATCTGAACGGAGTATAGTGCCAATGCGAGTCTTGTTCTATGTCGGTCACAGCTGTTTTCATAGGCGGCAGCGGAATGTTGGTGCTGCATGCTCGTTTGTTACTCCAATTCAATAAAAATATCTTAGGAATTAAAATACTGGGTTTAAGAGAATGAATTATTATTAATTATTACACAGCTGAATTCAATAATCTTTCATACATAATTGCTACTGAATTTTAATTTAGTAGTTCCTACAAAGACATTAGTTTTTAAATGTCTAATCAAAAAAATTGACGAGCTCATTGCAATTATGTTACGTACCTATGATACCTCGTACAATATTTTTTTTATTATAGCTCCATTGTGAGGTAAGTTATCGTATAAAAAGGTCCAAGAAATTATTTCATTCTTTAGTCCGTTTCATTCTTTACAGTTTAATACGAATAATACGAATACTTAACCGCAAACTAACGTAAAAAATAGCGCGATTAAGGTCTTTAAAAAGCTAGATGCTGATACAATGTACTTGGAAGAGCAATGATTAGTGTAATAGGTTGATGCAATTTATCTTAAGTTAAATCAATTACCGAATGGATTTATCGTATGAATTATAATAAAAAAATATTGCGGTGCCCTTGCGATACTTTTCTATCCAAAACGAAAACAGCTTGCTAGTCATTGTCTAGTTGCATATTTCCTGACAACATTGGTATTACGCGTGTCATAACTAGTATAAAAGCTAAACTAAATTTGATTCATGCATCAGTTTTTTATTAGACTAACAACAACACAGACCACAATGTTCAAGCTGGTGGTGTTGTCCTGTGTGCTAGCCGCGGCTTCAGCCAGCGGCATCGTTAATCTTGGTTGGACCGGAGCTGGCTGGGGTGGTTGGGCTGGCAATGGTTTGGCCACTCCCTTGGCCGCTGGCTGGGCCTCTCCCTTGGCTGCTGGTTGGGCCGCTCCCGCCGTAGCGGCTGCCCCCGTGCTCGGCGCACCCAACTACAGAGGTCCCCTGTCACTGGCTCCCGGCCAGCCCGCCAACATCCTGGCGGCCGACGGCAGGCCGCTCGACACCCTCAGCGTGAACCTGGACCGCGCCGCCCACCTCACCGCGCGCGCTGTGGAAGGCGCCCACGTGCTGCACAAGCGCTCCGCCGTGCTGGCCGCCGCTCCCGTCTGGGCCCGCACCGCTGGTCTCACTCTCCCCCTGGCCGCTCCTGTCGCCGCCGCTCCCGTGGCCGTAGCTCCCGTCGCCGCCGCTCCCCTCGCCGCGACTCCCCTGGTCGGAGCATGGGGTAATGCCGCTTGGGGCAATGCCGCCGGTTGGGGCCGTGCTCACTGGTGAAAAACTTATTAAAGTTTTATTATTATACTCCTGCTAAAATAAAGAGAATCGGTTAATTAAATGGTTATTGTTTTTTTATAAGTAAGTTTAAAAATTTTCGAGCGTAGTTCTTAAATTAGGTATATTAAAAGTATTAGTAAGTGCCCATTGAATGAAATTAGTGAAAATGATGCTAAACTATTTATTTCCGTTACACACATATAATACAGGTTACCCTGGAGTGGTCGCGTGGATTTCATATTACGTAATCAACCGATACAAAAACAACAATTTCTAAAAATCGGTCAGCGTCAGCTTCTCGCGCCACTTGGTCCTTTCAAATGAATGTTTGAGAGATGTGTTCAATTCATCAGGAGTGTAAGTATGCGCCTGAGTTCTTCCCAGAAGCTATGCAAAGGGCGTGGATTACATAATTATGTAAACCGCACAAACGATCATGATAGTATTTTTACTTACCATTTTTTTTGTTTTATACATTATTTATAACATAACCTTTACAAAAAAAACCGACTGCTAAATCGGAATAGATAACCCAAAAAATATCCAGTCATATTATGTCCTCTAAGTATCTCAAAAACTTATTCAAACTTGTACCTACTATTCTCTAAGTTGAAGTAGGTATACCTAACTTAAGTTAAAAATAATACCAAATTAAGCACACGAGCTTGGAAGCTTAAATTGATCATCATACTCAAATAAATAATTATTTATTTCCAACTATATCACATACATACATATCGACTTGATATCCACCTTTTTTTAAATCATTTTAAAAACTAAGTTAAGCGCCGTATTTAAACTTTGTTTACTGATGTGAGATTGTTATTTCATAACTTTGCTTTACTTCTTTGGAAAAATAATTGATAATTTAGATTATCCTTACTTAGATTACCAATTATTACCAATTATTATATACGTAGATTATCAATTATTTTTGTTGTTTGTTGTTGTTAATTGTGCATATGCACAAAATATTATGTACCTACCACAATATTGTGGCATGGCTGCCTGAAGTGAACTATAAATGGGGACTTTACGAGGTTGAGTCAAGAACGTTGACGGGGATTTTGTCAATTAGAAGAGAAGGAACATCAATTTAAATGGTTTAGAAGCAGAACATCCCTGGTGAGGACGTTTGACGAAACCTCTGAAGTGGATGAGCCCATACGTATCGTCTCACGACGTTGTCGTGCAACAGACTCCAGTGTAGGCAATTTATTTAGGTCAAAACCTATTCTTCAATACCTAGTAAAAAAACGCATAATTATAATAAATATAGTGTTGGTGCCTATAAGAAAGGAACAGCTAGACAAAAAATAACAATTTAATATATATCACTTTTTGTCTCTCTTACCTCCTCCTCTTAGCTCTTACCTCCTGGATCAGGAACTGAATACCCCCTGAATAAAGAAATCAAGAAAAAAATTAAGAAAGAAAGAAAGATCTTCATTAAAAGGCAGGTGAGGATATGCTTTTATATTTATTCGTTAAGAGTTCTTACAAAATTATATAGACATCAGCTACATTTAATTTAGTTAGATAATTTACTACTAGGCATTTCAGCATTCCGTCTCCCAATATTTCCGGCAAAATCGCGATGGTTCAAGCATATTATTGTACTGCCATATAATCTTTGTACCTGCCTATCAAGTTTCTTAATGATACAAGAACAAGAAGAAGCTGAAATTCACCTAACTAGATTTTGTTACCTTAATTCAATAAATTGATTTTACAAGATAATTCGAAGAAACTATATATTATATTTTAATATATATTATGTTACAAAATAATTGTTTTTAACACGCTAATATTAGCTTAACCTGTAATGTGTTTAACGGTATCGTTAAGCATCATTTTCACTACTTTCATTTAATAGGCACTTCCTAGACTTTTTATGTAGTTTAAGAACTGAGTTCCACAAATATTTTTAATATTAATAAAGCCTATTTGTCTCCTAGATTCTATTGTCTTCCTATGTCTATTGTTTGCCTATGTAAGTACTTACTTAGTTAGATTTATTTTTCCTGGAGATTACATTTGCAACTACTTGAGCTAACTTTTCGACACCAGCAATTTATACTAAGCTAACTTGTAAAAGTGTACTTTACAGTAGAGGGGTTTAAAGAGAAAAACATGATAACCTTTATATTAAATAAGATACTTATTTGAAATTTGGTACCCTTAGTAATGAATCTATCTATCCATTGTAATATCGCACATTTATTATTCCTTAATTATTTACCTATACTTTTTGATTTAGCGCATGTTAGCCGTTTATAAAGGTAATTCCTCAATAATATTTTACATACTACACTACTTACGCTAACTAATGTTAGCGTAGTAGTACGGGAAGTACACTACGTTAACCAATGTTATTGTTAGCGTAGTGTATTACGGAAAGTCATAACCTAAGCGGCTTAAATTTTCAAAATAACGTAACATATTACTACCAAACATATTTGTATACATTTACATACATTTATAATCTTTAATAACATATTAAACTTAACTCTCTCGACAGTATGAAGAGGTTTCTCACCGTTTTTATTAAAACTCGCTAATATATATATAATCACACCTAACACAGCGCCAAGTGTAGTTAGATTAATGTATATGTTACCGTTAAAATGCATTTAATGTGCATATTAACTAGGTAATCTGCAGATTCACTGATACCATTCGTTAAAGTGTAAAATTTGCACTTACCCAGTTAGTCTGCACAGTAACGGATGGTTTCGTATTTATAACAACTTTTGATATAATTTTAATAAATCGAACAACGTTTAAGATAATAATCAGTTTGTATAATATCGTTTGACATAATTTTCATTTGATCGAATATTCATTTTATGTAATATTGATTGACATAATGTTCATTTGATCGAATATTATTTTATACAATGTTCATTTTATGAAATGTTCAGGTTATAAACGCCCTAAAGTCGGTTCTGGCACTCGCCGGCCGCTGCCGCGGCACGCTCGCTTCGCTCGCTCGGCTCGTGCGATGGTTCCTGTAAACCTAACACGCTCGTCGCTTCGCTCCTCACTAACCTAATTACTTTAATTAAAATTAGCGCATTTGAACATTCGATGAGTTATACCAAACAAGAGGCACCCCTAAAAAACACTCTAGGGGTAGGGCATACAAGAATACGTGGAGTAGGGGTAGCCTAATTCGGTTCTGTAACCAATTCGACCTACCTACACCGTGAAGAATTTGACTGAGTAGTAATGGAAATGAGTATTCATTGCTTTATATCCAAAATCAACTCAATTTTTATGCTTCCGTTCAATGTTACTCGTTTTTAACAATGACGTGAATTGTATTCTGCAATTCGCAATTTTTGTTGCTACTCTTTTACTCTAGGCCGAATTGACAAGAGAAACAACATTTACACCAACGGCCGCCATCTTTACACATAAACAAAGCGCTTGCAGTGCCTCTACCGGTAATTAATGTAACTACTTTACGATATGATCAAAATAATCTTGACCATTTCATGAAAAAGCCATGCGTTTAGTTGCCCATATCGAGAAACGATTTCATAACATTGATCTGCTCAAACCACATCATGATGTGGCCAATAGACAGTTGACCATATCATGAAATGCGACCATTTCATGATATGGTCGATCATTTCATGATGTGAGCAAATCTACGATGTGGCCACGACATATATAAATATACAGAATCAAGAAATTTCTAAGAGCTCCAATTTAAAATTTTCTTTGATGATTCCAGGTAGGTAGGTATTCCTAATTCTTTAAAAGTAAAATATACACAATTCATTTTATTTTTTGCCAATGGATTAATATAAAGGTGTAAAAAGACTGCGAAAAAAGCAAATTCTAATTTTAAGGCATCTTTCACACCAACGTATTGTCCGCCGCCGACTGTGAGTATGCTTACTGTCAGCCCCAATATGAACGTGTACTCAGTTTGCAGCATACGTTCGCACCCAGCCGACGATACGCTATAGCGTACGATGCGTGACTAGTGTGAATAAAGGAGTATGCCTGTGCACGTTCACACTGGATGCGCATGCTGAGCGGCCGACTATTCTATACCTACATAATTATATAAGACACACTAGCTTTTGCCAGCGGCTTCGCCCGCGTGAATTTCGTTTAAACTTCACCCCTTTATTTCACCCACTTAAGTGTCATAAACGTAAGAGTAGATAAAATATAGGTATACTTAATCAGAAAGCTTCGAACTGCTAAGCTATCGGGAGTTACACGTGTTATTGTGAGTCAACCATAAAAGATAGACATATGCTGTCGTGGAATATTTTTAATATAATTTTAAGGAGAACATTTCCGTCATACATGATTTCTGTGTAGCTTTAACCATTAAGGTTGCACACGCGACGGAAGCTTAAAAAATGGAGTAACTTCTCCCGTTTCCCCAACATTTCCCTTCACTGCTCTGCTCCTATTGATTGTAGCGTGATGAAAAGTATACTATAACCAGCGCGGGAGTATGAAAAATAATTGTACCAAGTTTCGTTAAAATCCGTCGAGTAGTTTTTGTTTCTATAACGGTTATACATCAGACAGACAGACAGACAGACAGACAGACAAAAATTTTACTGATTGCATTTTTGGCATCAGTATCGATCCCTAATCACCCCCTGATAGTTATTTTGGAAATATATTTAATGTACAGAATTGACCTCTCTACAGATTTATTATAAGTATAGATAATTTGAAGTAGTTCGTAGTATTTTAAAAACGCGCGAAGCGCCGGCGCGGCGCGCCGCCTTTGCGAAATAATACGATGTTGCGACGTTGCGTTCGGCAACGTAGCCAATCCGCATTCACCGTGCGCAGATGCGTAATACAATCAGTCACCGTAAAGTCACCCACAACCACAACGTACAGGGTAATAGCGTATGATCGGTTCGGTGTGAACGAGAAGTTGATTATATATGGCAAAACAATAAACTGCGTAACGCGCGCTCACAGCCAGCGACCGACAATACGTTTGGTAGGAACAATGCCTTAAAATCCTTACTAATATTATAAATGTGAAAGTGTGTTTGTTTGTGGCTCTTTCACGTCGCAACAAGGCTATTATATGGTATGGTTTATGGTTGTGAGGATAGTTAGGAGGGTGGAAAACATCTTATTCCCATGGGAAGATCGATGTTTTGTTAGTTGCATAGACATTTAGTTCCGGAGTTGTTAATAGATGGCGTTAGTAAAATTCTTTTGCAAGTTCTGAATCACGCTATTAAATATACTACATGTAATTTACTTGAGTCACAGGCAAATGTTATAGGCTATTGTTTAGCCGAGATGCCTATGGGAGCGGGACCTACGTGGCTGTTACCTACGGGTCCCGAAGCGAAGCGCGGGCGGTACTCTAGTAGGAATATAAAATAGTTGTCTTTAAGTTAAATGCTGTAGTGATTGTTTTACTTAGTTATTTACATTTTACTGTATAATTATAGCGCTTGGCCCTCTAGCCTTCGTAATATATATCTACTTAAACAGCAATACTAGTATGAAATAACGTTTCCTAGATCTACTTACATAAGTTTAAAGTTCTTTAAGTTGTTGTATTGGTTGATATGGAAATTGTTCGTTGACATAGGTAATTAATGTGAAAAGGGGCATTTTCGTACCACGATCAGGTGGACTGACGCGACGTCCTGAAAAAGGCAGCGGGTATCCGCTGGATTCAGAAGGATCAGAATCGGTCAGAGTGGCGGAAGTAATGTGTCTATGTCCAGAAGAATACACGTGAAGTCTGACGTATGGATGAATGGAATTTGCGTCAGAGCTGGTTATTTCGAGGGCCACCGACAATGTGGAGCAGTCGGATTGTTGTCGGGAATCTTTATGTAGAAAAACCAAGTGGGCCTGAAGAATATGACTAAAATACTCTTGGATTTAATATGTTGTACTTACCAAACTGCAACGCTTTTTTCTTTCAGGTGGGATTGTAGTCAATTTGAAATATAAAAATCCCCCAGATTTTTAAGTTAGCATTAAAATCGGCTTTAGCTAGAGTATGAAGGTATGAGGTATATCTATAAGAAGTATGAAGCTATGAATGCTAATAATTGCAGTTTGAATTGTGTAACAGGATGAAACAGAAATCGAGACATTACTTAAAACATCATCACTGCGGACACTAAACATATTTTACAGCATGTCAAGTGGGAGCCAAGTGGTTAAATGTTGGTCCTGAACAGAGGGGCCTGGGTTGGAATCCTATAACCACTTGTAATGTTAAATAACGATGTGCTCATTAGAAATTCATTATCAATAGCTAGTGAAGGAAACCTGTACACCTGAGAGTTCGTCATTATAGTTTTCATTGTGATGTCTACAAATCCGCAATTGGACAGCGTAGTGATCTTATGGGCCTTTATCTCTTAGCTCATAAGGGTTGTGATGAATGAATGCTTTTGAGCACCCTTTAAAAGATACCTTTTATTGAGATCACTGTACATATTTATTACTTGTTATCCTAATTCATTTCTTTTATAGCCTGAAGGGCTGACGTAAAAGCAGACGGGCCACCTGATGGTAAGTGGTCATGGTCGCCTATAGACACGAGCGATACCAGGGGAGTCACCAGTGTAACGCCGGCCCTGAAGGAGAAATCTTTTTTTGCACCTTTCTTGAAGAACCCCATGTCATAGGGTTCCGGGAATACCTCAGAAGGAAGTTCATTCCACATCTTGCACTTTTAGCACATTTAGCTTGTAAGCGAAATATATTACATAACGGCGGCATTTTAAATTCTCGCTGTTTATCTGGAGTGTGCCTTAATTACAGGGACGGAGGGTTAGCATTTGTTTGTGATACAATTAATACAAATTCCAAATAGAACGCGAATGCAGTATAATTATAAAATCCTTGTTAAGTATAATAATTATGGATTAATTTCACCTTTGCTGCACTTGGGCTCGGGTACTTAGACTTGACATTGCGTTGAGACAATAATTTTATAGATTTTCATGGGCCCAGTAGGCTTATAAAATTACGAACCATACTTGCTAGAAGCATAAATATTTTCGGAATGTACTGGTTTTGTTAATGGATTTGAGTTTATTGGATAAAAAAACTTTAAGCCGACTTACACTTACCTACTTATTAAAGAAACAAAAATAGGTAGACCAAGTTACAAAAGAAATTTTACAAAAGAGCGGAAAGAGGCGAAAAAAATACATATAAAGCAGAAACACATGGGAGGATTCCGTTTTTCATGCAGTTATTTTTCTCTTTTTGGTGGTATTTTATATTTTTTATTTTTATGCCAGTTTAGACAGTTTTTTTGTGAAACTGAATATTGTTGTTAGTACTTTGAAACATTAGCGATTTGCAAAAGCTAATTAAGTGGGAGCTAAAATTTAATTTTTTCATCTAATTAATTTATTCAGTGTTCAATAAGATCAATTACCTACTTGCGTCGGACCATTTACTTCATCAATTCATCTGAATGTCATGTAACTGCGTTATGACCTTCAATTAATATAACAACATTCGCTAGAGCTTCCCAGTTCAGAGGAATTGTTTTACTCGTACACTTTATTACTTAACGTCACCTCAGTCAGATACGTCAGCCGTGTATTATTTGATTGATTTATGCAGGTTGCTCACACCAATTATGGATACCAACATTCTTTGACCAAAAATTACTTTTAACAAAAACACTGACTACAATAATAGTATAGTCGAAGTCAATTAATACGCATTACGAATATAAGAGAACCTTCTTTTTTAGTCAGATAAAAAATTATGAAAATCTTCAAAACAATATAGGACAATATATTTTGTGATTGTGTGATTTAACTGTTTTTTTGTATATTTCTGTATTATTATTTTCTTTATTATTATTATTTTTAATGCGATCATTTGAAAATTCCCAAAATATATAGGATTTTATTCTATTAGACAACTTATAATTACTGATCTAATTAATCTTCAAAATGACACTGCCTAACAGATTTAAATAGCGACGAAATAAAACATTGAAGTAGGTTATGTACAATTTAATTTGCGTTTTTTTTCATCAGTGTTCAGAGGACGGTTTACCAGATGCGGCCGAGGGGGGCGGTGTAGGCCACGGGGTGAGCGGCGACGTAGGGGGCAGACACCAAGGGAGCGGCGTAGGTGCTGGCTACCAGGGGAGCGGCCACGGCGGAGTAGGCAACGGGAGCAGCCAACACGGAGCGCTTCTTCAGAAGGTGGACACCGTTGTTGAGGGCCTTGGCGGTGATGTGAGCAGCGCGGTCCAGGTTGACGTCCAAGGTGTCCAGAGGCCTGCCGTCGGCGGCCAGGATGTTTGCGGGCTGGCCGGGGGCCAGGGACAGGGGGCCACGGTAGTTGGATGGCTGCACCAGAGCAGCGGAGTAGGCGACAGGGGCAGCCACGGCAGAGTAGGCGAGGGGAGAGGCGATCGCGGAGTAGGCGAGAGGAGCACCGACCCAAGCGGCGGAGCGCTTCTTCAGCAGGTGGAGAGCTCCGCTTGCAGCTCCGTCGAGAGCCTTAGCGGTAAGGTGGGCGGAGCGGTCCAGGTTGACGTCGAGGGTGTCCAGGGGCCTGCCGTCGGCAGCCAGGATGTTGGCGGGCTGGCCGGGGGCGAGCGACAGGGGTCCGCGGTAGTTGTAGGGCTGCAGCAGGGGCGCGGAGTACGCCAGAGGCGAGACGTATCCGCTGTACAGAAGGGGCGAGACGGCCGAAGCCGCAGCCATCATGCAGGACAACACCACCAGCTTCATCATTTTGTAAGTGGTCTGTGTTGTTTTCTGCGCACCGAAACACTGATGCTATCGATCGTCGCATGCGTCTTATATACCATTACCTATCATACGAATAACTAGATGGGCGTCGCCGGAACATATCGTCGGCCATGAAAGGACTACTTTTGATAAGAAATAAAAGTTCACATACGTAACGAGGAGATTTTTTCTTCAGTGTCTTTGATGTTTCTGGATATTATTACATAAGTTACCTTAAATATTCCGAGATTGAATTGAGTTCATTTTTAAGGTGATTGATATTGAAGTAATGTGATGGATAGGTACGCAAATTTTTCAGTGATATTTTGTTTATCAAAAAGCTTCTTCGCTGTAGAGAACGTAATAAACTTCAATTTTATCCTAGTATTAGGTAGGTACCTTGCAACTAATAACTATGTAACTGCTGCGCTCGTCTTCCCACGATATTGACCAGGAGTGGAATAGGTAAAAATCCAAAACAATAGCCCATTAACTCTCTAATGTAATCAACAACCTTAACTGGACAGTCCCTATACTAGCAAAATATAAGGATTACGGAGAGATTTTTAAACTGTAAACAATTAGTAACATCTTATGTTGAATTAATTGTACCTTAAAACGTTTATTTTGCGTTGTTCTTGTACAACATCTAGTTTAAATAGATGGTAATAGTACCTATAGTGGATTTATTTTAATATTCATATTTTCTGAGAAAATCTGGACGACCTCTTTGTCGACATCAGTCAAGTCCAACATGTTTCTTTATATTACGGCTGATATTTAAAACGTTGTTTAAAGATGATGATCAATTCAAACGTCGATATTTGACGATCTCTTGCCTGAATCGTAGTGTGGATCGATCAGTAGAACTCGGCAACGGACCACGGGCACCAAATGATATTTTTGCGAAGTGAGGTTATGCCCGTGTTCAAATTTCGGCCGGGACAATGTTTCTTGTTCGGGAATTGAGTATTATTTTCGTGTACCTATGTGTGGCATATGGTCGTGATTGCGTTTATTTATTTTCTAAAAATTCAATATTTCTCTACGTGCTATAGGATACAAGATTCCATAAATTATTATATTTTTTGTTTTAGAAATGTGCCTTTCCACACTATAATACCCTAATACCCTCGTTATGTTTCCTGTGTCGCTTGTAGCATGTACAATAATTATAACAGAACACGTAGCTAATACGAACCGAGTGCAAACATTTAAACAATACAATACAAATACTCTTTAATGTTACACCAGTTTTAACAAAAACAAGATAAAAAACAAAAGAAAACAAACGGCGGCCTTATTGCTAAGCAGCAATTTCTTCCAGACAACCTAAAAAGGGAAAGTAAAAGTAAAAGAGGTCAATGACTTTTAAGTAGAGTGTACAAAATACCTATTAACTATTGAGTAACAAAGTAGGAAAAAGGAAACCGAAAGTCAAATTTAATTATTCAGTAATTCATTCAGTCATTTATCCTTCTCGTAAATGTTTAGTCCAATCGGGAATCGAAGCCATGTTCTATTGCATCGGAGGCTGGCCACTACCAACTGGATCAATACTTACCTAAGTCACCGGAAATACGGAATTGGTACTACTGCTAAAACAAATTTATATTCTGTGCTAACAGTCCAGTTTAACTTCTAAGAATAATTTTTAACAAAATAGAACCGACTTTAACGCCGAAGAGTAAAAATCGGTTCAGTTAAACGTGGTTAATATACCTAAATCCTTCTCCTAAGTCTGATAAACATGATGCTGAAAACCGTATCAAAATCCGTTCAGCCAAGAAATATGCTTAAAACCTTCTCCTAAGTTTGACAAATATTATGCTGAAAACCGCATCAAAATCGGTTCCACTAAACGCCAGATAATCGTGCACAAATATACAGTACCTGGTTGACCGAGCTTTGCTCGGTTGAAAATTATATTTAGTATGAATCGCATACTGATAAAAAATATGAATAATGTTCTTCGATCTTTCCGACATAATATGAGTTTAAAAAGAATTGCGTGTACTTATGTACGCACGTAAGAAGTTATACTTCTTTGGCATCATTAATAATAAATATTCAACGTTAATAATTTTGACAGCTGTCATCCGAAATGTAGGTCTCAACCAGACCTACAACTTTCCCAAAGACACCAGTGCTCCAGGAGCAGCCGTTGCCGGGATATCTCGGTTCGAAGTTTGACAGCTGTCATTGGAAATGTAGGTCTTGACGAGACCTACAACTTTCCCAAAGACACCAGTGCTCCAGGAGCAGCCGTTGCCGGGATATCTCTGTTCGAAGTTTGACAGCTGTCATTGGAAATGTAGGTCTTGACGAGACCTACAACTTTCCCAAAGACACCAGTGCTCCAGGAGCAGCCGTTGCCGGGATATCTCGGTTCGAAGTTTGACAGCTGTCATTGGAAATGTAGGTCTCAACCAGACCTACAACTTTCCCAAAGACACCAGTGCTCCAGGAGCAGCCGTTGCCGGGATATCTCGGTTCGAAGTTTGACAGCTGTCATTGGAAATGTAGGTCTTGACGAGACCTACAACTTTCCCAAAGACACCAGTGCTCCAGGAGCAGCCGTTGCCGGGATATCTCGGTTCGAAGTTTGACAGCTGTCATTGGAAATGTAGGTCTCAACCAGACCTACAACTTTCCCAAAGACACCAGTGCTCCAGGAGCAGCCGTTGCCGGGATATCTCGGTTCGAAGTTTGACAGCTGTCATTGGAAATGTAGGTCTTGACGAGACCTACAACTTTCCCAAAGACACCAGTGCTCCAGGAGCAGCCGTTGCCGGGATATCTCTGTTCGAAGTTTGACAGCTGTCATTGGAAATGTAGGTCTCAACCAGACCTACAACTTTCCCAAAGACACCAGTGCTCCAGGAGCAGCCGTTGCCGGGATATCTCGGTTCGAAGTTTGACAGCTGTCATTGGAAATGTAGGTCTTGACGAGACCTACAACTTTCCCAAAGACACCAGTGCTCCAGGAGCAGCCGTTGCCGGGATATCTCGGTTCGAAGTTTGACAGCTGTCATTGGAAATGTAGGTCTTGACGAGACCTACAACTTTCCCAAAGACACCAGTGCTCCAGGAGCAGCCGTTGCCGGGATATCTCGGTTCGAAGTTTGACAGCTGTCATTGGAAATGTAGGTCTCAACCAGACCTACAACTTTCCCAAAGACACCAGTGCTCCAGGAGCAGCCGTTGCCGGGATATCTCGGTTCGAAGTTTGACAGCTGTCATTGGAAATGTAGGTCTTGACGAGACCTACAACTTTCCCAAAGACACCAGTGCTCCAGGAGCAGCCGTTGCCGGGATATCTCTGTTCGAAGTTTGACAGCTGTCATTGGAAATGTAGGTCTCAACCAGACCTACAACTTTCCCAAAGACACCAGTGCTCCAGGAGCAGCCGTTGCCGGGATATCTCGGTTCGAAGTTTGACAGCTGTCATTGGAAATGTAGGTCTTGACGAGACCTACAACTTTCCCAAAGACACCAGTGCTCCAGGAGCAGCCGTTGCCGGGATATCTCGGTTCGAAGTTTGACAGCTGTCATTGGAAATGTAGGTCTTGACGAGACCTACAACTTTCCCAAAGACACCAGTATGGCGTCAGTATGATGTTTACAAACAGTACCTCATAGAAGTTATCCTAATGTTTCATAGATGGCGTCAGTATGATGTTTTTAAAATCTCTTTATCCCGGGAACCGAGCTTTTCTCGAACCTGGGACCTTGATAAATCGATTCCTTGAGCCGAAAACCCCCTAATCTGAAACTTTCATGAAAATCTTTGCAGCCGTTTCCGAGATCGTGATTATATATATATAAATAAATAAACAAGAATTGCTCGTTTAAAGATATTAGATACAGGTCAAACTGAGAACCTCCTTTTTTGAAGTCGGTTATAAATGTACTTACGGCATTTTAAATTCTCACCTTTAGTCTGCAATGTACCTCAATCATAGGAACGGAAAGCTGCCATTTGTTTAGGATACAATTAAAACGAATTTCGTATGAAACACGATTGCATTGTATGTCATATTGCCGTGACCCTTCTGACCTGTCGTTCTGTTCTGATAGCCGCTAAGAAAATGTAGCAACATGAGAAGTATTGTTGTAACGTAGGGATCGTGTGACATGAATGATAATTCGAAAGCATTATGCCGTTTATAGATTATCGCGCGATCTCTGTCTGTACTAAATCTGCTAAAAGCGAAATTGCCAAATAAACTTAATTATATCTATTAGTGTTACATTCTTTTTAAATTAAATACTTTTAACTGACTGCCCCGTTTGTTTTCCGTGGTCCTGCCAGTAAAAAATAAATAAATAGCAGTAAAACTTTGACTAAAATAACTTAGGTACTAATATACTTAATCGCTCACAAAAGTTTGAAATTTCGTTTCATTATTCCGCGATATTAATCCGATATTAATCCGCGAAATCCTATTATCATTAGCAGTGATAGCTGAGTGGTTATACAGTGGACTCATGAATCGGAGTCCCCGTGTACAAATATTGCAATTTCATTTACACAAAATTTGTGTGTATTAATTAAAAATTAATTATCACTTGCTTCGGTACAGGAAAACATCATGGCGTAACCTGCACACTTGAGAGTTCTCTATAATGTTCTTATAGGTATGTGAAATTCGCCACTCCGCATTTGGCAAGCGTGGTGGACTATGGCCTGTACCCGTCACATTATTGGAAGAGAGTCGTGACCAGCACAGGGACGATGGTTTTTGATGATGAGTCTGCAAAACACTAGATGTTCTGGTTTCGCATCCGGGAGAGCATCGAAGTTGAGGTAAATAGTAGGTAACACTAATCATATAGGTAAGCACGTGACGGTGACCCCTTACATGCAATAATACATTACAATGCAATTATACTGAAAAAAACAAATCAAAATATCTAATTTGTCTGTCAAGGCCTAAATGCATATCATATCAAACCTTATTTAATTATTTAGATAGGTATATAAGGTGGTCGACATCATCCGTCGATATCAATTTCGAACACTTTATCAAACCAAACGATCCTATCACAAAATGATGAAACTACTAGTGTTGTGCGGTCTGTTGGCAGCGGCGGCTGCTTAGGTGCCCATTTTGGCTACTGGCGGTTTCTTCGCAGCCGCTGGAATCCCTGGTTTCTCTGCCGCCACTGGAGTCAACCCTATTGGTCTATCTGCACCTTTGACCACTTTGCCTTTTGGTATCTCTTCGCCCATCATTGCTGGTTCTGCCGCCGGTATATCCACACCCCATGGTATATCGTCGGCCATCAGCACTGGCCCCGTCGCGTTCCCCGGCCCTATTGCTGTCTCCGCGCCTGTCAACACTGGATCTGCTGTTGAAGCCTCGACCATTGCAGTTGGAACTCCTGCCGTTCCCGCATCCACTGTTCCCGTCATTCGCAATGTCTAAGTTTAGGCTGACTACTGGTACTGTATATAAATAAACGACTACTGCACAACACAAACAACATTTTTATTACTTTATCCTCAAAGTGTTAATGTGTAAAATCAAGATATTTTTCATCACACCTATTCGAAAAAGACGACTTGGTTCGGACTTACGGGGTTCCAAAGTTGCTGTTTTCTATTCAGCGGGTGGGAATGAATTTTCATACAACTTTCCTGCCCGACTAGATATTTTCCGTCCTATTTTGAATTTAGAACATTTTAGTATTTTGCGCTAAAGAAATCGAACGCAAATATTGTTTGAATAAAGAATGTCTGGTACGACGCGGGGGCCCCGCCAGCTGAATAATAAAAAAAGAAATCAAATTAAGATTTCGTTTTCAAATTAAAATTAAGTTTTCGTGCATTTTTACGTATTATTTTCTATTATTTTCTATTATATATATATATTATTTTCTCATAGTGAGTGATGAAAAGTAGAGTGTATCACTCGGGTGCAAGTATATTTTACTTTGCTTTAAAATATTACTTTGCACCCTTGTCATACAATCTACTATTTTGTTTCCGTTCTTTATACTTAGTAAAAGGTAACGCTTGATTAACTACCATTGCTTCTGAGAAAAAAAGGAGTAGGTACTTTTACTACTGCAATATTTCTCAACTCTTGAACTGAGCAGTGCAAGCAGTGAGGTTTGAACTTTAGTACTCCACATGGATGGGTTTGGATTTGGATTCCGCACGCTATTATTTAATGTTATGGTCTTATTACGCTCTAGGGAACAAAATATTGGGAAGAATTCTCCACGCAAATTTTTCATGATGTATTTGAAGTCCGCTTGTGGTCAGCGTGGTCCAAAAATGTCCCACTGCTGGGTTAAGTATTTCCTACACCGAAACAAGTAGGTAATAATAAATGTTAATACGCACATACATTTTCAGCATTATATTTGAGACTAGATTCCGCCCATGGCTTCGATCGCTTGGATTTCGTTTAAACTTCACCCACATTATGTCGTTATTTGTTAACCAATTTTAATTAAAAACACACACACAGAGTATAGTGAAGCCCAACAAAATATAATCCTGAAAACTGCATTTAAATCGGATATACCGTTTCGGAGATCAAACAAAAAGACAGAACGAAAATTATATTGTTTTGGGTTCTCTTGCGTGTATAAATCTAGTAGATATACATAGGTGGCAGACTACTATATAAGATGATATATACATACGTATATCTCTACATGTAAATAAGTAATATAACTAAATTTTTACAAAAAAACCGACTTCAAAGTCGAGATAACTCAAAAATCACTCGCCAGATGTCACTCAAATTAATAAGGGACCACACGATAAGCACTAACTTAAAAAAAAAGAATTATCATAATCGGAACACCCCATCAAAAGTTATGAGTTAATGAGCATAAATTAAATTGACATTATTGAGAATAACTCAAAAACTGACCGACAGATGTCGCTCAAATTTTAATGGGACCAGAGGGCAGACTTAACTTTTCGAATGGCGAAAGTATTATCGAAATCGGTTCACTTATTACGAAGTTCTGAAGTAACACACCTAAGAAAAAAACATGCAGACGAATTGAGAACCTCATCCTATTTACAAGTTTTTATTTAATCTGCAACTATGTTTGTTCGGGTGGAATCTTGCAACTCAATTTTGAAACAGATATCTTCAACTTCAACCGATTGAGTTGAGATTTTGTATACACGTTTAGTTTGGATGACAATGCATGGTTAGCTATATGACGTCATCGTAAATCCTACATGGCGGAACATCCATGATGGCGGACTACTCTACAATATGGGTATCAAATGAAAGAGCTTGCTACGAATAACTCGAAAAAAATTAAAAGTAAAAACTGTTTAAAAAACCAGCTTTTATTTAAATGCGCTAAAAAGAATAAAATAATCTTTCCCTTTATAACACTTACTATAAACTTATAACGTCATTACACAAAACATCAAACTTGTGTAACAATAACTTTTATCAAAATAGAACCGACTTTAACACCGAAAAGTAAAAATCAGTTCAGTTAAACGCGGTTAATATTCCTAAATCCTTCTCCTAAGTCTGATAAACACGATGCTGAAAACCGTATCAAAATCGGTTCAGCCAAACAGTATGCCTAAAACCTTCTCCTAAGTCTGACAAATACTATGCTGAAAACAGCATCAAAATCAGTTAAACCAAACGCGAGAAAATCGCGCACAAATATACATACATACATACAGGTCAAACTTAGAACTTCCTTTTTTGAAGTCGGTTAAAAATCATCGAACTCAGATGAAGAAGAAATTTAATGCTGCCTCCCGGTCTTCAAAAAAGCAAATCACCAGGGCAAAGTTCAAGCACATTTACAGAACAGGCAAGAGACTTCTAGGCTATCTATGTGGTAGTCGGGCCTTTTGGTCTCTAGCCAAAGCCATACAGGGCAACTTCTGTGAATCGTCCCTTCCACCTTTGCGCGGAGCAGACGGTACCCTGGCCCATACCGCCAAAGAGAAAGCCGATATCCTGGGTACACTCTTTGCGTCAAACTCGACTTTTGATGACGGGGGGAAAGCATCGCCTACCATCTCGCGGTGTGATGAGCTGATGCCTGACGTGCGTTTTAATCAATATGCTGTGCGTCAAGCTCTTTTCTCCCTCAACATCAATAAGTCGAGTGGGCCGAATGGTATACCTGCTCTTGTGCTAAAAACGTGCGCTCCGGAGTTGACCCCGGTTTTAACGCGCCTATTCCAGCTCTCCTATTCTGCCGGTATCGTGCCGTCTTCTTGGAAGGTAGCTCTTGTCCACCCTATTCCCAAAAAGGGCAACAGGTCAAATCCATCTAACTACAGACCAATTGCAATAACCTCTTTGTTCTCCAAACTAATGGAGCGAATAATCAACACCCAATTGCTCCGGTACCTAGAGGATCACCAGTTGATCAGTGACCGTCATCAATACGGTTTCCGCCACGGCAGATCTGCTGGTGATCTTCTTGTGTATCTTACTCATTGTCAGGCGGAAGCAATTGAGAGCAAAGGTGAAGCATTTGCTGTAAGTTTGGATGTCGCGAAGGCCTTCGACAGGGTGTGGCACAAGGCATTATTGTCTAAGCCGCCTTCTTATGGACACCCGAGTCTTTATGCAAATGGATCGCCAGCTTTTTATCGGACCGGAGCATCAGAGTCGTTGTCGACGGTACCTGCTCGGACACTTAGCCCATAAATGCTGGCGTCCCACAAGGCTCCGTGCTGTCACCCACACTGTTCATCATGCATATCAATGATTTGCTCGACATCGAGAATATCCATTGCTATGCTGATGACAGTACGGGTGATGCCCGGTACCTGTGTAAATATGTCTCGGGTGCAGATTGAGGAGAGGAGGATAAAACTTGTGTCGGAAGTCGAGACATCTCTGGAGCGGGTCTCGGAATGGGGCAGACTGAATTTAGTCCAATTCAACCCGGAGAAGACACAAGTTTGTGCGTTAATCGCTAATTAAAACCCATTCGTCATAGCAGCACAGTTTCAGAACACTCCCCTTAATATCTCTACGAGCATTGAGATCCTAGGTGTCGACATTTCGAATGATGTTCAGTTTCGGGACCACTTGGTGGGTAAGGCTAAACTGGCTTCAAAGAAGTTAGGGCTACAGAGCTAAGCGGTACTTCATGCCTGAACATAGGATGTTGCTTTATAAAGCACAAGTCCGACCTCACATGGAGTACTGCTCCCACCTTTGGGCTGGGGCCCCGGCTTGCCAAGTGGACCCTTTTAACCGTATCCAACGGCGAGGTATTCGTCTTGTCGACGATCCCAAGTTCACAGACGGTTTAGATCCACTCGAACTGCGGAGAGATGTGGGCTCTGTCTGTGTCTTCTACCGTCTGTATAATGGGGAATATTCTGAGGAACTGTTTAGCTTAATACCTGCGGTTAACTTCCGCCACCGCACCTCACGGGATAAAGCCAGGTTCCACCAACACCACCTGGATTCCTGGCGTTCGTCCACAGTTCGGTTTTCACGTTATTTTCTGCCGCGTACGTGTAAACTGTGGAACGAACTTCATCCCTCAGTATTCCCACAGTGCTATGACATGGAGTCCTTCAAGAAGCGGTTCTATCGCTTCCTTCGAGGCCGGCAACGCGTTGGTGGCGCCCCTGGTGTTGCCAATGTCCATGGGCGACGATGATCACTTACCATCAGGTGACCCGTCTGCTCGTTTGCCTGCTTAGGCTATAAAAAAAACTTGGTTCAGAGCAACCATACAAGTTTGGCGCGATATTAACTATTATTGCTCCAAATTGCTAGTTCTAACAATATGTACCATTTATTTTTGCTGGCCGGCACTTTCAGAAAAGGCCCAGAAAAAATTATGTCCTTTGTAAACCGATCGCTGCCTGTACATGGTAAATATATTAAAAATATTATCATAATGGGGTCTTTATATACGCAATAGAACCCAAAACAATGTTTTTTCATTTTGTCTGTTGGTCTAACATGCATGTTAACATACATAACATGCATGTGAAGTTGTGAAGTATTGTTGAAGTTCGCAAAATTTTTTAACCGACTTCAAAGAAGAGGAGGTTCTCAATTCGTCTGTGTATTTTTTTTATCATGTGTGTTACCTTGTAACTTCGTACTGGGTGAACCGATTTCTATTCTCATTTTAATTTGAGCGACATCTGACGGTCAGTTTTTGAGTTATTCTCAATAATATGAATTTACTTTATGCTAACTTTAGTCTGGGTGTTCCGAATTTAATGATTCTTTTTTGTTCGAAAGGTGGCGCTTGTCATGTGGTACCTTATAAAGTTTTTGAATAATCTTGACTCTGAAGTCGGTATTTTTTTTGTAAAAAGTTAGTTATTATCAGATGCAATGGTATCTAGTCAAGCGTTCCATTTTACTAAGTATAAAAAACGGAAACAAAAATACCTTGATTTAATATAAGTAACACTGCGGATAAAGTAATAAAAATGTTGTATAAGCAGTAGTCGTTTATTTACATGTATACAGTATCAGTAGTCAGCCTAAACTTAGACATTGCGAATGACAGGAACAGTGGATGCGGGAACGGCAGGAGTTCCAACTGCAATGGGCGAGGCTTCAACAGCAGATCCAGTGTTGACGGGCGCGGAGACAGCAATAGGGCCGGGGAACGCGACGGGGCCAGTGCTGATGGCCGACGATATACCACCAAGGGGTGTACCGGCAGAACCAGCAATGATGGACGAAGGGATACCAAGAGACAAAGTGGTCAAAGGTGCAGATAGACCAATAGGGTTGACTCCAATGGCGGCAGAGAAGCCAGGGATTCCAGCGGCTGCGGAGAAACCGGCAATAGGGCTGGTAGCCAAAATGGGCACCTGAGCAGCCGCCGCTGCAAACAGACCGCACAACACTACTAGTTTCATCATTTTGTGATAGGACCGTTTGGTTTGATAAACTGTTCAAAATTGATATTGAGGGATGATGGCAACCACCTTATATAGGGAGGTATACCTGTCTAAATAATGTAATGAGGTTTAAAATGATAATATATGCCGTTAGGCCTTGACTGACAAATTAGATATTATGATTTGTTTTTTTTTTGTATAATTGTATTGTAATATACTTTTGCATTTACGGGGTCACCTTCACGTATATGATTAGATTGAAAGTGTTAGATACAATTCACCTCAACCTCAACGCTCTTCTGGACGCAAAGCCTCAATACCTGGTGGTATTCGTAGACTCGTCATTAAAAACTATAATCGACCCACAGCTGGGCATGGGTCTCCTTCAACTCTCCTACTGGCAGGTACACCACGCTGGCAAAATGCAGAGTGGCGGATTTCACATAACCATAGTTTCCTCACGGTGTTTTTCTGCACCGAATCAAGTGATAATAAAGTTTTAATGCCTGGTTACAACCCGTTAATGGCCCACTACTGTGCACGGGTCTCTCTCTCCTCATTACCGAGGAAGCAATCTTTCACCTACTAGTTTCCCACGGATAATGACAGATAATGATGATAGTATTTCACGGATTAATTAAAGAAAATATTGACATTATTTTGAATTTTTATGAGCGACTATACTAAAAATTAATTGAAATAAGAAGTTATTTATCCATTTTAATAAACTTTAAAATAAAAAAAATATTTTAATATTTAAATAAATAAGAAAGGTAATTAAAAAATCTTTAAAGGTATATTTTACACCTAATTATCGTAAGAATTACATACGTTTTTGCTGGCTAAACTTTAATCAGATTGTATTTATATTTGTCAGCCCATTGTATGGTAATGTGACAATGATACTTTCAGTAACAGTTTCTGTTATAATATTTGAAATAATAATTTAATTTAATAAATAAAACCACACTCTTAATGAGTCGGAGTTACGTTACGTTACGTTACCTTACGTGAAGAACGTGACTATAATTTTACAATAGTAGATTGTATTACAAGGGTGCAAAGTAATATTTTTTCGGCGAGGGCGCTTTTTTGAATCCAGAGTGAAAGTGAGGGATTCTAGAGTAGAATCCCGAGCGTAGCGAGGGATTCTTTAGTAGAATCCTGAACGTAGCGAGGGATTCAAAGTATTTCGCCCGAGCCAAAATTAATTGCTCCCGAGTGATACACTCTACTTTTCATCCCCCCCTGTGAGAAAATAAAAGGCGCCTCAAATTCAGGAATAATACTGCCACAGTCACTAAACTAACTAAACTGACTAAACCGACTAAACCGACTTACCCGACTTACCCGACTTACCCGACTTACCCGACTTACCCGACTTACCCGACTTACCCGACTTACCCGACTTACCCGACTTACCCGACTTACCCGACTTACCCGACTTACCCGACTTACCCGACTTACCCGACTTACCCGACTTACCCGACTTACCCGACTTACCCGACTTACCCGACTTACCCGACTTACCCGACTTACCCGACTTACCCGACTTACCCGACTTACCCGACTAACCCGACTTACCCGACTTACCCGACTTACCCGACTTACCCGACTTACCCGACTTACCCGACTTACCCGACTTACCCGACTTACCCGACTTACCCGACTTACCCGACTTACCCGACTTACCCGACTTACCCGACTTACCCGACTTACCCGACTTACCCGACTAACCCGACTTACCCGACTAACCCGACTTACCCGACTAACCCGACTTACCCGACTATTATTTAAATAACGGGCAGGAAAAGTTATATGAAAATTCATTCCCGCCCGCTAAATAGAAAACACCAACTTTGGATCCCCTTAAGGCCGAACCAAGTCGTCTTTTTCGAATAGGTGGGATGAAAAAAACTTTTTTATGAATTACCCATTATTATTATTTATACAGGATCAATATAGTGTACATAATATACCCACTTAATTGAAATTCATCACCTAAGAGTTCATTCTGAAATGTGCATAGAAAAAATACATCGATTCCAATTAGATTTCATATAACAAGTTATTAGTAGACATAATTCTATTAATTTTATATTAGAGCACGCGCAAACTGTTACGAGTTCTGCAATGCTTTTCAAACGTCTTATTAAATTGTTAGTACACAATGAAACAATTTTGCAATGCGTCAACCGAAAAGAAAAAATGTAATGAATTTTTATCAACTTATGCAATCACAATTATATATTTCTTTTATTTATTATATCACAAATCAATTCTTAAATAGTGCTGTTATTAATATTCGTCTTGATTCCTCATAACATCATTAATCCCTTTGATTATTTACACGGTTAATCCATATCCTACCACAATGTTTCTCTTGCTCGGACATCCACATAAATTTTTTCTGACACATAATGTCATTATATTATTTGAAATCTTCCTTAAGGGAAAGAGCTTTCAGTTTCGGCCTAACTACCTCGCTTCTGCAGATCTCTTATCACCTCCTGCTGATCTTGCTCCTCACACTTGTTTTAGTAGAGGCATAAAATTCCTCCATTATAATAGGTCATTAATTAAAACAGACACAAATGGAGTTATCTTCAGCTCCCTCCAATGTATTGCTGCGTCCCGTAGAAAAATGTATTTCTAAAAATATAAGTTTTTAACCTATTTGATGAATCTTCGTTTCGTTATTTCTCTTGTGGCTGTATTTTGTTTTTCATTTCAATGTGATTTTCTAATATAATCGTTAAAATATTTCTACGGATTATTTTGAGGATTTGACAATTTTATAAGCTTAAAACTAAAAAACCGGCCAAATGCGAGTCGGACTCGCGTACGAAGGGTTCCGTACCATTATGTATAAAAACGCCAAAAAAATCTGGTCTGTTGTATAAAAGCCTCACTTAAATATTTAATTGTTTTATTGTAGCCACATATTACGCCCAACGCCATCTCTTGGACCGAATGGTAACTAAACTTACGTCGAATGTATGGCCACCCACTTAAATATTTATTTTACTAGTAAATCCGCCCTCGCTTCGCTTCGGGAAACCATTCCCTCAAAAAATCTCTATAAATTTTAACAAATTATGTTATTCCGATGTCTAAGCTATATTACTGCAAAGTTTCATGAAAATCCGTTCAGTAGTTTTTGCGTGAAAGAGCAACAAACACACACATACATCCTTACAAACTTTCGCATTTATAATATTAAGTATTTATTTTATTCTGTTTTTTAGTATTTGTTGTTGTAGCGGCAACAGAAATACATCATCTGTGAAAATTTCAACTGTGTAACTATTACGGTTTATGAGATACAGCCTGGTGACAGACGGACGGACAGACGGACAGCGAAGTCTCAGTAATAGGGTCCCGTTTTACCCTTTGGGTACGGAACCCCAAAAAGGAACCAGTTTGATAACAGAAAATTGTTACGTCATAATGGGCGGACATCTCACGGGGCGATTTGACATAATATGATGAAGAGTAAAGCAAACTATACAAAATATATTTCTGAACGCACGCAATACAACAACCAAATGTCATTATAGTGTCATTATTTTATGTCATGTATGTCTATATGTCTATGTTATTTTGCATGTTTTAAATCTAAATACGCGATAATTCGACTATTATGAATACATGTTGTCGATTCCAACGCCTTATTTAATCCAGATCTACATGTAATTATTCTTAACACCATTTGGAAAATCTTCGAGGACCCATACAGGGTCCCAACCCAACGACCGGTCCGTTGTTACGGACCGCGGCAGACACCTCAGTCAGGGGGCCACCGGCCCCGAAACTGAATCCCCACGGCTATGTTAGCCGTGAGTGAAGACAGGACGGATTCTGATGTTGATGTTCCAGTATGTCATATTATAGGCTTATCTTTGGCCGAGATTCCTACGGGAGCGGGACCTACGCGGCTGTTACCTACGGGTCCCGAAGCGAAGCGCGGGCGGTTCTCTAGTATAAAATATTGTTTTAAAAAATATTTAATACATACATATCCTCGGAAATGTATATGTTACCGTTAATTTGCATAAATCAGATAGAATGCAGATTAACGAGGTATTCTGCAGATTATCTGGCTGAGTCAGTTAAAGTGGAAAAACTATATTTGAGTTAATCTGCAGACTTCCTAGCTAATCTGCAGACTAACGACCATACGGTAAAGTCTATAAAATAGGTTCTTGTTTGAACGTCAATTGTTAAAAACGAGTAACATTGAACGGAAACATAAAAATTGAGTTGATTTTGGATATAAAACAATGAATACTCATTTCCATTACTACTCACAGCGCCGGATTTAGCTTTAGATTTACCTCGGCGGGCCATAGGCAGAGCGTGTGGTGGAGGCCCTCAAATAGTTTGTGGTTAACTGTTGAAAGTTTGGGGGGGGGGGGGGGCGGCAAATTCAGGGCAAATGGACCCCGGCGGAGCGACATAATCATGAATCTGTATATGAGATTCGTATTCAACCAGGGGGGGGGGGGTGCAAACGGGTTCGCACGCGGGCGCCGACACACCTGACGGCGCCCCTGTTAAGGTAAAAAATATAGCAACTGTATAAGTTGGGTAACAAAATTTATTTAAAAATTAAAAAAAGGTTTTCGTCTATTTGTAACAAAACTCAGTATTTTTTTCTCTCTCGCTCTACTGAGCCTCTATCGATTTAATTTAATGTTTTTGTGGTGTGGTGGCGGCCCCCTTGTGGTGGCGGCCCATAGGCAACTTCCTATGTTGCCTATGCTTAAATCCGGCACTGACTACTCAGTCAAATTCTTCAAGGTAGGTAGGTCGAATTGGTTACAGAACCGAATTAGCCTATCCCTACTCCACGTAGTCTTGTATGCCCTACCCCTAGAGTGTTTTTTAGAACCCGGAGGCGCGGAGGGAGGGCAGCCCCCGCCCGCTGTAACAAAACGCAGACACCCGGGCGAGCTGGAGCGGTTGAGGCTGGTCGCCTTTGGCGACCAGCAAGCCGAAGCTGCGCAGGCGAGCGTGGGTGTCTGTGCTTTGTTACGCAAGGGCGAAGGGGCTGCACCTTCCGCAGCGCCGGAGACGTCACGGTTCGAAGTTATGCCCTATTTTCCGCGTTTATACGATTCGACCAAATCTCGATCGATCGGCCAGATCGATCATTTCATGATGTGAGCAAATCTGCGATGTGGCCACGACATCAACACAAATTGGTACTCAGGTAACCAGTCTTCCGCAATTTAACGATGTACCATCCGTTACTGTGCAGACTAACTGGGTAAAGTGCAAATAAGACCTTTTTTACACTTTAACGTATCGTATCAGTGTATCTGCAGATTACCTAGTTAATGTGCACATTAACTTATTATGCATTTTAACGGTAACATATACATTTCCTAGGAACTGTATACAATTCCAACATCGTATTAGGAAATGTATAATATGTCGTGGCCACATCGTAGATTTGTTCACTTCAAATGGTCGCATTTCATGAAATGGGCAACTCATTTTGACCAGACCGTTAAATCGTCTACGTTTCACGATTTGGTCATCCACGTTTGGCCGAATCGTAAAAACGCAGAATATAGGGCATAACTTCGAACCGTGACGTCTCCGGCGCTGCGGAAGGTGCAGCCCCTTCGCCCTTGCGTAACAAAGCACAGACAGCCACGCTCGCCTGCGCAGCTTCGGCTTGCTGGTTGCCGAAGGCGCTCCGGCTCGCCCGGGTGTCTGCGTTTTGTTACAGCGGGCGGGAGCTGCCATCCCTCCGCGCCTCCGGGTTCTAAAAAACACTCTAGGGTAGGGCATACAAAACTACGTGGAGTAGGGGTAGGCTAATTCGGTTCTGTAACCAATTCGACCTACCTACACCTTGAAGAATTTGACTGAGTAGTAATGGAAATGAGTATTCATTGTTTTATAAAATAATATTTATATGAAGGCACTCGGTGAGACAATCTGGTAAAAATCATACCGTAAAATATAATATCTTCATATTATCTATCCCGCGTTCCCATTAAAATCTTTATTTTTTACATTACTGATTGCTATTTCGTAAATGTATAGGCTTCCTAGAAAATGTGTCTAATTTAATTTATTTCACACATTTCCGGGCGATTTTAGGAATTTCATACATTTCCTAGGAATTGTATACAATGGCGGATTACACACATTTCCGTTAATATATAAGATGCAAACAAGTTGATTACTACTGAAATTGAAACCTTTTTGATATAATTATTTATACCTTATAATTGATTAAGACTCCATCGACAGGCCTATTTGTCGTTTAAATCCGCCATTTAAATTGATGCCTTTAATTGTTTATAACGTTCTTTCCATTTGTTTCTCCTCTCTTTCTCTCATTTGTTTGTCCTCATATGTTTCTGTAAAATTTATATATTATAAGAACATTTCGTGATAAAAGTATTAGCATACTAGGTTGGGATGTACCTAAGCCTATAATTGGTAGGATTCCTAATACTGCCTAAATCAGATCAGCGTTGTTTTGTGTCTTTTGCTTGTGTATACGTATAAGGCCATGCCGCTGGCACCGTCAAATAACTGTGCTAATAACGCGGTTTTAAGGTAACTCATATTCAAAGATTATCACTGTTTTTTGTAAAATAATCAAAGAATTCAAAATTTATAATTAGTCGACTTTCTCGTCGTAATTGTACCTAATTTGCCGATTATCATCTTGTTGTATTTCAAAATTCTTTTCAGTGAAGTGATGTGTAACCAGTAGTTTTGGTTTTTATTCAATGAATATTATGTAAAATGATAGAGTGCCCTTGAGCAAATCGGGTACCCAATTAATGAGAAGTGTGAAGAAAAACATGAAAGTGAAGATAAAATGATGAAAACTTAAAGAAGGAAAAATAGGTGAGAATGATTTAAACAAGTACCTACTTACTCAGGCAGTATCTTGCTAATGTGGCGTGAGTGAAGAATCACCTATATATTAAGGGTTAGATGTCAAAATCGATTGAGCTCATTATTTTTAATAACATCCGCTTTGGCCAAAAGGGTTAATCGTTAAGTGTAACCTGGTTTAGCAAGGGCACAACGGTTTTTAACGTTTTTAATTTTACGTGTTTATTATACAAACCTGCTTCGAATAAACTTCATTTCAAATGTACGATCGTGTCGCCTGATCTCTGAGACCAAACTACACTTTTAACTACTTAGGTACATAACTAGGTACTTATTTACGATTTAAAATAGTTATCAGTTTCTTTTTTTCATTTTGTCGTGCGGAAAAACTAAGGACTTAAACTTAGCCACAGTCGGCAAAATTAAAAAAATCTGTAGCCTCGTTCACAGTCACTTTTCAAAATGGCAAATATGGATTCAGCTTAGTTTTCGGCGAGATGACTATTGGAAATAACAGAAAAATAATGCACAGAAATTTCTTTTAGCATAGCAATTATTTATTACTTGCTACCTATTGTTTAACATTATTTGTTGTTCAGTAGTGGCCGATAATGTTGGTGGTGCCGTATGTCACGGGCTTGACGATCGGAGTGATGAAGCCGGTGGGAATGGGTGCAGCGTAGGCCAAGGGACGGGCAAAGTGAGCGGCGAAGGCCAGAGGAGAAGCTGCGATGGAGATACCCCGCTTCTTCAGAATATGCAGACCAGTCTTAGCAGCGAAGTGTGCAGCGCGATCTTGGTTCACTTCCAAGGTATCGAGAGGACGACCATCAGCTCCAAGGATCTCGGCGGGCTGACCAGGAGCTAGAGACAGAGGTCCACGGTAGTTGTAGGGCGTAATGGATGGGTAGATGTAGCCGTTGGTCAAGGGGATAGTGTAGGCTAAGGGGTTTGTGAGAATGGCAGCGGATCGCTTCTTCAAAATATGCAATCCAGTTTGAGCAGCGAAGTGGGCAGCGCGGTCTTGGTTCACTTCCAAGGTGTCAAGAGGACGTCCATCGGCGCCGAGAATGTCAGCGGGCTGTCCAGGAGCCAGAGACCAAGGTCCACGGTAGTTGTAGGGCTGTGCAAATGGATAGGAATAGGTGATTGGTAACCTTGATAATGTGAGAGGGGCAGCAATTAATGGCGCGCCACCCATCGCCGTCGCGAATGCGCAAACCAACACCACCAGTTTCAACATGTTGCAAGAGGTCTGTGTTGTTTGCTGCACTTCAAAACACTGATGCTTTGGTATGACTGCAACCATCTTTTATACTCGCCTCATTAAATCGTTGATCCCGGAACCTTGTTCTGTTATTATTAAAAAATACAAAGACGTGTTTATTCCACTTGCTGATTTCTTCTGTGGAACCTACAAATTAAGAGGCTACTTGTGTAAATGTCAGAAAGCGGTATCGAGTTCAGACGCACAAGTCACTCGTAAATAAGTGCATATTACGGCTTTCGTACCATGTTCTGTAAAAATTTTAAAGTCAACAAGAGATAATTACTTAAATGGTTACTATACTTTTTGAAAAACAACGTCGTAAATAATTGAGAAATTGAATAGGCACAGGAAAAATATTTTAGTGCATTATCAGATTATCAATATTTACAAATAAATAAATAACTGAATAAAGGCCTACACACTCACAGGAACTAGGATTAATTAAATTTTGTATTATACACCTAATGGCAAGCCCAATACGATTACATTTTATGTTACATAAAAGAGTTCTAGCTGGGAATCGACCCCAGGGCTCATTGCTTCGCAAGGTTACCATCTTCTATGCTATGCTAGACCAGATATCAAGTAATACTGAGCTATAATTAAATAAGTAGTTAAACCCTGGACTCACATAACGCGCGAGTTAGGACACTACAATAATATAGGACAATACATAACATTGGGAAGTAGGTCCTATACGAGTATACATAGAACGAAAAGGTAATAATACAATGTTGTTGCAGCGCTATCTAATGCTTTACGAATATTCGGATTACCTAATTGCATAATTTGGATTTTTTCATAAACGGAGAGACCTGATCGGTCATTTCCTTACAATAAGTAAGACTCAAGTTTCAGATTTTCCTGTGCTTGTGATATTGTAATCTTATGTAGGTAAGTAAGTAATAAAACAAACCAGGAGTTGCGTTAATAAGTTCTCAGGAATAAGTCGCTGAAAAAGCAGTAGAACAGAGATTCATTTGCTAGACGAAGTTCAAATGTAATTCTAAATTACAAGTTTTTGGTTCTGTTACCGTCAGTTTGTAAGTCAATTAATATGGCGCTTTTCTTCTTCTATTGTATCTACTGATGAGCACTTTTACGTAAAACAAAAGCTATTATAAGCGAGATGACAATGTACTGAATTTTATTATAATCTAAATATAGCGACTAAAGGTTCATTAAGTCAGGTATCATTAAACACTCCCATTCTTTTTTTAAGGTTTCTCCTAACGTCTAAAAATATATACCACCTGATTCTGTATCTGTATCCATAACAATTGAATTTAAATTTAAAGACATAATGCATTTTAATAAATAAAAACAGCAAATAAAAGCAAACTACATTAACAACTCTAATTTATAAAGTGCAAACCATTTAGAAAAATATGATTAATTGCTAATGTCTGTAAGGGAAAAAGGTTAACTTTAAAGAATTTGATATTTCATAAAATCTTAATTGTCATTAACTTCTTACTTTTCATTTTCTCCGTTTACTAAAAGATAGGTAAATGAATCTTTTCAATTTGACCACGAGCGTGCGGTTTCATCTCAATTATCTTGTAATAAATAATTATTTACGTGCGTTTATCGACAGTTGCCCTATTCATTATACCCATGCAGGTTTTCAACAACATCGCATCTTTTTAAAACATTTATAAAGCCATGAAGCGTTAAAGACTTTAATAATGTATTCCATCGTCTAAGGGTATGATTTCAATACATGAATAATTTACGAAGCGATGTTACGTCATCGGATTGTAGGTCTCCCTCGACCTGGAATTGGGCTAAGAACACGTGCTAACCCAAAGTTAATCTTATCTTAAGTTCAAAAGCTTAATCTTAATTTCAAAAGCACTCACAAGCACTGACTCTAACAATAGCAAATTTCTATTCTTCTACTGTTTATTTTGCTCAGTATTCCGTTATGCAATCATTTTATAAGAAACTTCTTTACGAAAAACATGAATTTTAAATAGCTACTCGTAGTTATCTGTTTTGTAATACGTATGTATTTAGGTGCAATTCACAAATTAATTATGTTATAATATGGGTTCCTTTAAGTCAAAAGTCACTTTATCATCTAAGGGCTAAGTTGCACTTTACCATCAGGTATGATTGTAGTCAAGCGGTAATTTATAAAAATATAAAAAAGTCTGTTAAGACGACCAGGTATAATGAATTTTAATAATTTATTACATTAAAAAAACGTAGGTAATTTGAAACTCCTAATTGCGACTTGTATTTCATTCTCTAATTGACTTTTGAAGAAAAATTACTGACAGTTTCCCTACCTCCTGGTGTGAATAGCTTTGTGCGAACAGTTTTGATTTGTCTTTTTAAAAAGACTTTTTCATAGGTAATATCCCCAAAACTCTATTAGTTTAAAATAAAATAAAACAAAAGTAGTGTGAAAAATACAGCATATAAATACATAAATTATGTTATCAGTTATCAACTTGCTATCTTGACACCAAGTATGATTTACATCTTGACATCCATATAAAAAATACCCTACTCCCTCTCACTTAATCAGTAACTTCCTGGACGACCTTCTTGCACCGGTTTACAATACGAGACCGCCCTTAGTTTTTAAGATCACTTCTATAAATACGTTGCATTATACTGTATTGGCATCATTCGTATCTCGATCGAACAACACAGACCACAAGATGTTCAAGTTGGTGGTGTTGTGCGCTTTCATCGCAGTGGCGAGGGCCGTGCCGGGTGTGATCTACAGCCCAGTGACTTACTCTTCTGCTATTGTTGCTCCGGCGACTACAACTATCACAAGGCAGGCCAGCAGCGTCGTGCATCCTTCTCCTCTTCTCTACTCCGCGCCTCTGGGATTCGCACACTACATCAAGAAGAGGTCTGCACCTTTCGTCTACAACTCCGCGTACATCACACCCAGCACTTACATTTCGGGAGCTCCTTTGGCTACAACCTACAGCGCGCCTCTCGTCCATGCCGCTCCCATTGTGCCGGCCTCTCCTTTGGCGTCTGTCTACACTACGCACTTTATCAAGAAGAGGTCTGCACCTTTGGCCTACACCTCCAGCTACATCGCCCCCACCACTTACATTTCGGGAGCTCCTGTGGCCACCACCTACAGCACCTACAGCGCGCCTCTCCTTCACTCCGCTCCCATCGTGCCAGCCTCTCCTTTAGCGTCTCTCTACACAACACACTTTATCAAGAAGAGGTCCGCACCGTTGGCCTATGCCTCCAGCTACATTGCGCCCACCACTTACATTTCGGGAGCTCCTTTGGCGGCTACCTTCAACACCTACAGCGCGCCCCTCGTTCGTGCTCCGATCGTATCTGCAGCGTCTTTCACTCCTTACTATACTGCGGCGCATTTCATCAAGAAGTGAATCCAGCATCCCAGTCTAGAATCAACATAATATCCTGTAAGCGCCTGGATACGAATGTTTAAATCAATTATATCGAAACACCTCATCGAAACAGAAGAAATAACCCGATTGATTTAAAATTATGCAGGATTACACAACATACTTAGTTTCGATTGTACATACTTATTTGACCGTGTAAATAATAAATATTTGAAATATAAATGAGAACTTATTAATTGCCAAACTGTACAATTTGGTTACCTACTTATATTTAAGAACATTGACATGCCTAGACCGCTATCTTGGCTGTTCTGACAAAGAATAATGGCGAAAAATTATTTTCACTTTTTGTAGCGTCTTAAAACGTCATTTAAACCAAAGTAATTCAATATTTTTCTGCTTATTTTAACAATAATGTCTGTACGCGTCTTACTCAGCGTTAAATAATATTATTACTAAGAAGTGAATTGATTAAAATGACAATGATATCCTTTCCATTGAGTGAAAAATGTTAGGTACCATTTAATTATTTAATAGTTTAATGGTAGAAAATATATTTTGACAGACGTAATAATTTTGCAATTTTATTTACTTAATATTTTATAAAGTAAGTAGTTTGGGCAATCTTTAATGAATAATTAACATTTTGCTTGAAAGCTTAAGTTTAGGTATTATTAAATACATGTTTTCTTTACCCTTATGAAATGTCATTTAATCATAGTAGAAATAAGTATAAAAAGAACTGGTTCTCATTTCTTGAAATGTTTTCGCCGTTGATGATCTAATGTCTAGATGGAACATCGAATCCGCGCAAACGCATCAAAAAATTGTGGCTAACTGTTAGCCACAATTTTTATATCATTATATCACTAATCACGCACACATAGACAATAGACAAACGTGTAAAACATTGCCTGCACATGTGTGCGTGCTTGATAATGTTGCCTTGATTTTTTTGTTTTCATTGTAGGGCGACGCTCAATCTAGACATTAGATCATCAAAGGTTTTCTCTTGTTCTAACCGTCGGACACTTCCGTGTACAGGCAGCCATTATGTATACATTTGTATAAGAAATTAAATATCAAAATACTCTGGTTCTGGAGTAAGGGCGCATTCAAAAAGAACGCTGGTTACCGGTGCTGATCTGCCTGTAGGTTTGGGTAAAAAATATCGATATATCAAAATATCGATATTTTTTTAGAATAATATCGATATAAATCAGCGATATTTTTTCCCGCGATATATCGATTTTCGATGTTTATTTACAGATATCAAAATCGATATATATTTAAAGCTCTGCTGTCTGCTCATGGATCGCATCATGTACCTATTTGACCAATCCGATTTCTTAAATTTAGAAAAAGAGTAGGTATGCAGTAGGCTATATGGGTTTAGTTTCTTTGCTTCAAACACAAACAAAAATTACAGTCTTTGACCTACTTGTCTATGACAATGACACTGCTTGTTGGTTTGGTTCATGTTTGGTTGGTAAAGTGCCACAAACTAATCTGATCCGGTTAGAGGGGCGCTACTGTCTTGGTCTTTGTCTGACAACAGTATAACATTTGCATTAGTTGCAATTTTGGCAACCAGACCAGATAAGTTTGTGGCACTGTATGTTGATTTTTTCTTGGCTCCAGGTACATAAACCTGTTTTTTAATAATAAAACTGAGGTCATAACAGCCAGATGTGTATTTAGGTACTTTAAAATTTCGAATATTTTGGCAATTTTTATAAATAATTGCATATTGGGCAAAAAATATCGATATATCGAAATATCGATATTAAATTTCTTGGGTGATATATATCGATACATTTGGAAAATATCAATACGACAAATGTCGATATGCTTTTCCCATTTGCCCATCCCTGTCCCTATCTGTCAGCACTTATCGGTATAGTCTAAGATCCGAATCTAAATCGACATTCATCGGGTTGATAAGAGAATCAAAATTATTTTATAATAAATTTCGTATATTAGAAAATATATTAAAAATGGGTAGACAACAAAAATCCTGGACAGAATATAAGTATTAGTTTATACCACTCTTTAGTATTAAACAAATATTTCTTAGTATTTAAAATGATTTTTTTGTGTTTAATAAATCTGATATTAATTTATTACATATTAATAAATCTTTTTAAATACTAAGAAATATTTATTAAGCACTAAAAAGTGGTCTCTAATAAATTATTTGTTAAATATTAACAAATATTTTTAAGTATCAAAAAAAGTTTCTATCATTGTGTTTGATTCTCTTATCAACCCGATGAATGTCGATATAGATTCGGATCTTAGACTATACCGATAAGCGCTGGCAGATCAGCGCCGGTAACCAGCGTTCTACATGAATGCGCCCTAAGCTTGCGAAAAATTCTTGTATATTTGGGCTCAGATATTAATGGTGGATTTTTTTAGAATATTTTTCATTCCAAGACGCTAATGTTGAAAATGAAATAAAACCAAGTATGGCAGTTTGCCATTGTTCTTTGAATTTAGAATAACGAAGAATAACGATATACAGAAAACCATGCGATAACATCTAAACAAAGGCGAATAGGTACAAAATTTCAGCTCTACCGTTTGAAGATACATATATTCTTAAAATAGGCTTGTAAAATTTAAATATCATTTGCAAAATTTCAATTTCTGGAAACAAAAAATAATGCCTTGATTTTCGACATTGTCACACAAATTGATATTTTACTGGTGTATTTCACAGATGAAAAATATGTTATTTTTTATTTAACTATTTTCTACTTGGCACTTAAGACCTTGAACAGAATTTAAACCATAACATAAACATTCATTTTGTCATAATAGAATGATTTGGTCTAACCAAATCAGAGAAGACAAAACGAACTCTGTGTTCGGATCTCTCAGTTGTCTGTGAGCAGCGTTATGCAGTATGCTTTAGGCTTCCTCAATGACGAGGAGAGACCTGTGCTCAGTAGTGGGCCGTTAGTGAATTAAAGCGAAACGACCATACAAGCTTTCTGATGATAAATAGATGCCGCTAACACCAAAGACACCAGCAACACATTGCTTGTCAAAATAGAAGCAATGGACAGCAAGATTCTCCAACACGGTCACATAAAAACGTAAAAACATTACTTGAGAACAAGTTGGTAAATGTAAAATCATTTTTTTTTAATTTAATAAAAAATATAAATAACTTACCAGAACATAATAAAATTGAGTTTTGGGATTTTGTCGACGTGGTTTATGTCTTTGAACCAAGTCGCAGGTCGATGGACGAGTATGGCGACACTACAAGGGGCCCTGGGTTATAAATTTATTTTGAAACACTAAAGAGTACTAAGGTAGACAGCAAAACTTATTGCATAATGACATTCTCTAGCAGTCAGCCCTAGGTAGATGTAGATAATAATTGCTTTTTACAAAAAAATAAACGACTTCAACCTTGATAAGCAGAGATAACTCAAAAACTCTCGCCAGATGGCGCTCAATTCAACATGTAAGTGTAAAGTTCTCGTCACTAAAAATTAATCAAGCCCAAACACTAGATAACTGCAGTAAATCGTTGAGGAGTTCCTTCGACTATCTTTCGGCTTCATCAGATCTACTCCAGACCTTCATGAAATGGTAGCGCGTTAATATACTTATGATAACATGAACAAACACACTAGTCGTCCATACAATTTTCGAAAGTTCCCCTCGATTTCTCTGAGTTGCCATCATCAGATGCTGGTGTCCTTATCAGGGGACCCCACAGCGCATATCGGCCCATAAACGACGAAAAAATCGCTGAACACACATAAAAAAAGCATATATACGGTCGAATTGAGAACCTCCTTCTTTTTTGAAGTTGGTTAAAAAGGCACATGGTAGGTGTTTAAAATAGCAGAGGGAAATATTAAATATTTGTTTGCGGAAAAAATTATAACACAATTAAAAAAAATGTGTACCTACAATTCACGCGTAGTAGCAGTGACACCTTCAAAACTGTTGGCTTCAAGATAATGAGACGAATATAAAATTTCGGGAAGAGGATAAGTGTAGGTTTTAGTCATAGTAATACAAAGTTTGTTAATTGCAGATGGTAGGGCCTAGAGCTCACCCGGGGAAGTACCACCGCCCGCCACGGTACTTAGTACCATTCCTACCGTGTACTAATTGTTTTAAGAACAAATGTGTTCCGGATAGGAAGATGTGGAGTCGGTTACACTTTTTTAGAGGCGACCATCTCAGTCCTCAGGGGTAGCAACGCATCTGTGACCGAATTAAAACGAGACTCATTGAGTCTAGTTCTGGGTCGGTCACAGTTGTCATGGGCGGCAGCGGAAGGTGGTGCTACATGCTCATTTGCTATCTTAATTCCATATAAAAAAAAATATTTTATTCTATGATCACTTTCACATTTTGAAGAGTATAATCATCATTATGCGTAATATAACTAACATTTTCAACATTTAATAATGCCTTTCGGCGTGAATTAAATTTAAAAACACGTTCCGTTGAACTATTTGCTGTTTTTTTCATCTTGTTTTCCCTTTTTTCGATAATCGCGACAATGTTGCATTGGTTTTTTGCACATTACAAGATTTATTAATTGTACGTGCAATTAACAATTTAATTGCAATTAATGTTATTGAAATAAATTTTATTGCAATTACTTTTTTAGTCAGTTAAGTAGTTGATAGAAAAAATAATTTATCAAAGCCCAACGCTAATATAGACGAGAACTAGGTACAATAACTATAGATCTATCGAAAGCATAAGTAAGTTAAGTATTCATTTTATAGGAACTACCACGAAGTCAAGTTGTTCTAAAGTCATTTAGTTGATAGATGGCATTGTAAAATATGTATAAAGCTTTGTATCTCATTTTCTGTCTCTTTTTGCTGTCGATTTTTTGTTTCATTAACTCTCAAATCACAACGATGCTAAAGAAGTTTTCACTTCAAAACTAATATGTAACTGTAATTAAAAAAGAAAAAACGATTTTGTACAGCCCCACCTGCCATACGGCTAGTCAGCTGTAATAAAATCACATTACAATTTCATTAATGATATCAATTATCTTTCCTCCATCGATAATTGTTTACTGCGTAGTATCGAGATGGCGCTGCATTGGAAAAGAGTTGATATTATTCAAACTGCTAAAACAACCACAAGGCTTTCGAATGAAAATAACACATTGAAATCGGTGAATCTGTTTGAGAGCTACGATATCACGAGACAGACACACAGATACACAGACAGACAGAGCAAACTTATAACACCCCTCACGTTTTTGGAGTTTAAAAATAAAATTGACAACCCTGTGCATCACTGCAAGAGTAGGCAATTAACTCACCGAGCGGCCTTAGATAACCTACTATTCCTATTTTACTATGCTGTTATGTTGCCCTGCCGTGGTTTATTTGTACCCCACTCCCCGTCCTCGCGTCACTCGCGTGCCGTCCGCATGAATACTGCTTTGACTGCATGTTAAGGGGCGTTGGCCTACTTCACACCCTGAAGAATTTCTGAGAAGGACATTATTTTTGATAATTAGAAGTGCGTGACTGATTTGAATCACAACTCCTTTCTTTAGGATTGCAACGTTCAGACCACCTGGCTATTTACGCCCCTCGTTGACATTGTGTAGCTATTTGTAAATAAAACCTTTTGAATTAACTACCGAAACCTTGCTACATATATGTAGCTGCACTTTAGTTAAAATTTAATTTGTACATACCTATTTAAATGTCGTTGAATTTATGCTCTATTCTATATCATTCGATTTTAATCTTTAACATGATCGTGCAAGTCTTACAATGAGAAAGTGTCCTGCTCATTATGGATATGTATCAAGTTCAATTTGCTCTTATTTGTAAACATTGAAGCGGTCACGACGGTGATGAACCGAGTTGTCCGAGCTTCTCGATGGCCTTGTCAACGTAAATATCAGCTTCCTGGACGGCCTTCTTGCACCGGTTTACAATACGAGATCGCCCTTAGTTTTTGAGATCACTTTCTATAAATACGTTGCATTATACTGTATTGGCATCATTCGTATCTCGATCGAACAACACAGACCACAAGATGTTCAAGTTGGTGGTGTTGTGCGCTTTCATCGCAGTGGCGAGGGCCGTGCCGGGTGTGATCTACAGCCCAGTGACTTACTCTTCTGCTATTGTTGCTCCGGCGACTACAACTATCACAAGGCAGGCCAGTAGCGTCGTGCATCCTTCTCCTCTTCTCTACTCCGCGCCCCTGGGATTCACACACTACATCAAGAAGAGGTCTGCACCTTTCGTCTACAACTCCGCGTACATCACACCCACCACTTACATTTCGGGAGCTCCTTTGGCTACAACCTACAGCGCGCCTCTCGTCCATGCCGCTCCCATCGTGCCGGCCTCTCCTTTTGCATCTGTCTACACTACGCACTTTATCAAGAAGAGGTCTGCACCTTTGACCTACACCTCCAGCTACATCGCCCCCACCACTTACATTTCGGGAGCTCCTGTGGCCACCACCTACAGCACCTACAGCGCGCCTCTCCTTCACTCCGCTCCCATTGTGCCAGCCTCTCCGTTGGCGTCTGTCTACACAACGCACTTTATCAAGAAGAGGTCTGCACCTTTGGCCTACACCTCCAGCTACATCACCCCTACCACTTACATTTCGGGAGCTCCTGTGGCCACCACCTACAGCACCTACAGCGCGCCTCTCCTTCACTCCGCTCCCATCGTGCGAGCCTCTCCTTTAGCGTCTCTCTACACAACGCACTTTATCAAGAAGAGGTCCGCACCGTTGGCCTATGCCTCCAGCTACATTGCACCCACCACTTACATTTCGGGAGCTCCTTTGGCGACTACCTTCAACACCTACAGCGCGCCCCTCGTTCGTGCTCCGATCGTATCTGCAGCGTCTTTCACTCCTTACTATACTGCGGCGCATTTCATCAAGAAGTGAATCCAGCATCTCAGTCTAGAATTAGCATAATATCCTGTAAGCGCCTAGATACGAATGTTTAAATCAATAGTATCGAAACATCTAATCGAAACAGAAGAAATAACCCGATCCATTCCAAATTATGCAGAACTTCTCAACATACCTACTTAGTTTCGATTGTACATACATATTTGACTGTGTAAATAATAAAGAAACGAAATAAAAACGTGAAGTTATTAATTACCTACCTACTTATTCACTGTCTTGCCCCTGCATATCTACAAATTCATGCCAGTCTTAGATTATATTTATTTATCAAAAGAAGTCGACCGAACCCAAATGAAATTATCTGAAAAGTCGAAGTTAAATATCAATTTTTAATTCATTTCTTCATTCACGATTAGCGTGATAAAAACTATAGCTAGGTGTATATTAATCGCGCGGGTAAATAACTGATTGATAATATAATTATGATTTGTTTGATTTAATATAATCTTTTTAATTACATCTCGTTGTTAATAGATTAAATAAATAATAGTTAAAAAACGCTTGCTAAAAGACAAACATATCATATTTTATTGCTTCTTCTTTTCTTGTTAAGTCGAAACGAATCTAATTAGCCATCATCACGCATCTTAAGGTTCATGAAAAAATTTCGTCATTCGTTGGAATGACAAAGGTATTCAAGACGAGTTCATGATGATGTGTTTTAGAAGGAATTCCAGGCTTCCGTCCGACATAATAATTTCATTGTAATACAATAAGAGTTGCAGGTCAACGTTCAATTCAATTCAACGGTGAGTCCATTGAAGTGAATTAAATGATTTAGGAAAGCTGCGAAACAGAGATTCTTCAAATTTATAATCCCTTCGTCATCTAACGTCGTCGTCATCGTCGTCGTCTTCTAACAATCCGCTGAAAATGCTTTATTACATTTGCAACAAAAACACAACTGTTTGAAATATTATTTAATCAACAAAATACATTTTTATTTACGCAGTCTTATGGTAAAGTGGTGGTAAAATGGTAAAGATATTACTTTATGATAATTGAAATCACTGTTTTTTTAATTTTCTACAAATAAGTTAATACATATTAAAAACATTTCATTGTCAAAATTTAAACAGAGTATCTTACTAATTTCTAATTGTCGCAATTTTGTCACGTTCTCATTCTATCTTTATCATTGTTGCTTCTGAGTTTGTGTCACTGACGCCTCCGTTATAACATTTTCTATTGGTTGACTTTCTGTTTGAACATCCTTTATAATAACGTTATTATCACTCATACCTTCTTGAACCTGATTTATAGAAACAGGATGCTCGAGCGCTCTTGCCAAAGGAAGATTATGATAAAAACTGAAACCAATGGGCGTTAAAACCGTACCGGAAGTTATCACTGGAGTGATCACAGCTTCTAAAGATGTTTTCGCCTTCTCCGAATCCCCTGCAAATATACTCGCCGCAGGGCTATAAACAAACGGAGTGGATATGAAACCAGGTGAGTGTCGTATATCAACTCGCGATTGGTGCGATACAACACTGGGCGCGGCGTATATTATCGGAAGAATTTGACTTTGAACTAGTGATGTTACACAAAACAGCAAGATTAGAGTGTACATCTTGAGGCCGCACGTAACTGCATATCACGTAATGTAACGTAGTGCATTTATAGTTAAATAACGGTACTATACAGATGTTGCGCGATCTTACCGAATTCAAGTTCTCGGCCAATCATTACGACCGGCTTGTTGCATCACTGCGAAGGGGCACTGGCCGGATTCGATGCAATGTTTTTTGTCCATTTCGATGAGTATGTTAATGAACTATGCACCTTATACATTTATCATTGACCGAATGATAAAATAATTAACTGTCTGAATTCGAATATACGTCTTTTATTTATTCGATCCAGAAAATGGGCATACAGCTTATACTGTTTGCGGAGTGCGTTTATAATATAACCGACTTTTAAAAAGGAGGGGGCTCTCAATTCGTCTGCATGTTTTTTTATACTTATGAGTTACCTCAGAACTTCGTACTTGGTGAACCGATTTCGATAATTCTTTCGACATTCAAAAGCTAATGAGTTTTAATATCTGGAAGGTACTGCTATAACTTGACAATCCCTTACAGCGGTTAACGATTTAATTTTATGGGTACATGTTTGTTCCTAGATATACGTAACCAATTTCCTTCTTCCTATCATTTGTCCTTTTCTCAGTCAGCAAATTAAAATCTTTACCAAGAAAGTAGATGTATTATTTATGTGAGTATATTTATATGCACTTTTAATTCATTGACTTTGTGTATACCAATCCGCACTTGGCCAGCCTGGTGGACTATGGCCTTAACCTCCTGATTCTGAGAAGAGACCCGTGCTCAATAATGAGCCACGATGCGTTGAAATGATGATGATGTATTGTATCTATTGTATTGTAAATGATTCATCTAACTGAGACTCCGGTTACCTGTATACGTGTTAAAATTGTTACTAGGTACGATGTGCAAAACTATAACAAACCTTGAACGCGAGGTGATATTAGAATGTTTTTAAATTAGAATGGTTTATTTTGCGGAAATTTTGTACACTTGAACGTTTACACGATTCCGTCTTATACCTACCCGGAGGATAAGTAATTGGTAAGCTGTGATAATAAGATAACCTAGTGGTCTTAGACCTCTCTCTACCTTATAGCTAGCTACCTATTAATTGCTCGAAAATCATGGGTTCATATGCAGCATACAACCAAGTATAATTATTAAAAACATACATAGTTACCTAGATAGCACGCGCGCGAACACACACACACACACACACGCGTCTTCACTTTTCGATCGCGTTATAATCTAAGTTGTATCTGCATTGCGTTATATCATGTTTTTAATCTAGTCTAATTATACCTACAATTTAATTACATTCTTATAATTGTTAATATTTAAATTTTTTTCCTATTCTGCTGTGACAAATTACCAAAATGTCTGCTTTCCTTTTGTATTTAGAACGTATTATACATAATAATTATTACTGATTTGTCTTATACTTACCCAAGCTCCACCAACACACCAATAAACCTGCTGTACCTACTGTATTTTTGCTGTACTGTATTTTTGTATTTTGTACTCGCTTTTGTTTTAATTATTTAAATTTTAGTTTAATTATTATTTCTACTTTCTATTCTATAAATGTAATGTTCGCACACCACGCTTATCTGGCAGAATTATGCGCAAACGCTGTCGGCCGCATAGAATATCAGAGTGTGAAGACTACCCTCACACAAAATCTGAATGCGGTCGTTTCCGTCAGGAGGGTATGGTGTCTGCTTCATCTATGTACCTACTTGTCCTTTATTTAAATGTCGTTTTTTTTTTGTACACTGTAACTCTGACGGAATAAATATGTTTTCTTTCTTTCTTTCTTTCTTTCTTTCTTACATATCATAAAAAAGCAAATAAGCGCGTACACAGTAGATAAGAATGTGGAGGAAAAGGGGAGATCTCCCGCCAGGCGATGTCACTGCCTGGGGACCGCGGTCCGAATGTTAACTTCGGACCATTTGTATATATGTTAGATACTGTAGAATCTTCGTTAGCGCGGTTGAGGATGCGTCTTCTGATTGGCCAGTTCAGAGTGACGCGTATGACGTAGTCTATTGTTTACTTTGCTCGGTGCATGTGGTGTAATGCTATGGTCAGCATATCATGTGAGGCGCGCGCTTATGTTACTGCAGGAATGCGCGCCGCTACAAGAACATATTTTTTAGAAATGTATGAAAGAAATCTGACAATGTATGAAATCAAGGTCTTAAGGTGATAAGCCAACGGAAAAAAATGTTATTTTTAGAATTTTTGTCTGTCCATCTTAAAACATCTTAATGAAAGACGCGGCTTTCGCACTCGTATAGCCTCCAGCTATACAACATCGCTTAGAATTATTGTTCTTATACAATAGCCTACGGTGCTATAGACGCCCTTAACGTCATGTAATATTGTCAGCATCAAGTAATCAACAACGCACAACGACGACGGATCGACTTGTCGAGCTTCGGTCGGGGCGTCGGGAGCCAGTTTTTTTTCTTTCTAATCTAACCCTGTCGTAGGAATTCAGGCGTCATGAAAACTTCTGATACTTGGGTCAATCTGCACCAGAGCAGCATGTTGGAGTGTGCTCTAGACCTTCTCAATGATGAGGAGAGTCCTGTGTTCAGTACTGGGCCATGAACGGGTTGAAACCAACCTTGTGCAGAAATCCCGTCTTTTAATCTATTTCAAGCATAAAACTCTTAATTTCAATTATAATTTTCTTTACGCCTAATTGTCGTTCTTGCCGTGCTCTTACCCTCCTTCAGCTACCAGTATTGGTTTATCTACAGAACAGACAGCCTTATATAATTTGGCTAGGTATGTGCAGCTACGTGCACTCAAATTTGTCTTTGAATGTGTATTCCAATAACTCGGAAACAATTATTTTGCGTCTATTTTGAACGTGCAGCAAAAAGTGAATTCCGACATTTTTTGGCGACAATGACGGTGTTCAATAGCATGACGAATCTATTATTAGGATAAGATCCTGTCACTGTGATTCAGCTTTCATAGTATAAGAGCAAGGGTTGTCAGGTACTTGGCACAGTCAACCGGGTTAACTTGAGCAACTAACTGACCTAAGCAAGATGTTCCGATTCATAGTTTTGGCTGCTTGTCTGGCTCTGTGCAAAGGGCATGCTGTCCCTGTTGTGGCAGCACACACAATTGCCGTAGCTCCTTACCATCATGGATATGCTGGGCTTGGTGCTGGACACGGTCTCGGAGGATACGCGGCTGGATACGGACATGGATTAGCCGGGAGCTACGGACTTGGCCATGGATTTGGAGTCGGACACGGCTTCGGAGCTGGTCATGGTATCGGAATCGGACACGGTCTTGGCGCTGGAGTCGGACTTGCCGGTGGATTCGGAGGTGCTCATGGTCTCGTAGCTAGTCACGCTGGTGCCGTCGGTCATCATATCCTGAAGCGATCAGCTTACGTTGCCCCCGTCGTGGTGGCTCCCATTCATGTTGCCCCGGTAGCTGTTTCCCACCAGCATCGTGTGGACTTGAAGGCTGCCCATGCAGTTTTACCGGTCGTCCCCGTTAAGCCTGTGGTAGCTCCCTTCCTTCATGGAGCTGGAGGCTATGGAGCTGGCGGCTACGGAGCTGGAGGTTTTGGAGCTGGTGGTCTTGGAGCCGGTGGCTATGGAGCCGGAGGCTATGGAGCCGGTGGCTACGGAGCTGGTCTTGGAGTCGGAGGCTTCGGTGCCGGAGGCCTTGGAGCTGGAGGTGCAGGAGCTGGTGCCTACTAAGTAAAGTTGACTTTGGAAAGTATGAAGCATATTGTGATTAGCGAATCTGATTGTCTGATGAATGATTAAGTCATGTAATATACTCGTTTTAGACAAATAAATATTTCGAATGAATAATTATGTGTTTACTTCATTGTCGTCTTGAAGCCTTTGAAATTTTTCAACACGATTATTTTTAAAACCTACATACATTTATTTTGTTAAACAGTCTAATGTAGTAAATACAGTGTTTATTCATCAATCATGTTAGTCGTTAGTGAGTTCAAATACGTTAGGGATGCAAATTTCACCTTGTAAATTTATCGTAGGTTTAAAAATAGGGCAATACAAATGGGTACAAGTATTCTCATGAGGTGTGTAGGAAGAAATGCGTAGTATAGATACTTATGATTAATAAAACAATTGATCCATTTATTCTATTATTAATTTTAATGTTTTCCTTCATAAGTAACTCATTGTTGGTTGTACAATTACCTTAGTTTAAGGCTGAATTTTTACAATAATTAAGCGTGACTCGCACATTTAATAACAATGGAAAATAATAAACAATCAAATATATAACAAAGTGCTACAAACAGAAACTTGACCGCGGTGATTGGAAGAGTTGAGATTTTCAAATTAAATAACGATTCGTTTTAATTTCATTTCTCTGAAATTATAATTCTGTTATGTCAATTTAAAGAGTCAATTAACTGATTGAAATAAAAAATTACTTTGTAAGTGAAGCTAACCACAAAGTCTGCAAAGTGATCCGTTATGCTGTTTAAGTTAACATTAGCGCACAAAATGTGTAACCGACAAGTGCCGACAACAATAGATAATTCAATTTTGCTTTAATAAAACCCCCCATATTGCATTTTGTCATTTATCTGCCATATTGTGTATGTATATGTACTAAGCGATTATAGCTAGATTTGATAGATATTCGTGATTTTATCCTACGACGATCCCCATCTCAGCAATAATCTGTTCTGTTATTTAGGACGAACATTGAAATGGTAACAAAATTCCGATTGTATCAATGAGGTATATGGAAAATAGGTCAAGCACGTGTACAGCTAGGGGACCTAAACGGACTTAGCCTTAAATAAATCTAATAGCGTTGTCCCCTAACATTTAGGTCAATGGATTTTGTACAGCGTACCTAATCTCACCGTTTATTTCAATAATTTCTTCACTATAGACGCCTACGAGCATAAATATAACGTCTTTATATTATAACCAAAATATAGTTAATAGGTATTTATAAAGTTACTAAAATACAATAGAAACACACTATTATTCTTTTGTTTAGTTACTGTTTTTTTTAAAAACGTTCATAGTTAGGTTTGTAATAAGTGCTTCATATTTTTAAAATACATAGATGGATCAGTACATAGATACCTACTTATAAGTGCGCGAATAATTCACATTTACTGAAATGTAAAACGTCATAAATAAAAACTTGTATTTACAATCTAGATTACCCGAAATTTTTTATACAAATGTTACGCTTTTCTAACAATAAAGGTACGCGAATTATGACAGAAGTTTCGTTCAGGCTTTTAGTTTACTTTTAAACGAGGTAAATGGAAATATTTATATGTGTTGGATTAATCAATTTTTTTTTATATTTATATACCTACATAATATTAAATAATGTTAAACGGAGTAAAGTTTTATTGTTAACTTAAAAAAGGTTTACTGTTTAGATTACTTTTTTTACTGACAACTGCATCTTTTTTACTGAAAACTTTATACTTACTGATTTTGAGAATTCTTTTTATTTTCGTAATTTTTTTTGTTGATAAAGCTATTAACTATAGTTAAAGTGATATCACGAAACTGTAATACATTCGGTAGGTACCTACCGTCTTTTCGTTATCTTATTATAAAAATAAAAAACAAAATATTTCAATGATTAAATTTTATTACGGCAGTGATGAAATTAGGTATTTACACTCAAGTTTTTCAGTCAAGATTTTATCATCTTTATGTTTAATAAATTACCAAGGGTGGACGGAGAGAGCCCTGGGGTAGACTGAGGGGTAACCGTAGGGAACAACTGAGGCACCGTAGGTGGACACCAAGGGGGCAGAGTAGGCGTAAGGAGAGACGACGGTTCTGGCCAGGGGGGACACCGCGCTGTAGGCCACGGGAGCGACCACCGATCGCTTGCCGAGGTGGTGAGTGACCACTCCTGGGGCCACGGATGCTACGTACGGCGCACTGTACACTGCGGGCACTACTGGCGATCCGTGGACGACATCAGTGCTGTACTGCGACACTGAGCTGTACCCTGGTACGACGCTGACTGCTGGCACAGCGCTGTAAGCCAGGTAAGGCTTAGCCGCCGCCAGAGCGAGGACTGAGAACAATACTACCAGCTTGAACATCTTGATTAGGTATATTGTCTAACTAGCAAGCCAAAATCGACTGTTGCCTAACATTTTGTGCCTGATGCTTTTATACTGAACTCGTCGGAAGAAAAATAACAAAAAAATTAAATACGACCGACCTTCAATCGATGGCTATATAGTTTATTGTTATGTGAGTGGTTGTTAAATTCGAGCACTTTTTGCTCAATCAATATCTAATATCTATACATACGATTGTATGTATATAGGGGAGATGTGCTCAAGACGGCATACTCAGGTAAGATGACACACCTACTATATTGCTTTAAATATTCGCGCTAAGAGTGCAATTGTGACGTTAACGGGAGTCTACATAGATGTCGCTAGTACTCAAATTCAGTATGGCGGAATAAGAACGCGGGCTGGCAAGCAGTGCACGTTTTTGTGATTTTGACATGCTCAAAAGTTTGCTTTCGGTTTTGTTTGATGGTAAAAATACATGTAAGGTAAGGGTCTTTACTTTAAACTAATTTGAATTGTAAAAATGGGTTATTAAACTGCACAAATATAGCTAAAAACGCATCCTAACGTAAAAGGTATGGTCGTGACAATTTAAACCATAATTTTGTGACCGTTGGGTAAAATGACATACAGGGCGTGGGTGTAAGATGGCATACTATGTCATCTTATCCGTGTAAAATAGGATAGGAAAACTTACCTGTTTTCTTTTTTTATACAGAATGCCTGGCATTTACTAATGAACATCGACGCGAAAAAAAAGGCTATTGAAGCTGTGAGGGACAATCGAATGGTCTGGCTTTTAGCATTGATAAGACGACATACCCTTATGGTGTAAGATGACATACAGTAACCAACTTATCTCTGAAATGAAGAGAGGCGCTGTCGGACGCAATTCGAGAGGTAGTTACTGACAGACGAATGACCACATTGTACTTATGAATGACTTTTTAACATGACGGCATTAGTTCCAACTTTTGCAATTTCAGAGATAAGTTGGTGGCAATGTACCATGTCATCTTATCCTATACATATGTCATTTTATACATGTCAACCTAAGTGCCATTGATGTTTGTTTTCAAAGTTAATATGACGTTGATTGTTCTGAATTTTAAATAATTTTGTTGATTATGATACCTTTTAGAATATACGCAAGATGCTGATCTTATATGACTAAAATTATTTTAAATATTTCCCTTGAAAGAAAAAGTATGTCATCTTAAGCACAATTCCCCTATGCGTAACGCGTGATGACGCTTATAAATTGCAGGTTTTTATGGTGATTTATGTCAAAACGATTTAATTTAGAGCTTTTAGGAGCTTTATAAGCTCCTGAACATTATATTATTATTTATATTACCTACTTAATTAATAATTAGGTAAGTAGATATTTTTAGATGCGTTAGTAGTTAGTAGATACAATTAATTCTGATTAGATTTACAGCGGGCGGGCTAATTCATTATTTATTACCCGGTTTTTAATGATACAGGACCTTATCGTTTTAAAAATCAAATTATTTGAATTTTTCGAGATTGGTACCTACCTATACCTGATTTATGACAATGTGCAAAAAATCCTTTCAGAGAGACCGAAAACGTGGATTTATTTATGTAACTAGTTTAAAAATAAAATATAATCAGACAGCCACTTAATTATAATAATATGAAGTTTATGTCAGTGTCGCTCGCATCACGGACGCGTTGGCGGTCAATAACAAAGGAAGAAGAAAGAAAGAGTATACATAATTTAATGCTATCATCATCATCAAAACTGCTATCATCACTATCACCATCTCTTAGTGATTAAAATATCTGTAGTCATTACCACGGAATAGATAATACATAGGTACCTATCTACTCAGACCAATAAACTATGTACCTATAGACGGCGTGCCGTGAACAAAAGCGTGAAGCCGGCAAAAAGTACGCCTCGCCTTATAATACACACGGTGGCACTCACACCAAAACGACAAATAAATCTCTAAATAATAAATAATTGCTTTTTACAAAAAAAATAACCGACTTCAATCTTGATAAGTAGAGATAACTCAAAAACTACTCGCCAGATGGCGCTCAATTCAACATGTAAGTGTAAAGTTCCCGTCACTACAAATTAATCAAGCCCAAACACTAGATAACTGCAGTAAATCGTTGAGGAGTTCCCTCGACTGTCTTTCGGCTTCATCAGATCGACTGCAGATCTTCATGAAATGGTAGCGCTTTAATGTACTTATGATAACATGAACAAACACACTAGTCGTTCATACAATTTTCGAAAGTTCCCTTCGATTTCTCTAAGATGCCATCAAAAGATCCTGGTTTCCTTATCAGGGGACCGCACTGCGCATATCTACTTTACAACAAAAAAAGAATTATCAAAATCGGCCCATAAACGACGAAATAATCGCTGAACGTACATAAAAAAAGCATAGATATATACGGTCGAATTGAGAACCTCCTTCTTTTTTGAAGTCGGTTAAAAATAAATGAAGCTTTGTGTTCCAAAAAATAAAGTTTAAATTTGTTCTAGTTCAAACTGTCAACTTAGGGCATTCTATTGGTTCCGATGTGTGTTTTAGGCGCACTTTTGCCGGCTTCACGCTTTTGTTCACGGCACGCCGTCTATAGTTTATTGGTCTGTGCCTATCTATTATATTACTATTCTGTGGTCACTACAGCCCACAAACATTGTGTCACACAATCACCTCGTTGTCCTTTTCGCCTCATAATTTGCGTGGGCAGTAAGCATTGTGGACACCTTATTAAAACACAATATAATTATTTAAATAACATTTATCATAACGAGTGTTAAAGTGGTCAAAATATCAACCGCTTGTGAATACGGAACTCTTGCCAATAGTCATTGTTTTGAAGTGTAGGTATGTATGTAAGTTTAGTAGTGAATTAACAATATACATAATTAAGATTCAATGTCATTTCTTCTTCATTTGGTTTCGGTAAGTACGGAATAAATATACTGACGTCGCAATCAGAAAGGGCACAACTAACTTTTTGCAAATGTTGAGAAAATCGAGTTTAAATATTTTTTGAATTTTGTGAAAAAAAACGTTTAAATTTTTTTCACTGTTAGTTATTAGAATAAATAATTCTTAAAATATTGTCATGAAAAGGCACAACTGAGTAAAAGTGCCCTTTCACTGATTTCATAGAATATCTTAAATATTTCTGTTTGAACGTACCTAACTGAGATTCTTTTGACGAAAGGCAAGTGAATGAAATTTTATTCTAATAATTATATTTATGGATCACGAGTTGAGTGTAAAAATACATCAATTATCGAGTTGAAGGTGAGAAAAAGAGCTTGAATTATTTTCTTCTTCTTATTGAATTAAAAACAATAATAATTCAATTTCAACAAGTAATTTCGATTTGGGCGCTCTTTTGATGGGGACTGGGGACATTTTTTGAGTGCTGATTATGCATGTAGTATTATTAGATCCATGGATGACTTGCATGAAAAAAACATAGTTTCGTCTTAAGGTCGCAATAAAATCACAATAATTTGCATGTTTGTTATAAAGTAGGTATGCGTTATGGGTCTGACGTTAAATATCATTTTCGGTCGTACCAATAACATTTTCTGTCGATAGAAAAGGTAATAAACAATCAGTTTTAAAAGATTTTTTATTTATTTTCTAGTTATTTCTTGTACATCTGAATCATTTCCGTGATTAAACTGATTACCAGGGGTGCACGCCGTATGCGCCAGCAATGACGGGAGTACCAATACGGGCAATAGGCGCCATGTATGCGATCGGGCTGGCAGCGTACGTGGAGATAATGGGAGAGGCAGCGTAGGTAGAGATGAAAGGGGAGGCGGCGATCAAGGGAGCAGAGCGCTTGTGGATCAGGTGAGCCTCAGTCAAGGCCTTAGCTTCCAAGTGTGCGGCGCGAGCGGCAACGACTTCGGGGGTGTCGAGGGGTACGGCGGGCGCAGCCAGCTGAGCAGTGGTCGCAATCGCGGCGGGAGCGATGGCGGGAGTGTCAATAGCTGCAGATTTGATCAAAGCCGGTGCAGCGATAGCTGGAGCATACGCGGCGGCGGCGATAGGTGCGGCATAGGTCAGAGGTGCGCTGTAGGCCACGGAGCTCACGACGGCAGGAGAAGACTTGATGTCAACGCGGGACTGGGAAGACACCGCCGCAGGAGCGATGGCTACCGGGGCGATGGCGGCGGGAGCGGTGTAGACCTGGGGGGCTACAGCGCTGACGGCCGGGGCGATCGCAGCGGGAGCGGCGTACACTGCGGGCTGGGCAATCATAGTGCGGGCGACCGGGGCAACTGCGGCGGTGGCTACAATGGCGGGCGACGACTTGATGTCGACGCGGGACTGGTGGGAGACGGCAGCAGGCGCGACGATAGCTGGGGCGGCGTATGTGAGCACGCTGCCTGAGAGGACCGACGGCGCGGCGGCGGCAACCGCCATCACGGAAAGGAACACCACCAGCGAGTTCATCGTGGTCTGTGTTCGTTCAGATGCAAACGACTAGGTTAAACTGATGCGTTTTTGACGCCGCATTTATATTTATATGCACGATACTGGTATGGTTTCATACGCACGTCAAAAGATTAAATTAAAAATCAAGTTTACGTTTCCGCTTTATAGGTAAGATGAAAGTAAGCTTTACAAGATTATTTTAGTGACGTGCTTTGCATGCTGTCCTTTACAGCGCTATACTTTTACTTCGAAAATTATGATTAAAATCCAATTAAGTATTGAAGACTCCACTCGATATTCAATAAAACAGGATTAGTTCGCCTTTATCGGATTTATTTTATATAATTTTTAAAATAACGTCTCTCTTTGTTGGCACGTGTCCATCTGCCTCGTCTATGCCGAAGTGTCAGAAAAATATCCCTCTGTCAATGTCAAAACGTCAGCTGTCACTTCGGCATAGACTTTTAAAATAAAAAAATTGTGTGCGTGTACTAGTGTACACACGTATGAATATGAAGTGAAACTTCTTTACGGCAATATAGGTATATAATAATATCATAATATAAATATATTGATATAATTATAAATAAATTTAATTCTATTGTACCTATTGTATTGTTCATCATCGTCATTGTTCGCAACTCAGTGCATCAATCGCTAAAAATTATGCATTTCTCCCACTCTGTTTTCATCTGTGAGGTGAGGAGACTGCACATGTATTTCTGAACGTGCAATTATTCCGTCATCCCAAACGTCATAAACGTATTTTGATGAAGACCAAAAAAGTAAGTGCGTAAAACGAAAGTGAATATTAGTCATAGTTTTTTATGTCAGTATGTTCATTTTCGATTAGGTGTGTTTGTCGTCAAGCATTAACTTATTTAATATTAGCTGATTCCCACGGCTTCGTTCGCGTGGAATTTCATTTCAGTCATTTCAGATCTTCAATTTTATTATCTCATTAGAAAATACTCATCAGGCACCATTTCTATAACTCATATATGTAGGTAGTTTACCTTGTACTTTGCCGTTCTGCATTAGGTGTCCCAGTCTCCAAAATCAATTATAGCGTTGTCACTACAATTTATTTTTGTTTTTGTATACCTCTCTATACTTACAAATTCTCGAGTTATTTCATACGTGGAACGCAAACATTCTTCACTAAGGATGTACCCCACTTAAATGTCTTGAACTCCCAAAAAACATTTTTAGGAACCATTTAATTATCATGACATTCCACCAGAACACCTAAGGAGCATTCGCAACCTGATGACGGTTCTTCTAGCCGCCGCCATCATGCCGTGAATGTCTTTCTAGCAACCGGTGTTACGTCAGATATCAAATTCATCCAGATATTGGCACCACCTTTCAATTGTGTCGTAAAATAAATTAATTTTGATTTTGTCGATTATTTTTGGTCTTTTTTATTACACCTACTAGAAAATTCTTTCGCATTCCTAAATAGCATAATTCTTCAGCTTAGGAAAGGGATTAGAAGCGTGATAATCAGTAGTGGAACTAGTGGATCATTAATGGGTAGAAGCCAATTAAAAATATACATAGAAAAAAATAAAAGACACGTGATAGTAACTATTTTTTATTGCTGACTAATTAATCTTTTTAAATCTGAACGGAGAAAATTCTTTCTCACCCCAGCAATTTGGTTATTGGTTGCTGGATGCCGTATGCGCCGGCAATGATGGAAATAAACAATTATTTAGTTTAAAAAGATTTTTTATTTATTTTCTAGTTATTTCTTTTACATCTGAATCAGTTCCGTGATTAAACTGATTACCAGGGGATACGGACAATAGGCGCCGAGTATGCGATCGGACCGGCAGAGTAGGTGGGGATGATGGGAGAGGCAGCGTAGGTGGAGACGAGAGGGGCAGCGGCGATCAAGGGAGCAGAGCGCTTCTGGATCAGGTGGGCCTCAGTCAGAGCCTTAGTTTCCAAGTGTGCGGCGCGAGCGGCTGCGACCTCGGGTGTGTCAAGGGGTACAGAAGGCGCAGATTGCTCAGCGGTGGTGGCGATCGCGGCAGGAGCAATGGCTGGAATGGCAATAGCTCCAGTTTTGATCAAAGCTGGTGCGGCGATAGCTGGAGCATACGCTGCAGCGGCGATAGGTGCGGCATAAGTCAGAGGTGCGCTGTAGGCCACGGAGCTCACGACGGCAGGAGAAGACTTGATGTCAACGCGGGACTGGGAAGACACAGCAGCAGGAGCGATGGCTACCGGGGCGATGGCGGCGGGAGCGGCGTAGAACTGGGGGGCTACAGCGCTGACGGCCGGGGCGATCGCAGCGGGAGCGGCGTACACTGCGGGTTGGGCGATCACAGTGCGAGCGACCGGGGCAACTGCGGCGGTGGCTACAATGGCGGGCGACGACTTGATGTCGACGCGGGACTGGTGGGAGACGGCAGCAGGCGCGACGATAGCTGGGGCGGCGTATGTGAGCACGCTGCCTGAGAGGACCGACGGCGCGGCGGCGGCAACCGCCATCACGGAAAGGAACACCACCAGCGAGTTCATCGTGGTCTGTGTTCGTTCAGATGCGTTCAACGAAAGGAGGGAAACTGATGCTTTCTTCAAGAGGAGCTCGTATTTATACTGTTCGTGTTTAAATTCATTAAAAGTCAAGATCAACATGGTAGGTTCCTTAATTCGACCATAATTTTACATCTGTTTATATGACGCATGCGATTCAGTACCTGTAAGTACCTTCAAAATATAAAGTTTATGCATGCTATTTAATCAAATCATGTGACAAAGTAGATGTTAATGATGTAATATTTATTACAATAAAATAATATGACAAGCTGATGCAATATTCAAGTAATAAGTAAATTATATTTCAATTAACTCCGGATCCAGTATTTTTTAATGTATTTTTTGACTATTATGGATATTAGAGTTATAATGCTTCTTTGCTATACTACACGTTTACCTACGTCAAATAATTTAATTAAGAATTTTGGCAGCAGGTGACTACAACGTACCTACCTATGTTTATAGTCAAAATATTTCTCAGGCTTTTTGATGGGCTTTTGTAAATGATAACCTCGGTCATATACTAAACTTACATATCTTTGAGCACCGGAATTCAGTAACTACCTGGTCATAAATTTCTTACTAAATAAAATCATAAAATCTGTAAATTACTGTAAGTGATTATGTAATGTCGTTCTAATTAACAATAAAAATAAATAAATTATATTTTTGCCTGAATTATTATTAAATTTTCATATCTATATCTATACTAATATTATAAATGCGAAAGTCTGTCTGTCTGTCTGTGACGTTTTCACGGCTAAACCACCGGTTCGATTTGGAAGAAATTCGGAATGAAAATAGTTGAAGACCCAGAGTCACACATAGGCCACTTTTTTTCAAAAATCAACCCCTTAAAGCTTGAAATAGGGGATGAAAGTTTGTATGAAAAATCTAAACCGCCTGACCGATTTCGATGAATTTTCCCAGGAAGATAGTTGATGACGTACCACCTTCCCCACTTCCCCGGTTCGCGATATAAACGAATTCCACGCGGGCGAAGCCGCGGGCAAAAGCTAGTATGTATATAAAAGCGAAAGGTCACTGACTCACTTATCACGAAATCTCAGAAACCGCTGAACACATTAAAATGAAAATTGCAATGGAAGTATTGTCTATTTGTACGCGCGAATCGCAGGATCAGCTCAACGAACGTAAATTGGACTTTCACTGAGAGATAGAGGAAGTTTTGAAGCAACATATAAGCAGCTTTTCATCCCGGAATTACTGCGGGTTAAGGATTCACGCGGGAAAAACTCCTATACGCCAAATTGCGGGCTTATATTTTTATGGGACTTTCATTGGGAGATAGAGGAGATTGTGGACTTTCACTGAGAGATAAAGGAGATTGTGGACCAACATACCTTTACTTTACGCTACTTTTTATCTCGCAATTCCCGCGGGATCAGGATTCGCGCGGGAAAAACTCCTTCGCGCGAAGTCGCGGGCTAAGATTTTTTTTATTTATGGGACTATCACTGGGAGATAAAGGAGGTTATGGAGCAACATATATTTTTATTCCAAAATTCCCGCGGGATCGGGATTCACACGGGAAAAGCTCCTATTCGCGAATGAACTCGCGGGCTCAGATTTTTATGAGACTTTCACTGGAAGGTAGAGAAAGTTGTAGGATGTGTGGCGGCGCGATACCTAAAGTAATAACCAATGTCCGGACTGGGAATTGTCGCGGTCAACAAACGGTGCGAGTAACAGAGATAGATGTACTATCGAGATCCATCCCTATATGGTAAAGGCGATTACATCCAAGCCAACGCAGTGTGCAATCACATCCTCTCACGCTTCTGGACCTCTGGTACTGTACACGATATCATTACTCGGCAGTTACCCGTTCTTCATTGATTGACTGACTGATTACGTGATTACTGAAATAACCGGTGCCGCAGGGTTTTCTCTTCATACTCTTTGATCTCCTAGTACTTTTGAGACTCAATATTTGGTTATAATGCCACTTCGCCACTCCCCCCCGCCTTCATCCCCACAGGTACGTGTGAGTACCAAGACGCAACGCTCAAATACGCCTGAGGTGTCGTCATTGCAAGGTGGACAATATTGCAGCTCGGAGCCTGATTTAAATATATCTCGTTCTATGGATGAGTTGACCACAGACGTTGGCAATGTTACTCACCGTTTTAAGCGGAAGCGACCCGAGTGCGGTAATGAAGAACTACTACAGTTTATGACCGAAATGAAGGCCATGTTCAAAGAACTTAAGGACCATCAAACCTCGCAGGACGCAAAGATGGATGCAATTTCCGTTGCTATACAGGATATTAAAACTCAAAGCACGGCACTCCAAACTTCTGCAGACTTCCTTTCCAATAAATTTGATGCTATAGAGTCTCAACTACTTAAACTAGAAACTGAACGCCACAGTAACTTAGAATATATACAGAGCCTGGAGAATAAACTCGAATATCTTGAACGTCACAAACGCGCTACATGTGTAGAGATTAAAAATATCCCGCATACTACAGGTGAAACAAAGCAGGGACTTCTAAACCAAGTAATATCTATCGCAAATGTTTTAAATACATCCATTGACCCACATTATGTGAGAGACATCTTCCGTATTAATACTAAAGACCCTAATAACAAAACTATTATTGTAGACTTTACGTCTGTATTGCCAAAGGAACAGTTAATACGGAAGTATAAAGATTATAATAAGAGTAACAAAAGCAGTAAATTTAGCACCGAAACCCTACACATAAAAGGCCCTCGTAAACCAGTCTTTATAAGTGAAAATTTGACGCCAAAAATGAAAAGGCTATTTTATGTTTCTAAAGAATATGCCCGGACGAATTCATTTGACCACTGTTGGCTCTCAAATGGCAAAATATTTTTAAGAAAAAAAGAGGAACAAGCTGCTGTTCTCATTAAGGGTGAAGAAGACCTTAAAATATTGAAGGAGTCTGAAAAGTTGTGACTATTATTATTATTTTTTCTATTTGTTAAATATCCTTATTGCTTAATAATAGTTTTTAAGTTGTTCACACTCTACACTTACACTACACATTTACATTTCATTCAGTCTCAATGTACTATTATATGTTACTTTATCGTTTTTCATATCACGGTCTCGCCTCTACAGCCTACAATGTTGAAGTATATAATGTTAGTTTTTATTACGTTTAATAATGGATAGTAGATTTCAAATCAATAATGACATAGAAGAAATATCTATCTCTCAAGCTTACTACTGCACTCCAGAAAACTGCGTGGAGCACATTAAAACTATCAGTGACTCTCTCACTGTATTACATTTAAATATAAGAAGCATCGGCTGCAACTTTAATGAGCTTCAAATCTTACTGAAACGAATCAATATTTCGTTTGATGTTCTTGTCTTAAGTGAATGTTGGTTAAGCAAATGCCCTTACCTACCTACGCTACCAGGATACTTCTCGTTTCAAACAAAACACACCAATCAAAATGACGGTTTAGTGGCGTACGTTAAGAATAACTTACCTTGCACTGTAAGTAAACCTACGTTTAATGACGCTAACTGTCTTATTTTGAAATTTACTCATGAATTTGCAATAGTAGCACTTTATCGCTCTCCTTCTCAGCGAAACATTTCTCATTTCCTGGACTCATTAGATGATACACTTAAATCACTTAGTAATTTTAAAACGGTGACTGTCATCGGAGATATCAATATTAATATAATACCTGGATCTAGTGACCCCAACTCTGATATATATTTGAATACTGCTGCCGCAAATGCGTTACTTCCTGCTCATGTATTGCCAACTAGAAATAATAGCTGTCTTGATCATGTTTTGTTAAAGACGAATACTACTTCAGTCACTTTGATTATTGACTCTTTTATTACAGACCATGCTCCTGTTGTTTTTTGCTGTAGTCGTAGTCATAAAATGATGACTGCTGCTCTGACCAAAATGATAACCGATGAATCTGCTTGTGTAAATGACATTAATAATACAGATTTTTCATTCATAATGGCTATGACCGATGCTGAAATGGCAGCAAGTACTTTAGTTAGTACCATCATGACTATTATTGAGACCCACTCGCGTTCAGTGCATATTCCTAGTAAAAAGAGAATTCTTAAGCCGTGGATGACTCCTGGGTTATTGCGATGCATTCGAAATCGAGATCATTTACATAAGTTGTATAAAAAAGATCCTAATAATCCGAATGCTCGATTAACTTATACTCGTTATAGGAACTATTGCACAAACTTATTAAAAAAGATAAAGCAAGCCTATGAACGTGAGCAGTTTAAAAACGCTAGAAATAACCCTAAAACTACCTGGAAATTAATTAAAGATGCAGTCTTCCTTCACAAAAAAGGCGATCCTGCCACTGATCTTCTAAAAATAGATTCAAACCCTGTTCAATCTGTTAACATTGTTAATAACTATTTTAGTACAATTGGTCTCAATTTGGCTTCCAAATTTAGTAGGGTACCACCAAATAAGTTATTGCCTACCACTAATTCTCAGGCTAATTCTATGGCTCTAATAAACACTGACATGGCTGAAGTTGAACGTTTAATACTAGAATTAAAAAAATGTGCCTTGGGGTGGGACAAAATCTCCGCACAATTGCTTAAAGCTGCGCGCCACACGCTTGTGCCTGTGTTGACGCACATATTTAATTTATGTCTCACTACCGGAACGTTTCCTTCAGTCTTTAAAATAGCCGTCGTACATCCGATTTTTAAGAGTGGAGATAGAGGCAGTACTAATAATTATAGACCTATATCTGTTTTAAGTACATTGTCGAAAATACTTGAAAAAATATTGAATGATAGGTTAAGGAAATACATTAATACATACAATATACTATCAGACAATCAGTATGGTTTTCGTAATGGAAGGTCTACTGAAGACTCTGTTTTGAACCTAACAAATACTATTATTAATAATTTTAATTCTAAATTGAAAACTATTGGTATATTCCTTGATATTTCTAAAGCTTTCGATACTGTCTCTATCCCCAATCTTCTCGTAAAGCTAGAGCATATTGGTGTACGAGGGCTACCTCTCGAAATCTTTCGGAGCTATCTCAGCAATAGAAAACAGCGTGTTAAAATAGGAAATTACATTAGTTCCGATTCATCTCTTTGCTATGGTGTTCCTCAAGGTAGCGTCCTTGGGCCGACGTTATTTCTTATTTATATAAACGACCTATGTAGTCTAGCCCTAAATAATTGTAATATAATAACATATGCAGACGATACGGCAATACTTGTTCATGGCAAAACTTGGACTGACGCCCGCACACATGCCGAAGTCGCCTTGAGAAAGATTGTTGGATGGCTGGATACAAACCTACTTACAATAAATTTAAGTAAAACTACCTTTTTAACTTTTTCTGCCAGCACATCATCTCTACCACCTGATACCTTTTCTATTACTGCTCACCGATGTAAAGATAATGATATGTCCTGCTCCTGTACATTGATAGCTCAAGCACACACTGTTAAGTATCTTGGGGTGCAAATCGATCGTTTCATGACCTGGAAAGAACAGATTGACCTAACGGCGTCTAGAATGCGCAAATTAATTTATATATTTAGGATGTTAAGGAGCATTACTGACGAGGAAACTCTTAAGATGGTATATTACTCATTAGCGCAATCTGTTTTAACATACTGCCTCTCAGCATGGGGTGGAGCTGGTAAAACCAGTTTCCTCAGGCTGGAGAGGTCGCAACGCGCAGTACTAAAGGTTATTTACTCAAAACCTATTCGTTTCCCTACAACAGAGCTGTATTCAGTTGCTAAAGTCCTGTCTGTTCGGCAGTTATACATACGCCAAGTTGTATTGCGTAAACATTTAAGTGTTCCTTTTACAAACATAACTCAAAACTCTCGCCGCCCCATCAAAATATATAATGAATCTAAAAGTACTAATTCTGCATTAGCAAGGCGTCACTTTGATTACCTATCAACCTCACTATACAATAAAGTAAATAAAATCATAAATATATATCCACTCACTAATCGTGAATGTAAATCAAAATTAACTGATTTCTTGCAAAATCTAACATATGATGAGACTGAATTACTTATTTCTACTGTACCTATATAATATGAATGAACATACACATACACATACACACACACACACACACACACACACACACACACACATACACACGCATACTCGAATTTGAACACACCTATGCTCAGCACATACAATGCAAACACGCATACATATACTTAATTTACTTAACACAACTTCCAAAATATATTGTAACAAACCTAAGTATTATAATAATAGTTTAATAGGTTTATTGTAAGTACTCCGAGGTGGGCGTAAACAGTAGCGACACAGTTTATACTATTGCTGCTGTTTACGAACATTACAATTGTAAATCTGTTTTTGGTTGATAAATAAATCTTTAAATCTTTAATATGAGCGCGCGCCGCACATGATGCTGACCACGCAACCACAAGTAACGAGTGCAGTAAACAATCGCGATATTGACTAACCTCCCCTTTTCCTCCACAATTGGTGACCCCGACGTGTTATACTTGCTGAAGGACGTCAGATACTTCGAGAGGATCACCAAATCACAATCACATCGGGATCAGCAATTGTGGAGGAAAAGGGGAGATCTCCCGCCAGGCGATGTCACTGCCTGGGGACCGCGGTCCGATGTTAACTTCGGACCATTTGTATATATAGTTAGATACTTTAGAATCTTCGATATCGAGGTTGAGGATACGTCTCCTGATTGGCCAGTTCAGTATGACGCGTATGACGTAGTGTAATGTAGGTATTAGGTATAGAGAGACTCGTGTTAGATATCACTAAGGAATTTAGGTCACACGTGTCTTTGAATATAAAAAATATCATATTTAATTCTTCTAAATGTTATTGGGATATCATATTATTTCTCTTTATTTAATTAGTAACCAGACACTAGTAATACGACGCTTGTAATCGGACGCGTAGTTTAACCTACTTAGATTTTAATATAAAAGATGTATTTTCCCCTAATAAAGTTCAGTGTATATCCACCCATCACTCGTTTCATTTGTCCTCACTCCATCCGCACATCGCATGGCGACCCTTGCCAGTGCGTACATCGCATGGCCCTGCCGGTGCGGGCGCGTCGCGTAACAGTGTTCTAGAATTACGTTCCGTATTTGGCGCCGAAATCGGAGTTTCATCTTCATACGGAGAGCCGAAGGCTTCATAATAAATTATTATGGAGAATTACGCCAGTCGCACCGATAATCGGACGTACTTGCAAAGATGGAAGTCTTTTCATATATCGAGTTTGTTAAAAGCAGACTATTAATAGTATGCCAGATATACGAAGTTACGTTTCAAACCATTCGCTTAATTCAAGACCAGCATCGTGACAAAATAGAAGCTTATGTAGAGGGTCACATTAATCAAAATACATCCCCTACAAAAATAAGCCTAATGCAAAAAATATCATTAGAAAGCAGCTTGGATGTGGACTTCCCCGACGGAACGAGGGCTATTGCAAAGATAGAAGAAGTTTACAGCGGTAGCGTATTATTTTTATACAAAATAAGTTGGGAAAGAGATTCTACATACGCAGATTGGTAAAGACAAAATGGGCAAGCAGCAATCCAAAGAAGTCGAAAAAGAAGAAGTATTTATAACACAGAGCGGACAGAACAACTACGCACCAAACAACATCGCACCCAGGGAAAAATCAGAAACTATGTTCAACTTGATCGTGGTAATAGCAGTCATTTGTGGAATAATATTGGCGTATTCTGTTTACAAGAAGATGCACAAACGACTTACAAAAAAGATACAACGGCACGCCACTGAGATAGTGTTGAAGTCACGTCGTGCATCAGTTTGAAGAAATATGAACGATAAACCAGAACTTGAAACCCAGTGAGTGCAGTGAGTTGCAGTATACTTGTAAGTGGCAATTTTTTTTTTATTATTGTATTTAATCACATGTATCCTATATATCCAATATTAAAAATATAAATGCCTAATATATTACAAAAATATTGTAATGATTTGTTAGAAATTAAGCAATATTTAATTAAATTTGGAAATAAACGTCTTAAAAGTGAAACAGCACTCGAAAAATACGAAGTTGCTAAGCAAATATACAAAGAGTATAAAGATTATATACGAATAGTAGATATTAAAGTAGAAGAATTAGCTGTAACATTAGAAATAGATAAACATTTTGATAAAATCAGAAATCTTATGCAAAAGACAATCATGTCGGCAAAAACAGAGTTTGACTTAAAAACGGCAGTTTCTCTGTTGCCCGTGATGGACGACACTGAAAATGTTACTTTGCAGTTAATAGATGCTATTGAATTATATGCAACAATGATTTCAAAAGAAAGTATTACAAATCTTATTCAATTTGTTTGCAAGACACGATTGTCACGAAATGCGAAGTTAAGATTAAATGATTCCTATACTAGTGTAGAGGAAATGGTTAGTGAAATGAAAAAGCACCTCTTAACTACTAAGTCAGAAATCGCGTTGCAAAAGAAATTATTAGATTGTTATCAAGGAAATCGATCTATAGATAAATTCGGAGCTGAGCTCGAGCAACTATTTGTTAACCTTACCATCTCACAATCTAAAGGTAATTCAGATGCCTTCAGTATTTTGAAATCCATTAATGAAAAACAGGCAATACACAAATTCGCCGATGGTCTACGGAACGACAGATTGAAAACTATTATAGCTGCGCGCAATTACAATTCGTTAAAAGACGCTATACAAGGAGCAAAGGATGAAGAAGTAACAATAACTTCTCCATCATCTAGCCAAGTATTTTTTGCAAAAGGAAGACCTTATCATCAGGGATTCCAAGGATCTAGACAACGTGGAAGTATACATTTCCATGCTAACACACGGACACCAAAAACGCAATTTAAGAATACATTCACCAACTATTCACGTGGTAGGAATCAAAGGAATTTTCAAAGAGGACGGGGTAAATCTAACGGATGGACTAAATCACATACCCGTGATACTCAACCATATACTCATAAAAACAAAATCCAGCATCAGCAAGTGAATTTGGCCCAAAGTTTACAAAATGAAGAAAACGAAGATGATCAAAACTAGATACCGAAGTGGTTTTTTCGAAACTAATGAATATGTATTAAGTTATAATAATATGAATTCAGTACAATTTTATATAAGTCATAAAAAACTCACATTTTTATTAGACACTGGAGCATCTTTATCTATAATCAAAGATAGTGCTATACAACATACTACACACCAAATTAACCAAAAAACAACACAAATTAAGGGCATTGGTGGAAAAATTACTTCAGACGGATACATAGAATTAGCATTGAAGTATAAAAATGTAAGATTTGAACACGAATTTCATATATTTAAAACATTACCACTAAACATTGATGGTATACTCGGGCAAGACTTTTTGTCAAGATACAAATCATTGATAAATTTCGAAAATCAAACATTAACGCTTCAAAAAGATTCAAAGTATACAACAATACCCATAGACATGTTTTCAACGGAAGATGTAAACACAACTAGCATAAAACTGCCACCCAGGTGTGAAAAAGTAATTGATATAAAAACGAACCATACTAACAACTGTGTAATAACTTCAAATGAAGTGTGTGATGGAGTATTTATAGCTAACACTTTGAATAAAGCTAGAAAAGGAAAAATATCGGTACGTATTATAAATACTAGAGAAACAGAAGTAGTTTTACATTGTTTTACACCAGAAATAATACCTTTAGATGAGTTTTATTGCTTTACATTTAAAGAAGTATCAAACAATGGAGAAAGAGTTAGAAAGTTATTCGATTTATTGAAACTAGAAAACATGAACACAGAAGAACAGAAAAGTATTGCAAGTATATGTGCTAAATTTGCGGATATATTTCACTTACCGGGTGATCGACTGAACACTTGCAATTTATACGAACAGAAAATACACTTAAAAGAAAACTCCAATCCGGTTTACTCCAAACCTTACAGACTACCACATTCGCAGAAAGCGGAAATTAGTAAACAAATACAGGAAATGATAGACAACAATATTATTGAGGAGTCAACCTCAGAATGGTCCAGCCCATTATTGATAGTACCTAAGAAAGTTGGCGCAAATGGTGAAAAGAAATGGAGAGTTGTACTAGATTACAGAAAATTGAATGATTGTATCAAAGACGATAAATTCCCGTTACCAAATAGTAATGAAATATTGGATTCATTATCAGGAGCTATGTATTTTAGTCACTTAGACCTCAATCAAGGCTACTACCAAATGAAATTAGATGCAAAAAGCCGAAAATATACAGCATTTGTAGCAGATAAACATTATCAAATGAAACGTTTGCCAATGGGTCTAAAAACAAGCCCTAGCGCATTCAGTAGAGCAATGACAATTGCATTATCGGGATTAAATTATGAAAAATGCATAGTTTATCTAGATGATATTATTGTGATGGGAAGAAATTTAAATCAACACAATAAAAATCTTATCGAAGTATTCTCACGGTTAAGAAAAGTAAATATGAAATTGAACCCATTGAAGTGCAATTTTTTGAAGAAAGATCTTTTGTACCTAGGTCACATTGTTACACCAGAAGGTATAAGACCAGATCCAGAAAAGGTTAAAGTTATGAAAAATTATCCAACTCCTAAAAACGCAGATGAAGTCAAGAGATTTGTTGCGTTCGCCAATTATTATAGAAAGTTTATACCAAATTTTGCAAATATTACAGCAAGTTTAAATAATTTAACTAGAAAAGATGTTAACTTCAATTGGACTACAGATTGTCAAAATTCTTTTGAAACATTGAAATATGCATTATGTAACCCACCTTTATTGCAATATCCAAATTTTGAAGAGAGTAATGAATTTATACTTCACACAGACGCTTCAGGGTTAGCAATTGGAGCTGTTTTATCAAATCAAGACAAAAAGCCAGTGGCATATGCTAGTCGTGCCTTAAACAAAGCTGAAAGAAACTATCCCGTGATAGAAAAAGAACTTTTAGCTATTGTATGGGCTATCAAATATTTTCGACCATATCTTTATGGTAGAAAGTTCAAGATTTGTACAGATCATAGACCATTGATATACTTATTCAACATGAAAGACCCATCGAGTCGACTTACCAAATTCAGACTATGTTTAGAAGAATACGATTTTGTAATAGAATACACACGAGGAAAAGATAATGTCACTGCAGACGCTTTATCTCGTATAGTATTAACAACGGACGACCTAAAGTCTATTAATAATAAAGTCAATTGCCTCATGGTTATGACTAGAAAACAAAGAAAAATGATGGATGAAACGGAAAATAAGAAGAAGGATAACGATGAAAAAGCTGACGATTGGACTGATCACCCAAGAGTCGTAGAAATACTTAAACGGACAAAAAATTCGATAGAACTCAACTTGGATACTAACGAATATACGAATAATGAGTCACGTTCAGAAAATGTTCATAGTAAAGAAAAAACATTCATGTATACACCTTCAAGGCATATGGTTACAATGAATCCTAATTCTAGATCATGGTTGAAACGAGTTTTCGCAGTGAGAGAATTAGAACAATTCTGTAACAAAGAAAATATTAAAGAATTATGCATAATAAAAAATGAAAGAAATGAAAAATTAATAAAAGAGCTAGCTCAGGAAGTAAAAAATATAAATAAGTGGCAAGGACCACGGATATGCATAATAAAAGGTGTAATAAAAATAGAAAATATGGATGACAAAAAGGTCATATTGAATGATTTTCATATATTACCAAGTAGTGGACATGCTGGTATAAGAAGAATGACGAATAATATAAGGAGACGTTACTATTGGACAAACATGGACAGTGACATCACTAACTTTGTGAAGAAATGTGAGCAATGTCAAAAACAAAAGTTTCATAAGCAAGTGAAGCAACCTATGTGCATTACTATAGCACTGCATCTTCAGCTTTTGAAAAAATATTTCTTGATACAGTCGGTCCGATAACACGAGATGTTAATGGAAATGCTTATATACTAACACTGCAATGTGAGTTGACAAAATATGTGGAAGCATATCCAATACCAAATAAGGAAACAAACACAGTAGCTCGTGCTTTCGTTGATAATTTTATTTTACGTTACGGCATTCCACAGACGATTGCAACTGACAGAGGCACTGAATTCATTTCAGCAACTATGAAAGATGTTTGTAAATTGTTAGGAATAAAACAAATACAATCAACAGCCTATCACCACGAGAGTATTGGTTCTTTAGAAAACGCACACAAAACATTGGGAGCTTTTCTAAGGATTCAAACTAACAACCAGACTCAAAATTGGAGCTCTTGGTTACAATATTGGTGTTTTGGATATAACACAACTGTTCATAGTGAAACACAATATACACCCTATGAACTTGTATTTGGTAAATTGTGTGGTATACCAAGTAATCTTGTAAATAAAATTGATCCAATTTACAATTTTGATAACTATCCTATTGAATTAAAATACAGACTACAAAAATCACAGCAAGAAGCAAAAGAAAATTTAATACAGTCCAAATTACGCCGAAAAATTAATTAAGATAAAACAACAAATTTAATAAATTATAAAGAGGGAGATTTATTACTTGTTAAAAATGAAAATAGGGACAAATTGGACCAAGTTTATATGGGACCATACAAAGTAATTAGTGATATGGATGTTAATGTAAAAATATTACAAAATGGTAAAGAAAATGTTATTCATAAAAATAGAACAATCCCGTATCAAGTATAAAAAAAATGTATAAGATTTTTTTTTTATAAAAAAAAGGAAGGGAGATGTAATGTAGGTATTAGGTATAGAGAGACTCGTGTTAGATATCACTAAGGAATTTAGGTCACACGTGTCTTTGAATATAAAAAATATCATATTTAATTCTTCTAAATGTTATTGGGATATCATATTATTTCTCTTTATTTAATTAGTAACCAGACACTAGTAATACGACGCTTGTAATCGGACGCGTAGTTTAACCTACTTAGATTTTAATATAAAAGATGTATTTTCCCCTAATAAAGTTCAGTGTATATCCACCCATCACTCGTTTCATTTGTCCTCACTCCATCCGCACATCGCAGTAGTCTATTGTTTACTGCACTAGTTACTTGTGGTTGCGTGGTCAGCATCATGTGCGGCGCACGCTCATATTACTTTAGGTATCGCGCCGCTGCAGGATGTTATATATATATCGGCCACTATTTATCCTATAATTTTCGCGGGATCGGGATTCACGCAGGAAAAACTTTGTGACACACTGAGTTCCACGCGGGCGGAGCCACGGGCACAGCTAGTAACATATAATTTATCATTAGAGATTAGATGACATTTTGTATCATTTGGGTTTAATTTTAGAGACATTCTATTTTTAGCTCAGGTTCTAAGTAGCCTGCATACTGTCACGGCAGTATACCTAATATATGAATGGCGTTCATTGGAATGATGGTGACCACATCTGGCGAAAATTGGTCGTACAAACTCAGAAACTTTCGCGGCTCATGCACAACAACTTTGCTAAGTTTTCTAAGTGAATAGTGAGGTCGATACTTCAAAACCGTATTTACTATATCGATGACCTTATTTTTGACTCCAAATAATGATGAGATTCTAGCAAGCACTCGATACTCGATACTGAGTAGTATCGATACTTTAGGCCCGATACTTTTTGGGTATCGATACCTTACCCATCGATACCACATGAGTACTCGGTATCGATACCAGAGGCCGATTCTTCGAACCCTAGTTACAGCTAGCCAGTAAGAATAAGGCTTCCCTAATTCCCTATTAATCAGAACAACGGTGGCGCATTTGCATGGTTAACGGTAACTATTTACGGTGTTCGTCATTTCGTTTACTGTACCGAGCGAAACTTCGATATCATTCAGCCTAAAAGTAGATAATTTATGCTTTGTTGGTATGAAACAATTACCTACCCAATTACCTCTCACTTGACGGTCCAGTTCTTGGTATAAAAGAGGACAATGTTTTTTGTAGGAGTGCTCTATCAATTGAAATGTTAAGGTTTAATATTGACCTTGATTCCGCTTTCATACGTCGGCAGACCACTTGGTGGACACTACATCATTAATTATATATGGAGCAGATACAACCGTCTTCTGAATTTTTAACTTTGGATATTGAAATCGTCATACCCACTAATTTTTATGTTAAGTTTTGTATTTGTTTAATATATGTATGTTATTAAGATGTATAATAAATTCTTTTAACAATATCAAATTAATTACTTGAAAGAGAATTGCAACGCAAATAAAAACTTCATAGAAATGTGTAAGCATCATAAATTTAATTAATTATAAATATAAATCATTTATACCTATTGAACATTAATTAATTACATACAAAAATATATAAGGCCAAACCGTCACAGTCGTTGCAGCTCTATACAAATATGTAACAATAACAGCGATAAAATAATTAAAGTCAACTTTATGGTGGCATGCGGAATACGTCAAGCTTTATATGGTAGCCGGCTTACCACAACACGCCTTTTGTTTTCAACTCATTAAATCTACGCATGAAACAAAAAGAATACCACGTGGTTAAGAGAACTATGCAGCAAAATGGCAATGGTATCATTAAGGAAAAATGGGTCTGGTTCCACAATTTTTATACAAAAAGAAATTTGAGATTTACTAACCGGTTAAAGAACTGATTAATTACAAAATGTACTCGTAGTTGTTCAGCCTTTCGTACCGTACGTGAATCGGAATTGATAACTTCGTCCGTTTTTAATATCTACCTACATGGTATCAATAAATGAATACATATATAATCTGTACATAAAGTAACAACTTTTTATTTTATTAATTTTAATTGATAGTTTACTATAGGTACTATACGATCCCATAGTCTAGTAGTTGGTAGTGAATTACGAAGCGAGGTCAGAGTTTCGATCCGGTCTAGGCACCAACTTATCTGTTCAGTAGACGGTGTCGCTAGTGCAGCATTCAATGTTACCATATAATAAAATTTGCCGCTCAACAACTTTGAGACCTATAATTTTTACCAGACAAAGTATGTTGCACATAATTCGATGGTAAATGATGACAAAGTCTTTCCGACGAATATAGATACACAACTTGGGCTGTGGGTGGCTACTAACTTAAACTACCATGCAATGACTGCAGTAACATAGGATGTTATCATTATAATAATATCAATCCATCAGGGCCAACTATTAAGCATAGGTCTCCTCTCATAAGGGTCGGGCCACATTGATCGACGGCGATCGACGGTTTGTCCATACAAAAAGAGCGTAAAGTATGGAAAACCGTTCGGCTCGTCGATGCGAATTAAAGGACGCGTACGGCTTTCCATACTTTACGCTCTTTTTGTATGGACAAACCGTCGATCGCCGTCGATCAATGTGGCCCGCGCCCGACCCTTAATGAGAAGGTTAAGACCACCATGCTGAACAAGTGCACTTTGACAATGTTTTCCTTTACCGTTATAGCAAGTGATATTTAAATGCTTAAACCGCACATAACTTAAAAAAGTCAGAGGTACGTGCCCTGGGATTCGAACACGAACCTTCCGAATAGGAGGGCGAATTTTTGATCAATCGGTTATGCTTTAAAATGTTAATAATTTATCTTGGATGCTTTTTTCTTGTATAAGAACATCATCGAATCAATTTAGACTAGGTACGTCTACAAGTAGTTAAAAAACATAACCTTCCTGTTGACGTGGTTGAATAAAACTAGTTCTCAGTTAGATAGCTAACTAAACCCTGAAGCTTTATGAGTAGGCTTACACTAATATTTTAGGGATCAAAATGTAAAAACGGCCAGACATTTTAAGCATAATTACTCTTTGTTCGAGACTGTCGAGACGAGATTTCTTAACATTTTATTTAGTATCGTTCTTGAACGCCTATTGCGGTCTTGTCTCGCTGAATCAGGAAATTTCTTATACCTTCTTAGCATTCTAAAAGCAACGGACAAAGGCATTGCAAAATTTGGCAAGTGCAATACAGAGAAAAGTAGGTATAAAGGGTTATTTTAGGTAGTACGAATGTAATATTAACATACGTGATTTCCTAAAGTTTTGAAGTAAAGTGTCCTATATCCCAGTCCAAATCATGATCTTTATTTCAGTCGGCCAAAAGATGGAATTGCCACTCTCCGCTAAAAATAAATAAATTACTTGTGCTTAGCTTGCAAGCAAAATTTACTTTAGGCATTTTAAGTTATCGCCGTCAATCTAGAAAAAAACACTTATAGTCGGCACAATCATAAGATTCCGATATGACGTCTGTCATGTATGAACACAAAGTAACCTTGTATGGACGTCTTCAACTTACTTATTACGGAAATATATTTTTTTAATTTGAACCGCTGGTAATGATACTATGAAGTGAAGATATTTCGTAGTGAATGATAGGTCACTTTGGTTAAATTATGCAATGCACTATTTACTGTGCATATACAGTACACAGTTTATATTTATTATCAATGCAGCTTTATAAGTAGGTACATAATGTACTTGTGAATCCACCTCCTCTTCGCTTTGGAAAATTGTTTTTATGTTTACAGATAATAAACACTTCTTCCCATTTTTGCAACATATTTTATTGGTACATCGCTTCTATTGCTCGTAGCATGATGTTATAAAATTGCCCACAGTTTGTTATATATTTTAATTAGGCATTAGTCCGTAGTATTAAACGCAAGTAACTAGCGGGATAAACGAATTGGAGTAATATTGTTTACTTACTACGAGTATTTAGATAGGTACTTACTTACGTATACGTATCTACTTACATAGGTAAATACTAGAAATTCTGGCGAAATATGTAAACCATCCCTGCTTGTTTTTTATTTGTGTTATTTATAAATTGTTTAAATAATTTTATTTTAATCAGTTTACATCATAAATTGTGTAAAATTGAACAAATATTTAAGACGTCACTACAATGTTTTATAAGGAGGCTGGATTTATAGTTATGTGACCTCTTGAAACAATTTATGAATCGACCATAATCGATACATTACTATAATCGAAAGTATGTGCTACCATGTCACACCCAAAATACAAATAGTTATAGATTCCTTAATATGTCTAAAGCATTGCGATTTTTCGTAGCTATTATAAATTCCCGATACATACGTTTTTAAGCCTTTTCCACTCAAATCGGATAATTATTAACCGTTTAATAGTTTCTTCGTTTTCACTAGATTAATAAAATTTCCATTTTAATAACTAATATAATTTTCTCACCTTAACTTACTAGTCAAATTGTCTTATTATCCCTTTCGGTGTTAATCTCAACGCTACATCTGATTTTAACCGATTTAAAAGAAAACTATCATAGATCGGTTTATTAATTATCGGTCTTTAAATTTCCGAAATTAATTAACGAAACGATTAGAAAGTCTTATTACTTATAATCGGTTAATTTTAAAAATCGGTTTATTTAATGCATCGATTTTTGTTGTACTTCACTATTGTCACTGTGATGACAGCCTTCATATCGGAATCTTATGATTGTGCCGACTATAGCGACACATTTTCGTATAGATTGCAGTTGTGTGAGTTATCAGTTAAAATAATTCTTAGTCGCGTGACATTTATCGCACTGTCGTGTATAGGTATATCCCTATTTGAGCAATCACATAACCTTCACTGCCTCTAATAAACTTAGGTATAGTCACGTGCAATGATAAGTATTACACGGGCAGATTCCCAAATATAAGTCCACTCTGAAAATTTCAAAAACAAATAGCCACTTAACATTTCATACTATGTAACCACCAGATTTTCTCACAATAATGTATACAATGACATTACATTACATTCGTTTGAAGTAACACGGTATAATGGCGTCTGACAGTTGTCAGAGTTGACGGACTTGTTTCTATTTATTTTTAATGTTACTAAAGAAAATATCGACTTCAAAAAAGGAAGAGGTTCTCAATTCGACTGAACTTTTGACATGGTGTTGAACTTTTAACCGATTTCAAAAAAGGAGGTTATCAATTTGATGTCTATGTATGTAAATTTTTCAGGGCAGGTGTAACGCTCATGCCATTTTTCACAACAAAGTCGGAAAGTTATTTAAGGGAATAAATATTATTTTAAAGGAAATATTGTTTAAGCACACAGAAAACCAGTTTTCTTTTACGACTATGAATAGTTTTTGGATAAAAGCACAAAATAAGCACTCAAAGTTACAAAACAATGATATGACATTCAACTCGCTGATAAGCAATTGGCGAGTGATGTTTAGAAAGTAAGCGTGTCAATAAAACAAATTAATTCCATGAGCTTACCGCAATATGGCAAGGTTTTTTATATTCTGTATGTATGTATGTATGTATGTATGTATGACCACGCAGAACTCACAAACTATACTCGTAAGTCGGATTGAAATGATTTTCTTTTTAGTTGTATTGGGTATGCTCTACCTTAGGGATTAGTGCAAGTTTCATCAAAATCGGTTCAGTAGTTTTTGTATTCTAAACATAGTATTAGGTACTCGACTGGTCCTATATAAATTTGAGCGACAACTTATGGTTAGTTTTTGAGTTATCTCTACATATCGATTTCGAAGTCGGTTATTTTTTTGTAAAAAATTATATTTATTATAATTTTTAAAGCATAAAAATGAATGTTTACATTAAATGGAAAATTACGTTGTGTACATGTTATTGAAATTAATATCCATTTGCCAAAATAGTGAAAGCTGCTGTGAAAGTGCAGTTTCCAAAGTGTATACATATTTAAGAAAAAAATCAAAGGCATCGTTTGTATACATGAAATGAAATAATATTGTTTATATACTACTGAAATTCATAATGGATACATATTTTTGCATGTGAATCTGTATTGTATCATGTCATAGTGTCATCATGTGTATGTCATTGTATACATTATTGTGCAAAATTCGGGTGGAATAGTATGAAATGTTAAGTGGCTATTTGTTTTTGAAATTTTCAGAGTGGACATTTATTTGAAAATCTGTCCGTGTATACTTATCATTGCACGTGACCGTACATGCCCAAAATGCATCTCATCGGCATCAAATATTATATCATCCTCCAAATTAGTGAAGCGGATTAAGCGTGTAAAGGTTGTTACACATAGATTCACTTTCGCAATAACACAAAATAGAATTTATATTCAAGCGACTGATTTAATTATATTCGAAGCAGTGATACTTATAGGTATACTATAAGTATATACGTATGATACATATACAGGAATTAAAATATTTTTTTTTGCTATTAAAATATTTATGACACAGGCAACGCACAGCACTTAAAAGGTTAAAAATCAAATTGGCCTATTGTAAGATTTTAATAAGTTGTTTTAAAGTTAAACAATTTTCTATGAAATATTTAGACAAGTAAAGCAGCCCTTCCATTAAGAATTATTAAATCAGATTAAAGTATTAAATCAGTATTAGTAGTAGTAAATCAGATTAAAGCGGATGGTAAGTATAATATTTTGTTCAAAATACTGTTCAAAAAATTGTGTCTATTAATAAGCTAGATAAATCAAGGTAACGCTGATAGGACTCTAAGCCCCTATGATGTAATATTATTCAGTTAATGAACAGCTTATTAAAATAGCATATTCTTTTAAAACAGTTTACGTGTACGACTTCTGGGTATAATTTCAACCTTTCATTGAAAAATGAAACACATGGGTAGAAACAATAGCATTTACTTTTCAAATCCAAGGAAACTCGTTCTTGTAATCCATCCGAATAGTCTTATTGCTAATTAAATAAGTTACACGGTAGCTGACTGTTGCACTTTTGAACTAGGTCTGGATGTTGGGTTGGTTGGGGCTGTTGGCTTACCAGCCATGGCCGTAGCCGGCGAGGACTGGAGCATGAGCTGCCACTAGGGGAGCAGGAGCGGCCACGATCGGCGCATGCGCAGCTACTACAGCGGGTGCGGCGATCTGTAAAACAAGGACATGTAGGTAATGTAACTACAATTTACAGTTTTAAATATTAAAATTGTAATGCCTCATTTTTTTTAATGATAAGAAATAGTTGTAAATCAAAGTGGTATCCCAATCTAAATGCTTGATGAAATTACACTACGTCCGCGTTAGATATGGAATTCGTGTTAATGAGGGTCGCCGTTTTTGTGCTCACCAGCTGTTGGCGCCACCGGCGAGGAGAGGTCCTGCTGTCAAAGCCCGCCCATACATAAACAGTGACAAATGACATTCAGACAAGCGAAAAGTGACAGACTGACCTCACTTTTCACTAGCGCCTCTAGCGCAAAATTCACACGCGGTTACCCTCATTGTATCCTACATAAGTGTCAGCTATGATTATAAGGTGCATTGCAGATTGACAACCAGAATTTAAAATGGCGTATGTAAATTTTGTGTACAAGCTAAATTGAAGTATGCGCATAGGTAATAAAGTTTATAGCAGGTATTCAGGTACAGGTATAGGCATTATTTTAATTCTCTGTTTTTAGCTGCACATAAAAAGGTAGCCTGCTACCGGTTTGATGGTTACATATTTATTTTTATTTTGAAATTATTGTCTAATATGGTTCTTGGAATGTGATTGTTTAAAATAGACGTGTCGTATTAAGGAGTCGCTTAAAAATTTCTTATAGCCATTACGTACAGGATTTATATTTCTAAAATAGATTATTTGCTAGTCCAATATACGAGTACATACATAATAATATGGCTAAAAATTACCACATTAGTGGGTGTGCTTAGATTACTGATAATTCTTCGCTAGAGCGACGCTCTATCAACAATCAAGTAGATGTGATTTATAATTAAAAAATAATACATATATTGTTAATACCAGGCTTCGACCACTATGATTAATGATAAAGTGGCATTAAATTTCACACAAAACAAAATCTAGGTTGAAAGGTATCTAACAAAGACCAGATACATTTTGGCCTTGTGTTTCGGTGGCTGCAAATAAGATATTCTTACCCTGACGGTGTTAGCATAGGAGGTGGCGACGGGTACAGCAGCCTTGACGATGGGGGCACTCACGATGGGGGCGCTTACGACCCCGTGTCCCCATGGGGCGGCGGCAATGGGAGCGCCATAGAAACCGGGTGCAGCGACAGCCACGGCCAGGAAAGCGGCGAATACGACCTAAAAATAATTTAACTTTAAAAAATAACTGACTTCAAATTGATAAGTTGAGATAACTTAAAAAGTACCTGCCAGATCTCCCTCAAATTAAAAATAGGAAAAAGAAAATATCTTCACACAGTAAAAAATTATGAGATACAAAAATTTCGTCCCTTTTTTTGAAGTCAGTTAATGAGACAATAACATGGATACATATTTAGGTAGGTATGACGTAGCCGCTGTAATAAAACTCGATTATAATTAAGGAAGCATATCGTGATGAAATGGATCGTGAAAACGTTATAAACTGATATTTTTATGACTTCTCAGATTATGGGGAAATGTTTTTGCAACAATGCAATCAATTGAGGTAGGTACGCAGGTAGAGATTTTTGTAATAATTATTTAGCTCTACAGACAATCTATAAATAGTATTTTTATCGCCTCTTAATCTTTCGTAGTCCATTTAACTTTATAACTTCTTATTGGGTTTTACATCTAAGGTCAATAAAGTCAAACACTCAAATTTACTAAAAGGATAATGAAAGTACGCAAAATTTAAAATTCAATTTACAGTTACTTACCTATAACTTATTGTTGTTACTTCTAGTATCGGAATGAGAGTGATAGGTAAGTAAAGGTGTCAAATAGACTAAGTGAGTAATAATTCTTAGAGTACCTATTTACTTTACTTATTAAAGGCTGTTAGCAATATTTCATGTCTTTGTTGTTGGAGTTGACTGACTGGAAACATTAACAAAATGGATACGCTTAGTGTGTAAAATACTCTAATAATGATGCAAATATATACCTATCTGTAGATACATATAATAAAACTGTAATTGATCGTATGTTTGTGCACGCTAATCACAGAAACGGCTGAACGGATCTTCATGGTACTTTCATTGGGAGATAGAGGAAGTGGTGAAACAAAGTACAGGATTTTTATGCCGGAGTTCCCGCGAGATCGGGATTCGGGCGGAAAAAACTATGCACGTGAAAAGTAGCACAGGTACAACTAGTATCTTATATTTTTTTCTAAATGTTTATTTAAGTGATACCAAATTACAGACACTATAAATGTACCTACATAAAATTGACAAATGACGGTGAGTGGCGTGATATTTGATTCCGCTTTCCAACATTTATTTGAACAAAAACTAATTCAAATGTTAAGTTCTGACTTCTGAATCACTTTCAAGAAATGACTTGTCAAATACCATTCAGTGTCGCCAATTTGAAATTGTATCTAAAGTCACGTCAACCAATGAATAAATTTTTTACCATCTAAATTGAACTTTACTGTTGGTAAAATAATTAAATGGTTTCTTTGCTAATAGGTAACAATGTGTCGTTTGTCCTTAAAGGACATTGGTGTTAGTTGTGAACATTCTAGATTGAAATGATATCCGTTCTAACGAAACCGGTTTTAGTACAGTCATGTCCATTGCCCGTATGACCATAATTTGTGCATCTGCGCAGCCGGTCATGACTATGAATTATGCCGTAGGCTGTCTTTGTTTTATTTATTTATTTAATTATTTTATTTATTTTAACACTTTATTGTTTCACACTAAAAATATTGCATACATTAGCTCAGTCAAAGAGTGTAAAACAATGGGCGGCCTTATCGCTTTAAAGCGATTTCTTCCAGGCAACCCGGTGTTACAGATAGGAACAGCACAAATAATATTAATTAAATAAAAACAATAAAGTAACACACAAACATTACTACCAATAATACGCAGAGACAGGACGTGAATATACAGAAACAGGAAGAGAGAAGAAAAGTAAGAAGCTAGGGGAGGAAGATAGTAATCTTTAAGTCGTTTTTTAAAAGTATTTAAGTTTTCTGCTTTTCTTATTGAATCAGGTAGAGAGTTCCAGAGACGGATAGCAGTGAGTGTAAAGGATTTATGATAGAAAGTGAAGGAGTGTGAAGGAGTGATAAGTGTAAGGTTATTAGAAGAACGAAGTAAGTGATTATATGATAAGCAACGATATTCAAAGTTATTACGAAGATAAGAGGGGGCAGCACAGAGTACAGAGCAAAAAGTATGTGATCATTCCGGCGAAGACGAATAGGGAGCCACTTGAGCTTAGCACGAAATTCGGAGACATGATCATATTTACGAAGTCCAAATATGAATCTAATACATACATTTTGGAGACGCTCAAGCTTATTTAGTTGCTCCTCATTAAGGTCAAGATAACAGATGTCCGCATAGTCAAGAATGGGCAAGAGTAAACTAGTCGCCAGCGTAAGTCTAGTGGGCAAAGGAAGGAAATTCCTCAGTCTGCGCAGACTGCCAATTGTAGCAAATAACTTCCTACTGATCTCATTGATTTGTGGAGTCCAAGACAGATTAGCATCCATTAAGATACCTAGGTTTTTAACTACTTAACTACTTTATTTTATGGAAACGAAATGAAAACTTTATAACAAAAATGTAGCCCAGTACCCCTAGTTCCACAGTAAGAGGCATCAGAAACTAGGCTACGGGTTCGTTATTTAAATTAGACATTATTAATTAGGTACCTACTCCATATTATGAAAAAAAAAACGCTATAATATGAGCACAAGATATTATCCAGGTTGCACTTTATTTTTTCCTTCATTGAAGCTAGTAATAATAATTAATTATACAGCTAGGCATTAATTTGGAACCGTTATTTAAAAAGGCTACCGGAGCGCTTTTTGTTACTGCAAAACTAAATTACGCAGCGAAAGGTAACAAAATACCTTAAAATGGCAAATTAAAAGGTAACTTAGTACCTTAAAAAGGTAAATTAGATCCTTATCGTTAAAAGAAATCATTAAAATAATATCTTTACTAGGTCAGATTAAGTAAATGAAGCATAGATCGCCTTTGTTCCTACTTTGTCTGTTAAATACTAGTTACTAATGCAATTGTGGTGCTAAGTTACACACGCACTGATCCGGGCCCAAATAATCTAAATCTATCAATTTGGTAGGTGCTTAAATTACTACATGACTGGCATAAAAATAACAAGCCCACGACATACATATTTGATTACTAGTGTTGATTGATTTTACTTATGAAACTGCAATCTTATGAAGTTTAAATTTTTGTAAGGGCCAGTTTTGATGATTTTTAATTTGCCATTATCTCTATAGTCATATCTGGATGCAGTATCGTATCGGTTTACCTGTTTATACCTGCATACCCAAAAATTGTGACGAGAAAAAAAATAGTCAACTTATCGTTTACGTACCTATTCTAGGTTATGGGCTTCATACTTTTGTTTGTTATGGAATTTGTCTATTAACCAAACCAGTGAAATGTCTAGAAATATTGTTTTAATCGTATTCTGGACTGAATTTTTAATACAACCTATTTGAAATATAATTATTCACATATTTAATCCTACTATCCTACTAATATTATAAATGCGAAAGTTTGTAAGGATGTACATATGTGTGTGTGTGTGTTTGTTGCTCTTTCACGCAAAAACTACTGAATGGATTTTCATGAAACTTTGCAGTAATATAGCTTAGACATCGGAATAACATAATTTGTTAAAATTTATAGAGATTTTTGAAGGGACTGGTTTCCCGAAGCGAAGCGAGGGCGGATTTACTAGTTTGATATAAAACACTTTTCATCCATTAACCAGATTGGTGAAGGTCGTTGTATAGGTCGAAGGTCGTGGGATCTTAGACCACAAGGCAAGTATTCAGAAAAAATGAAGCATGATGAATGAGGATGCCTCGATCGAGGCAGATATGTTCAAATAAACGTTTGTTCTTGGATCATGGGTATTTATCTGGTGATTTGACGACCAGTATGGCCCAGAGTTAACATGCCTGATCGCTAATGCGTTTAAATTTCCAATCTTCTCCGGTCTGGGTGTGTGTCCTTTTCTTGTGTGTTGTCCATGGCGCCCACGATACAGGGAATCCTAGTGTAGGGCTATGAGTGTGAAGCGTTATAATCTAGGTATTATTCATGTTTTCCATGTCATCAAAAAATAGAAGTAGTGCGGGGTTATGGGTATGCTTTTATTTATTAATTTAAGGAACCTTAACAGAACTTATCATAGCGGGCATGTATTGTATCGAAAATTGAAGATACGAAACATTTAGGGTCAGCTCACACCGAGACGCGACGCGACGCAACGATACTGGAAGAGGCCAGTGATTTCGCGCTGCGCCGCGCGTCGCCGCGAGACGCATCTCAATGGCGCGAGGTGCATCGTAAAAGTAGGCAATCTTGCACGCCGCGCGTACGGACGATGCACGGCTGCGTAGCGATGCACCGCGCTACGCCGCGAGGCGTCACGAGACGCAGCGCTGCATGAAGCAACGTATTCTGAATTCTCACAATGAAATGTGTATCTTTTCGTGTAGAAAATAAAGTTCTATTTTGAGCTGCTCTTTGAAAGACTGCGCGCAGCGTCGCGTCGCGTCTCGTCTCGGTGTGATTTGACCCTTAGGGTCAACGATCGACCCACGTGACAATGCGTATCAAATCTGCCGCTTTAATAGTGTATGTGTCAAAAACAATTTTTGATATAGTAAAAGTATGGAGAAATCCAGATTCGAAAGCAATCGTTTTTATTTCTACATAGAACACTATAGAAATTACAACGTCGATACTTAAACAAGTACCTAAGTGATGCAAAGACATAGAAAGTGCAATATCCTATCCTATCCTATTAATATTATAAATGTGAAAGTTTGTGTATTTGTTTGTTTGTTTGTTTGTTACTCCTTCACGCAAAAATTACTGAACCGATTTTCATGAAATTTGGCACACACATAGAGGGCAACTTAGATTAACATATAGGATATTTTTTATCCCAGAAATCCCGCGGGATCGGAATTTACGCGGGAAAACCTTCTTCACGCAAAAACTACTGAACCGATTTTCATGAAATTTGGCACACACATAGAAGGCAACTTAGATTAACATATAGGATATTTTTTTTCCCAGAAATCCCGCGGGATCGGAATTTACGCGGGAAAACCTTCTTCGCGTATGGGGTACTGAACCGATTTTCATGAAATTTGGCACACACATAGAGGGCAACTTAGATTAACATATAGGATATTTTTTATCCCAGAAATCCCGCGGGATCGGAATTTACGCGGGAAAACCTTCTTCGCGTATGGGGTATAAATAGCTTCTAAATATAAAACTAACAAGTCTGTCTTCCCGGAAATCCCGCGGGATCTGGAGTTACGTGGAATAAACTCCTGCGCGTAGTTGCGGGCTTAAATTTTTATGCGACCTTTACTAGGAGATTGAGGAAGTTTTGAAGCAACATATAGGGTACTGTTTATCCCTGAATTCCCGCGGGATTAGGATTCACGCGGTAAAAACTCATACCCGGGAATGAGGTCGTGGGTTCAGATGTTTATGGGACTTTCAGTGGGAGGTAGAGGAGGTTATGGAGCATTATATAAGCTACTTTTTGTTCCGGACTTCCCGCGGGATCGAGATTTACGCGGGAAAAGCTTCCATGAGCGAATGAAGTCGCGGGTTCATTAATATCTATATATCGGGATATCTATACATAATATATCGGGAATCGAACCGGCTTTTTTTCTCATGATCAACTTTATGTTGCTTTTTCGAGGGTCAGCATCGCTTTAGCTGGTCTTTATGTTTTGGCACCCGAATGAAAAACTACCAATGTAGTTCAAAAATATAATAGTTTGGAATGAAAAAACCCCGACGTTTATATCTTAAAGTCTTTTTATCGATTTTCTCAAGATCTACATAACGGATTTTTGTACGGTATGATGTACGGTATGACTAAAACGTAGTAAAAAATCAACTGTTCTTAAGATGTGTGGAGTGTGTCTTAATTTGTGTGGGGTCGGGATTAACACAGGAATAACTTTGTGACACACTGAATTCCACGCGGGCGGAGCCGCGGGCAACAGCTAGTTAATATTATAAATGTGAAAGTTTGTGTATTTGTTTGTTTGTTTGTTTGTTACTCCTTCACGCAAAAATTACTGAACCGATTTTCATGAAATTTGGCACACACATAGAGGGCAACTTAGATTAACATATAGGATATTTTTTATCCCAGAAATCCCGCGGGATCGGAATTTACGCGGGAAAACCTTCTTCACGCAAAAACTACTGAACCGATTTTCATGAAATTTGGCACACACATAGAAGGCAACTTAGATTAACATATAGGATATTTTTTTTCCCAGAAATCCCGCGGGATCGGAATTTACGCGGGAAAACCTTCTTCGCGTATGGGGTACTGAACCGATTTTCATGAAATTTGGCACACACATAGAGGGCAACTTAGATTAACATATAGGATATTTTTTTTATCCCAGAAATCCCGCGGGATCGGAATTTACGCGGGAAAACCTTCTTCGCGTATGGGGTATAAATAGCTTCTAAATATAAAACTAACAAGTCTGTCTTCCCGGAAATCCCGCGGGATCTGGAGTTAAGTGGAATAAACTCCTGCGCGTAGTTGCGGGCTTAAATTTTTATGCGACCTTTACTAGGAGATTGAGGAAGTTTTGAAGCAACATATAGGGTTTATCCCTGAATTCCCGCGGGATTAGGATTCACGCGGTAAAAAGTCATACCCGGGAATGAGGTCGTGGGTTCAGATGTTTATGGGACTTTCAGTGGGAGGTAGAGGAGGTTATGGAGCATTATATAAGCTACTTTTTGTTCCGGACTTCCCGCGGGATCGAGATTTACGCGGGAAAAGCTTCCATGAGCGAATGAAGTCGCGGGCTCATTAATATCTATATATCGGGATATCTATACATAATATATCGGGAATCGAACCGGCTTTTTTTCTCATGATCAACTTTATGTTGCTTTTTCGAGGGTCAGCATCGCTTTAGCTGGTCTTTATGTTTTGGCACCCGAATGAAAAACTACCAATGTTGTTTAAAAATATAATAGTTTTGAATGAAAAAACCCCGACGTTTATATCTTAAAGTCTTTTTATCGATTTTCTCAAGATCTACATAACGGATTTTTGTACGGTATGATGTACGGTATGACTAAAACGTAGTAAAAAATCAACTGTTCTTAAGATGTGTGGAGTGTGTCTTAATTTGTGTGGGGTCGGGATTAACGCAGGAATAACTTTGTGACACACTGAATTCCACGCGGGCGGAGCCGCGGGCAACAGCTAGTTTTAATATAAAATTGACATCCTAATCACAGAGCTGAATAATGTTTTCAGAATTAGACCTCAGATTGTAAGAGAAGACATATTATGCCCAAAAGTCTGACAGTTATGGATTTTGAAGATAAATCTTAACTACCTTTAATATAAATTAATACCTGATATTTACATTGTGTAATATTTATATTGTTGGTTAATGAATCCCAATCCCAATTTTGGGTATTCATTCACAAAATTAAATTACTTATGAATCACATATTCATAGGTGCATAATTATAACCTATGTACGACGTACGATTCAATAGAATGGGTTGTTGTTAAAACCTACCTACCAAACTTTTGAAACATTTGCTTATTCATAAATTGTTCTTGAACAACGCCTATCGCACAAAAACTTTTTATACCTAATTATAGATATTTCACTTTTAGAATACAAAAACAACTTTAACTAGACATAGCTCGAGGAACGTTGAACTACATAAAGTACCTATTTATTTACGAAAAACCAGGAGTTATTTTTAGGTACCGGGTTTGAAACCGAGTATTATCTCTTAGATTCGTAGACACGAGATGGAGGAATAAAAAACTCAGGTGATTTATTCCGGACAGTAACTGCCCCTGGCCTCGATAGGTCGTTGCCTCATCGTGATTGTCAAGTTAACAAAGCCTCTGAAAGTTGGCCGATAATTTTATTTACTCAATCAAAAATAATCTTCTGGGCGCTAATAAGTAGGCCCCTATCATGAAATGCGTTTCAAAATTACTATTCGCATAGACATTAGATATCACGTGATATGTGTCTTATTTCTAAATAACTTGTGAGTAACGATGGGGAAGAAATAGTGAATAATTTTACTTTTAACTTATTTAAAACGGCTGTTTAAAATTTAATTTAATTTAAAATTAAAATAGCTTAATTGTGGTATGGCATTATTGTTAAGGTAAGGGCTTACTTATGATCATCATCAATAATGACTGACTTGGTTTTATAACCTGAGGAAGACTGCAGCTTGGCAACCTTAAATTGTATCTTACTTTATGTATACTTTCGCTTTTGCTGGAACGTAATTGGGCTAAACGCACGTTGGCCGGTTGCTTTGCGCTATCGTATATCAATGTTACATAAAACATAAATAACGATATTTAATTCTGTAATGATTTTATTGCCAAAAATTAACAACGTGACTGACACGCCACTCTATTTAATTAGGTATAATATACGTACTGATAAGTTCAAAACAGTATCTTTATGAAAATACTGTGTTCAGTATTATGGCGTTTGAAATCCGTTACAACTTTATATTGCAAAGATGTGGTGGATATCTCATTTAAGTAGGTATAGAATGTCACGCATAGTTGTCACGCGATAATTCGTAATACAAAACTTAAATATAGTGGCTTGACGACAAAATAAATACATGTAATTAGCAGGTTGGCCAATAGTTTGTTATCAACTCGTGTAAATACTTACATTATATTGGAATTCGATATTTTTGTTATTACTTATGTGTTTGTGTTGTTTATTGAGGTATTAAAATAACTTAGTTATTTTATTCAAAGATTTTACATTAACCTTTAAAAATGATATTATAACTTTTAAAAAAAGTGTTGAATAAAAATAGTGATATTCTATGAAATTAAATAACCTATGTACGGTTACTTTGAATGTAATAATTTATTTCATAATAATTGATTACAAACAAGGGAACGACATTAACGTAGCTATAACGTACGTAGGTAATAGGTATTCCATTTAGCGACTCGGCTTCTATCTCTATGCGGCTCAATGTAGAGCATCGGAGAAAACTTAGACCATACTGCACCACACTGTTCAATTGTGATATAATTGACCAGTTAGCAAATAGAAGTAAAGAATCGAATGTGTAAAAAATGTTGCTAATCCTCGGCCTATACTTATTATATCGACCGCGGCTGAATTTTCTTAGCTCGGCGCATCACTTCTTATGTATTCCATAATATTAATCATGTGATTGCTCTATATATGGAACTAGCGGACCGCCCGCGGTTTCACCCGCGTGGATCCCGTTCTCGTGGGAATATATGCATGTATTATACATAAAAACCTTCCTATTGAATCACTCTACCTATTACAAAAAACCGCATCAAAATCCGTTGCGTAATTTTAAAGATTTAAGCATACAGACAAACAGACAAACAAACAGACGGACAAAAATAGCGACTTTGTTTTATACTATGTAGTGACAAGGGTTCAGGGTGTACATTACAACACATGCATTAGGTATATATTTACTTATTTTTCTGATGCAATATATGTATATACTAAAACAGCAGATAAATATATATTTGATTACAGAAATGACAACCAATATACTGTCAAAGGCAGCTGGAATCTGTTCCTTCAGAAACTTTTATCTCCGCTGCATAATCAATATGCGTTTGCCCGGTATCCATGGATTGATTCTTAACTGTATTATGTGTATTTACACGACCAATTCAAACCAATTATCAAGTTTACGTAACGATGGAGTTAATGAAATAAAATCGAGTCACTCTAATTGAAATTCATAATCGGGTAAAATTCTCTCGTCAAGGGATATTTTAGAATTAAGTTATTTTGGTCTATGGTTTACCTTATTTAATTGATTTATCGCCCACATAATAATAAAATTTGAATATGTATAGGTAACATTACAATACCGGAATTTTATAATCAACGCCACCACTTCGAAATCCACGGCTTCGTTTTGCTTTGGTAAAGCTGTGCCCTTGTACCTGAATTCGAAGCTTTGTTATTCATTTTTTCCAGGCATTACATAAAAATGCCACAATAATTCAATAAAGGCGAATTTTCTTTTATTTTAACTACGGGAAAGGCACGAATTTATTACTACAAGATATCAGTTATTTTATAATCTCCTTACAGAAGCTCAATTGAAAATTATACCGAGTAGGTATTGTATCTTTTATCCATCTGAAACCGACCTGTTTTCTATGATTAAATTTCTTTTATATCTGACACACGTTACAACTTAATATGCTTAGTATACTGTGATTACTTATAAGTATGTTAAGTATTTTCAGTGCGATACAGACAACCGGACATTAATTGTAAAAAGTATTTCTTGACCTCTATATCGACAACAATGCATGCATTAAAATTGGTGTAACATGATTATATGAACGGAGTTGACCCCATTACAGTTTTGTTATAATAGGTTCTTATTATTTTTGTTATTTATTTTATTATTGAATAAAGTGTTTGTATTATTTCGTTGAGCTTTGTTATTTGAAACTAATCTGACTCTTGTTAAAAATTTTAAAAGGTGTTATCAGATCTTAATCAATTGTACCCGATCATTAGACTTAGGTATATTTGTTATTGAAATTATGATTATTATTTAATTACTTATGTATTTTTAATCTTACCAGTTTGTACATTTTGAAGAGAGGTGGGTTCGGCTTGAAGTGAAGAAGGGAGATATGGGATCGAATGTGTTTAGGGTCGGCGCGATCGAGGCTTTTATAGTGGTTAGCACATAGCTCTCCAAATCCGTCTAGCCCTACCTCCAGCTAGGCCTAGGTCATCTATGTTAACTTCTCTAGCTTTGTATGGATAGCAAAATAATATGGCTAGATATAAAAACTTATTTTATGTACCAATACTGTAATAAACAATGTCTCCTGTCTATTATTGACATGATAACGAAACAACGGCTATTTACTGTAATATCAAGTTTAACTACCTTCTAATTGGGGACAATGATAAGTTGAGTACACCTGTTTATTCAATATATCTACAAAATTTATTATTAGGTTCCACGGGTATAATAAAGTTTACGAAATAATATTTTTGTCCTAAAATTTCACTCACTGGCTACAATTTGGCTCAAATACCTGAAGATGCTTATGTTAATAGTTGTCTATGCAATGGACTTGAAATAAAGTGGGCCTTCTATCTACATTATGTTTACCTGCAAATCTTAGGGTATTATTTATGTATTTTTAATTTTAATTGATTCACAAAAATAGATTTGTGAATTAAGTGAAGTGTGGGCATTAACTGGGTAATAAGCTATAGGTATCTCGAAACGAGTACCTATAATAAGTATGCTGTATGTTAAGATAAGTACCTTATCTATTATTAGAATAAGCAGAATAACGTAGGTGTGTCACGAATTATAATCCTAATAAGTATTACGAAATGCGTCCTTTGGGCATAATTGTTAGCTGTGCAATTTCCGAGAATTTCAAAAGCTGATATACACCTTTCAAAACAACCACATTCCGGAATTAGTACTGCCAGCTTACCTAAAGCTCTTGAAAACAGCATTAGCAACAAGCGACAAGAATTACATCATTGTCATTGCAACCAAATGTAGTGGGTGGCGTTTGTTTGTAACGTTTAATTATGTAGATATCATTGAAACAGTAAGCAATTAATTTGGTTTTATTTACACAGCAAGAGTATTTATGTTTCGGAATAGAATTTCCGTATTTCCAGAAACCTTTAAATTTACCTACGAGTAGGTATACTTACCTAAAAAAAGCTAAGCTACAACCCACTAATTGCCCACTACTGAGCACGGGTCTCTCCTCATTACTGAGGAGGCCTAGAGCATACTCCACCACGCTGCTCCAATGCGGATTGGTGTAGGGGTTAGTGGCCAACCCAGTGTCGAAAGTTTTCAAGCCGCCCGAAGGCCTCCGACATGGCTTAACGATTGCTATCAATCGATAACAACCGGGAACGACGGCTTTATGTGCCATCCGAAGCATGGACCTATTTGGATAGAATATCATAACTTGATTTTCACTAAGTATAATTAGGTATGTAGAACTAACTTAATTGTAAATCATTATAATAACACGTGTAAATAAAGAGCTTCGTACATGCAGTCTGCATGTTTTCGTCAGTTTTTTTAGTCAGTATGTCTATACTTCGAATGTCCTATAGCTTATTATAGTATTATGAAGGATAATTCAGTAACACACGATAAGCACCGGCTTTCAAGTAAAAAAAGAATCATTAAAAACAGTTTATCCAGTATGAAGTTTTAAAAGAAGAAAAAAAGTTCGAACAATTTTTTAAAGTTTTTTTTTGTATTGTTACAAATACATTTCAAAAGTTTATTTAAAGATTCATTGACTGGCCCTGGATGCCGATTCCGAGACTACAATTTTACGCGTTACGTTAAGAAGATGAATAAGAAGACTCATTACAAATTATATAATATTTATTTAATTATGTAACACTACCTATCATTAAAAGTGCATCACGCACGTTTTTATTTCTGGACAATACGTCGGTCATTTCGTGAGTGACGTTTTTTATATTTATACATCTTTTACATATTTTTATACATCTTTACCTATACATCTTTTTATACATCTTTAGTTAAATTGTAGTTGGAGCAAGCATTAACATATTTAAGAAAAAAACATCTCTGAGAGCAACGATGTTTAGTTTAGTGTCTATCAGATCCCTGGTGGTAAGCGTAAAAAACGAATTTCAGACCAAAAATATTATCGTCAGTTTTGCAAACAGTACCAAAGACACTGACACTGTTTGATAACTGTATCCAATGACTGTATCATAATTTTTATTCCTGACATACATTCTACACTGAGAATAAACATTTTTGATGCTTTAACTTTTTATTTAACCAAGACCAGCGACCAAGACGAGCATACTTAGGTAAGTATGTAGGATTAGCACGGTGCATTTATGTGAAATTACATTTTTTGTGTAATTATGAATAGTTTTTGGGTATGGATATCTTTAAAAAATTATCTGCTCCTCTTAAGACTTTATTTTGATAATTTATGATTAATTATCTAAGTTTAAGATAAGATGCTTGCAACTGGGTAGTAATCAGCGTACAGGAATTAAGTAACAGAATCTCGATAAAATGTATAAAACTCATGTTTAACCCTTTCGGACCTGAGATTTTTTTTTCTTAGATCAACATATTTTTTATGATTTTTTTAGTAACTGGTAGTGTTATTTACGAGAAAAATAGTCAAAAAATTCTATTCATAACTGGAGTTCTTAAAATGACATATCACGATCGTGAGTTCTGGGTCTTACTTCAACCCACGCACGATAGTGAGTTCGTAATTAAATATCCCATAATTAATGATTAACGACTTAAATTGAATTTATTTTAGTACATTTACTTAAGTTTTATTAAATAATGATGTTTTAAATATTAAGCTATATCAAAATGCCTATGTGTGATTGGGTAAATGAAATCAAAAGTTAATTAGAAAACTTATATTTATTTTTTAGTTTTTAAATCACAGTCAACATTTAACGTAATGAAAATAATTGCACTTTATAGTATTCTTAAAATTAAGAAACAAATAGGACTACTTCATAACATACTTAAAAATTCTTAAACAAAATGCTTTCCTAGCTTTCTAAAAATCTTATAATTATTTAACTTCAAATCATGATAATTGGAAACAAATTTTCGCTGGCCACTTCGCCTGTGTTTCTGTCGTCTTTAGGGGCAGAGGGGATAGAGGAAATCTTTCTTTAATATTCACTTACGTCACGTGAGGAACCTATACGTACATAAAGTTTCAAAATAATCCATTGAAGAAATAGAAGTGCTTCCCTGCACTCCCCAAAGAACTTGAATGGCAACTTTCAGCTTCTTGCGTTCGGTAGTTACTGTGCGATGTCTGTCAGTTACTCAGTCACTCAATAACGTAAGAGTTTTATAGTTACACTAGTAAATCCGCCCTCGCTTCGCTTCGGGGTACCAGTCCCTTCAAAAATCTTTATAAATTTTAACAAATTATGTTATTCCGATGTCTAAGCTATATTACTGCAAAGTTTCATGAAAATCCGTTCAGTAGTTTTTGCGTGAAAGGGCAACAAACATACACACATACATCCTTACAAACTTTCGCATTTATAATATTAGTAGGAAGTAGGATATTGATTAAAGATTAATCTGCTTTGCAATAACTCGCGAGCAAAATCTCGGTGTAGGTATATTTTATTGATCCCTGTGGCTCGGGACCAGAATACGAGCTTCGGTATCCCCTGCCTCTCGGGGTTGCGGGCGGCTACAGTGGGAGCTCGAACCGCCCAACGGCACCCCCGGTAACGACGGCAGTATGTGTGGCCGCATACTGTCGTACGCAGGGAAGAACTGCGATGGGGCAATTAGTCCCTCGTGGACAGAGCCCGACCACAAGGGCACCGCGCTCAGATGACTCCGGTTATGTTTATTGGAGTTCTCCATGCAGCGCAAAGGAAGGCGGGGGGGGGGGGGTTTAGTAGGGAAAAACCCCACATAACCCTGTGTCGCTCCCACGGCACCGAGTACCTATCTTTCGAAGGTTTCCCCCTCGTCAACAAAAAAAGGTATATTTTATTGAATATGGAATGGAAGATAGAAAATGTACACTAACACACATACCTAATACCTACATACTATGACATCACGTGTTTCGCCCGTAAAACAGGGCATCCTCAGGATAAATAGACTGAATACCGCCCGATACAACTAAGTATTAAATCATTAGAAAAATATCAAGACAGCCTATTCCAACTAGGGTACACAGACTGCAACACACACTGTCAGCCTACTTAAATTTGATTTCTTCATGCCCACATGAAAACAGTCAAATCGTATCGTAACTTAAGATATTTGAAGCAATATGGACTATTGATATAGAGTACTTATGATACAGAGATTAATATCAATGAGGGTAAAGGCGTGTGAATTCACCGCTAGAGGCGCTAATGTAGAGTGAGGTCTGGCTGTCAGTGCCACAAACTTATCTGACCCGGTAAGAAGGGCGCTACTGTCTTTGTCTTTGTCTGACAACAGTATAACATTTGCATTAGTTCCAATTTTGGCCACCGGGTCAGATAAGTTTGTGGCACTGTCGCTTCTCACTTGTCTGAATATCACTTGTCACTGTTTATGTATGGGCGGGCTTTGACAGCAGGACCTTACTCGCCGGTGACGCTAACTGGTGAGTACAAAAACGGCGACCCTCATTGTTTGGATGTATTTACCTTAAGCTGCCACCTATGACATCTGCGACCGAACCGAAATAAGTGAGAAATCGGGAATAGGATAGTTAATCTATACAATTAAAATTAATTCAATTCTGTGAGCAAATAAAGCGTTCAAAGCTCTTCCGCTATTATTGTCAAAGGATTTATAACCCCTTGACTATTTTGTTCATAGACAGATGAATAGTGTCTTGTGTGGTAAAATTCAGTTCGTTTTCAAAAGGAGATTTTCGCTGACGGGCTAACAGGTATGCCCTGCGAAGCATGAAAGCGTTCTAGGCATTTAAATAACCCTTTAATACAAGTAATTTCATGCGCAGAGTGAAATTCTAGTACTATAATCATAAACATGATGCGCCTGACAAAAATAAGTAACAATGTTTTGGCGTGGGTACAATTTGTAAACGTAACTATGCTTCTCGGCCCGACGCACTGCGAGGGCGATCACTATGTGTCAATGAAATTGTCACAGAAATAGAACGAAGGCTATATGGGAGTTATACAAGAACGAAAACACTTTTAGATTAATTATCGACGAGAATAAACTTCATGGACATAATATCGCGACGTCACCATGTACTTTACAGTGTTCCAGATGTAATTCATAATAATGAAAATTGTTTGCGGCTTTGTATTGCCTTAATGACACATTTTTTCAAACATACTTCTTGTAAATACAACGAAATAAACAGAAGCTTTTAAGTTCATCTGTATTTCAGTTTTTCACACCCACCACGGGTGGTAGGTACCAATAGTATAGGTATATATTTTTAATTATTGTTGTTGATTTTTGTTATTAAGCTTTCATAATGATTTCATTTAATTTTGGAATCAGGGCAGACACAAAAAGGAAATTAAACAGCTTTATATTAATACGAAAAAGTACGAAATTTTGGTAATTAAGTTTGAATTTGTGCATGTTTACTCGTAATTTTATATTGAAAAATTCAAAAAAAACACGAAAAGTAGAAGGAGAGTTTTATTTTGGTCTCAAAATGGTTAGAGCTCCGTAGATCCCTAACACCCTAAGACGTCCAATATGATTGCTATTGTATCACCACTGACCATCAGCTTTCCCAGCAACAATAAAAGAATACAGTAAAACTGCAAAAGCGTTTAAAAAAAATCAGATTACAGTGTATTAGAATTCGCAGCAAAGTCAAATAATAGTGTCAGAGGCAGGGTACACACGAGTTTAATCGCATATTAAATACATTATAATGCATTTTAAATTGACCGCTACAGCTTCAATTTAGTGTAGGTACCTACTAAAAAAGGCATGTCACTTGCATGATGCAAACGAGCGCTGCATGGCGTCTATTGTGATATTCTGTCCCTAGGGCGGTGTTGACATTCTGTCTTACAGAGAGAGGATTTGATAAATGGATTTTAGGTTCAGTACCTTTCAGGTTCAGTATTCCGATGAATAAACAACACTCGCGGTTTTTTCTGTTAGTCTATTTGGTACAGTTAACTTGTATGACGGAATAGATTGTTTGCAAACGATTGCTATATTGTAGGCAAACAATTTTGGAGATTTTTATTTAAATAATTCGTTAAAAACTTTATCTTGTGTATTTAATTTAATTTATTGATGATGGTGGTGATAAAATTGTCTTTTGCGTCCATTCTTACTTAAAATTTTCATACTCTTGATTTAACGAATGATGTGTGTGTGTGGTGACAATATTTAGTGACCGTACCAATTATTCTTTTCTACTGTTATTGATGTGCATACTTTAGGATTAGAAACGACAACGTGTGTATGATACCGTTAAATTATACAATAGATGTGTCTGCTGCAACATTAGTCTGTGGCACGTTATCTAGTAAGCAGGGCAGGGCTTCTATGACACCAATCTTGAGTCAGCTGACTTGTTATCATTTCATATGACTTGTAGTGACTAATGTCTAAGCGGCCGGCGTGCCTTACCTGGTTGTAATTTACTTAACCAATATGATTTTATACGAGGTCGTTTATTAAAAGTTTTCTTAATCGCAATAATTAATTTACAAAAACAAATGGGTCCTACTGTAAAATGTATAATTTTATTTATAGGGATTAATATTTTGAAAAAATATCTGGAGTGTTTCAAATCAGAAACATTCGTTTATTGTTATTGTTTAAACAAAGGGTTTCAAATTAAATCCCCAGTCGGGCAGACATTAATTTATGATGGATAAATCTGCCGTCCTAACGAAGAGTGCAATAACTCGTGTTTTTGAGCAAATTGAGTTAATAACATATCCATAATCAGGAAAATGAGCTCTATATTTTCTTCCTAGACGTCTTTTTTGTATCTTCATTAGTTTTGGTTTTATTGGTTATCATAACTGCAATATCTAATGTTACGGTTTTTAAGCAGCAAATCATAACCGAAATATCTTGAGTTATGACTTGGATAGCTTTGATATTTTGTCGTATTACTTAAAATAACGGCAATAAGTCTCAGTTACTGCACTTATGACTAGTACGTTTTATAAATTTTTAATACATTTACTAGTTATAAGCGCAACATTTAAAGAGTTATTGCATTTATCATAAGGAAATTTGTTACGTAAAATGTCTAGCTTACTAAATGTACTACTAAGTAGTCTTACTACTTACTAACGGGCCTGGCGAACTTCGTTCCGCCAAACAGTCAATGATAGACCAGATTATACTATTTGAAAAATTTAATACAAATTGATAATGTTAAATCCTTCATTATGAAATAATGAAATTGACAACATCAAACCCTTTTATTTTAATGTGGAAAATTTTAAGTTGGAGAGATAAATGTGTGTTCGTTTATTCCAACTGCTCGTTTTTCCACTCTGAAAAAGACTTTGTAGTCATCATTTGACATGCGCTCCAAAGCAGTCTTGAATATCCTAACCAATGCATGATGTTCATGAAGTCGTTATTGCATGTCTGGAAGAATCGCTTTTTTCATAGTTGTATTAATCTCTAGACGTCAATTAAGTTGTTTCGCCATGTTGTCCATGAGGTGTATTTGTAAAAAATATGTTGTGGATCTCCGAGAGGCGGCAATTATCCAATTCGATGGTGAATTTTCCATGCATCTACAGAATAAAACGCAAAGTCATTATCCAATCATTATCAAGTCAGGAAATTTATTTATTTAAATATGTATTTATGCTATTTTGCTACTTTGCCTGGTGTCATTCTCTACCAATATACCTATAATGTTTTATCTTATTTTCCTTCAGAAATAATTATAAAAGTTACTTCTGAATTGTGCGTAAAAACAAAAATACCTTCAAAATTGGATTAAATCCTGGTTCTTCAATAATTTCTGTCCCAAATGAAATCACTTGGAAATAACTATTGTAGGTTTGGTTGTTGGCTAGAAAATGTCGCGATTCTTTTGGTTTGCCACGAAACAGAAATGCAATGGTTCAGATGGCGGTGTCAATACTGATAATTTCGTTTTGCCACAAAGGCAGCAGAATCCTGGCATTTCTCCGAAAAACTTATTGAATTTTTGGTGAATTGACACCACAGTGATCTTCGCAAACAATGTCCCAATACAAACGTAACGTGGATTATATCTAATTATCTCGATTTTTTAGGGATACATGATTTTACTGTTTTTATATAAGAAAAGAGATAAAAAAAAGAAAAGTTTGTTGATTGTTAAAAGCGTTTTTCTATTGATATGACATGCGAATTACCAACTACAGTTTCTTAGTTGTGATTTTATTAATTGTTGAATGTAGAATGTAAGTAAGAAAACGCTATGTAGTCCGAAAGGGTGATTTCATTGATAAAATTTATTTAGATTTTTACAATTTCATATAATTGTACTTTATAAATAAATATTTTCATACCAAATATATTGTTTTAATATATTTTGGTATAAATTATTATGTTCTTACAATTAACCATCTCTGCCTTATATCTAATTAAAATATTTTACTATGGAAAATCTCAATAACTAGGACAGTTATTGCAGTTATGGTTGGAAGAAACTGTATTTTGTGCTACACAAAAGAGCAATATGTCAATAATACGTAAGTTTACTAACAAAAACTGCAATAAGTAGTGTAGTTATTGCAGTTATGATTAGGAATGCTATATCAAAACAATTCATATGTCCCAATGACATATATGAAATTGCGTTTAAAGTATATATATAAAGTTATATACAAATATTATATACTACATAAAATTAAGAATTATTTTATCTGTCGTATAGTAAAAGTGACGAAGAGACACACAAAACAAAAATTAAACTTTTAACCGCGATTATCTCGAAAGTAATCAAAACCTAGTTATTGCACTCTTCGTTATGACGGCAGAAATATTGGTTAGCTGGAAATTTTAGGTCAAAGGTCAAATTTGATGTAGCATGAACATTTTTTTATTAAATATGAATTGTTCTCAGAACTAGTCTTTAATTCAACTTTTAGTAATTTTAAAGTCTTTTTAAGTATTGAAGTCACGACGTGTCACCTACGCGTTGCTGGTCAAACAGAAACAAGTGCCGTTGACATTAATTTTGATGACAGACTAGTGTAAGGACTTAATTTTTAGTAGCAGTTTTGCTATCGTAATTTTTTTTACAATTAAAGGTACTGTAATATTATACTTTCAGGTTCTACTTAGCGTCCGGTCAAGGTCGCCATTGCAAAAAAAAAATTTAAGTCCCTATCGAGTTAGGTGTAACAATAAAGAAAAATATAAGGCCTTATTCAAAATGTTTATTTTGCTATAGTGTAATATAGTGGTTACACGTTGTATTAGATAAATATGAAAATTTCAGACGAGATTAAAGACCAAGACTTAGATTAAGGTTGACAAAAGTTAGGTTAATACTTAGATTAATGTTTAAGTTAATAATAAGATTTAGTTTCTTTGGGGACTACAGTACACCCGGGTAAGATATAGATTGGACTATTGGCTCGCTTGTGACTTTAACAATATGTGCGGTATAGGTGTAAGATAGTAGGTATAGGTATAGGTATAGGATAGTAGGTATAGGTATAGGTATAAGATAGTAGGTATAGGTTTAGGTATAAGATAGTAGGTATAGGATAGTAGGTATAGGTGTAAGATAGTAGGTATAGGTATAGGTGTAAGATAGTAGGTATAGGTATAGGTATAAGATAATAGGTATAGGTTTAGGTATAAGATAGTAGGTATAGGATAGTAGGTATAGGTATAGGTATAAGATAGTAGGTATAGGTATAGGTATAAGAGAGTAGGTATAGGATAGGTATAAGTATAAGATAGTAGGTATAGGATAGTAGGTATATGTATAGGTATAAGAGAGCAGGTATAAGTATAGGTATAAGATAGTAGCTCTAGGCTGCGCTTGGCACTCGGTTACTGGCCCTCGGCTTTTTAACCAACACCCAAAAATAAAGAATTTAATTTAAATAAAATTAAAATAAAAGTCCGCTCAGCCAAAGCCGCCGCAGGAGCCAGCTTAACCCCGTGTCCAATCTGTCCACCAGCCACCAGGAGGTGTACAGCCCGCACAGAACCCGTACAGAACCGCCTGCACAGAACCCGTACAGAACCGCCTCCCTACTGGAGGCACGAAAGCACGTGGTCGGCACGAGGAGCGAGGTCCCGTCTGCCGGTTTTCTATTTCGTTCAACCAATCCCAAGTGGTCGACCCCGACAGCCCGCTTAGAGCGGCCAACTGGACGCGCAATTCGCACGTAATTTGCACGTACAGCTCCGAAATTCGCAGCCAAAGCCCGCGGCGTTGCCCGCAGGGTATTCCTGACTTCCCAGACTCGGCACCCAGCGCACTTAGGTAGGTCCCAGGCTTCTCCCAGCTCTGAGGTCCGCTTCGCTCGACGCTCGAGAATAGAAAAAACGAAGCCACGTTCCTCACGTTCAAAACCAGTCGCTGAACCAAGACCCCACTACCCGTACATATTCACACATTCACTCACTCGGTTCAGTGTGGTACAGATTAATAACACCAAAAAAACGCACTCGATGGTCACTGTACACAGACAGCAGGAATCAGTCAAGTCCAGCTTTCTTGACCAAAACATTTCCACTTTCTTCCAAATAAACACCCGAATTTCTTAACCTCGCTATACACAGAGCCAGCTGTCAAGATCAAGGTCATTCGTCCGAAAATTAAAACCTAGTTCCATAGACCCTCACATAAACCTAGAGGAACCTCAATTAATCCACTAAAAGGTTTAAATCCTTAGACCTCCGAAAAAGTGAAAACTAATTAAAATAAGAACGCCTACAAGGTAATTAGTTAGAACAGAAATTTCTACAATTATTCTGGAATAACAATTTTTCAAGTGAATGAGTAGCCAAGCCATCGACAATCAACCCCGACACTAGCGCCACTCAGCGTCACTGAACAGAGTCATTTGACAGATATTGACTTGACAATTACATCAGATTGATTTGACAATTACACCAGTTTGTTTATCAAATTTTGAGGTTAAAAATATGTGAAAACTTGTATATAAACAAGATAAAATAGTGCAAGTGAAACTCCACTATGCCAAAAAGAATGCAAAGAGATGGGTAAACTAATTAACAATAGCGTTGCAGCAGTGTTATCGGAAATTGCGAACCAACATATGAGGTTATCAGGTCGGTGTTTACTTAATTTTTTTTTTAATTACTTAGGGCCCCTAGAGGCTACACCTAATTACAAAAAAAAGGCGTTACAGTACCCCCCTACTCGCCAGAATTTTGCGACAAAAGAGAGTAAAATTCACGCTGGCCCCCAGCGCCTAACATCACTACAAGACATAAAATTATGAAAAGCAGAACTCGCTGAAGAAGTTCTCTTCCTCCAGCCAGTACCTAAACAATAAGACAGTTTACTAACACTATACCTTTCAGACAGCTTACCCGAAACACTACAAATTCCAGACAGCGGTAATTGCCCTACAAGATTACTATTTCTATAACTAATTGTTGCTTGCCAAGGCGTCAGCAGTGGACCAGCTACCCCTACGCTAGCACACTGAACGGGCCTACGACAAACATTCTTACTGACTAAAGGTTTGCCTGAAGAACTAACGAATTCCTCAGACACCCTACGCGACCTCCTGCCTACAGGAACCCACGTCTCATTTTTAAAAGAAACAACGTCACTCAACGTCGAGCAACGTTCACGCACCGTATAACTTGTGCCCTGGCGCTCTATGTAGAGTGCGTCAGAACGGACAGTGCCTCCTTTACGTGGAGCTTCCGCTCCTTGAGGTTTCCTACTAACCTCTTCCATCGACCGCGTCGTCAGACGCAATATGTCTGGCGCGATCTGGAAAGCTTTCCAGAAATTTATACCAAAGAGTAAAATAGGTTCCATCTCTGGAACAAGATGAAATTGAATAACCCGTAACCTAGAATTTACTATCACAGGTAAGAAAATAAATCCTTTGACAGGGGAAGTAGATCCGTTGGCAGTAACCACCGAACAAACAGAGTCTGACTTTTGGACCTCACAAAATTCAGAATACTTGTCTATAGCAGCGCCTCCTATAATCGAAATCTCCGACCCAGAGTCCAGAAGACCACAACTATTTAAACCACAAATCTCTACATTAAGGTAAGGACGACCATCCTCACACTCCTTACTGGTGACACAGACTTCAGACTTCACTAAAGGTTTAGAATTGAAGATAGAGTGGACGTGGTTACACCACTCACGCCACTCTGTGGGAGAGGTACGAGTAACAGAGTTACTCTGCTGTACCCGAACAGAAGATACAGACACCGGTGTAGGTATGGGTTTAGGCCCGGCACATTTAGAACAGTCCGCCGCAGTTACGCCCTTTTCACCACAGCGAAAACAAACTTTAATCCTCGGGGCCTTGCACTCTAGGAGTGTATGGTCCTTGACCCGGCAACGAACACAAAACTTGTCCACCTTCTCTACTTTACAAACAACATCGCACCGAGAACGAGTTGCCTTTCCCTTATAGGCCAGCTCGGGGACCACTACGTTCGCCGTACTCTTAGGAGGTTCGGTGAAATTTTCCGCCCTCTGCTTCGCAGCTTCTAACAACCTGCAACGCGACTTTAAGTCGGACCACGTCCTCACCTCGCAAAGCGCCAACTGTGTCGAGTAGAACGGCCTAATATTGTATAATATTATGTTTAATTTTTCGTCGTCGTCCAGGGGTTTCTTAAGTCGGGAGAAATAATTTTGCATTATGCTTAAGTATACTGTTATCGATTCATCCGGACCCTGCGTCCTAGAACGAATTTCCTTGAGTAAACGGTGCTCGTAGTCGTAGGGTAAGTACTCCTCCAACAACAAAGCTCTTAATTGATCCCAATTGGACACCTCCGACTTAACACTACGATACCAGTATAGAGTCTCATCTACAAAAAGTTCTACAGCCGACTTATACAACTTCTCAAGGGAGATATTTCGCGAAGCGCAAATTTCTTCCACCCGTTCCAAAAACGACTGAACACAGCCCTTACCGTTAAACTTAATATTTAATGATTGTACTGTAGCAGAGCGATCACACGTCACAACCGGCTGCGCCATCGCCATCTGTCCTCCAGAGTGGACAAACTCCTCTGCGACGTCAGCGACCTTGGGTTTAAAATCAACACTACTTGTGAAGGTGTGCATAATCCTATCCAATTGCTGTAAGACAGTCAGTAGGCGATTATCCAGATCCTCTTTCCAAGCCTTGTCCTCTTCCTCCTCAGGCTCTACCCTACTCAACCTATGGAACAAGTGGTTCCCCAGCGCCTCGATACGGTATAATTTCTTTAAAAGGAAATTTTTAGAGTTACAGATTTCCTCCAGTTCGGTAAGCTTCGACGCGATAGTTTTAAGCTCCGGCCTTATATCACCCTCAAAGAAACTTACTTGATCAGTCGGAATTTCTTTAGCTAAAGACTTTATTTGAGTTCGCAAACGCTCTACAGTACCCTCTGGGACCCCATCGCGGATAGCTACCTCGTATTGCAGTTCGTCTTTATTCAACAAGTGAAAACGGATAGGACGTTCTTCCATAATGTTTACAGTTAGGTATAACAATCAGCAGTAATCGTATCCGGGCAACTTACTTAATGATACTTAATAGTACTTAATAAATTTAGACTTAAGATTAAACACCAAGTGCCAGAGTATCAGACTCAGATGGCAGCATACAAAACAAAAAAATAAATACCGTAGGGCAGCAACCGAGCACAGCAAAATGAAGAAGCACAATAATTGTAAAGTCAACAATCCGCTAGTGAGCAACAGACCAGTAACGGAGGTTACACCCGCGAAGCCAATAAATGTCCTGTCACGGTCGCCATTGTAATATTATACTTTCAGGTTCTACTTAGCGTCCGGTCAAGGTCGCCATTGCAAAAAAAAAATTTAAGTCCCTATCGAGTTAGGTGTAACAATAAAGAAAAATATAAGGCCTTATTCAAAATGTTTATTTTGCTATAGTGTAATATAGTGGTTACACGTTGTATTAGATAAATATGAAAATTTCAGACGAGATTAAAGACCAAGACTTAGATTAAGGTTGACAAAAGTTAGGTTAATACTTAGATTAATGTTTAAGTTAATAATAAGATTTAGTTTCTTTGGGGACTACAGTACACCCGGGTAAGATATAGATTGGACTATTGGCTCGCTTGTGACTTTAACAATATGTGCGGTATAGGTGTAAGATAGTAGGTATAGGTATAGGTATAGGATAGTAGGTATAGGTATAGGTATAAGATAGTAGGTATAGGTTTAGGTATAAGATAGTAGGTATAGGATAGTAGGTATAGGTGTAAGATAGTAGGTATAGGTATAGGTGTAAGATAGTAGGTATAGGTATAGGTATAAGATAATAGGTATAGGTTTAGGTATAAGATAGTAGGTATAGGATAGTAGGTATAGGTATAGGTATAAGATAGTAGGTATAGGTATAGGTATAAGAGAGTAGGTATAGGATAGGTATAAGTATAAGATAGTAGGTATAGGATAGTAGGTATATGTATAGGTATAAGAGAGCAGGTATAAGTATAGGTATAAGATAGTAGCTCTAGGCTGCGCTTGGCACTCGGTTACTGGCCCTCGGCTTTTTAACCAACACCCAAAAATAAAGAATTTAATTTAAATAAAATTAAAATAAAAGTCCGCTCAGCCAAAGCCGCCGCAGGAGCCAGCTTAACCCCGTGTCCAATCTGTCCACCAGCCACCAGGAGGTGTACAGCCCGCACAGAACCCGTACAGAACCGCCTGCACAGAACCCGTACAGAACCGCCTCCCTACTGGAGGCACGAAAGCACGTGGTCGGCACGAGGAGCGAGGTCCCGTCTGCCGGTTTTCTATTTCGTTCAGCCAATCCCAAGTGGTCGACCCCGACAGCCCGCTTAGAGCGGCCAACTGGACGCGCAATTCGCACGTAATTTGCACGTACAGCTCCGAAATTCGCAGCCAAAGCCCGCGGCGTTGCCCGCAGGGTATTCCTGACTTCCCAGACTCGGCACCCAGCGCACTTAGGTAGGTCCCAGGCTTCTCCCAGCTCTGAGGTCCGCTTCGCTCGACGCTCGAGAATAGAAAAAACGAAGCCACGTTCCTCACGTTCAAAACCAGTCGCTGAACCAAGACCCCACTACCCGTACATATTCACACATTCACTCACTCGGTTCAGTGTGGTACAGATTAATAACACCAAAAAAAACGCACTCGATGGTCACTGTACACAGACAGCAGGAATCAGTCAAGTCCAGCTTTCTTGACCAAAACATTTCCACTTTCTTCCAAATAAACACCCGAATTTCTTAACCTCGCTATACACAGAGCCAGCTGTCAAGATCAAGGTCATTCGTCCGAAAATTAAAACCTAGTTCCATAGACCCTCACATAAACCTAGAGGAACCTCAATTAATCCACTAAAAGGTTTAAATCCTTAGACCTCCGAAAAAGTGAAAACTAATTAAAATAAGAACGCCTACAAGGTAATTAGTTAGAACAGAAATTTCTACAATTATTCTGGAATAACAATTTTTCAAGTGAATGAGTAGCCAAGCCATCGACAATCAACCCCGACACTAGCGCCACTCAGCGTCACTGAACAGAGTCATTTGACAGATATTGACTTGACAATTACATCAGATTGATTTGACAATTACACCAGTTTGTTTATCAAATTTTGAGGTTAAAAATATGTGAAAACTTGTATATAAACAAGATAAAATAGTGCAAGTGAAACTCCACTATGCCAAAAAGAATGCAAAGAGATGGGTAAACTAATTAACAATAGCGTTGCAGCAGTGTTATCGGAAATTGCGAACCAACATATGAGGTTATCAGGTCGGTGTTTACTTAATTTTTTTTTTAATTACTTAGGGCCCCTAGAGGCTACACCTAATTACAAAAAAAAGGCGTTACAGTACCTATTTAATTTGAGTCTATGTCCATGTTCATACTCTCGACAATGTGTTCATCAGTTGAGTGGTCAATGGGTGCCGGCGCGACAAACGAACATTCAATATCGCATTCGTAATATCTGTAAAGACTATTTTGGCCACCTGCAGTACTGCTCTAGATACCATAGGCAATCGCTTAAGCTTAAGCCTTCATAGGGTATAATTACATTTGTGATATTTGCTCCGACTAGGCAATAAATTCTATTATTTGTAAGTTTGGGATAAACATGCGATAATTCACGTTTGTCTATATCTGTTGCGTTTGGAGTGGGTAAAGTATTTGTAGATACATGTTGTTAACAGCGCATTTGGCTTAATTAGAAATACAAAGCGTAGATTATACACCGGTATTAATTATGTTAAATAATATTTGTTATCAATTTAGATATATTGTAGTGCGGTCTTTGGACGTTGAAATATAATCTCATCACATGGTAAGTGGTCACATGTGGGTCCTAAGCCCCAATGGTTTCCAATGGACCTGACACCGTACCTTTTTCCGTTATTTAGGTTGTTTAGCAGGGTACATCATGAACTGGCTAGGCTCTGACTTCGGTTCAAGTATGAATATGATCTGTAGACTCAACAAGCATCATGGGCGTACGGGGAGGGGGTGGGGGAATCGTATTTGCGAGGCGGATTTTGCTAAGGAAACAACAACCGTAGGAATTCTATCTGAAGTCCTGGGGATGGTCTTTTTAAATAAATTAACTGCTTGATATTTACATTATTTTTATACTTTACATTTGCTAATTACAAAATTAACACAGCATATTTGAGCAAGTCACTAGGCAATGATTACCAAATTCTTAAAAGTAGTAGGGGGACGAGAAGTATCTAGCAGCAACGTAGGGCGCGGGGGCAGCAACGTAGGGGGCGGGGGCAGCGGCAACGTAGGACGCGGGGGCCGCAGCAACATAGGGTGCGGGGGCCACGACAGGTGCAGCAACTGCGTGGTTCACTGCGTGGGCGGAGTAGGAGCTGGCGTAGGGAGCCACTGCGTATGCTGCGGGAACCGCAGGGGCGACTAAAGCAGCAGGCGCAGCGACTGGTACTACTCCAGCATTGGCGGCTACGGCGAGAGTGAGGACGACCTGGAATGATGTTATGCAAGAGGTTACAATCATAGACATACCTTTGTTTCGTTGCGCAAGGTATTTCTATACCGATTGCTACGTGAGTTGACATATAGGGACGTCACGTCGAATGCAATGAAGTAGTAGGTAGGTATACCTACTTTCATGAGAATTTTGAATGAAATTAAATTCAATCAATAAATTAATATCATTAACAATTTGATTAGGATTTTTCATTATAATAGTTATCCATTATAATAGTTTACTTCGAGGCAATTTCTAACAAAATAACTTACGAGGAATTTGGCAATCATTTTGCTTGGGTTGGTGACTGCTCGCGTGTTAACACAAGAGGATACGATGCACTGTGTCGTCCCAAGGATTCCGACATGTTATATACCATGTAACGATTCCATTGAGCAACAACACGGACGACGAATACAAGCACGCTAAGTAATGCAGGACGTAGGGGAAGTGCGCCCAAAACGGGCACCTTAAGTTTAAGCAAGAGAAAAAAATATAAAAATACATAGATGAATAATAATTTTAATGCTATTCTATGCTTAATTTATTGTAGTTCCATACCCAACATATAAATTAAAAGTCTTCCAAATGCTCACTTTGCCCGGAGGCTGGCCTAAAGTGGGCATGAGCATTAGGGCAAAGTGGGCACGCAACGGGTAAAGCGAGCTTGCAAATATATATTGGTTAGATCATCATCATCTTCTTAACCCATCATGGCCCACTATTGAGCAGAATGAGAAGGTTAAAGCCACTAGTCCACCACGCTGGCCAAGTGCGGATTGGCGGACTTCACATACCTTTGAGTTTAGCGAACTCTCCGGCATGCAGGTTTCCTCACGATGTTTTCCTTCACCGTTTGTAGCAAGTGACATTTAAATGCTTAAAACGCACATAACTCCGAAATGTCAGAGGTGCGTGCCCTGGGATTCGAACCAGGACCCTCCGAATAAAAGGCCGAGTTCTTAACCACTAGGCTATCACCGCTACGTTGGTTAGATAAGAAGAAATAAATCTATGAAAACATCAGGAAGGCAGTTTAGGGTTCCGTACCCAAAGGGTAAACCGGGACCCTATTACTGAGACTTCGCTGTCCGTCCGTCTATCTGTCCGTCTGTCACCAGGCTGTATCTCATGAACCGTAATAGTTACACAGTTGAAATTTTCACAGATGACGTATTTCTGTTACCGCTACAACAACAAATACTAAAAAAAAAAAATTGGTTGCCTGTAAAGTCGGTATACGGGCGAAAGTTTTACGTGACAACGACTTTGAGTGGTAAAATAATTTTAATGTGAATATTCATTCGTATAGTAGGAAGAAGGATGAAATAATAGTAACAATTTAAAACATTTATTTATACAAAGAATTATATTTAAAACATTGCAACACCATCCGCCATCTAGCGCTGCTAACCGTTAGACCATTAACCATTAGTCACAACTAAGTGAGGTAACAAACGAGATTACTCTACTTCTCCAGAGATGGCGCTGTACCATTTTCTGAAACACGCCAACGTGTGTACGCCGTAGCTACCATAAGTAATGTTAAGGAGGAAGGGACGCGTGCCTTTCACTTTTTATGTCTGTCTCTCTCGCTCTTAGGCGGGCTAACCATGCCCGAGTGGAAGGGACGCGTGCCTCTCACTCGCTCTCATTGTAAGCGCATAACGTGAGCGGAGCTACTAACGCAGTTTCTTGAAGTGCCACCCGGCAAAACAATTTATAAGACGTTGTCACGTCAAAACAGAATAAAATAAATATTTTAGTGGGCGCCCATACTTTCAACGACTCAGCCATAGTTTAGTTACATTTCGGTCCAAGAGATGGCGTTGTGGCTAATATTACTCACTTACTTCTTAGTTTTAAGTGTGTCTTTCATACAACAGACCAGATTTTTTTGGCGTTTTTATACATAATGGTACGGAACCCTTCGTGCGCGGGTCCTACTCGCACTTGGCCGGTTTTTATGGTCGGTTTAGCCCCGCTACTGACCAGCCAGGTCTGCACTACTGTGTTAGGGTATGATAGGAGAGCTATGTGACAAGTTTTCAGCTTGCCTCAAATACCTACCCAAAATTGGTGCCAGCTCTCGGACCATCTCTTTTGAAATTGATGTCTTTTTTGGTTTCTTAATTCTTTTATTCTTTTGACTTTTCATTAATTGTCCTTTAAGATTTTTCGTAACTTCTTTAAGTTTTTTTAATAGTGGGCATAGCGTACAGGATAATGAGGGCATAGTGGGCATGCTTGCTTTGCCCTGCTCGCTTTGCCTTTTGTGTCACGCGCACGTTTTTGTCCGGCCTAACCTAAAATTTATGTTCATATTTAAAAGCAAATATGATTAAATTAAAGTAAGATAAAGGCAATATACAAGTAATATATTAATAATAGCATTGATCACTTAAAACTAGACAAAACACAATTTACATGCCTTCATTTTTTTCCATAATAACTTCAAAATTATATTTTATTTCATACGAGCCGAAGCCCTCGTCCGAGGTGGAACCGGCGACTGCCACGGACAGCGGCGGGGTAGGAGGTAACGTCTATGAGACCTAAGACCACATCGAGTTCGTTTAGGTTGATTCCGTTTGGGGTGCCCGCTTTAGGCAGGTGCTCGCTTTGGGCGCACTTCCCCTACCTGGTCGCGAACAATTTTTCACCCAGACTTTGTTGACGAACGATGCATTCTAATTTCGACCCTGTGGATACAAATTTCACTGCAGGTTATATAACTGCCGAAAGCGAATATTCGTTGAATGAATTGTTATTCAATAAATTAATCGATATTCGGTGAATACAGTGCATCACTATTTTTGTGTAGTAACAAAATATAAAATAGACAAAAAATCGCCTCATGTGAATTTTCTTCCCAGAAATGATATTTTGCTTGTTTGCTTATTTCTTGAAGAATTTTTTTTTATTTTTTGCACTTTTTGGTTTTGTCATAGAGTATTTTACCTAGGTACTAGTTCAATTTTTAGTCATATTTTAGTCAACATATTGCACAATAATTACATAATTAAATACCTAATGTAACACTGGTCACGTTATTTTTTGCTATTTGTAATTTTTTAAACAGGCCACGTGAAGTCAAATTTTAGTTAACAAATATCTTCGATATCAAACGTGACTATTGTTTTCGCACATGTCAAATTTAAATATCCGAATGTGATCGAAATAGCAATTTAAAATTGAATTGTAAGTAGACAATGTAGACATGTGAGCTAATAAAATTAAAGTGTTTTTGTAATAATAATATTTAATGGGACTAATATCACATAAATATTTTCAATGATATGGCCATGTGTAGACTACTTATTATGCGTGAAGTTCGCCTTTTGTAACTGCCTGGTTTAATGTGTTCTAAACAGTAAAAAATATGCATACGAAAACTTTGCACATAATGAAGGCTACATTACACCTAAAAGAAATAGTAGAACAGTAAATTGAAATAAAATAATATCTAAGAAATTCGTTTGGTCGGATTCCCAAACGATGGGGTATGGGTTCAAAACCTGCGAACAACTTGCCAGTTGCTTCGTAGATGGAAAATATCGTGAGTAAATCTGCATACCAGAAAACTAATGTTATCAAAAGTATGTGATGTCTGTGATGTACAAGTACGTATGTGGGAACCGTATCTACCTAGCTGTGAGACAGTTATGGTTTACGATGATTATACGATACAGTTTTGATATTAAACGAATCAAATCCTATAAATAATAACTTTACAGCCGTGTCTAGGTTATAAATAATTCTGTTATCACTTTTCACGTTTTAATTTTTTTCATTATTCTCCAACTAAGAAACAACATCAAATAAAACGTAGATGCGTAGATATAGAATTTATTAAATAATATGAAAGTAGAATTAACTGTATAATTTATTAATAATAAAATATTTTGTAAGAACATCAAACTTATTTCAACTGAACATTTCTTCATTTAGATTAATTAGGTACTTATGTGTTCAATCTGTGTGCCAATTGATTGGCATTGTTTCAAAGGCACACGGTGCATATTAGCGCCCCTATTTGCATCGATTAGCTTCGATTAGTACGTAAACACGAATAACGGAATGATAAGATCTCTGCACACTGCCAAGAACTGCCAATGAGATATTGCGTTTGCACGTCGAGACAAAAAGAGTATCTACTATTATGCTTGTTATAATTATTTGCCTTTGAATAGTTAACAAGATAAAAATGTAAATGAAGCTGCAACTCAAGAGACCGAACTAATAGTCGAAAGAAAGCACAAAGTATCGCTCATAAAAAGTATTTAAAGTAAAGCAAAACACTTGTAAATAAAAATAAAAAAAGTTGTAAATAAAAAAAGTTCATAATTTTATTTAATTAATTTGGTACATTTATTAAAATGATTTGGACAATAATTTGTTATTAGCACTAGTTACTTAGGAACATGTACAACAACTGTCATGAGAGTTGATGAGATAACGATAATAATATTATTTTTGACAACAAAAAGGTGAAATAGACAGCATTTATGTATTATTTATCAATGTCATAATTATATCAATTATGAATTATGCATAACAATTTAATTTTTGTTTATTTTTATGCAACAACAAACTGACAATTCAAATATTACGTTTCAGGTATTTTATTTCACAGGGAAAGTTATTTGTAGATGTTTCGCTTAACTAAGTGCGTGCTCGAATTCACGTCTCACGAGACCTACTCTGGATTTAGCCGGGGTCAGAATTAGCATGGATATCCTCTTGCAATTGCATACTGCACATCAGCAAAGAATTTCACAACAAAGAAGTTTCCCAACATGCTCCATTTCTCCGCACGCGCCTCACCGAATCCCAAATGACCGTCCGCAATTCGTCAAATGTTTATTTTGCCGTACGTAATCTGAATCACAATAAACAACGTATAAAAGGCTTTACTTTTTCACTCATCGATACACATCACATCCTCTTTTCAATAGGAAAGGTCCACTACTCAAGCAAAATGTTCTCTTTCAAATCTGTATGTGATCACCATGATCTTTAAGCATTACTTTATTTATTTGATTCATAATTATGATAATAAAAAATATCCATTATTATTTTCAGATCGTACTCGTCGCTGCAGTAGTTGTCATCGGCAGTGAGGCCAGCGCAGTCCCAGCCGCAGCACCACTCGCAGTCCCAGCACAAGTTGGATATGCTCATGCTGTGCCGCAAAACGTACCACCTTACGCAGCGCAGATAAGCGTGCAGAGTAGAGCACTAAGTCCTCTTGTTGCTGCGCCTTTTGCTGCTCCAGTCGCCGCACCTCTCGCGGCTCCAGTACCATCGCCACTCATTGCTCCTGCTCCCTATGGGACCCCCTACGCCGCACAGTACGCAGCCACCTACGCCTCAGCCCCTTACTTTGCGGCGCCAGTTCCTTACGCTGCGGCTCCTTATTCGTTACCTGCCTCAGGGTACGCTGCACCATTCCCATACGCCGCTGCTCCCTTAGTACGATCACCGTTTGGCGTCGCACCAGCGTTTGTACGTTAGATTTGAAGAAAACTCATAGACCTCTCTTTTAAAAGACTTGTTAGTTTAGTTTTTATATTTTGTACAGATGTTGTTTTGAAATTTATTATATGTATTTAGAAAATATGTCGTCTCTTTATTCTACAAACCTCTTACTCTACACAACACACACAAAAAACTGCCCGCCTCTTTGCTAGATGTAACTAATTTGCAGAACCTGGTAGAAAAATATCTTGGAAGTTGATACCCAGCTTAGCATTGTAAGTAGACGGAACAATATAATAAGTATTAGGAAACGTGCTGTCAGAAAGTCATTAAAAATTTGGAGAAAAGCTTTATACACATTGTTAATGATAACAACTTTTGATTTTGACGTGACAACGTCTTATAAATTGGTTTGCCGGGTGGCACTTCAAGAAACTGCGTTAGTAGCTCCGCTCACGTTATGCGCTTACAATGAGAGCGAGTGAGAGGCACGCGTCCCTTCCACTCGGGCATGGTTAGCCCGCCTAAGAGCGAGAGAGACAGACATAAAAAGTGAAAGGCACGCGTCCCTTCCTCCTTAACATTACTTATGGTAGCTACGGCGTACACACGTTGGCGTGTTTCAGAAAATGGTACAGCGCCATCTCTGGAGAAGTAGAGTAATCTCGTTTGTTACCTCACTTAGTTGTGACTAATGGTTAATGGTCTAACGGTTAGCAGCGCTAGATGGCGGATGGTGTTACAATGTTTTAAATATAATTCTTTGTATAAATAAATGTTTTAAATTGTTACTATTATTTCATCCTTCTTCCTACTATACGAATGAATATTCACATTAAAATTATTTTACCACTCAAAGTCGTTGTCACGTAAAACTTTCGCCCGTATACCGACTTTACAGGCAACCAATTTTTAAGTAGTTTCAAGTTAATTTTGCCAATACATATATTGCCAATACAATAGGGGTCTAAATCACATTTAAAACAAAAACCTATTTGAAGGTCTGCCCGCCCTACATAAATAACCTCCAGTTTAACCAGATTTATCTCATAGTAAACTGTTAAGTGAGATGTGAGAATTTTTGTCTAGGTATGTTACGGTCAAATAATTGGTTGAATTATAGAATGTACTTTTGTGTAAAGTGTCTTTTGTTAACATCAGTTTATTATAATTAAAAAAGAAAAGTTATCTATATTTTTCATTTATCAGATTCACAAGTATAGGTCTGTAATTATGACATACCTATTATTGCAGGTGAATAGTTAAAAACTATTACATTTTGATGAATTAACTTGATTAATTTTGATAAATGAACTCGCTCTCGCTTCACTCGAATTTTTCTTTAAAAAATGTTAGTCATATTTGTATCCCGCGGCTTGGCCTGGTATTCTTCAAACAAAAGGAGAACTGCCATGGCCCATAGCAAATTTACCCAGGCCCGACAGTAATGAAAAGTACCTCAGTTTTTTTTGTTATATTACATATAACAAAAATATAGTAACAGTATTTTAAATAACAGTGGCTAACAATTATTTGTAGCTATGTGACTTTACTCAGGCGAAATATTTGAAAACCATTTATTTTTCACTTAATAGCAATTGTATCCATTTAGAATGACCCAAAGTTAACAAAAATAGGAAATATAGACAGTCACCAAACTTTTATCTCCATTATAGCAATCAATATTATATTCCACTATCCGCGACGTGCGCCGTAGCGCAATTCCGTTTCCGCGGCGGACGCGGAAAAACTCCGCATCGTGAGTTCTTACCGTAATAATCACGTATTATTATTTACTAGAACTTTAGGTCATCTGGATAATCCAATCATTATTTTATTTTACAAGTTTTTTTGTGCAAATAAATATCAAACATTTCTTTTTAGTATGAAAAATTTCAAAAGTTTAAAGTGAAATATTTTGTTGTTAGCCACTTATTTCACATATATAAATAATAGATATTTGTTATACTCAACATAACAAAAAAACTGGGATATGTTTCTTTCATGTCGGGCCTGGGTTAAAAATGGCAGTTCTCCTTTCATCCCTAAGCTTAGGCTCTTGGAGGTCGAATTAAATTTGCCCTATCAAATTTCATCTTTATCAAGCGATGTTTGATATTTTGTAACGATTGAGCGATCTTTCGCTTTTGTGTATTAAGATTATTTACCTCAAATTATAAATGGCGTATTAGGATAACATAATTATGGCTAGTTATTTGCCCTTCATGCACGTTTCAATTTAGAATAGGTCTGTTCATAGTATTTGAAAAACTTCTGTCCAACCAACAATAGGAGTGTTGATCCTTGCGGCGAGAAAACTCTAGGGAAACTTACAACAATCAGGCTAACTGGTGTCCGTTTCAATCCTCATTGGAACATTCCGTACCAGCGTTTTTTGGCTGTAGAGAATGGATAATGTTTATCCCTCGTTACTTAAATTAAGTTAAATTATTGCTTTTTACAAAAAAAATAACCGACTTCAACCTCGATAAGCAGAGATAACTCAAAAACTACTCGCCAGATGGCCCTCAATTCAACATGTAGGTGTAAAGTTCTCGTCAATACAATTTAATCAAGCCCAAACACTAGATAACTGCAATAAATCGTTGAAGAGTTCCCTCGACTGAGTTTCAGCTTCATCAGATCGAATCCAGACCTTCATGAAACTGTAGCGCTTTAATGTAAAGTTGTCCCTACAATTTTCGAAAATTCCCCTCGATTTCTCTGAGACGCCATCATCAGATCCTGGTGTCCTTATCAGCGTACCCCACTGTGCATATTTACTTTGCAACAAAAAAATAATAATCAAAATCGGCCCATAAACGACGAAAAAATCGCTGAAAAATGCATATGCTAAAAAAGCATAACAGAAAACTCATTTTAATTACTTTTTTATATCTCTCAGTTGTAGTGTAACAATGAAATTTGAGATTAATTAAATTAAATGATCTCCGTTACAGTTATTTCGTTCCTTTGGTGTGTTTTGATATTGTCTTACTTTATTTACAATTATGGTTTTTTATACAGAATCTGACCAGTGGGAATAACCCAATGTAATTAGCGAAAAATTTTGATTGTTTCATATTAAACACCAAACAAGAAATACGAAAAAATTTGCAATAGTACCTACTCTGCTATAAAATATGTAGATAAACAGGAGTAAATAAAATTGTAATAATATAAATTTTATGTTTTATTATCAAAGTATAAAAAACAATTGCGCTAAAACTCTGATTAAGTTACAATATCCCTACCTAAAATTCAAAACAGTCTAATAAAATTTACTAGTTTCATTTCCACGCTACTTGTTTGAAAATTGGGCTATGTTCCACGGGTGCGGGGATAAACCTATTGTACAAATGTAAATGGCTTGGTGCTGAAACTACTCTGGGAAAAGCAACTGGAGCCGGAGCAATTGGGGCAGGAGCAAAGACTGGGGCAGCTGGAGCAAACACAGGAGCCGGCGCTGGGTAAACTGGGGCAGTAGCAACCGGCCTTACAATCGGGGAAAACGGCACCGATTGCAACGCTGGCACTATAGGCGCTATCCTTGGAAGAATGGGATAAGTCGGTGCTAGTTTAGGTAGAATTGGATAGGCAGGTGCAAACGCTGGCGCTGGGTACAAAGGTGCAGGAGCTGGGGCCGGGAAAGCGGGAGCAAAGGCTGGCGGAGGCAAGGCAGGAACGGGAGCTGGTAAAGGAGCTGGGTAAGCCGGTGCTGTTAATGGCGCTGGAAACACCGGCGCTGGGGCAGGTACAGCCAATGGCGCGGGCGCTACTGCGTGAATTGAACGCACTCCGTTCGGAAAGTTGTAGAATGGTGCATATCTGACGACCGGGAATGATTTAACTGCTGCGAAGTGGCCGAATCCGCTAGCTTCAGTGCTAGCTATGAAGACAATTATTGTTGAAACGATCTGTAAATAAACAACATAGATAATTAATATTTCATAAATGCACATGTCAATCATGTTTGCCACTGCCTGTGTATAAGATGCACTTGTGAATATTCAACTTACTAATTGTATCAGCGCCATATTATTAGTTGTCACAGAACTTGATTGATCAAGTGTGTAGGGTAGAATATGTCATTGTATTTGACACAAGTCGTTATATAGTTCACACTGTTGCAAGCATTACGTCTATATTGGTCGACAGTAGTTTCACTTTCCTTTGACAGGACATGCGCATGCTCAATAAGGTGTCAACACGAACTTCATCGATTACCGAGTCGGTCACACTCTTGACCGTCGATGGATGACTTATGTAACTAAAGGAGGTTTATAGGTGATTAGGAACTCATTTGCAAACATTTGATTTCATGACGAAGGATACTTTGTATCTTCATGTAGGCGTTTAATAATATATTTCTTTAGGTATGTCTATAATGAGCTCAAGTTACATATTTTGGAAATCGAATTTAAAATGACCTGGAATTTCTATTGTACGCTTATTCTATTGGGTAACAAGACGCTGCCGTCGCTTTTGTTCTCAAAAAATCTTCGTATTACCACTAATTCAGTTCTATTTAAACTTATTCAACTTGAGCAATTGAGGACGCTTAAATAATTTTGGATTTTAAGTCTTTTAATGTATCTTTATGCCTTTTATTTTTAAATACATATCTAACGAATGTTTTTAATGACTTTTTTAGTTTTGTTTCGTTATTGAGTGTAGCTGTTGCCTCAATAAAGCCTTTAGACAGAAATACATAAATGTATCGTTATAAAAATAAATAAACATGGAAAATAACTAACTTACACAAAAAAAAAACTGAATTTAAAATTGATAAGTAGAGATAACGCAAAACATACCCATCACACGTCGTTCAAATTTATATGGGATCCGAAAACATGCACTATCAAATCGAAACACCCAGTCAAAAGTTACGAGATAAATAAAGACAATTAATTATATTCGTATATTTACATAAATAACTTAAATTTATATGAGACCTGACGTGAAGCATCTTTCGAATACAAAAAAAAATATCAAAATCGGTTCACTCAGTGCATAGAGGTAATACAGTCGAATTGAGAACCTCCTCCTTTTTGGAGTCGGTTTATAAAAAAATTGACAATATTCAATATTTGAGTGGTGTGGGTAGAAGATTTTTTACGTAATAATTTATATAGTTCATACAATTATTTTCACAGTAAAAAACTAAACTATTACACTCTGTACTTTAAAAATGTGGTTGAAAAGAAAGAATGAATAAATGAGGTCAGTCCTTGATGCTTAAACTGAAATAAGCTATTTTAAGCCTATACGATAGAATTCAACAAAGAAATCTATTTAAAGCGTCCTTAATATATACCTAGCATTATTCTCAAATAATTTTGGTAGCACGATATTCATCGTAAAAAGCCTACTGACCTTTTTTAATATCTTTAAGTGTAACACAGACAAAGTAATCTTATTTAGGTATTTTCTTTTTAGAAAACCTCTTACGTGGAATTTATGTCATAGTAAGATCATGATATAATTACATTTATACGATTATGTCTGTTGGTCCTTTGAGTATTAAGCAATATGTATTACGTTATTTTTCATCGAAATTACTATAACTAATTCAGTAGGATCAAAAAATGTTTTCTAACAATCTACTTAAAGAAAAAACAGTTTAGCAATTGTATATATTAAATTAAAATGTTATATGATATATAAGTCGTACCTACATAAAAAAATTGTATTGTAGCTATACAATTAAATATATTGTCATTTTAATTTTATGTACTTACTCTTTTTTATGGAATACAAAAAAAAACAGAATTTGTCTCTATACTTACTACGACGGGTATGGCTATGACGACGGTATGACGCTACGATGGTATATATAATACGAGTAGAATTGAATCTATTTTAATTAAATTGGGTTATTGGCTCCACCCCTGATATTCCAATAATGTAGTATATAATATACAATATACATAATAGTTTTATTATATTTATTGTTAAAAGGAATAATAAAAAAAATTATATTAATGAGATTTATTGCATTGATTGTAAATATTTAGTACTGATTTTATGTTAGTGTGGTTAATTTCTATACATTTACGTAGGTTGTAAATATTTTTTGTTTGGTGAAATAACCATACAAAATAGCTACACATTGTGTATTAACTTATATTAGGTAAGAGTTTTTGTGTAAAATTAATAAAATAAAAAAATCCAATGCAAGTATCAAAATATAGTTTATTTACATATTACATACAGAATTTTGCTATCAGTCTTAATTTATTTAAGGGCAACGATAGGAGCAGATGCGGCAAAGTAAGGTGATGCATAGGGAGAAGCGTACCGTGCGAATGCTGGCAAAACTGGGGCAGGGGCTGCTACGTAAGGAGCGGCGGGGGCTACTAGCGGGGCGGGGGCGGCTACGTAAGGAGCTGCGGGGGCTACTATCCTAGCGGCTGGGGCGTAGTACGGAGCTGGGGCGGCGATTAGAGGAGCAGCTACTAATCCATTGTAGTTTCTTGAAACATATTGGGAGCTTGTAGCTGTGACGTATGGTGCGGGCGCCGCAACAAGAGGCGCCGGCGCAGCAACTAGGGCAGCAGGCGCCACGCTAGGCTTAGCTGCGGCCAGGGCGATGCTTGCGAGGAATACGACCTGAAAATAAATACAATTTAATATGCAAACAACACCAATAAGTTTAGATAACGGAGATAAGATTTATAAATTCCTGGTAATAAAATCCAAACTTTCTTTTAAAACAAACCTTAGCGAACATTTTTGTTTGTTTGGGTTGTGCTGTTTAGCAGAAGGTCTTGGGATGATGTGTACATTTCGGTAACATTACTTACCTTTTATACAATGGCAAGATTCACCTTGTCTGGCATTTCATCACTGTATTTCACGCACTCGTTAGTGCAGGGCACGCAATGAGGACGCGTATCATTGCAATTGCGACAACAAAGCTGGACTGACTGATAACACGTTTAAACCAGTCCACAGTTTGAATGTCAGGTACGTCATGCAAATTACCGTAAAAATTGTATCACTGAGGGCTCATTCACACGAGGACGAATCGTCTTTTTTCACGAATCGTCTTTTTTCACGATTCGTTATTTTTTTTGACGGCGGCAATGCTTTTTAAATACTCATGTTCACACGCTTGACGAATCGTGAAAAAACACGAATACGGATACGTCTTTTAGAAATCACGAATCGTGAATGTTTTATGATTATGACGGATCCGCGCACAGTTTAGTATGCGTTTGTATGTGAACTTCAATGCGGATATTTTGACGAATCGTGAAAAAACACGATTCCGTATTCAATGTGAACGTCCATCCGTCAAGACGTATCGTGTTTTTTGCCGAATCGTCAAAGACGTATTCCGGGCTTTGATTATATACACGGTCCCGGGGAATGAGCCCTGAGCCCTGACATGGTGACAATATTGATAAAGTACCCTGTAAAAGCGTGTATACAACGTGGTTACCACCATACAACAATAAATTTAATTTTATGAACCTAATGATTACCTAAGCCCCCAAAAAATTTTTCAATCAAAATACCTCCTTTACAGCATTTTTTTTTCAATATTCAAAATTTCAACACGTTGTATCTAATATTGTAATAGCAGAAGATTGTTGCCGCTCTTGTCAAAAGTGAGTGACTGACGTTCAGATAGGCTGTTCTATTTTTTCCTGTATTTGGTGCTATTTATTTTGTTTGAAAAAAACATTTTTGTAAATAAGATGTTAGGCATTTTTTACTAAATGTAATATGTTCCTTGCATGAAGCAGGGCTCGTGTATATAATAATACGTAATACTATTATTAATGTGTTTATCTCAGACCAATAAACCATAGACTCCGCGCCGTGAACGGGGGCGTGAAGCCGGAAAAAAGTGCGCCTCGCCTTGTATCTAATACACACGGCGGCACTCACACCAAAACGACTTTTGTGTTCTACATAATAAAAAATAAATGAAGCTTTGTGTTCCAAAAAATAAAGTTAAAATTTGTTCTAGTTCAAACTGTCAACATAGGGCATTCTATTGGTTCTGATGTGTGTTTTAGGCGCACTTTTGCCGGCTTCACGCTTTTGTTCGCGGCGCGCCGTCTATACAATACATAGTTTATTGGTCTGAGGTGTTTATCTCGAATATCTCGATTGATCTGCGTAGGCTTTTAAAGGTAACTGGAATAAGTTTTAATCAAACTTATAGGGTGAATCTCCCAAAACAATGAAAGTAAACGAGAGTTGCTGATATTATTATTTAAGCTTCTCATCGCTAAATTACCATACTCATTCTTGATAACCAAGTTTATAAGGTAAAAATTAAATATGGATAAAATTACAAAAGATCATACCTACCTACGTACCTACTATTTAAACAATCAACGTTAGTCGTTTGTAATTTATCTACCCGTATCTAATGTGTAAAGGTTTAGACATAATTTAAGTAGATAATATCTACTTATATATTTAAGTAGATAATATCTACTTAAATAATGTCTACTATCTACTTAAATAATGTTATGGTTTTCTTGGAGTGTCCTAAAATGTTCCCCCAATATGCTGGTAAGACTTTATTTTCATGAGAATTATATGAATTGAAGAACAATAATAATAACTAGAGAACCGCCCGCGCTTCGCTTCGGGACCCGTAGGTAACAGCCGCGTAGGTCCCGCTCCCGTAGGAATTTAGGCTAAAAAGTAGCCTACTACTCGCTCTCTTCACTCCACCCTGTCTGAGGTGTGTGGAGCCCTCGGGACAGTTAGTTCCCCTTTGGGGGTGTCTCTCGTGGCCCGTTAAAACGGGCCGGTTCTTGGGCTGGGCCCTAAGGCCCTTGGTTGTCCATCTGTGGTTAACCAATAGGTCAAGTCCGGAGAGTGGTGGTCTTTTTACAGGCCACAGAGTCTTAAACGGGATGGGGTTCATCTTCGCGCCGCCCAGGCGATCGAGGCCCTACCGGGTGAATCCCGCTGGTGGGAAGCCCAGCAGGAGCCGATCAGCGCCGGGCGACGACTTACGAAGCCCCAGTATCAGTCAGTGCTAGCCCCGTCCCGCGCAACCAGCAAGTCGCGCGGGAAGGCCCAGCGGTCCGGTGGACGGGTGTGGAGTGGCGCCAGGTCCTGCAGATGCGGGAACCGCGACGCGTCGACACGCCCGAACATGTTGCGTGCCAATCTCTCGATGAAGTCGTCCAGGCTCTCGACTCGAAGGTCCCTCTGGTCCGCTGGCACTATCCTGTTGGCTGAGCAACTTGCGGACATCAGTCAACAGGATAGTGCCAGCGGGCGGGCGGTACACTGAATACAGCTGGAGCGGGGAGTTCTCGAGGCAGAGTTAAAGTAGCCTATTACATTTGCCTATGACTTAAGTAAATGACATGTAGTATTTGATAGCGTAATTCAGAACTTGCAAATGAATTTTATTACCGCCGTCTATTAACAACTCCGAAAATAAATATCTAACAACTAACAAAACATCGATCTTCCCATGGGAATGGGATGTTTTTCCGCGGTAAAAAGTAGCCTACGTCACTCTCCACCCTCCTAACTATCCCCACACACATAAACCTTACCATATAACAGCTTTGTTGCGACGTGAAAGCGTCACAAACAAACAAACAAACAAACACACTTTCACATTTATAATATTAGTAAGGATAATAATATCTAATGGTAAAAATTATTCCTGATCTTGTTATTTCTATCATGACGCATGCTTAGCTATACCTACTTGAGTCACCGAGAATTGATACTCCCCGCTAAAAAGAAATGAGTACCTATTACCATTACCTACGTGTTCTTTCAATTCAATTTAGCTGGTAAGTAAAGGTACATGAGGCATTCGAAATTTTCGCCATCAACTACAATGAAAACTTAATCACAGGTGGCATTTTTGTACGTTCGAAAACGAATTCTACATTTATATCGAACGCGAACTAACTATTGCAGTCTATGGCTTTTGCTTGGCGAAAGATACGATAGGTATCATTTTTTTTCATCAAAGGCTTGAAATCCACTGCGTTTTTTCTGTCTTTTCCTTCTTGGCCGGAATCAAATCGATGATTTTGTAATCAGCATTAAGAGGTCTATGGGCGATGACGACTATACTTGCCGACAGGTGACCCCAATGAGGTCACAGTGTGTTGTGTGACCGCTAGTAGCAAAAAATTCTTGAGCGCTTCCTTGCTTCGGATGGCACGTTTAGCCGTGTCGGTTGCCTTCGGGCGGCTTGAAAATTTTCGACACTGGGTTAGGCACTACTCCTATTTAAGTCTTAATCCCGCAGGATTTCCGGGGTTAAAAGTAGCCTATATGTTGGTCCACAACCTCTTCTATATTCCAGTGAAGGTCCCATAAAAATCGGTTCAGCCGTTCTGGAGATAAGCGTGTACAAACAGACAAACTTTTTATTTTATTTTATTACCGATTTGTAACCTCCGTACAAACACAACTTTTTTACATTCTTATTATACCTAAGTGCCTATAGATAATAAATCGAGAGATATAGAATAAAAGACAGATAATTATAGATTATTGAATAATTTAAAAAGCTCGAGTTTTTTAAAATAGCTATTCAGGAGAGTCAATGTAATGAAAAGTAATACCTAGCCACTTAATTAAAATTCAGTGGCTAGGCAATTCAATTACATTTACATAAAATTCACCACCGGTTCATCGATGTGATGTTTAATAAAGTCACCGAATTCTTAAAACCTTCAAACTTCATTCATTCATTTTTAACCGACTTCAATAAAGGAGGAGGTTCTCAATTTGTCTGTATGTTTTTTTTCTTATGTCTGATACCTCATAACTTCGTACTGGGTGAAACGATTTCGATAATTCCTTCGACATTCGAAAGATAATGAGTGCTGTGTGGTCCCATTTTAAGCGACATCTGACGGTCAGTTTTTGAGTTATTCTTAATATTATGAATTTAATTTAGTAACTTATGACTGGGTGTTTCGATTTTGATGATTCTTTTTTTGTTCTTGATGTTTGAAAGGTTTATCGAAAAGTTTATCGTGTGGTCTCTTATAAATTGGAGCGACATCTGGCGTTTTTGAGTTATCTCGACTTTGATGTCGGTTATTTTTTTGTAAAAAGTTAGTTATATAAAGTAGGTAGGTACAGTTTTTTATTAAATACCTACTAACTTTACTGCAACCTTATTTATATTCTCACTAAGTAGAAAGGTATCTAGACAAAGAAATATGTAAATAAAAGTAACGATTATAAAAAAGTATAAATATTTTATTGTATTTACATTGTTTACATCTATAGTGATATATTTTTAACAAGTGAATCTTATGAGGTAACACGTTATGAATACTTTGGTATTATTGTTATATCCTTGGTGGCTTAGTCATTGGCCTGTTGATAGGCCCGAATGTAGTTTGTTCGCGTTCTCTAGGACTTATCCTTAAAGCATTTTGAGGATAACGAGGTCCTGAGCTTCTCGACCAGGACTTATGCGCAACCAAGCGAGTAGGAACTCTTATGCTATGATACCTTACAGGTCGGATAATGATTTTGGTTTTCTTTGGTATATAAGTGTGGTAGTGTACGTGTTTTTGGACTTTCACGTGAGCATGAGCGTCATGGGAATGGGAGTGAATGTGATCATGAGTATACATGGGAGGTGGCGCGATGTAGGTCAGAGGAACTGGTACAACTTCTACTGTAGTCTTCAACTTAAGCGGTCTTTGAGGTTGTTGCTGAGGCGGACGCAACGCAGGACCAGGCAGTTGAGGCCTCGGTGGCTGCTGAATGGGACGCAGCTGTGGTCCCGGTTGGATAGGAGGTGATAGGTACTGCCTAAAATTTACATTCTCGTTCGAAGGCAAGGCGAAACTATTGTCGTTGTTTGAAGGCAGAGGCGCAACTTGTAGGTTTCTCTCTGTAGTGGTAGTCTGGACAGTAGTAGTTCGTGGCGTCGTGGACTCTCTGTTAGGATTTTCTGACGACACGTTGTACGGCGGCGGTGACGGGATGAGTCCAAATGTCGGAGGTATCCCGAATGGATATGGAGGTAGGAGTATAGTGGCAACTGGTGCTGCCGCCTGAGCCGTAGCTATGGCTATGGCGATATTGGGATCGGCTGGTAAGGACTGGGGAGGATTTGTCGGGATCACTGGTGTGATTGTTGTTTTTGCGTCTACTACGACTGGTGGGGCCGGTGCGACAGGGAATACTGGTTGTAACGGAGGTGCTGCCACAAGACGGTTGAATGTCCTTTCGAAGTACTGCGAACTAGCTGCAGTTACAACTGGTGCCAGTCCCGCGGGGGCGATCGGATGAAAATCCGAGCTTTGAACAAATCCGCATATTGCCAATGTCAATATTACCTGAAAAGAGGAAAATATATTAATGTTCACGTAACTTCATAAAGCTCTGGATTACACCAAAATTTTGAAGGTTCTCTACAATATTTAGATTAAAATTATTAAGTGCATACCGTTGCAACCAACATGGCTGAATGGTCCCCTCGCGTGACCGCTTATGAAAATGCTATGCGGCAGTTCCAAAAAGGTACCCTTGCTTTTATATAGGTGTAACAAATTTTGCATCGTGGTGAGGCAATGTTGTAGTGTGACAGAATACCTAATGGTTCTATGGGTAAGGACGCGAACCTTGATGGCTACAAAAATCGTATTGAAATTACGGCGAAGGAATAATAATCGCTAGATGTGGTCAGTGGGAAAGTAACCACTCGTTCTTTACTGTTATATCAGTTAACTGGTTGGTTCTGTACCTTACATTGTTTAACCACTAACCCTTTACTTATTTTAATACTTCCTAGATTTGCGTCTCATCTTTTAACTAGAATTGATGACCCCAGGAGTAAGGTTGTTTTAGCCACCGCAAGACAATGAAAAACTGCCAAGTTATACTTGACCTTCCGGTTATATCCAAATGATTCTATTAAAAGGAAAAATTAATTTAATTTTAAGTTTTTGTTGGATGTTATGATAACATAAACATTTAAGATACAAATTAACAGAAAATTTTAAAATGGCAGAAAAAATGAACTGATTTGGAATTTATTTCAAAATAATTACTTAAGGTCTTTATATTCAATAAATACAATTATACAATAATAGTTACATTTTGAACGATGTAGGTATAATTCCATCGTTTTAACTAATAAAGGAAAATTAAAATCTTGGTGTGAAGGCGTGATGAAACGCATGTGACGAGAAGAGTGCTTGATATGAATGTGGATGGACTGAGTGGACGGTGACGGATTATAGGGAAAATGTAAAAGAAGAACACATTGCGCCCACCCCAAATAAAATTGGGAAAAAGTTAAATAAGGTGATGGTGGTAAATAAATTATAGAAAACACATTAAATTAACGTTGCCTAGGTCGCAACTTCTGTTACAGAAAAAACTAAGTACCTGCAATAATACCTAATTGGCACTCAAAATAACTCGAATAATTAAAACTATGATTATGCTACGGTACCTATTGTAAGACAATGTAGTTTTTTCAATCTAACAAAAGAGGAAAGTAAATTAAAAATTAGTTATCGTTTAAAATTTGTTTTGCTTTAAAAAAAAGTCTTGACACACTAATGGGTCCTTATCGGCTCCAAGAGCGAGAAACGATTTACAGCATAAATAAATATTCCATTTTTTACGGAGTCCTGTGAGTCCAACTCACGCCCTTTTTATTTCATTATCCCGTATTTTTCAGTAAATATTTAGTTTTACTTGTAAGTGAAAGAGTTCATAGAGGTCATTGTCGTGCTATAAATAGAAATGTAAAGAAGCCTTTATAAATAAAGGTGATAACAACTACTAATAAAATTACTGTAGCCGAATAAAATCTGTTCATTGGATCTTTTCACATTTTTTGTATTTACTCATCGTTATTGACAAAGAGGATGAACTTGACGCAGATACTATCGAACAAGTATTGTTGATATTAAATTTGATGTATGAACAACGGGTGCGACTTTCGGATACTTATCATTCCGGAAAACGGATTTCTTAACGCGGGACCTTTTTAAATATTTCCTTTTCTTTTTAATAGCCAGACTTTACTATCTACCTTAACTAACATTTTAAACAGATACGTATTAAAGGCATCTACTAAATAAGAATTATAACGTTATTACGTTGTTATGTTTTATCACAGAGCTGGTAGTTTTGGTATCGCTTCTTTGGTTTCATTAAAATGGTTTAAGTAACTTCATGTGTTTATGATCTATAATTCCTTTTTATTTTATAATTATAATTTTCCATTTGAACTGCATTTTATTATAAAGTGCAAATCCTATATAGATGCTCCATATTTGGAAGTGTCAACTATGGAGTAGCACGAAGTAAACATTGCTGTGACAGCTTCATTTAAAATCACGATGCCCATTTCTTACTACTAAAACAAGCGAGTTATGCAACTTCTTATACATATTATTATATACCTAACGGCACGTGTAGAGTAAAACTTCAGTATACTCGTAGTACCTAAATATACCTATATAGATTTATATAATTATGTAAATATTTTTCCTGAATTTATAATCGGGGGGCACGGCAATGCCCCCGACTAAATAAGCAACCTTAGACTTGGCTCAACTCGGTCTAGAGATTTTCATTACTTTTTAGAAATAAACAAGCAGCTCTATCGCGACTTGGCTATTTTTTTACAGAATGTTTTTGGTGGGATGACACTATCACATCCTACTATCCTCGTACAATCATAATGAAAAATTGAGTACGTAGATATAATATGACATGACCTATTTACTTTCAGGTAGGTAGGTACACCCTCCCACTTTATATATCTAGTTCTTAAATTTTTGATTTAAAGTTTTGAAAACAACTAAAGAGAGAAACCATGAATTTACTGCCATTGCGCTAGATTCGTCCAGATAACTATAATTATGTTGCCCAGCAATAACACCTAATTTTAGTTTGACGATATTCCTATAAGGCATTCAACAAAATTAATTTCAACGGTAGGTACTCGTGTGTGGTTGGAAGGACGTTAGCCTGACTACCTAACTCCTATGATAATATCAACCATAAAATGTTTAAAAAAGCTTTGATTAGATTTTAACAGAGCGATACAATACTGTGTACACTTTGCTAATATTAAGCACTAGGATCACAATTATTTGATAAACATAATAATGTTCATCCCACGTTATAATAAATTATACCTACTTCTATGTGATTTATGTTCATCCAAAGACAGTAGAATAATCTTGGAGTAATGTTTAATCTTTAGCGAAACTCGCGATTATTTAGGTAGGTACAACCTTTAAAAGCCTACAATTTAAAAGCCTTAGAGGCCAGCATAATGCTCCACATGCATCGTACGTCTATTATTATTATTTAAATTCTTAATTTTTAACATAAATGAAACTTGCATTAGTGTTATTTTTATGAATGTTTATGTTAAACATTCTCTTAAGCTTTGCTTTATTCATTTGGAGTGCAGCTGCTGACTTAATATACCTAGAACGTTTGCTATTTTACTTTTCCAGGCATTCATGCACTGCAGTGACTTATCCAATCATTATATATCTACCTAAATAGTGATACAAAGCATGATATTTTTATAACACAACAATTAATAAAAAAGTAAATAGTACCTACTACGATTAAAACAATATTCTAAGTAAACAACTGACAGGAGACAATGTTTCAAATTGAAAAAGGAAAAATTCATAATTTTATAGGAGAAAAGTTATTACAGGACAATTAATAAAAAATATTGTTAGGTACTTAGGTAAGGATAAGTGCTACTTATTTAGGCTCTACATTGAATACTAGGTAAGTAGGTACCACGCCTTCTGTATCTTGGGAAGTTTAAAATAACTTAAACACAATTACGTAAAATGCACGTATATTATAATATCACATAATTGGGTCGATTAGGGTAATAGTCTTAAACGGCAACGATTGGGGCGGGTGCGGCAACGTATGAGGCGTAGGGTGCGGCAACGTATGGCGCTGCGGCAACGTAGGGTGCTGCGGCAACCGCGGGGGCAGCATAAGCGGCTGGGGCGGCTACGTAAGCAGCGAGGCCGTTATTGATGCGGTGGTAGTACTGCGAGCTGGTGGCAGTGACCACTGGAGCAGGAGCAGCGATGATGGGCGCACTGATCACCCCAGGCTTGGCAGCAGCGAGGACCACCAGGGCAGAAAGAACGGCGATCTGAAAACAATCAAGTTTTGATAAAAGTGACTTATTTTTAAGAAATGTATAATTTTAATAAGTATCTCGTATTAATTAACTATTTTAATTTTAATTGTATGCTACGTGCATGCAATTAATTTAATTTATTTCATCACTACTTTATAGTTTAAGGTTAATTTATTAGTTTGTGTAAATTTGTTGTGTTTAAAAGTTTGTTTGTGTTCTTTTTAATACGTAGAATATTTTGAAAGTGATAAAGTATTAATGTACTCACAATCTTCATCATTTTGATGAATTTCTTAGTTTGTTGGTGCAAGGGATGAAGGAGCAAGTATAGGTATGATGGTATGATCGGGTCTCGGTGGACATTTTATAGTATTCAGCGGAGATGTTTTGTAACCGGGCCAATCGTGGCGAAGTCTCTGGCATTGGACGGTGCGTGATTTGAATGAAGTCTGCTGTTTATTTCGCCACCTTCGTAGGATTTATCACTTGGCCACTGTTCACTGGACACAAGTTTCCTCCAATTCGCATTTGTCCAAACTTTACATAATTTCACGTACGCAGTGAAAATGCCTTATTAATTTGTTAACAAACAAATTGTTTGTTTTAAATCGCCATATAAAAAAGGATTTTTCGTTTTTCAACTGCAAAATAAAAGTAGGTGGATAGTAAATAGAAGACACTGAAGAAATTGAGCGAATTTATACTACATACCTACTCAATTACAATAAACCTACTCTATTATAATTATAATGCCATAATTGTTAGCTTAGTAGTTAAAACTCACGGAAACCGTGAAGATACTGACGGAAAACAGAGTGACTGTGAACTATCTCATCACATAGCATATAGAAATAAAGTACTTCGTCCTAACAGTTTTTTTTTAATTTTTTGGATTATCGACATAAGTTCAAAATCCTATTAAACAATATTCGGATTTTCAAGAATACCGTTGGTATAAACGAGTGTTAGGTACATTGCCCATCTACTTCCCACGGGAGAGACTAGTAGGTAAAACAGCCTCGTGTATTGTTCAGCGGGGTTCATTCAGAGTTTATTTTTAGGGGAGGGTAATTTATGGACTTTGATAGAAGATAATAGTCTCGAGGACCTTGAAAGTCTAGTGTCTTTAGAACATTATATATTATGCTAGGTGACGGTGCGATTTCAGGCTAGAACAGACATTTATTTACCATAGGCAACTAAGCATTCGTGCGAATATTTTTAATTTTTTTGTAGTGGTGTTTGCGATAATTTTCGTGTATTGTACCTCTTTTGGCTTACGAGTATGGACTTTATTTTATGTAAGTTTATATTGAATAAGACGACAAACGAGCAACCTGATGGCAATTAGCCACCATCGCCCTTAGACATAACCATCGCCATTGGTATCACTTAACAGCCGGCCGAGTAAGAAGGCAAGGCAAATAATTTGAGATCTGACTCAAGCAAGGGGATGGTATTTAGCAAGCCGGGCTTCCGTTCTACCACAAAGCAGACCAGCTTTTGTCGCCTTTAGAACACCTTGATTTGTTGACATGGAATTAGGTTCGGTACCTATTCTAGGCCACCCTATTAGGCTAAATAATTGATTTAGATACGAAGAGATTAATAAGTTATCTTATTAAGGTTATTTTCATTATATGCATAGATAATATGAAGATGAACCATATACCTATAAGTAATGAAGGATAAATAGAAAATAGATACACAAAACATAAAAAATATAAAATTTTATTAGGTACAAAATCGGGTGAAACAAATCATTTTAATTGTTGTTATTCGTGTTCACAGTTACAAAGTTTAGAAATTGCGTACGAGGGGAGCTCCGAAGGCGGATACACCGAGAGCTCCATTAAGGATTTGTGTAGACACAGCAAGAGATCCAGCAGCGAGGGGCGTGGCGACAAGGGGACTGGTGATGCCGAAAGCCAGCGGAGCTCCGACAGGGTTGGTGGCGATGCCAGTAGCGACGCCGGCCGCGGAGATGCCGACCTTACCGGTCGCCAGCGCCGCGGAGTAGCCTTGCGGGCCGGGGGCGACGGCCAGACGAGTGACCGACCGCTTCTGCAGGCGGCGAGCTCCGTTGTCGACGGCCTGAGCGACGAAGTGGGCGGCGCGGTCCAAGTTGACGTCCAGGGTGTCCAGGGGCCTGCCGTCAGCGGCCAGCACGTTGGCGGGCTGACCGGGCGCCAGGGAGAGCGGGCCGCGGAAGTTGTAGAGCGGCTGCTGCTGCAGGCCTTGACCGAAGAACTGCGCGGACGGGATGGCGGCAGGACTAAAGTAAAGGGGCGCTCTGGCAGCCGCCGCCGCCACCACGCAACACAGGACCACGAGCTTCATCATTGTCGGGATAGGTGTATTGTCTGCTGCACTGTGCACACTGATGCCAAAAGATGCTGAGAGATACCTTTTATACTGGCCTAATTTAATTATCAGCTCTAACAATGTCAAAATACATTATGTATAGAGAGTAAATTAGTTTTTTTTTTCATTAGATTCAATAAGTTGTTAATAAAATAATAATTTCGCTAGTTGCAGAGTCGTGCGTGCAACAAATAGTATGTACATAATGTAATTTACTATTTATAATATGTTTTACAATCACCTCATATATCATAAGGTAGGTAATAAAATCATAGCGTGTTTTGTTTAAGTTGTTCAATAAATAAAAATTGTACTTGTATTTATCTAATGCAACGCAGTGTCACTGAAATATAACAATTTGTAGCGAGTTATCCTATGGTTATTTAAGTTTATTATTGTTCAAGCAACATCTTCACTAAGGCGCAATCATTATGTCCTACTTGCCCCAGTTAATTAGACGAACTAGTGGAATGTGGCAGACTCCCCCCATACCGATTCTGATACCGCGTTCTAAGTAGGTCCCTACCATTCGCAGAATTCATTGATACAGATTCGTTACGCCTAATAATGCATTTTTTTCTAGTGTTGTAATAATGTTGTTCTTGTCAGTGTTGTTTTATTTTATCAATTCGTAATATCTATTAAGTAGGTACCAATTCGAAGCGTGATGTAATCGAAGAAATAGGTTTTTATGACAAAAACACAGATCACTTAGGACTGACGTAGGTAATGCGCCGTAATGGTACCTAACCGGTAGTTCATTCATATCAGATAGGTACTAGCTGTACCTACGCTACGTACTCTTTTCAGCGAGTCTTTTTGCAAGTATGAAATTTTAATACCTTTTACGTAGGTGATAAAACCATTTATCTAACTAAGATTGATGGAATAAATTTCGGCTGGAGTTTGGTCGGTTCGAGATATTTTTATCACGCCCTGACCACACGTAGTAACATGTTAGTAGTACGTAGAGTCATGTGACTCTAAAATACCGTAGAAGAGTGAATCAAAAATAGAACACCTGGTTATATCAACACAAATCAAAACTTATTTTTTCTCAAGCTTGGGCAGCGATCCAGCGTGTTTATCATTACCTACGCCGTTCGAGTCGTCAATGAATAAGTACCCACTTTCCTCATTATATTTGAAAATACTTTTATATACCTATTTTTTAAATTTTTACCCATATCTATTAAATTCACACAATTAGTGAAAACAACAGACACTTGTAACTAAACACTGATTAACAGTTAAAATTCAATGATCAATGTAATCATAGTTCTAGAATTCCGACTTTCATAAACATCTGTTCAACTGTAGCCGACGTAAAATTACGCAATAAGGCTGAAAGGTACGTAGCTAACACCTGCCCACGACATCCCTATTGTCACTCGCTACTAAAACACTGCATGAAATACATTTATGTAACAAATACACGATTGTCCATAATACGAGTATGTTTGAATGACGGGAACAGATGTTCTTATCAAATACGTGGATATATGAGTATATCATCTTATTCAATATTATGTATTTTTTGTAACAGTGCAATCTGATCGTTTTGATAAGTAGTAGTTTTTTTTTAATTTGAAATTCTTCATCGATAGAAGTCGGCACACCAGGGGTCCAGATCTACTAGTTTATACATGCTTGTAGCGGACTTAGGCCCTTCACTAGAAATAGGATTACATTAAAAATTTTAACAACTTAAATAGGTACCTAAATAAATAATTACTACGCTACATTCAACTCAAAGCAAGCCCAGGCCCAGACCAAGAACGGATAAAACTTTCAAGTGGCAATCCGGCATCATGGTAAGTACCTATAGAGTCACGCGGGTAGGTAATATTGAGTATTTATGGATAGATAAATTATTATTAGAAAGATCTATACATGCTATTTATTTTAGTAAAATAAATGATTATCTTCCTTAAAGTCCACTTGACGAGGCTATTGCTTAAATCAGCCAAAACTATTGTCATATTCAGGCTAGGAGCTAGAGAACTAGACCCAGTTTATTTCTTTATTTCTTTGTTTTTTGCCTGTAATGGACAACACATCAGCGATGTTTAATTGATTACGATGACCGCTTACGTCAGGTCGCTCATTTTCATGTTTGGTGGCAGCATCGTAAGTCTTCATAAAGTGCACATAAGAAAATGCTTAATTTTTTAACACCACGATCCGTCGTAATATATAAGAAATTGTATAAAGCTCCTATAAAGTTTAAGGGTTTCCTCTGAATTTCTTATTGACAAAGAGAACAGGTCGGAAGTACAACTTTCAAATGAAAAAATTGGTTCATTTAAGATGCAGAATTTCCTAGACATTCTTACATAAAAAATATTGGCAACGTACCTTCATAAAACTTTACCCTTTTTTGAAGTCGTTTATAGGGAAACATTATTGGTTTGGTACCTAAACGGAAACGCCTACCCTATCCCTACCTATTCTTTTTATAGAATTAAAGAAGCAAACGAACAAACAACACCATATCTACTATAAATTCGTATTTCTTACGAACTTCAAATATATTACAATCTAACTGTTGCCCAAGGGTTGGCCCGCGACGAAGTAGAAACCTCCTTTTGCCAATTTTCATACAAATTTTCGTCCCTAATTTTAACCCCCTTAGGGATGGATGGAATAATTAGACATGACAAAATCTGTCCTTAGCGGAAGTCTACCTAGAAATATAAACTACCTTTTTGCCAAATTTCATCTTTACGTCAAAAAGTTTTCGATATTTCTTGATGTGTGATTTCGATATTTCGCGATATAGAACAAAACGCTATAATTATGCCTGAACCAAGACTATTAATATCGTTAATCAAACATATGAGTTTATTAATTAAATGTTGAATGAAAAATTACGTACCTATTTGCAGCGCTCGGTAACCTAATTATAAGTACACTAGGTATTGCAACATTTGCAACGTTTCGCGTGCGGCTTCCGAACATACTTTATGTCACTTTATATTAATTGTATGAACTGTGGTGAAAATCTACCAATATTTTAAATATAGTCATAGTAAAAGTAATAAAAACACACAACTAAATTAAAAATGATTCCGAATTAGTATAGGCTTATTCTCAAAGTACTCCGAAAATAATAACCAGGCAACTACAAGTTAATAATAATTAGATAACTATATTATTTACTAGTAGACGCCCTCGCTTCCTTTCGGGACACTTGTTGCTCAACTTCAATTGGTTGTAGCATGACTGCATGATGTTATACCTACTCGTAATATATAGCCTAAATTCTTTCTCGATAATTCTTTATCGATTTCTCACGGTCTGTATGTCCTTGTTAACTATGCATTTGATCATGTGACCTTTAGCAATGTTGTTGTGGTGTATGAGCCAACGAAGGTTTCTGAGTTGGTACGACCAATTTTCGACGGATGTCGGCACTGTCATTCCAATGACTATCATATATTGTGGTGACGTACCTACACTGGAATCGCACAATAGTAGGTATAAGATTTTATTGAAAGCGCAGACAGTTCATTTCCGTTCATCGGAAGACACATTGGCTTCGGTTGTTATTATTAACCCTCTGCGACTGACGTGGTAGTATGACAGACACCACAAAATCGAAAAACTCGTATTGCAACGTTATTTTTTAATTATTGACTCCAACGCTCCCAGTACCTTCCTGTCATGGGCTTAAGTCTGTTTTTTTGTGCTGCTTGCAGTTATATCGTGCATATTCACCCGTAGGCGAGGAAATGTGTCCACGAGACAACCACGTCAGTATTTAAGGTAGTTGTCTGACAGACATAACCTCAGTAAAATTGTTATAAATTCATAGTGTCTCCTAAAAAACATGTCAGTAAAGTTAGTCTACTTACTAATTATAATTTATTGTTTGTTTTTAATTATTATAATAACTTATATTCTCACAGATCCAAAAAGACGTCGAAATTAATCTTTTTTGTCAAAACTAGCGTAAAATAATGGTTGTACGATGAGAAAGAGTCTAGTGATTTAGAGAATGGCCAAATTTTTTAAGGCATAAAGGAATTTTTGGAACTTGATAAATTATAGTATAAAGAAAAGCAGTAAAAACTACACGAAAAAGCCCAACATGTACCGGGCACTGAAAAACTTGGCCCGAAAACTTCCAACAAGTCATCAAAATATTACATAATATTATTTATTATTCATAATATACTAGAAACCAGTCAAATTCAGAATGAAAATATGTGATGCGCACACATATTAGATACATATACAGTGGACTTTTTTTATTGAATATTGAAAGAGAAACAGTGCTGGGTTACATGAATTTACTTAGAGAACCGAGAATGACGGTCAGTACAGTTTTGGATGAAGATCTTGCCCTTCCACCATCAAAAATCATCATCGAGTTGAAGAAAATAATGCTATATAAAATAGTTAACCAAATATTGTTTTCGATATTATTTGTAGTCAATATCTTCTATGTTTTAAGAAAAAAACTGCCAAAAAATTGTGATTTTTGAGGATTTATTACACTTAATTGAACCGTTGAAAATACGTATTTTTTTTACAGTCAGATAGCCAATTGTGTTAACTTAAATAAATGTTTAACGTTAATCTAAAAAGTTTTTACATTGATATTTTTTTCAACCTTTTCTTGTTATGTTGATATTAGAAGACTGATTTAGGTCAAGTTAATAAAACTTGTTTCACTTAAAAATTGTTGTTTAATTTTCCAAAATAATATTAGGTATCAAGTAATTATTTACTTTCTAAGCTTTGCGAAAAATATGATTAAGTAATTGAAATTACAACGGAATTTCAAAATATCACCTGTTTAAATGGTGTCTGATGGACTACCATGTCAGTAGAATTGTAAAAAGTAGACCACGTCAGTCGCAGAGGGTTAACATACTAGTAAATCCGCCCTCGCTTCGCTTCGGGAAACCAGTCCCTTCAAAAATCTCTATAAATTTTAACAAATTATATTATTCCGATGTCTAAGCTATATTACTGCAAAGTTTCATGAAAATACGTTCAGTAGTTTTTGCGTGAAAGAGCAACAAACACACACACATACATCCTTACAAACTTTCGCATTTATAATATTAGTAGGATAGGAAGTAGGATTCCATTACACACGGGTGTGCCACTATTTATTCACGCACATTTACGCACAGTTCAGTTTAGCAAAAATTACTTAAGCCATTTTAAATTCTCCCTGTTAATCTACAATGAACCTTAATGACAGCAGCAGAAAGCTAGCACTTGCGTGAGTTGATATTAAAACGAGTTTCGAGTAATAATCCCCTCAGCACGGTAGGGTGCGCTCTAGGGCTCCTCAGCAACGAAATGAGATCAAAAACTAAAGATAACAAACTTTTTTCACGTTAAAAAGTAGAAATACTAGACCCCCCTAGAGTTTAGGACGCACGACTTTCGTAAAATGAATATGATCAATGCCCAAAACAAATGATAACATGTAAAAATCAATCGTTTCTATACATATTACCTACGATTTAGACGTTACATAACAATAAAAGACATAACAATAGGTTTGGAACAACAACATGACATAGGGACAGTTATATCATAATTTTATTTTATTTTTACTTACTAAAAGTTAAAGTCAAACTTGGTGAACTTAGATTACTTCGTACCTATGTATGTTCTTGAGAAGTTTCCAAAAGGTTGTTGATATGAGGCATTATATGTCTGTGTGAGGCATATGTTTTATTGAAAAAACAATAAAATGAATAAAATCATTTTTGTCATCAATACGTAGACAAGGAACGACATAGACATTATGGTGAGTGTAGCTAACATGAGACAGCACGTTGGTATTTCTTTCTTTCTCTCTAGAAAGATCGCTTGTTTGTGGTTGGTACAAGAAAAAATCAGCGTTCAGCTGAGTTTTATTTAGGTCGATAGATAATTGTACTTTCCTTGAAAAAACCTGCATGCGAAGAAAAGTAAAACATAATCATTCAGTCCTTTATTTCGACACACTAACACATGAAACTTATTACACCCCTCTTTTTGTATACCTACGGGTCAAAATAACCAAATAGCAAACCAACAAGAATAAAAATGTGAAGTGTACATACAGTTTAAAATCACACAACACGTGTAACGTGTGATTCTATAGTTAATCTTATAAGAAAGCTTTTAACCCGTCAACTGCCGTTGTTCAATAGCACAGCGATCAATGCCCGCAGACAATGGTATTGTAAACTGATAAACAACAAACTTGTTCCACGTGGTTATCGCTTGCGTAATTTAAGGCATGCGAGCTTCTTCGTTTCTTGTGAATTAATTAATTATGAACTCTTACATGACTAATTGGTTTCATTGTCATTCAATTCATGTCAAAATTACGATATATGTATAAGATCCAGACATCCTTGAATTTTTTTTGTTGTGGTTGGTAAGTACAGTAAAATATCCATCACCTACTACTACTGTAGGCTTCCCGTTTACCGATGCTCTAAGAAAATAATTATAATATATGAGTAAAATTAAGTTAAAAATAAACCAAATGTTTGGTTTTTTTTCAAAGGATTTTCTACGTAGATTAGGAAGCGTTCATGCGCGGTTCTGAAATGGACTAGGCCGATTCAACTTATTTACTCAGTTACTAATAATATGTAAGGAACTTGTCTTTTAACATCTAAACTACTTGAATTACTCCAGCTTTTCTTGTAACAGTTAAAAAGCTTTATAAGTCAGTCTCATGTGATATTTTCGCATGGAAATACTTCCCGTGGCTTGCAATCGTACGTACAAGATTTTACTTTTTAAGTGAACAATAGCGTATTTTTAGCTTAACGCAGAAAGCGATGAAACGTGTACCTAAGATTGGAAAAGAACAATATAATTACTTAATATAGGTATCAAAAACATTAAATTAACCTGGGAGACATATATACCTACAATGTAAAAGAAAATTTGAGTTATTCCGGTCTGATCCATACTAAGAGATCCATGATAGGTATTTTTTCCGGTCAGATCCATTGTAATTTGACCATTCCGGACCGATCCATTTCCTGTTTATAATGGGTAAGTACAGTCAAACAAAAAAACTGGTTGTCTGTAAAGTCGGTTTACTGACGATAGTTGAACGTGACAACGTCTTAAGAAAATACTGATGGAATGATTGACAAATAATGTCATCAAAGTAAACAAACGTCATGAAATCGTATTTAAAGTTACAGAAATTTATCAATAAAAAAATAAAGAAGGAATACAGGAAACATTAAAAAAGGTAACATTTAAAATTTATAAATAGTCCCAGAAGTCAATAACAAAGTAATAATTGGATACATTACCAAAATATCTCCGAACGCAAAGGCCGATTGTGCTTCTTTGTCGCTCGTTCCGCGATCTCGCTTGCACTTCAAACTTTACATGGGACGCCTCAGAGCGAGGTTACGATAACGCCGCATGACGTCAGATAACGGCACATAAACGTCATGTTTTTCGTGCGTGCAGCCGATATCGAATTATAAAACGTAACGTTGTCACGTCAAAAACAGTTGATGAAATAAAAATATGTACTTTTTATTGGTATCTATAAGAATCATCACATACTTATGTTACGCTACCTAAGTCATTTGAAATCATCTTTTCATAGTTATGTTAAATTATATTTAGTCCTTGGATTTGGATAAATCTAAATAATAAGAAAAAACAATTTGTAAGAGACTAAAGATTAATCAAATTATGAAAATAAAATTTAAAATTGTCATAGTATTCACAATCACATTGAGTTATATTTGCTCCTTGGATTTGGAAAAATCTTAATTAAGTATAAAAAAAAAACAATTTGTAAATAAGTGGCTGAAGATAATTATTCAAATAACAAAATAAAAAAAACTAAAATTACAATGTCAAATTATCACAGTAAAAACAATCATACGGTTAAGAGACCCCGAACACTTTTTTCGCCAGTTCACACATCTCCACTGACTCCATCCGTTTTTATATTCTACCTTCTTGGTGTACTGATAACCAGCTTTTAGTAAAACTACACCACCGTTTCTATTTATATATAATTAACTCATTAGGATGGCTAGAAGAAGTTGACGGCAGACTGTGATCTTCAGACATTCTAAAAAAAAAGAAATAAATGGTGAATATTCGTAATATCGTATGTAAATTTACAGCACAAAATCTTTATACATATTTATACCTCTTTTAAAGTACAATTTATTGCACCTTTTCTGTAAAGTTTTGCGAAATTAAAACAATAAAAATGAAACAAATTACATTTACATTGTTTTTGACAAAATGAATACCTGTAATATTTCAATTTCCAACAACATTTAAAATTCCAAGATAATCATTATAAAACGTTTAAGATCGCATTACATATAGGTATATAGTTTAATATAGCTTATCTATAAACACTTACTTTTATAAACAGTTTTCACTTCACTTTGATCATCTATTTATTGTAAAAGTATATCAGGAACCAACACTTCACCTTGACTTTACTTCACTTCGTCAACTCAGTACAGAATTAAGATAGAGACTAAGACCGTGTCATTGTCGTTAAAACCCATTTATCATGTAAGAACACAACGTCACAAACTAAACTCATCAATGATTGGTTACCGTGGTTAAGAAGACCCACCCATCTCGACCCATTTTTTACAGGTAAAAATATTACAAAAACTTCGAATTTCTTCCAAACCCTTGCCGAACCGATAACGAGTGTTTTATTGTTTTGTTCATTGCATGCCAAACGCACAATTTTTTCAGTATTTACAAATATTAAATCTTGAAATGTTCTTTATAAATACTAACAAACGAACTTACGATAAATTTATATTTTGCAAACATAACTAATAGAACCTGTATGCATATTTCTTTCTGACTGTACTAAAATGTGATAATAGATAGTCAATTGATTAGACCGGAATAGAAAATAATTTAAAATATTATGAATTATGATCCATGTAGATATTACTTGTTCGGGCTCAGACCGGAATAAAAAATAATTAAAAGTATAGCGATCCATTCTCGGGATCTCTTTTCAAGTATCAGTCCGGAATAACTCGAAAATTTCCTTAATAGGTAGGTATATAGTAGTAGGTATTCTAAGTGGATCTAATATACTAACCAATCTAGTCCCTATATTGAGTCTAGTTTTAGGTAAGCCACAGTTGGGATGGGCGGCAGCGGAAGGGTGGTCTGCCTACTCGTTTGCTATCTTAATGAGGGTAAAGGCGTGTGAATTCGCCGCTAGAGGCGCTAGTGTAGAGTGAGCTCTGGCTGTCAGTGCCACAAACTTATCTGACCCGGTAAGAAGGGCGCTACTGTCTTAGTCTTTGTCTGACAACAGTATAACATTTGCATTAGTTACAATTTTGGCCACCGGGTCAGATAAGTTTGTGGCACTGTCGCTTCTCACTTGTCTGAATATCACTTGTCACTGTTTATGTATGGGACTATGGGTGGGCTTTGACAGCAGGACCTCACTCGCCGGTGACGCCAACTGGTGAGTACAAAAACGGCGACCCTCATTACATACGAAGATCATATCTTATTTTGGGCCGACTTCAGTTCGACTGTATGGTACCTCATATTATTTTACTGAATCAACCGATATTGATGACTTTTTAAATTCGAAAGCTGCTGCGTTGTGTGATCCCATTTAAATTTAGTGAGATCTGTCGATTAGTTTTGAAGTTATTTCCAATAATTCGTGTTTAATTGAATTCGACTATACCTACATATTGTAAGCATTTTCATTTTATTACGTATTGATGTTAAAGTTGGTTTTTTTATTGTTCAAATTGTATATAAACCAACTGAATAGAAAAAATGGGAAGACTCTTTAATAAATATAAAAATGACGATGACGTTGTTACACGTTTTCACCGTTTCGCACGCTTTATTTAACAAAGAAAATGAAACACAAAGAAATTAATTAACTAAAATAAAATGTTTCGAAGGTATTGGGTTGGAAGCTTAACAATTATTCCGATGGCATAAACTATTTTCAATTTGCTAGAAGAAGCAACACGCGGTCACGTGACTCTTACGTGACGTACTCGTAACCGTAAAACACGTGAATGTGGCCTCACAGTTCTCACAGTTTACCTCACAGTTTACCTTTTATTGGTCGGGAAATGACTTCATAGTATAAAACAAAGTCTCCCTCCGTCTCTGTCTCTCTGTCTTTCTAAGTCTTCTTCTTATAATCCACGCCACTTTGTTGATGTGGTTTTCACTATTAGGTAGAGTATTTCTCAAGGAATGTAATATATTATGGTTTATATGCTAGGCTAAGTAAATTCCCCATTTAACGCTCAACGAAGCGAGGGCAGGTCGCTCTAAAATATAAAATAAGTAGGTGCAATAGTGTCTGTTTGTATCTTTATTTAAAGTATATCTATATACTTTTATTTAAATAAAATAGATATCATTACAATAGGTTTTTAGAAAGAAACTAAATATAAAAGGGAAACCCCTTTCTTTAAAACAAGCTTTTATTTTAATGCGCTAAAAAACAAAATGAAAATTTCCTTGAAAACCTGTACCTACTATCAAATAAACTCATTACACTTTTTTTTATAAAAAGGTTGTTTTCAGGACAAAAAACATAAAACATGCAATGTCATCCATACTACATTTCAACAAAATTTCAGCTTAGTAAAGACATTTGCTTCAAAATTGAGTTACCTACATAATTCCAGGGCATACAAATAAAGTTGATTAAAACTTTTAAAACGAATAAGCGCTACTAAATATATATTATTTTATTATTATTAAACTGTGTCTGATGACTCTAGGAGATAGGTAAATTATTTAATGAGTGACAGCGTGATAGGTACAGAAACCAATCATCAAAGAGATTATTATTTGATAAAATATAATTAATTAATCAGTTGCTAAATTTTATCATAATCTGCCAATACGCTGAAATGAGATTAAGTATTTATGAATATATTTTTAGCGTTTTTAATAAACCAAAGTAGTTCGACGTCTCAGTTTTTTAATCATCAACTTTTCGACGAATTATTTTATTTTTGAAGTAATTTACTCCGCACAGCTTTACCCGGGTAGATTTTTTTAGGTTTTTACCCTTCTTATCCCTTTACGTTAAGAATTTCCAGAAATTCTCTTTTAGTGCGCCCCTACACTCCCCAAGGATCATGTATGGCCAAACAGCTACTTTCGTTTAGTGTACACTCAATAACGATACCTACTGATGACGAGGTGAACCCGCGACTTCTTTCGCACTTAAGAGTTTTCCCGCGTGAATTCCGATCCCGATTTCGGGATAAAAAGAAGTCCTATATGTTGCTCCACAACCTCCTCTATTTCCAGTAAAAGGCCCACCAAAATCTGTTCAGCTGTTTAGGAGGTTAGCCTGGACAAATAGACAGACAGACATACATACATACCGACAGGCAGACAGACAGGCAAAAATTAAAAAAAAATTGTTTCTGTTTTAGTATCATATAAATCTAAATACCTATGCAGACCCTTTAATTTTATTTATGCATAGATGTATAAATGTATACCTATGACCACTGAATGGTCCATTGGCTCATAACCCAGTTATCTTGTAAAAAACATTTATCAAAGAACCATTCAAGCGAGATCTAACAATAACAGATATTGTACCAAGTCCCTTTGCCTCTTTACAACCATTCAACATGATCAACAATCGCCGTGGCCTAAATACACAAAAATTGCAAATATCCAAGATGTAGGTAACATAATTTTAGCGCCTGTTCTTTTCATAGGGCAATATTCCTTTGACATCGTCTGTAATTTATTCGCTTTGAATTGCGTATTTTTATTTCGTATTTCAGCAAGTTCAGTGAACTTTACCACCCTTCATCGTGAAAAGTTCTGTAATTCGTTAAATATGGGAAATATTATAAACAGAGGCTGGGGTATCCTCCGAGTTACTCGTAACTCCGTAAACTTTGAAACATAATTACGCGTATATATTGTAAGAAAAATATTTGAACTATATATTAAATCTTCCATTAGCTGTTCTTAACGGAATATTATGCGGTTGTTGAAATTTCTGGGGTAGCTAAACCTTTGATCATGTAGGCACTCTCCAAATAGGGAATAAAGAGTATAAGAAAAATGATATAACTCATATTGTATAAATACTTACAAATTAATAAATTAAACGCTTACATAGGTGCTTACCCCCGCACTAGGATTCCTTATATGGCTGATGTTATAGGCAATAAGTACGAATAAATCACTGCCATAACTAACACCCGTGACACAAGAACATTTATCTATCACATGAATGTTTGGCCCGACTGGGGATCGCACCCGGGACTCCTCGCTTCGGAGGCAGCGTCATTAAGGCTACAAAGTAACACGATTGATAACAAATACATACACTAACTCACATTCAGCGCATTCCTCTTTCTTCGACATTCGCTTGACTATACAAAATTTTTGATACATTCGTGTTATTTCAAGAAGTCAAAGCTGAGACAGTTTTTCGTTGCCCATCACAGAACTAACTTCAAACCTTTGCTTAGTCTCCCTCACGTTTCTTGCAAACATTCATAAAATTTACAAACGTTCGCACGTCATTTCTTTTGATTCCAAATGAAATGAACATCCGGTTTGAGAGTATCATCGCATAGGGTTCCCAAAGCGAGGGCGGTGGTTTCTATACAATATTTGAACTCGAAGGACACTAAATGGACGCTAAGCCGGATAACGTCCAGTTATCCTTTAATACCCCATTAGAATTATTGTCACGTGCGCGCGTATGTTCAGCCTTGCTCAAGGTCCGGTAAGTAAAATTATAAGGCCAAGGCCTCAACAGCCCATCTCGACCCGGTCCACTCGATCCACTTTAAAGAATGTTAGCTCGGTAACATTATTGTAAGATTTATTTATTTTGTAACTTCTTAGATAAGGATATTCAAGAGCATAAACTTTATTTCTATGGACATTTTCTGTCAGTCAGCCCTGGATAAAATGTAGAAAAGGCAGATGGGTGAAGGTAATAACTAACTTTTTACAAAAAAAATAACCGACTTCAACATCGACGAGCAGAGATAACTCAGAAAATACTTGTCAGATGTCGCAAAAATTTATATCACCAGTTTCGAAATTATTAAAATTGGTACACATTAAAAATACATTCGAATTGAGAAACTCCTCTTTTTCTGTAGTCGATTAAAAAGAGAAAGGAAAACGTGACTTTTGAGTATAAATATGATAGGGAAATAACTACCTATCTCAATGTGAAATGATAGATAGGTATTTATATGTCTCGTATAATGAATTAAAAGTCTTATATAGACATTTTTCGAAAATCAACCCCTAAAGGCTTTAAACAGGTGACGAAAATTTGTAGGAAAAATCTAAACTGCTTGACTGATTTCGATAAATTTTAGGAAGATAAATTAATTGATGACGCATCTCAAGCATAGGCTACTTATTTTTGTCAAAAACCAACGACTAAGGGACTGAAACAGGGAATAAAAATGAAAAAAAAACAATTCCACGCGGGCGAAGCCGCGAGCGAATAGCTAGTAGCAAAATAAACTAAAAACCTTTCTTCTAAGAATCTTAAAATTAATCTTGAACTCAATAACGAAGGTATTTTATTCCAAAATACTTTAAAAAACCGTTATTCGTGGAAACACCGGTTCTATATCCTATGTATATTTTCCCGAATTTTACCTCTTTTCATCTTTTTATTGTTGAAAATATGGTCCTGGCAGACAGACACGAGCAAAACGAGACAAACGGCGAGCTATTCGTCTTGTCGACGATCCCAAGCTCACAGACGGTTTAGATCCATTCGAACTGCGGAGAGATGTGGGCTCTCTCTGTGTCTTCTACCGTCTGTATAACGGGGAATGTTCTGAGGAACTGTTTAACTTAATACCTGCGGTTAACTTTCGCCACCGCACTTCACGGGATAAAGCCAGGTTCCACCAACACCACCTGGATACCTGGCGTTCGTCCACAGTTCGCTTTTCACGTCTTCAGTATTCCCACAGTGCTATGACATGGGGTCCTTCAAGAAGCGGGTCTATCGCTTCCTTCGAGGCCGGCAACGCGTTGGTGGCGCCCCTGGTGTTGCCAATGTCCATGGGCGACGGTGATCACTTACCATCAGGTGACCCGTCTGCTCGTTTGCCTGCTTAGGCTATAAAAAAAAAGACAGTTAACACGTGTGGGAACCAAAAAAAGTATGTGTATTACTCGTTATGTACTAAATTTATTGAAACTCTACGTAATTTCTATTTACCTTAGGGTTTCGTTCTTCTATAATTCATTACTTAGATTTTGCCACTAAAAATATTTGTCTCGAGTCGCCGAGAATATGGAATTGCAACTCCCCGCTAAAAACACATTTCTTACCTGTGCTTGCAGTTCAATTTAGCTTGTAAGCAAAATTACTTAATGTTTTTTAAATTCTCGACGTAAATTTACATAAACCTTAACCATGGGTGAGGGAAAGCTGGCGCATTCCATAACGAAAGCAAACGAAGTATACATAGATATAAATTTTACGAGTGCTTAATATTGAGAAGAAATAACGGTAAAAAAGCTCAAAGCCCGGTGGTTTGCGTCGATCCTGAGTGATCGACAAAGTTGAGCAACTGCAGGCGCGATCGGAAGTTGGATGGGTGACCAATAGTGGCAAAATTTCTGGAGCGCTTCCGTGCTTCGGAGGGCACGTAAAGCTGTCGGTCCCGGTTGTTATCGATTGATAGCAATCGTTAAGCCAGACTTTCAGGCGGCATGAAAACTTCCGATTCTGGGTTGGCCACTAACACCTCAACCAATCCGCACTGGAGCGGCGTGGTGGAGTATGCTCTAGGCCTTCTCAATAATGAGGAGAGACCCGTGCCGTAGTGGGCCGTTAATAGGTTGTCGTCAAGCGCAAAAACTGATTTACCCATTTTATGATGTTTTCACCATTATGCTGCATTATCTTTGAGTAACACAGACTACTTAAATTGATATTTCTATACCTACATTACATCAGTGCGAAGTCAGGGCGGCTCATTAGTTATACAAATGTTGGATCTGACGACTTGTAACTACTTCCTAAATAACTTTTAGATGGGTTGATTTCATATTTGTTTAAGTCTGCAAACTTACCTCGCGTTGTGTATCTATGTGTACTTAATACCAGGCCATTAACATAAAACCACAGTGATTACAATCAGGAACACCGCATCCTGCTTATCCGGCATCCCTAAACTTTACTTTATCCGTAATAATATCAACCAGGTCAAAGATATTTGAACTATAGATTAAAGATGCATTATGCCTTCTTTAATTACTGTTACTATGAATGCCTAATATAATTACGAAAAGTATGAGGAGAAAAAAGGCTACTTAAAATAGGACAATTAGCCGAATTTGACTGCCCCCTCCCTTCTTTTCGCACACTAGATTATCCATAGGTAGGTATTAATTTTTTTTTTTCTTAAATAGCACCTTGTAGAATTTTATTAACAAAATCCCCCGCTTTAGGCACTAACGACATCCTGTCTAATAATATTGTTAGGACAACTGTATTTCCGCTACATTTATTATTAGAGATTGTATTTGATATTTTCTATGAAATTGTGGCGACACCGCACACACGTCACACGGTGACGTCACCGAAGCCTGAATCGCGCTATCGAAGAATTGTCGATCGCCGGATATATACCACGCCTCGAGTACATTCACTCGGGACTCGGGGCCCGGCCGCCCAGGCATGTCGTCTCGCCTGGCGGGAGATCTCCCTATTGCCAAAAAATAATTTTTCAAAAAGAAATGATATTCTTAGAAAAGGGTAAATAAATATCAGTAGGTAATTAATTAATTAATTAAAGTAAGGCCATTTTAATAGGCCACATTTGACAACTGTTAGTCTTTGCTTTATAGTGAGGGTAACCTGCTGAAAAACATCGATTCATTTAATTAATCGATGAGGACTTCAAACATCTGTAAATTGAATGTGATTGTTATAAAAACTATTTTAATTACCGCACAGTTCAAACAATGACTAAAAAACGACAAAAATAATGCGTCTAATAATGGCGCGAAATGAAATCATGACTTTTTTGTAACATTTCACGTTTCTGGATACTGGCTTTTGAGCCAGACGTTATATATTTAAATGAATGATTACATATTTTTTGGCCTAAAATGTAAGAAAATTAATTCTGTTCCCATTCAAATATATTTTATTTTGTAATCGTGAAATACTTTTTGACGATTAGTTCGACTTCTCGAATTCAACTTATCTACTGATCTGTTTCTTTTGGTACCATCCCTCATGTTTAAAAAGAAAAGGAGTTCACTGACGTAACTTTGTAACGACGTCAGTTCTTTACTTAAAAGTGTAAAAATTTTAACAATATCTAGTAGGGAATATTAAATAATATGGAGTGCCTCCCTTACAAGGTTACTTTGTAAAATTTTGACGAACTGTCAAATGTGGCCTATTAAAATGGCCCTACTATACTGATACAGATACAGATGAAGTTTTAGTTGTTGAGTTTTATAGTTCATTTTTCTCTAAATTTTTACTATTATTTTATCTTTATTAAAGGATCTTTCTAAATAAAAAAGATCTTTCATAACTTATTAAAGATACAATAATTTAATAATATACATTAAATTAAAAGATTAATTTCCGTCTTATATTAATACCCGTATAAGTAAGCTTGCGCTAAGATTAAACCTATCATGCAGAAATGTGGTATCCTAGATTTAGTCGCAGGTGAGAGAGTTGGATAAGAGAAAAATGCTATTTTCCCACAGATATGCTTGAGAAGCGTGAAAATGTAGCAGACAGGCAGAATTACGTACTCGTATGCGTTCATAATAATAATAGGGATGACATTCAATCAATTCCCCACGTGCTGTCTAGCCCTCGGTGAATTTCTTCCATTGAGCGGTTATTGAGTTCAAGCGCACCCATCTCAGTATTCCAAACATGCGCCGCAAGGTTGTTTCTTCACAGCCAGCCCCGTATATAATGACGACGCGCCCACCACTAACCATCACATCAACAACTACTTTTGTGACGAATCTTCCTCATACACCAAAACAAAAACTTATCAACATGTTCAAACTGGTGAGTTTTTTTATTATTTTTTAATGTAAAAACCGACTATTGAGCCACTTGGTAACTCGCCAGCGCCCATGGATATCAGACATAGTAAAAATAACATCAATGCGCTGGAGGTCAAGAGAAGAAAAAAAAGACATTGACAAGATCTTAGCTGGAACACGAGTCATTAAGCGGTTAATGTTAATACAAGTAAGAGGGTGTTAGCTAGGCAGATTTTATAGCAAGATAATACTTAATACTTATATTTAAACCAGTGCAACGATTATTTAGCGACTGCATCCTTAACCATTGTAATTAATATCTTCATGTCTCTAATATTTCTGATGTCATAGTGTTATTGCAAGTTATTAAGTGTTGATAATCATAAACAATTTTCAATTCCAGTTCATCTTCGCGTGCTTCCTGGCCGTGGCTGCCGCCAAGCCCCAAGTGCTGTACACCGCACCAGTGGCCGCAGCTTACACCGCCCCCGTGGCCGCCGCTTACACCGCACCCGTGGCGTATTCCGCTTACACCGCGCCCGTTGCGGCGTACTCTGCTTACACCGCGTACCCCTACGCCTCACCATACGCCGCGTACTACCTCCGTCGTTGATCGAATTATAAAATATTCGGTTATATATTCGGCTGTTAATATGGAATAAAATATTTTGGCAAGCACTTACTTTTTTATTGTTCTCTAATAGACCTGCATGTAGATAATTATAATAATATTTCGTTAAAGATTTCAGTATAATGTATATTAAAGAAACAAACCCATTATAATGTTTGGTAATCATGAGATTAGTAGGTACCTACGTACTTAGTATAATATTTTTTGCCAGCGACTCTAGCTGAGTAAACTTACCTACATAAAATATATTAAGGTACATTTTCCCTTAAATGTTACTAAACACTTAAAAGGGCCATTTTAAGTCCTTTGTAAAAATTTCAAGCGCCAAAATTACGTGAAATTGAAATATACCTAATTAAAAAATGAACGCGATCTCTAATGTAAAATTCAAGAGTTAGGTACCTATATGTACGAGTATAATAAGTGAACATATTATAATAAATTAAAATACATTTTTATTCATCTTTCTACATAACAAATATTAAAGTCATCACAATAATATTACAATATATAAATTAATTATATAGAAAACGTTATTTGAAAATTAGAGTAAAGCTTTTCCTTCTATTCATTCTAGAAAACAACCAAATGACATTGAATAAGTAGGTACCCATATCAAGGATGCCTGTTACTAAGAAGAGAAAAGAAATTATCAAGACGATAGCTCACGAATACTTTGAGTCCCATTTACAAATGTTTTTACAAGGATTTTATTAACTCTATGCCCTGTGAACGACATTGGTAACTGACTTTGTTGAGATAACCTCACAAGATCAAGAGCATTTAAGTACCTAATGAATGTCGGCAATGTTATTGACCTTAATACTTGCAAGGAATTTAATCTGGAATCAGTCTTGTATCACTCGTATTGTCCCAGAAACAGTGACATCTAGCAATAGTGTCCTATTATATAATAGGATACCCGAATCTGGATATTAGGACCACAGAGTTCAACGAACTTATTATGTAAGTAGATCCAGTGAGAAAAGATATAACAACTAAAACGAGATCGCAAAGGAATTTAAATAATTTCAAATATATTTATAGAACACAATATAAAATACTACTGTACAAACAGCGAAATTAACTCTCTACCAGCTGAGCATTGGGCCGATCTTAGTCATTTCTGTCACCGCACAACACAATGTAAAACCAGATCACACCATCAGTTCTGTTGTCTCGTTACTTTTTACCTAGCGCAAGATTTGATCAAATCACTATCTATCAATGTGACGCACCGATTGAAATGAGTATAAAAATCAGATGTATGCCCTGTGGTTTTAGACTTGCTTGTAACCGGGATTTTTATAACTGATTTTGTCCGACCAATCTAAATCATCATGTCATTACTTCCTATTAGTATTATTTTTTGATGTATTGTTTTTTGAATTCTTAAATCTTCTTCTATTGTAGTGTTTGTGATCGTTTGTTTAACTTCTCAAAGACGTTTAATTTTATCCTCATTATATTTCGTCATGCAACAGACGGTTAAGTATATGTAGGTATCAAGAGAATTAGAAGGCGTAATTAATGCCGGAGGGACGCTCTATATAAGCCAAGATGTCAGTGTCGTGGCGTCTGATGTTTCATAAAGAACTGATTACTCAATTATTTTGATTGACTCCGATCCAGTCATAAAATGCATATATGTAGACTTAAGTAAATCTAAATAAAAAATATTTTATATTCATGTGCAAAATAATTTTTGTAAAGCATACGTATTTATGGCAAAAGATTCACAAACGTTGTTATATAATAATGTTGTTTTTTTTAGCAATTCCGGTTACTATAAAGGCGACCATCTTAGGCCTTAACGGCAGCAACGCATCTTTGACAAATCAGCGCGGGACTCTTACTAACATTATTATTATTATTATTATTACTCACAGTCCCTGACGCAATCCTCATATCGTCTATTGAACTAAGTAACTGGCTGGCTACAACCCATTAATGGCCAACTACTGAGCACGGGTCTCTCCTCATTATTAAGGAGGCATAGAGCACACTCCACCACGCTGCTCCAATGCGGATTGGCGTTAGTGGCGGGTTAGCGGGTTAGTGGCCAACCCAGTATCGGAATCGGAAGTTTTCAAGCCATCCGGAGGCCTTCCGACATGGCTTAACGACTGCTGTCTCTCGATAACAACCGGGACCGACGGCTTTACGTGCCCTTCGAAGCACGGAAGCGCTTAAGAAATTTTGCCACTTGCGGCCACCCATCCAACTACCGACCGCGCCCGCAGTTGCTTAACTTTGTCGATAACTTGGGATCGACGCAATCCGCCGAGCTACGAGCTATGAACTTAGTAACTAGCGTTCTTGTAAATTCCTAAAAATTATAGTTTCAATTTTCATCTTTTTTCACAGAGGAGCAATTGAACAAACTTGAGCGTCTCCAGAACATCTGTATAAGATACATTATTTGGTCTTCACAAATATGATCACATATCTCCATTTCGTACAAAACTCAAGGCTCCCTATTCGACTACGCCGGAATTTACATATTCTGTCTGCTTTATACTGCTACCTGTTCAGTCCAACTGCTCCTTCGTACCTTAAAGAGCGATTTCAATTCATCTCTCATTCCCATGATCACACTCTTCGGTCATCTAACAATCTTTCGCTCCTCACACCTATAAATCAAACTTCATTTTACAATAAATCATTTACTGTAGTTGCTGTTAGTCTCTGGAATTCGCTTCCTCACAATATCCGTCTCGCTAAGTCTTTAGAGTGCTTCAAAAGGCAGGTTAAGGATCACTACTTACAAAGCACCATCTAACTATTTATTCCTTATCCCTTCACTATACCACATTTTCATTATCACAAAAACAAAAAAAAAAAACAAAAAACAATTACATATTTCCTTTTGTCACCACTAGCCCATTTTTCATTTTTGTAATTTTCTCCTGTACGTAAGGTTGCCTGGAAGAGATCGCTGCTTAGCGATAAGGCCGCCTTTTTTGTATACACATTTGTATTTTAATTTCGCTGTATGTGATTATTTCTGGTGTACAAACAAAAAGTTTATCTATCTATCTATCTATCTTGTTCTGGGCCATTCACGACTGGAAATTATTACTATTATTATCAGCGGTGCTGGAGGCTTTGCTTGCTATCTTAAATCCATAGAAAAATTCAGAATATTTAGGTAGGTGTTTAACCTTCCAGTATATCACGAATACTAACTCTTACCACCATGGTGCCTAGCTCAATAGTGTTGCAGTTGTCATGGGCTAGCTGGCATTATGATTACTCCCAGACTATAAACTAGCAGACTTGGACCTTTGCATCAAATAAAGTTGTTGTGGTAAAAACACAGTGTAGCACATGATAAGATAGTATACACATGTAGGATAGTGCAGTATACCTTAGGTTGAGTATTAGAGGATACTCTTAATATTTACCTTCTCTGCTTTTAATAAATAAATTAATAAAAAAATGTCATCTGATCGAAATAAAAGTGCATTGCCTTTAGCACTATCAGAATGATTTTATCAGACTAAAATTCTAGAAATATAACGAGTACATTAATGGCAATTTGGTAATATTTAAAATCGGTCTTAAAAATATATAATGAATAAAATCGTTATAAAAATACAGTACAATACAATAACAATATCCTTTACTTTTACACCAGCAAACGCCTATAGTAATAATTTCCTCCAGGCAACTTTTGGGGAGAGGATGAAAATAACTATGGAACACTTTCTATAAATAATATTGAACATTGCATAAAGACGAATAATAATACGTACCTATAACGTGCTAATAGGTTGGCAATATGCATCAATCCTAAGTCTAAATAGTTATACCAGAATTAATAAACATATTAATGTTTACGTCAATTTTGTTAAGTCTATAAATCATGACGAGGATTTATGCTTAGGTCATTACACGCTATGGCAATGACATTGAAGGTGGCTGTAACTTATCAAAGGGTAATCTAATTGTTATATTTCTTAGGTCAAAGTACGACAAATGAAGCCTATATTACGCATTCGTTTGTTTCGCCTTACAACTCATCGTAATTCAGGAAACATCGGTGTGTATCCTCACAGTGTAGATTGGCCTTCGTGACATAGTATAAAGTTCGTTGGAAAAAGTATTTTTTATCATTCAGCAGCAGCTACTTGATAACAAAACACTTACAATGTTCAAACTGGTGAGTAAAGTATAAATCATAGCGAACAACCACGTAACTATTTTTGACCTAAAATAAGAAACTTATGATTCAGTTTTAAAAATGTTTATGAATAGTTTCGTAATTATTCTCATTTGAATTAAAATGGCTGCCCAATCCCACTAAAAGGATAATTATTATTTTATCCAACATTATAATTTGTAGGTATTTTTATACATTACAACCTGATTCTCCGTTAACTGGAAAAAAATTCTATTAGTACCCATTGTATATAAAAATACTTTTAAGTTATACGAGGTTACTGTTACCGTTTAGAATTTAATTAAAAATTAAAAAAAACCCCGACACAAACATTTAAAAAGTAAAAAATAATATCTCTAAAAATAAATACGTCGCGTTGGGGGACCGCTCCTAACTACTCATTATCTACGATTTTTTTCATAAGTATCACCTACCTACTTAGTCCTTTAACCAAGACTTATCATTTATCAATATTTTTTTGTGTTTAAGTTAGAAGTAAATGGAGCGGTTTTTTTTATTTAATTTTTATTTTATACTTTTTCTAGATAAGAATATTCTCGATTAAGTCATAAATATTCTCTTACTGTGCCCTTTCATTTGAGACCCCACACGAGTATATTTGCATACATTCGGCTATTCTTCCCCGCTTTTACCCCTCACAACTTTTAAACGGCTCAACCGATTTTCATCAAACATATCTAAAAACACGCGCCCGTAAGTCCCCTTTAATACAAAAAAAACTAAATTGAAATCGCTTCATCCGTTCGGGAGCTACGATGCCACAGACAGACAGACACACAGACACACACACACACACACAGACACGTCAAACTTATAACACCCCTCTTTTTGCGTCGGAGGTTAAAAATGATTTTACTGCTAAATGACCTTTTCCAGCCAACAAGTTATTTATTATGTAACGACTTCAGCGTATTACAACAAAATCAGGTAGAGTTTATGCGGTAAACAATTTAATATTCAGAACATGCTTCAAATGAAAGGACTATAGCTATGAATACAGTATTAGAACTCCTTAAAGATTTTAACTGAACTAATTTACTAAAGCTCAGACGGAACTTATGATTTATTAGGCTACGCTTTATTAAATAAGGCCGTTCACACAGCCTAGCGCCAAGCGCCTAGGATTTAGTCCAGATATGCTATGAGTCGCTCGTGATTCGACGCCCTATATACCTATTTACCAAGTTCCGAACACAAGTTGACGCGTCTACGATGTGTGTTCTATCAGTGAACAGTGTTAGTGTCGGCGAAGTGTATATTGCGTCGGAGCTACGACAAGCTAATAAATAGCGTAGTGCGTGAAGGGCCTAAGTGTAGTATGTTTTTATCGTTAGATTTCATTGCAGGGTTGTTTCTTATCACATTTTATTTAAAACCATTATAATAAAGATTTGATATTTTTTACAGTTCATCTTCGCTTGCATCCTGGCGGTGGCGGCGACCAAGCCCGGCGTAGTTCCCGTGGCGTACACGGCGCCCGTGGCGGCGTACAGCGCGCCCCTGGCCTACTCCGCGCCGCTCGCCTACTCCGCGTACTCCGCCTACAGCGCGCCCGTCGCTGCCTACTCCGCCTACACCTACGCTTCACCCTACACGGCAGCTTATTATGTCCGCTGAAATTGTACTGAAAAATTTTAGCTTTGAATTCAACCAATGGATAAATAGAAAATATTAAAATAGTCATTAATTTTATCTTGTATATTGATTGTTCACATGACTGATAACAAGGATGATGTTGAATTTTCATTCAGATGTTTATTAAAAAAAACTGCAACTGGCTTTAAATTTTAATAAAATACAAATTTGGAAATTAAACAGAGATTAACTTATCATTAACTTTTTATTTATTTTCTTGGAGATATTTATATGTGTAAAAGACATTTTGATACACCCTACAATTTTAGAGCCCATTCTCTTTCACACCTTATATTCCTCACACATTTATTTATTTTATGAGTAACTTTTTGCATTTATAATACCAATATATAGTACCAATTTTTGATACAATACGGGTTAGAATATTATTCAATTAGACACAAAATAAACGCAGAAATCACTCTCAGATGTCTTTCATGGGACTACTCTTAATGGGACTAATCTTATTATTTTGTGCTCTTATATCGTTCTATATAATACATCACCTGGTGGTTCATATGACCCATCCATTTTTGACATGGGCCTGTAGTCTATACATGACAAACACCAGCTTTCAAGTTAAAAAATAATTAAAAAGATCCGGTATTTTTTTCCTACTTTTTGTATATTATTGCAGACACATTTCAAAACTTTATATACAGACCCATTGATTGACCCTGAATTCAGAGATGTAAATAAATCTTACGGCATTCCACTAATATTATACTTAACAAGAATTTAATTGTTGCGTAGATATTTACGGCGTATCTGTTTTTAACCAACATAAAAAAATAGCAGGACATTCTCAATTCGTCTGTACGTTTTTTTTCTTATGTGTGTTACCTGAGAACTTCGTACTGAGTGAACCGATTTCAATAATTCTTTCACCATTCGATAAGTGATGACTGACGCCTGGTCCCATTAAAGTTGAGCGACATCTGACAATCAATTTTTGAGGTATTCTCAATAATGTAAATTTTTATTAAATAACTCCCTCGATTTTAAATAACAAATTCCATGTAGAAGGTAATTACAAAAAAAATGTATGTAAGTAAATTAAATTTTTATTCTTGCCAGCTAAGGAAATTCCGTTACAATATGATTTATGTCAAACTCATTTAAAACGTTCAGCGGACGTAGTAAGCCGCCGCGTAGGGAGAAGCGTAGGTGTAGGCGGAGTAGGCAGCGACGGGCGCGCTGTAGGTGGAGTACGCGGAGTACGCGGAGTAGGCGAGAGGCGCGGAGTAGGCCACGGGCGTGCTGTACGCCGCCACGGGCGCTGTGTACGCCACGGGCACCACGCCGGGCTTAGCCGCCGCCACCACCAGGAAGCAAGCGAAGATGAACTGAAAGTAAAAAAGCACTTTCAAATTCAAATTCTGCATCATTTATTAATGTAAGTATTTTTTTCCACGCACTTACAAAGGTGCTAAGTATATCTCTTTCTAGAGGAAAAAAGGCGAACAAACTCCTCAGGACATCTTTTAAATCAATATCATACAAATATTACAAAACACACAAAAATAAACGTCTAATCCTAGCGGAACTGGTCGCGGCATTATCACACCCAGGGACCCTTATTATTTACATATTCATCTATACTATAATATCCTTTGCCTACAAGCTTTAATAAAATAATGCAACAGGGAAGTTGACATCATCAACAGTTTTCAAATACATACTAAGCGCATTTCAAAGCTAGAATATTAAACCAACCAGTTTAAACATTTTGAAGGTATCAGTTGGCTGCGTCAAAGCTTAATAGTGTCAATTCATTGCTTTCGATCTTTTATACCAAGCGCTACGAAGGTCAATTACAATACCGGGATACGTAGAATAGCAATGAAAATATGAAGCAATGACTGCTTCACCGGTCTCGTTCGATACATCGTTGAGTTTCACGAGGCTATGTAAATATTTGACCTCCACGATGCTCTATAAAGCTCACTATAAACAGTGATTTTTCATTATTCAACTAAGACCTAGCAACTTGATAACAGCCAAGATGTTCAAATTGGTTAGTATAAAAATAATTTGCGAGGTTAAACTCTCCAGTCTCGCCCTCACCCTCCGCGTGAATCTGTGAAGGAACAACAGCAACTATTCATTCGAAAAAAAATAATAAACATCAAAAACTTACTACATATAAGCAATGTTTCATTCTATCAGTGTAGATTTAACATTAAATATGAAGAACTTTTGTATACTTCAATTATTTTCCTTATATGATAATCTGATTTTTGACTTATTTTTATGCAATTTGTTACAGATCATTTTCACGTGCCTCTTCGCTCTAGCCATGGCCAAGCCCGGCGTAGTACCCGTGGCATACACGGCACCCTTGACCGCGGCTTATACAGCACCCGTGGCGGCTGCATACTCCGCTCCAATTGCCTACTCAGCTTACTCCGCGTACACCGCTCCCGTTACCGCCTACTCCGCTTACACCTACGCTTCACCCTACACGGCTGCATACTACGTCCGCTGAAAATGTCCTTTTAACCGTCAATAAATATATGGAAATATAATAACTTATTATTTTATTTTTAAAAACCTGTTGACATTAAACTGGTATGTAGATAGGTACATACTCTTAGTTTGAGGTAAACAGTGAAAGGTAAATAGAGCAACAACGCGCGATTGCTAGATCTTCATTATTTTGAAAATCCTGAAATGTAATCTGTGTATGTCGCCAACATAAGTGAGAATGATCGGAGACATTGAAATTTTGTCAGATATCAAGTTACATTACCTGATATCTGTTGTATAATAGTATCTACCTGGATTCATTAATAAATAATATTAGAAATGATCTTATCTATTACCAAACACGATGATAACAACTGTGAAGAAACAGAGTTGTTGGCAAAGTAACCAACTCATGTTATAACACCAACTGCTAGTTGGACTAATCATCCTAGTTCCTATTTATGTGCATGTGTATGTTAGCAGTGGAAGATTAGTGCTGCGTGCTCTTTGCTACCTTAATTCCATAAAATAATAAAAACGATGTGTAATATTTATCTAAATAAAAACATATTTTTTAGTATTAATACAACAAAATACAAATTATGAAAGTAAAGCTAGCTCTATATTATCAATCTATATTAAATAACTACTATATAAAATTCCACGAAGAAGGTAATTACAAAAAAATTAATATATGTAGCTAAATTAATTTTTTATTCATGTCAGCTAAGGAAATTCCGTTACAATATAATTTAGATATGTCCATCTCATTTAAAACGTTCAGCGGACGTAGTAGGCCGCCGCGTAGGGTGAAGCGTAGGTGTAGGCGGAGTAGGCAGCGACGGGCGCGCTGTAGGCGGAGTACGCGGAGTAGGCGAGCGGCGCGGAGTAGGCCAGGGGCGCGCTGTACGCCGCCACGGGCGCCGTGTACGCCACGGGAACTACGCCGGGCTTGGCCGCCGCCACCGCCAGGATGCAAGCGAAGATGAACTGAAAGTAAGACAAACACTTTAGTGACATTGTGAAATTATTCAACAGAATGTATTCACTTCTTTCTTTATGTAATGTGTATGTATTTTAATTTTTATGGTTAAACATTTGGATTCTCTGTGTCGTGGGTATCATGCACAACACCGAAAACAAGAATTCGAAGTCATCATACAAAATTCTGTAACACTGGGAATCGAACCCAGGACCCTTTCAACGGCAGTCCGGCATGGTATGGTACCCATTGCGCCACACAAGCAGTATTATCGCATATTAGTTTGCTAGTCATAATTTTCCAAATCTTAAGCACATTTTAAAGTTGAACCATTAAACCAACCAGTTTAAACATTTTGAAGTTATCGTTGGCTGCGTCTGAGCTGAATGATATAAAATCAGATTTTTTCCGAACTTTTATACCAAGCGCTACGAAGGTCAATTACATTGTCGGTCTGCGTAGCGTAGCGACGAACGTAGGAAGAAAATATGAAGCAATCAGTGTTTTACAAAAATCCTCATTCTATTTCCTTTGGTATTGATTTGCATAAGGTACCTACTGACGCAAAGTACCTAACATACTATGTATTGATTTTACTTGATGCCAATTCGGCTTAAGTCTTTAAAAGCTTTTGGCTGAAATCACCAACGTGGATACGTCGTTTGACTTTGTGTCACCACGTTGCATTGTAATCATCAACAAGTTCAAGCTTAAACTGATCACCTCGAGTAAAAATTATGCATCTACCTACTTAAAATTACTTCAACCCAAGAAATGTTTTTTTAGTTTGGAAGTACAGTCAATCGGGGTAACTTTAAAAGTAGTATATATATACATGCTCATATGCCTTAATCACAGCATTACAATGTTATTATACAATGAATAATGACATTTCTTTTAAAAATGTATTTTTTTACATAGAGCGCCTATGAAAATTCAACGGGCAAAAAAAATACGTTAGCACGTGAATTTAGCAAAACCGAATATATACAATGTGTTTTTTTTACACTTGATCAAAAGAAGTGTTACGTGGTCAAAAAAATCTTTGAGATCAAAGAGACCCTAGTTTGACGGTGAATATCATAACAACGAAAATAGATAGAGCAATAGTTACTTTAGAGAATTTGTTCATTAGATCATGAACTTTAATAAAACGTGCAAAAACGACTATGTTAACGACCCCATTTTAAAGTTAGAGGTCAAACATCAATAAAAATCAAGTTTTATTTTTATTATTTCAAATAGTTTATTTTTTTTTCGAAGCTTATGTTCAATATTGTTATTCACTTTATTTTCTTAGGTAGTCACACTTTTTAGCTTTCAAAAGAGACTACTTTGACGAAAATACACCGTTCCCAGACAAAGAAACTCAAAAAGAAAGGTTTTTAATAATAAAAAAATTAAATTGCTCTTATTTTCGAGAAAGTGTATATAAAAAAAATAAAAAAAAATGTTTTTGTCGGTAATTTTTTTATCTAGTATACACTTCGTTTGATCAAGTGTAAAAAAACACATTGTATAATATTTTTACTATATTTACACTTAAAACTGACATACATTGCTTTAGCGCCGGGCCTGGGTTAATTTTGTATGGGATTTGGCGGATCTCCTTTTTTATATATTTTGTAATTTTTAAAGACTTTTTATAATTTGACAATGTGAATACCAGCCCGAGAGCACTGATTAACTCATAACTTTTATCTCATAAGCGAAATAGTAAGAGTTTTTAAAGAAAATACACCGATGATGTATCAAAGTTACCCCGATTGACTGCATTGAAATCAATTAGGTACTTGAGTAGTAGCATAGTTGAGTCGCCAATCATATGGAATTGCCACTCCATGCCAAAACCAAACTTATAACCTAATCTCACAATTCAATTTAGCTTTTAAGCAAAATTTCTAAGGGTATTCTTAGTACCCGCCGTCAATCCAAGACATACCTTAAGCGCATAGGAGGAAGGCCTATATAATTATGTGTGCCAAGAAATTATAAGTAATTCCAGATCAAATGCGAACGGTCTACCTCTAGTATAAAGGAAGCCATCATCATCAACAACTACTGTTCCACTTCCTATTTGTTCCACTATTGAGCTCTGCTTCCTTCTCACAATAGGATACAGGCGAAAGTTTACCACACTGGCTCAGTATGGATTAGCAGACTCTAGATGCCTTTTTAAACATTAAGGAGGACTTTCAGATGAACAGGTTTCTCCATAATATCGTCTTTTACAGAAGCAAGTAGATTTATTATTTTACGGATAAGCTTAAAATTTAAGAAAAGCAACGGTGGATTAGAACTCAGGCCACCGTTCGGGAGACCAAGGCTTAGACCACTTGGCTCTCACTATGCGTTGTACCTATAGGTACTTTTTACGATACTTTGTATATTGTTCATTGTACTTAGTACCTATTTGTATAGTTTGTACAATAAGGCTTTGATTAAAATATCTCAATATTCACATTCACGTAGTACGAAAACCAAGTACACCTGAGTAACACATGTCTTATTAGGAATTATTTCACCATGCATACCTTCATTACACAAAATGATAATGCTAAAGATTATTTTTGGACACAAAACAACGCAGTCACGATCAGATGGACAAACAGATAATTTCAAGTGGTCTTTCAAACCTTAATATAGAACACTTGAAATGTGGAGATCATGCAAATGATCATGTTGCTTTTGCAAGTTGTTTGACCTTTGAAACTTTGTTGCTATCTCGTATCTTAATGTATCTATAATTACAACTGTTAGGAGAAACTTTACCTAATTGCATGCCCTTTACAAATATTAAGAGTAAAACCGAAGTAGGTAAATAATGTAAAAATCTCAATTCCTTATTCTTTAATTCCTTTTTGCATTTAATATCGTCGGAATGGCTAAAAAGTGTAAAGTAAGTTGTATGAACGTAAGGCATCTTTTAATTGTAGTTTAAATCTTTACCTTGTACCTACCCATATTACCTACACTAGCTCCGTCTTATAGTTATTCCGTCTAAATACAAAAGTACATTTGAAATCTTTTGCTCCGTACAAGGAACACTATCAGACGCATGTTTAAATTTGTGTTATGTCATTTATTTTATTTTTTATGCTTAACATCATTCCACATTAAATGAATTACCTATTGCACATAAAATAATTTATGTGACTAGAATCAATTTATTTTTTAATTATTTATAAATTATCGCAATAAATTGTTCAATAATCTTAAGGATATAATATCTAGAAATATCATAATATTAATTTAAAATATAACGATAATTAAAAATTTAATATGTGCGTGTATTTTATTGTCTATTCCACAGTCCCATAGCCTGTGGTTTTCCTCGTTTATACCTACTACTCTACTCCTAAAATTATAACTAAGTACCATTCAACAGCCGGATTGCTAAGGAGTTACAAATGGTGTTTTAACCTTGTATCAATACTAATCTGTAATGAAAAGCCCTGTGTCAAAAATAGGTACTCTGCATGTACCTATGGTTACAGCTGAAATTAGTGCACATCCAACCACCAATGTAAAATTTGCTTACAATATTCAGTAAAATATTACTTTCAAGTGCTCACAACACAACATACATTACAACCTACTTATAATACCTAAGATTTAAAAAGTCGTGAAATTTGTGATTGTGAAAATTAAACCTTGTACTATGAATACCTACATAAATTAAAGGCTTCAAAAGGCTATCAGAACTCCAAATCAATACACGTGTGTCCTAAACTTCTATGAAATGAATTGGGAAGCAACCACCTGTCATTCAGTAGGCACATTGACCTCCAGGTTTATTGCAGCGACACAGTACTCTACACACGTGCGTGATGACCTCTGATGCAACATGTAGGTAGTGCGTCGCATTCTAGTATGGATGACTTATGCACTAGAGAACCACTAAGAAAAAGATGTAAAAAGAAAAGTTTGATGCAAATTTTCATTTGCTTCATTAATATCCGGCAGTAAACAGATTATTGAAGTAAAATAAATAAGTGAAGGAAATGTATTATAATTTTATTGTTTAAATATATTATGTAATGTTAAAAAACTTAACAATTTTATTTTATTGTTTTGTTTCATTTTTCCTAAAAAAGGGTAAATAAAATTTTATTGTTACCTACTTGTATTTTCTTTTTCAATTTTGTTATTTTATAAATTATAAATAATAGGGTACTTTCGGTAGTGAAAAATAAACTTGATTTTCCTAATAAAAAGCAACAAAATAAACACGCTTTCTCGCCTTAAAATAAAAGAAAATTCTTTTTGTTTTTCCGGAAAAACGCTGTCAGAACTTATCAGCCATTTTGATGACGTAATTATGGTAAATTGTACAGTGCCACAAACTTATCCGAGCCGGTGGCCAAAATTGGAACTAATACAAATGTTATACTGTTGTCAGAAAAATACCAAGACAGTAGCGTAGTATGTAGTATAAGTTTGTGGTACTGTATGTAAGACCGGCATTCATTCAAGTTGATAAGCACGAAACTGAACTGACAGTTTGGTTCTTGTAGGAATAGGTTTGTCTTTATGACGTCACACCAATGCCTCTCGTGTTTTAGGTCACGTGACATACCGATTAAAAATTTCGAATTTTAATATTGTTTATTAAAATAATTATGTGCTTTTATGACTCAAAATCAGAATATTAAAGTATATTTCTACATAAATTTTTATTTTTATCAAAGGAGGATGGGCGTTTTGGTACCCATGTCCAATCAAAATGACTTTAGTGTCGTTTGAAAGGTCTTTTCAAGAGTACAAAAAATTACTATGGCGACAAACCCGTACAAATTGTCCGTTTTGAAATATAGCCTTCAGAAGATACGGAATATTTAGTTAGAATTAGGATTTAAAACTCATATCTTTGGCGTAGTTCGACCGATTTTGAAGATTTTTGCACAGATTTAGAGTTTATTAATATTCAATTAATAGATAAAAATCTTTAACAATAAATACACAATAAAATCAGTTTATAATTTTTTCAGTTAAGGCCGATTTACAGTACAGTACAATACAGTAGCTGGCGCCAACATCACTGGATTCCAGCTCTGCATTAGCACTGGCACTGAATCACTGGCAATCAGTGGCGATCACCGGCGCATAGTGTTAACACGGATCCAGTGCCACTGGCTGCGCGGCGTGAGCGGGGCTGTCACTGGATCAAAAAATAGGCAGCCAGTCTATTTCGATCCAGTGCTGGATATTGCATGCTGGACTGAATTCTAACATGTTTACATTGATACAGTGCTTATCTAGCGCCGGAATCAAGTGGCGCTGGCGCCAGCAACTGTATCAATGTAGATCAGCCTTTATGAGTGATTTATCTAATAAACAATATAAACATATAAATACACGTATGTATGACTTTCACTTTCAGTCGTTCGTTGAGTTATTGCAAAAAGTTTGTTGTATACTTAGTACCAAAAATATATAACTTTCAAGTAGGATTACTGCGATCGGACAATGAACCAGGACTAGCGACATGTAAATTCACAATCTACACAAAAATACCTTTCCAACGACGTATCATTTACTCTGATTAGTGCCGGTACCAGATTCCATACTTTTGTGCCCATCCTTTCCTTTCATAGTTTATTTTTCATTACTGAAAAATACCCCTATTGTTGATGAATGGAATTACATAGTAATAGAATTGTTAAAAAAACTGTGAATCATGCTAATAAGTGTACATCGTAGTTTTTACAGACGATTCGTTTAAAATTTAAGCTCAGCTTTCTTTCACAGCATGTGATAAAACTAAAATATAATGATTTAAAATATTAACTATGTTCTGTAAAGTTTATAATAAAGCATATAGTAAGTAGTTGTAGTATTACGCTGTAGTGTTTAGGAAGCATATATGTGCTGTTAACAAAATCAAAAAAATCTAGTTGAGTCTGTTGTCCAATTGTTAATATGAATGTTGACCTCTTTAAAATAATTATATCATAAGTGAACATACATAAAGGATAAAATGTTTTATTAATTATTAGCCATTAACTTCATTATATCCCATTAAAATGTGAGCTGAAGTTACCGAAAGACCGTTTTTTGGCTGGTTCTCTCGCGCATGCCATTTCTGAGAAGTTTGTCTTGAATTCGGAGCACCGTCGATGCTCTGAAGTTAGCACACTATTACACTGTCCGAATAAATAAATGCATTGCCCTGTTTGCGTATTTAAACGGTATCGTAGTAGAAATCAACATCACTCCCCTAGTAGCCTAGTCGAGAACAGCAGCACCATCAAACCAAACCAAAAAAATGTTCAAGCAGGTAAATAATAACAAAAGAAAATCATTACTGCGTATGAAATAGAATTTCCTATTTTTAAAATATTTTGTTTTAACTCAATTCAAAATTAATAAAATAATAATAAGTAATTGATTTACTTTCGATTCGGTTTATCTGGTTAGTAACCTGAGAAAGAAAGAAAATACCTACCGCTTTCGCAGCGATGACCCATTTGTATAAATTAAGTGACCGCTCATATTGTGTTTCAAATATTTTTTGGTATTTTTATGGTCTGTATTTTATTGGATTTCATAAACACACAACTAATAATATTTGACATCAACAGGTAATCTTCGCTACCCTTCTGGCGGTTGTGGCCGCCAAGCCTGGAATTCACTCAGTAGCCTACCCGGCCGCCTACTACGCTGCCCCAGTCGCAGCCGCATATACTGCCCCGGTCGCAGCGGCCTATACTGCCCCGGTCGCCGCCGCTTATACCGCCCCAGTCGCCGCTGCATATACCGCCCCGGTCGCCGCTGCCTACACCGCGTACAGTCCATATGCTGCTTACAGAGCGCCCGTGTTCCTCAAGTGAATCCACAAAATGTACAAATGATTAAAAAACATGTTTAATGATAATCCGTATTTTATTCCGTCTAACATTTTGACTTTTATCTACTGAGATATTTGAGGGCAATAACTCGCGCCTGTTCGTCCCTGCGACAATACCTACGAGTCCTACGACATATATGGGTAGTGTTTACTACCCATATGTCGTAGGTACATAGGCTACAGGAACATTGAGATACTATGTACTAAGGTACGGAACCGTTAAGACTATCTCTCTTTCCCTCACCCTTATTTATTGCAACAATACACCTTCTTAACAAAGGGAAACAAAACTTGTTATGAGGTTTATTTCCATTAATGACATTTTCTTACTTTGTTCAACGGCACTTACAAGTTAATTAGGTACGATTAAAATAATCGAAGCAATACTATCCCTTAAAAATTTGCTATCTTAAAGGTACAGGCACCTAATGTTACTGTTTCAGACACGAAAACAAAATGTACTTATCGAGTACTTTAGAAGTATATTTTACCGATCGACTTATACGTGGTAATCACAATTGCGAGGTATTTTATTTAATGTGATACAGCATATTATGTATTGTATAGGTCCTACCGGAAATATGACAGTACTCACTAATAAAAAAAGTAGCTACACAATCGAGCGCTCAAAAATGTATGTATCTCTTAAGAAAGAGCGCCTAACTAAACATTTGGGCGCACTTTTATAGTAAACACTATCGTTTCGTCAAGAAATCATCAAAACGGTTTTTACCGATTGGGATATTAACATTTTACAAAAAAAATAACTTGAAACTTTACCTACCTTTCCGGAAAGTAAACATTGCTGTTCGGGGTTAGGTACCTACTACCTGCTCCTCCTTCCTCCCAAGCTCAAAATCACGAACACGGAATCTATGTAAATATAAATTTTACCTTTTTAGGGTTCCGTACCCAAAGGGTAAAACGGGACCCTATTACTGAGACTTCGCTGTCCGTCCGTCCGTCCGTCCGTCCGTCCGTCTGTCACCAGGCTGTATCTCATGAACCGTAATAGTTACACAGCTGAAATTTTCACAGATGATGTATTTCTGTTGCCGCTACAACAACAAATACTAAAAAACAGAATAAAATAAACATTTAAGTTAATAAATATTTCTTTTTTTTTTTTTTTTTTTTTTTTTTCTTTTTTTTTTTTTTCTTGAGGGTAGCTCGAACAGCTGACACTAATATCGTTGTGCTCTGTTGATATTTATTGTTAAAATAAAAACCGGGAAACTTTTTACAACATCAACTGTGTATATACGAACAGTATAGTTGTGTATAATACTTGGTGCAGTGAAAGTCGAGGACATAATCGTGTGATTTGTGTTTCATGTGCTATTAAACAACTGCTGACTAGGGCCCTGTTCGAAACGTCAAAGTCAGCTGAGTTTTATATACTCGTACAGTGTAATAAGTGAATAAACTAAATCTAATTACTTACTGGTATAATTATATAAGTGTGTTGAATTAAAGTATTAAATTATTAAGGACAAAGAAAAATTAAACTACGATAACATTTTCAATTAATAAAGTATACTTTAACGCCATCTCTTTAACTACTACATAGACTTCCCAGCATGTCTATAAAATGTAATCACTGTGGCCGGTTTGCCTCGACAGTGGATGGGGCAAAGTGCACAAAGTGTTCCCTGGTTTACCATCGCCAATGCGTCAAAATCAGTGCCGATGCCAGGCTTCCCGATAAATGGAAATGTCCTGAATGCAAGAAAAAGGGATCACGCGCGACCACTAGCGCCACCTCGGGCTTAACCCCCAGTTCATCTAGTTCAGGCGACACACCTAATACCGATCCTATCGATGCGTCGACTGAAGCTGTCGATAGAGGGCGCTCTGAGGATAGGGATGCTTTGGCTAAGGAAATGAGGCTAATGCGCGAGCAACTTACAACGATGGTAAATGAGATGGTTACTTTCCGGCAAGAGATGGTTAGGATGAACGACAATATAGCAAGCTTGAATTCACGGGTCAGTGATATAGAAAGTAGGGTTACTCAGCTGGAACATCGGGCCAATAATTCCCCAGCGCCATCGACTGATTCGAATTTGACACAGGTAGTAGCGGACCTCAAGCAACAGCTAAATGACCGAGACCAAGAGTCATTTATTAATGACGTCGTTATATCTGGCGTAACGGAGTCGAAAGGCGAAAACGCTGAGCATATCGTTTTGGCCCTGGCAAGGAAAATAGGTGTTGAGCTGGATCAGCATGACGTTATAAGTGCATCACGTATGGGCGCGGTGCGCCGCGGGAATGGGCCGGCGGCCGAGTCCGGCGAGGGGCCCAGGGCGCGCGCCATCGTCGTCCGTCTTGCGCGGCGAGACACCCGGGACCGACTGTTGCGGGCCGCGCGCGTGCGCCGCACCGCCGACACAGCTGGACTGGACATTGATGCGGCTCCGCGGCGCTTCTATGTGAATGAGCGTCTCACTAGTACCAATAGACACCTATTTCTTGAAGCTAGGAAACTCGGCCGCGATCGAAACTATCGCTATGTTTGGACACGAGATGGCTGCATTTACGCACGTCGTGAATCTGATACAACGCGTTTTCGGATTCGAACGGAATCAGATCTCAAAAAGATTTTTGGTGCTTAAGTTGTTGGACATGTTTTTATTTTTATTTTAACTCTAAATCTCTATTACGCTGTTTGTCTTTATATATCCCCATTAATTTTGTTTATCTATATTTTTTATTGTCAGCAGTTAATTACTCGTGCAAAAGATTTTTTATACTCTTCAAAATGTATTTTATTGCATGTAGATGTATATCAGAATTTTTGTGTCCATTTATTTTATTTTGTAATAAAATACAGTTTAAGTTTCATGAAGGGGTATCGTTTTCGTGTTTGTTATATTTTATATGCCTGTGCTGCGGTGTGTATCTCGGAATACAAGTATATTACATTTTATCTATGATTTTATCATATTTTATTATAAATTTTAACATGATAATGTATTTTTATTCATTTCACTTGGTGGTATTAAATCAGTCTACGGTATTATATGTAAAACATTTTATTAAAATAACCTTAATTAAGAATATTATACATATAACATTACATATATTTTATTTCATATTAATTTATAGTGTTAACAATGATTAAAACACGTAATTTTAAAATTGGACTCATTAATCCAGGATCTCTAGGGACACGGCATGACGAGTTTTTGATAGCCATGTCACGTCATAGTGTCGACATCATAGCTGTAAACGAGACGTGGCTCCGGGAGGGGGAGGAGGGCCGAGCGCCGGCCGTCCCGGGGTATCGGCTGCGGCACATCCCGAGGCCTCCAGACATCAGGGATAGAGGTGGAGGTGTAGGCTTTTATTTTAGGCAGGAACTATCCGTACGGGTTATTCAACATCCTATTACCCCCGCGGTTGAGCAGATGTGGATAAATGTTACGATCAACGCTAAATCATTTGCCATAGGAACTGCTTACCGCCCGCCGTGGTTAAATGTTCAAATATTCCTCGATGCGTTGTATGAATCACTGGGTTCCTTCGTTCGATACGATCATATTGTTCTTTTAGGGGATTTCAACATAGATCTTCTTAAAGAAAGTAGTCCGGGAGCTAAGCTACTCCATGAATTTATCGATTCAAACAACCTAAGGCAAATAATCAATGGGGCAACACACTTCACGGACACAAGCGAAACCCTTTTAGATATAATATGTACGGATGCTCCAGTGTCACGTCATCAGATTGATTACATAAAAGATTTAAGTAGTCATGCTTTCGTCGTCTGTGAACTCTTGGTTCCCAAAGACCGACCTAAACCCAAATGGATTACTTACAGGCCAATGGCAGATATTGACACAAATAGTTTTAACAATACCCTAGTTTCGACTGACTGGGGAAGCATAATGTCTAAACAGGATGTAAATGATATCGTCAGTAATTTTAATAGCAAAATTATAGAAATTTATGATGAGTATGCTCCTTTAAAATCAATTCGCTGTAAAATCGATAGCTACCCATGGATTACATACAACATTCAATGCATGATGAGGACTCGCGACGCAGCCCTAATCAGAGCACGGAAATCAAAACTAGATGCACATATAGTTTTTTACAAGGACTTGAAGAAGGCCGTTAGGGATGCTCTTATCTCAGAAAAAACTGCCTATTTCAATTTTTACATCAATTCAAAACTAACTCAGCCAAGAATAATGTGGAATCACATAAAGAAATATACGCGGTTCAACCGCACCAAGAGTGATTCTCTTCCTGCACAATTTAATGATCCCAACGTAATTAATAAACATTTTCTTAGGGTTCCTGGGAAAGACACTGTAGCATTATCTTTGCTGACACGATTTGAATTTAGCCGCTTCTCGCAAGCTACCTTTAAATTTAGGCCGGTCATTGAGGTTGAGGTGGGGAAACTGGTAGGTAGTCTTCACTCAAAGGCCATCGGTTGTGACGGTATCTCCTTGGATATGGTAAAGGGTGTGTTGCCAGAGTGTTTAGCGGTCCTTACGTCGATTATTAATAGGTCATTTGAAACAAACACTTTCCCTGACATATGGCAACAAGCTATAGTTAAGCCGATTCCCAAGACTAATAACCCTATTAATGAAGCGGATCTGAGGCCTATAAGTATCTTGCCATGTCTCTCCAAAATCTTAGAGAAGGCAGCGTGTCAGCAGCTTTCTGCTTATCTTGAGGAAAACAATATCTTACCAACGCATCAATCTGGTTTCCGTAAGCGGCATAGTACAACCACTGCTCTGATTAGTGTTGTGGATGATATTCTCGCGTCACAAGACAAAGGAGAGGGTACCATTCTAACTCTTCTGGATTTTTCTCGAGCATTTGATGCTATAAACATTAACCTCTTACTCTCCAAGCTGTCATACTATGGATTAAGTGTTGAATCTGTTAGATGGTTCGATAGCTACTTCGCTAAACGTGCCCAGAAAGTAGAAATCCAGGATAGTTCTAGTGGGAAAAAACTTGAATCCTCATCCGAGCCTCTGAGGCGAGGTGTCCCACAGGGCTCCATATTGGGTCCACTGCTGTTCATACTGTACAGCGCGGATGTCATCAATAGCATTGAAAATTGTAGGTACCATTTGTATGCTGACGATCTGCAGGTCTACATTTCATTTAAACCTGATGACACAATTTCCGCGGTGGCCAAGCTGAATTCAGATCTAGATCGCATATCCCTTTGGTCTGAGCAAAATACCTTAGTGTTGAACCCCAAAAAAACTAAATTTATCATTCTGGGGACACCGAATCAGATACGTAAAATTGTAGACAATAAACCAGTCGTGACAATCAGGATGGAGCCTATTGATAGGGTCTTTGAAACTCGAAATTTAGGAGTTATTATTGACGAAAACCTTCGCTTCGAGAAACATGTATCTGAAATCGCACGAAATTGCTTTTACAGATTAAAAATCTTATATCGTATACGAAATTTCTTATCTCCAACACTCCGCATTAACCTCAGTGAATCATTGATATTATCTAAGTTTAACTATGCGGACGCACTTATTGGGCCACGTCTCCTTGAACGCACGAAAAAAGTTATACAACGTGTTCAGAATGCCTGTGCACGCTTTTGTTTTCATATACCACCTCGCGCACATGTTACTCCTTTCCTTAACCAAGCGAATGTCCTTAAAATGAAGTATCGCAGGAGACTTCACCTTGCTACGCTATTATTTGGTGTAATTAAATATCAACAGCCGTCATATCTATACAGCAAGCTGAACTGGTCATCCAGCCGGTATGTTCGATTATCTTGGAGGCTTTTACATCCACCCTGCCGCACCGCTGCGTTTGGAGGTAGTTTCAAGTACAGTGCCGCAAAGATTTGGAATAACTTGCCACCTCCCTTCCGAAATCTGCAAGGGATAAATATTTTTAGAATAAAATACAAAATGTTACTGCTCGCCGAGCAAAAAATGGAATGCTAGCTTATATTAAATCAAAACTTATAGCACTGTACGTACCTACTATTATTAAATAATCAAAATAATACTTACCATGTATTTTTTCCTGTACTTTTTATTCGGCTTTTTTGTTTCTGTAATAGAACTCGCCTTATGCGTGTTTGTCTTTTAAATTAACATTTACCCCGACTGAACACCTTATATTAGATAGCAAAGTTATAACACAAAATTATTCTAAACTTGACACTTTTCTTGCAAATGTTGAATATGTATCTACCCACATAAAATAACAAATTATGGTGTCTAAATTTCGTTCAAAATTATTTATGACAGATTTTTTATAGTATATAGTACTTACATAATATATAGGTACTCTGTGCCATTTGGTATAGACGTGGCGTAGACATTATTACTTATATTAGTACGTGTTAGTACAATTTCTGTGTTTTTTTAAACTATTAAATTACGTTAACAACAATAAATTTTATTAGAACTAATACAAAATATAAAAATCATACATATATTATAGTATACAATCAATATATATCTATTATATGCAATATACCTTATTTACAAAATACGATATACCTTCAACTGATTTTCCTATACTTGGTCAGATCGAGTTGCCTTCACGAAAAAAAAAAAAAAAAGGCCAGACTGAAATATCAGCTCTGTGCTTGCATGGCTTAATCTATGCAGCATGGTTTATGCTGAGTCTGGGCCTGTTCACGGGTCACACTTCAGCACAGGCACTTAGTTAAGACATGCAAATAATTAATTTAAGTACCTTTTTTATTTTATTCTACCGTCGTTGCTTGTATTGTCTTTAATTATTTTACATCTTGTACTGTGTGTGCTGATCCTTGAATAAAGCTTTCATTCATTCATTCATTCAAATAATATTTTCGACGCTTCAGCGATATTAGTTACCTTACGGTCGAAGAGATGGCGTTACTTGTGGCTAATATGTAGTCCATGCTTTTAGTTACCAGTCGGTCCACGAGATGGCATTGCTTGTGGCTAATATGTAGTCCATGCTTTTAGTTACCAGTCGGTCCACGAGATGGCATTGCTTGTGGCTAATATGTAGTCCATGCTTTTAGTTACCAGTCGGTCCAAGAGATGGCGTAGCTTGTGGCTAATATGTGGTTACAAAAACTCCGTAAATATTTAAGTGAGGTTCTCATACAAAAGGCCAGAATTTTTTGGCGTTTTATACATAATGGTACGGAACCCTTCGTGCGCGAGTCCAACTCGCACTTGGCCGGTTTTTTGGTGTTACTCCGATTTTCAAAAATCGAATCATCGAATCTCGACGTTTTTAGTTTTTTTTAGGTCCTGAGAAACGATTCAGTCGGTCACAATTTCAGTTTTGGTTTCCAAGTCCTTCAACTACCATAATCATAAACATAGGTACTGTGAAGTCTGTGAAGGTTATAGTATAGGTACCTTTATAGGTAAAGTAGGTAAGTTCCGTGTCCTCTTTTAATAAATAGAGAAAAATTTGAATACAAACAGCTGGAATATTCGATAGCCCCTATTTTATGCAAATTACATTAGGACAATGTATGACATCATTCGATATTACGCGAGCAATGCTCAATAGAGGCATGGTTAGGTATGTTGGCTGGACAAAGGCCCTGACGTCAATATTTCCCTTAATGGACACAGATATTACTCGTATTAAGGCTATAACTATTATTCAAGGGATGACGATATACATACAACAAGAACAATACCAAATTAATAGAAATACCTTACCTGCCGACTTAAAGGTAATATTATAACATTTCCTGTATTATAACCGACTTCGAAAAAGGAGGAGGTTCTCAAATGGACTGTATATTTAAACGACTTGCTACCTCATAGTTATTACTGGGTTACCCGATTTTGATATTTATGTATATTCGAGAGCTAGCTTGAAGTGTGGTGCGATTTAAATTCGAGCGACATCTGAGTAGTAGTATGTTGAGATAACCCTTATAATGCGTATTTAATTGACTTCGAGTACGTTAATGGTGTTGTCTTTTTATTACAACATGTCAATCTTGAAGTAGATTTTTTTTTGTTAAAAGTTAGTTGCGTATTAAATTTATACTTTCAGAATGAAACCTGGAGTAAATTTTACACAATATCAGAATAGGTGCTCTTTAAAGGTTCATTAACTCCTTGTAAATGCCCCGTCAAAATGATATCAGCGATTTCAAACGGAAAATGTTCATATACATTACACATAGGTTTGTGAGACATTAATCGAGTATCAATAGTAAATGAACCGGTTATTTAGATCTATGTACTTATAGGCACGTAGTTATTTTTGGAATAAAAACCAAAATCAATGGGTATGAGATGAATTGATAACAGCAGGAATATGAAATTGAAAGGTAATGTACGATTTTATATGGAATGTTACGGGACGGACGGAAGAAAAATGACTGTGATAATAAACTAATAAACATATTTTTTATTTATTTTATTTTATTTAAAACAATAAATAAAAATAAATCAATAAATAGAAATAGAATCTGGAAGACTAGTGAACGCCCTTGCAGCAAATACATACATAGGTCGACCATGTTTGACCTTGCGTTATCAACTGACTTTCTGAGAAAATTCATCGAAATCTGACAAACGTTTTTATACAATCTTTCATCCCCAATTTCAACCATTTATGGGTTGGTTATTGAAAAGTTGCCTATATATGACCCTGGTCTTACTATTTTCATTCTAAATTCCATCAAATGGACACGGTGGTTTAGCCATGAAAGCGTCACAGACAGACGGACAGACAGGCTTTCGCATTTATAATATTAGTATGAATCTGTTATGTACCTACTTGTGTTAGCTTATGTTATGTACCTACCTACTTATATACTAAGGCATTATTCAAACTATTTGGTTTGATTTAGCTAAGCCTAGCTAGACTAAGTTTAGGCAAGCCTTCTAGCTAGATATAGTACATTAGTTTGTGGGATGAGAACATTCAATGTGATTTATCGACCTCAGCTCAGCAACTTGCAACATTTCTTGAAAGCTTTCGTGCTTCAGAAGGCACATTAAAATGTCGGTTGTTATTTTTATTTTATTTATTTATTTATTTATTTATTTATTTTTACAGGAAACAAACAGCTAAATATACGAATAGTCAAACAAATAGGCACATGAAGGCCAATTAAGAGTTTCCACATGTAGGCTTTTTGAATTACATAATATGAAGTGTTTCACCATAGTTTCAGAAACATCTATTGATACGAAATACTCGTAATTATGTGGATGTGACAGTAACTAAACCCCCTGAGTATTAGAAGTAGGTACGCATCTAAAGTATATAAATAGGCTAAGAGGAAAATCACACTCCTTTTGCGCATCTGTTTGTCAACTAATTTTCTTAATTTGCAAACTTAACCATTGGAAGAGACTCGTTATTTGGATCAAGGTACCGTTAAATTACAAGTCCAAATTACTTGCCTTCAAATGTCAATGTGAAACCCAAGCCTAAGATGTTAGTAATGAGAAATTATGTAATTTGTTATTATTCAAGTGTTTAATGTGACATAACTTTGGTTCAAGGGTACTGAGGACATGTTTGACGAACTTAAGGGGTATTATTATATTTAGAATAATTCCGTTAAAGGGTGATTTCCGATTGACACTGTAATGTTTTGAATGTTATTTTAAATGCACGGTAAGGAAACTTTTTAGCGTGTGTAATATTTCCTTTATTAATTTCTTTGTACTGCAATATTATAATGTAAAGAAACTGATCGTGTAGATGTGTTCTACAACGCTGTATATTATTTGCGATGGCTCAGAATCTATTCAAATAAAATTAAACTAAAAATTAAACAAAATTTATCATTACATCTATTATTAAGATGATAAATTCACCATTTTTCAGTTAGACCTCCAGCGATATAACTGCATCAAATAATCAGTTGCTGCGCGATGCCCGGAGAAACATACACATAGAATTTTTTTTTTGACGTGATAACGTCTTATAAATTGGTTTACCGGGTGGCACTTCAAGAAACTGCGTCACGCTCCGCTCACGTTATGCGCTTACAATGAGAGCGAGTGAGAGGCACGCGTCCCTTCCACTCGGGCATGGTTAGCCCGCCTAAGAGCGAGAGAGACAGACATAAAAAGTGAAAGGCACGCGTCCCTTCCTCCTTAACATTACTTATGGTAGCTACGGCGTACACACGTTGGCGTGTTAACGGTTAGCAGCGCTAGATGGCGGATGGTGTTACAATGTTTTAAATATAATTCTTTGTATAAATAAATGTTTTAAATTGTTACTATTATTTCATCCTTCTTCCTACTATACGAATGAATATTCACATTAAAATTATTTTACCACTCAAAGTCGTTGTCACGTAAAACTTTCGCCCGTATACCGACTTTACAGGCAACCAATTTTTTTATTTTCAAATATTTCCTATATACAAACCAGTTACCGTATAAACTTTAACTGTCTCTTTCAGACTTCCGTTATTTTAGTAAGAAGCATTTCAAAGTATTCGCTAAAGCGGATTAAGGATGTGCCGACTTTGAACACAGTTGCCGTCATTGAATGTTCTGAATCCTGACGTAATAAGAGAAATAGTCTTGATACCGTGTTCTGATTAGGAATTCACAGGATGATGTTTTTTTGATATCTTAACTGTATAATTTTATTTTTTGTTCATAAAAATATTTCTTATGACTTACGTGTAATAGGTAACACCAAGAAGATGAATTGTAGCGGAAAAAATCATATTATTTAACTAGTAAACTCGCGTCGCTTCGGGAATCCTGTCCCTTTGACACGTAAACTTTTATGACATCACATTAGAAGCCTCAATAAATTACTATGCATGTGTTATACATAGAAACCTTCCTCTTGAATAACTACCTAATAAAAAACCGCACCAAATCCGTTGCGCAGTTTAAAAGGTCTAAGCATACATCGGGACAGATAGCGGGAAGCAACTTCGTTTTATACTGTGTATTGATACGATATTAATCATAAATATTTACTTGATCAACAATGCCTAGTAATAGTAGGTACATATTACGATTAGTCGCGATAAAGTTCAGGTCAACAAACCACTTATCAACATGTTAATTTTAGCTAATAATGGTTATAATATGCTAACATAATAGTTTAAAAACGGATTATGCCTAAATGCTCCGTCCTTTTGCAAAACTCTTGGTGCTTGAAAGCTGAAATTCGTAGCACAAGTGTCAAAACCGGTTTCTTCATCCCGGAGGATAGGAAATAAGAAGATTCATGGTTTTGCTTCGAAATACATACAATTTTACTCTAATCACTATCAACTATAGAAGTACATTATTAAAATAATTGTCAACTAGATAGTCACGTAATGAGAATGTCTAGCGGTGTTGATTCATTAACTTAGGTTACTAAGCAATACACACTTAGGTACTGAGAAGAAATTATATTATCTTTACCTGTCCTTATACAGTCGTAATAGCTACTTATAATTACAGAATGGAATGTACCGATGTCGATATATTTAATATAATATACATACCTACATAATTATGTAACTTTCAAGTTTTAGAGATGACCAGTTGGTAACAGAGGTTGACTTAGATAGGTAAACGTACATAATGTAATCAGTATACGAGGATGGTGGATGGTCTCTCGACAACACTTACCAACTTGCTTGCTATTTATTAAGACCCGGATTATACTAAGTATAGTATTCTGGGACTACTAATAAGCACAACTAATAAAGTTGAATTCAAGAATAAAAGGCGTCTAACTTTGCACATCGTTTCGCAGACGTGCACAGACCAGAATAAATTAGGAATGACAAGAACATTTTTTTATTAAAGCAAATGTTTTGAGAAAATCGATGGATGCTGGTAAGTCGAAGTGAGGTCATATGAAGTGTTTTCATGAAGAGGTTAAGTAAGTAAGTGTGACATTAAAGAAATCATGATTCCTAAAATAGAATGTTTCGCCTTGTAACATGTATCAAATTCGGACATCCTATACAAATTAAGCTGTGATGGGCAATCGATATAAGTAAGTATTCTGGTCGCGTTCGTATCCTGACCGCGTCCTTGCCAAGTTACGCAGAGTGACTCGCTGCCAACGGGGGTCATCAGATCCTTATATATTAGCAGGATAGAACAACAATAGTCAGTGTTCTACCGACAATCAGCCAAAATGTTCAAACTTGTAAGTATTAGTGCAATACAACAAATTCATAGTTAACATCACTTAATATTTATATATCTGAACTTAATGAGTAACAGTAACAGCTTAATATACATACCTATTTAGTTCAAATTCTGCATGCACTTTTAACTTTTGCAGTACCTACATACTTACTTCATTTGGGAGTAGTTATCATTTACTATGCTAATGAGCACATCAAGAAATCTGTGGATTTGAAATATGTCCCCATTCTCAAAAGTGTGTGATGTTTGCCATAACTTTATGGGTTATTCTTAATTCTATAACTACCTTACTGTAGAAATAAACACAAATAATAGTTATGGGGCTATTTACAAAAGGGCGTCTTTTATCTTTTCTTGCCGTTTTCTTTGATTACTGATTAATGTACTGACTTATATAATTCTATTTATTGTAGTACGTATCGAATTGAATACGTCAATATATTAATTTTCATTCGGAAAATTATCTTAGATATATCTCATTAATTGTCATTGATAAAAATTACTACTATTGTCCATTTTCATAATGTTTTCATTGTGTTTTTTCATAAATATTTCTGTTCACGATGCAGAAGCGAGTGATGTTTGAATATTGTACTTTTAAGTACTAAACTAATAAACAGCTGCACTTAGCTAATGGATTATAAAACCTTATATTATATGCAACGAGACACATGACTTTAATAGTTTACGATTGACTCATGGTTCTCAGCCTCGAGTCTATCTGATGAAATATTAAGTTTTTCGTGAATGTATTATGTTATTTTCCCTGCCCAAAATAAGAATTGCATATTTCGGGTATAGAAGTCCACAAACATAGGCTGTGAACCAATTTAATTTAACCTACATCTGTGCCTTGGAAATGATAATTTATTATAACGAGTAAAAAAGATGTAGGAAAGTAATTTTCGAAAATTTTCAAAAAAATGCAAATTAAGTAATTAAATATTCGTAATTATCTTTCAAATGCCTAGCGACACTCCATAATAACATTTTATATCAGCGCCTGGAATTAACAAATAATATTTCTTTTCAGCTGATCCTCTCCGCTCTCCTCGCCTTCGCCAGCGCGAAGCCCCTGGTAGTGAGCTACGCGGCTCCCGTGGCAGCGGCGTACACGGCGCCCGTAGCAGCCGCCTACACCGCCCCAGTGGCGTACTCCGCGTATTCCGCGTATTCGCCCCTAGCGTATTCCGCCTATACATACGCGTCGCCCTACTCATACTACATATGAAGACCCCACGAATGCTGATTTGTACCGACAAGATATTAAATTGAACTTTATTATGTATTATTTATGAAAGCTTTATCGTAATACAGTATTGTTATTGATATGTGATTGTTTTATTTTTTGCCCATAGTTGAAATAGATTTTTGGCGATCGGACATATTGTATAATCTTCTACGTTATTGTAAGAATTATTATTTAGTTACCAGCTTACCAGTCGATAAAAGACCGAATAAATCAGCAGGGCAGTAATGAATTGTGATATTCAAAATAATAGATTAGTTTATTCGTTTAATTATCACAATCAATAGTTATGGAAATAAATATCTCATAAGCACTTTTGTTCTATTACTCAGTTTAATTTTTATCGGCAAATTAGTGGCTAAATATCAAAACTTAACCCATAGGTATTTTAAGATTCAGGCCATTATTTCAGTTATTTCTGCAACGAAAAGAGAATGAATAGAGAAATAAAGCAAAAGGAAAAGTTTCGAAGGAGCAATCACTTTGACAATGTAGGTAAATACTTATAAAGCATACCGCGTTTAACCGAAGTTCACCTAGAAAAGTATTGGGAATATTTGATTAACAAATTACACAATCTTCTGCAATCCACGAGTTTGCACCCGAAGAACGAGACCGGAGTGTGAACACGATCCGTTTTAAAATGTAGGTTGTCGCCTTGTCGCCTACAAATGTAGAGTTATGGCGCTACTTTATTGTAGGATGACGATTACTTTATTAAAACGAACCAAATTTGGTACAAATACGGATACAAATCATCTCAGCATACATATAGTGTTGACACTGTTGACCTTGAGAAAGAACAGGTCACTTTTTATACCGGAAATCATTTCTTATCAGGGTGAAAAAAGATTTTTTCAGGGAAGGGATACCAATATCGTTTCCCTGAAATATCGGTACTCTTAATTTACCTGTATTTTTATGTTTATTTAAATAATTTTGGTAAGAGGCAAGCGCTGTTAGTCGATCTTTTCACACAGGGCATTTGATTTTCTCCACATTCCCAACAGGTATTTTGAAGTTATTAGACTCAGGCGGGCGAAGCCGAGGGCAAAAACTAGTTCTTATTACAGACTTTGGGTATTTATTGACTACAAGTACAATTTCATCATAATATAGTTGAACAATGATTTTAATAATTATGTAAAACTCTTAAATATTCGTGCACGTGCTTCCATTAAAACAACATAGGTACATAATAATATAATAATCACTGAAAGTCAAGACGTAAAAGCGTCACAAACTCGCTTTTACATAAATGCAGATTATATGTAGATAAATTAATAACAATGACACACAACCAGACAGGATACGGATTTCATTCATTCATAACAACCGAACGTTTGCACAAAAGACATTTATGACACAAATAGAACTTTGAATTAAGTTTGTTCGTCATCTCATAGTTGTTGATTTTTGACAAATAAATAAATAATACATGTGAAAAGAAATTCACTTTATTAACAAAACTATTGTTATTGATTGAATTATTTATATATGGTTATTTTATTACATAATAGTTGATCCTTATTATGAAAACCAATGATTATTAGTATTTTTTGTTTGCCTTTTTGTGGAAATATCTGTGCCTCTGTAGGTACGCGCTAATCTCAGAAACAGCCCGATTTGGACTCTGTTTATGCTAATTTGTTATGGTAATTTCCCTTAACATTTAGCTGTTTTCTTTCAGTCAGTTCATAAATAAAATAAATTTATTAGTTTAAAGAGTCACGTCTGACGTATTCTGAATAATTATATTGCTACGCTATCTGCCAGTGCGACTGAAGTAGAATATTTTTGATACCATAAGTATCGATTAATCGTGACTGCTTACGCACAGTGAGTGTTTACTCGTTTTTAACAAACATATTTTATACTACGACAATAAATCTCTGAACCGGTTACACACACTACATTCTTGCACGCACAAGGTCAGAACACGTGGTTTCGGACATAGTCTTTGTCCTTGGATTATGCATTCTTTTGTTTTCGGCGGAGCCATTCAGAAAAGGCTTGCTAATACCCAATACTTAGTAAGTATACTATTCAAAACAACGATTACTTCACTTACACACGCTTGTCATTTTCCTTACATTTGGCATACCCCAAAAATATAAAAGGTAGCAAATTCTGTGAACATGCAGTCATCTGTCAGCTTCGTGTGTAAAAACTACAAAATGAAAAAAATTGTTCTGGTAAGATCTTTAAATCCAATTTTCCTTACACGTGGTCTACACTCCTTACACTGGTCTACCTACCTACTTAAGGGCGCATTCAAGTAGAACGCTGGTTACCGGCGCCGATCTGCCAGCGCTTATCGGTACTGGTCCGTTGACCATAACCTCGGTCGTGTGACAGGTCGGAACTTGTCAGCGCTTTTCGGCGCTTATCGGCGCTGGTTCGGCACAAGTATACAGACTACCTGCGCCGACTACCTGCGCGGATAAGTGCAAAGAGACTAGCTAGAGCGTGACTGTGTTGAAGTACAGAATTTGTAACTTCCTTTATCACTCTCCCATAAGTCCTACATCCTTTACATTTCTCCGGTTTGTGATAAAACGGAGATATAAATTGTGATAACTTGATTATTTTTATTTAATAATGGTAATAACTTGATTATTAAAGGACACCCATTTACTAATGCGTTCGATTTCCAGGTTAGTGTTATGGCAATTTTAGCCTCTGCGAATGCTGACCCTGCTTGGATCATCAGTGCATCACCATTCCTCCCGACTTCATATACCTCTGCTGGTCTTGTAGCGCAGCCCGCCGCTCCTATTGTGAGCCCAGTAGCACCGGTTGCTCCAGTCGCGCCGGTGGCTCCAGTTAGGCCCGTGGCTCCAGTTGCGCCCGTGGCTCCAGTTGCACCGGTGGCTCCAGTAGCTTTACCGTACACCTCAGTTTCGCAATATAACTATGCGTACGGATCGTCACTTAGTTACTCGGACTACCTTCCTGTTGTGAATTCTGCTTACTCCTTACCATATTCGTTACCATACGCGTATGCTGCAAGCAGAGACTGGTTCTACCGTAATTAGATGAAATTGTGTTAATAGGACTTTGTATTGATTGTAATAAATACTTTATTAAATGAATTTAATTCTTAAAAGTTGTTTTCATACTAATAATGAGAAGTAGGTAATAATTAATCACAACTATCCAATCGCCGAGCTACTTGGTTCTTTCACAATATTCGGAGTATAATAAAAGGTCGTCCAAATTGGTCAATTGTTAATTGGCAGACTTCACACCTCCTTTGAGATCAGTATGGAAAACTCTTAGTTGTTCAGGATTGCTTACAAAGTTTTCCGTCACCGAAGCAAGGAATATTTCATTTCAAATATGAAGGTATATTATTTTTTTTAAATTAATATGAAGGTATATTAATTTTTAAATGCGTGTGGGTTTCTAACCCAGTTTACATCCCCTATTCTAGAGTTCAAGGTTCAACATCACTTGGTTGCTACTGTACCACTGCTATCATTGCAATACTGTCATTTTAATGGAAATCTCAACCTAGAATCCAAATGGCGCAAGGCTTAACGTACCGAATCGTCGTTCCAAGATGTCCAATTTTGACCTGAGCATGTATAGAGATGAAAAAAATCTTAAAATTCAGCTAACATATTTGCACATTAAACAGGCTTATTGCTTTATTAAAAGAAACACAGGAAATAAAATAATTTGATTATTTCTACAAGCTAAACAAAGTAAAACTTAAACGAATTACATGTTTCGAACGCAACTCGACTCAATCAATGCATTCATGCAGTATTGTCGTACAAGGATCTTTTGGCGTATGGGTGACAGAGACAGCGCCTTACAGGTAAGGCAAACTGTAATGCGCTGTTTCCGTCACCCACGCGCCAAAAGATGCTTGTAGGACTTTCTACTATACACTAATTTTCATTATATACTATTCATTATAATAATATACTATTCATTATACATATACATTAATTTTCAAATGTATGGGAAGTGGGCATTGTTCTTTTAATGACGAGTTTAAAACCTTCCCAATCTAGGTGTGTGTGTCTTCATCGTGTATTTGCCTATGGCATTCATGACACGGGCAATCTAAGAGGCGTATGTGATGAAAGGAGTGTGTGATGTTAAAAAAACTTCTGTCGATACACATTCTTTTCTGATGATCTATTTATTCTTCTAATTTTTCGAGCTACAGAAGGGAGAGACAAAACAACACGCGGAACCTTCTTGAAATATTTAGAATATTATGAATTGTTAAAATTTTCTACACTTAACGCGTATTTATCAGAGGCCATTATGTGAGGTCAATAGTTTGCCATATAAACTATAATTATACATCCATCTTGACATATAAAAAATAAAATTGCATTAGGTACTATATGAAATGCAATGCAATCCCAAACACCAAGAAAAAGTTGTTAAAAAAGAAAAAGTTTGTTAAATATGAAATAAGCTTGATTCGCGTATTTTTCTAATCTAAGATTGTAGCGTAGGACGAAGATAGCGTAATGAAAGGGGCTACACACGTATTAAAGCAATGGAATGCCCAAAAGGAAAAACTCTTCAAAGGATACATAAATAACATTTAGTTTTCCATACTTTCGTCAGAAAATATTGTACGGCAAAGAACTACGCCGAAAGATTTTTCTGTGAGGCTCGTATTATTACTTAGTACATTCAACTTTACTCCCTTGACATGATGTTCACCAGTAAAAGTTGTCTTCAGTAATGTTCTGTATCGTTTTATTTACCGTCCCACTTCATAGCTTGTCGCTTTAGAAAATCCATTAACCCCTGCGTCATAACTATGTCGAGCAAGGGTCCCATACTCCACATCGAATGCCACTACATCGAAGTTGATGACATCAAACATACATCGATAATACCTACGCAAAGCCTTAAATAAAGATAAAATAATCTAGTAAGATAAAGATTTCATTCATTCATTAAATTTATCATTTTTGGAGTTTACTCCTTAAGAAACGATTTGAGTTATAAGGCCCGGTACGGAATTTTATGAGGAGTAAAATCAAGTGTAACACGGAAAGTTGAGGCGTTACGTAGAAAGAGACAAACATATATATCTGTAGGATTGAACGTGTAAAAGAATGAGATGGAATACATTACAGTTACACAGCGTATCTCATTCTCGGGGTCTCCTCTTTGCGCGATACTTCGTAGTCTCACTGTATAGTTTATATATTTCATATTCGAATATTAGCTTCATCGGAGACACGGTAGTGTCTGAGCCAAGTTCCATAAAAATACCGTTTTGTTTTGTTCATTAAATTATTTCGTTTCGTATTTCTTATCTGTTGCACGGTAGTGCACCTCGCCAAGTTCGAAATTTTAAATAAAGTTTTATTCATTAAATTATTTCGTTTCGTATTTCTTATCTGTTGCACGGTAGTGCACCTCGCCAAGTTCGAAATTTTAAATAAAGTTTTATTTCGTTTTTTCGTTTCGTATTTCTTATCTGTTGCACGGTAGTGCACCTCGCCAAGTTCTAAATTTTAAATAAAGTTTTATTCATTAAATTATTTCGTTTCGTATTTCTTATCTGTTGCACGGTAGTGCACCTCGCCAAGTTCGAAATTTTAAATAAAGTTTTATTTCGTGTTTTAACTAAAAAATAATAACAACATCATTTGACTAGTATATCTACATATCCAGTTGAAATCACATGTTACATAGCAATTAATTTTACCCTCAAGAATATTAAACGAACTAAGATATGAATACATGAGGTAAATATTATCTGGTGATAATAGATAGGTACATACTTATACCGCTAAACGGATTTGTATGTTCACAATACTCTGAATATTTTAAATAATTTATAATAGTTGGTCATAAAATAGGTTTTTACCCTACGTGTGTCTGTTTATACTGCATTCGCGTTCAATGTAGAATCCGTTTTAATTGTATCCCACACGAATGCCAGCTTCCGCCTCTGTGATTAAAGTCCATTACAGATTGACGGCGAAAATTTTGAATGTCGTACCTAAGCAAATTTTGCTTACAAGCAAAGTTGGACTGTGATCACAGGTTACAAATTTGTTTTTAGCGTGGAGTGGCAATTCCATTTACATTACTCTCAAAAACGATCTTAACTGATATAGATTTGAAAACCCCAAGGTCAATGAGGATAATATTATATTGGGTATACTCCGATTATACATTCTTTTGTTTCCGGAGAAGCCATTATGGCCAGTCTTCACAGTTCTATTCAATATGATTCTTTGAAATAAACACAATCGTTTCTTATTTACTCGTAGTTCCTTTACAGCATGTCCCGAATATATAAAAGTAAGCATAATTCAGTTAGAAACAGTCTTGTGGTGGTGTCTGATAAGCAAGGTACCAAATAATAAAATGGCGAAAATTGCATTGGTGAGTCTTTTTTAAGTTTTTATTAGTGGAACAGATATTTGATATTTTTTTGAAAATAGCCGACAAATAAGCAGTCACACCACCTGATGGTTAGAACTCGGCGTTGCCACCAACCACAATCGCGTCACAATCAATAGCCACAAAATTATCACTAATGCTGAACAAAAATAAATTTCACCTCCTATTTTCCCATTTCCATTCCCTTAAGGGTTGAATTTCTAAAAAATCCTATCTTAGTGCTCACTTACATCACGAAAGGCACCCCTGGACGAAATTTTAAGTATCTAGGTACCTACTTACAGTAGTTTCGGCTGTGCGTTGAGATAAAAGTCAGTGAAGTAAGCTATTTATACGTAGTTACCTACGACTATCCAGCATTTGTTTACACCGAGCTCTCTCATATTTCATTGCAAGGAGATCGCGTGACCACATGGAGAAACTCGTAGTGACTGCCAAAATGGAGGGCAAAAGACATCGAGGCCAAAGCCCCCAGCCTCGAAACATCTGGAGATACCAATTACCACGGCACTCAAGAGAGACCTCAAGAGATACTTGGACGGTGCAGTGGCAGTTAGTAAAACACCTTACCGTCATGCACCAAAAGAAGAAACCTGGCGCGCCTTATCTTTTGTTCAGAAATTTGCACCAAGAGTAGGAAAGTTTGGACGCCAGGAGAATGGAGCCCTCAATATAGCATACAATACCGGAGTCGCCAAAGATATAAAATTGCCACTTCCCGTCAAAAACAACTTTATTCCGTGTGCACAAAGTTCAGTTTAGCTTGTAAGCATTTACTAAAGGCATTTTATTGTATTGTAAATTCATACTATCGTATTCGTACTATCGTATTCGTACTATTTAATGTAATGTACTGCACGACACGGTAATCATTGCGCCACACGTATCGTCTGTCAACCCTAATGCATCTTCTAGAAATTGCGAGCCAAATCAACCATAACTTGTCCTAGCCTAAATTATCGTTGCGAATGATGCGGCTTCGCTATGGTAAAACGGATACTTACATTAAAGCGTTGTTCCAGGTATTGTCTATGGCGTTACTAGCTTCAGTGACGGCTGATCCGGCGATCGTGTACAATGGATACTGGATGGATTCACCGTTCACCTCTGCTGCGCTGGTCGCTCCAGCCGTTTCACCTGTGGCACCAGTCTCCACTTTACCCTATACCTCCATTTACGGAGCTGCTTACGGCTACTCCGACTATGTTCCAGTTTACAACTCCGCTTATACCTTACCCTACCCCCTGGACTGGTATTACCGGAAATGAATGATTAGTAATATTGATTGGATATTCACTAATCAATTTTGAATGAGTTCGCGAAATTTTAGATTTGAATATATTAGTTGTATGTTTATGATTTTATAGTGATGTATGCTTAAAAATAAACAGATTCCTATTGGTTAACTTCAAATCTTTTTCTTACCTCCGGATTTTTGTTACATCCACATTAAAATTAGAATAAAACCGTATTAAGGAATAATACATTATGATAATGGATGTAAAATTAAGTCTGTTAGACACCGTATAACCTCTGAACACCTTCAATTTCAACAACTAATTTTAAATTCTTAACTTGTTTTATTTTTTCAATTGTCCGTAGTGATGGCGTAGCACTATACATAGGTACTTACCTACTCATGTCTTGACCAAGTCTTGACATTGGTACAAGCACAATGTAATTAAGTTTGTAAAAGTAATAAAACAGCGTTATATTATGAATAAAATTTTATTCATATCTTGATAACGACCTAGTTATACTGCGATGTAAAGTTATACACGTTTTTTACGCAAAACTCAATAGAAGTAACATATACCTACTTATAATTATTCCTGAAGGAAGTTTAGAATTAAGTAGTACTTCATATTGGTAGAGAATGGCATCAGGAAAGGTTGCAATAAAGCATAAATACCTACTTAATTAAATAAATAAATTTCCTGAAACTTTGGTTCATAAGTTAATGGAATTAAAATGTTTTTCCTTTGTAGTACCTATGTTACTTCAAAAATGTATTTATAAATCTGTAATACTGACTTTGCTTTTTATTCTATATATACATGGACAGATTCACCATCAAATTGGATCATTGCTACCTCTCAAAGACCTACAGGAACTGCTTCATGAACATCATGCATTGGTTGAGATATTCATGAATGCTTTGGAATGCATGCCAAATGATGGCTGCAAAGTCGTAATCATAGGGAACAAACGACCAGGTGGAACACACAAACGCACATTTAACTCTCCGACAATATGTGGAGTTGCAAGTAATTTTAAAATAAGAGGGTGTGATGTTGTCAATATGTAGGTATATTCATTGAATAATATCAGATCAAAACATTATCTATTTGTATTAATTTTATTGTAAATTTGCTCCGTCATTGAATGTTTGGCGGAATGAAGTTCGCCGGGACAGCTAGTTTGTTATAAAAATAAGAAACAATATAGTTAGTGAATCCAAAAATTTAACGTAAAATGTCGACGTCTGTAACTAAACTAAACTAAAACCGAAGTTATATTTAAAGTCAGGGGTTTTTATTATATTAGCAGCAGTTCAAATTGGCAAAATTTTCAACCAGAATTAAAAAAACTAGCAACTTGCTTTTGGCCACTTGTTACATTTTTAAAGGCTGGCAACATATAGGTATTGTTGATGCTTTTTTGTTTTGAATATCTATGACTAACGATAACCAATTAGCATTGAGAGCATCGACGGATCATTTATTTTGTCGGCTTCGATCAAACGGTTGACATAAAAAATGCCCTACAAGAATAATTCTCTATTAACGCCTGCAACACTCGTTTGGCCGGTTTTTGAGTTATGTTAAATTTATGATAGTTTTTATTTAAAGCAGTACAAGTAGAAATAAGTAAAAACTAAAGCAGTTATACTAGTTATACTGGTTGTTTCCTAGTAATTGGTACTTAGTGTTCTTAAAATAATTCCATTCTAGGTTTAATGGGGCATTCGACATTCGACAAACCTACTGAGACAGTAAATACGTATATTCATAGAGTTGATACAGACTAACCTTAAATACACCTAATATCAAACATCAATTATAGTAAACCCAACTTAAGATTGAAACGAAAGAGGCGCTGTCGGACGCATTTGACATTCATTGTTTGACTGTACTTACCCATTATAAACAGGAAATGGATCGATCCGGAATGGTCAAATTACAATGGATCTAACCGGACAAAATACCTATCATGGATCTTGTAGTGTGGATCATACCGGAATAACTCCATTTGACCAATCATTGCACACTAGTAACTGACAGATGAATTACCACAACGTACTTATGAATGACTTTTCGTTAGTTCCAATTTTTGCCATTTCAGAGATAAGTTGGGCGCACTGTAATAAGGAATTCGACAGATTAGATAATAATAATCTCTGACAATTTAAACGGTAAAACAATTTGAAACAAATTGAATTTACTCTTAAATGACTATCAAACTTCTGTCATCCGAATGCATCCGAAGTATACATGCATGTATGATTGTATGTAGGTATATGTACATGAAATACTTTCCTTAATCAAACTAAGTATATTGTTTCAAACACATAGGTATGCTTTTCTGAAGCTAGATACAATATGAATTTAAATGGGTAGGTAATCTCAGCTCCATATATAGTTCCGAAGGAGGTCCAACAGGTTGAATGAGTTTAGTTATCTCGAGACTGCGAGGAGGTACCCTTGCGCGTTCAAGGTCTCGTTTGGTTGGTGTTATCCTATAAAATGCAATGCACTTACTTATCATCTAACTTTATAGCTTTACACAAGGGTTTAAATTACTTTTTCTTGTTAGTTAAAGAGCAAGAAACAAAATGAATTTATCCATATAAATTGCAATAAAAGTACAAATCACCTAGCGTCGAATAATTTGTTGTGGAAAAGTGATACGCCCGTTTCGTAGGTTTTTTCTCAATCAGTACCTACGAGTAGATAGGTAGGCACGTATCTGATTGACTTACATAAATTACATTCCAAATCCATACTATGGAAACAAGTTATAGGTGCATGAGTAAGGTAGACATAAGTTTTTCATAAAGACATAAAATCTAAGTACATTAAATCTTGAAAATATAATTTTTATACTGTGATAATAGTATGTAGATTATTGTAGATTTACTATGTATTAATAAGGCCTTTATACCAATTTAGAAATCATTATCTGCCTGTCTGACACTTGGTACAAAGAAGTGAAAAATGTATTGATGCATCTCGCATAATACATCCATGGCGCTAAAGGTCAGTACTTTAGCAAAATAAAATAATAGCCGCCTGAGTATAAAACACCCCGGGACTCCAACGGGACACTACTCGTCTCCCGATAAGAAGCCTCTACAATCATGTATAAGCTGGTAAGCCTTCGTTTATAATATTTAAGTAAATTTAAATACTTGTTTATACCGTTTATCTTATTAAGTGTGTTAATTGGCTCCGTTAATTAGAGTTTTAAAATTAATTTAGTGTGTACGTTTACAAAAAAATTACAAACGTTCATTACATATTTAAGTTTTTGTGTGTTTATATTACGTTGTCGAAATATTACATAACATAGTTATTAAGTCAATTTTCATACCTATAATCATCCTATAATAATTTTGATACACATCATAGATTTGATGTTATCACATTATTTATTTAGACCGCAAACTGATTGTCTAAATTGAGTTTTTTTTTTAAATAAAGCGCATAGATATATTTTTGAACGTCATGTTTTTAAAAACTTAATAAATGTAAACTAAAATTGTAAATGCAGTGAAAAACATTTAAGACTCTTGAACCTGAACATTTAAAAATAGAACATTAATAGTACAGCTGTTATAAACCTTAGGGTTTATAGTAGCGTTATTAGTAACGCTATCTAATAAGAGCTTGATTTCACCATTCTCGAAAAAAGCTTACGGTCATTATTCTTTCAGGTAGTATTTCTTCTGTTCCTGAGTGTTGCTAACGGCAATCCTGTGCCGGTACCAGCTGAGCCACAGAGCCTTTACCAGCCAGTGATCGCCTACCGGGCCCCCGTGGGGTACGGAGCACCCCTCGTGTACCCAGCCCTATCACCAGCAACAGCCCTAACGTATAATCCCCCAATTAGTGGATACCCTCTTTATCCATCACCTATATATAATAGGCTTGACACCCCTACATACCACTAATGGCTTAAAGCATTGTGAATTAGGATTTCATTTGGTACGACGGATGTAAAAAAAATTAAACGAATATTCCGCCTATTTCTTTTTTTAATACCACAATTTTTTTGTTCGAATATCTATCTAATATCTTTAAACGAGCAATTCTTGTATATTTATTTATTTATATATATATAATCACGATCTCATTACATTATTATGTGTACGGTTGTTAAACGGATTTACCTACAAACTTTAATGAGCGTTTATGTCTTCTAATTTGTAATTCATAAGTTGGTTGTACCAGTAATAGACATACAGGTACTGAATGTTTTAACAGCAATTAATCTTACAGGCATTATTTATTATTTTTATATGATTTACACAAAGAGATCAAACTTACCGTAATTACCTACCCTATAATTAAATCCCATTGCTCCTTCTCTCACACAATGATGGATAAAATACTATATTATATGCACAGATACAGTGATCCTTTACATTTTTAAATAACATAATTATTTACAATTACTTTATTTGAAATTCATTAAAAAATCAGTACTTCCAAGCGTAAATCGTAAAAATCAATATTTATGTCGCTTCTGGAAATTTTTAAATGCTAAATTTATTTTAAAATTTAACTTTAAACTTTTTCTTTAATACTTTGCAACTTCAAATATTCTAAAAAACAGATTCAGACGACGTGTCATACCACAGATAGGTACATTAAATTATTTCATAATTGTTGTTGACTGCGCAAAAACACGAAGAACTTTTAATCTGAGAGTTTACATAATCTCATATTGATCACTAGCGTAGGTACTTACTGCTTTGTTACGCAATAAGGAACCAAGGTCTATTATTTAATAATACATACATGATTTGTGTACGGACAATACCTATGTATCAGTGTCAAGAGTCGAGGGAAATATTTTTAATTTACATAAAATGGTCATTGCTAGCATGACTAGACCAATTATGGCAGCCTATGAAATTCAATGTGTATTAATTATTCTCTCAGTTATAGAGGTATGTTATAAACCTGCAGCAAATAATATAAGGATTAGAATCTGATTAGAATGTAGTTTAGTAATAATTGACCAGTCTACGTTAATTTTACACTTACATAAATGATAGTTCTTGAGAACCTAAGTCAATATATTTTTCTAAGGGAGGTTTTCTAAATATATAGACGTAGGGTAACGACGCCAGAAGTCAGCCCCTCTCCAGTAGTCAGCCTTTTCTGACTTCTATGTCGAATAAATAGTGCACATATTCATATTAACCAGTAATAACAAGTTATTTTGGATCCTTGTTTTTCTATTAATCGATAAAAAAGTAATTTAGACTTAATTAATTAATAAAGATAAATTTATTAATTAATTAATAATTAATAAAGAGTAATTTAGACTTAAGTCGACGTGATCGACCAACAAGTGCTCATATGCGAAGACGGCCATTTTATTCGTAACGTACAGTGCTCGCGAAAAAGGTAATTATCCTATCCTACTTCCTACTATCCTACTATCCTTAACTATAATAATATTATAAATGCGAAAGTTTGTAAGGATGTATGTGAGTGAGTGAGTGTGTGTGTGTGTGTGTGTGTTTGTTGCTCTTTCACGCAAAAACTACTGAATGGATTTTCATGAAACTTTGCAGTAATATAGCTAAGACATCGGAATAACATAATTTGTTAAAATTTATAGACATTTTTGAAGGGACTGGTTACCCGAAGCGAAGCGAGGGCGGGTTTACTAGTTTCATATAATTTTAAGTTTTAACATGCAATTCTCTATTAAATTGAGTGTATAAGTAATCTCTGGGTGAGTACTAGAAATCACCCAATTTTTATAAAATACCAGTAGTCAGCCTCCCAAAACGAAGTCAAGTTCCAAACTGCCGAGTATTAGTTTTATGTGCCCCAGAAGGCAGCCATGTAATTTTTTTATTAAATTTTATTATTGGAGTACGTACCTATTTCGTAAGATATTTTTATTCGTAGATGCCATGTGATTTTTTTATTGGATTATCCAAGTAATTCATAATTTACTTATTATTTAGTTTAGTTTTGTTAATTAAGTTATATGTGATCTTTAATTTACAGTTATTTTATTGCCTTTGAGTCAGATTATCAAGTTTTATTTGATTACTAGATGACACAGCATACATCGTCATGTAACAAATATCATTTATATTTCAGATTCTAGTCTAAGCGGCGTTTCAAGGGTAGGTATCTAAAAATATCATTATCATTTTTTATGTCGAACTCGAATCAATTTAACTTCTTAAATCATGTCATAGGTATTTCCTTTCCTTAGGTAGTTATTGCGTGATGCCCTAAGTAACAAAATTATAATTTAATATTTTTGGTTTCTAATGGTTCTTTATATTTTTTACAAATCTTTTACGTACCTGCAGACAAACTTATTTTTATTATTTATTTCATGTACATACTAAAAATAAGCATTTTAAGATAAGATTATGTTATAACTTTAAGAGGCTGAGCATGACTCGGTACAAGGTGGCCGACTACTCGATTTTGCAGGCTGAGCACTGGTGAAATAGGACTTGTTTTTGTTTTTATTCATTTTTTCTTATTATTTTGACAATTTCGAAGTTTTGTACATTTTATAAAAAACTTGAATAAATGATGAATTCACTTATTCTAATATTTTATTTAATATCTTTGTTAGTAAAAAGAACCAAGCGATTCAAATTCGAAAATCCGCTAAAAGGCTGACTACTGGGTCCTTTACCCTACCTATACCTACATAAAGAACCTATCTAATTCATTTATTCGTTATAATTGTATTTCAACCAATGTCAGGTTTCTTTTCCTGAGATTTAGGTTCATTATAGAATGAGGGCGAGAATTTAATAAGCCTTAAGTAAACACTTACTAGCTAAATTGAACTGTAAGCACACGCAATAGTGTAGACGTAGAAAACGCAACGTGTAGTTATTATTATTAGTATATATTTTTATGTTTAGACATAACGGCAAACGGGCAAACATTGGGGGCCAACGGTGCGACGCATCTAATACACCGATATGTTGTGGGCAAGAACCTGGTCAAAAAGCTCTTGGTTTTGGGCCAAGGAAGATGAAAGAGGAAAGAAGGTTCAATTCTCAAGCTCCCTGTTGTAACATGACAATACGTTTAGCGGCTGATTCAGGTAAGAGGATGGGGAATAGCCAGGCGAATCCTACCACTCAGCAGAGGTCAGATTTTGTCTTCGACACCCTTTTCTTCCAGCATGGGACCTGGGTCATTCTAAACCGCCTCCATACGACCAGTACCACCATCAACGAAACACCACCACCAACTGCCACTCCCCTCCAAAAACAAATTTATTACGCTTCCTTACAGTTCAATTTAGCTTGAAAGAAAATTTTACTAAAGACATTTTATATTCTCAAATTCAAACTATGACAATGACTCTAATCACAGGGGCGGAAAGCTGGCATTTGAATGGATTGCCATTAATACAAATTCCACATCGAACGCGAACGGATTATAGCCGAAATACTTCAATAACATTGACTTGGAATGCTTTGAAACATTTTGGACATGAAATAATTATGTCAAAACTATTCAAATGCAATACAATTGGAGAATTTATAAATAAGCCGATTTGGTTGGTTCACTGGTCTGTCGCCTTGTAGGTATAACTAGCTCATCAGTAATAATAATATAGTACCTGGTTGACCGAGCTTTGCTCGGTTGAAAATTATATTTAGTATGAATCGCAAGAAATACGAGGAATTCCGCCATCTATTCAGGAGTCAAATCATACAACTGTTCACTGAGCACAAAATTCATTTTACTTATGTTACGGCCAAAGGATCTCAACAGCGTGTTTCACAAAGTTGTACAGCGCCATCTAGTTTCATACTACTGAAATTTCAACACGTTACAAACAGTACCTCATAGAAGTTAACTGTGTGAGCGAATTAATTGCATTTTAAATAGGTACATACTTAATTAGATAAATTCATTGAACTTTCCTTCGTACTTTTCGCAGGCTTAGGCAGTCCCCGACTGAAATTTTTATTTGCGATAAAATGTATTGAATGTTTATGATAATTAAACAACATAAATAAATATACTTTTAGTTTAATGAGCAAGTTGTTAGGCGTACTTAAAATTTTATTGATTCTATTTACAACAATAGTAATTTCATCGATCTGACCATTATTTATTTAAAACTTTATTAAAATATATTATTAAATCGATAATAACAAAACTAACATTTATTTACAAATATTCTCGTAAATATCACAAACGCACGTTAAACTATCACTACGCGTCCTGCGAGGTCAAGCGAGATAATCGCACTGATTTTTAATTTTATTCAAACAGAAAATAGGTAGGTATAACGCAAAAATAGCGCTTCAACGTAAGAATGTATTAGCCGAACAAAAATATATTCGAGCGCCATCTAGTTTCATACTACTGAAACAAACAAACCGTATCTCATAGAAGTTATCCTAATGTTTCATAGATGGCGTCAGTTCAACACGTTACAAACAGTACCTCATAGAAGTTATCCTAATGTTTCATAGATGACGTCAGTATGATGTTTTTAAAATCTCTTTATCTCGGGAACCGAGCTTTTCTCGAACCTGGGACCTTGATAAATCGATTCCTTGAGCCGAAAACCCCCTAATCTGTAACTTTCATGAAAATCTTTGCAGCCGTTTCCGAGATCGTGATTATATATATATAAATAAATAAATATACAAGAATTGCTCGTTTAAAGATATTAGATAGATATTCGAACAAAAAAATTGTGGTATTAAAAAAAAAATTAAACGAATATTCCGCCTATTTCTTTTTTTAATACCACAATTTTTTTGTTCGAATATCTATCTAATATCTTTAAACGAGCAATTCTTGTATATTTATTTATTTATATATATATAATCACGATCTCGGAAACGGCTGCAAAGATTTTCATGAAAGTTACAGATTAGGGGGTTTTCGGCTCAAGGAATCGATTTATCAAGGTCCCAGGTTCGAGAAAAGCTCGGTTCCCGAGATAAAGAGATTTTAAAAACATCATACTGACGTCATCTATGAAACATTAGGATAACTTCTATGAGGTACTGTTTGTAACGTGTTGAACTGACGCCATCTATGAAACATTAGGATAACTTCTATGAGATACGGTTTGTTTGTTTCAGTAGTATGAAACTAGATGGCGCTCGAATATATTTTTGTTCGGCTAATACATTCTTACGTTGAAGCGCTATTTTTGCGTTATACCTACCTATTTTCTGTTTGAATAAAATTAAAAATCAGTGCGATTATCTCGCTTGACCTCGCAGGACGCGTAGTGATAGTTTAACGTGCGTTTGTGATATTTACGAGAATATTTGTAAATAAATGTTAGTTTTGTTATTATCGATTTAATAATATATTTTAATAAAGTTTTAAATAAATAATGGTCAGATCGATGAAATTACTATTGTTGTAAATAGAATCAATAAAATTTTAAGTACGCCTAACAACTTGCTCATTAAACTAAAAGTATATTTATTTATGTTGTTTAATTATCATAAACATTCAATACATTTTATCGCAAATAAAAATTTCAGTCGGGGACTGCCTAAGCCTGCGAAAAGTACGAAGGAAAGTTCAATGAATTTATCTAATTAAGTATGTACCTATTTAAAATGCAATTAATTCGCTCACACAGTTAACTTCTATGAGGTACTGTTTGTAACGTGTTGAAATTTCAGTAGTATGAAACTAGATGGCGCTGTACAACTTTGTGAAACACGCTGTTGAGATCCTTTGGCCGTAACATAAGTAAAATGAATTTTGTGCTCAGTGAACAGTTGTATGATTTGACTCCTGAATAGATGGCGGAATTCCTCGTATTTCTTGCGATTCATACTAAATATAATTTTCAACCGAGCAAAGCTCGGTCAACCAGGTACTATATTATTATTACTGATGAGCTAGTTATACCTACAAGGCGACAGACCAGTGAACCAACCAAATCGGCTTATTTATAAATTCTCCAATTGTATTGCATTTGAATAGTTTTGACATAATTATTTCATGTCCAAAATGTTTCAAAGCATTCCAAGTCAACGTTATTGAAGTATTTCGGCTATAATCCGTTCGCGTTCGATGTGGAATTTGTATTAATGGCAATCCATTCAAATGCCAGCTTTCCGCCCCTGTGATTAGAGTCATTGTCATAGTTTGAATTTGAGAATATAAAATGTCTTTAGTAAAATTTTCTTTCAAGCTAAATTGAACTGTAAGGAAGCGTAATAAATTTGTTTTTGGAGGGGAGTGGCAGTTGGTGGTGGTGTTTCGTTGATGGTGGTACTGGTCGTATGGAGGCGGTTTAGAATGACCCAGGTCCCATGCTGGAAGAAAAGGGTGTCGAAGACAAAATCTGACCTCTGCTGAGTGGTAGGATTCGCCTGGCTATTCCCCATCCTCTTACCTGAATCAGCCGCTAAACGTATTGTCATGTTACAACAGGGAGCTTGAGAATTGAACCTTCTTTCCTCTTTCATCTTCCTTGGCCCAAAACCAAGAGCTTTTTGACCAGGTTCTTGCCCACAACATATCGGTGTATTAGATGCGTCGCACCGTTGGCCCCCAATGTTTGCCCGTTTGCCGTTATGTCTAAACATAAAAATATATACTAATAATAATAACTACACGTTGCGTTTTCTACGTCTACACTATTGCGTGTGCTTACAGTTCAATTTAGCTAGTAAGTGTTTACTTAAGGCTTATTAAATTCTCGCCCTCATTCTATAATGAACCTAAATCTCAGGAAAAGAAACCTGACATTGGTTGAAATACAATTATAACGAATAAATGAATTAGATAGGTTCTTTATGTAGGTATAGGTAGGGTAAAGGACCCAGTAGTCAGCCTTTTAGCGGATTTTCGAATTTGAATCGCTTGGTTCTTTTTACTAACAAAGATATTAAATAAAATATTAGAATAAGTGAATTCATCATTTATTCAAGTTTTTTATAAAATGTACAAAACTTCGAAATTGTCAAAATAATAAGAAAAAATGAATAAAAACAAAAACAAGTCCTATTTCACCAGTGCTCAGCCTGCAAAATCGAGTAGTCGGCCACCTTGTACCGAGTCATGCTCAGCCTCTTAAAGTTATAACATAATCTTATCTTAAAATGCTTATTTTTAGTATGTACATGAAATAAATAATAAAAATAAGTTTGTCTGCAGGTACGTAAAAGATTTGTAAAAAATATAAAGAACCATTAGAAACCAAAAATATTAAATTATAATTTTGTTACTTAGGGCATCACGCAATAACTACCTAAGGAAAGGAAATACCTATGACATGATTTAAGGAGTTAAATTGATTCGAGTTCGACATAAAAAATGATAATGATATTTTTAGATACCTACCCTTGAAACGCCGCTTAGACTAGAATCTGAAATATAAATGATATTTGTTACATGACGATGTATGCTGTGTCATCTAGTAATCAAATAAAACTTGATAATCTGACTCAAAGGCAATAAAATAACTGTAAATTAAAGATCACATATAACTTAATTAACAAAACTAAACTAAATAATAAGTAAATTATGAATTACTTGGATAATCCAATAAAAAAATCACATGGCATCTACGAATAAAAATATCTTACGAAATAGGTACGTACTCCAATAATAAAATTAAATAAAAAAATTACATGGCTGCCTTCTGGGGCACATAAAACTAATACTCGGCAGTTTGGAACTTGACTTCGTTTTGGGAGGCCGACTACTGGTATTTTATAAAAATTGGGTGATTTCTAGTACTCACCCAGAGATTACTTATACACTCAATTTAATAGAGAATTGCATGTTAAAACTTAAAATTATATGAAACTAGTAAACCCGCCCTCGCTTCGCTTCGGGTAACCAGTCCCTTCAAAAATGTCTATAAATTTTAACAAATTATGTTATTCCGATGTCTTAGCTATATTACTGCAAAGTTTCATGAAAATCCATTCAGTAGTTTTTGCGTGAAAGAGCAACAAACACACACACACACACACACTCACTCACTCACATACATCCTTACAAACTTTCGCATTTATAATATTATTATAGTTAAGGATAGTAGGATAGTAGGAAGTAGGATAGGATAATTACCTTTTTCGCGAGCACTGTACGTTACGAATAAAATGGCCGTCTTCGCATATGAGCACTTGTTGGTCGATCACGTCGACTTAAGTCTAAATTACTCTTTATTAATTATTAATTAATTAATAAATTTATCTTTATTAATTAATTAAGTCTAAATTACTTTTTTATCGATTAATAGAAAAACAAGGATCCAAAATAACTTGTTATTACTGGTTAATATGAATATGTGCACTATTTATTCGACATAGAAGTCAGAAAAGGCTGACTACTGGAGAGGGGCTGACTTCTGGCGTCGTTACCCTACGTCTATATATTTAGAAAACCTCCCTTAGAAAAATATATTGACTTAGGTTCTCAAGAACTATCATTTATGTAAGTGTAAAATTAACGTAGACTGGTCAATTATTACTAAACTACATTCTAATCAGATTCTAATCCTTATATTATTTGCTGCAGGTTTATAACATACCTCTATAACTGAGAGAATAATTAATACACATTGAATTTCATAGGCTGCCATAATTGGTCTAGTCATGCTAGCAATGACCATTTTATGTAAATTAAAAATATTTCCCTCGACTCTTGACACTGATACATAGGTATTGTCCGTACACAAATCATGTATGTATTATTAAATAATAGACCTTGGTTCCTTATTGCGTAACAAAGCAGTAAGTACCTACGCTAGTGATCAATATGAGATTATGTAAACTCTCAGATTAAAAGTTCTTCGTGTTTTTGCGCAGTCAACAACAATTATGAAATAATTTAATGTACCTATCTGTGGTATGACACGTCGTCTGAATCTGTTTTTTAGAATATTTGAAGTTGCAAAGTATTAAAGAAAAAGTTTAAAGTTAAATTTTAAAATAAATTTAGCATTTAAAAATTTCCAGAAGCGACATAAATATTGATTTTTACGATTTACGCTTGGAAGTACTGATTTTTTAATGAATTTCAAATAAAGTAATTGTAAATAATTATGTTATTTAAAAATGTAAAGGATCACTGTATCTGTGCATATAATATAGTATTTTATCCATCATTGTGTGAGAGAAGGAGCAATGGGATTTAATTATAGGGTAGGTAATTACGGTAAGTTTGATCTCTTTGTGTAAATCATATAAAAATAATAAATAATGCCTGTAAGATTAATTGCTGTTAAAACATTCAGTACCTGTATGTCTATTACTGGTACAACCAACTTATGAATTACAAATTAGAAGACATAAACGCTCATTAAAGTTTGTAGGTAAATCCGTTTAACAACCGTACACATAATAATGTAATAGGGCAATAATAAAGAAACAAAAAGTGTATGCTGAAAAACTATATTACAAATGGCATATCGTGGTCATGAGTTCGGAAGCTAGGTTATTTGGGATCTTCAACGGACGTAGTATCCGTAGGGGTAGGGTAGGCCGGCGACGTAGGGTGCGGAGTAAGCGATTGGTGAGTACCCGGTGTAGGCAGCAGGGTATACTCCTCCTGCGTAGGAAATCACCTGGGGCGCAGGCTCAGGCTTGGGGCTGGCGAACGCCACAGCCAGCACGGCGAGGAAGGCAAACTGTAAAAATAGAACATTTATTTAAATTAAGAATGACCTCGTAAGCTCGTAACTCAATTTGGTAGTGACCCTGCGAAGAAGCGAGGGCTCATAGGTTTGATCCCTAGCAGATTATGTTACAAACAGATGTGTTCGTTCTTGCATCGTAGATATTAGTAATGTTCATAATTAGGTAGATATAAGATATAAGGTAAATGATTTTTAAGAAAGTATTAAATGCAATAAAACTTCTTATTTTCAACAAAACAATATCAAAATTGTTCACTAAGAAATAGTTCTACACAGCTGTTAAATCTCAACACAATTAAGATTTCTAACTTACAAACTTTAATCAAAGGAAAATGAATGATTTTATTGAAGCAAAATTATTTGTGCCAAGTGACATATCTGTAAATAATATCTGAGACGGGTGCCGGTGACATGCTAAGGACCTTTATTATTTCACTCAATGACATTCAATAGTAGGTATAGATAGAAGTGACGTAAAAACGAAATTATATTCGGGTATCGTATAATTCGTAGACAAAAGTACCTAACTACATAGGTACCTACGTTACAACTACAACACTTACAAGCTTACAAAAGATGATGATAGGTATTTACTATTTAGTACCTAATCAATGTTACAAAAATTGGGTGTTATACGAGTATATGACATGTAGACGGGTTTTGATAATTTATTAAAGTGAAGGAGAATAGTTCATTCACTTTGTTTCGTAGGCACAATTACTGAAATCGCTCACTGAGCTATTAAATGGGCCAGAACGAAAGGTAGCTCCACTCAATTAATAGATTCTTGTCGTGCCTCCCATGCGATTAGAGCAATCAACGTCATGCTACAAACCAACAATATATGGCTACATGATGTCCATTAATTCTACACAATTCAAGTGAAGACACATTATGTACCTGGCCGACGCGACGTAAAGGCACAAAGGTCCATTTCTTTGTTTCGGCAATTGAGCATAACGTGAGGATTAGTAAAAGAAAAGTAAACACTAACAGACTCATTCATACTCATACTCATACCCCGCACTAGTATTCTCTGTGTCGCGACTGACAAAAATATCATAGACACACAAAATTAAATAACACATGAGTAACACTCGAGAGCCAATATTTATCTGAAACATAATAACCTAGGCTGCGAATCGAACCCAGGAAATCACATTGCAGGCATAGTCACTACCTACCATCGTCGTGAGACTACTAACCCGTTTTTCAACCGACTATGAATATTTCGTCCTAACTAAAGTTTAAAATGCTGTTTACAACGCTTCAGACGGCTCTAAGTTATATTAAACTTTTGGCCAGATATTGCCTCAGATCAGAAAGCTTTAACGGAATATCAAATTACAGATTCTTTGGACAAACTTTTCATTAAAAATTTTCGATGCCACCATATTTATGAATATTAAATTTTAGTAATTATTGAATAAACTTAGACGAACCAGATAAAAAAATAACCGAAATAAATTTTAAATAATATTGCACCTTTAATAAAACCTAATGAGGCCTGCCGATCATTCCGACTACGATATACAACCACACGAGCAACTTTTTTATTGCTATCGTACAATTTTATTTTACTGTATTTGTTTTATTTATATTTTTATATTTGTTTTTATTTTAAAATAACTTTACTTACCAGTCTGAAGAACATATTGGAAGATTCGCTTGCAATGCTTTTCACAAGTGATAACCAATGGTCGCCTGCTCCGATATATATAGGTCTTCAATAAGGATTGACCACGCCTCGATTAGTAGTTGGTGTTGTCGCGTATTGAGATAAAAACCGTCCTTGATCTTCGAAGAAATAATGTAGTCAGTGTAATGAGTATGAGAATAATAAACATCCGTATTAGGCGGCATCCACTTTAATATAATAGACCATGTTATTATGGTTCCTTTGTGCTGAAAAATCTATGTGGAAAAATCTAAACGTTGGAATAGAACGGAAGAGAAGCACATAGCATTGCCATAAACACATCCCAATGTAACTTATATGCAATAAAATATTTAGATATGTTTTATAGACGATCAAGAGCTAAATAATATTAACAGTAATAACAAATAAATTAGTGAGTAGGTTCTTTTTATGGTAATAAGGATAGCTAGAATGGATTTGCAATTATTAACCACCTGGGTAACAAAAAAATACGAATAATTTCGAGGACCTAGTATCCTAGGTTTTAATGATATTGCTTGCAGTGTAACGCCGGGTTTGATATTCCGCCAGGGTAGATGTGGCTGTGTAACTATGTCAAGAAAGTGTTGTTTGTTGTCCATGCCACCTGCAAGACATGGGATTGTGCGGGACACTCAACGCGTGATTAAATCCATTGTTTTATTTCTTTCGTTTCTGGTTGGATATGTAGATGGGGTTATACTTTTTCTTAATGAAACTCTTTCTTAAATGACACTCAAACTAGTTCCTACCCTTCTTGTCATACGTACATTATCTCCTAACGAATAAACCAACAAATAACACTCTCTGCTAATTGAGCTAACCATTCTATGCTAGTGCGTTCGCTTTCGTTATGGAATTCGTTGTAAGCTTGTAACACATAATGCCAGCTTCCGCCTCTGTGATTAAGGTAAAGTGCCACAAAGTTATCTGGCCCGATGGCCAAAATTGGAACTAATGCAAATGTCATACTGTAGTCAGACAAATACAAAGACAGTAGCGCTTCCCTTACCGGGTCAGATAAGTTTGTGGCATTGTACATTGCAGATTGACGGCGAGGGTTTAAAATGACGTAAGTAAATTTTCCTTAAAACTAAGTTGAACTATGACCACCATCATCATCCTTCTGCCCATTTCCCAACTCTATTTGGGGTCGGTGCAATATGTTTTTCTCTTCCATTCTTCCCTATTAGCCGTCACTTCTACGCTTACCTTCTTATCTTTCATATCGTCTCTCACACAATCCATCCATCATTTCTTAGGTCGTCCTCGTCCTCTTCGTCCATCCACATTCATATCAATCACTCTTCTCGTCACATGCGTTTCCCCTCGCGCTCATTACACGCCCAAACCACGACATTCGTCTCCCTTTCAGCTTTTCTGTTATTTGTGCTACTTTGAGGCTTCCTCTAATAGGTATACTCATTTCTTACTTTATCCATTCTCGTTACTCCACACATCAACCTCAACATTCTCAAGTTGAACTATAATAATAATAATAATAATAACGCTACACACACAAAGCCCCACACTAGGATTCCCTGTGTCGTGGGTACCTTGGACAACACACAAGACAAGGACACACACCCAGACCGAGAACGGAAATTTAAATTCATCATTCAAATTGCCGCCTCGCTGGGAATCGAACCCAGGACCCTCGGAACAGCGCTCCGGCGTGTTAACCATTGCGCCATCCGGGTCGTATCAATTGACTACATATAATTTATTTGTTTTTAGCGAGGAGGGGCAATTCCATGTTCCCGTCGACTAAGGTGTACTTAGTCCCGATTTGAGTCTTGTTCTGGGTTGATCACCATAGATTTAGCATACACTGTCGTTAAATCTATATTGTAATGTTTCTAAACGCAATTCAACATTTGAAGCCAACAGAACCATTAGATCAAAATCGCAAACACACTCTTGCCATTATTTGTGTAGGTATAATAAATGTATGAATCAAGAATCCATAAGTTATTGTTACAATGTAACATTAATGTAATCAGTGCTCTCGTTTCCTTGCCTAACGACATAAGCCTGTTTATTTGAATATATATTAAAATGCATAACAACAGGCATTAAGTAAGGCATTACATACTATCCATACTAATATTAAGTATAACTGCGAAAGTCTGTCTGTCTGTGACACCTTGCACGGCTACTATTTACATGAACTTCCCCCCTTCAAAAAAGCGCGGCAAAAATACCTATTTAATAATATTGTCCGACAAAGAGCCCATATTTCTCTATGTGTTCTTCTTATCGATGTTAATAAATTTTAAAGTTCGGATTTGCGAACTTAACATACCTTTGTGAACTCCCCGGCATTTCTCACGATGTTTTTCCTTTTTCGTTATAGCGAGTGACATTTAAATGCTTAAAACGCACATAACTCCAAAATTCAAAGGTGCGTGCTGCGTGCACTGGGATTCGAACCTGGACTCTTCAAGTAGAAGATCTAATTGTAAACTACTAGGCTATCATCGAAACTTGTCGCACATATCGTTTGAAAATGATAAATTATACAGTAAGCACTAGGTACTAAATCGAAGTACCCAATTTAATTAACATCTTTATATAACACTTAAAAATACAAAGAGCGGCCCAAACTTATAAGCTGATTGTAATGTCCAACAGTTAACAATTATTCGATGTGGGAAGCTTAATAAAATAGTTATGTTGTTAAAACGAGAAAAAACATCATCAAGTCTTAATATTCCTAAAAAAACCCATAAAATTTCAGCTAGCTATGAATAATAAAACAGTAAAATAAATCTGTAAAAATTTTCTCATACTTACCTATCTATAACGGCACCACATAAATGTATGTAACAGGTTAATTATAATGCTCAGTGTTCATTTATGTATTTATTCAAATTAACCAGTTCATTTATTAAATTATTTAACAATTTGTGATAATTTGCCTTATACTTTGTTGCACCTTTGTTTTATGTACCCTACCAACATATTTTTAAATTTTTTAGGTTATCTATTTCATAATTTTACGTGGCCTCAACTCTCCTAACCATTGAGGAGGATACAAATTGGTGGAGGGGTTAATAGTAAATCTATCGGTACCTATCTGAAGTTTTCATGCCGCCAAAAAGACCTCCGGCATGGCATAATGATCTATCAATAACTATCGAGACTGGCGGCTCTACCTGTGGCTCTACATTAATTTGTAATTAATATGCTTATCGATCCGACTGTATTTTTTCGTGTGTACTCATAACTATGTACCTACTGAGTGAATCAATTTTGATAATTATTTATTTCCTAAAGTGCACCAGTGACGTCGTCTCGCTCTATATAACATTCTCTACATACTTATTGATTTTGAAGTTTTCTTATTTTTGTAAAAAGTTAGTTATTTAATAAAATAAAGGGCGTCCTTCATCCTGTGTTAATAGTCATACTGTGTTCGTGTCTCTTCGCCATGTATTATGGTTGAAGATAGTCCATCTCATTAGCCAACTTTGGCAAACTTTATAACTTGGAGAACATTTTGCAGGTCTTAGGTATTAAATAAAGCTTCCTCATAATGTTTCCTTTCACCGAAGAAAGTCATGACAAAAGTTTAAATGGGAAGAAAATAAATAGAAAAAATGAAAGAGCACAACTTACTGCTGAACAAATTTTTATTGTACCGCAAAACACAAATTGAATCCATTTAACAATCTTTATCCGTTATTGGAGGCAAAAGTCAACTTAAAATTAATCTGGGTAACTTATCTAATTAATAATAACCATAACCGTAACTGTACGGTGAGTAGGCACCATAGGCGCTGTAACCAACAGGACTGGTGTAACCAGTGTAACCATAGTAACCGGGGTAACCGGCTGAGTAGGCGTTGTAACCATAGCCGGTGTACAGTTGTGGCGCCGCCATAACTACCACGATGATGGCGAAAAGTATTACCTGCAACAACATACATTTTTATTAACAACAGAAAATGAATATCAAAATACTGAACATATCAGTCGCGCACTTGAAACTTTTTACTACCCAGCTATATTAAGTCTAATTTGGTCAGTTAATATTAAGGTAGGACGGTAGAACGTAGGGAAACTCAGTTTTTTGCAAGGTTAATTATATGAAGATCCCCTTTGGAATGCATTTTTTTGTTGTGATAGCGACTAGCACGCATTTTGTGAAAATTTTAGAGGTTAACTATTTCCGTTCAAGAAATAGAGCCCTGTAAGAGACAAACAGACAACTGAGGCATTCGGCGTGTGAAAAGTTTCTTTTCACTTGCTGTCGACGAAATTTGAGAAAATATTGTGTGGAGACTGTTGCAATTGTTATATTTCTGTCCAGGGTCAAATGTTAAAGAATGCTAAGAGCACACAAGAACTGCACCATCATTAACCATCTCAAACGAACAAACACGTTCTTCTACTTCCATCCACGTTTTCTCCTACTTTGTATTGTATTTCTTTATGCTCTAAAACACGCTTTAGTTTTAGAACGTCTATTTTAGGCATGAGAGGTTGCTTTTCTGTAGTTTCTCAAGAAGTACGAGTAAATAGGTACCTATAAGCTAAGCTAAGCTAAAGCTAAGCTACAACCCACTAATGGCCCACTACTGAGCACGGGTCTCTCCTCATTACTGAGGAGGCCTAGAGCATACTCCACCACGCTGCTCCAATGCGGGTTGGTGGAGGGGTGAGTGGCCAACCCAGTGTCGAAAGTTTTCAAGCCGCCGGAAGGCCTCCGACATGGCTTAACGACTGCTATCAATCGATAAAACCGGGACCGACGGCTTTACGTGCCCTCCGAAGCACGGAAGCGCTCAAGAAATTTTTGCCACTAGCGGTCACCCATCCGACTACCGACCGCGCCCGCTGTTGCTTAACTTTGTCGATCGCATAGGATCGACGCAAAACACAGATTTTCATATATTTAAATATACATATTATGTACGTGATATCTATACTTATAATAAATCTGTAGACAAGACTCATACTAACAATAACTAACTGGACTATTACTAACATTAACTAACAGGACTAATTATCACTAACATACCCTGTCCTCGCACTTATTAACAAACTAACCAACTAATATTCTAACACCATCTACTAACTGGACTAACCATCCTAGTCCCTTTGAGTCTAGTTCTAGGTCGGTCACAGTTGTTATGGGCGGCAGGGGAAGGGTGGTACTGCATGCTCGTTTGCTATCTTAATTCCATAAAAAAAAAAAAAAAAAAAACTATCAGGGGGTGATTAGGGATCGATACTGATGCCAAAAATGCAATCAGTAAAATTTTTGTCTGTCTGTCTGTCTGTCTGATGTATAACCGTTATAGAAACAAAAACTACTCGACGGATTTTAACGAAACTTGGTACAATTATTTTTCATACTCCCGCGCTGGTTATAGTATACTTTTCATCACGCTACAATCAATAGGAGCAGAGCAGTGAGGGGAAATGTTGGGGAAACGGGAGAAGTTGCTCCATTTTTTAAGCTTCCGTCGCGTGTGCAACCTTAATGGTTAAAGCTACACAGAAATCATGTATGACGGAAATGTTCTCCTTAAAATTATATAAAAAATATTCCACGACAGCATATGTCTATCTTTTATGGTTGACTCACAATAACACGTGTAACTCCCGATAGCTTAGCAGTTCGAAGCTTTCTGATTAAGTATACCTATATTTTATCTACTCTTACGTTTATGAAAATAAATAATATAAAGGGGTGAAATAAAGGGGTGAAGTTTAAACGAAATTCACGCGGGCGAAGCCGCTAGCAAAAGCTAGTATCTATATAAGTTAAGTATTAAACTTAAGAGGATACATCCGAAATATGGTAGTTTTAAATATAAGATTATTTTTAAAGCTTACTGTCTATATCTCCGATATTTAGATATGTATCTTCACTATATAATAAACAATCTCATAAGAGCAAAACCAGTAAAATTAGAAGTTTCCTCGATAGAAAAAAAAATTTAAAGTTAGGTCCAAATAGTATTGGTTTTCAAGTTTACTACAAAAGTTTTAATAATTAGTTGATGAAAATATTTTTGAAACAGTAAATAATCAAAGCTAAGTTTTCATAAGAATGAAAAACTCAAAAACCGAAACAGTTTTCAAAGAAAAAATTAAAATCAATTGGCACTTACGTCAATAATATTAAAGCTAAAATAAAACATTTGCTATCTCACTATTTGCCTATAAATGAATTCATTCCATCTCTGTTTTTGAGTTTTACGTATTTTGGTTGTAGCCCCTTAACTATTATATAGCAACGCGTAAAATGTGATTTAATCCAATAAAATATACATTTATTTATGTGAAAATGAAAAGCCAGACAAACAAACAGGGGTGCCACTTGATGGCAAATCAGTGGTCATGATTGTTCAATTTTTCCGATAGACATATCAACACAAAGGCCTCGCCAAAGCGTTGCTGGCTTAGAAAGAATGTAGGTATTCCCACAGGATTATTCAATAATCTTGTTTCAAGAGCCCTTTACTTCTTTGCTTGGCGTATGTCTTTTTATTTTCAAACGGGCCTTAGACGGCTGAAATTTGGCTAAGCATGCATTCTTATACCTACTCCGTTCACGTTCGATCTGGAATTCGTTATAATTGCATGGCACTCAAATGCCAGCTTTCCGCCTATGCTATTAAGGTACATTTAAGATTGACAACGGGATCTAATAATGACATTAGTAAATTTTGCTTACAAGCTAAATTGAACTGTGAGCATACATAGGTAATAAGTTTGGTTTTGGCGGGGCGTGGCAATTCCATATGCTTAGCGACACAAATATTATATCCTCTATAGCAGTGGTGCCCAAACGGTCGATCGCGATCGACCGGTCGATCGCGAGAGGTTTCACGGTCGATCTTAGAAGTTAAGCCAGTACAAGATTTTATTTTCGAAAATTTATAAATTACCTACTTACTGAGCATGCATCTACATCTCGTTAATTTTCCGCCACAAGAAAAATATACTTAACTTGACCTGTATTTATTTTCTTTTCTAATAATATTTTTTATGTACAAATGTGTGTACAGAGTAAGAAACTATGTAAAACTGTTTGATTATAATCATATTATAAATCTAATCATTAATAATTACTTATTATTACAACATAAAATAATAGATAATAAAAAAAATACTAAAAATAAATCTGTCGATCTTAAACCCTTAACTTTTTCTCAAGTCGATCTTCACAGCAAAAAGTTTGGGGACCACTGCTCTATAGTATAGAGTATATACCTACTGCGTTCGCAATATGGAATTCGTTTTAATTGCATCCCACTCAAACGCCTGCTTTCAGCTTCTATGATTAATTTAGATTGTAGATTGTCGATGAGAAATTAAATTGCCTTAAGTAAATTTGCTTACAAGCTAAAGGAGGATGGGCGTTTTGGTACCCATGTCCAATCAAAATGACTTTACTGTCGTTTGATAGGTCTTTTCAAGAGTACAAAAAAATACTATGGCGACAAACCCGTACAAATTGTCCGTTTTGAAATATAGCCTTTAGAAGACGAAATATTTAGTTCGAATTAGAATTTAAGAAATCACATCTTTGGCATAGTTCGACTGATTTTCATGATGTTTGCACAGATTTTGAGCTTATTCAATTAACAAATAAAAATCAACATCATGATCACCATCTCAACCCATCATGGCCCACTATTGAGCACGGATGACAGACGGATGACTACTGAGAGGAGTCTCAGAATAAGAAGGTTAAGGCCATACGCCACCACGCTGGCCAAGTGCGGATTGGCGGACTTCACACACCTCTGAGTTTTGCAATCTCTCCGGCATGCAGGTTTCCTCACGATGTTTTCCTTTACCGTTTGTAGAAAGTGTCATATAAATGCTTAAAACGCACATAATTCGACAACATTTACAATTCCTAAATGTAAATCCTAAGATTCATCAAATAAATGGTAGTAAAAAAAAATATCAACTCGTGTTGGTGAATCTTACGATTGACTGGTAAATCTTAAAATTGACCGGTAAATCTTAAGAGTCACCGTGGTTCGGGCTTTTACAGTAACATATACGAGAATATACCTATAGAATAAACGATAAAACTTATTTCGAATGGCTTTATTTATACTGATAATTAAAAATATTTTCAAGTAAGATTACTACGATCGGACAATGAACCGGGACAGGCGCCATGGTTATTCACAATCTACACAAAAATACCTATCCAACGATGTATCACTTACTCCGATTGGTGCCGGTACCAGATTCCATACATTTGTGCCCATCCTCCTTTAATTCTGAGCACTGTTATATTTGTTTTTGGGACTCAGATATTTATAAATGTAGGTTACTTAGATGAGTAATAAGTAGTTATAATGATATGGAAAAATATTCTTATAAAAGTTTGAAGCAGGACAAAAAATGTTCTTAAAAAGTTCGTCAAAGGCCATTGATGTATTCTATTACAATTCGTCGTGAACAACACGCGATTTGCTTTACGATTCGATTTGTGACACTTGATGGATGATATCCGCCTCCCCCCACTAACCCACGTCGTTATTGTCTTTTTTGTCTCATGTTCGGACATAAACAAGTATCTATCGATGGGGCAGTTGACCAATAAGGTATCATGCTACCATACGACAACATAATCTAACAATAATATTCAAATACTAGTAACTGCTCTGACTACGCTTGAGATTCGCTACCTTATTACTCAAAATGAATAAAATATTTGGTCGGCATTTTTAATTTGACATAGTGATATTTTTGGAACAAAATTCCATAACGTATGGTACGGCTGGAAGCTGGAAGCTAGAAAATGTATATTTTAAGATTTTGCATGACAAAAATGGGATTATAGTTATGCTATTGGCTGAGCCCAGTCATGAATTCGTGGTTATTGGAAAATCAGTTTTTTTTAATTGCAGCCAATTTGGTGCCAGCTGTCATGTCACCTGTCAGGTGAGGTATGTCAGAATTTCAAGTGTCAGAGTTAAAGTGCAGCGATATACCTACAGTGCGCCCAACTTATCTCTGAAATGGCAAAAATTGGAACTAACGAAAAGTCATTCATAAATACGTTGTGGTCATTCATCTGTCAGTTACTAGTGTGCAGTGATTGGTCAAATGAATGTCAAATGCGTCCGACAGCGCCTCTTTCGTTTCATTCTTAAGTTGGGTTTACTATAACTTCATTCCAACCGAGTACACTCACGCATTTTGTAATTATGAGCCGTTTAAAACATCAAACTTCACATGTATTGTCTTTTTTTGCTCTGTATGAATAGAAAATAACAATGATCAATAAAACTGCATAATTATGCACAGACAAACCGGTATCCTGACATCCCCCACGAACAGACGAAACTTTTAAACATTATAAGATTTATTGCATGAAACAGACATCACAATCAGTTAAAAGATATATTTATAGAGATAGAGCAAGTTGTCCAATGGCAAGGCTGAAATTGTTACATTCATTAAACATGGACTTCTTTGAGTAGCAATAATGCCAAGGTGAAGTGAACGTACCATAAGGTAATTAATTATCTTCATCTTATGTGCTTCCGCAGAAAATAAAGTGTTGCCCAAAAACTGAGGCAGAACAATTATTTTCGCTTCGAAAACTTTATGTAACTTAACATTTCAGGCACAAAAAGTAGCTGCACGAAAACATTTTTTCTATTTTCATTATTAAGCTATAGTTATTCGCTTATAGCACTTTCTTAATAATTCTTAACAAACAAATCAGTTTTTTAATAAGTTTAATACCAACGTTTTTATCAATTGCTTTAAAATTAAAAGACCAAACAAAACAAATTTAACAGAATTCCGTTTCCTCTTATCCCCAGACCATATTCCACAAAACAAGAACATTTCGTTTAATGTTTTTTTTCTAGGTTCCACTTGATACGACACAGACAGACGTCGCATTCTAAACAAAGCCTATAATAGGTATAATGCCACCAACTTATCTGTTCAGTAGAAAAAAATGGAACTAAAAAAAGACAACGTCAATTTTGAAATGTCATGTCCGCTGTCAATTTTTTGAAGTGCGAGTGCTCTATGTGTTTTAATTCGATTTCAATGAGGGTCGCCGTTTTTGTGCTCACCAGTTGGCGCCACCGTCGAGGTAAGGTCTTGCTGTCAAAGCCCGCCCATACATAAACAGTGACAAATGAAATTCAGACAAGCGAAAAGTGACAGACAGACCTCCCTTTTCACTAGCGCCTCTAGCGGAAAATTCACACGCGGTTACCCTCATTGCAAAAAGTGATTAGAAATGCCTGAGCCTCTTAGAAGTGATGCAACATTAGTTATTTTAAAAGTTTTAGATTGTACGAGGGAAGAAAATCGCCTGCTAACTCCGAAAATAACGTTTGAATATGCGGCAGAATACGTCGCAGTTACAACATGTTAGTGTTGCTATTGCTAGTTAATTAATTGTCCGATAAAATTCAAATAAATATTTCAGTTATTTTATTTTCCTCACTTATGTTTGCATAATCAATTAAAGTGTGACTGAATTTATTAGGTATCGAATTTTTTTATACTTCATATAATTATATCTTTGTTACAGGAGTTAGTGAACAATTTGTTTACAAGCTAATGAGTGAAAAAAAGCTAAAGAAATTTCTCTGGCGCATCGCCATCGTTTTCCACAGGGATTTCTCGTCTTGAACCCCTCAAACTTAGAAATCACGATGACAATTATTTTAATAAAATATATAAAAATATAAATAATATTATAGTCAATAACAATGGATTTTTTATTTCTCTTGTCCTGAAATTTTAATTTTTATATGAAAAAGCAAAATTTGACTGTGTTGGCCTACGTAATTCTTTTATTTTTGGATGTTTCCGTTTTTTTAAGTTATGTGCGTTTTAAGCATTTAAATGTCACTTGATATAACGGTAAAGGAAAACATTGCCAAACCGCACTTATTCAGCATGGTGAACTTAAAGCATGCATGCAATGTAAGCATGGTCTTAACCTTCTCAATATGAGAAGAGACCTATGCTTAATAGTGGGCCCTGATGGATTGAGATAATGTTAACATCCTATGTTACTGCTGTCATTGCATGGTAGTTTAAGTTAGTAGCCACAGCCCAAGTTGTGTATCTATATTCGTCGGAAAGGCTTTGTCATCATTTACCATCGAATTATGTGCAACATCTGGTAAAAATCATAGGTCTCAAAGTTGTTGAGCTCCCTTGACAGTCGCCAAATTTTATTGTATGGTAACATTGAACGCTGCACTAGCGACATCCGTTTACTGAACAGATAAGTTGGTGGCACTTATAGGTACCTATACAAATAAAGTGATAAAATATCAAATAGAATCGGGCACAATTTGTTTACTAATATTAAAAATACAACAAGTTCTGCTACTGCTATATTTATTTAGTTTTTACAACTCACGCAATAGAAATAAATTTATTTTATTAGCATTTTAATTTATATGTACCTACCTATTTATATTAATCTGACTACTTCTCAACATAATAATTATGCACTTTATTTTCTATTGCTTGAGTTATTAAAAGATTTTCGTGTTATTTAAGATTAAGAAAGACCAATAAACCGAATCAAACATTGAATAAACCACTTTTGAATTAACTACAAATATTTGATCAAAACAATAATACTTTACAGATATAATAAATTAATTTCAAATTTCACAGAATATCAAGTGAGATTTATGCTTACCAACTTAGCGAACATTTTATTGAACTTATTTGGCAATCCCAAACTTGTACGTCTTCTCAATCAGGTTCGACCCTTTGCTCTTTAGATACTGTTTAATTTTTATTATTTCTTCAATATTTATACACGTGACGCGTCCTTGGGGGCTGTCGGACCATAACGGAAAAACTACACAAAGAGTCTCATTGGGAATCAATGTAAATAAGTACAGACAAACGAAGTCGAGACGAGCTCCACATTAGCAATTAGGTCGCCATTGTTTGTAAGTACTCAAAATGTTCTAACAGCCACTCCACAGCTATTACGGACCTGAGCAGAATATAGTTTGGTGTCGTTAAATTTTATTTCAGTTCGGACCACACGTTGTATATTATTCATACAAGTAAAATTCTCGAATAATCCGTAACGCTACGATATAAGCGTTATTTTTGGCAAATCTTAAAATTCAATGAGTAGTAACATAAGAATATATGCTATGATTGCGGATTTTAATTACTTAACCTGGATATAAGGTACGTCCAATGATTGCCAATACTACTGTTCTAAAGTAAATGCATAAAGTAAAAATTACCTAATAATTCTTAGGTACTCAAATTGTTGTTTTGAAAATATTTAAACAACTAGAGAACCGCCCTCGCGTCGCTTCGGGACCCGTAGTAAACAGCCGCAGCCGCATAGGTCCCGCTCCCGTAAGAATCTCGGGATAAAAAGTAGCCTACATGTTTTAATGGAATAATATAAGCTACTACGCTCAATCAACATCGCGACGCGATGCGGCGAAGCGCTTAGTTATTTTTAAGCAAATTTACCCAAATTTTTAAACTCGCTATATCTTTTGAATGGAGTGTCCGATTAAAATAATTTAAACAGCAATGTAAAGGTATTGAACTACTGATAAATAAAAAGTAAGTTATTTAGATAAGTATAAGTACCATGGTATGAATATCGACATCTTATTTTCGTTGCCGATTTAAATAGTTTGTTAAACTATAAAAGTCTTTATATTGGCGCAACTATAATACATACTTAGATTATACTCTACCGCGGACTTTTCTGTAGATAATAATGTGGTCTACAAAATTGTAGTACATTATTTTGCTCCATCATCAATAGTCATTGCAGCGCACGCGATTTAAGGTATTTCAATAGTGATTTTTATCGACGGTGGTTTATGTTATTGAAGTTTTCGCAAGGATCCCTAATTTTTTTCAAAATAAATTATAGCCTATGTTACTTCGGAAAGATGTACATTCATAATGGTGAAAGAATTTTTGAAATCGGTCCAGTAGTTATTGAGCCTATTCAATACATACAAACAAAAAAATATTACCTCTTTATAATATTAGTTTAGATAATGATATAATATGTATTTAACTAATATTAAAATGATTTTTTTATGTTCCTTTGTTGCCAAATGCTGGGAAATGTTTATATAGTTTAAGTTTAATAGTTAATAATAGGTATAAAATATAATATTATTTTTGATATATATATAATATATAATATTATTTTTGATTGATTGATATATATATAAATGTGAAAGTGTGTTTGTTTGTTTGTTTGTTTGTTTGTTTGTTTGTGACGCTTTCACGTCGCAACAAAGCTATTATATGGTAAGGTTTATGTGTGTGGCGATAGTTTGGAGGGTGGAGAGTGACGTAGGCTACTTTTTACCGCGGAAAAACATCCCATTCCCATGGGAAGATCGATGTTTTGTTAGTTGCTAGATATTTATTTTCGGAGTGGTTAATAGATGGCGTAAGTAAAATTCATTTGCAAGTTCTGAATCACGCTATCAAATACTAGGTACATGTAATTTACTTAAGTCCTTTGCTTAAGTCATAGGCAAATGTAATAGGCAACTTTAGCTCTGCCTCGAGAACTCTCCGCTGTATTCAGTGTACCGCCCGCCCGCTGGCACTATCCTGTTGGCTGATGTCCGCAAGTTGCTGGACTCGCCGACACCAGTGGTGGGCGCGGGCGACTGGAACTGCAACCTGTTTAACGGGATCCTTCGCACCGGGACCTTCCCACAGGCCTGGAAGTCGGGGTGGATCATAATGCTGCCCAAGCAGGGGAAGAACAGGCTGAAGCCGGAGAGCTATAGGCCAATCACCCTGCTTCCCACCCTATCCAAGGTGTTCGAAAAGCTCCTGCTTCGACACCTTGCGCCGCATATTGCCCCCAGACCGGAGCAATTCGGGTTCCGGCCGGAACACAATACGACTCTTCAGTTGTCGAGGCTGTTACACCGTTACCGCGGCTCTGAATAAGAGAGAACGCGTGTGTGCAGTATTCCTCGACATGGAAAAGGCATTCGACCGTGTTTGGCACGACGGCTTGCTCTACAAGATCTCGCAGTCGTCGGCGCCCCGGCGTGCGGTTAAGGTGATCTCCAGTTTCCTCGAAAATAGAAGCTTCAGAGTAGTAGTTGAAGACGCCGAATCCACCGAGCGTCCGATCGCAGCCGGCGTCCCGCAAGGGAGTTGCCTGTCCCCGGTCAGCTACGCCTGCTATACCGACGACATCCCGGCGGCAGGAGGGGGGGCGTCGCTTGCCCTGTATGCCGATGACGTGGCGTACATCACCACGTCGCTGAATAGAACCCACGCCATCGTCAAGATGCAGCGTGCGCTTGATGCCCTCCCCGAATGGCTCGCCGCGTGGAGACTGTCGGTGAATGTCGGGAAGACGCAGGCCGTGAACATAGGATACCTCAACAAGTGGGACCCTACTCTGGAGCTTCACGGACAAGATATCCAATGGGCCCCACAGGCCAAATAGCTGCGGGCAAAATCGACAGAAGACTCTCGATGAAGCCACAGGTTACGAAAGCCGTCGCGAATTCCAGGAGCGCGATGGCAGAAACCAGTGCTCTTCTCGAGCCTCTCTCTCGGAATGAAGCTCGGGGTCTACAAGACCTACATCAGATCCCGCCTCACGTACGCGGCACCGGCGTGGTACGCGCTCGCCAGCGAACCGTAGCGCAAGAGGATGCGCGCGGTTCAGGCGATTGCGCTCCGGCGGCTGACTGGTGCGCCGAGGTACGTGAGGAACGCCGTCATCCAGAGGGACCTTCGAGTCGAGAGTCTGGACGACTTCATCGAGAGATTGGCACGCAACATGTTCGGGCGTGTCGACGCGTCGCGGTTCCCGCATCTGCAGGACCTGGCGCCGCTCCACTCCCGTCCACCGGACCGCTGGGCCTTTCCGCGCGACTTGCTGGTTGCGCGGGACGGGCCTAGCACTGACTGATACTGGGGCTTCGTAAGTCATCGCCCGGCGCTGATCGGCTCCTGCTGGGCTTCCAACCAGCGGGATTCACCCGGTAGGGCCTCGATCGCCTGGGCGGCGCGAAGTTAAACCCCATCCCGTTTAAGACTCTGTGGCCTGTAAAAAGGCCGCCACTCATGAGGCTTGACCTATTAGTGCCTAGACAACCAAGGGCCTTAGGGCCAAACCCAAGGACCGGCCCGTTTTAACGGGCCGCGAGAGACACCCCTAGAGCGAGTAGTAGGCTACTTTTTAGCCTCAATTCCTACGGGAGCGTGACCTACGCGGCTGTGACCTACGGGTCCCGAAGCGAAGCGCGGGCGGTTCTCTAGTAGGTATATAGTTTATATAATTTAAGCCGCAGCACAAGTAATTGTTATACAAAAATATTAAGCTAAATAATTTTATTCGGAAATATATGATATATTTTTATACTTTAAAAATTACACAAGTAGACGAACAGTAGAGTTATTTTATACCAACAGGTTCTCTGAAAGTGTTCATTATTGTTACCATCACAACGTCATAGGTCTTATTGGCCCGGTATTGGAGATGTCAATTATTGTTCGCCTATACGTACACATAAAAATACTACATAACTATCAGGTAAATTTCAAGAAACATCCATTCCCAAGATACATATCAAATTACGTAAAAAAAGAACAGTAAGGTTGTATTAAGTATTACAGCCATATTCAACGATAGTTACGTAAGTAATTTAATTCCACTCGATGTCCACAAAAACGCGCTAACGCAACGTCTTCACAACCTCCCCTGTCGTACCCGGTATTAATGAGTATTGACCTCGGATAAAGTCGTATCTAGGTATAGTCGTTGAACCCTGTAAATCCGAAATACTCCGACCTTCGGACTCCCTTCCCTGGATCATAAGCTAAGTACGCCCATGTCTCTTTTTGTTATCTCCATCAAAATACTCGATCTCTTTGTATGTAGAATAATAACCAACGCATTAATAATACTAGAGGTACAGCGCTGCCCACGCAAAAACTACTGAATGAAATTGGATGATGTTTTCGTAGGTGTATGGTACTGGAGGTGAAACTTAAAAAATGGTGTAGGTATATTTTATCCCTATATGCCGGGTTATTCTCAGAGTACTCCGTTCTTTTATTCTCAAAAAATTTAAATCTCTAACATTGATTCTCAAAATACTCCGAAAAAAATTTAATAAAATTAAATACCTATTTTTAATTCTCATCCTCCTCCGCAAGGTGTTACGTTTATTCTCAATATCCTCCGACGGTCATTTTCGTCAATTCTCATTTTCCTCCGCGCGTTAAAAATACAGTCGGATGAAAAATAACTACTACTCAGCAATATTAAATTATTTTATTATTTTCTATGGGCGCTTACCTAAATATACAATCATTCCATTATTAGGTAGTCATTATTGTTGTAAAAAATAATAGCAAACCCTAGTGCGACAGAGACAGAGAACATGGCGTGCTTTAATGTTTCGCTAATGATCTTGGGTCTCCGAGGTCAAACTGACCAATAGGGTTATAGTATTATCTCAGGTACCTGGGACTCTAAGTAAAATGCACTTTTTAATCCCTATTAGCGATGCCTATGTTATGTTCATTATAAGTCGGAAGTCGAAGTGAATTAGTCTCCTTCTTATGTTTACTTAAAAAACCATGAATATGGAAAATTTCAGTGAAAGTGAAGGTGCTGGAGTTACAAGCTTTAATTTTTTGGACGGAAAACGGAAGTAACTGATTAATATAAATTATTATTAATTAAAACGCTGGCAGATCGGCGGCGGTAACCAGCATTCTGCTTGAATGCGCCCTTATTGTTGATTAATTTTTAATGTTTAATTGTTGATTTTTTTAAGTCTTAATTCAGACTGATTCTTTTATACATATTTTTCACTTTTATATTTTGAGGTTGAGTTTTGTATATTTTTATTTTTTCTTAGTTTATTTTTAAGGTTTAATTGTTGATTTTTGTTTATTCTTAATTCAGACTGATTCGATTATCCATACTAATATTATAAATGCGAAAGTCTGTCTGTCTGTCTGTCTGTCTGTGACGTTTTCACGGCTAAACCACCGGTGCGATTTGGATGAAATTCGGAATGAAAATAGTTGAAGACCGAGAGTCACATATAGGCTACTTTTTTTTTCAAAAATCAACCCCTAAATGCTTGAAATAGGGGATGAAAGTTTGTATGAAAAATCTAAACCGCCTGACTGATTTCGATGAATTTTCCCAGGAAGATAGTTGATGACGTATCTTCTTCCCCACTTCCCCGGTTCGCGATATAAACGAATTCCACGCGGGCGAAGCCGCGGGCAAAAGCTAGTAATTATATATATTTCACTTTTATATTCTGAGGTTGATTTTTAATGTTTCATTGTTGATTTTTGTTTAGTCTTAATTCAGACTGATTCTTTTACACATATTTTTCACTTTTATATTTTGAGGTTTATTTTTAATGTTTCGTTGTTGATTTTTGTTTACTCTTAATTCAGACTGATTCAGACATACTCGTACATTTTATATACTAATATAAGACATAATGAATCAAAATGACTGGATTTTATTTAGATTTTCCACTTGCTAAAACTTGCCAAAGACACTTGCTTCTGACTGTACCGTTCGTAAATATTCGGAGTAGTTTGAGAATGGATGTATGGGTTATTTATTTTTCACAAATTAAGGGACGGAGTATTTTGAGAATGAATTTGAATTGCCTCGGAGTCAAGTGCGAGTCGATTCTTAAATCATTTTTTTTCGCGGAGGAAACTGAGAACTATTTTCGGAGTACTTTGAGAATAAGCCATATGCCGCTAAGAACCTGAGATATAATTAATATAATATGTACTATATGTAGCATAACAACGTATACCGGGTCAGATTGCATAATAAAAATGTAACTAGGTTATGTATGTAGGGTACATAGAAGATTTTTTAAAAACATGTATGTATGAAGGGCCTCATAGGTCCAATAAAAGCCAATAATATTATTTTCAGAATGTTTGTCCGGACATCACGTGAAAACTACTGAATGAAATTTGATGCGGTTTTCACAGTTTTCTTGTTGAAGGTCTAAATTTAAAAAATGTACCTATATTTTATCCTAATAAGCCACTACGCAAAGATATAATTAATACCATGTTGTAGAACAAAGTCGGCAGACGGTCAGCTAGTCAGAAATTAAAGTTTATGGTAGTGACATTTGAAAATACATATGCTATGTCAACTAGGTCATCTCTATATTTAAAATCGATTCAGTGAGTTAGGCGCAAAGCTTATCAGACAGACAAACAGAGTAGCTTTTGCATTTATAATATTTGTAGGGATGTCAAGTAAAAACGTTTACCCAAAGGCGAAACTAACATCAATTTAACCCTACCCTACCTTGATGAAGAACTCTACCAGCGAATATGAGAAAACTCCAGAATCTTGTTTAACCTATTGTTTCCTCTTAGCTTGAACATCCACATTTTTTTATGAAATGAAGGTACCCATCAAACGAGGGGTGATTCTCGGTGGTCATACTGGGTTGTCCTACTGGTATGGCCAGTGAGAATGTCTGTGTTGAGATTTTCTCACTGGTCATACTACCTATTAACACCAGAAATTTAGCATTTTCTTTCATCCTGTATATATCTGCAGTGGTACAGTCAAGCTAAAAGTGAGCTATACAAGTCTATAAGGACAATAAACATATGAAATAAACTAGAGAACCGCCCGCGCTTCGCTTCGGGACCCGTAGGTCACAGCCGCGTAGGTCACGCTCCCGTAGGAATTTAGGCTAAAAAGTAGCCTACTACTCGCTCTAGGGCTGTCTCTCGCGGCCCGTTAAAACGGGCAGGTCCTTGGGTTGGGCCCTAAGGCCCTCGGTTGTCCATCTGTGGTTAACCAATAGCTCAAGTCCGATGAGTGGCGGCCTTTTTACACGCCACAGAATCTTAAATAAAATATGAAATCTTAAATCTTATCATTAAATGTCTTGATTAATTTAAAAAACTGCCTTCAAAGAAGTAATTTAAAATAACTTAATTAGTAATATATAACACTAGCTGTGCTCGCGGCTTCGCCCGCGTGGAACTCAAATGTGTCACAAAGTTTTTCGTGAATCCCGACCCCGCGAGAATTCTTGGATAAATAGTAGCCTATATATTGCTCCATACATAGATGTAGCATACACTGACGTTTAGATAGATTGGAAATGCGAAAGAGCAAAACATATGATACACGTATAGCAGAGCGAGATAGATAGACGAAACCAATTTTTAGACGGCATAGCGGGCTTAGCGGGCACTTGTCAAAAATTGTTCCTCAATTTTGTCAAAATACTTAATTTAGTTTTTAGGTTTTTACATTTCTGTGTGGAATAACGTTCTTTGTAGTGTTAATTAGTGATAGTTACTTGTGCGGTATAGTAAACCCAACTTAAGATTGAAACGAAAGAGGCGCTGTCGGACGCATTTGACATTCATTTGACCAATCATTGCACACTAGTAACTGACAGATGAATGACCACAACGTACTTATGAATGACTTTTCGTTAGTTCCAATTTTTGCCATTTTAGAGATAAGTTGGGCGCACTGTACCTGGATGTGACTCCTCTAGATATAAAAACCACCAGGAAGAAGTCGCGCTCGGCGGTGACATTGACAGAGGGCGATTCATTTTTGGTTTCGTCCAAGTGATACAATTGCCGATCTTTAGTTATACATATAATAAATATATGGCTCCATATGAATAACAGTTGATTTTTAGGGTTCCGTACCCAAAGGGTAAAACGGGAACCTATTACTGAGACTTCGCTGTCCGTCCGTCCGTCCGTCCGTCTGTCACCAGGCTGTATCTCATGAACCGTAATAGTTACACAGTTGAAATTTTCACAGATGATGTACTCGTATTTCTGGTGCCGCTACAACAACAAATACTAAAACACTAAAACACTGAATAGTTTTTGCGTGAAAGAGCAACAAACACACACACACATACATCCTTACAAACTTTCGCATTTATAATATTAGTAGGAAGGAAGGATTAGTAGGATACACAGATTTTCCTTCACATTTAATTATATAAAACCCATTTTCAAAAAATGTTTTAAGAACATGATTATCACAAAATGAAATATTCATATTTGACTTTTAGCTTGACGGTACCGCCACAGCTATATATAGGATGAAAGAAAATGCTACATTTCTGGTGTTAATAGGTAGTATGACCAGTGAGAAAATCTCAACACACACATTCTCACTGGCCATACCAGTAGGACAACCCAGTATGACCACCGAGAATCACCGATATTTTTGGTGTAGGTATTTGTCGATGCAGTTTTATATAATACTGGCTAACTTGGCAGACGTTGTCCTATAATATTTAGGTACATTTTTTATATCTCAGGTTCAAGGAGGCGTATGGAAACGAAACATACACCTTCATATAGTGAGACCTCCACTTAAAATGGCATATGGGGTCTTGGGAAACGAAAACAATTTGGTATATTCAAGATTGTTGTCAGTGATTGTATTATCATCACTACATAGTATAAAACAAAGTCACCCTCCGCCTTTGTCTGTCTGTGAGTGCCTTTCTAAGTCTTCTTCTTCTAAATCACGCAACAGATCTTGATGCGGTTCTCACCATTAGGTAGAGAATTACTCAAGGAAAATTTATATATACCTATCCTATAGATAATGTACATTCTTATGCGATGACCCGGATGGCGCAATGGTCAACACGCCGGATCGCTGTTCCGATGGTCCTGGGTTCGATTCCCAGCGAGGCGGAAATTTTAATGATGAGTTTGAATTTCCGTTCTCGGTCTGGGTGTGTGTCCTTGTCTTGTGTGTTTTCCATGGCACCCACGACACAGGGAATCCTAGTGTGGGGCTATGAGTGTGAAGCGTTATTTATTTATTTATTATTTATTTATGTCATTTGCTATGCTAGGCTATGTAGATCCCCCATTTAACGTTCAAAGAAGCGATGGCGGGTCACTCGTTCTTCATAAAGTGGAAATACTCATTTCGATTGCCGAGAATTCAATAGTGTGTAGTCCTACCTATTAGTTACCTACTCAGTTTTATATTCATTTTGGCGAGCCAGCAGTTTTCTCACGTTATCACTCAATACATTTTTCGAGTTTATCGATTCGGAATTAAATTAATTAGCGCTTTCAATTGTTATTTACAATGATATCAAGTTAGGCATTTAAATTACTCGGCGAAGTTTACAGACGTGCCCTAATTTTAAAGTTTTAAAAGTAGAACAAAAGTTAATGACAGCTGTAGAATGCCTTAGTTCAAATTAGTTTTGTCAGTCTAGGACGTTTAGTTATCGATCGATATTAAATTTTACACCTCTTTAATTTCTTCTTTTTTTTTCTTTGTAGTGTCGTGTGCTAGTAAGTCACGCCAGCGGAGATGGTGAGCTGCTTCTAAGCAGCCTCATCCTCTCTGCTATCTGTCTTCGACTATCGGTAGCTGAAATGCCCATAATATTCTTCACGATGTCAGACCATCAGTTGAATGATCTGCCTCTAGGTTTTCCTCTTTTATCCAACAAAACTAGTTCATTTAGGGTGTCTAGTTGTCCTCGTGCTATAATGGCCAAAGAACAAAAGTATTCATGTCTATCCTGTACGGATTATTCAACGGTCAAGAAGTTAAAGACCTGTAGATAAATCTTGACAACCTTTTATGTATTGCGTTTCAAAGGTATTGACATTTTAATTGGTACAAATATTTTAAACTCTTACAAACACTTGTCTAGTAATTGCTTTACTTCAACGATTTGTCAATATTGATACATCATCATCATAATCCTCATAGAATACTGCGAGTTTGTAGCTTTTTTGTGCCTATCCTTTGTTACGTTTAATGAGTTAATATTAAATAACAATCCTATTTAATGAAATGTGGCTATAAAGCGCGATAACTTAATAAAATTATATAATATACTTAATATAAAACAATACTTATAATGCGTATTATTATCTCATGTGTCTTCCTTATGCTCATCTTATGTTACGTCATTCTTATTTCCTCTTTGCATGGTTGCATTGCAGAAAAAAATGCTTTACTTTAAAGGATAAAGATGAAAATTGTTTGTATACCTTTGACTGTGTACCTAGTACCTAGGCACAAGCATTGAAGTGTTCAATAAATACGCATGCATGTAATTGTGTATATAACTATGAACGCCATCAGGTGATATTCTGCACGTGGCACCCAGTCTCGCCGTCAGGACACGTGAGGTTACCATTGGATAAGTAATTGGTTCTCGACGCCCGCTCGAATAAGTCACGCTGCGCCGGTTGATTTGTGCTACAATTATAGTACGTAGGGTTGCCAGCCGTTCTTTGTTATACTTATAATATCGTACTAGCTAAAGCCAGCTAAGATTCGTAGTGGATAGAACTGTGCTCATCAAAATGTGCATGCCCATTCAAGGCAGATTCAAGGCTTTTAGCTTATTTCAATAAATCACTTTGTTGCACTCTACTATGGCTCTATTTTTGAAATGACGTCTGGCGACGAGCGTTCGATGGCCGTCGTATGTCTTCAGTATCATGCGATGATACTGCTTTTGAGCATTTAAGAACCACTCGTCTTCGTAGTTTTCACTTGTCAGTATAAATTGAAATACCTACAATATATTATATTGAATACAAGGAATGAATTTACCTACTACACATTACGACCATAACATTTCACAAAACACTCAAAACGTTCAATTTTCTGTAGAAAAAATGTCGTTTCGAGCGTATTGGTAGCTTAGCCGTCGACCTTGCCAATTACCATCAGCTTTTCAAAGCTTTAAGGGTTGAGTAGGGGCTCTTATATACATCAAATCACTGCTGACAAATCCAATAAAGCCAGTATTACAGTAATGACGTTATTCTATCGTTCGCCTGGCTAGTCAAGTGACTATACATTGTATAGGTATACACTAACGTTAATAAATCGATGGTTATGGTGTTGTGACATCTCGTTTAATTAATTAATGATAAAAATACCAAACTGTGCTATGTCGCATGAAAATGACTCCAAACGAGTGTTTGTCGCCGGACGCCATGTCAGTAAGATTATTAAGAGTTCAAAGAAATGAATACCCGAACAAAATGTATTTAACTTTTCGTCTTAGAAATGTCAGTAACCCTAACTGTACGTACCTTCAGCGTGCGCGTTGAATACCAACAATTGCGTCTGTTAAAGTTCATTTTACGTCACACTTTTTTCGTGGTTAAAAATGTTTATGCTTTATTATTAGAATTCTTCATTTACATTAATAGGATAATTATACGTTACATAATTATTTTAATAACTATAATATATGCAACCTTGTCATACCTACTTAAGTTACTATTCATACTTATTACATACATAATATTATAGTAAACTACATTCGTTTCGCTTCGGTATCTTTGGCTGAATACATAAACCCAAAAGACGTTTATTTTTTATTATACGATTGAATACGAAATAAAGCGTACAGAAAAAGCACAATGACTCTCTCCCGAAATTAGTTTTGTCAGCAGTTACTTTTCATAGTTAATCAATGTTTTATTTTCTTTCATAAAGTGAATCAAAATTAGAATCGCATAGGTATAATCTATACAAAACTTTTTTTTAAAGAAGTTTTATTATCAAATTAAATAGTGTATCTATATCTACAGATACGCAAGCTTTCACTTGTTCATGTCTGTTCGTTCGCCCGTAATATTTTTTTTGTGCAACGTGTCGCTAGAAACGCAAAACTATGGATGCACTAGAGAACCGCCCGCGCTTCGCTTCGGGACCCGTAGGTAAAAGCCGAAGCCGCGTAGGTCCCGCTCCCGTAGGAATCTCAGCTAAAAAGTAAATTACATGTAGTATTTAATAGCGTGATTCAGAACTTGCAAATGAATTTTACTAACGCCATCTATTAACAACTCCGGAACTTATTGAAATATGAACGCAGTCCATGCATGTTGAATGTTGCCTACCTATGAACGCATCCTTAATGTATTAATCTATGCTCATGATTTTTTTTGTAAGCTTCCTTCCGCTCTCCGTCGCCCTTAAATGTCGCACGTTAATTCACGCTCCGCTTTTTATTTCACAATTTCCTTAGCTAGACTAATCAGATTGTCCACAATACCTCAAGTATTTTCATCAGAACTAAATATCTAGCAACTAACAAAACATCGATCTTCCCATGGGAATGAGATGTTTTTCCGCGGTAAAAAGTAGCCTACGTCACTCTCCACCCTCCTAACCATCCCCACACACATAAACCATGTCATATAATAGCTATGTTGCGACGTGAAAGAGTCACAAACAAACACACATTCACATTTATAATATTAGTAAGGAAGTAGGGATAAGTAAGGATTAGTAACAAGGATACTGCGTAGAGGCGTATATCATCAGGTGTCATCAGGAGCAGGAGCATAATTTTTTTTTGGTTTATTTTTGTTGTTAAGCTCAGTGCCTATTAAACAACATCACGTAAACGTTGATTAAGTGCTTTTTGTGTGAAGTTCTTATTAAGCAGCATTTATGTCAATTTTAACTTTATTTAAATTATGTTAAAAATATTTTAAAAAACATCAATTAATATTTTGTAGGTAAAAAATGAAACCATTTGCCCTTAAAATAACGAAACTAAAAAGTTTAAACCTCCCCGTGTAATACACCAAGTGCAGATACGCGGCCTTTACCTATGGCAGATTCGCTGTTTTGCTGCTACTACTACATTACTGCTTCTACATTATAACATACACAGACGTAATTATTCAATTGGATTGCCATGTCTTGAATATAGTGTTCTATTTGCAATTTTTTTGTATGTAAATTCTCAATATAAATATCACATCGTTCTGCACAGTAATTCGTAAATTTAATTGACATTCTAGGCACGAGAATCGCAGAGGGACTGAGTAACATCATGTATTGTTTGCGACACTTGGCCCACAAAACTGCAGTACCAGGCATATTGATTTCGTTGCTAAATTATCACTTGATTCAATCGAACAATTCGAAGTCTGACGTATTTTAAATATAGACAATACGAAGGATAGAGGAAGAACGCCAAAGGGCGATGACCTCAAGATTAAATACCTCCATTTGTGACCCTCGAGAACATGCCAAATACAGAAACTTGTCCCATATATCAAAACGGCTATTATAATAGTGGGTACTTTACATTACCACCTTAGCATTTACAGCGCAATATTTCATGACAATAAGGACGGAGAAACCAAAGGGTTTATTCCTACTCACCCATTATCTTCCCGCAAATATATTTAAGGTTGCCGACCTCGGCAAAACGTTAACATTAGCAAGTGAAAATGTAGAAAATGCAAACGCAAAAAACAATGCTTAATATAACAATAGCGGATGAATAAGTCATCTGATAGAACCTATTGATCACTGAAACATGGACTTTAAAAGTAACCAGAGCCGCAGAAAGCCTTTAATTGCCTTTAAAAGTAAGCAAGAGGACCTACATTCTCTCTGGTCTTAACACTTAATGAATCGTTATTGACATCATTTCACGGTTGATTTTTGAACAAGGTTATTAGATTCACTTACGATATGAGGAACCGTGCCTCATATCCCACGTTTATCAGCTGAGTGAACACTATTGTTGTTAGAATCAAAGCAATTTTACAGATTATGCATTTCAGGGGCATCTGGATAGGTGCTTGTCTTTTAAATAACACTCAACGGTTTCTGTGTGTCATCACAGGGGTCTGTGCGATCGAGTGTTGCTTGACAATTATCACAATTTATGAGATGAAAGATTCGTTGATCGCTCTGTTGACTATTACTAAGAATCCCTGTGCTCACTTATTAAAAAAACTAACCAACTTATATTCTGACACCATCTTTTAACTGGACCAACCATTCTAGACCCTAAATTGAGTCTTGTTCTAGGTCGGTTACGGGACGCGGTGGTGGTGCTGGTGCTGCGTGCTCGTTTGCGGTGATTCTCGGTGGTCATACTGGGTTGTCCTACTGGTATGGCCAGTGAGAATGTGTGTGTTGAGATTTTCTCACTGGTCATACTACCTATTAACACCAGAAATGTAGCATTTTCTTTCATCCTATATATAGCTGTGGCGGTACCGTCAAGCTAAAAGTCAAATATGAATATTTCATTTTGTGATAATCATGTTCTTAAAACATTTTTTGAAAATGGGTTTTATATAATTAAATGTGAAGGAAAATCTGTGTATCCTACTAATCGTTCCTTCCTACTAATATTATAAATGCGAAAGTTTGTAAGGATGTATGTGTGTGTGTGTTTGTTGCTCTTTCACGCAAAAACTATTCAGTGTTTTAGTGTTTTAGTATTTGTTGTTGTAGCGGCACCAGAAATACGAGTACATCATCTGTGAAAATTTCAACTGTGTAACTATTACGGTTCATGAGATACAGCCTGGTGACAGACGGACGGACGGACGGACGGACAGCGAAGTCTCAGTAATAGGTTCCCGTTTTACCCTTTGGGTACGGAACCCTAAAAATCAACTGTTATTCATATGGAGCCATATATTTATTATATGTATAACTAAAGATCGGCAATTGTATCACTTGGACGAAACCAAAAATGAATCGCCCTCTGTCAATGTCACCGCCGAGCGCGACTTCTTCCTGGTGGTTTTTATATCTAGAGGAGTCACATCCAGGTACAGTGCGCCCAACTTATCTCTAAAATGGCAAAAATTGGAACTAACGAAAAGTCATTCATAAGTACGTTGTGGTCATTCATCTGTCAGTTACTAGTGTGCAATGATTGGTCAAATGAATGTCAAATGCGTCCGACAGCGCCTCTTTCGTTTCAATCTTAAGTTGGGTTTACTATACCGCACAAGTAACTATCACTAATTAACACTACAAAGAACGTTATTCCACACAGAAATGTAAAAACCTAAAAACTAAATTAAGTATTTTGACAAAATTGAGGAACAATTTTTGACAAGTGCCCGCTAAGCCCGCTATGCCGTCTAAAAATTGGTTTCGTCTATCTATCTCGCTCTGCCATACGTGTATCATATGTTTTGCTCTTTCGCATTTCCAATCTATCTAAACGTCAGTGTATGCTACATCTATGTATGGAGCAATATATAGGCTACTATTTATCCAAGAATTCTCGCGGGGTCGGGATTCACGAAAAACTTTGTGACACATTTGAGTTCCACGCGGGCGAAGCCGCGAGCACAGCTAGTGTTATATATTACTAATTAAGTTATTTTAAATTACTTCTTTGAAGGCAGTTTTTTAAATTAATCAAGACATTTAATGATAAGATGTAAGATTTCATATTTTATTTAAGATTCTGTGGCGTGTAAAAAGGCCGCCACTCATCGGACTTGAGCTATTGGTTAACCACAGATGGACAACCGAGGGGCTTAGGGCCCAACCCAAGGACCTGCCCGTTTTAACGGGCCGCGAGAGACAGCCCTAGAGCGAGTAGTAGGCTACTTTTTAGCCTAAATTCCTACGGGAGCGTGACCTACGCGGCTGTGACCTACGGGTCCCGAAGCGAAGCGCGGCGGTTCTCTAGTTTATTTCATATGTTTATTGTCCTTATAGACTTGTATAGCTCACTTTTAGCTTGACTGTACCACTGCAGATATATACAGGATGAAAGAAAATGCTAAATTTCTGGTGTTAATAGGTAGTATGACCAGTGAGAAAATCTCAACACAGACATTCTCACTGGCCATACCAGTAGGACAACCCAGTATGACCACCGAGAATCACCCAAAAATATGAATGTGTGAAAGCTTTACGCTGTCAAATGAATATTTAGCAAATCAAATTACATGACGATGTGTTTAAAACCATGGACGATCCGGTTAATAATAGTGGTGAAAGCAAATTACACCAACAGCGAAAAGGATACATTAAGCGACGATGTATGGGACACATATCGCCGAGCAGAATATGTCAAAGCTATTATTAGAGATTGGTTAATGCCGAAACGCTCCAATATGCAATGCCTAATAATAGAATTAAGTGTAACGTTATTGCGTAATTTTGGAAAATACCAGTATAGTGGTTCTGAAACATGCTGCTGACAATGTGACCGAGGTGTTCCTCATGTCGTGTCCGTCCCAACACGTGTATCGTCACAAGCACTTGTTTCACTCCGGTTAAGTGGAAATATCTGATGGGTCTTGAATAGAAACGTGTAAGCTCCTTAATAATCTCAATACCTATATCGCTTTAATTTGAAAGGCTCATTTGGCATATTTGATTTCAATACATTTTCAGGAGATATTAAAAAATGTAGAAGTTTCAGGGGTTTTATATATGTTTCAACAAACCGTTAAAAATTTAGGTTTTATTTCAATGCAGGTTTTCCACCTTCCTTTTATCTATTATATAGACGTTGATATCTATATTGGAAACTTTTTTTATTACTTTCTCACATCAGCGTTATCTGAAAACTAAACAATAGCCTAAGTTACTTTTGGTAAGAAACAAAACAGTCTAGGTAAGTAGTTTTTAACGATCACTAACACTCATTCTAACTAACCAGTCTCAGCAACTTCATGGTGTGAAAATTCCTTCAAATCAAAAAGGCACATTCAAAAAACGAGAGTGACTTCATGATGACAGGTTATGGGCCAGTCTATAGTAAAATGGTGTAGCAGAGCTGTTGTCGGCAAGGCGTATGCCAGAACGAAAGGAAACCGTTGTCTAATCAAACAGAGTGAAGGAAGGAAACGGAGACAAAATCTAAAGATGAACTTTTCTTTAAACAAGCCTGATTGCGAACGAACTACACCTACATAATAAATAGCGTCGTTCATTATAAACTCAAAATAGTTAACCTAAGTACTGTAACTAATATAGGTAGATACAATACATGAAAGCGATATTCAACAGCTATATAGTAAAAGGTATGAACTGGTACCGACCTCTTGGGTAATGATATAATAGTAAAATATTTATTTAACTGTTAAAAAATATAAAAATTAACGGTAATTAATGATAACTTTTTTCGTTTTTATTTGGTATCTCAATTTGCTTCAGAATTCCTGTTAATTTAACTTCCAAGCTTCCGCAATCATGGAAACATATAATATGTATATTGCATGTCGGTCTCGTTAAATCGATAAATCATCATCAACATCATTGTTACTTGTGTTTTTAGTTCGTTAAACAGCAAGAAATGTTTTGTTCTTGTTTGAGCGGAAAATAGGCAGCGAGGTCTACAAATACGTGAGTGGTTGCACGATACCCAAAAGAAAATTAGGGCGCATGCGCGAAAAAGGCTATATAAGGGTATCACCTGCCCTCCCACTTACAGTTTACGATCTGATCTCGTGAATATCTCTTAACGCTCTTGTATTGTAACTCAATTACGATCGACAAAAAGTTTTTGAATAAAAATATTCCTTTCTACAACAAGTTCTATCTAAAATAGTTACTTGATGCCTGAAAGTGTTACAATTGACGAACTTATGAAAAATAATCTGGCTTCCGAGTTTGGAGCGAGTGATACCTTCGTCAGCGACTTTACCGGGGACGCCGTGGAGCCACAGCAGACAACACCAAAAACGGCTCCTCGTCGGGAGTCCGTCGCACCCAAGATTGTTGTGTGTCCACCGATGGAAGAAGTGTCAGAATCTGCGACCACTCCTCGTGGAGTTCGCATCCTGAAAGCACTCGGTAAACGCATATCAAGACGCGCTACCGACGTCGACTCTCTGGGCAGTTCCAGCAGTAACGACAGCATGTCTTGCGAGACCAGCCGAACAGACGACCGCTCTTCGAGTTCAGTCAGTGATTCCGGAAGCGACGGATCTGAACGAAATCGCCGGCACCGCTCAACTGTTTCTCTACGCCGTGTGTTCCAGAGCCTTAATCTTACGAGTCGTTCACAATCGTCCTCACCCATCGACCGCCAGCGACAACCGAAGAAGCAACAGCAACCGAAACGGATCCTGCGACCACCAGTAACCTACACATACGTTCGGGGATTATCTGGCCTTCCGACGCAAAGAGTACCACGTCACGCCGTATACTGCACATCTTTAGGCTTAAACCGATAGACATATTGTGTTTCCCAGTAAGTAATTTGGATGACGATGGGTAGAGATCAAGACTGGTTAAAAGTTATGAATTAGTGTAAATTGCGCTAGAAGGACAGATTCTCATCATATCAATAGCATCAAGGGAATCCGTGGCGTGTTAGTTGAAATAACATTGTATTAGTAGGACCAAGATTCACTCGAGGGACAAGTTGTACGCTCTATCTCTACAGCTCAATGAAGGGCAAATGTAAAGAGCTGTGAATAATTAGTTTTTTAGGAAAAATGCGTGATGATGTTTGAGAAATGTTAGGGTATTGGGTCAGCGAAGTGTTATTAGAAAGTTTTCCAACTTACGTGGATCATAGATCCATTTGCACCCTAGACACTTTTTAAAAGTAACAATTACACGAACAATTTCACGAACAATTTCACGAACGCATTAAAGTCATTGTGTTAAGGTTTATATGTACAGATACTGTATGTAAAATTCCCGATATACAAGCATAGTGCCTTTCAAATTATGAATGACTAAGTTATAAAATAGACGTGTAACTAACTATGTAATAATTATGAAAATAGTCATTTGAACAAACTGTGCTTTTATTAAAGGAATTCATAAAGATTTTAAATATCACAAAATTAAAATATATTTTCATAGAAAATATATTTTTAATCCTAATCACTCTTGAAATGTTTCGAATTTGGTATACATATTGCATTAACACAGTACCTTATGGACTCTTTGTCTATGAATTATTATATAGTGAATAATAATTATTAAGAGTTACTTCGTAGATAGAATAAATATTAATTCTTAGATTTAAGTCTTTTTATTGTATGGATTTTGGTATTCAATAAAAGATACTCTATTATATTATATCTGCTATACTTATTTCCTACCTTTACCTAAATCATATATTTTAAATCATTGAATTTTAATGAAAGTATAATTCATAAAAATTTATTGAAGAAGGAGATTTTTTTATAGTCAAAACAATAATTTCACCAAAAACATAATAACCTCACTTGACAGTCACTTAAACATTCTAGAAATTCAACTCCAATTTCTTTATAAAATAAATAAATTGTATTTAAGTTCAATGATAGACCAAAGAAATGTTGGACCATTCCAATGAAATGGTTTTATACAAATACTTTTGGCTCAGAGACAAATATTGTAAATACTCATTAAACTACTACAATAAATTAGAGTAGACAGAAATAAACATCAATACTTTAGTGTAACAATATAGCAATCTCTTAATCTTAGTTCCCATATTCATAGTTATTTACCCAATTTTTGTGTGAACTCCACAATAATTCTGTTACCAAAATCGACGCTTACTTATAACTACCGTACCAAAGTATGCGTCAATTTTCAATGCGCCATTAGACAATATCAAAGCGCATTAAGGTCCAATGGCTTTGGACCATTATTAGAGAATAAAGGGTTAAATAATCCAGATAAATTAAATTACATAGTATCTCAATGGATTACACTCCGTTGGGCCCGGATCATCTAAAACATGGTTAACCACCAAAGCCTTCACTAATCCACACAAAAACAATGTGATACCTAATGCTCCAATCGTCTTTAATACTTTAGAGAAACTCATACCTGCTCCTCTAATCTGCTCATGATAATTATGATTTAATTATATCAGCAGAAATTAGTTTATGGGAAGAAGAAAGCATGAAGCTACATAATGTTATATGCTTAAACTAATTTTCAATATCTACAGCTGATATTTTGGAAAACCTAATCCTATAACTTATTTACATATTTTGATATAATTATATAAACAAATTAATCCTTCCAAAAATTCGCATATTATATTAACTATTCAATATTTATCACTATTAATAATAATGATAAAAATGGTATAGAAATTAATTCCTAAAAAACTCCCGTTTAAAGTTTATGAAAATCAAATGAACAATTTGCGGTGTGAACCAAGTATCAACCGATTTTAATTATTAGTTTTAATTTTTTATTTCGGCGAAATAATTTTCAATTTATTTCAAAATTTCTTAAAAATATAGATGCATGTTAGCCATACCATATCAATTTAATTATTATAATCTTAATAAAAAAATTAAACGATTTAAAAAACTTTCAATATTTTTGAATCTGTTTTACTCATGTTTAAAGGGTTTAAAAAAGAATATTCCCAATTTTTACGCAAATTAATAATAACCTACCGAGACCGTGATCAGACCACGTGACTCAAGAGAGAGAGCGCCTGAACATTTTTTGTAGCAAAATAGAATGTCAATGTAGTCACGTGGACGAAAACGGTCTTCTTACGGTTTACCTCAACAATAAATACAATACCTAATGTTATAAATAAGAATGCTGTTACTAAAATTAGCATCATACACTGTTAGTTGAAATCAATGGATAGACTATTTTGGTGGCGTTCAACATATGTGGTCATATTATGAACTATAATAAACCTACAACTTTTATTTGTTATCAGTAAACCGACCATCGCTTTGTTTTCGGAAACTTATTTGTAATCGTTAATTCATATTTATTCTCAGGTTCTATGCGGCGTAAGATGAAACGTACACCAATTTTAAGATAGACTCAATTTTTAGATTCATACATAACTATGAAAATCGCATTAAATTAGATACAGAGCAACAAAAACGTTCTAAAACTGATCATGTTAACTTTCTTTCTTACAGGTAGGTACCTATTACCCACAGGTATATACCTATAGAATCTATCGATTCACCGACATATTTTCTAAGTCACATTTATTTTATAGGACGAAAATCTAAACTTATCAAGCTTTGTAACGAATTTAATTGAATTAATTAAAATTGACATTGTAAAGTGCTAAGCTGAAATAAAATTAATTAATTAATAATAAATAATAATAATTAAAATTAAAAGCCAAAACTAAATGTAGTATTGGAGCATTTCGAATCACGAGATTTGAAGGACCGTTTTTAGGGTTCCACGTCCGTACCTAAAAGGTCAAAATCTAAACTCCATTTTATTGTCATGTCTTAAAATGCAAAGACAAATGATAAGATCAAAACATTAAGAGTTACCGATTACAACGACTAACACAAAACTTTTTTAGTTCTAATTAATACTGTAGGTACCTATTTTCAATACCAAAATATAATTGTGCTGCAATGCGGCTGATGCGGCTAGTAAAATCAAGGACGAAAGTACCTAACTACATGATTCAATTAAATAGGCCCTGAACAAGCCAAAACTGCATCGTATCTACTCCCTGGTGTACTCATATGGATGTGGTGGCCGTAAACAGAAATTGTTTGAGAAAAATATATAAAGGTCTTCATAGGGCCATCAGTCATGCATCAGCTACTAAAATTAAAAAGGCTATTTTAACAGATTTTTGCTGGAAATTTAATTTAAAACCGGTGCATGCGCGTTGCTAGAGCTAGAGACATACAAAAAACTCTGTCTACAGATGAAATGTTCATAAATGATTGCACCGATTTTTATAATTATTGCAATGAAAATGCGAATGATTAAAGACGAAATGATAGTTGACGCCTGATATAAACGAGTAACAATGTTGTATCAGAACGATTGTTAGTAGAAATAGAAAGCGGGTTTTGTCATCTACTTACTGTGCATCTTTAATTTATTTTATATTCAGTATTTGGACATTTAAGTTTTAATTGAAATCCGTGTTAATTAATTTTAATTCTTTGCTAAATTGCAATTGATTATTTTAGGTAATTGAGATTTACTTTTGTATCATCTTTGAAACGTTATGATTTGTAGTAGATAATACAATTAAAAGTCATTAAATCTTCAACAATAACTAAGTATTAAAAGAGATACTTCGCTAAGCGAAGGTGAATGGGGTGAAAGACCGATGCACCTATTGATCGGAGGCTGGTCTCATTCTCATGAATACTTAAGAACATAGTTGCGCTTTGTATGCGATTCTACTCTCTTGAACTAGTTTCCTATAACTGGTGAAGGGTTAGACTATTTTTAACGAACTTCAAATATGTGAATGGCCGACGGTAGAGAACAATGTAGAGGTAATAATAGAACGGTATAGAATACAATGTGCGATATTTGAATAAGGTTAAAGAATTCTTAGATTGTTTAAAAATTTTGATCTTTATAATTTTTTATTCATTCCAGTTTATTCATTACTACAACACTCTTATTCTAAAACACTTCCTGCCTCCATCCATCCATCCTTGCATACAAATACCCTCTGCTAGCGGAACATCCTTCTGAAATACGAACTAGACTATAAAAGACAACTAAATTAGTTAGTAAATTGTTAAGTCTTGCACTTTATTGCCACTTAAAATGAGGAGGAATTTCAGTCAATCATGAAGCCATGTCTAAAACGCATTACGCTAAGCGAGTGAAAAATAAGTTTAATATTTTAACAAAATAACTTTAGTATGAACCCTTCTTGGGGTGAATATAATCTATTATTACTGTAGGTGAGATCCGTCAGCACCACGTATATCATTTTATGATAATAAATGATATCACCTTGTAGGTTCGTCGGCCGCAAACTTCGGCATGTTTCCATAGAACTTTCTTTCAGGTACTACAACAAAAAATAGGTAAGTATAGGTACCTATTTATTAGATATAATTTAGTACATTAAGTTTTATTTAATCAGATCCGAGGGTTTTGATATCCGTGAAGATATAGGTACCTAATATTCATAATTGATTTAAATGTCTGAACATACTCGTATACGATATGTTAAGTAACATTAAGCAATTGATATGGGATAGGTCATAAAAATCGACTCATTCACAATGAAACATCCTTACCGTGGTCTGAGATCACGTTGCTTGAATCTGCAGAAATTTCCCCGACTTTAAAAAATGCAGGACTCGAATCATTTTTTTTGTATTTTTTCATTTTTTTCTATTCTATACATAGATTTCTATGAAAAATTGGTTTATTGCCCGTGGTCGTATGGTCGTATCGCGTAGTCCTAATGATAAGACAACGGGGAAATGAAAGATTTAAACAATAATCAAACATTCAAACAATCAAAAATAAAACCATTACACGGCATAATATAATCTGGAATATTTTAATTATTTACTAATAGATACAACTTAATACCTCACAATTTGAATAACGTAATCATAAGTTCTTTTGAGTTTTATCGTACAACTTGCGCGTCCGACGGCTTGTTACAGAATACACAGATTCAAAGTAAATCATGTGTTAAGTGCTTAACCAATTACAAATGGTAACTTAGGTATCTTATACATATATGTATGTTAAACTTTCATAATATGAAAGTTTATATTACTCATTAAATTTTTATTTAATATGCAATGGGAACGCTATAGGTACTTGATACTGTTTTGTATTTACGTGAATAGAGCTTGTCTTAATACATTTTAATATGCGAGATCGCACGAGGAAAGTGTGTCCTGCGAACTAAAATATGTATAGTCACGTTCATCAAGTTACAGGCACGAAACTCGAAGTAACTTGGGGCGCGATTGACCCAGTTGACCCAGTCTCAATTGTACCAATTAGAATCCCACCTGGGTGTCAGATGTTTCCTGGATTAGGTTGTACTTGCTTACTTGGTAATTCGTTTGATTCCGTTTCCGATTTGTTTTATTCCGGTCTGAAGTAGTTATGGGTTATTTATGGGACTGATAAATGTTTTTTCTCGGATTACTACCCGTTGTGGTGTGTTATTTGCGTTGTCTATGACAATGGTAGTGCGGAAGTAGGTATATGCTACGCTTTACGTTACACCCTGCGTGTTATCAAAAGCTAGAAATCACTTATGAAACTTTGTTATAAGATATCAATCATCAAGCTACACTACTGCAGCTATAGATGAATTATGTTATTGACACAAATTGATTGATCAAGCTAGCTCTCTAGTTATTCTCAATAACGCAATTAGAGTTGTTGAAAGTCATTTACTTTCAATACATATATATACGAAAATAGGTACACTAAACACTGAAGCAAAGCCTGTTAGGTTTTTGTTACTTTTTTTTATTTAAAGATTTAGGTATTTAAGTTATAGATACCTACTCCTGTTAGTTGTTGTTACTAATTGTCCATTTAGTACCTAACTATAATTATGCCACGTTCTAATTCTGTCTCAGATGTGTCGCTACACTAACAGACTTCGATGGTCGTCCTTACAAAATGTATACAGAAAAGATAAGTGTCAATTCATAATAATTCGAAACCAATACATTTCTATTTTCCTGCTATTACAGAGTGAAACTCAGTGCCATAGATACGAAAATAAACTAACGTCAGAATGAGACGGTTGATAAATTTTCATACATTTATTAGCATTGATGAATACCTAAATTTCTCATCAGAAAATATGTAGATTAATTAACCATGCGACTTCAAACTAAACTTATCTTAAGTTACTTAGCTAAGTCCAACTAACTTTACCGCAGTCTCTGTCTATCGCTTAGGAGACTTAGAGTGTACTCTACCACGCTGCTCCAGTGCATATGGATGTGTGACCTAACTTCTTGTAGGAAATATTAATCTCCTCTAGAGGCTTGACTTAACGGCTGTCATTTATGGACAACTACTGGGGTCTATGGCTATGTACCCACAACCGTCAACTTTTCCCGAAATAGTTTGTTGCAAACACTTTCGAAAAAGTCTTCGTTATCACTTCTAGAAATCCTTCAATTGAGAAGTTATGGACAAAATACTAGTAACAAACTCCCGAGGTATTTTTCCCACTTACAATATTACACACAATATTAAAACTCGCATCCGTGAAAAATTTAATCAATTATTCCTAACGCTTACCCGTGCTTTAAAGCATACGTACTATTTTTTTCATAAAAATATTATACGTAAGTAATATTTATTATATTTTTATGCCTACTTATTGAAGTGAAACTTCTTTATCGGCGTTGGAAAAAAATTTTGCGTCTCATTTTTCGGTTACGCGTTACGCTTTGACGCGTCACATTTTTTCTGTTACGCGCCATGTTAAGATTATGTTGATTACTTTGGAGGTAGATATTTTGGTAATGTATCCAATTATTACTTTGTTATTTTTTATATCTACTTCACCGAAATGAAAAAGAAATTCACTGAAATGAAAATCCACCGAAACATACAACGTGATCTAAAAATGATAAAGAAAGCAATGCCTAAACACCAGCCGACTCAAGTGATAATAGGTAGGTGTTTTACTTAGTATCTACTTCGTGGGTAACTTTCTATAAAAAATAAATATAAAATCCGCCATGACAACTTTCAAATAAAAGTAGTGTAATAAAACAAGGTAAGTACTTAATTTTTTAAAAGTTTAAAGTCAATAACAATGGCCGGTAGCAGTAGAAAAACTTTATAAAAAACAGTTTTTTAAATTTATTATTAATAATTCACAGGTAGATTTTGAGTCTTGGAAGATTGACTTACAAGTTTTTGTTACACTTACTATAACAAAAATATTATTTTATCAAGGAGTTACCTATAATTTTTTAAATTTAATATTTCAAAATTTGAAATTATTGACAGAGTACAAGTATATTGAAATAGTAAACTATAGTAGAAAAATACTTGTACTTTCGAAGTAATTGTCAGTTTTGGAATCTTTAATACAAAAAAATAATTCCGCGATAACAGAAGCATTTGTGGAGCAAGTAGTAATAGTAACATCTATACCAAAATGGTAACTTCCATCATATTACTTACCTAAATTACTAAATGAAATGATTTGTAGTTATAAATCTACTTACGATCGGTATCAATATTCAATTTATCTACGGACGATTTTTGACAGATTTAATTATAAATTTTGATAATCGTAAATTGAACACTTGCAATAGATAATGTTCATTATCACACAATCATCCTGTATCAAAATACCGTTACTATCACCGAAATGAAATGAGTGTCCACCGAGATGAAACAACTGAGCACCGAAATTCAAATTCAAAATTTTTTTCATTACGGTGAATTTTTTTCACTTCGGTGACCGGTATAGGTCACCGAATTCACCGGAATGAAAACACCGAGATTAAAATACGGGTCAAAAAATTTAAAATTTAAAAGAATCTAATTGTTAGGATTGAATAAATTCTACTCCAATAAACGTTCTACTTAAAGCCTTGTTAAGAATACAAAATTATTAGTTTTAGCATTTTGAGAAAAGAAAAGACCAAATACCTGAGACACCGATGTGAAATAATGACGTTTCTAGCGTGAACACGGAACGACGCAGCAGACCACCTCTACCGACAAAAGCTTGCGCGTGGCTGCCGCTGAGTTCATGTGGAGTGGCAATGTTCTAGAACTCTTTGTTCCAAAACTATCCTTGTTTCTCTTTCATTCACCGAAATGAAAAAAAATCTTGGGACACTTGTGTTTTGCCTAACCATTTACCAAATTGTATTGCTGTATTAATGAAAATACATTTTTCTAATGCTACAATTATTCATGTATTGAATGAAATAGTCTGTAAGCATAATTGGTCAATACATTTTCTATTAATCAGGATATAACAACAATAAAAAAGACGTGTGGCACTCGGAGACTGCCGCGGTAAAGCTATTGCATAGCATTAGATATATATAAATTAACAAAACAAAAAATAATACTGCATTTGTGATAATAATAATAAAATGAATGTATATAGAGTACTAACTCATTTTCTTTCACTATTTTTTCGTGACTTTCTTCATTAATAAATGCATTTTGTTTATTCATGTTTAAAACATTTTGTACACAAATTATACGAGTACAGATATTTTCCTAGTTATCAAAAGTTACATCAAAGTTCATAGGCAATATCACTGAAAGAGACGCATAATAATGACGTAAGCCTAATTGTTAAGAACTAGCGGACCGCCCGCGGTTTCACCCGCGTGGATCCCGTTCTCGTGGGAATATATGCATGTATTATACATAAAAACCTTCCTCTTGAATCACTCTACCTATTACAAAAAACCGCATCAAAATCCGTTGCGTAATTTTAAAGATTTAAGCATACAGACAAACAGACAAACAGACAAACAAACAAACAGACGGACAAAAATAGCGACTTTGTTTTATACTATGTAGTGATACGTACATCATAACGTCACATTATAGGTGCAAGACATTTTAAACTTTATTAGAAACGGATAATGCTTTAATTTGTGCAAAGAAGATTTAAATATTCTGAACAAAAGCATAATAGTACATTATGATACAAGTGCGCGAAGTTGGTCATTACAGTCGAGGCGGTATTGCACAGCCCGAGCCGCAAGGCGAGGGCTGTAATAGAGCCAAGACTGTAATGAACAAAGCACACACGTATCATACGACGTTTTTCAACACACTTGCGAGGAAAAAAACAATTAGGTAGGTATAAAATACATTTTTCAGTCACAAATCAGCAAATTATAAACGAACAAATGTTTGCACAAAGTTAAGACCAGAGGCACCGAACACCGCCATTCAGCCACAATATATTAAACTAAATAATTATGTATTTCTAATAAGAATTTACGGTAATTAATGATTTAAAATATTGTATTTTTTTAAATGCTTTAATAGATAATTAGATGAAGTATAATCTTATCTTATCAGATTTTGACTACAACAAGTTTATTTATTTACAAAATAATAAATCTTTTGGTAACAACCTCTTTACGGATATTAAAAAAAAAGTGGAATAAGAAAAACACTAGTGCGGCAATGAAAAGTAAAACGCACTAGCTATAGTAGGGCCATTTTAATAGGCCACATTTGACAGTTCGTCAAAATTTCACAAAGTAACCTTGTAAGGGAGGCACTCCATATTATTTAATATTCCCTACTAGATATTGTTAAAATTTTTACACTTTTAAGTAAAGAACTGACGTCGTTACAAAGTTACGTCAGTGAACTCTTTTTCTTTTTAAACATGAGGGATGGTACCAAAAGAAACAGATCAGTAGATAAGTTGAATTCGAGAAATCGAACTAATCGTCAAAAAGTATTTCACGATTACAAAATAAAATATATTTTAATGGGAACAGAATTAATTTTCTTACATTTTAGGCCAAAAAATATGTAATCATTCATTTAAATATATAACGTCTGGCTCAAAAGCCAGTATCCAGAAACGTGAAATGTTACAAAAAAGTCATGATTTCATTTCGCGCCATTATTAGACGCATTATTTTTGTCGTTTTTTTGTCATTGTTTGAACTGTGCGGTCATTAAAATAGTTTTTATAACAATCACATTCAATTTACAGATGTTTGAAGTCCTCATCGATTAATTAAATTAATCGATATTTTTCAGCAGGTTATCCTCACTATAAAGCAAAGACAAACAGTTGTCAAATGTGGCCTATTAAAATGGCCTTACTTTAGTGTGTAATAAACCGTATTCCGGGCGTAAGACTAAAGAAAAAATAGCAACTTTACGAGCAAGTGTGTTGAAAGAACTATTTCAGTTGACAAAATAATTCTTTTTAAAAAGAAAATTGACATTTGACATTTAAGTCCTACAACGATCTTTTGGCGCGTGAATGACGTGTGGGTGACAGAGACAGTGCCTTACAGTTTGCCTTGCCTGTATGGCACTGTCTCTATCACCCTCAAGTCATTATAGTGTCATTATTTTATGTCATGTCTGTGAGAGACATAGATAGATGTATTAGGTGTAGGGTTGCCACCTTTTTTTTGCAAATAAAGTACATTGGTGAGAAAAAAAGTACATAGTATCAAAATAAAGTACAATTTATTTTTCTTTATTATTATATTTAAAAACATATTTTTATTGCCTTTTAACAGTTTGTATCAAATTAGGATCTCGACTAAACAATTGCACAGCATCTTTACAATCTATATTTGAATTAAAATTAATAAGTGATTCATTTTTAACACGCTTTTATTAACTTCACCTGTATGTATGTTTGTATGTAACTTTACTCCATTTTCTTTAATATCTCCGGTGCCCAAAGGTCTTCTTGCTTCAAACTTATATAGCATCTGCAACTAATTATTCCCTAACTTTCTATACCATTTTCACGAAAATCCGACCACAATTTTCCGAGAAATATCTGTTTTTCCTCATTTTTTTCTTAATTTTATACCTATACTTCCTTTAATATCTTCCGTGCCCCTCAACCGTTGTGCTTCAAACTCATAACTAACTTAAAGCTAACTGATCCCTAACTTCCTATACCTTTTCCACGAAAATCCATCGCGAATTTTCCGAGTTACAACTGTTTTTCCTTGATTTATACTAAATTCGTTCATTTTAAACCTACATTTCTGTTAATATCTTCCGTGCCCCTCAGGCGTTTTGCTTCAAATTCATAACGCACCTATAAACAGTTGATCCCTAATTTTCTAGACCCTTTCCACGCAAATCTATCGCGGATTTTCCTAAAAATAGGCGTTTTTCCTAACTTCTTTAATTTCCACCTTCCCTAGCCTATAACTTCACCTGTATGTTTGTATGTTTGTATGTATGTTTGTATGTAACTCTCCTTCGCATAAAGAGACTACCATAATGATATTATTACACGCTTTATATTAGCTTCACTTGTATGTTTGTATGTTTGTATATTTGTTTGTAACCGACTTCTTTGGACGCGATTTTGACCCACTTTAAATGGCCAGATTTCGTTCAAACTTTGTAGATTTATCGAGTTCCGATGACATTACACTATTTTGATAAAATTATTCCAATTTTCAATATGCAAAATAAGATTTTAATTTTTTTACTCTCACACTACTGCCATCTATCCATTTGCTACTGCCATCTACCCATATTTACGGGCAACTAGCTGTAACTGCGTATTCAGTTTGACTGCGTACATTACGTTTTACTAGATGGCGTTGTTCTTCTGTTTATTTGAATTCTAAGTTATCACAGTAGATAGATCGATAGAGACCAAATAATAGTTTAAAATTATAAAAACAAGCTATTATAAATAAACAAAACTAAAAAGTCGAAAATAAATAATAGTTTAAAAAAACTAAAAAACACGCTTTTTATAGAATACTGAACTAAAAAAATAGAAAATAAGTTTCAATAAATTTAAATTAAGAATAGTGTTAAAAATTTCAACAAACATGAATTAATAATAGTGTAAATAAAGAAAATATTTTATTTAAAAAAAAGCGTGGGGTGCATGGTGTCATTTTTATAATATCTTAAAAAGCAACCCACGCTTTTTTTAAATAAAATATTTTCTTTATTTACACTATTATTAATTCATGTTTGTTGAAATTTTTAACACTATTCTTAATTTAAATTTATTGAAACTTATTTTCTATTTTTTTAGTTCAGTATTCTATAAAAAGCGTGTTTTTTAGTTTTTTTAAACTATTATTTATTTATTACAAAGAAATCAAATCATGCGAAATAAAGTATTTTCGTGTGCTTTATTGTTCTCATAAAGTATAGAGTACAATTGCCTGAAATAACGTACAATACTTTATTATAAAGTACGGGTGGCAACCCTAATTAGGTGTTTTCGTTACGAAATTTCTCAATTCGGTCCCCACGCCCAAGGCCCGCGATAAAAGCTATGCAATAGCTTAAAAACTGGAACAGGGACAACCACTGAAGATGAAAAATCTGAGGTTCAACATTTTTTATTTTAACTTGAGTAAACCTACATAAAAAATATTTTTGCCAGATATAGGTAATTACTTAAAGTAAATAAAAAAAATTATATGTATGATAATAAAGCACCTTTCACTGCCGTTTTCACTTCCGCCGCGTAAAAAACACTCCAGAGAAATTCACCCACCTACATAATTAATGACAAAAAAACTGATTCTGAATGTCATTGCCTACGTCACATTTCCCAGCTGTCGGCAGATTTTACGCTGATGAAGACCTCGGAACCTCGCATTGAATCACAGAAGGTTATCGGGGGACGGAGGTACACACACACGCAACTCGACCCTCGTACACTTGCAGCCTCTTGATCGTATAACTTCCATTGAAAAACACAATTTGTGAACAACACAAGTTCTTCCCCCGAAGCTTGGCCAGTTCCAACCGAGACACAACAACATTATGGGTGAACCGTACTCGTGCCTACGTCACTTGAGTTCCATTTTGGGTTAGTAGGTCAGAACAGAGGAGTGCAGTTGAGGTGCGCGGGTGTATGATTTTTAAGCCCCCAGTGACGTCATACTATAAGCCTTGGACCAGCCCCCCGTACCCCTTTTGGATGATGAATGAATAGGTCAATTGGCTTGCTAAGGCTACAATGAAATAGATAAGTATAAGATCGACAAACCACCGATAACAATCGTATACCTACTTAGAACAATGACCCATTCAAAGCATCGCTATCACGTTACGATCAGATTATGTACCTAAGTAATGGTTTCGCAGGCCTTCAAACATTCACGGCTTTAGGATGATTAAAATAGTGATTTTGATTTAAATACTCATAACGCCAGTCGCAGACGCATGATTATGCCTTTATTAATACGCAATGATGCGTTGCAATTAGAACAAAACTAAAACATAATAATTTCGTCCCCTTCTACGTTACTACAATTTGTAAACAATATTCCAAAGGTAAGTAGAATAGGAAAAACAGGTAAAAAAAATTATTCACGTTGCCGGGCGAATTCATCATACTTATACCAACAAGTAGTAAGTAGAGATAACTCAGAATTATGTGTCAGATGTCGGTCAAATTACCTATAAGACCGCAAGATAAGCATCAGCTTTTGAATAATGAAATATTTATTTATCAAAATAGGTTCCCCCGGTAAAAAGATATGAAGTAACACACGTAAAAAAATTCATTCAAATCGAGAAGCTCCTTCTTCTTAAAAATAATTTAAAAACAAAAATCTTAATTTTGTTATTTAATATATTTTATTACTCAGTGTCCCAGCCTTTGATTGTTCGGCTAAGTCCACTGTTGGGTTAATTTTTTTTGGTAATACCTAACCATAGAGCCATAGACCATAGGCGATCGCGAGAGCCAAGGGCGAATTAACATACTCCACACCCTCTTGGCAACTTTATGTAGAATCCTCAGGTATACCTACAAGTTTCTTCAAGATTTTTTCTTAACATCCACTAGTTTCTAATTCTGTAGATACGTAATGAAATTGAATTCTGACTTGTCTTAACCAAGTCTTGGCATAGGAAACTAGTATCCCCGTGAGGCCACTGCGACCATCTCCGGTCTATTGTGGGTATATTTGTTATCAATTAAAAACAGACTATCAAAAAAATTTACTCTATGTAAGTAATGGACCCGTTTAAAACAAAACAAGCAAATTTCATAAAATCTCCAAATACAAATTAAGTTAACAGATAACCGTCGAAAAGGTCCATAAAAACACCTTCCATAAAAACACCTTATTTATTTGAAACTCGAATTACTCACGATTTTGAAATGTAGGTAGGTACCCTATTTGGTGGAACCTAGTTGCATGGATCATGATTCATGATTTTTTTCACAACTCATGAATCGTAAGCTTTCGTGAGTACCTACCTCTTTGCATTTAGAATTTAATAACTTAAATTATTGTACTTAAATAATTATTAATTACCTACCTTTTATTTTCCAGTTATAAAGTGTATGTCGACATTTAACGAGGTTGTTTACGTCCTCAAATAAAACACTTCCATTTAGAAACTCGTGACTCAATCAATTTGGAGAGACGGTGCGCAAAGAACTCCTAAATTAATTAACAAATTCACGTGACTCTGCGAAGTTTAAGACGATGACGTTCATAGGACGTCATTAATGTAACAATCGGCGGGACATTTCTGTATTTACACCGTGTTTCAGAATACTAATTAATGCGCATTTACCTCTGGTTTACTTAGAATTCCAACGAGGGTTCACAGTCCACGTGTGATCACGTGACAATAATATGAGTTCTAAGAACGCAAATATAATGTAAGTACCTACATGTTTTCCTATAAGTACCTTGAAATAAAAAAGGTTACAAACAACAAGGAACACTGCCAGTAGACACTCATGACGAGATCACGGTGACCAATGGGTCCTTAGGATTTTTTATTTTTCAGCCGGTCCTCTCTAGGCACGCCCAATCCCTCCGCGTGAAGCTGAGAAGGCCACTACTGCCACTAGGGCCACCAGCAATTATCAGTTCGAAAAAAGTGATATCATAAAACAAATAAAGCAGAATACACCTTTGGAACATGTATAACATGAGAATCAAACCCGAGACCTTCCATTTGATACCTACTACCAAGGTTCACTCGTAACTGCAACGATACCTACTATAAACGTTAAAATACATTTAGGTACTATATTATAGTATAACCATAACTACAACAGTAATAAACATTTTGCTTGCATAAACCCGGTATTAATAGACTATGCGTATAACAGTATTAGTAGAAAGTACGCAGTCAATGATAACAAAAGGGTCCCGGCTATTACGACACGTAGTTGGATCGTCATAATCATAAATACGTCGTCATTTGTAAATACGTCGGCATTCGGCGACGATTTCGATGCCGTTAAATAATAAGTTACTTTTTGCAAAGGTTATTAAGTGCCATAAGTTAAATACGCAATATTAAAATATATCCAAAATTAACTTTAAAATTAAGTGGGAACGGACGTGAAGCTTACGAAAAGCTTTCGAATATAAAAATAATTATCAAAATCTCCCAGTAATTACATGAGGTAATACTCGTACACGCAAAAAAGTACAGTCGAATTGAAGACCTCCTCCCTTTTTTGCAGTCTGTTAAAAATACATGTGACTCACCACCAACTAGAGGACCTATCCCTGGTTCGATGTTTGGCCGGAGCAAATATTCATCTGTCAGACAGACAAATGAATAATTATTGTTCGTGGGTCGTGGTACAGTCCTACAAGCATCTTTTGGCGCGTGGCTGACGTGAGGGTGACAGAAACAGCGCCTTACAGTTTGCCTTCCCTGTAAGACGCTGTCTCTGTCATCCACACGTCATCCACGCGCCAAAAGATGCTTGTAGGACTATACCTAGTAAGTGATGACTGTGTTATTTGTGTTGTCTATGCTGCCTATGACACAAGGAAGTCAAGGAATCCTAGTGCGGGGGTAAGGGTGGGCAAGTAGTAACACAAGTAGTAACTAGTTCAAATAGAAAGTGTTACAAGACGCCAAATGTGTACACTTAATATTTTATTTAGGTTTAAAGATATTTATTCTCAGAAGACATATGTACATTGTCACTTGTATGAGAACATAACATGCTTACAAAAAAATAAATTACATTCGTTGCTATCAACTAGTACCCACTTAAAGTATTAGAAAAAAAAAATTATAATGGATTATCTAAAATATGTCGTGATAAGTTAGTCTTAAATACTTTAAGTGAGTTTACATTTTTTATGTGTGCAGGAATTTTATTAAATAACTGTGCTCCTTCATATGTTATAGTTTTTATACCATAGGAGTTCGTATTTTGGGCAAGGCAAGGAAACTAGCTCGTCGTTTACAGTAGGATTTTAATTTTTGGAAAGTAATGTTAGTGCGAATAGTTTTATTGAGGATTTTCCAGACTAAGATACATGTGCTATATATATACAACTGGTGAATATTCATTAATTTGGTTTCATCGTAGATTTTTGTTGTAGGTGTACGGAAGGGATAACGAAATAAAGTTTTTATTATTTTATTTTGCGCAATCTGTAAATGAACTAGCCTTGTTTTTGCAGCGCTTCCCCAAATCTCAATTAAATATATTAAATGTGGTTTGACTAAAGTGTTATAAATTTTATAACGAAGTGTGCGCGGAATACATTGTGTTAAGTTACGAATTGAGCCAGCAATTGATGTTAATTTATTAGTTATGTGATCGATTTGGGTATTCCATGTTAGCTTATTGTCAATTCTTAGTCCAAGGTATTTCTCGTCATTTTTTTGTTGTAGTGGTATGTTGTCAATTACAAGGGGCTCGTAGGAAGGTATTTGTTTATTTTTAGCTTTAAATATTATATAACAAGTTTTGGAAATATTTATTGTTAATAGATTATGCTGAAACCATGTACATAGTGTATTTAAGTCTTTTTGCGCTTGAGAAATAAGGTTTGTTATTGATGGTCCAAAATAAAATAAACAGGTGTCATCTGCATAGAGAGTTATGTGCCCATGTAGACCTAGCTCTTGAATATTATTTATGTAAACGAGAAAAAGCAATGGACCCAGAATAGATCCCTGAGGAACTCCACACGTAACAGGTAAAGCCTTACTTTGATGGTCACCTATTTTAACTACTTGAGATCTATTCATAAGATAAGATTCGAATATTTTTAAAGCACTACCATTTATACCTATACCTTCTAGTTTTTTTAAAAGTAAATTATGGCTTACAGTATCAAAGGCTTTTTTAATATCAATAAAGATCCCTAACACTATGTTTTTACTGTCGATACTGTGTTTAATTTTATCAACTAGGTCTATAGTGGCTGATAGTGTACTGCTTTTTGGTCTAAATCCATACTGCCTCTCGGAAATGAAATTTATTGTATCCAAAAATTTGTGTAATCTATTATATAAAATTTTCTCCAGAATCTTTGATAACACCGGCAATACAGATATTGGACGGTAGTTACCTGGATCCGTTTTAACTCCTGATTTGTAAATAGGTGTCACCTTTGCTATTTTTAATGTGTCTGGAAATGTTCCATGAAGAAGTAGTGTATTAAAACATTGTGTTAAGGGGCTGGCTATGAAATTTAGAATACATTTTATTGTTTTAGTGCTTATACCATCGATTATTTTATCTAACTAGCTGTGCCCGCGTCTCCGCCCGCGTGGAACTCAGTGTGTCACGAAGTTTTTCGTGCATGAATCCCGATCCCGCGAAAATTCTAGGATAAATAGTGACCTATATATAACATCCCACAACTTCCTATACCTGCCAGTGAAAGTCTCATAAAAATCTGAGCCCGCGAGTTCATTCGCGAGTAGGAGCTTTTCCCGCATGAATCCCTATCTCGCGGGAATTTCAGGATAAAAATATATGTGGCTCCATAACCTCCTTTAACTCCCAGTAATAGTCCCACAAATAAAATAAATCTTAGCCCGCGACTTCGCGCGAAGGAGTTTTCCACGATTTAGCGCATAGGAGTTTTTCCCGCGTGAATCCTTATCCCGCAGTAATTCCGGAATAAAAAGCTGCTTATATGTTGCTTCAAAACCTCCTCTGTCTCTCAGTGAAAGTCTAATTAACATCCGTTGAGCCGATCCTGAGATTAGCGCGTACAAAGAGACAATTAAAGTAAATTACCTTTTAACCCCTATTTTACCTATTTAGGGGTTGATTTATAAGAAACTTTGATACAAGTTTTTCATTATTCCTGATCACAATTCTAAATACCAATTTTCATAATATTTGGTTTATAATTGACGGACTTTCATACAAACTTTGAACCCCTATTAAACCCCCTTAGGGGTGGAATATAAAAAAACCGTTCTTAGCGGATACCTTCTAACTATAAGCTACCTCCATTCCAAATTTCATTTTAATACGTTCAGCGGTTTCTGAGATTTCGTGATGAGTGAGTCAGTGACCTTTCGCTTTTATATACAACGTGTCCCAAAATTCAACGATAAGCGGGAACTGGAGGGTGCACTTACTCATGTCTGCTTCAGGAAAAATAAGAAAAAAAATCCAGCCCTTTTTGTTTTCATAAAAAAATAAATTTTCGAAAATTTACACCCTTTGGGTTATTTGAGCTACCACGACCACAGTTTTACAAATATTTCAGATTTGTTTTTTGTATCGGCAACCTAAGAAGTCCTATTATTCATCACAATTCTTAAAAATCCCAGAAAGCCTGCAGTTTTTCCACAAAACTCAAACAAACACCAAAATTCCCTTAAAATTTTCTCGCTCAAGGCACGTACAAAAGATATGACATTCCGTGTAAACAAAGGAAGTGAATATGTCAGCGAGTTCTCGCTGATTGTTCACACCGCCGACGAGTACTCGCTCGCATATGCATCTCGTTTGTTTACACGGAATGTCATATTGGTCCTTTCTCGAGCGAGAAAATAGCCGAACCGAGAGAATAGTCGAACACCTGCCTAAATAACAACTGGATATTGAAATTTAAAAAATCCAATATCCTTTAATAAAATCATATATTATTTCAATTTCATTAACGTCAATTAGCTTTCTTCCATCGATAACTGTTCAATGCACGCCATCTAGATAGCACTAAAATACCAAATGCCTTACATGATTTTTGAAAAGAGCTGATTTTCTTCAAATCGCTGGACATATTTCTACCCAACATAGCTAAAACAACTGCAAGAAAACGGGTTTTCGAATAAAAACAACCGCACTGAAGTCGGCGAATCCGTTCGAGAGCTACAATGCCACGAGACAAACACACAGATGCGCAGACACACATAGAGACAGTTCAAACCAAACTTATAACACCCCTATTTTGCGTCGGGGGTAAAAAAACATCAACTCTTTGACTTCGTATCATGTGACACCCCGAATCGTTGTTCCAAGGCGCCTGTGTGTGGGGGTGTGTGTCCTTGTTTTGTGTATTGTCCATGTCCACGTCACTGAGAATCCTGATGGGGCTATGAGTATGTAGCATTATTATTATTAAAATTATTATCATATCTATCATATTCTACCTGTAATGTAAATACTCTCGCACATTTAATCTAAAAATAATTAGCTCCTCATCTACCAACAGTGCAACAGTAGATTGCCAACTTTCACATAAAAAGTGAAAAATTGCTTTACCAAGTACTTATGCGCAATGTTAAAGGGATACCTATTTCTGTATCGCTATAATTATCGCGGGCTATTTTTAAAACACGAAGTTCCCATTCAGAGAGCCTTAATTTGCAGTTAATTATAACATTTACGAAACTCGTGACGCCTTCAGCCGTCAGCCGTCACCCGTAACCCATTCCACAGCTACAGGGAAAATTCGGAAGAGCACGGCTTCTTTGTGACGCACACAAAGAAGCCGTAATGGAAAATGTGATTTAGTCGGCGCCTAGCGTGGGTTGGACAGCGATGTAATGCACTATTTAGTATTATAACTAGTTTATAAGCGACTAGGTACTTCACTTTTTTTCCATGTGATCAATCAGAGTGACTCATGAAACGGGTTATTTTTGCTTTTTCAGCTTGTTAATTCTGGTCACTGATCGAAATTATGGTTTCTTTAGCAATCATTAAACCTAACTAACTAAACCAAAGACATAAAGCAGCTTCTAGAATGGCTTTACCTAAGAGAACCTAATGTGACAACCCTGGTGTAGGTCCTGTGAAGCAATAAACAACAAGGGCCATAAACATGTCCAGGGAAACAATAGAACGCGACCGTCTTGACAGTACGCGCACGATGCTTCGACCTTACGGCAATAGTCATAAGGTCGAAAGTCGATTGCAAGGAACATACTCGAACCTTATTCCAAGCGGAACCCGAATTAGCCGGAACATCTAGAATGGCATGAATGGTGGATGAGTGGTATAAAAGGGACACACGGTCGACTGCGTGGCATTCTAGTTTCGGAAGTGAAGCCAGGAAAAACCAGCGATTCCTACGAGCGATACCAGCGAGAAGTGAAGTGATTTCTACGGGCGATATAAGATCGATGAGTGCGTGCATAGTGTTTTGGTGTGTACGTCTTGTGATTATAAATAAAAGATGATCTTCTGGACTATTTGTTTTATTTTAGACTTGCACATTTACAAGCATAACTTAACTCAACAATGGAACACCGGAACAGGAAGTAACATTATAACTAGAAAAACAATGTTACCATATCAACACTAAATATTACATTGTCTATACTTAAATAATTATTGCCAACACCCCCCCCCCCCCCTCAATGTAATATTAACTACAAAGTTTATATGCTGTAGCTACTACAAAGTTAAATTACACATTTTAGCAAACTTCAACAACAAGTTAGCATTTAATGGTTTGGTCAATGCATCTGCCAATTAATCCTCTGCTTTAATATACTTGACAACAATCTTCCCTTTCTTAATTAATTCCTTTACAAAGTGGTATCTTATATCAATATATTTTAGTCTTTTTATACAATCTGTACTAGCTACCTTAAGGGCAGATTGATTGTCACATAAAATTGTTAAAGGACATAAGTTTTCATTAGGCAAGAAATCTTTTAATATATTTAACAACCAACATCTCGCCGGCAGCCATACTCATAGAAATATATTCTGATTCCGTTGAAGAAAGACTAACTGAACATTGCTTCTAGAGCACCAAGTAATTAAACAATTTTTAAACATAAAACAAAAACCTGTGGTGGATTTTCTATCAACTAAATCCCCACCCCAATTTGAATCACAGTATCCAATCAATTTACTGTCATCACATTTATAAATAAGTTTATAATCTAGTGTATACTTAATATACCTTAGTACTCTCTTCAACGCTGACAATAATACATTATTTGCTTTATTTTGATACCTACTAAGAATAGACATAGATACAGATAAATCGGGCCTTGTACCACAAACTGCATACATAATACAACCTATTATTTGCCTACACATATTTTCTATACCTTTATTTGACTTTTCATTACAATCTGGTTTAAATTCAAAATTCTGGTCCAAAGGGGACGATATAGGTTTACAATTTTCCATGTGAAACCGTTTCAAAACATTTTCTAAATATTTCTTTTGTGATAATTCAGTTACACCTATCTGTAAATCCTGTTTCACACTAATACCAATAAAATCTGATATGAGGCCCAAATGTTTCATTTTAAATTCTCGAGACAACATGTCTTTGAACTTATTTACACTTTCTATATTAGTTCCAAAAGTTAAAATATCATCTACATATAATAGTACAAAAATTTTGTCATCACCATTACACTTGACATATAGGCAGGAATCACATTTTGATACTATAAGCTATAAACTTTTCTTTCATCATTATAGAGTTAAACTTGTTATTCCAGTATTTTGGGGATTTTTTAGGCCATATAAAGCTTTATTTAATTTAACAATATTTTTATTATCACTACATGCCCCCTCTGGTAATTGAAATCACTTGACAATCGCTTGGTTTCTCACAAAAATCCCACGTCCTGTTTTCTGCGAGTGTGTTCAACTCTCTTTGAATCGCCTTTTCCCATTCTGGTGCATTTTCATGTCTCATAGCTTCCTGGTATGTCGTTGGTCCATCCTCATTCAACAAAACTGCATTATTGCATTTATAAAATGATGTTTGTTTTCTTATACGCTCACTAGGCTTTCTTAACTCTTGCTTTGTGTCTACTCCTTCCTTATCGTCACTACTCTCTTCGCTTGTACATCCTACTAATATTATAAATGTGAAAGTTTGTGTATTTGTTTGTTTGTTTGTTTGTTACTCCTTCACGCAAAAACTACTGAACCGATTTTTATGAAATTTGGCACACACATAGAGGGCAACTTAGATTAACATATAGGATATTTTTTATCCCAGAAATCCCGCGGGATCGGAATTTACGCGGGAAAACCTTCTTCGCGTATGGGGTATAAATAGCTTCTAAACAAACATTAATATAAAACTAACAAGTCTGTCTTCCCGGAAATCCCGCGGGATCTGGAGTTACGCGGAATAAACTCCTGCGCGTAGTTGCGGGCTTAAATTTTTATGCGACCTTTACTAGGAGATTGAGGAAGTTTTGAAGCAACATAATATATAGGGTACTGTTTATCCCTGAATTCCCGCGGGATTAGGATTCACGCGGTAAAAACTCATACCCGGGATCAATGAGGTCGTGGGTTCAGATGTTTATGGGACTTTCAGTGGGAGGTAGAGGAGGTTATGGAGCATTATATAAGCTACTTTTTGTTCCGGACTTCCCACGGGATCGAGATTTACGCGGGAAAAGCTTCCATGAGCGAATGCAGTCACGGGCTCATTAATATCTATATATCGGGATATTTATACATATATCGGGAATCGAACCGGCTTTTTTTCTCATGATCAACTTTATGTTGCTTTTTCGAGGGTCAGCATCGCTTTAGCTGGTCTTTATGTTTTGGCATCCGAATGAAAAACTACCAATGTAGTTTAAAAATATAATAGTTTGGAATGAAAAAACCCCGACGTTTATATCTTAAAGTCTTTTTATCGATTTTCTCAAGATCTACATAACGGATTTTTGTACGGTATGACTAAAACGTAGTAAAAAATCAACTGTTCTTAAGATGTGTGGAGTGTGTCTTAATATGTGTGGGGTCGGGATTAACGCAGGAATAACTTTGTGACACACTGAGTTCCACGCGGGCGGAGCCGCGGGCAACAGCTAGTGGTTCATACAAACTATCTAAATCTGTACCTTCCGACAAGATGCTATTACTCGGTTCTTCCTCTGGCAACGTAATATCCATCATCTGACTTGGCTCTTCATTCTTTTCCTCTCTATCTTCCATACATATATTACATCTCTCTTTATCTTGACAGAATTGTTTTTCTCAAAATATATGCGATATCCTTTTGTTTCCTCTCCATATCCAACCATAATTCCATTTTCACCTTTCGAATCCCATTTTGTTCTCTTCTTGGGAATGTGCACAAACACTGGCGTACCAAACACCTTCAAATCTTGTATATTGTAACTTTTTCCCGTCCAGGCCTCATATGGAGTTTTAGATTTATCTGCACTAAATGCTGTTCTGTTAAGCACATAACATGCAGTATTTATTGCCTCGGCCCATGGTTTCTTTGGCAAATCGTTGGCATACAATAGGGATCTAGCGGCTTCCACTAGAGTTCTCATTTCACGCTCCGCTTTCCCGTTTTGTTCAGGAGTGTATGCAACTGTGGTTTGATGAACTATTCCACAGTGTATAAACATGTCTCTAATGCCCTTGTTGACAAACTCTGTGCCATTGTCACTCCGGAAGTATTTAATTTTATTACCTGTCATATTCTCACTCATTTTAATATAGTGTTCAACATAGCTCTTGACTTCATGTTTTCCTTTCAAAAAATAAACTGTTCTGTAATTTGAAAAATCATCCTTAAGAAGTAGAAAGTACTTTGCTCCACCGATGGAAATCGGCGTGTATTAATTCACAGATCCTCGAAGTAGTCGTCTGTGTTAGAGGTATGCAAGCATTACTTCAGTATGACTGGCATGATAGGTGATGTATGTAAAGAGAACTAAAATACAATTTAAATATAGATTGTAATAGAGCTTTTTACATGTCAGAGATATATTGGTGTTTTGAGTATTTGTAATAAAATGTTTTAGTCAAGTTAAAATAAAATATATTTTATTTTACATTTCACGTATATTTTAATAGAAACCACTCGCTGATACCTAAACAGGTTATGGGCCCAGCACGCTTCCACTGTGCCACTCTGCTATTAGTGGACCGATGAGTGAGAGTTCTTTTAATGGTTTTAGATATTACATTACTTTTATTGACGATTTTTCGCGTAAAACTTTTGTATTCTTTATGAAGCAAAAAAGTGAAGCTTTGGAGAAAATGAAAGTTTTTAAGAGTTTTGCAGAAACTCAAACAGAAAAAAAATTAAAGGTTCTAAGAACTGATAATGGGCGCGAATATTGCAATAAAAAGTTTGATGAATTCCTGAGGGAGCACGGGGTCAAACACCAACTTACGATTGCTTATACACCTGAGCAAAATGGTGTTGCTGAGAGGGCAAATCGTACAATTGGGGAAAAAGCAAGAACAATGCTTCAAGAAGCAGGTCTCCCCGTTCGATTCTGGGCTGAAGCAGTACATACAGCTGTATATTTAAAAAATAGAAGTCCTACGATTGCAATAAAGAATAAGACACCTGAAGAGGTGTGGACTGGCCGAAAAATAGATCTATCTAATCTTCGAGTTTTTGGTTGTAAAGCTTCTATGCATATTCCAGATGTTAAGAGAACGAAGTGGGATGCAAAAAGCAGAGAACTAGTATTTGTAGGATATTGCGAAGAATCGAAAGGTTACAGATTGGTTGATCCGACAAATGGAGAGCTTTTTAAAGCTAGAGATGTGGTCTTCTTTGAAAACCAGATGTATCATAAGATAACAAAACCTGAACCAGAAAGAGACACTGCAATTATTTATCTAGAGAATGATGAAGAAAGAGAAAATGTGTGTGATGGTATTAACTCACAATCTAATCGAGCGGCCGAAAATGAAGATGAGGATGGTGCGGAACTCACTGAAGGAGAAGAGTGGACGTCATTTGATGAAAGACAGGAAGAGGAAGAATTTAATGATTCAGAACGGGTAGTGGAAGAGAGAAGGTATCCACTACGTAACAGAAAACCTGTTGAGTATCCAGACCATATAACTTATGAGGCATTAATGGATGAAAGCGATCCAATGACGGTACAAGAAGCACTCTCAAGAAAGGATGCAAAACTCTGGAAAGATGCTATTCAGGAGGAGTTAGATGCTTTAAAGAAAAATCATACCTGGAGTTTGGTAAAGCCTAACCAAGCGAGCAACATTATTGATTCGAAATGGTTATTTCGAATCAAAAAGGAGGCGGGAAATAAAACTCGATACAAAGCTCGATTGGTAGCGAGAGGCTTTAAACAAAGACAAGGGATTGATTATGATGAAACATTTTCTCCAGTAGTACGGCATAGTTCGTTAAGGCTACTAATAGCTTTAGCAGCGCAGATGCGTCTACAAATAGATCACATGGATGTAAAAACGGCATTTCTTAATGGAAAATTGAATGAAGAAGTTTACATGCGTCAACCACCATTTTTTGAAGAGAAAGGCAAGGAAGACTATGTATGCTTACTGAAGAGATCACTTTATGGACTGAAACAGGCACCACGATCATGGAATTCCAAACTACATTCTGAACTTGTAAGTTTGAATTTCAAGCGATGTGAAAATGAACCATGTGTCTATATAAGGCGAAACAACAGAAATACAATTATCCTGGCTGTATATGTAGATGACATATTGATCTTTTATAATAATGAGAGAGAAATGAAAAAGGTCAAGACAGAACTTATGTCAAAGTTTGAGACGAAGGATTTAGGTAAAGCAGAAGTATTTCTAGGAATGCGGATTACACAAGAAGATGGTCATATTAAAGTTGATCAAGAGGAATATGTGGATAAACTTCTACACAGATTTGGTATGGAAAATTGTAAGACAGTAGCCACACCTGCAGTTCCTAATGTAGTCCACATTTAAAGAAGCCAGAGGGCTCATTTACACCAAATAACAAAATACCCTACAGGGAATTGATAGGATCATTAATGTATATATCTGTGTGTACGAGACCAGATATAGCCCACGCTGTAAATAGCATGTGTCAGTTCAACAATTGCTATGAAGACATTCCCTGGAGTAATGCAAAAAGGATACTGAGATATCTTAAAGGTACAAAGAATATGGGACTTGTATACTCCAATAATGGTTCTGAAATGGAAGTAGAAGGATTTGCGGATGCTGACCATGGAGGCAATATAATTGACAGGAGGTCATATTCGGGAAACATTTTCAAATTGGCAGGAGGAGCTATATCATGGCAGAGTACTAAGCAAAGAAGCATAGCCATATCAACTGCAGAGGCAGAATATGTCAGCCTATCAGAGGCTGCTAAGGAGGCCATATTTCTTAAGCGGTTTTTGGCAGAATTGATGGACACTAGAGAAAAACCTATCACTGTATACACAGATAGTCAATCAGCTATGGCAATTGCACAGAACCCAGTGCATCATCAGCAAACAAAACACATTGATCTACGTTATCATTTTGTAAGAGAGGCCTTGGAGAATGAGGTTATTGTGTTGGAGTACCTACAAACTAAATTGATGGTTGCTGATGTTATGACAAAGCCTGTACCAAAAGTTAAGCATGAGTTTTGTCGCAGAGAGATGGGTGTGCAAGAGAGAGTCTGAAGGATATGCTTGAGGAGGAGTGTTAGAGGTATGCAAGCATTACTTCAGTATGACTGGCATGATAGGTGATGTATGTAAAGAGAACTAAAATACAATTTAAATATAGATTGTAATAGAGCTTTTTACATGTCAGAGATATATTGGTGTTTTGAGTATTTGTAATAAAATGTTTTAGTCAAGTTAAAATAAAATATATTTTATTTTACATTTCACGTATATTTTAATAGAAACCACTCGCTGATACCTAAACAGTCTGACTCATTTTAAAAGGTAAACGATGCACTTTGCCTTCTAAACACCCTTTGCAGTGACCAACAAAGTCTTCATTTGCTACAATATTATTCTTTGCAAGCACTTTCTTCACATGCTGTACATTTTGATGTGCGAATTTTTCGTGCCACTCACTTAGGTTCAGTTTTACTTGTGTTGTATTTGCAGCAGTGCATTTCAGACGCAATTCCATTATGTATATGTCACCACAACGATTTGCAACCGCACGAACTATTCCATTTTTGTAAAATTTGCATTTGTTTTCATCTGTCATCATAGTGTAACCTTTATCTGTCACACGATTCACAGATAATAAATTAGTCTTCAGCTCTGGTACGAACAACACATTTTCAAATGTAGTTTCAATCCAAGAATGTCCATTGAACACTTGTGCTGCCACTTGTCCACAACCTAATGCAGTAATTGCTGTTCCATTACCTACTATTACCGACTTGCTATCAAGAGATGAATATGATGAAAACAATTGTTTATCATAGCACATATGCCCGCTTGCACCTGTATCTACCACCCACTTTGACTGTGTACACTGTTCAACCGGATTGTCCTCTGATTTTAACACTAGGAACGCATTACTTTCTTTGTTGAGCCGATATCTACACTCATATTTCAGATGACCGGGCTTGTTGCAGTAGAAACACCTTTTACCAGGCTTATTTCTCATATCAGATTTGTAATTATCTGCCTGTCTCACTTTACTTCTACACTCTGACTGAAAGTGACCAAGTTTATTGCACTTGAAGCATTTGACATTCTTTTTGTTCACTGTAACCTTCGCAACGAATGCTGATGTTTGAAGAGTTTCATCCACTTTTTCCTTCATCCGTTCCTCCTCAACTAATAGCCTGGCCACCAGATTGTCGTAAGTTTGCTTCTCATCTGGGGCCGACTCCCAGGCAGATATGAAGTGCTTGTAGCGATCTGGTAATGACATCAACACCTTAGTCACAACAAATTTGTCAGAGATTTCTTCACCTAGTTGTCGCCTTTAGTACATAATATCTCAATGGTTGTCGCAACTGATTCTGCATTTCTTTAATTTTTGACAAGAATAATGACATCTCAATTCCTTCTTCGTATTTAAATTGGAAGAAACGCATTTAGTACATAGTATCTCAATGAAGAAACGTTACTGTATTATATGTATATTTGTTTCACTTTTTTGCTCATATACAGCAATCAATTTATGCCACATATCAGCGGCTGTCCTACACGATATTATATGTATCATTACTTCTTCACTAATACGTGTAACAACTATTGTTTGAGCTTCCCGTCCTTCGTGTCCCACTTTGATTATACAACCTGTAACAAGATAAACCGCACTTCCTTTGGCTACTTTCTTCAGAATGGGTAACTGAATCGATTCCACGCATTTTTATTTTTGTTTTATAGCTTATTATTTTTTTATTTAAGAAAGTAGTTATACACTTTTCGGGCGAAATGTATGGACATATTACGCACCGACACAGCGAGTGAGCGAGAGGTCGTTGCACCTCAACGTCACGCCTAGCCACGCCCGCACGCCCCGCGCCCGCGCGCCCCGCGCGCTACGCGCGCCGCCGCCGCCCCGCAAACGTCAGCCACTAAACAGCTGACCATGATCAAGATTGTCTTGTAGGTAATTACCTATGAATTTAGCAAAAAAATATTTTCCCTTTCATTCGAATTACTCAGGCTTTTTAATGTTGAGTCAGTTGAGTGAACTCGAGTGTGAATGTGAATAGTTATGAAGTCACTGAATAAAGAATGATCGCCGTTTTGAAAACAAAATTATTTTTCGGTTTATTAATGTAGTTACATTTTCGAATAAGCAATACATTTGTAACGAACAACAAAACTATGACCGAATGATAAAAATACTGTACGCTTGTAGGTAACATGCTCACTGTCGTGATAAATAAAAGTACAGTGAGAGTTATCCGGTTATTAGTATCCGGCAGAAGACGGGGTGGGGGCAGAAGGTGGAGGATTTGACGGCGAAGACCCGTTTTTGAGAAAAAAAAATCTGTCCTCCAAGCACTAAATACACCGTAATAACTTGAATATCAAGATCCCCGTAATATCTTGACGACCCAGATTGCGCGATGGATAAAACGCCGGATCGCTAATCTGAGGGTTCTGGGTTCGATTCCCAGCGAGGCAGAAATATCGATGATGAGTTTAAATTTCAGTTATTGGCCTAGGTGGATGCCCCATATGTGTGTGTGTGTCTTGTGTGTTGTCCATGGCACCCACGACGTGTAAATCGTTATTTATTTAATATTCGCTAGAACTGTTACGAAACGCTATTTGAAAACAACCAGAATACAACAATGCCACTTTCAGGTTAAACAGAGAACACGTATGTAATTAAATCGATGTCGCAAATATCAGTAATAATACATGAACTACTGGTATACCTAACCGGGCGCATTAGGCAGGCGTTGCACCGCCAGCGAGGCGACGAATGAATCCCGGCTATTTACTCGCTCAAGACACATACAAAAATGATATGAAATTCCATGTAAACAAAAGAGATGCATATGTCAGCGAGTAGTCGCTCGCTCGCATATGCATCTCTTTTGCTTACACGGAATGGCATTAATGTAAGTCCCTTTCCTGGACCAGAAAAGAGCCCATAGCTACTCGCTGCTCGGCGGCGGTCGGATACCTGCTTATGACAGCACACAATGTTCGAGTCAAGTTATTATAGGGTATTTTGTACTACCTACGAAGTTAAAGTAGTTTTTTTTTTCTAGTTTCTCGCAAACGCTGCTTTCGTAGAGAGTTGCGATTGATATCGTTGTAATCTGGGGAAGAATACACCAATCTTTACCACTTTTAGGTACGAATGTACTTTCAAACCCAAGCCCACAATGTCATTGTAAAGTGCTCTGTTACTGTTACTATCATTACTTTATAAACAATAATAATAATAATAACGCTACACACACAGCCCCACACTAGGATTCCCTGTGTCGTGGGTGCCATGGACAACACACAAGACAAGGACACACACCCAGAACAAGAATGGTCATCATTCAAATTCGAACCCAGGACCCGCGGAACAGCGATCCGGCGTGTTAACCATTGCGCCATCCGGGTCGTCAATTTTTTTTTTTTTTTTCTGTCCTGAAGAAATGGAATAGGACAACCCTCCGGACAACGGGGGAGGGAGGTGGTGAATGCTCATGCATACCAGTGCAGCCGGCTGCTCTGGTTATGTGGGACTCACTGATAAAACCTAAGTGCCTTACCCACTAAACACCACCTGAGGTTGGCTTTGGTCTTATGACCTCTAAGCCTTCATCGATACGACCCCGATTGGAGAGTCGGGGCACTAGCGGGGCTCTCTAAGGAGCTACCGCATGAAAAACATCACTCACTGCATCCAGATCGGTATTAATATTGAAATTATTAATACCGATCTGGATGCAGTGAAGGTAGCTGATCAGATAAGCTGTGACATAGATGAAGTAAGACATTTAATACCACCAAACAACCACCTCAACATCGTTTCCCAGAACATACGTAGCATAAATTGCAATATGGATGGCTTTATAACGCTCTTACATAGATCTCAGATTTGCTGGGACATAATAATCCTCTCAGAATGTTGGCTACCAACCTCTAAGTATATCCCACCTGTAGATAATTATAGTTTCCTTAGTACTACACAAAATAAAACTCAAAATGAGGGAGTAGTTATATATTATAAAAATAATTTGCAGGTAACATATGAGGAACCCCAATTAAATGACGCAAATTGTATTTTGATAAAAATACGTAACGACACTTGTATTCTTGGAATTTATCGCCCACCAAGTCAAATTGACACTAGTAACTTTATAACTTCATTAGATACCCTACTTTCTAAATTAAACTCCTATAAAAACATTATAATATGCGGTGATATAAATATAGACATTGGCCTAAACACCTTCGATAAACGATCACACGACTATTTAAATATCCTAGCCAGCCACTCTATTCTACCAGGCCACACCTTCCCTACTCATGGGCGCACATGCTTGGATCATATTATGATCAAAAGTAAATTAAGGGCAACATGTTTTGTTTTCGGTACAACGATAACTGACCATGATTGTGTTGCCGTTACTATCGCAAGGAAATCCAACAAGGGCGAACCTCATAGCAAACAATTCCGCGTCAACTATGACATCTTAGACCGTCATTTTGAGAGTATAAACTTTCAACCCATATTACAGTGTCAAAATGCTACGACCGCAACAGACTTATTAATTTGTTCAATAGCTTCAGCTGTTACATCAAGCACTTCTGCGGTAAGAAAGACCCCCAATAGAAAACGAATTACTAAGCCATGGATCACAGCAGGATTGCTGCGATGTATGAGGCATCGCGATAAACTTTATAGAAAATTAAAAAAGAACCCTGAGAACGATAATCTCAAATTAATTTATAAACGATATCGTAATTTTTGCAATCGTGTGCTAAGTAAAGCTAAAAGAACGTACGAGAAACAGGAAATAGAGAGTGCAAGAAACGACAGAAAGAGGCTATGGCAGGTTATTAAAAATATCAGTCACCCAAGTAATACGTTGGACCACTCCACTTCCCTACTACTACCTGACCAACATGAGAGCAGTCTGAATAGTGTAAACAGTTTCTTTGTAGGTGTAGGTAAAAAGCTAGCAGAATCAATAATCCAGCCAACCCAACCCAATAACAATAATAGTTACAGCTTAAATAAATCAAAAACATCCTTAGTATTACTACCCACCGATGAAGATGAAATTCTTAACATTATAACCTCCCTGAAAGAAAATTGTGCAATTGGGAGTGATCTTATCTCATCAAAAATAATAAAGAGATACGTTCATGTACTAACCACTCCCATTACACATATTTGCAACCTTGCCTTGTCCACAGGGGTGTTCCCCTCGGCTTTTAAAACTGCAATAATAAAACCCATCCACAAAGGAGGGCAAGCGGATTGTGTTAACAACTATCGACCGATCTCAATTCTATCATCCTTGTCAAAAATATTAGAGCGAATTATGAACCGTCGCCTCATAAACTTCCTAGAGTCCAAATGTCTTCTTTCATCTTCTCAATATGGGTTCCGGCAAGGCAGATCCACTAGGGATGCAGTTCAGGAGCTTATTAGCTCGCTAATTTCTCATATAGATGAAAGGAGAAAATGCCTAACAATCTTCCTTGACCTTGCTAAGGCCTTTGATACGGTTTCCATTCCATTACTTCTAAAAAAGCTTGAGGCCCTTGGAGTAAGAGGAGTACCCCTAGAGCTTTTCCGGGATTATTTAACGGCAAGAAAGCAGCGTGTAAAGATAAATAATCTGCTAAGTGATGAGCTCAGTATCGAATATGGTATTCCACAGGGCAGTATAGTAGGCCCTACTCTATTTTTAGTCTATATAAATGACTTATGTCAATTGCAACTCCATAACGGGAAAATCATTACTTTTGCTGACGATACTGCCCTAACGTTTAATGGTGCAAACTGGCAGGAAGTGTATGAAAACGCGCAGTTAGGCCTTGATAAAGTCAACAGTTGGCTACGTTCCAATCTCTTGACACTAAACGTTGACAAAACTAAATATATTGCCTTCATCACCAAGACGCACCTTACTCCCTCCGCATCCCTAAATCTAAAAGTCCATCACTGCAATGGTTTCCCTGATTCTGCATCCACTTGTTCGTGCTCCTGCCTTCAACGGATAGACAACACAAAATATCTTGGCATTATCATTGATCAGACCCTAAGCTTTCGACCTCACATAGTATCGCTAGTCTCTAGACTGCGTAAACTTATCCATATCTTCAGGACTTTGCGCCATGTAGCGGATCGCAAAATTATAACTATGGTTTACCATGCCATTTGTCAGTCATTAATCGAATACTGCATAACATCTTGGGGTGGCGCTGCAAAGACTCATCTGATCGATGTAGAGAGAGTACAGCGGTCTATCCTAAAAGTAGCAGCTGGCTTTCCTTACCATTATCCAACCGTAGATCTTTATAAGCACTGGGAATTCCTCACTGTACGCCAAACATTTATACTCCACACTGTTCTCAGGCAGCATTCCCAGCTTACATATGATCCAGAGCCTCTTAAAAATAAAAGACGGAAAGCACACGTAATTCCTACTCCTTTACTCCACCTATCCCGCTCCCACAGCTCCTTCTGTTTTCTAGGCCCATTCTTATATAATCAACTAAATGCAAAACTTAATATATATCCACTTACTATCCGTAATTGTAAATTCACCATCTCTAAATACCTCAAAACACTCAACTACCAGGAAACTGAAACCTTACTACAAACATTAAAATAAAATAAATAGCCTCAAACAAAGTTTTACAAACCAAAACATAACTCCAGTCTCTTTTCTCTCATAAATTTCCTTCTCCTCCTCGCTACTTCCAACAAAAAACTTCATTCGTTATATTAATTAGCCATACATCCTTCACACATACACACACCATTCCATTTACCACTCACACACCTTAAGATACTAATATACTCAAAACACTTACACCCTCACAAACACTCAAACATATACATACATAATTTATACACTACACTCACATCTCTTCAAACACACTCATAAGCACAATATTTAATACTGTGGAATATATCATTATTGTAAGTTAAGTAAGTTAAGTCAAGTTATGTTATATCTAAGTGTTTATTAGTTTCATTATGTTACTGCTGAAGTTAAACAATGTCATCAGTTTTGTTATATGAATCTTTCCGGGGGAGGGCACTGGTAAGCTGTAACTCAGGTTTTATACAAACCTACATCAGGTACCAGACTCTCACTATGTAAGATCTTGTGTATCAATCTAAGCCTTAATGTACCTACTAACACTTATTGAGAGTGAATAAAATATATTGATTGATTGATTGATTGATTGATAAAACCTAAGTGCCTTACCCACTAAACACCACCTGAGGTTGGCTTTGGTCTTATGACCTCTAAGCCTTCATCGATACGACCCCGATTGGAGAGTCGGGGCACTAGCGGGGCTCTCTAAGGAGCTACCGCATGAAAAACATCAATTAGTTGGAGAGGGGCTTGCGCTCACAACAGGTTGAGCGCTATCGATAGCGTTAGCGTCTGATTTTTTGGAGGCCGACAAGAGCCATTCTAAATCAGAAGAGAGTTTGTCTGGTGGGTCCGATAGGATATTTCTGGGTCTACGGACTTGGTGACGGGATAGGGTGGGAGGGACATTCTCCGCTGCCTCCCTAATCATAGCGTTTTGGTGTTCTTCCGAGGATTTGAAGAATCTCTCGAAGAGGTTTTTCAATACTTGGATGGTAGGGAGCTCTAAGTCCCGATAAAGTAATTTCTCACTTCTTTAATTAAGTACCTAAATGGTGCTCACCTTTAAACAGCCCAATTAAAATAGATATTCTTATTAAATCATACTGCGACAATATTTTTTTAGGTTCCGTACCCAAAGGGTAAAACGGGACCCTATTGTTGAGACTTCGCTGTCCGTCCGTCCGTCTGTCACCAGGCTGTATCTCATGAACCGTAATAGTTACACAGTTGAAATTTTCACAGATGATGTATGTCTGTTGCCGCTACAACAACAAATACTAAAAAACAGAATAATATGAAATATTTAAGTGTGCGTTCATACTTTCGAAGCCTCAGCGAGTTTAGTTACCTTTCGGTCCAAGAGATAGCGTTATGGCTAATATGTGGCTACAATAAAACAATTAAATATTTAAGTGAGGCTTTCATACAATAGACCAGATTTTTTATGGCGTTTTTAGACATAATGGTACGGAACCCTAGGTGCGCGAGTCCAACTCGCATTCGGCCGGTTTTTTCATTACTTTCATTCATATTTATTTAAGCAACTACTTTTACTTATTTAGATTGACGACTACGTTCATATTATAATATCCATTCGCACACACACACATACTTAGTTAAATTATGTTTCTACTTTGATGATGAGATGGTTGGCAATTGTTATAAAATAGAACTGTAGGTAAGTATTATTACAATAAGGTAGTCGCAGGCGGCGTATTTAAAAGTTATTAATGATATAAAATATCAAACATGACGTAATAAAATTTAGTAAAAGTAACTTACAGGTTCGATAGTTTTTTCGTCTTCCTTCTCCCAATACCTACCAACTTCGGCGGCGTCGTTTTTTCATGATATTTTCAAAATGTCCTCCGCCTTGTTGAATGCACAATAATGCACGTTTGTGCAATTGACGTTTTAAATTATGTAACACTACAGTATCACTTTTCACTATGTCAAATGCAGCTATGATATTATTTTTTAAGTCCTCAATGCTAGTTAAATCTTTAAAATAAACTAAAGATTTAACACGTCCCCACAGAAAAAAATCTAACGGTGTCAAATCAGGTGACCTTGGAGGCCATTGAACCGGGCCGCCACGACCTATCCATCGCTCACCATATTCAGCATCCAGGTGTTGCCTGACAGTCCATGTGAAATGCGCTGGGGCACCGTCGTGTTGATAGAATACTTCACGCAAATTTTGAAGTGGGACGTCTTCCAACAAAGACGGCAGAGTTTCTCTTAAAAACTCCAAATAAGACGGTCCTGTTAATCTGTCTAGGAATACGGGGCCAAGTATGTGTGTACCGATAATACCCGCCCAGACGTTAACCGAGAACCGGTGCTGGAAAGAATCCACTCTGCATGCGTGAGGATTTTCTTGCCTCCACAAATGCGTATTATGTTGGTTAAACATGCCCACTCTAGTGAAAGTACTCTCATCCGTCCAAATAATGTTTCGCTGCCAATTTTCCACTAACCACTGACTGAACTCCAACCGTGGTTCATAATCATGTGGACACAGTTCTTGACAGCGTCTCAAATGGAATGGGTGCTGGCCGTCGCTATGAAGCGTTCGCCACACGTACATATGACTGACGTTAAACAGTGGGGCGGCTTCACGGGTGCTGGAATGAGGGTTCGCATCGAAATACTCCAGTATTTCGCTTTGAAGACGAGTAGGTACGTGTACATTGTCTCCTCTGTCGATGGCAGTGTTCGGTCGAAATGTTCCGTGGTCTCGGAGCCGTTGAGTAGCGGATAGCATGGTCCTGCGGTCTACATTCGTACCAAACCTGCTATTATAAGTTCTGCACGCTAATGTCACATTGTCACCACACTGTGCCAAGGTTCTTACCATTTCAGTATACTCAACATTCGAATACCGAAAAGCCATTGTCAACACTTGCAAATTACGTCAACTCACTCACTAATTACGAAACGATGATGGTAGGTGCAATTCTAATCGCGCGTGTTACAAGACTGAGTGAATATTTCCGATTTGTGTATTTACTTGTTTACATCAAAGAAGCCGCCCGCGCTGCGTGGGAGCCGGACAAGAAATCTTTACGTCTCGCTCTCTCCGATTGTTTAGGAATATGCGGGAAAGAGAAAGCGTAATAAAAATAGTAAATTTGTAATAGTGTGTGTATTTTTCCGGTGCATTTATGGCGGTCGGTCGATTGTAATAGCGTTTGAACCTTATTGCTTTGACTTAAGTTTTATTTTTGCTTGTTTCGTCTGTTTCGAATGGGGTGACATATTTTTCTTAATTTTAAAATATTTTTGGAAAAAATTATAACCTATATTAAAAATGCGTGGAATCGATTCAGTTACCCATTCTGAAGAAAGTAGCCAAAGGAAGTGCGTTTATCTTGTTACACCTTGTATACATGGTCTAGATTCCGCAATCGGCTCTACCGAAGAGCTCCTTTAGGGCGGCCACATACATGCGGAATTCCGAAACGGAATCCCGAATAGGGTTGTAACGATATATCGGAAAACCGATAATATCGAAGAGGACACATCGATATTTTTATCGATATTTGCGTTATAACGATATGATAATATCGATATCATATCCGAAGAAAAAAATCGATAATTCACGACCTTAGATAAGGCTGTATGGGCTTTGAACATTAGCTTTTTCTTACAATATAATATTATCGGTTTTCTTATAATATTATCGGTTTTCCGATATATCGTTGCAAGGTTGCAACCCTATTCGGGATTCCGTTTCGGAATTCCGACTGTATGTGGCCGCCCATAAAGTCCAACAAATTTGTTAGACTTGCTTGACACGTAGGTCAGTGTCATTTGTGTTGCTTAGCGACAAAGTGCTCCCAAAAAAACAAATTATTCCGGTTTGTGCAATGAAATTGTGTCGCAATTATGTGGAAAAACCTTGTAATAACACAAAGATTACTCTTCATAAGTAAGCTTTTTAAATAAATCACAAAGTTTAAAGAAAAACATGATTTTTTATTTCTACTAAAAATTATCAAAAAACTAAAAACATTAAACAATAAATTGTGTTTTCGTCACCCTTAATTAGTGCGTGTATGTGTTTGTGTTTGTGTATGTGTATGTATGTGGGCTTTAGTACATAGTATCTCAATGTATGTGGGTGTGTGTGTAATCTATATATTCAGAAAAACTTTTTGAGGTCGAGATGTTTCCAGTAGGCATGGTTCCAACCTGTTCCTATAAGCGCGGGTAGGCCATTGATACTATGTACTAATTTAGATTTCTTTGCGGTGATAATTATGTATAAGGGACTTTAAGTATTAGGGACTTATGTTCCATTCCATGCGCTTGCCAGCGCGCATGCGCGTATTACGTCTGAGACCTGGCACGCTATTTTTGCTCTAGTGTCTAATCCATAATCCTATAGATCAATGATTCAGAGAGACTGTCAGCCAGCTCCTGCTTATACAAGTTTGCTTTATGTAGAGGTTATCTCGACGGACCAGTACTGATAAGCGCTGGCAAATCAGCGCCGGTAACCAGCGTTCTACTTGAATGCGCCCTATTATCCCGACTCGCATGTTTTGGTCGGCGTCGGCTACTAGGTGTAAAACCGAATGCAGCTGACGCTTCTGTGTACGTAATTAAGGACTATAAGAGTGGGTGATATGGCAACAATGCAACATCGTCCTCTGGTTATGAACTGATATCTCTTAAAATAATGAGTCAGTTTGTCGGTCATACCTACTTATTTTAAAAATATTGGTGATTATTGTCAACTTCATCAAAAATCCTGGTAAAACTTATTATAGAAAAATATTTGCAAATAAGATGTCACCATATTTAGAGATCAGACATCGTGGCCTAGCAATAAAATGTTTCCGAAAACAAACACAAAGCGATGAATGTTGAAATCTATTTACTTATTATTTCCTTTTTCCCAATTACTTTTTATTATTTTCTGTCATTTTGAGTACATATGTACTTTATTTAGTTTACCCCTTAGAATAATTATAATATTATTCTAAGGTTTACCCTAATGTTTTTCCTTTAATATTCTTCGACAAGTCCTTGAGTTCCTGATGTCCTGAGCTGCGCTACACGATAAAATAGAAATAAACAATAATTTCATTTCATGTCGTTTTTTAATTTTTTTTTATACCAGTTAATTTATTATTTTTTCTACTTGTTTTAGAATTTTATTAATTTACATAAAATAAAATAAATATAAGACTAATACAAAACAATAACTTTTTAACCTATTCTGTTCAACCTTAATTTGCAAAGATCATAGGGAAAAAGTAGGTATGTTAATAATTTGAAGCTGGCATCCCTTACACACGCACACCTTGACAGTGCACTTACAATAAGTACACGAGCGGTACTCACACATGTCGGAAAACTGAGGACGTTTTTTGAGTGACATTTTGTTTGAATTGCGGAATCTAGACCGTGTATATAATCAAAGGTGTCCCATAACTTTTTATTTTCTTCAGTCTTTGTCAACCGCCCTTCGACCACATCTAATAAATCCTGGCCTCTTAATACGACTGTTGTTTGGAACTTCCAAATATTCCAATTCCTCGGTCCCTCCAATTTAACGATAGTAAGATTTCCGTCCATCTTTGCTCTTTACTTTCCTTCCTGCTTGCGTGACAACAATGGCGGCTTTGAAAAATTTTCAACTTCAAATTAATTGCCGTCTGCCGTATCGCAGCTGCAGTAATCTTCTCACCCTTTTATTTATTTCTTGGCTGCCTGGGCCCATAACCTCTTGTGATTATAAATAAAAGATGATCTTCTGGACTATTTGTTTTATTTTAGACTTGCACATTTACAAGCATAACTTAACTCAACAATGGAACACCGGAACAGGAAGTAACATTATAACTAGAAAAACAATGTTACCATATCAACACTAAATATTACATTGTCTATACTTAAATAATTATTGCCAACAGTACGGAGTGTAATTGTGTATCTACGATTACAATAATGTCTTTGTGGTACATTTTGGCATTTTTTCGAACCCAGTACGCCTGACGCGTAACACTAATATTACCTACCTACTTAATAATCGTTAGGATTACCTAATAGACAATGCTTAAAAAACCATTGGTACAGCAGTTTATTTAAAAGTAGGTATTACAAATTTATTTATAGGTAAAACAGGCATACGTTGTCTCGCAGTGATAGCAAGATGACACATAAACCACTTTTGCAGGTGTTGCAGGTTGCAGGTTGTTGCAGATAGTAGGGCCTAGAGCTAGAGCTCACCCGGGGAAGTACCACCGCCCGCCACGGTACTTAGTACCTTCCTACCGTGTAATAATTGTTTTCAGAACAATTGTGTTCCGGATAGGAAGGTGTGGAGCCGGTTACACTTTTTTAGAGGCGACCATCTCAGTCCTCAGGGGTAGCAACGCATCTGTGACCGAATTAGAACGAGACTCGTTGAGTCTAGTTCTGGGTCGGTCACAGTTGTCATGGGCGGCAGCGGAAGGTGGTGCTGCATGCTCGTTTGCTATCTTAATTCCATTAAAAAAAACTTTTTAGGGTTCCATAGCCAAATGGCAAAAATTTTAGTCAAAGCTCCAGCAATTGTCAACGAGTTTCATTCGCGTTATCATTATAAAAGGCATAACAATAAATAATATCGGCATACTTGGAACTAGAGTAAGCCGTCACACTTATGCACGAAATGCACACAACTCAATTCAAACCACTACTTTTTTATTTATTGATTTTTTTGTAGTCAAATTCGGTGTTCTTTGACCAAAACCAAAAATAAGGAATATCTCGATAACCCTGACTTGGTATTAGGGACATTATGGTTAATTTTGATGGAAATTGGTTGTATTACCACATCCCAAGAGGAATACGTCGAGTTACAAATCACCCGGTATATATTTTTTTCTCATATTTATATTTCCTATGTTCAGACACATTTTTACTAAATATTAAGAAATAAGAAAACTAAGAAAAGATTAAGAATTACGATAACATAAGATTACTGGAATAAGCCGCCAGTCAATGACCTTGCCAAATAAACCAATTATATTCAATCATATTTATATTATGAATTGAAAGGTTGCTTATAAATATTATTGACAATACATGTCCTCTAATGTAAGTAAACAACCTTTATCTATTCAGTAAGTGAAATACCAATATCTGGTAGTAATTACCTCATTTTTGATTTAGTATAGGTATTCAGTAGCAGACTTTCGTACAAAACATTATAATTTACGGAGGTAATAAGGTCACAATTTTTCTATTTGAATCCCAAATCCATAATAACTCTGGGCATCAATACTTCCAAATCGTTATCTTTTGTTTAACATTCTACACCAAAATAAATATGACTATGTCTAATGACGATACTAATTAGAACTTAACTGGATTAACCATGGTCATCACAGTTTGAGTCTAGTATAGGCCGATCATAGATCATGTAATGTTGCTCGTTTCGTTACTAAATATCCATAAAAAGGTGTATTAGAGCAAACTTATCCATACTAATATTATAAATGTGAAAGTGTGTTTGTTTGTTTGTGACTCTTTCACGTCGCAACATGGCTATTATATGATATGGTTTATGTGTGTGGGGATAGTTAGGAGGGTGTAGAATGACGTAGGCTACTTTTTACTGCGGAAAAACATCTCATTCCCATGGGAAGATCGATGTTTTGTTAGTTGCTAGATATTTAGTTCCGGATGTTGTTAATAGATGGCGTTAGTAAAATTCATTTACAAGTTCTGAATCACGCTATCAAATACTACATGTAATTTACTTATCCAATGTATAGGCAAATAATCTGATGTTCCAGTATATCATATTTATAGGCTACTTTTTAGCTGAGATTCCTACGGGAGCGGGACCTACGCGACTGTTACCTACGGGTCCCGAAGCGAAGCGCGGGCGGTTCTCTAGTTTCTTATAAATACTCGACAGATGATCAGGCAACCAGTTTGTAACTGACCATTTCCGCCTATGTCTTTTGTAACTTCAAACATAACGAAGGTACTTAATTCAATTCAAGTGTATGTTACCCATTAATTTTGTTTTGAATTATCACGAAAACCATTTCAAACGTGCAATTTAAAGGGTTTTGTGAAAATAAACCTTTAATCAAAAGGTGAATTCTTGGTCAAACAGCAGACCTTCGCCCTTCTTTATAAAACTTTATATAAGGGTGAATTTCTCTGGCGTGTTTTTTACGCGGCGCAAGTGAAAACGGCAGTGAAAGATGCTTTATTATCATACTAGCGGACCGCCCGCGGTTTCACCCGCGTGGATCCCGTTCTCGTGGGAATATATGCATGTATTATACATAAAAACCTTCCTCTTGAATCACTCTACCTATTACAAAAAACCGCATCAAAATCCGTTGCGTAATTTTAAAGATTTAAGCATACAGACAAACAAACAAACAGACGGACAAAAATAGCGACTTTGTTTTATACTATGTAGTGATATTTTTTTTATTTACTTTAAGTAGTTACCTATATCAGGCAAAAATATTTTTTATGTAGGTTTACTCTTACTTTAAAATAAAAAATGTTGAACCTCTCATCCTCGGTGGTTGTCCCTGTTCCAGTTTTTGTTGTTATATCCTGATTAATAGAAAATGTATTGACCAATTATGCTTACAGACTATTTCATTCAATATATGAATAATTGTAGCATTAGAAAAATGTATTTTCATTAATACAGCAATACAATTTGGTAAATGGTAAGGCAAAACACAAGTGTCCCAAGATTTTTTTTCATTTCGGTGAATGAAAGAGAAACAAGGATAGTTTTGGAACGAAGAGTTCTAGAACATTGCCACTCCACATGAACTCAGCGGCAGCCACGTGCAAGCTTTTGTCGGTAGAGGTGGTCTGCTGCGTCGTTCCGTGTTCCCGCTAGAAACGTCATTATTTCACATCGGTGTCTCAGGTATTGATTCTTTTCATTTCCACGAATGAGTTTATTTTATGTCTCAAAATGCTAAAACTAATAAATTTGTATTCTTAACAACGCTTTAAGTAGAACGTTTATCGGAGTAGAATTTATTCAATCCTAACAATTAGATTCTTTTAAATTTTAAATTTTTTGACCCGTATTTTAATTTCGGTGTTTTCATTCCGGTGAATTCGGTGACCTATATGGGTCACCGAAGTGAAAAAAATTCACCGTAATGAAAAATTTCACTTCGGTGATTTTCGGTGCTCAGTTGTTTCATCTCGGTGGACACTCATTTCATTTCGGTGATAGTAACGGTATTTTGATACAGGATGATTGTGTGATAATGAACATTATCTATTGCAAGTGTTCAATTTACGATTATCAAAATTTATAATTAATTCTGTCAAAAATCGTCCGTAGATAAATTGAATATTGATACCGATCGTAAGTAGATTTATAACTACAAATCATTTCATTTAATAATTTAGGTAAGTAATATGATCGAAGTTACCATTTCGGTATAGATTTTACTATTACTACTTGCGGATTTTTTTTGTATTAAAGATTCCAAAACTGTCAATTACATCGAAAGTACAAGTATTTTTCTACTATAGTTTACTATTTCAATAAACTTGTACTCTGTCAATAATTTCAAAATTTGAAATATTAAATTTAAAAAATTATAGGTAACTCCTAGATAAAATAATATTTTTGTTATAATAAGTGTAATAAAAACTTGTAAGTCCATCTTCCAAGACTCAAAATCTACCTGTGAATTATTAATAACTAGTAAATCTGCCCTCGCTTCGCTTCGGGAAACTAGTCCCTTCAAAAATCTCTATAAATTTTAACAAATTATGTTATTCCGATGTCTAAGCTATATTACTGCAAAGTATCATGAAAATCCGTTCAGTAGTTTTTGCGTGAAAGAGCAACAAACACACACACATACATCCTTACAAACTTTCGCATTTATAATATTAGTAGGAAGGATAGTTAGTAGGAAGGATAAATTTAAAATACCTACTGTTTTTTATAAAGTTTTTCTACTGCTACCGGCCATTGTTATTGACTTTAAACTTTTAAAAAATTAAGTACTTATCTTATTTTATTACACTACTAGTAAATCCGCCCTCGCTTCGCTTCGGGAAACCAGTCCCTTCAAAATACTCTATAAATTTTAACAAATTATGTTATTCCGATGTCTAAGCTATATTACTGCAAAGTTTCATGAAAATCCGTTCAGTACTTTTTGCGTGAAAGAGCAACAAACACACACACACACTCACTCACTCACTCACTCACTCACATACATCCTTACAAACTTTCGCATTTATAATATTAGTAGGACTTTTATTTGAAAGTTATCATGGGGGATTTTATATTTATTTTTTATAGAAAGTTTTATAAAAAACCTACGAAGTAGATACTAAGTAAACAGCTAACTATTATCACTTGAGTCGGTTGATGTTTAGGCATTGCTTTCTTTATCATTTTTAGATCACGCTGTATAATATTTCGGTGGATTTTCATTTCAGTGAATATCGTTTTCATTTCGATGAACGGCGGTTTCATTTCGGTGACATCGAAAATTGAAATTCTTGTCATTCATTTGTTTTTCAAATTATTTTGTTTCCACTACTCTTCTATATTATATAAGTTCACGATGAACAATAATGTGCAAAATAAATTCACAAAAACTCATAAATAAAAATATTCACCGAAATGAAAAAAAATATCGGCTTGTTGAAATTCACTCATAAGTCTCCACAAAACGGTCACGTTTCATCGATCGTACCGCAAATAGAAATTTCATCAAAAGCACAGTCGCAGTGTACGTAAGTTTCACTAGCAAGAATAAGGTATAATTAATTAGTGTTTGCGTTTTCTGAGTTAGGGACTTGAAAAGTAATGTCCAGTCTTTTTGTTAAGATTAAAAAATATGTGCTTCAATATGTTTTAAAATCACCCCTAAACTTCAAAATATATGGGGTTAAAATTAAATAGAGATTTAACCCTCCACATATTTATACGGGACGGGAAATTTGATTAGGACATTTCCACGGGATCGTTAAGTGCAAATTCATGAAAAATAACTTTCCCTGATTAACTTATGCTAAAGATGTTTAACTGAAGTTGTTACTAAAATTTCAGCCTGAAAAAATAGTACATTATGATACAAGTGCTCGAAGTTGGTCATTACAGTCGAGGCGGTATTGCACAGCCCGAGCCGCAAGGCGAGGGCTGTAATAGAGCCAAGACTGTAATGAACAAAGCACACGCGTATCATACGACGTATTTCAACACACTTGCGAGGAAAAAAAACAATTAGGTATCGACATTTTTCAGGCACAAATCAGCAAATTATAAACGAACAAATGTTTGCACGCACAAAATGGCGCGGTTTATTTTTTCGCGCGCCGTATCTTTGGTTGAATAACTACGCGCGCGCAGGCGCGCAGGTTAAGTCCAGAGGCAAAGAACACCGCCATTCAGCCACAATATATTAAACTAAATAATTATGTATTTCTAATAGGAATTTACGGTAATTAATGATTTAAAATATTGTATTTTTTAAATGCTTTAATAGATAATTAGATGAAGTATAATCTTATCTTATCAGATTTTGACTAAGTACAACAAGTTTATTTATTTACAAAATAATAAATCTTTCGGTAACAACCTCTTTACGGATATTAAAAAAAAAGTGGAATAAGAAAAACACTAGTGCGTTAATGAAAAGTAAAACGCACTAGTGTGTAATAAACCGCATTCCGGGCGTAAGACTAAAGAAAAAATATCAACTTTACGAGCAAGTGTGTTGAAAATAGTATTTGTAAATAAGTCCAAAGAAAAAGCGCTCTCGAGTTCAGTGAAAATGCGCGATATAACCAAATTTCACGCGGGCAAAGCCTCGGGCGGAAAGCTAGTTTAAATATATTTTACCTTTTCATCGATAACATTTATGAGTACCTACTGTTTGTGTAAAAGTCCAAAAGGGCGGAAAGCTAGTTTAAATATATTTTACCTTTTCATCGATAACATTTATGAGTACCTACTGTTTGTGTAAAAGTCCAAAATTTTTTCAACTCGTAATGTACCTAACTAAGTATAGAAAAAGAAAATGCCTTTATTCACATAACTTGTAGTCCGCGAATTTCCTTTTAAATGTATGTTACTTAAAACTTAGATATAATTGAGGTGCTAAATATGTATGTTCCCAGAAAAGCATTTTTAAGGCGAGGTATGATCTAATTTAGATTATGCGATAATGATGTTGTTTATGTCGCGTTGCCGGTCTACGGCGTAGTATACTACGTCACAGGTCCCGGAGATAAATTTAGGTAATATTGAGTGGAACTTAATCACGTTACGTTACATCATAACTTATTGATGAAGTTTTAAAGGTACTACTATTTTTTTATTTTATTTTTTTATAGCCTAAGCAGGCAAACGAGCAGACGGGTCACCTGATGGTAAGTGATCACCGTCGCCCATGGACATTGGCAACACCAGGGGCGCCACCAACGCGTTGCCGGCCTCGAAGGAAGCGATAGACCCGCTTCTTGAAGGACCCCATGTCATAGCACTGTGGGAATACTGAGGGATGAAGTTCGTTCCACAGTTTACACGTACGCGGCAGAAAATGACGTGAAAAGCGAACTGTGGACGAACGCCAGGTATGCAGGTGGTGTTGGTGGAACCTGGCTTTATCCCGTGAAGTGCGGTGGCGAAAGTTAACCGCAGGTATTAAGTTAAATAGTTCCTCAGAACATTCCCCGTTATACAGACGGTAGAAGACACAGAGAGAGCCCACATCTCTCCGCAGTTCGAGTGGATCTAAACCGTCTGTGAGCTTGGGATCGTCGACAAGACGAATAGCTCGCCGTTGGATACGGTTAAAAGGGTCCACTTGGCAAGCCGGGGCTCCAGCCCAAAGGTGGGAGCAGTACTCCATGTGAGGTCGGACTTGTGCTTTATAAAATAAACATCCTATGTTCAGGCATGAAGTACCGCTTAGCTCTGTAGAGCACCCCTAACTTAACGAACAGTGTGGGCGACAGCACAGAGCCTTGTGGGACGCCAGCGTTTATGGGCTTAGTGTCCGAGCAGGTACCGTCGACAACGACCCTGATGCTCCGCTCCGATAAAAAGCTGGCGACCCATTTGCATAAAGACTCGGGTACTCCATAAGAAGGCAGCTTAGACAATAATGCCTTGTGCCACACCTTGTCGAAGGCCTTCGCGACATCCAAACTTACAGCCAATGCTTCACCTTTGCTCTCAATTGCTTCCGCCCAACAATGAGTAAGGTACACAAGAAGATCACCAGCAGATATGCCGTGGCGGAAACCGTATTGACGGTCACTGATCAACTGGTGATCCTCTAGGTACCGGAACATTTGGGTGTTAATTATTCGCTCCATTAGTTTGGAAAACAAAGAGGTTATTGCAATTGGTCTGTAGTTAGATGGGTTTGACCTGTCGCCCTTTTTGGGAATAGGGTGGACAAGAGCTCATCACACCGCGAGATGGTAGGCGGTGCTTTCCCCCCGTCATCAAAAGTTGAGTTCGACGCAAAGAGTGTGCCCAGGATATCGGCTTTCTCTTTGGCGGTAGGGGCCAGGGTACCGTCTGCTCCGCGCAAAGGTAGAAGGGACGATTCACAGAAGTTGCCCTGTATGGCTTTGGCTAGAGACCAAAAGGCCCGACTACCACATGGATAGCCTAGAAGTCTCTTGCCTGTTCTGTAAATGTGCTTGAACTTTGCCCTGGTGATTTGCTTTTTTGAGGACCGTGAGGCAGCATTAAATTTCTTCTTCAGCTGAGATGCATCAGCACGACGGAGATCGCGTGCCTTTACCCAATCCTGGTAAGCAGATTGCTTCAGGCCACCAGCCTTAGAGCAATTTCTGTCAAACCAGGCTTGGGTTTTCCCACCAACGGGTACCACAGAGTTAGGAATGAAACATTCCATTCCCTGAAGTACCACGTCGGCTATGGACTGTGCACAAAATCGGGGTCATCTGAAGAGAAACAAATGTGCCTCCAAGGGTAGGAAGAGTAAAATTCCCGCAAACCATCCCAGTCCGCCGATCTAAAATGCCAAACCCGGCGAGACGCGCATGGTCGCCGGTCAACTGGTCGTGCCAATCGTGTAGACTCTACACGATTGGCACGACCAGTTGACCGGCGACTACACTGTCTACACTGTAGACGATCGCACTAGGCAGTGATCCGATGAGCCAAGCGGCGCCTCGACGGATACAGCATAATCGTGAGGGTGGGTGGTAAGCAAGAGGTCCAGAGTGGAAGCAAAATGACCGTCAATGTCAGGGATCCGAGTTGGGCTGGACACCAACTGACTGAGGCCATTAGCCAAGGCAAAGCTGTGAGCAGAATTCCCCGCGTAGTCCGTTGTACGTGATCCCAGCCATTCAACATGATGGGCGTTGAAATCGCCTAGGATCACCACTTCGGCACAGGGAATCTGCTCTTGCACATAGTCAATCGCCCCTTGAACGTGCTCGTAGAGTCGATCAATTTCGGTATTGCCGCTATGAGACCTGTACAAGCAGATGTAAACACGCGTTTGACCACCATGGTCAACGCGTACGCAGATGGTAGACAGGTCTCTTCCTTCAAGAAAGTCAAGGCGTTGACAGCAAATATCGTCCCGAGAGAACACAGACACCGGCGTGTGCTATAAATTTATGTTCCATTCTGTAACTCGGATACATAAGGTAAGAGGTGTCTTCTCGGGCCGATAAAAAGAAGAAAGAAAGAAGGGCCGTTAGAAAAAGTAAGGCCGGCCGCGCCGATTCGAGATGGTAGTGAACGGCGTTAAGGTTGGAATGCAAGCCCCTAATGTTGCAGAAGTCCATATCAAACGTGGAAGGGGATGCCGCTGGTTTTAAACTTTTTCTTTTTCTTGACTTACTCATTATTATTTTTATCGCGGGGAAGACAAAGAGTGAAGGGAAGCGATACATCAGCAGCGTCTCCAGGGTCAAAGCGGAGTCACTAAAACCGCCTGCACAAGTCGGGCAGAGTGAGTTACTGGCACGGCGGACGGAAGGATCCCCGATCCGACCCGTGAATGAAAACCCCGTCCACATCCGGCTCCCTAACCGGCAAGGAGATCATTCGACGGGCTTTTAACATTGGCGGCGGGACAGCCTCCCAAACCGGGATCTCCTGTGTTCGGGTCCCCTACAACCAACGGGGCGCCAGCGGTAACGTTTCATCGGCTCTCCCCGGCCGCCGCACCAGTCCATCACACCCAACCGCACATGAACAGTTGATGATGACTCCAACGGACCCCAGATACACCAACAACATACCGCTTCAGGATAGGAAATAGATGAAAAGGGCTGAAAAAATAGGGGAGAAAAAAGAAGAGGAAGTCTGGCTCTGCGACACTGCAGCCGAAACACGTCATGGACATTTCACGGCTGATTTTAGACGGAGGGTGGTAGCTAGCCAGTCGGGTTTAAACCCTTCCACCAGCAGATTACTATTAAACCGACCTCGCTTCGGTTCAGTAAGCAATGTCTTAATATTCCCATTCGAAAAAATGTTTACACATACACACTTAAATGTTTATAACAATGTATTAATTAACGCTGTAAAGAACAAATTTTTTATGCATTAAGGATGCGTTTCACTGTGCGATGAAAACGCGTAAAACTGTCCTTTTTCGTTATAGAAAAAAGTTGTATTGAGCGTTGTGATTGCCTAGTGCAACAGCATGATACCTACAAGCACCCCGTAGCCATCATTGTAACCATAACCGTAGATAATACAACATGATTTCTAGTGGCCTACCGTAAGTCGCGTAAGAACGTTGTTCCAAAAATCCCGTGATTAGCCCATAGATAGTGTGACGTCATCGTCGGATATAAAATCGACGCAGTAATGAGCTCACAGCTGAAAAGTACTTACACAAGATTCAGTAGGATTATTATGAGAGGAGATTATAACCACCAAATTGAGTGACTCATAAAAGAATTATAATCAAATTCCGTTAAGATTGACGGAATACTGTAAGTTAATTATTATAAAAACAAAAAACCCGACTGCTTACAAAAGAAAAAAACAAGTGTCACAATATCAACATAAAATACTTCATGGTGCTGCAGGCGGGGATATATATATATATATATATATATATATATATGTATATATATATATATAATATATATATATAATATATATATAATATATATATATATATTATAGCATGTTACTGTCAAAGTCAGATTGTAGAATTCGCTTCTTTGAATGACCGTTGGAATGATGAAACCAGCGCCGCACTGTTACCTATGTAAAACAGCGAATTCTACAACACGACTTCGACATTACTACCTACCACAACTCTGATGAGTTCAACGACATTTCATATGTCAAAATCTGTCCATTGCTGTATGGCGTGCAAAAGAAATGGACGTGCATACAAAATGTATACATAATACATACACTCGAAAAACACCCATCTTCTGACGCAGTCGGGTAAAAGTACACGCCTCATCCCACGTTTTACTGGATCTAGAGATGTTGGTCACGTGTAAATTCACATTTCTTTATTTAAAAACATTCCACGGTTAAAGGGAGGCTAAGATGACAGCTTTCATTTTTGTTCAAATATAAGCCCAGTAGAGACTACTTAAAGATTAAAATAAAGTAAATTAAAGTAGCCTAAGACGGACTCAATAAATTTGTTATTAAAGAATTTTTAGAAACATTTTGGTAGCCGGGTAAATTAGGTAAATGTTTTTACATCATGTAAATGATTGATAAAAAAATTTCAGGGAAAAACTAACATACCTACCCCAAAAGGGAATGAATACCTACTCTTAAATACTTATTATTGGGGTAGGGTACACGAAAATTTCATAAATATAGCATACAGAAGAAAATATCTTTGTAGACTTCTTTGAAATTATTATTGTTTATAAAAATTTGGTATTTTCAAAGATGACCACTAGTTATAGATAAAGGTATAGAAGATATAGGTATGCATCATTTAAAACGAAATTATGTTTATTATATGAACACTGAATAATTATAATAAAAATCGGTTAACCCTGCAGGCTACCCCTGAAACGTCGCTATAAATTTATAAAATAATAGGTACGTAATTAAATAAATTATTGTCATTGATATCACATCGCCATCCACGTGTTGATAGTAAAAGTACGAGTAACGTAGCGTGAGTTTTCGTAAAGCCACAAATGAACATGATAAATGAAAATTAAAACCAACGAGAGATTTACGACAAGTACGCGCGAGTTAGGAAAAACGCAGCGTCTTATTTATACTATTTAAAATAAACATTTTAAAATATATGTAATAATATAAAGCGGAAGAGTTGAAAATGTTTTTTTTAATGTTGAATAGTCCATTTATTGAGAAATAGGCTATAACTATAATATATAACACTAGCGACCCGCCCCGGCTTCGCACGGGTGCAATGCTGATACTAAATACACTACAGAAAAACTGTGAACGTTGTATATAAAAACATAGCGGCCCGCTCTGGCTTCGCACGGGTATAACATATTATATATAGCCTATGTCACTCACTGAAAAAATGATTAAAATCGATCCAGTAGTTTTGATTTATTCATTACTGCCCGTGGCCCGCACGTGTTAAATTTCGAGTAAAACAATTCCCCTTTCCCTATACCATGAAGATTTCCTGCTATAATTATTATTAATAGGAACGCACACGCACACGCACACACGCGCATACTCACACACACACACACACACACACACACACACACACACACACATACACCCACACACACTCGCACGCACACAACCATCAATTTTTCTAGATGTTTTAATTTTTGAATAGCTATGCTTAAAGCTTTCTCTCTACCACAGGACAGGATGTACCCATGTATGTAATATAATGTGACCCTAATCACCCAGTAGTCTTCTTTTACCGTTACCTACATATTATTGTTTTTTATTAGATTCATTAATATGGATAATGTGTCTGTGTTCCGTGGATAATTTAAGTTGTTTTTTTTTTGTTTTCTTTATTTTTAGTTAAATTTTAAATTAAGATAGTTTTGCCATCTCGACCTCTCGACAGTTATGAAATTTAATTAAGTCTCGCCATCACCCGAACTATGTACTAAAAACGGATGCACTGAAAACCAGCGTTGCGGCTCTGGCATTGCCAGCGCCGCGGCAAAGCTGAGTGCGTTCGGTTTTCTCATAGTACTGTTGTAATGTATTGTTTAGTGAATTTTTGTTTATTTTTATATTTGTTTTTTTGTTCTGCAGTATTTATGAGAAATAAACGTTTTTCTATTTCTATTCTTCTATTTCTATTACTTATTTCGCTACGTCCCGCAATTTTAAATCTTTTTTTTTATTGAATTAAGGTAGCAAACGAGCATGCAGCACCACCCTTCCGCTGCCGCCCATAGCAATTGTGACCTACTTAGAACAAGACCCAATTTAGGGACTAGGGTGGTTAGTCCAATTTAATAGATGGTGTTAGAATGTCAGTTGGTTAGTTTGTTAATAAGTGCGAGGACAGGGACTGTTAGTGATAGTTAGTCCTGTTAGTTAATCTTAGTATTGTCCAGTTAGTAATGATCAGTGTGAGTCTTGTTCCAATTCGGTCACAGATGCGTTGCTACCCCTGAGGACTGAGATGGTCGCCTCTAAAAAAGTGTAAAAGTCCCGGCCCAATATGACTTGGGTTCTTCAAGGAAGGTGTAAACAGAGCTCCCCTTCAGGGCCGGCGTTGCACTGGTGACTCCCCTGGTGTTGCTCGTGTCCATGGGCGACGATGACCACTTAACATCAAGTGGCTCGTCTGCTTTTATGTTAGCCCCTTAAACTGTAAACAAATTATTACCTTCAATTAATATTTGTAGTTAAAGTTTATAACTAGTAAAAATGTAGAATTACAACGTTTTTTTAATGCATATCTATTCATATATATGCATATATATATATATATATATATATATATATGCATATATATATGCATATATATTCAAACTCTTGAATATCTATAAATGTATGTCTTGTTAATAAAATTACTTATTAAAAAAAACAACATACCTACTCGTATGTTATAACGATATTTGATATGGTTATTTTTACTCACTAGTGACTAAACTTACCCTGAAACACCTACATAGGTACGTATGTTTTAGTGTATTTTTTTAATAAGCCCTGCGTCAAAAAAAGGTATTTGTTGGCCTATTTATTAGTTAATTCTGTCCAAAGAATAAATGCTGTTTTTTATTCCAAGGATTTTCGTGATTACCGCGTATATATTCCATTTTATTACTTCAAGGTATTGTCGGCAGCCTTAAAGGCTCTTTTTACAGTAAGCAGCCTTGACATAAAATTCAAATAAAAACAAAAAATACTTATATAAGGGTGATTCATAATGTCAACATCATTAGATCTATTGTTATCGGTTTCACTTATTAATTACGTAAATTCACTAATTACTTACGCAAAGGTCACTATGTAAGCACTTCTAGGGATTTAAAACTCGAACCATCTCGTTAGAAACTTCAAGTTTTAAAGTTTTACGTAATATTCCTGAAGTTTGCAAAATCTAATGACCAGATTTCGGTTACTTCAGTGAAACTCGATCTTATTACTGAAAGATCAAATCAAGTTATAAATAAAATTGCTAAGGTTTAACCTCAAAGCCTAGGCTTTCTAGCATAATAATATGACGGGCAAATAGTTTACCTATAAATGTATTTCTTATTTTAATGAACTAAACTTTTTTATGTGTAGCGGTTATAGCCTAGTGGTTAACCGCCTCCGTTTTAAGCATTTAAATGTGACTTGCTACAAACGGTGAAGGAAAACATCGTGAGGAAACCTGCATGCCGGAGAGTTCGCAAAACTCAAAGGTGTGTGAAGTCCACCAATCCGCACTTGGCCAGCGTGGTGGACTATGGCCTTAACCTTCTCATTCTGAGAAGAGACCCGTGCTCAATAGTGGACCATGATGGGTTGAGAAGAAGAAGAAGAAGAAAATTTTATATACTTTTACACTATTCGAGGCTTCAAACCATTGATGTACAATTATAGAGCAATTTCTTCTCAACAAAGGACGTCTAAAGTATACTCCACGCTGCTGCTTGCAGATTAGTGGACGGGTCAATTCACGGAATACCTATTATTGACTATTCCTTAGGTCAGTTCCCAACCCAAGTGTTGGAATTTTGTACGCTATTATTGGTATCTAACGATAACACGTGGGACCCTCGGCTTTGTGTGCCCTCGAGAACACGGAATACCTCAAAAACGATTGTCATTAACGATTTCATCCCACTTCAACGGTTTATAAAATACAAGCGGCTTATTTTTATATGAAGCGTTCATAGCCCGGCGGCTTGCGTCGATCCTTAGTGATCAACTGAGTTAAGCAATAACGGGCTCGGTCAGTAGGTACATATGTACCTAGGTGGCTGGGTGAGCGTTGGTGGCAAAAATTTCTTGAGCGTTTCCGTGCTTCGGAGAGCACGTAAATCTGGCGATCCTTTTAGCTAAGGTCAGGTAACATTCGTTAAGCCACACCGAAGGTTTCGGGCGGTATGAACACTGTGGTGGTATGAAAACTTCCCAAAACTTGGGTTGGAAAATAGTATTAGAGGATGCTTATAGTTGCCTTATTGGAGAGACTCGTGATCACTAGTGAGCTATTAATGAGTTGAAATCATAGTTACATACAGACTTTCGATAACATAATCCTCTGACGCGGTGGGGTGATAAACCTTCAACCGATCCAGCGACGTAGCGCACTCAAAGGGCACGACCCCGGCTCCCGCAAGTGTGTCAAGGATAATTCGCAAATAGAAATTTTGAATCCGTGCCATTCTGTATTTTCATAAATTGCACCATGTTTCGTAATAAACGTTACTAACGAGATTTTTTGTTTTGTACAAACGTAAAGTAACAATAATTTTATGATAAGCCTACACATTTTTTTTGCAACACCTTAGATACTCGTATGTTCTTGATTTTATTATTATAACTAGAGAACCGCCCGCGCTTCGCTTCGGGACCCGTAGGTAACACCCGCGTAGGTCCCGCTCCCGTAGGAATTTAGGCTAAAAAGTAGCCTGCTACTCGCTCTCTTCACTCCACCCTGTCTGAGGTGTGTGGAGCCCTCGGGACAGTTAGTTCCCCTTTGGGGATGTCTCTCGCGGCCCGTTAAAACGGGCCAGTCCTTGGGTTGGGCCCTAAGGCCCTTGGTTGTCCATCTGTGGTTAACCAATAGGTCAAGTCCGGTGAGTGGTGACCTTTTTACAGGCCACAGAGTCTTAAACGGGATGGGGTTCATCTTCGCGCCGCCCAGGCGATCGAGCCCCTACCGGGTGAATCCCGCTGGTGGGAAGCCCAGCAGGAGCCGATCAGCGTCGGGCGACGACTTACGAAGCCCCAGTATCAGTCAGTGCTAGGCCCGTCCCGCGCAACCAGCAAGTCGCGCGGGAAGGCCCAGCGGTCCGGTGGACGGGTGTGGAGCGGCGCCAGGTCCTGCAGATGCGGGAACCGCGACGCGTCGACACGCCCGAACATGTTGCGTGCCAATCGCTCGATGAAGTCGTCCAGGCTCTCGACTCGACGGTCCCTCTGGATGACGGCGTTCCTGACGTACCTCGGCGCACCAGTCAGCCGGCGGAGCGCAATCGCCTGAACTGCGCGCATCCTCTTGCGCTGCGGTTCGCTGGCGAGCGCGTACCACGCCGTTGCCGCGTACGTGAGGCGGGGTCTGATGTAGGTCTTGTAGACCCCGAGCTTCAGTCCGAGAGGGAGGCTCGAGGAGAGCACTGGTTTCTGCCATCGCACTTCTGGAATTCGCGACGGCTTTCGTAACCTGTGGCTTCATCGAGAGTCTTCCGTCGATTTTGCCCAAGTATTTGGGCTGTGGGGCCCATTGGATATCTTGTCCATGAAGCTCCAGAGTAGGGTCCCGCCTGTTGAGGTATCCTCCTATGTTCACAGCCGGCGTCTTCCCGATATTCACCGACAGTCTCCACGCGGCGAGCCATTCGGGGAGGGCATCAAGCGCACGCTGCATCTTGACAATGGCGTGGGTTCTATTCAGCGACGTGGTGATGTACGCCACGTCATCGGCATACAGGGCAAGCGACGCCCCCCCTGCCGCCGGGATGTCGTCGGTGTAGCAGGCGTAGCAGACCGGGGACAGGCAACTCCCTTGCGGGACGCCGGCTGCGATCGGACGCTCGGTGGATTCGGCGTCTTCAACCACTACTCTGAAGCTTCTATTTTCGAGGAAACTGGAGATCATCTTAACGGCACTCCGGGGCGCCGACGGCTGCGAGATCTTGTAGAGAAAGCCGTCGTGCCAAACACGGTCGAACGCCTTTTCCATGTCGAGGAATACTGCACACACGCGTTCTCTCTTATTCAGAGCCGCGGTAACGGTGTGCAACACACTCGACAGTGTAGCCGTGCTGTTCAGCGGCATCAAAAAGTAGCCTTCCACTTCTGTTGGCAGCTAGGCTATTCCACCCCGGATGCTTGCAGTTCCAGTCGCCCGCGCCCACCACCGGTGTCGGCGAGTCCAGCAACTTGCGGACATCAGCCAACAGGATAGTGCCAGCGGGCGGGCGGTACACTGAACACAGCCGGAGCGGGGAGTTCTCGAGGCAGAGCTAAAGTAGCCTATTACATTTGCCTATGACTTAAGTAAATTACATGTAGTATTTGATAGCGTAATTCAGAACTTGCAAATGAATTTTGTTAACGCCATCTATTGGCAACTCCGAAAATAAAAATCTAGTAACTAACAAAACATCGATCTTCCCATGGGAATGGGATGTTTTTCCGCGGAAAAAAGTAGCCTACGTCACTCTCCACCCTCCTAACTATCCCCACACACATAAACCTTACCATATAATAGCTTTGTTGCGACGTGAAAGCGTCACAAACAAACAAACAAACAAACAAACAAACAAACAAACAAACAAACAAACACACTTTCACATTTATAATATTAGTAAGGATATATTATGTTGAATTATAATAAAAAACTATCTATTTTACATTATAATTTGACAACGCGAATGACGCTTGGTTAACATCACGGCCTGGGTTCGATATCCAGCGAGGTGAATTTTAAATGATAAATTTAAATTTCCGATCTTGGCATGGACGTGTCCTTGTCTTGTGTATTGTTAATGGCACCCACGACACAGGGAATCCTAGTGTGGGGCTATGAGTGTGTAGCGTTACTTATTATTTATTACGTAAGTATATAATTTGAAGTAGTTTATCCCTAGTAAAAAAGGTATTCTACTGGCTACCCTGTACCTACTCGACCCATGGAACACACGCAATCCAAAAACGGAGTTTTAATCATTCAACGCTTCACTGGGAATTGAAAGAGCGATCGGGCGTGTTAACCATTGTGCCATTAGAGTTGTCAATTACTTTACCAGTTACCACTTACATAATTAGATACTGTTTTTAAAAGGAAATTGCATTTTTTCTCCCCGGCTTCACTACGTTCATTTATATGTAGTCTTCCGAGAAAAGCCGCTAATAACTAACTTTAGTCTGGTGAATACGACATAATTAACTCGTATTAGAGAAACCGTACTCATATTACAGAAATGGTGATTAGCCGAGTGGTTAAGAATTCGGCCTCCTAATAGGGGACGTCGAGGTTCGAATCTACTCCCTCCCAGACTTTTCAAAGTAATGAGCGTTTTAAGCATTTAAACCACTCTCGCCATAACGATGAAGGAAAACGTTATGAGGAAACCTGCATGCCGGAGAGTTCGCAAAAACTGAAAGGTGTGTGAAGTCCGCCAATCCATACTTGGCCATCGTGGACTATAGCCTGTAGGTATCCCCAAGTTCTGAGTAGAAAGCTGTGCCCAGCAGTGGAACAGATAATTATCTAGTTGTAATTAATGGTGATTACAAAACCGTAACATTTTAATGTAAGTATTCAGGTGAGTATTTACAAAATCCGTACTTTATTCATTTAATTCCTCCTCCTCTCTTTTAGTAAAGTCCTCAGTAGGCTCACAAAAGGGTTTAATTACGTACATGGGATACCTTGCTCTTAATCCAGGCAAAGGTCGCGAACGGGGACAAAGCGAACTTCAAGGAAGATTTTTTAAAGAGTAAGTTATGATAACCCGGAGGCATGCAAATGTATTTTAACGATACTTTGGATATTTGTAACTAATAAGTACTTATTTATAAGAATAAGAAATAGTTATAAAAGGTAAACAAACTAACCAACTAATATTCTAACACCATCTACTAACTGGACTAACCATCCTAGTCCCTTTGAGTCTAGTTCTAGGTCGGTCACAGTTGTTATGGGCGGCAGGGGAAGGGTGGTACTGCATGCTCGTTTGCTATCTTAATTCCAAAAAAAAAAAAAAAAAAAAAAAAAAAAAGGTTCACATTTTATAAGAACGACCGCACAAATAATAATTAATTATTAGTAATAAAATTAATATATTAAAATAATAATTAGTAATATTTAATGTCTTAACATTATTCGTCCAAGTGTTTTAATAAATAAATGAATTAATTAATTAATTACAATGTTTCTATTGAGAATGAGGCGAACTTATACTCTTATAGGCATAAAAAGATAAGCGAACGGGTCGGGTTTCTAGTTTAAAATAACTTTTCATTTCTCTTTCTATAAATACTAACACAAAAATCACTCAAACTAACAAGGCGATATTTTTTACTTCGTTAAAGTTTCCGACCTATTTTCCTACTCAACCTCTATGACCTTTTGAAATTATAAATAGAAACAGCAAGAGAAATGACCTCCGATGTTGTAATTATACAAAGGTGGCCTCGGTGTCGTAGTGTGTGTGCTAAACGGTGTGCGGTGTATGTAGCAAGGCTGTGATCTACTTTTGAATGGGTTCGGAGGCTCGAACGTGACGTCATGGGGCGTAGCTGTGACGTCAACGAGGAAACTGGGACAAACGGTCACCGACCCCCGGTTATGCTGCATTCATAGCGCAAGATTTTGAAATAGGAAGCCAAAAGGTAGTAAAACAGTTTTGGAGCGTTTGTGTAAATAAATAATAACATTTGGCATCAAATGAATAGTTTTAACATAAGGCAATAATTTTAATTCATCATCGCCATCATCTCAACCCATTGTGACCCACTATTGAGCACGGGTCTCTTCTCAGAATGAGGAGGTTAAGGCCGTGGTCCACCACGCTGGCCAAGTGCGGTTTGGCGGACTTCACACACCTTTGAGTTTTGCGAACTCTCCGGCATGCAGTTTTCCTCACGATGTTTTCCTTCACCGTTTGTAGCAAGTGATATTTAAATATGTACTTAAAAACGCACATTACTCCGAAAAGTCAGAGGCGTGCCCTGGGATTCGAACCCGGAAATTCCGAATAGGAGGCCGAATTCTTAACTACTAGGCCATTACCGCCGTTAAAATATTATAATTTATATTCAACTATCACGTACGTATAAGAACTAATAAGAAGACGTATAAGAATATATTAAATTGGCTTTCACATTTGATTTTCACATTTGTAGGTCCATCTATCTTTAAGCCTAAGACAATCTTTCAGTGAATCCACTATCTAGACAAACTGGCTAGATTCACAAAGTGCTGACTAAACAACGACTCTTTTTTTAAGAATTTTAGATGGCAAACGAGCATCTCTATGACATCTATGACTATCTGTAACCGACACAGAACAAGATACAACTGGAAACTATGACGAATAATCCAGTAAGCAGAGAGTTAAGAATGCTTGTTGTTGCAACGTATGGAGTGTGCCAATATTTTGAATAAATTCTTTTAAGCAATGAAATATTACTACGCTTATTTTTAATTATTGGTTAATTTGTTAATAAGTACTAACTAATAGATATACTTAGTGCTCACAACGCAATAGAACCCTAAACAAAGATTCTTAGCTTTTTTTTCTGTTTGTCTTTGATGTTGTTCGCTGTAACCTCAGAAACGGCTCAATAGATTTGGGCACGGTTTTCAGTAACACAATATATTGTTGAGTTTTATATAAACAATAATTCTGTAATAATAATTCTTATTGCAATCGGTTCATCAGTAAACAAGTTGTCTCAACTCCAAGCAATTCCGAATGTGGCTGCTAAGGGACTTGTTTCTCGAAACGAAGCGGAGACGGGTTTACTGGTAAAAATAAATTTAAGGTTTGTCCGCTTTTGACTCTCAGATTGGACCTCGAGATCCCCTCCCCGGTCCATTGAGTGTCGAAGTAGGTCAGAGCTGAGGCCCGGGACCCCGATCGAAACACTCACGTCAATGGGACCCGGGAACCACTCAATGCAACATAAGTCTAATAATAGACCCTCTTTATTTTCTATGACGTTCGGTATTTTTAACATAAATTGCTAGTCGAACGGTACATATTTTTAACCCGCGAGCACTCGCGCTATGAGCATTTCCCTCACGGTGAATTTCAAATTCGCGTCATTTTTGGATTTATTTAACTATGGACGTCATTCGCCCGATAGCTGAGTTTTATACTTCCTCCGTCCCGCCCATAATGTTTTTTTCAGGAAAGTGTGCATCAATCGCTCAGTGGAGGTGGTTTGTTTAGCCGAGTCACGTCGCGCGGCATTTTGCTCATCGCGCGAGTAACCACGTAAGTATTATTTTATTTGTTGTTCTTTTATTTTCCAATAGTATTATACATAATTTAAAATCTTTCTTGTTAAATAACGGTCAACAATGAGTATATAATACAGTGTACATATAAATATAACAATATTTTTACAGATAGATAGCATAGAACAACAAATTTTGGCGTGGCTACAAAAAGATGATACCGAAAACATCGAAGAAGAGGTTTTTAGAGCTGATATTATTGAAAGTGATGGAGAGTGTGAGTACAGTGATCATCACACTGACACTGAGCAGTCATCAACGAAAGATGATGAAGAGGCTGTAAAATCTGATGGAATCTGCACAATCTGTCCAAGACGTAGGTAAAAATTGCAAGACAAAAATGTCATGAATTCCATGTAAAAAAAAATTATGTACAGAACATGTTTTGACCTTGTGTGATACATGTAAAGCTTGTGCATTTGATGAAGATAATTTTTTTTTGGTCATCCTTTTATTGTTTTTGACTGAAGTTATTTTTTTTTTAGTTTCTTCCAAAAGTACACTTAAGAAATGCCCATTTAGTTCCTAAATTTGTAATTAAAATATCATAGTATAACCAATGTTATATATTAAAAATAAATAATTGATTTGATTTTACACAACTGTTTTATTATTAATCAGCAGTAATATAAATAAATATACTATAATATATGTACTTTTTCGCTATTTATAAAACGTGAGAAAAATGCTCTATACGCGAGTGCTCGTGTAAGTTTTAAAAGCGCGAGTGCTCCCGGGTTAACATAAATTTTAAACAGTCGAACTTTTATATGTCTGCAAGATTTTGTATGTCCATAGTTTTAGAGTAACTGGGTAAACAATTAGATACAAAGGATGTATGATTTGAGTTTCAAGGTAACTTAATAGGGTTTAAGGAGAGATATTAGATACATTTTATTTTTTAGCAAAATATTAGGGCCTGTGGTGTAGGTAAGGCTTGCCCATGCTTTGTTGAATTAGAGGCTTGTCTCTTCGTGAGGTCTGATGACTTTTTAACACTGAAAATGTTAACAGCTTTCGTGACTTATTTTCCTTGAAATGTTTTGGTGGTAGTTAATTTCCTCATAAACCTGTAAATTATTGTTTATCAAGCGGGCAAAAAAATTTAAAAATATAAATAAAAATCCATCGATCGGTCTTTACAAGTCCACTGTTGAACATACGCCCCCCTTCCTGACAGACTGACACTCCTTTAATTTAATTAATGGGGTTCGTTGCTGTGTTGTGTTTGTGTGTACTTTTACGTTATAGGTACCTAAGTTAATAATAAAAGATGGTATTCAATAGAATATTCATAGATGGTGGCCGTGTCACATCTTTGATGTCCAGTTGGTTATTAAAGATTGTTTATTAAAATAGTTAGCAATCAATCTTTTGTAAATTAAAGCATAATTTTTAAGAGGCCTTTAATCTTCAACAAATCTTTATTGAGTAATTAAATCTCTAGAATTTCCGCTGGAACTTTTTGAACATGCTTTACTTGCTTTGTTCGGAAGATATAGAATATAATTGTTTATTTTAACGTTAAACATATATGTAAAGTAATTATAAACGATTGTTTTCTTTCATTTAATATGAGCTTAAAAGTCGGATGAGCGTAAACGTAAACATGGCAATAACCGGTTGTTAACCTCAGGCAGGGAACAACTGTTCAATTTCCAAACTTTATTAAACTTTACCAATCAACATTTGAATACTTCGTGAAAGTTTATTGACATTGGATTTGATAACCAACAAGATCATTACAGGACCACACATTACCGTGAAATTATATTTTCATCCCACCTATTCGAAAAAGACGACTTGGTTCGGTCTTAAGGGGATCCAAAGTTGGTGTTTTCTATTTAGCGGGCGGGAATGAATTTTCATATAACTTTTCCTGCCCGTTATTTAAATAGCGGGCGGGTTAGTCGGGTTCGTCGGGTAAGTCGGGTTAGTCGGGTTTGTCGGGTTAGTCGGGTTAGTCGGGTTAGTCGGGTTAGTCGGGTTAGTCGGGTTAGTCGGGTTAGTCGGGTTAGTCGGGTTAGTCGGGTTAGTCGGGTTAGTCGGGTTAGTCGGGTTAGTCGGGTTAGTCGGGTTAGTCGGGTTAGTCGGGTTAGTCGGGTTAGTCGGGTTAGTCGGGTTAGTCGGGTTAGTCGGGTTAGTCGGGTTAGTCGGGTTAGTCGGGTTAGTCGGGTTAGTCGGGTTAGTCGGGTTAGTCGGGTTAGTCGGGTTAGTCGGGTTAGTCGGGTTAGTCGGGTTAGTCGGGTTAGTCGGGTTAGTCGGGTTAGTCGGGTTAGTCGGGTTAGTCGGGTTAGTCGGGTTAGTCGGGTTAGTCGGGTTAGTCGGGTTAGTCGGGTTAGTCGGGTTAGTCGGGTTAGTCGGGTTAGTCGGGTTAGTCGGGTTAGTCGGGTTAGTCGGGTTAGTCGGGTTAGTCGGGTTAGTCGGGTTAGTCGGGTTAGTCGGGTTAGTCGGGTTAGTCGGGTTAGTCGGGTTAGTCGGGTTAGTCGGGTTAGTCGGGTTAGTCGGGTTAGTCGGGTTAGTCGGGTTAGTCGGGTTAGTCGGGTTAGTCGGGTTAGTCGGGTTAGTCGGGTTAGTCGGGTTAGTCGGGTTAGTCTGGTTAGTCGGGTTAGTCGGGTTAGTCGGGTTAGTCGGGTAAGTCGGGTTAGTCGGGTTAGTCGGTTTAGTCGGTTTAGTCAGTTTAGTTAGTTTAGTGACTGTGACAGTATTATTCCTGAATTTGAGGCGCCTTTTATTTTCTCATAGGGGGGGATGAAAAGTAGAGTGTATCACTCGGGAGCAAATATTTTTGGCTCGGGCGACATACTTTGAATCCCTCGCTACGTTCAGGATTCTACTAAAGAATCCCTCACTTCGCTCTGGATTCAAAAAAGCGCCCTCGCCGAAAAAATATTACTTTGCACCCTTGTTAACAATCTACTATTCTTTACTATCTTCAATTATTAAGGAAATAATCATTGTGTCCTCTTCGTTGTGTCCGCGACACGACGTCCTTGCATGCTATAGTAGTATAGTGGGTAGTGAATTTATTTTCAACGAATTTCAAACTAAGAAAAAGTTTTCTATGTTTGAAGCCTATATATTTTTATATACAGGCTGTCCCGTAAGTTGTAGACACACTGAAATGGTAGATAGCTTGAAGAAAGACCTACCCAGGTGTCAAAAAATCGTTTTAGTAAAAGTGTCACCGTTTTCGAGATTTTGACTTTTTCGAGATTTTGATTTTTTTTCACGTACTCTCAGATAGTTGGTCAACAATCCTAAGCAATGATTGAGTTTAAATTATTACGTGATTCCTAGAAATTCGGGTATATTTAGGACTTTTTATGTTTTCGATTTTCTTTGATTCAACTTTGACGATGGATGGTGGAAAAAATTACTAGTCAACTAATAAGAAGTGCAGATAATTTTAAAAACTTGCTTGGTAAGTAAATGGAGATTTTAAAAACACAAAACATTGTTTACTTTATTCGATACTTTTGTTTACGAATTGTTTACGTTAATCGAAAAAATTCCAAGTTATTGGCATTTTAGTATCAAGGGGTGTTCATTTGAAGCTAAAGTGATTCTATCTTAAATGTATGATGCGATGATGACGTGTAAAATCACTACTTGTTAGTAGAGTAGAGTAGTAGGAGGTAGGAGGTATTAGATATATATGAATATATTATAAATGATAAGTTTAGTGTGATCAGTTAGAGTTCCACTTAGACTAGTTTTGTTTTATGTTTTGCAATCCTTGTAAGATTTTGATTTAAAATATGGGCTGAGGAGGTTGTTTCGCCTTTCTCCTCCTCTTATGAAGAGAAATAGCTGCTTTAGAAACGGCGGTAGACTGAAAAGTGACGTGCATAAGTGTAAAAATACCTACATGAATAAATCATTTTGACTTCTACTTTGACTTTGACTTGTGTCCAAACCAGTCCGCCGCTCTCGTAGTTGTATTCGCTATGTGTAAAGCGGGTGGTAGGTGTTCCAAAACGATCGCAGTGCACAACGTGACAAAAAATGGAATCTTCTTCGGCACATTTGCTGTCAAAATAGAAGTATTTCAGTACAAATCAAAGCTAAAAAATGGATCACGACTATTGTTGCGTTGTTCAATGCAAAAATAGTGGCAGAAATAGCTCCTGCAAATTTTATATATTTCCAAAAGCAGCATATAGATTGGAACAACGAATAAAATGGATAGTTGATGTGAAAAGAAGGAAGTAAGAGTCCCTAACCGTGTTAACCTTAAATTACAACATTGCTGCAACAGTTTAGATGTTTAAGTAAGTATATATTTTAAGTGACAACTAACATGTTTTATTTTGTAATTTTAGTGATGATGGCACACCATGGTCTCCGAAACCTCACGACAAAATTTGTAGTGCACATTTTATTGGAGGAAAAAAAATCTGAGGAACGATTAAGCCCTAGTTATGTTCCGACGAATACTAGGCTTGCCCCACTCTTGTTCATTACTTGTTTTTGACAAGCTGATGGTGTTGTTAACATAATTATGATATCAAAGCACCAACTTGTTTGCACATGCCGCTCTGATTATACACGCAGTCACATTTTTCACTAGTGACGACACGAGCATCATTTATCTGGAAAAAAATAAGCAGGATAATAAGCATACAAGCTCTGAGAAATTACTCACACGAAATAGAGATTTGACATCACCTAAAAATTGCTTACATTTAAACTGGTTTTGTAGGGTGTTAGTGTCACAGACTGATGTCTGGCGAATCACTTGGGCTCGTATTAAGTAACTCTTGCCGTTTCGTCGTAATTCTTCAACATTTCTTACATGCTGGGATAATACTAATTTATTGCCTTTTATGACCGTTTGTGGTTGGAAACTAATATTGTGTGTAATAATTTCGAACCCGGTTTTTATAATTATATCTATTTTACACATACAGTATTCAATAAATTGTACTCAAATAAAGTCAACAAGTACCATTTAATCTTTATTTTGGTTTTTAATTGCAAAAATACTAACAATGTTTACATGTTATTATTTGACAATCGCCGAAAAAGTTGCCAAAGCTGCGCGTCGCCACCGTCGCGCACGTTCCTAATACCCGTGAAATACCACGTCAACTACCACCCTCTTGCTTGAGTCAGCCATTTACGACTCGTCGGGTTCCCTTTATGGTTTGAAAAACTCTTCCTTTCTTCTTTCTTGGGTTAGCTAAGTAGTTTCTTGGGTCAGTTAAGTAAAAAAAACTTCTAAATCGTAAAAAGAGGATTTATATCTGCCTCTAGTTACGAAGCATTTTATGGTCTGCTGACATCTAACAGCGCTCTTATGAACTATGATACACATATGACACACTCACATACACCCTTACAAACTTTCGCATAATACACTAGCGGCACGCTATGATGGCCGGTTTGACACATTACAACAGTGATGTGGAATGTCAATTTATTCTCGAACAAAAAACAATTAAGTTTTGTTTTTGTACCTGATTAAATAGGTTTAATAAAACAAAAATGTAAATGTTTATTTAATTTATTTGAACGAACTGAATATTTGAATGAAAATGAATATACATACTTTATATGCACACAAGAAACATATGAATACAAAAGATACCAAAAAAGGTGCCACAAAAGGCCATAATTAATCAGATTCGTCCATACTACTATTTTCACTGTCGTCACTGCTATCATCACCTACATTAATAATTATATGTTCGTTTTCTATAATATTATCTATTTTCACATCTCTTTCATAATCTTCCCTTATTAATTTAACAGTTCTATTCACAACCTTTTCCCAGTCTCCTTTAGTCACATGTTCACAAGCTTCTTCTAATAATTTTAGCATTTTTTTTGTGGTAAATGGGGGTTCTGTATTGTGTCTTGCAGCATATCCCTTAATTTGAGCCCACACCAACTCAATCGCATTATACTCACAATGGTAAGGCGGTAACCGTATAACTCTGTGCCCATGTTCTAATGCTATTTCGTCAATGACGTATCGGATCTTGGTTGGTTTGTTTTCTTTTAAAAGACGTACTAATTCCGCTTTTAACATATTCATGTTTGCATCTACGCCATTTTTACGAAGCCATGCGACGATATCAGCTTTCTTTTGGGATTGGGCAGGTGGCTTGTCAATTTGCATCGAGTGGTATGGGGCGTTGTCCATAATTATAATAGATGGTTCAGGGAGGCTACACAACATTGAGGTAAACCATTCAGTAAACTTTTCTCCATTCATGTCTTCATGATAGTCTCCAGTGGTTTTTGACGCAAAAGCCATGAGAGAACCTTCGACAAACCCGTTGATGGTTCCGGCGTGACAAATTATAAGTCGCGATCCTTTTCCTACTGGAACTTTGGAAGTAGATGCTGCTGTGTCATCGTTCCAAGAACGGCCTACAGTATGGTTAGCATTAAGCCATGTTTCATCCAAGAACACAACATTTTGCCAATTTTTGATTTCTTTCACTTGCCGTAAAAAAGTATACCTTGCCATCGCTATATCAAATCTTTCCATCAATATTTTGCGTTTGTTACATTTTTTGTATCGAAATCCAATGGTCTTCAAAATCTTCGTTAAAGAACTTTCCCCACCGAAGAATAATCCAGCTTCCTTCAGTGAATGCACCAACTTTTTTCTTGTTGGATACTCCTTCTGTAAATAGTAGCCGTAAACATGTCTTCGGATAGCATCGGCATCAAAGCTATCGATGCCTACGACTGGTTTTGCTCGTTTTCTCTTTTTTGGTGTGTGAAGTTTATTTTCTTCTGTGCCAGTCTCGCCATATTTTTCTTTAGGTATCCGTCTAACAGTTCGTTGTCCAATATTAAGCGCATCAGCTACGCGTTCAACCACTGACGTTATAGGTAAAATTGGCCCTCCATTTTGAGCTTCACGATCGAAATAGTTACGAAGGCGTATTACGAACTCACGTGTCTGACTATTTACAACAGTTCTCTGCGTACGTTCGGTCATATCGACGAAATCCACAACAAAGGGCTTGAACAGAGTCCAAATTAACGAGCAAGGGTCAACAGTAATGCAGTATCAATATTTGAAATCCAAAGCCAGGTCAAAACTATATCACAATCGCATTGCACTGACAGTTTATACTTTTCGAAGCAACGTCAATTCGAAACTGCTTTGTTTTGCATTGAGCATTGACGCGAGTTTGCCGGAGGTAGTAGTTGTGCTAGCCAGCGATCCTATGTGACGATCGTATTAGATTCCATTTTTAAAAATTTTCAATTTAGAAAACCAAATGCCGAGTTGTGGTATATATCATATAAATATAAAAATTTTACCTTTTGTATGAAACAGCTGATATTTTTTTGCGATTTCAGAGGTTTGTCCACATAGTGAAAATTGTTCATATTCACAAGTACATTCACCCCTTAAATGGTGCAAACTGATTTTTCTACACTTGTATACATTTTAGAAATCAATTTAATAAATAAATTTTGAGTCCTAAACCTAAAACTACATTCGATAAAATTTATGAATCTCTGCACATCACTATCGTCAATAAAGTAATACAATTATTTCCTTCAAAGTCGTTATCAATTAATACGGAACTTCATGAGCGGACAAACGTCAAACCGGCCATCATAGCGTGCCGCTAGGTTAATTAATATTTGTAGGATTATCTACAGGGTGGTTTTCAAACAATTAAGTATACTTCTTGTTAAAACTTTGGTTTTAAGTTATATCAGTCTTAGGTATTTAGGTATAAGTATCTAATTAAAAATATACATCCCAACGTTGATAGATTTTAAAAGGTAGTATTACGTTCGAGCTACAATAGGTACATAAGAGATGGTCGCAGTGGCCTTACGGGGATACTAGTTCCCCATGCACAGACACTTAGATAATCCGTTCCAGCTATTTATAACAACATCCCAAATAACGCCTGTATTAAAAAATTGTATAGGAGAATTTTATGTTATGTAATAGCAATATTAGATACTTATGTAGTAGTGTTTGTTTATTTTAGTAAAACTAACCGCATTATACACACAACATACTTAACTATACAGGTACTTGAACACTCGCCACCGCCCGTTGTGCAAAACAAACCATAAGACTAAGCTTACCATACGTCTTGCTAAATTGCGGAAAGTCCCACGCGGCGCGGTAATCTAAAGTCGAAAATCGAAAATCTACTGATTTCGCCTTGATGTCACTATAAAAAAATCTATCGACTTTTGATTACCGCCAACGTAATACTTACCTATTATTTTGACTTGGTATTTATTTCATCATAACCGATCAGTTGAACTATAAGAATGCTTAATGAGCATTTCCTTCTGAGATCTTTCTCTCTCTCTCTTCGGTAGTGCCTCATTACTGAGGATCGTGATCCCATTGCTGCTATTTTTTGGATCGCCTAGCGCCTGTCTCTTTTTATCGATCAGTGGCGCTTCGTGGAATGCCGTGCTTATTTTTATCTACAGATGTTTTGATACCTGATCTGACCATTTTAAGGGGCTTCGGCCTCGAGGTATTTTGCCCTCAATTTTATATTTAAGAAATAACTTTCTTGAATATATAGCAAATTATCAAATTTACCCGCCCATGTAACTTCTTACAAAGTTAGGCAATCTTATTATATATCGGTAATAATTTTTTAAGTTCCTTTATAGCCATCCAGTCCTGCTTTGGCTTGGAAAATTATGGAATGTGTAATATGCGGCGATCAAACACAGCCCGCGGCTATAATTATGTGGTCGTTCGATCCGCCATTCGCAGGGTACTACCTAAACTAAAACAACTTCAACGTAATACTGTCCCGAAGCTATTGGATTACACCAGATTATGGGTCATGATGTGGTTAGAACTTACTTTCTGTTTAGACGTGTCATAGCCACACGACCAGTCGACGCGAAAACGTCGCAACGACAAGGAATGGCGATTAATCATCTCAGAGTCTATGCCCTGATGATGCCCCGTTTTGGGACGAAACACATGTTGTATCATTCATGTTGGTGTGTACATTATTTATTCATTACATGTTTTTATGAAGGAGGGAGATGCCACTTGCATGATAGTATATACCAGAGATGCCCATACTTTATGCTGTGAAGATCGACTTGAGAAAAAGTTAAGGGTTTCAGATCGACAGCTTTATTTTTATGTAATTTTTTAACCGACTTCAAAAAAGAAGGAGGTTCTCAATTCGACCGTATATATGCTTTTTTATGTTTGTTCAGCGATTTTTTCGTCGTTTATATATATATAGATATGCGTAGTGTGGTCTTTTGATATAAATATTGTATAAAATCTTGTAGGTACTTGCTTAACCTCTAAGATCGACCGTTTGGGTACCACTGGTATATACCTACCAGTGGTAGCCAAACCGTGGCTCGCAAATCTCATGCGGCTCTTAGAAAGATTATTTTGTGGCTCTCGATAAATGTGCCCGAAGCCGAATTTCCTTTTCATTTATGTGCTATAAAAAAATATATTTTATTTATTTATATTATTTTTTTATTTTTTTTATATTTTATATTTTCAAAAAAATATCGTTTCGCATGTGTTTCAAAATGTCTTTTAAATTACTGACATCTATACTAAAGAAGAAGACTTTTCTGTTTGTTTATTTGAAAGCACTAATCCCAGGAACAACTGGTTGAATAGGTACTTTATTTCTTGAGGAAGGCTAACAGGCTATATAACATGGGTCCCATACGCCACATCGAATGCCACTACATCGAAGTTCATGATATTAACATCACGCTACAACCAATGGGAGAAACAAGTTTCCCGAAGCGAAGTCTACTCAATAATAGGTATTTGTTGCCGGACGTCGTCTGTCGGTTCACCTAGTCAAATATAACAGACTAAGAGCATGTTTCACCACTTCCTGATAAAGTGTAAGATAGTTATCTGAACGTTAACACTATGCACTAGATAAAGGCTATTGATAACTTTTTTCTGTTTCACCACCGAATTATAAATTCATCTGGCAGATAAATAACCCGCCAATAGGGAATATAACGCAAAGCAAAGCTCGGCGTAGATGGCGCCATCAGCACATACAGTAAACAAATCATAAGCCGCGTTCCGTAACTTGACCAAAACGTTCAAATTTCTATGAAAAAGTGTCATTTTTGGCGCTTTCGTCCAGTTACGTCACGCGGCGATGTATGTGCACTCTGGCGTCAAAATTTGGCCGTAAGGTCTCCTATTGGTCAAAAATTTTGTTTACTGTTTATGCTAGTGCTGCACTCTGTCGCCAAAATTTAGCAGTAATACCTCCTATTAAGAGTTGACGGAGCGGCAACGTCGCTTAGTTGCGTTTCGTTACTGCTACAAAAACTATTGTCTTGAAGAGAATTATAAAAACTTATCTAATCAAGTAACTTTTGTTTAAAATAATTCAAGTTAGCTTTTTTATATTTACAAGTAGATATATTTTGACCGTGAAAAATGAAAATTGTAAAATTTGTACCCTTTCCTATATTTTCGAACACCGATCTATTCAGAGAAACTAGACCCAAGTGATATCTGACATCAAGTGTTATCAGACACTTGAAGCGGCTGATAACTTATCAAACATTTTATCTGCCAGATAGTTCTATCCGATACCTGTGGAACCAAAAGTTGTAGTTTATCTGGCAGAGAAGTGCCAATAAGCTATCAGGTAGGTACTTTATTAGGTAGTGGTGAAACAGGCCCTAAGTAAAACGTTGTAACTTTAACCCTCTGCAACTGAGGTGAAATAGTAGTAGAGATTCGACTGAGGTGGAGTCTGATCACGAGTCTGATGTGACGATGACGAGACGATCACAGACGGCACAGATATGCACGTGCCAGTACACGACGCCGTGGCGTGGCACGGTGCCGCGCCATCTGCCGGCGGCGGTGCCGTACCATTGCACGGCAAACGGCGCCGCACCGTAGACATGGGTCCACGCCCTTAAGCCAGCTGTCAGGGGATGTTCAAGTGACGCGTACATGATCAACATGTATAATGATCATCAAAAAAAGAAGAGATATAAAACAATAAAAATCGGTCAAGTGTAAGTTGGCCTGGCAAAGATAAGGTTCCGTACCACCGAGTGACAAAAAATCTAGCCTAACAGACAGACAAAAAGAGATATTTTCACATTTACATTATTAATAGGGAAGTAGTGTATAGGGTATACCTACTAAATCGTGAATACCTACTAAAGTAAATTGCATAATATGTAGGTACGTACGATCAGTTGTACCTACACAGTATCTGCTGTTTTATAAGTTTAATAAAATGACATGTTTTAAAGTGCAAGTTTTATTCTTATACCTAATTCCCGAGCAGCGCTGCAGTGATATAGTGGTTTAAAGTGCATCGTAATGTTGTGAGAACTTAAGATTGAGAGCCATTATTTGCATACTTAAGTTATAATACAATTTACAAAGTTTATACTCGATCAAGTTTTAAGTAAAGTTCATTTAGCGAAGATAATACGTGTATTAGGAGACAATGTCCGTCAATATAAGTGTGTATGACTGTGTGAGTGTATGTATATGAGTGTGTGCTTGCATGTATATGGTAGTGTATTTATTATAAAATCATTTATTTAATCTCCATCCACGTTAAAAATGACATACCTAACTTTTAATCAACAATAAATACCTAGTTACGGATCACTTACAAAATCAAAGCTAGAAACTCCGCGCAAACACTCACTCAACTACATGTGGTACTTTTATTCACAATTATTTAATAAATTTTAAATAAAATAAAAGTTCTGTAAACATTTCAGTATCTTTTTGCTTACCTTTTAAATACGTATTTAATTGTGGCTCACAACATATTTCTAATTTTGAAAATTGGCTTGGACTATCAAGGAGCTGGCCATCCCTGATATAAACCATTATACCTACATACGAGTTTTCTCGCAGATCGTTGCAAAGTAAATTAACCTTTGGTCTGTTATATTAGAGATCCGCAAAGTAACGCCTGATTCAATAACTATCAAGGTAACTAAGTAGCCAGCCTAGATTCAGCCCTACGACAAAGCTGGGTTCAAATTGTTGGTTGGTTATTTAAAGGCAAAATTTGAGGCCGCCTTATCCAATCCATGGTATTAAATATTTATTATTACCCATCCATTATATTGATCTATCATCTCATTAAAAAGTGATGGAAGAAAGGCGAAAGGATCCGATCGCAGGTCAAGGCATCAAACTGTAGGTAGGTACTTTAAAAAAATCAAATTTTAAATCGTATCATTTTAATTCAAATAAGAAATAACGTGCTGAATACAGGCTGGTTAATGTCTCATCTATCACAGGTATTACACTAACATCTAGGTTCAAACATATAACACTGCTGATATTGGCTACCCAGGGCTCCAGTGTAAGCCGGTTCATAGTTGTAAATCAAATACTGCTTTTCCTCATCATCGTCATCGAAGGTATGATTGCTTCTTCTACATTCATTGACGAAAAAGTCCATAAAGTAACGATTTGCCTTCACCGCCTCCGCTGAATGAGGGTAATACTTGCTCCGCTTCCACTCAAAAGCAGACTTCTCTGGATGAAACTGCACTCCATAGAACGGGTATCTGTAAAAACATAAGGATGTTTATTGTTTACCTATGTCAATTGTTCGCCATCAACATTGGAATATCATTACGTCATCCTCACAATCCAAAAAAGGGCCCGCGTTATTAAAACTGTGGGAGTTTGGTATTGAAACGACGATTGTCAAAACGGTTTTACACGCGGGCCAAAATGGTTCACTAGTAGGATAGTAGGCTCGGGTCTCCTCACACTATGTGAGAAGTAAATGGTTAACCATAGTTAAGTTATAATTTCACGACTGTTTACACCCTGCAAAAATTACGTAGAATATTCAAATGTAAACGTTATTTAGTGCCTTACAATATTCAAATTCAACAATGTAAAGTAATACCTACACAGTTTACAATGTACAAAAATAGTACTTAGTAACAATTTTTAAAGAAGCACTTAGGGCGCTTTTAATGTCACGCGGATTTGCTCACGCACGCGGGATTGGCCCGCATGCGTAGCACCCGCAAAGAACAATTTCATATATGAATTTATTATAAAGCGTGATAAACGCACGCGGGACGCGGGGCGCTGTGCGGAGCGTCATCCTGGTGCGGGGCATCCGCATGCGTGAGCGTCCCTACAACTTTACTGCCCATTTTAGTGTCGGACGGGGCATACGCACCGTATTGTACTAATCGTCTACGCAACCCGTTACGCAACCCGCAGAAGACTGAAACTTAAACTGCGTATGATCCGCAGCGTGAAATTTCACGCATGCGGGCCAATCCCGCGTGCGTAAGCAAATCCGCGTGACACTAAAAGCGCCCTTAGGCGTGTTCACGCTCGGAGTGTTCGAAAGCCACTATTTAAAAAGAGCACCCAAAACCCAAATTTGGATTTGGTTTGGGCGCTCTTTTGATCGGCACACTTTTCGAGTGCTGATTGATTGTGCATCTAGTATTATTAGATCGATGGCTATAACTTCATACTTTGTACTCATAGGTACGGTCTCATCAATATCATTGAGAACATTGGTTTGGAATGCTAGAATTTTATAGAACGAACAATATACCTATATTGTTAGATAACTACCATACTCGATAAATAAAATATTAATTAAAATGTTACCTCTTGTGTTCAATGCTTGCAATGAACTCGACACAATTCTCATCTTTGCTATGTGACGTCACACGCCAATCCCTTGTCAAATTGTAGCTCTCCAGGTTCTGATATTAAAAACAAAATTTATACTTAGTGGTCACTTTCATCTGCTGTTATATTATACTAACTATATCCATACTAATATTATAAATGCGAAAGTCTGTCTGTCTGTCTGTCTGTGTGTCTGTCTGTCTGTGACGTTTTCACGGCTAAACCACCGGTCCGATTTGGATGAAATTCGGAATGAAAATAGTTGAAGACCCAGAGTCACACATAGGCTACATTTTTTTTTCAAAAATCAACCCCTAAAGGCTTGAAATAGGGAATGAAAGTTTGTATGAAAAATCTTAACCGCCTGACCGATTTCGATGAATTTTCCCAGAAAGATAGTTAGATAGACAGTAGATAATTAGATATACCCCCTTCCCCACTTACCCAGTTCGCGATATAAACGAATTCCACGCGGGCGAAGCCGCGGGCAAAAGCTAGTGTTAAATAAATGTATACGTATTAAAAAACCCGGAACCTTTAATACATGTAGGTTAAGGGTTACATTTTAAGAATCTCATCTCATCATCATCTCATCAGGGAGTCATCTTGGAGTCAGCGTTCTTTAAATAAAATTGTTACCTAAATTATGATCAATAAAGTTTATTATTATGACTATTAATATGTGCCCGATGTGTCCGATTTTTGTTAGGCTTTTTACATTTGAATCGGACTCCTTCGCATGTAAAATTTTATGTTTAATACTGTTTTGTTCCCCACGCCCCCTCGCTGAGGCTCACATATATGTATGTCCGGTCAAACTGGCTGATCTGACCAGCTTTCAAGCTTGGCGACCTGTCCACAGAACCTTGAAATCACGTCATAGTGACAGACCTTAATTTTGTAAGTAGCTCTGAGGCTACTAATCTTACTACTAGGAAACTAATCTGTATATGGCTGCAAGTTCCTCTTATTTATGAAGTAGCCGATGGCCAGTAGTACCTTATAATACGTAACATGCCGAATATGCGGATCCCCAGACTTTATTTGGCTAGCAACGCATCGATGACGCCATTGGTGACGTCCATGGACGACATTCCCTAACATTAGTCAGCTCATCTGTTCGTTTGTCCACAATTTACAGAAAAGAAATATATATATACCTCGTCGAGAATGCAGAATGAATGAGCATTTACTGTAATATCTTCATTGGCAAGCAAGTGAACGACTTCTTCGGGAGCGTTTTTGAACATTTTACTTGAACGATAATCTGTAATTAACAAACAATAGAAAGCATAAATATTTCAGTTTTAAATATGATATTGAAAAGTAACTGAATACTTTGCTTAGGCTATGTAAAGTTATTAGAAACATGACTCGATCTAAGCTGGACGTTACGACTACGACGAAGTAGAGGTAATTAGACTCTTAAATAAATAACGCTATCCACTGAAAGGCACACACTAGTATTCCCTGAGCCGTAGGTGCCATAGACAACACACAAGACAAGGACACACACCCAGACAATTCAATTATCCAATAGTCCGCCTCGCTGGGAATCGAACGCCACTTTATAACAGCGTTCCAGTATGGTAACCATTGCACTATTCGAGCAGTGGCGAATTATGGCGAGTTCGTTCTCATCAGTCTTTGTTGTTTATGCGTGGCTTGACGCATCACTGAGATATATATTTTGTATAGGACGTGCACCTGCAGTCTGCATGATTTAAGATACAATTTTTCTACACTAAAGTCATTTTCACTTACCACGAACAAAGTCCAAATGCTGGTTACCAAACGAATGACATCGTACTCGGTTCTCTTGCCTGCCGCGACCCGACGCTAATATGATAAGAAGCTCGAAACCGAGGCATGTTCCGAAAATAGGGAAATAGTCTCCTTCATCATTAAATTGCTGTGCTATCTCATATATGTGCTGACCAGCGTCTGCATAGCCATTTGATTGATTGAAGTACGTTGCGCCTCCGGGGAATAGAACTCTAAAAATATACATTAGGTATTATATTCTTTGACGTTGATTTATAACAAATTCATTTACAAATACAAAGTATCATTTATTTATAGATGATTAGCTAAGCGTCAGATTATATGCATATTTGCATGTTGTCTCGTAGCAACATCTCTAGCGTAGCTCTGCGGGAGATTGTTGGTTGATAGAATCGTAGGTGCATGGTTCTAATACTTCTAATCCGTTTTGTTGAGCTTTATAAATTTAGTAAAAAAGGTCTAAATAATTCTGGAATGTTAAAAAGGATAAGACGGGACAAAAATGTGCAAAGACGAAATAGAAAAGAAAGTACGAGAGATAATGTGCAATTGGGATCGAAGAAACTTAAACATTCGAAATTTTAGGTAAAGGTATAGGTAAGGCGGTCATAAAATTAAAAAACAACAGATCGTAAATATACTTAAATTTATGGGAATAACTTATTAATCTGAACTCAATCATATTTTGTATTTGTCTAGTAGAACAACTATTAGGGTGTAGAGAAAATCAAACTTTTACAAAACGAATTTTCGTTATCTGGTCTCCTTCTCTCCAAGCTGTCTTCTATTTTAGTTTGGTGTACAACTTATGGGACACCCTGTGTTCCGTTCATATCTTTGTTTTCTATTACTTCGATGGCATTAATTCAAATCGTTCGTCTTCCATTCGCTGCATTGATTGGTGGATTTCAATTGTCCACGCTTTTAGCCAATAGCAACGCGGCATTATTGCACCTGCACGATCTCACGTGATACGTAATAGAAAACAGACCAGGGGCCTTATTATGAACTCTTAATTCCAGACAGTTTACGTTCACAACGTATGGGTGACAGAGCCAGCGCTTTATGAGCTGTAAGGCGCTGTCTCTGTCACTCATGCGTTTTGAACGTAAACTGTCTGGAATTAAGAGTTCATAATTAGGGGGCTGTTCATAATCGAATCTATTCGCATACGCACCGACCCGTTACGTAATTCTACCGAAAATTCGAGATCTACCTTCTGAAATCAACCGATTATCGTCCCAACACAATCTAAATTCAACATTTAAGTTCAGTTCATCCGTCAATATTATAATCAACCTTTTGAAGACATTTTAGTACTTTTCTATCGCGCTGTGATCCCAAAGTTAAGCTGGCCAGCTGGGAATGTGTAAGTGAGTGCCGTGAACGAGGGTCTGAAGGCTGGAAACCCGTGTAGCAGTCCTAAAGGTTTGTCGTGCAATTTATTTGCTTTGGGTTTCAAGCAGACGTTGAATCCTGATCTGGTAGCGCGGTAGAAAAGAAGCGAACACTTAAGATAGATGCCATCCGTATTACTCGCAATCTATTTAGGTGTTAACCCATGAAAGGCCAAAACCCTTTCACCCTGTGTACCTACATGCCTAAATACAATTTGAAAATAAACGTAAATTCAAATAATACCTATTTTTTAATTGTTCATATTTCGCCCTTTTTTGCATATTTCATGCACATTTTAGCATTTTGATAGTGCATAGATAATAATCCGATGTCTAAAGGATTACTGATGATTGCTTATTTTTTTATCAGTCTGTGCACTTAATATAGTGTTTTTTCATTTAAATCGGTTAACCAATAAAATAGTTGAAATCCACGCAGGCGAAGCCGTGGGTCTAGTCTTGTCTTAATTTATTACAAAAATGTAATTGAACTATAGTTATAGATTGAACATAGAAAATATTTAAGAAAGAATAATCCATCAAGAACATAAATTTGAATTGAGAGCCAAGTTCAATATTATGATTGCCTTGGTTGCCTTGACTTCAACGACAAAAGAAGTGAAATCTATGAATGATTGCCAAGTTTGTTAGTTTTAGTATATGTAGCTATGCTTTGTATTAAAGGTACAGGAACTGATGTGATGGTAGATGAACTGGAAAATTTAAATAACAGTAACATAAAACTCACCCGTTTATTTTTCTCATAATATTTTCATAGTAGCAGCGATCCTTGCCAATCCTAGAATTAAAATAAAGTGAATGATTTATACATTTAATTTTTCAAATTTTCAACGCAATTGTTGAATGAATGATTATTTATTCGCATTAATTGTGGTTACATGGGTCTTAAATCAAATATTATAGTGGCTCTACACAATTAGCCAATAATGTCATGTCACTAATAGATTAGGTACCTAGAGGTTCCTACTGCTAAACTGGGAGTTACTTTGTTGTTACCAATTAAAATTTAGTTAAGCCTGTCACAAAAAGGCCTCCAGTTTTTCCAGAAGATGCAATTAACTTGCGAGGTTAACGCTTCTTTCAGATTCAGCAAAGCGTCATCAGTCATCAGCAACGCGCACATTTTTGTTGGGTAAGGACCACTTATTATCACATCAGCTCGTTTTCAAATTACTTATTTCACCGATCTCGAATGATTTCGACACGATTAGTGTGCAATTTTATCTTGTACGGTCGGCCAAAAAATTGGTTTACCACCCTAAGGTTGAATACCGTTTGCAGATTCATAGGTGATAAAGGCTAGTTTCGCTTGCAGATCGATCTGACAACTTTTATTGCCATCTTTATCCGATTATAAATAGGTACGTGACATTTGTTTTGTTTTTAGTTTAAACTTGATAGAACCATTGAATTCGGAAGGTATATTTTGTGAACCGCTTTAAGATTTTCACACAAAACTAATAAACTGTGGGGGTTCCCCATACGCATACATGTGGAATATCTATGAATAGGTCGTCAAAAATGATATTGAGGTTTCTAATATAGGTAATTTTTTCCCAAAGTGGTAAAATATGTGCCCCCCCCCCCTGTAACTTCCAAAATAAGAGAATAATAAAACTAAAAAACATACATCATGTGCATTGCCATGTAAACTTCCACCGAAAATTGGTTTGAATGAGATCTAGTTAGTAGTTTTTTTAATACGTCATAAATCGTAAACCGTAATTTACCTTTCATTCAATCTACTTACTCAAATATTTTTTTATATTATGTCTTCATGGGCGAGTCCGACTCGCACTTAGCCAATTTTATTACATTACTTGCATACTTTGATGTTTTAAATATCTAGATTGAGCGTCGCCCTACAATAAAAACAAGGCAACATTATCAAGCATGTGTGCGTGCAGGCGATGTTTTACCCGTTCATCTATTGTCTATGTGTGCGTAATGTGTGCGTAATGATATAAAAATTGTGGCTAACAGTTAGCCACAATTTTTTGACACGTTTGCGCGGATTCGATGTTCCATCTAGATATTTAAAACATCTTTGCTTGCATATTTATTTGACTAAATGTCAATTGTCAATTTTCTTTTTAAAAAGAATTATTTTGTCAACTGAAAAGTTCTTATGCTTTTGTTCAGAATATTTAAATCTTCTTTGCACAAATTAATGCATTATCCGTTTCTAATAAAGATTAAAATGTCTTGCACCTATAATGTGACCTATGATGTATGTAATCTTAACAATTAGGTTTACGTCATTATTATGTGTCTCTTTCAGTGCTATTTCCTATGAACTTTGATGTAACTTTTGATAACTAGGAAACTAAACGAAAACTGGTACACCACTTTCTTGGCCCACCGTACCATCAAACAGCATAAGTACCTACTTCGAAATCCTTCATTGTTCTTCTAGGCAAAACCCTTGAATAAAAAAGCTATGTATCTACTCTTTTTTGTAATACATACATTGCATTCCAAACCTATGTATATTCGTAATCTTAAAGCTTAGGGACCGAAGAAATATAAATTTAATTTTAACAAAGTTCAGTAATATCTTTAAGTACATACCTATAGGACGCGAGTGCGTCAGTGGGTGGATAATGGTGGAGCGTATCCAGGTATAGTGCATTTCCTTGGCACGTTTGACAAATTTTAACATATATGTATGTAATGGGGTGTCGTTTAATTCGTCAGAAATATGGTAATAATATAAGTTATATCAAGACGGCGCTCTTAAATGGAAAAGGATTTTTGCCATAGCAATACGGTTATCAAATAAAAGGTCGTGAAAAGACAAAAATACATCTTATCGTGGTGGTATCGTTGTCAAGCATTAACTTATTTTAAGTAAAAAAAAACGGTTATAAATTTAAGCAACCAACCAATTTAAGCAGTAGATACGTTTTTTATAAATAATTATACTAGTTTATTTAAACAGAGAATCCAGATAGGCAGAATTTGGAAAATATATTGTATGATCCATACTTACGGTAAGCATAGATAATAAAATAGTGTAGGTATACTGAAGGAAATAGAACCAAATCAGCGTCCTAAGTAGGTTAAGGTACCTGTTATAATAGTAGGTACCTATCTAATAAATAGGTATGCACGAGGTCTAAGTATAAAACATAATTTATTTGTTATTATGGAACTTGTGAGTTATTCATTATTCAAGCACATTTACAGAACAGGCAAGAGACTCCTAGGTTATCGATGTGGTAGTCGGGCCTTTTGGTCTCTAGCCAAAGCCATACAGGGCAACTTCTGTGAATCGTCCCTTCCACCTTTGCGCGGAGCAGACGGTACCCTGGCCCATACCGCCAAAGAGAAAGCCAATATCCTGGGCACACTCTTTGCGTCGAACTCAACTTTTGATGACGGGGGGAAAGCACCGCCTACCATCTCGGTGTGATGAGCTGATGCCTGACGTGCATTTTAATCAAAATCAAAATTAAAAGTCGAGTGGGCTGGATGATATACCTGCTCTTGTGCTAAAAACGTGCGCTCCGGAGTTGACCCCGGTTTTAACGCGCCTATTCCAGCTCTCCTATTCTGCCGGCATCGTGCCGTCTTCTTGGAATGTAGCTTTTGTCCACCCTATTCCCAAAAAGGGCAATAAGGGCAATAACCTCTTTGTTCTCCAAACTAATAGAGCGAATAATTAACACCCAATTGCTCCGATACCTAGAGGATCACCAGTTGATCAGTGACCGTCAATACGGTTTCCGCCACGGCAGATCTGCCTTCTTCTTGTGTATCTTACTTATTGTTGGGCGGAAGCAATTGAGAGCAAAGGTGAAGCATTGGCTGTAAGTTTGGATATCGCGAAGGCCTTCGACAGGGTGTGGCACAAGGCATTATTGTCTAAGCTGCCTTCTTATGGAGTACCCGAGTCTTTATGCAAATGGGTCGCCAGCTTTTTATCGGAGCGGAGCATCAAGGTCGTTGTCGACGGTACCTGCTCGGACACTAAGCCCATAAACGCTGGCGTCCCACAAGGCTATGTGCTGTCGCCCACACTGTTCATCATGCATATTAATGATTTGCTCGACATCGAGAATATCCATTGCTATGCTGATGACAGTACGGGTGATGCCCGGTACACAGGCCGTGCAAATATGTCTCGGGTGCAGATTGAGGAGAGGAGGATAAAACTTGTGTCGGAAGTCGAGACATCTCTGGAGCGGGTCTCGGAATGGGGCAGACTGAATTTAGTCCAATTCAACCCCGAGAAGACACAAGTTTGCGCGTTAACCGCTAAAAAACCCCATTCGTCATAGCACCACAGTTTCAGAACATTCCCCTTAACATCTCTACGAGTATTGGGATCCTAGGTGTCGACATTTCGAATGATGTTCAGTTTCGGGACCATTTGGCGGGTAAGGCTTAACTGGCTTCAAAGAAGTTAGGGGTGCTCTACAGAGCTAAGCGGTACTTCATGCCTGAACATAGGATGTTTATTTTATAAAGCACAAGTCCGACCTCACATGGAGTACTGCTCCCACCTTTGGGCTGGAGCCCCGGCTTGCCAAGTGGACCCCTTTAACCGTATCCAACGGCGAGCTATTCGTCTTGTCGACGATCCCAAGCTCACAGACGGTTTAGATCCACTCGAACTGCGGAGAGATGTGGGCTCTCTCTGTGTCTTCTACCGTCTGTATAACGGGGAATGTTCTGAGGAACTGTTTAACTTAATACCTGCGGTTAACTTTCGCCACCGCACTTCACGGGATAAAGCCAGGTTCCACCAACACCACCTGCATACCTGGCGTTCGTCCACAGTTCGCTTTTCACGTCATTTTCTGCCGCGTACGTGTAAACTGTGGAATGAACTTCATCCCTCAGTATTCCCACAGTGCTATGACATGGGGTCCTTCAAGAAGCGGGTCTATCGCTTCCTTCGAGGCCGGCAACGCGTTGGTGGCGCCCCTGGTGTTGCCTATGTCCATGGGCGACGGTGATCACTTACCATCAGGTGACCCGTCTGCTCGTTTGCCTGCTTAGGCTATAAAAAAAAATTCGTGCCAAAAACTTTAGCGATATAAAGTGTGTCCGGCTTCGGTCTGTACAAACTTATAGGGCGTGTAGTATGAGTTATTTTATGAATAAAATTCTTCTACATACTAGGTCAAAACCCGACTCCCCTCGATCTACAGCCATTTTAATTTTTTAATAAAATTTTTTGGACCATTCACAGTAAAAGTACTATAACTTAAGATGTTTAGGTCCAATCTTCTTCAATACTAAATTAGTTTTTACTCACTGGTAGGGGTCATCGATTTAACAGCTAAAATAATTCAAAAACTGGCTTCTACATATTAAAATAATAAATTAAATGTAGAATTTATGATAAAAATGACATAGTTTTTTTAAATTTTTTAAGATTTTTCAGAAAATAGCCACGGGCATGATTATTTTTTATTAACTCGTCTATCAGTTGTTAAGTTTACCTAAACAACGACACAAAAAACGCAATTCTGAGACAACGGGTAACCGAGAAATCGTTGTTTGAACACAGCGCTCTCTGAAGTGATTTATGACCAAGCTCCGAATTCCATGTGGAATCAGGTAAAAAAATGACATTTTGGGTATTGTTGAGGTAAGAAAGGGACAGAGACCTAGTATGTAGAAGAATTTTATTTATTTTTTATTTTATTTTATTTGGAAAATTTACAGCTAACTTACATACTAAATAACATATTAACAATACTGAGCGAAAGCCATTTACAAATTTTCACAGATAACATTAATAGGATATGTTAGACACACATTTCAATTTAAGGACTGTGGACGCTTTAACAAATAGGTAGGTATAATAATCAAAATGAAAACAAAGAAGAGGAAAGTAACAAACAAAAAATGAAAAGTAATCATTAATTTAAATTCAAAAACTCCTTGGTGAGTAGACGTTTAAGTTGAGTGTCATTGGTAAAAAACAAATCCAGATCTATATTTCGCGATGTTCTATTAAATGAGTAACAAGATCTTACTAAAAATGAATTCTGCCTATATTTACTTTTAGCTGCGGGTACTAACAAGAGACTAGGCTTACGAATATTGCGGGTATGCACTACAAGTTTCAGTTTGCTCAATAATCAATAACTCAGGACAGTCAATCAAACCTTTTGCAAGTTTAAATAAAAATGATAAGTTGTCCGCTATATTTCTTCTCGCGTATAACGGAAGAATGTGAAATTTTTTGCAACGCAGGTTATAATTAGTGTATATTTTTTTTGCTTTAAATTGAATGAAACGGAGAAAACGTTTTTGAATGCGCTCAATTCTATCAATATAAATATTATATTGTGGGATCCAAATTTGTGATGCATATTCCAAGTGGCTACGAACAAAGGCACAGTATAGTATTTTAAAGGTTTTTATATTTTTGAAATCTGCTGAGTACCTAAGTATCAGTCCAAGCGCCCTGTTTGCTTTTGTTATCATTTCGTCAATGTGAACGTCAAAGAGTAATTTAGAGTCAAATGTAACACCCAAGTCTCTAATTGTGTTAACTCTAGCAATAATAGTATCGTTAAGATTATAATTGTATATTATCGGGTTTGGTTGACGTGTGTATGAACAAATATAGCATTTGGATACATTTAGCTCAAGTTTATTAGAAATACAATAGGTTTCTAAGTTGTGAAGATCCTGTTGAAGAGTGGAGCATGTCGTTACGTCGGAGATAGGGCAAAGAATCTTCATGTCGTCAGCATATAGAATAATTTTAGAATTTTTGAAACACATGTCTATATCATTAATAATTACAAATAACAAGGGACCTAACAAGGACCCTTGGGGCACACCTGAAGGTATTTGTATTGATGAAGACCTGTATCCTTTAAGCACAACCATTTGGCTACGGTTTTCAACATAAGACGTAAACCACCTGAACAAATCGCCTCTAATACCTATTGATGTGGTCAATTCTATCAAAAGCTTTGGTATAATCTGTAAGTATATACTACATCTACCTGGGCTGGCTTCGACATGAATTTACTTATAAAGTCAGAACATACAATAAGATTTGATACGGTTGATCTATTTCTGAGAAACCCATGTTGAGATTCAGTAAATGCATTACGGAGACTTGAATAAACCTGACTGTATATAACCCTCTCAAGTACCTTAGCAAATAAACACAGCTTGGATATTGGACGGTAATTATGTACTTCATCTTTTGGCCCTTTTTTATGTATCGGGGTAATAAATGCAGTTTTCCAGATATAAGGAACTATACCTTCTTGGATAGAACGACGAAACAGAATACTCAACGGTAAAGTAAGTGAATCGGCACAACGTGTGATAAAAATAGCCGGGATACCATCTGGTCCAGCTGACTTGTTAAGGTCCAGTGATTTAAGTATTTTAGAAATTTCTGCCTGTCGAATATCCACGGAACATAGATTAACGGACGAGTCACTATCAGAAACATTATCAATATGAGGTGTATTTGAGCCATTTTATTCATAAAATAACTCATACTACACGCCCTATAAGTTTGTACAGACTGAAACCGGACACACTGTATAATACGTATAGAGCCAATAAAATAGACTTACATTATGGGTACCACCATAGCTCCTGACGCCTCGACATCTTTGACATAAGACGCAGCAATGTAGCTTGTAAAATTCTCTGGATACTTGGAGTGAAGATGAGCAGACTGTTCCTGGGATAGGATCCCGATAATCGGACGGTTATTGATAATTCTCGGCGTATCTCGTGAAACCACCGCAGCACCTTCGCAGCACAAGAGATACGCCAACGTCAACAGGAAGGTTTTCATTGTAATCAACTCAACTCAAACAGTTGCAACCACTCAGCCACCTAGAATATTTATGTGTAGATTATTACAACAACTATCAAGAATCAATACCGATAAATAAACTAGAAAAATCATACCGAAAACGATAAGATAAATATCTCTGATATAATATTATCTAAGCTAAGTATTTCCTGAAAGGTGCTGCAACACTACTTTGCCTTACGGCTGAATAATAAAACTGACCAAAGTTTAAACTGAGAGAGGCGTTAAAATGCATTGCCGAAGCTATTCTGTTCTATTTTAGAACCGTAAACAACGGAAATTGCCGAGCGTTGAGCTTAATACGGCACGTAATAATACGGAACACAGAAAAATATTCAAGTCATATCAAAAACGATAAACCGTTATGATTATTTTCACCGTCAGTTTTCATTACTTTAAAAACTATTTAGGTCCAATACAACCCATTAAAAGGAGACTCTACACTGCACAGGTTTATCCTCACGAGAAGAGGCGTAGACCATATTCCAATACGTTACTTCAGTGTAGATTGGTAACTAGAGAAGTTAGGGCGGCCACATACAGTCGGAATTCCGAAACGGAATCCCGAATAGGGTTGCAACCTTGCAACGATATATCGGAAAACCGATAATATTATAAGAAAACCGATAATATTATATTGTAAGAAAAAGCTAATGTTCAAAGCCCATACAGCCTTATCTAAGGTCGTGAATTATCGATTTTTTTCTTCGGATATGATATCGATATTATCATATCGTTATAACGCAAATATCGATAAAAATATCGATGTGTCCTCTTCGATATTATCGGTTTTCCGATATATCGTTACAACCCTATTCGGGATTCCGTTTCGGAATTCCGCATGTATGTGGCCGCCCTTAGTAACCATTCTAAGATTCGGAAAACTTCCGAATGCCACCCGAAGGACATAGCTTAACGACTTTTATCTAATGATACGTACCTAGTAATGGGGACCGACTGTTTTATGTGCCTTCCGAAGCACAGAAACTTAGGTAAGTCTAACAACCACGTGTAGGGGAACAGCCCCCAATCCCCCCTTCCCCTATTCATGATATACTTAGAAGTACAGGGGGCGAAGCCGCGGGCGGAAGCTAGTTTTAAGTATAGGTAAATAGGTATTAGGGAAGAAATACGAATTATTTACCTACATCGTCTACAAAAATTATATTTTTATTAATATTATAGCATCAATTGCATGCAAATAATTTTAAATAATAACTGTGCTTTGTGGTTTTGCGACACCCACGAAATTTTTGGTTTAGAGCATGTTTTGTAATCAGGCGTTTGTAGCCTATTATACGTTATGTTAAAAAAGAAAACAAAATACTGTGCTCCCAACTTAAGATTGAAACGAAAGAGGCGCTGTCGGACGCATTTGACATTCATTTGACCAATCACTGCACTCTAGTAACTGACAGATGAATGACCACAACGTACTTATAGTAAACCCAACTTAAGACTGAAACGAAAGAGGCGCTGTCGGACACATTTGACATTCATTTGACCAATCATTGCACACTAGTAACTGACAGATGAATGACCACAACGTACTTATGAATGACTTTTCGTTAGTTCCAATTTTTGCCATTTCAGAGATAAGTTGGGCGCACTGTATGAATGACTTTTCGTTAGTTCCAATTTTTGCCATTTCAGAGATAAGTTGGGCGCACTGTAACCACAGAAAAAACCTGTCAGTTATACGTTGATGTCATGTACCTACTCTAAAAAGTAGTAGATATCTCAATGCAGTTACAACAGAAATGCTGCACACATTAACAATCACCATAGAAAACATTTTTGGTCTACTTTAATGTCGCCTATGGTCTTAATACTAAAAGAGAGCATCTTCTTGCAGCCACAGACATAGTAACTATAGACAGAATCTCATGAAATCAAAAGTGAGGCAGGCTCTCTTTGCATGTGGTGCGTTTGTCAGTATTGCCATACTATGGATTTCAATTACCCAAACTAGTATAATAAAATTTTAATTGTTTATACTTTATTGTCAATTGTTGGTTTAGAGTAAGGTGTTACAACAAAAATAAAACAGTTCATAAATTTATTAAATCAATTTAATAAAATATTAAAATAACAAAGGCACCGCCATCATCAGTCGATCAATTCGCACAATACCTAAAAAGAAACACTTGCGAAGTTGAAGTGTTTCTACTGCTGTAATAATAGTTTTATGGAGCAGTTTTAGGGTTCCGTAGTAAACAAAGAACCCTTATAGTTTCGCCATGCCCGTCTGTCCGTCCGCTGTTTTACTCAGAGACTATAAGTTGTAGAAAGCTGTAATTTGGTATGAGTATTAACAATGGCAAAAAAGTCGTAGAAAAAATCTGAAAAAAAAAAATTAATAATATAAATATAAATGCCTGTTGGGGGGCCCCGCTCTTCCCTATCGTTGACAGTGGTCAATAAAATAATTTACAAATATTATAGATAGGTACTTAAATCTAAGATCCCGAAGAGAAGGAAAATAAAAAGGAGTAACAAAGGAAAAGGTGAGGTAAGCCGCGTGATAGACGTAAAATGAATTCAAACACTCACGAATCATTCAGTACTAATAAAGGAAAAGGTGTTCGTTTTTGGGCTGACTCCAATATGATATTCCAAGCTTCCAATAAATTGGGGAGTATCTAAAATGTACTCATGGCAGCATTGGTTGACATTTTGTGTCAAAATAATAAAGAAATATTTATATTTTGATTTAATGTAAATATGAATTATTTTGTTTCCTTACTTGTGAAATGTGATTCCATCCAGCTTTTTAATTTTAGCAGTTTGATGTTCGCACCCTTTTATAACGCATTTCGTCATATTTGCGATCAAATTAAATTATTGTAACTGCGTCTATTAAATACGAATGACAATTCAAATTGTCAATTTGGGCTTCCTTTTTTTTTCGATGTGTGAGTTCCGCCGTGTGTGTACAAGGTTAGGCTTCTTTTTTGCGGCCTCAATATTTTATTCCCAGCATTCCGTCTATAGTTACTATGTCTGTGCTTGCAGCTTATGAAAATGGCGGTCTTGCTTCATCCTCATTTTGTCTATGTGAGCGTAAGTGTCGCAACAGGAAAAATAAAACGAGATACACATTGTACGTTTTATAGGCGAAAGGAATGAAACTACTGCTTACATACGTCTTTGTAGTGGTGAAAATTAGGCTTGGTCTGCTTATTTATTTATAAGTCTGTGGCTGTAACATTCGTGACAGGCAGAAACGTCAATCAGAATAGACTTTGACGTATTTAGTGTCACCGTTTTCTAATGGTTCAGTAATATAGTATAGTCCTACAAGTATCTTTTGGCGCGTGGGTGACAGAAACATCGCCGTACAGTTTGCCTTACCTGTAAGGCGCTGTCTCTGTCACTCACACGCCAAAAGATCCTTGTACGACTATACAGTGTGCCCAACTTATCTCTGAAATGGCAAAAATTGGAACTAACGATAAGTACGTTGTGGTCATTCATCTGTCAGTTACTAGTGTGCAATGATTGGTCAAATGAATGTCAAATGCGTCCGACAGCGAATTGAATCCAATTCTAAAATATAATTAAGTAAGCCACCAAAGCCACCTTGTATTAAAAAGTAAAAGAAAGTAGGTATATTACGTAATTAAAATGATATTTTATTTGCTTACCTTCTGTATCGAAATTTTCATTTTTGATAGTAAAAAAAGTATACTTGAACGATTTAAGAAACGTTACTAATGTGAACATATTGACTATTTAAAGGGTAATTGTAATATTGGGGAATTTATATTTATCACTACTCTGTCTGTTTTTAATTATAACACAAGGTTTGACTTGACAAATCGATTTTATCTGAGCATGCGCAAATGCTTCAGTCACAATTTTTTCTTGTGCAAACACTGCGTCAGATGTAGCTTAAATATTGTTCAAAACGATAAACTAAAGGTACTATAAATAGCAATCTAATCTCTTTTCCTTTTCTTCTAGATATACATTTTAATTATATTTTCGGACGCTGATGAACCTAAAAATTTTGCGACCAATGTTTGAATTGAAAAAACCCTCAGAAAAAACCTGTCGAACGCACAGAGCAATATAGTTATGGTATAGCCCGCACAGAGTAACTTATCAAATGCAAAATAATCAGGTTTTTACATTTATTGTTATTGTAGACTTTTATTTATGCTAATAGATTACAGAACTACAGTAGCATATAACAGATAAAAAAATATGTAATTTATATATGTGCAGCGACATAAAAATTTTACAACATACAACTTTGCGATCCAAAGATAAAGCTACTGTTTCTCGTCCTTACCCACGGATTTTGATAAGATAAGACTAAAAATAGTTTCCAAGAATAACACTGCTACAATCTTATTAAAATCAGTTAATATTTTTTACGTAACGTTTGGAATAAACGCGGCTGTCGAGAACTAACGCGAATTCGATATAGGTTCCGTCGATAATAACGTATAGAGCTTAGAATAATTATATAAAATACAAATTGTTTGTAGTTTGTATTTGTATAAAAAATATTATTATAAAAACAAAAAACCCGACTGCTTACAAAATAACTCAAAAGAAAAAAACAAGTGTCACAATATCAACATAAAATACTTCATGCTGCAGCATGCTGTGACAAACGTAGTACTTGTGATAAATCTTTTTTTACCCGTAGGTAACAGTATTGTTTGTCCCCGCCTGCAGCACCATGAATTATTTTATGTTGATATTGTGACACTTGTTTTTTTCTTTTGAGTTATATATATATATATATATATATATATATATATATATATATATATATTAATGTACGCGCTAAGGTCAGAGCGGTCGATATATCTTGGGTTATACGTGGCTGGAGGTCAGAAATAATAGTCAGTACACCGAGTTTAAAGGTCTATTACAACACTTCAATACAGTTTTATAACAAATAATGAACTATTTCCAAAATTAATTCAGATTACATTAAATTAAACTTAGAAATAAAGCTTACGACAAAATAATAGCAAAGTAGCAAAGGATCAGCAAGATTACTTCGGATTAAACATGGAAACGCGGCAAGTTTGGTATGGCAGTGGGTTCTACACGTCTACTCGGTCTAAGCGCTCAATTCCGAAAAAGCCCCCCATCATAACAGCTCTGGCTCTTTATAATGTCATCTCTAACCCCCACTCCATGCCAACCATGCCCAAACAATAACTGTTTGACGTTTCCACAAAGGGATTCTCCACAGATGGCGTTGAAAGATCAGCGCAGGACTTTACTGCACTCCGACAAGTAGTTCCAGCGATTCTCCACAGATGGCGTTGAAAGACCAGCGCAGGACTTGAGTGCGCTCCGACACGGCCATCCTGAGGATCACACGTCCTCGTGTGAAGTAACTGGAATGAAAGAAAATTCTCGAACAGTACTGGTTCTAGTCGTTCGGCCATTCCTGACCCAAGTGGGCAGGGAATAAAAAAAACAACTTTATCAAATCATTACAAATTTTGAATATCATAACATTATTTCTCTCAAAGGCCAAAGCTGACATGTCGATCAACACCCATACTCAGTCAAATAATAGGAAACTCATTGAAATATTGCAGTGCTCGTACCCTGACCTCCATCCGGTCCTGATCATCACACTTATAACCTCCATCCGGTCATAAGCATCAACCCAATAGGCAACCTCTATCCAGTCACCTGCGCATGTAACCTCCATCCAGTTACAAACACTACACCACCCAGATGATCATTTCGAGCTTTTATCAAAAATAATCTTAAAAAGGTTTGTTCAACATGTCGCTTTATTTATCCTATCACATTACAGATTAATCCAAAACAAACTTTACATTTCTCATAAAAGTTACTTTTCTCAAAAAGTTATCATTTCTCAAACAAGTTGACTTATCGAATGGTACTCAAGTACAATCATGTACTTCTCTCAAAAATAACGACCGTATACATAGCTCTCACCTGCATTGCAACGTCCATCCCGATGCAAAACTGTCTTGGCACCCACCAATAACAGCACAGAACACTTCTTTCCAGTGCTCATATAAGGGCTATGCATTTTTCAAAGTAACAAACCATTCAATTACAATTTCAAAAGTTCCGTTCGACAAGTTGACCGAAAACTAATTCTCTCAAAAATAGACTTTTATCAAGTGAACTACGTCTCGAAAAGAAAAGTTAATTTACTACTTCTTTAAGCTATCACAAAACAACAATACAGATCACCTGTAATTAGATCCGTAGCAGCAACATCAGGCAGGCATCATGGGTTCCCCGTTTCCCGGAACGATAGTTGTCAGACTCGTCCTCCAAGGTCATACGAAAGTACTCCAGGGTGCCCACGAGTGCACGCACGCGCCGTCGATTCGGCTCCAGACAACACATGTGTAACCTGCGTGTGCTGCTACCTGTGCATCCTCGAAAACTTATCTGAAAACAGAACGATGCACATTGCATCGTCACATGTGAGATTACTTTTAAACTCATTGGTTTCACAAAGTAAATTAAAACCAATCGAAGTGTGCTGCACTTGTAAATAAAATAATTGGGGAACTGATTGTACCCAACTGCTACTTTAATTAAAAATTTCACTGAACTTCCACAAACTGCTATTGTTTTTTTTTCAGCAAATAGAAAATGACGAAAGGTTTAAATTAAAATTAATAAATTTTACAGAACCTCCGATATCTTGTTATCTTTTGTCATTGTTCATTAATTACAAGACACATTAAAAGGTCATATTTTCACAAGGAACGAAACTAAAATGGAAGTTATAAAACTCCAACACACCAGATGTAACCAAATAAAACTTTGTCATACCAAAAACGCCGTTTCACTTTTACCTCGTCTAGCCGTTACTATATCTAGGTAATGTCACCCTTGGTTGCAGACAGGAACCAGAAAAGGTCTTTGTCTCCAGTTCCTTATAACCTAGAAACGCTTCCTAAACGCATCATAAATCCGACGTAAACACTTACTTACGCCGACTTTATTTATTTCGAAAATATAGTGACTAAAGCGGGTAAGAATCCAACTAATTCGTCTGTAATACCTCTAATGTCAATGTTTTGGATCATTAGATAACGCTTACACAATATTTAAAATTAACAATGAACTACGCGGGTATTTAGAATACTACACAAAACAATAAAATGTGCTTTATTTTTAAAACGATGCAACAAAGTAAGCTGAAATCGAACACTTTTTTAAGCTATTGCATAGCTTTTATCGCGGGCCTTGGGCGCGGGGACCGAATGCAAAAATTTCGTAACGAAAATTTATTACACCCTACACACAGACATAGTTACTATGTCTATGCACCCACACATCGATAAATACCAGAACTTTTAACTGAGTTAACTAACTTTTACTTTATAACGGCTAAACCGATTTGGCTAATTTTAGTCTTGAAATATTCGTGGAAGTTCAGGGAAGGTTGCAGCGATGAGAAAATATGAAAAATTGCGAGGAAAATACTAATAAAAATGAAAATTTTAATTTCCCATACAAATCTTACCTGTCAAACATTTGATTTTCGCCCCGTCGGTTCGGTGTTTTAAGAATAATTACATGTAGATCTGGATTAAATAAGGCGTTGGAATCGACAACATGTATTCATAATAGTCGAATTATCGCGTATTTAGATTTAAAACATACAAAATAATAACATGACATAAAATAATGACACTATATTAATGACTTGAGGGTGATAGAGACAGTGCCTTACAGGCAAGGCAAACTGTAAGGCACTGTCTCTGTCACCCACACGTCATTCACGCGCCAAAAGATCGTTGTAGGACTTAAATGTCAAATGTCAATTTTCTTTTTAAAAAGAATTATTTTGTCAACTGAAATAGTTCTTATGCTTTTGTTAATATTTAAATCTTCTTTGCACAAATTAATGCATTATCCGTTTCTAATAAAGATTAAAATGTCATGCACCTATAATGTGTCGTTATGATGTACGTACATATTCTTAACAATTAGGCTTACGTCATTATTATGCGTCTCTTTCAGTGATATTGCCTATGAACTTTGATGTAAATTTTGATAACTAGGCAACTAAATGAAAACTTGTACACCACTTTCTTGGCCCACTGTAAAACAGTGAATATCTGTACTCGTATAATTTGTGTACAAAGTGTTTTAAATATGAATAAACAAAGTGCATTTATTAATGAAGAAAGTCACGAAAAAATTGGGAAAGAAAACGAGTTATTACTCTATATACATTCATTTTATTATTATTATCACAAATGCAGTATTATTTTTTGTTTTGTTAATTTATAGGTATATAATGCTATGCAATAGCTTTACCGCGGCAGTCCGAGTGCCACACGTCTTTTTTTTTAATTAATGGCTCGATAAACGTCACTATAGTGAGATTACTCGAAAACATTTTGTCACATAGTAAATAAAACCTATGAAAATTGTTTTGTGTTTCACTTTTAAAACAACGAGAACTAATGAGTAACTAATTCGATCGACGTCACCAATGAAAAACCAAACCGTTCACTTTTTAAAAGCTAGCTTACGCTTTTATTGTTATTATTGTTGTAGGCTTTTATTATTGTTGTAGGTACTCGATAAATGAAATACTTCGTCAAGCTGAGCACAAATAAAGCAAAATATTTTGTGTGTTTATTCTTTTTTCAATTAATCCTTTTCAGCGGTTATCGGCGCACTAAATCATCAAAAACCAACAACTAAAAGCTTTTATTATTGACCAGCTACCTGACCAATGGTTTCAATATCGGCGGTGTCAGTCACTGCCCACAAATAATATGTAATCAAGAAATAATGTTACGAATTAATTAACTGTCACGAAAGGAAAGAACACGTGTGATAAAACTCACTGCACTGTACATCGTATCTCGTTATCAATTAAAAATGTATCAACACTGAATGCATAACAAAATACCTGACCTCAAATGTTTGTTATTCTTTTTTGACCAGACAAAATCTAATCTATGTACCCCCTTTATCTTTAACAATTTTCGGAACATAATAATATTACTTTAAAATGACTCGAGTTACGTTACAATTCGATTAATTGAACAAAAATGCTTACAAAAAATGCTCTTCACTAAGCCCAACCAACAAAGTCTACAAGTCCCACGGACCCTTCAACGGTCTCTGCAAGACCCGACCAGCTGAACTAAGATTCATCACTATTACTCGACTCGAATTCACTTTTTATATCACAACACTTCAAATGATACTTGGCCCTTGGGCATCTTAGCAATCTAACCACAAATCTACCCACGTTAAACTTCAACAAAATGATCGCATGATAAAAGCGTGTTCCGATGTTATAATACTTGGTTAAATAATAATAATACTTGGTTTCTGTGATTTCCTCTTTTATTTTGAACTTCTAAAAAGAAAGTTATTAAGATATTTTATAACGGAGGTTATCTACTATTTACGGAGTGAAAATAAAACAAAAAATATACCTGATTTTTATTCTTATTCACCTGAATTTTATTCTAATTCACCATTATCATCCATTTATAAAACATTTTAATTTTTTTCTCTTGTTACATTCAGAAATTATGATTAAATTCAATTAATTGATTCCTTAAAATTTTATTTACATAACGAATATTTATTATTGAATATATTGAAACATAATTCCTATAAAAATAACAACATATAAATTGAATAAATATTATGCATAATGAATGCATGTTGTTATTGTTATTTGTTACAAGTGTTACAACGCATAATGTTATTTATTGTACATCACTAGTCATGACGAATTGACATTGTGTCAGGAACGCATAGTTAGCGCGGCCACTCTATAGTGATAGTTATTCCTGTTATAAGTAGAAACGCGCTAGCTATGCGTTCCTGAAGTCTGTCAATTCATCATGACTAGTGATGTACAATAAAGAGGCTTTGGGCAAAACGTCACACTCGGAAAACGTCCCATGGGACGTTTCGCCCCCGTAATTTTTTGACTGGGTCGATTGGTCCCGAAATTCAAAATTAAATTATATAGTCGGCAGAAAAATCTACATACGTGTGTAAGATATTTTCACTATAAATATTAAGGTTAGCTTCTATTTGATAATAAAAAGAAATTGAAATACAGTACTTAATATAAATTATTTTTAAATAATTATACAATGACTAATACAAATGCCATAATATCTGTTTTAATTAGAATTTAGCTTTTAGCTTTAAAAAATTTAATTAAATCAAAGGACAAAAACGTCCCGTGGGACGTTTTCAGAGTGGGACGTTTTGCCCAAAGCCTCATTATGTCTCATCACTACAAAAACAAAAAGTTGATATGACATGAATATAACCTTGAACGAGCGCCGTTTGACGTGGTTTTCTTTTAAAAGGTATTTGTTTTTATATTTGTTATTTAAGTAATTGTAATACTTTTAGCCCAAGATTAATACGACTATTGTAAGTTGGCATAATTATTCGATTTAATGTTTGATTTTAATGTTATCACTCGTTAATAAGGCAATTAAAAGATATTAAAAAATTGACAATTAATTTGTACGCCAGTTCAAAGTTACATCGCCCAGTCGAATGACAGACTTCAGGAACGCATAGTCAGCGCGGCCAGATTATAGTTAATACTAGAGAACAGCCCGCGCTTCGCTTCGGGACCCGTAGGTAACACCCGCGTAGGTCCCGCTCCCGTAGGAATTTAGGCTAAAAAGTAGCCTACTACTCGCTCTCTTCACTCCACCCTGTCTGAGGTGTGTGGAGCCCTCGGGACAGTTAGTTCCCCTTTGGGGATGTCTCTCGCGGCCCGTTAAAACGGGCCAGTCCTTGGGTTGGGCCCTAAGGCCCTTGGTTGTCCATCTGTGGTTAACCAATAGGTCAAGTCCGGTGAGTGGTGACCTTTTTACAGGCCACAGAGTCTTAAACGGGATGGGGTTCATCTTCGCGCCGCCCAGGCGACCGAGCCCCTACCGGGTGAATCCCGCTGGTGGGAAGCCCAGCAGGAGCCGATCAGCGTCGGGCGACGACTTACGAAGCCCCAGTATCAGACAGTGCTAGGCCCGTCCCGCGCAACCAGCAAGTCGCGCGGGAAGGCCCAGCGGTCCGGTGGACGGGTGTGGAGCGGCGCCAGGTCCTGCAGATGCGGGAACCGCGACGCGTCGACACGCCCGAACATGTTGCGTGCCAATCGCTCGATGAAGTCGTCCAGGCTCTCGACTCGAAGGTCCCTCTGGATGACGGCGTTCCTGACGTACCTCGGCGCACCAGTCAGCCGGCGGAGCGCAATCGCCTGAACTGCGCGCATCCTCTTGCGCTGCGGTTCGCTGGCGAGCGCGTACCACGCCGTTGCCGCGTACGTGAGGCGGGGTCTGATGTAGGTCTTGTAGACCCCGAGCTTCAGTCCGAGAGGGAGGCTCGAGGAAAGCACTGGTTTCTGCCATCGCACTTCTGGAATTCGCGACGGCTTTCGTAACCTGTGGCTTCATCGAGAGTCTTCCGTCGATTTTGCCCAAGTATTTGGGCTGTGGGGCCCATTGGATATCTTGTCCATGAAGCTCCAGAGTAGGGTCCCGCCTGTTGAGGTATCCTCCTATGTTCACAGCCGGCGTCTTCCCGACATTCACCGACAGTCTCCACGCGGCGAGCCATTCGGGGAGGGCATCAAGCGCACGCTGCATCTTGACAATGGCGTGGGTTCTATTCAGCGACGTGGTGATGTACGCCACGTCATCGGCATACAGGGCAAGTGACGCCCCCCCTGCCGACGGGATGTCGTCGGTGTAGCAGGCGTAGCAGACCGGGGACAGGCAACTCCCTTGCGGGACGCCGGCTGCGATCGGACGCTCGGTGGATTCGGCGTCTTCAACCACTACTCTGAAGCTTCTATTTTCGAGGAAACTGGAGATCATCTTAACGGCACTCCGGGGCGCCGACGGCTGCGAGATCTTGTAGAGAAAGCCGTCGTGCCAAAGACGGTCGAACGCCTTTTCCATGTCGAGGAATACTGCACACACGCGTTCTCTCTTATTCAGAGCCGCGGTAACGGTGTGCAACACATTCGACAGTGTAGCCGTGCTGTTCAGCGGCATCAAAAAGTAGCCTTCCACTTCTGTTGGCAGCTAGGCTATTCCACCCCGGATGCTTGCAGTTCCAGTCGCCCGCGCCCACCACCGGTGTCGGCGAGTCCAGCAACTTGCGGACATCAGCCAACAGGATAGTGCCAGCGGGCGGGCGGTACACTGAACACAGCCGGAGCGGGGAGTTCTCGAGGCACAGCTAAAGTAGCCTATTACATTTGCCTATGACTTAAGTAAATTACATGTAGTATTTGATAGCGTAATTCAGAACTTGCAAATGAATTTTGTTAACGCCATCTATTGGCAACTCCGAAAATAAATATCTAGTAACTAACAAAACATCGATCTTCCCATGGGAATGGGATGTTTTTCCGCGGTAAAAAGTAGCCTACGTCACTCTCCACCCTCCTAACTATCCCCACACACATAAACCTTACCATATAATAGCTTTGTTGCGACGTGAAAGCGTCACAAACAAACAAACAAACAAACAAACAAACACACTTTCACATTTATAATATTAGTAAGGATTAGTATTGTCCAGTTAGTAATGATTAGTGTGAGTCTTGTTCCAATTCGGTCACAGATGCGTTGCTACCCCTGAGGACTGAGATGGTCGCCTCTAAAATAGTGAACCGAATATCAGAAGTTAATCGAAAAAGAAGAACAAAATAATGTTGAATAGATTTTAATTTTGTTATTCTTAGTTGTTGGTACAAAAATAGTTACAAATTCGAACAGCCCTCCTCAAGTGGGCGGCATGTGGGGAACGACCAACGGACTAACTTTGGAAAGGAGTGGCATAATAAGTAAGTAAATCTTTTGCAGCCATAAAAATAAAGCAACGAGAGGAGGGGTGGAAAACGGTGGTCACGGTTACGTGGACGCTTATACATCTACCAGCGATCCTGAGTTCGAATTTGCACCCGGCCCTCTAGATTCAAACAGATAGCACTCCTGGTATAAACTGCCCAGTGGTCCGGTGAAGTGTGGTTTATAGCTGTATATCAAGTACTGGTTTTCTTCGGCATCATTGGCGAACACGTGACTACTTTTTCTACATTCATTGACAAAAAAGTCCATAAAGTAACGGTTAGTTTTCACAGCCTGAGCCGAATGAACATAATACTCGCTCCGCTTCCACTCGAAGGCAGACTTCTCCGGATGAAACTGCACTCCATAGAAGGGATATCTGTAAAAAAGTTATATGTTGTTAATCCCACAACCTTGTAAGTTATCATTCAACAATAGATACCTAGGTACTTACTCTACCGCTTATGGCTATCGGAAATAACAGTAGGTACCTAATCGTTTACTTGACCATTTTTTATAATAAAATTTGGTTTCCAATTGTTTGAGTGAATTTACCTCCTAATGTAGAAAATATTTAAAAGCCAATAAGATTATAAGTAATAGAATTTTATAATTTAAAAGATTTCATCCAATGCATTGATCTATAAGGACCTATCTCTATGATCCAATGTATCTCAACACCTCTGTTTGTTAAAATGACTGTTACTTATATTAAAGTCACGTTATCACAAACTTTTACAATTCATCGCCTCTAATGAGGGTCGCCGTTTTTGTGCTCACCAGTTGGCGCCACCGGCGAGTGAGGTCCTGCTGTCAGAGTCCGCTCATATTGCCCATACTTAAGTCCATTGCCCATACATAAAGAGTGACAAGTGATATTAAAATAAGTGAGAAGTGACAGTGCCACAAACTTATCTGACCCGGTGCCCAAAATTGGAACTAATGCAAATGTTAAACTGTTGTCATATAAAGACAAAGACAGTAGCACCCTTCTTACCGGGTCAGATAAGTTTGTGGCACTGACAGCCAGACCTCACTCTACACTAGCGCCTCTAGCGGCAAATTCACAGGCTTTTACCCTCATTGTATGACTATGTCTTTGCCATATTTTAGAATAAGTCACTTCATTATTAGGGTGCGAACAGATTATGTAACATGTTATATAACTTCTGTTTTATAACACGTCCAGACTATCTAACATTGTTGTCTAACAATGAAACATAATAACAAGACACAAAGGGTTTTTGTAAGACATATCGTCCACATTTATAAAACATGTTATATAACTGTGTTTTATAACATGTTTTGTTATATAGTCTGTACGCACCATTAGGCTATGTTCGACTATTTCATTAATATAATAATTACGAGTATATATTACACTTAATGAAAATCAGATATTAAGTATTACACTTATAAATATTTGTGAAACTACCTTTTTTGACGTGACAACGTTACGTTTTATAAATCGATAGCCGGCTGCACGACCGAAAAACATGACGTCTATGCGTCGTTATCTGACGTCATGAGGCGTCCCATGAAGCGAGAGCGCGGAACGAGCGACAAAGAAGCACAATCGGCCTTTGTCAATGTAACTCTGACGTTTTGCTTTTGCTTTTTATCGAAATTATTTATAACCAGCCAGGTTTTTTTTGACTTGTTTGTGGCACATTGACATGACATAATATGCACAGACTAGCTAAAGATTAATGTTTCGTTATACGATATGCAACGACTAGTCTTTTTGGTAAAATATTTAATAAAGGTTTTTAACTGCAATATAACAGTAAATAAATTATAACTAAGTATTCAAAGATAGTTTAGGATGACTATTAGTGATTATGTTACCATTCCATCAGTATTTTCTTAAGACGTTGCCAATTATCGTCAGTAAACCGACTTTACGGACAACCAATTTTTTTTAGTATAATTAATACTAAATATTATGAAATTATTAACGTTGAATATTTATTATTTAATGATGCCAAAGAAGTATAACTTCTTACGTGCGTACATAAGTACACGCAATTTAATTTTTTTTATATTGAATGAAGGTAGGAAACGAGCATGCAGCTCCACCCTTCCGCTGCCGCCCATGGCAATTGTGACCGACTTAGAACAAGACCCAATTTAGGGACTAGGGTGGTTAGTCCAATTAGTAGATGGTGTAGAATGTTTGTTGGTTAGTTTGTTAATAAGTGTGAGGACAGGGACTGTTAGTGATAGTTAGTCCTGTTAGTTAATATTAGTATTGTCCAGTTAGTAATAATTAGTGTGAGTCTTGTTCGAATTCGGTCACAGGTCTACCCCTGAGGACTGAGATGGTCGCCTATAAAAAAGTGAACCGTGCTCCACACCTTCCTATCCGGAACACAATTGCTCTTAAAAACAATTATTATGACGGTAGGAATGGCACTGAGTACTTTGGCGGGCGGTGGTACTACCCCGGGCGAACTCTAAGCTCTACCACCTCTCCTACGTTGAATAATTAGGTACCTTTAAAACAGTAGCGTAGCGTGGGTGGGGCGGGGGGGGGGCGGCCCGCCCCGGGCGGCATGTCCAGGGGGCGGCACGCAGCCCGGGGGCAGCGCAGGGGCGGGCTTCCGATTTTTTTTTATTCCTGATAAGTTAGGCCTTGACCACGATCCCACCTGATGTGAAGCGGTAACGCAGCCTTAAGATGGTAAAGCGTGCAAATTTTATAAAATTAACTAACTTTTTACAAAATATAACAGACTTGAGAATAGACAAGTAGTAGTTACTCAAAAGCTACTCCCCAGTTGTTGCTCAAATTTATATACAAAAAAAGAATCATCAAAATCCAAACACCCTGTCAAAAGTTATGGGGAAAAAAACCAAAAATGAACTTTATTAAGAAGGAGTGGACCCGCCCTGACCGCCCTCGCTTCGCTTCGAGGAATTTATTTAGAAATAAGTTCTTTCAAATATGACGATCTTAAAATATCCTAATTTAATTCTCGAATGGATTATAAAGCCTTATTATTTAGAATCGGTGTCCTTAAAATACTTTCATTGATTTATCGATTTTATAGTACTCTATTGTTTTTATCAAATGTCTAAATTCAACAGTCAATTTTGTGCAATATTATTTGTATTTATAGGTATAATAAGAGCGTAGAAAAGTCGTGTGTCTTTTTACGAAATTGACAAAACAAAATATATAGGGGGGTTAAGAAACACCACTAGAACATAAATATAAAAAAAAATTAAAAATTAAACAAAGTTTGTTTGGGTGCTTGCTTGGGCTACTTATTATCCCGGAATTCCAGTGAGATCAGGATTCACGCGGGAAAATCTTCTATGCGGGAAGGCGCGGGCTTAAATATTTATGGGACTTTCACTGGGAGATAGAGGAGGTTCTGGAGCAACATATAGGCTTCGTTTTATCCCGGAATTCTAGCGGGATCAGGATTCGCGCAGGAAAAACTAAAATGCACCAAGCCGCGAGCTTAGATTTTTATGGGACTTTCACTGGGAGATAGAGGAAATTGTGGAGCAATGTACAGGTTACTTTTTATACTGGAATTCCCGCAGGATCAGGATAAACGCAGGAAAATCTCATATGCGCGAAGTTGCAGGCTTAGATTTTTATAGGACTTTCACTGAGAGATAGAGGAAGTTGTGGAGCAACATTTAGGCTACTTTTTATCTTGGAATTCTGGCTGGATCGGGATTCACGCGGGAAAAGCTCCTTTGCGCCAAAGCGCGGGCTTAAATTTTTATGCAACTTTCATTAGGAGATAGAGGAAGTGGAAGCATCACATAGGCTACTTATTATAAGTACCGGAATTCCGGCGGGATCAGGTTTCACGCGGGCAAAACTCCTGTGCACCAAGTTACGGGCATAGATTTTTATGGGACTTTCATTGAGAGATGGAGAAAGTGGTGCAGGAACATTTTGGCTACTTTTTATCCCGGAATTCCCGCGAGATCAGGATTTACGCGAAAAAAACTCCTAAGCGCGAAGTCACGGAGTTAAATTTTTATGGGACTTTCAATAGGAGATAGAGGAGGTTCTGGAGCAACACATAGCTACTTATTGTCCCGGAATTCCAGGAGGATCAGATTCACGCGGGAAAAACTCCTATTGGCGAAGGCGCGGGCTTTCATTGTTATGATACTTTTATTGCGAGGTAGAGCATGTTATGGAGCAACGTATAGGCAACTTTTTCTTCCGGACTTTCCGCGGGATTATGATTCACACGGGAAAAACTCCTATGCGCCAAGTCGCGGGCTTAAATTTTTTATGGGACTTTCAGTGGGAGATATAGAAAGTTGTAGAGCAACATATACGCTACTGTTTATCCCGGAATTCCTGCGTTCGTCGTGGGTTCAGATGCTTCTGGGACTTTCAGTGGGAGACTTTGTGTGGGAGTAGAGGAGGTTATGGAGCATTATATTAGCTACTTTTTGTTCCGGACTTACCGCGGGATCAAGATTTATGCGGGAAGACTCCCATGAGCGAATAAAGTCCGGGCTCATTAATATCCTATGGTATGGTGCAGCCCTATTATAAGTTGCATTGTATGTAAGTTACATTTACGAATATAAGTTCTGAATATGATTGTGGAAATGGAGTAATAAACGGGGTTTTGCTAAAGATGTACGTCTTTTAATTTGCTCCTTGACGACAACAGCATAATCCATTGTACAAGGTCTGTTCAAAAAGTATCGCGACTTTTTAATTTCCGTGGGTTATGAGTATTCGATTTTAATTTTTTTTGTGGCGTTATGTTGGTACACATGTCTTTGATGTATGCCGACAAGTTCGGCCATTTTGAACATTCAGGTAATTGTTGGCAGCTGATTTAATGGCACGCGTCGTGGCTCGGCGGCGATTTGTGCCTATTCAAAAAAATGGATCAAATTATCTGTCTTAAATTTTGTGTTAAAAACGAAATGAAATGCGCGGACGCATTCCGAATATTGACTATAGCTTATGGAGAAGCTACCTTGGGCTCAAGCAACGTTTATCGGTGATACAAAACGTTCTCAGAGGGCCGAGAAGATGTGAACAACGAACAACGTGTCGGACGCCCGAGCACGTCAAGAACAGACGAAAGCATTAATGAAACGAAGAAAATAGTATGGATTGCAGTACGTGGTGCATCATGAGTTCTTGCCAAAGGGTAGAACTGTCAATAAGGAATATTATCTGCAAGTTATTCGCAATTACCGCGAAGCATCCGCGAAGCAATCCGCCCGACTTTTGGAAGAACAAAAATTCGTTTTTGCATCACGATAACGGCCCTACTCACACATCGTTACTTGTGCGTGATTTTTAGCCAAAATAACCACTCTAATGATACGACAGCCACCGTATTTTCCAGATTGGCTCCCTGTGACTCTTTCTTGTTCTCCAAACTGAAAAAGCCCATAAAAAGACGACACTACGCTATTTTTAACGAGATAAAACGGCATCGCAGGAGGAGCTGAACTAGATCACAAAAAATGACTTTTTAAGTGTTTCGAGGAGTAAAAGAAACGTTGGCACAAGTGTATAATATCTAACGGGGATTACTTTAAAGGACACAAAATGAAGATTGATGAAAAAATAAATAATTTTCGAAAAAACATTAAAGTCGCGATACTTTTTGAACAGACTATGTATATCGGGATATCTATAATTATATCGGGAATCGAACCGGCTCTTTTTCTCATGACCAACTTTATGTTGCTTTCTCGAGGGTCTGCATCGCTTCTGGTCTTTGTGTTTTGGCACCCGAATGAAGAACTACCAGTAGGTAGTTTAAAATATATATTTTTTAATTATCGTGGTTAAACTTATGCTCAAAGTTTGGAATAAAAAATCTCGACGTTTATATCCATAAGTCTTTTTATCGATTTTCTCAAGGTCGGACAACGGATAACGGATTATTGTATGGTATGACTAATAGTAAAACATCAACTGTTCTTAATACCTATGTGTGGAGTAATATAGATATATGCCACTATTTATCTAAGAATTCTCGCGGGGTTGGGAATCACGCAGGAAAAACTATTTGACACACTGAGTTCCACGCGAGCGGAGCCGCGTGCACAGCTAGTTTTTAGATATATTTTATTTATTTTATTTTTTTGCGTTCAGTATGATGTCTCTTATTTTTAAATAAAAGGTATAAATGTAGGTACACAAAAAAATTTGGTTTTTATCACACTTTATGGGGTTAGTAAAATTTTTTTACGTAGGGGCGGCAAATTTTCTCTCCGCTCGGGCGGCACGAACCCACGCTATGCCACTGCTTTAACCCCTTCGAACCTGAATTATTTTGATGCGTCAGAAAAATTATTTTTGTCACTTTTGTCTCTTATTACACCACAATAAATTATATTTTGTAAAAAAGAAATATTTTACTTCTTTACTTTTTTGAAAAAAAATGTGTCCATTCACATGGACATCAGGTTGTCAGCGTACCTTTTTACAATAATAGTTACCTCTTATTATATATATTGACGGTATTAAAACTACAACTGTTTATTAAAAATCAAATGTTTATTTATTCTTTATTTAATGTAAGTATCGTATAGCATATAAAATTAGTCAATGGTTTTGATGGAATTCGCGAAAACAATTTCGCCCACCAGTAAAACATAAGTGTATATCGCACTTCAAGCAGAACACGTGTGTTTTACCTTTACATTCTGGTTTTTTGCATCTCGTCGCTTCCTTCTTTTTATCATACTCAGGCAAATGATCAACAGTCTTATATTGAATTTCACTCGCTGGCCTTATTTCAACAACACTGCGAGGATGTCGCTGTGGTATATTGGTTGGGGTATTTACCGGACTACTTGGACCAGAGGATGGACGTCCTCGTTTTCTTGCAATCAGTGGCTGTCCCATTTTTATCAGAGGTTCAGCAGCTCGCTGTCGGAAGTGCAAAAGGTCTAGAATATCTTTTTTCGGAACATTACAGGTCTTGCAATCTTCTTGATATTCCAGCGAACTATTGCTTAGTGCTAAATCAATGGCGTGGAATATCATGCGTAACGTCCATTTTTTAGATCTGATAAAGATGCGATACAAACTAATAAGGTGGTCTGTTTTGTCAACGCCACCCATTCCATTGTTATATAAACGCACAAGCTCAGGGCGTTGAATTGATATATATTTCTTGGACACTTTGTTCCATCTTCATACGTCATCTTGTTCTCCTATACCGACAAAATTCGATGCAAGAACGACATCCTTGTTGTCCATCCATTTTATGGCTACTACATCTTTAGTGCTGTTCGTAACTTGATCAGTATACCCTCTATCTTTTTTCGCACCCTCTCTGTCCGTTATAAACGGAAGTTTTCCAAATCTGTTTACTCTGATCGTCCCACCAGCATAAATTTTTCGTTCGCGCAGATTCCGTTTCACTATATGGCCTGAAATTATGGACTTCTTTTCTAGTGGCATATAAATTCATATTGAAAACAAGTTTTTCGACTAAGGAATCTGTAACATATTTTGAAAAATATTCAATTGGTGCAAGTGGCCTATTTATTTTAGATGGTGGCGGAGTTGGCCAGGTGAATTGCGGTGTATCAAATTGCAAATGCTTTCTCCATTTTATGTCATGTTGTGGCTTACTCGGGTTTTTAGTGCTCGATCCTGCATCAAGTTCAGAGGAATCGTTATCAAAAATATCTAGTGGCATAATGGTTTCGTTGGGATGCACATTATCACTACCCACACGAACCATACTTTGTGGGGTAGTTTGTATTATTTCATCATCACTTTCTTCATCAAGGTCTGATATTGCTCCATTTTCTAACAAATCAAGTAACGAGTTAACATCATGACTTTTTGAAAGATCAAAACCTAAAACAAACCAAAATTATTGCAATAATCATTATTCAAAACTATTTTATAACTCGTGTATAGTTGTCAACTTTTGAAACCTGATGTCCATTGGAATGGACACAAATTAAATTGCAAATTTACCTGCAGTGTTGCATTGGATTCGGTTTACTTATAACTACAATCCACAATAGTGATCTAATCAACGTGAAAATAAAATATTTGTTATGAAATCGCGCTAAATTCAAGAGAGAAAAAAACGTAACCAAAGACGTACCTGTCTTACGTTTATCCATGATGATCGTCGTTGCTTCATTGGTGATTGTGACTTACCCACGTGTAATATCGTTGTGTTTTGTTTAAAGTAAAATTCCTAGATAAGGGCCGGGCACATTTAAATATTTACATTTAGTTTTTAACACCAGTGTATCATGTAACGTGAACTTCAAAAGTATGTCCATTGGGATGGACACCAGGTTCGAAGGGGTTAAAACGTCTGTTCTTTATAAATTATGTTGTCAGCTAACTTTAACATGTCGTTTTTTGGCTGTATGAAGGAATTGTGGGAATCGCAAAAATTATACTCTCATATTTTTTTCCAAACATACCAAAAAAGTACAACTACAAAAATAACACAATTGGATATTACATACTTACCTTTTGTGTTCGACGCTTGCAATGAATTCGGTGTAATAGTCGTCATATCCCTTTGAAGTCACACGCCAATCCTTTGCCAAATTGTAAGCCTTCAGGTTCTGATAAGAAGAATAAAGTAAAGTCTGGTTATGTGCACACTACTTATTAATTATTTTCATCAAGCATTATGAACAAAACAATGTGATATTATATTTGAGTAGGCATTATTAGGTTAAGGTTCTGTGTCTAATAGGAAATGACACCTACACTTCGCCAAAAATAGATTCTAAGATATTTTTAGAATTGATTTATGTCTGTAAGTTTGTCCGACCATCACGCAAACACTGAAGGTATAATTTAATAATGGTATATGTATACATATATTGCAGAACAACGTCTGCCGGGTCAACAGAAGGTAGGTATATACCTAATAAATTATTTTTCAGTCGATAGTCGATACCATGTCGGAGAGCTAGTATTGCTAGTAATTATTAAGCGTATCTGAGATCGGGATCTACTCGTATTTGATTTGGCCGACAACGCATAGATGCTTTTGGTGATGTCCGTCGGCGAAGTCACTGGTAAGATGATGGTAAGCTAAGGACATCTGCTTGTCCACTATTTTCTTAACAAAATATTTACCTGGTCAAGAATACAGTGGGAATGAGCATGTACTGTAATATCGTCGTTGGCAAGTGAGTGAACTACTTCTTCAGGAGCGTTTTTAAACATTTTGCTTGAACGAAAATCTGAAATCCACAAACGAGGAACAGCATGTTTTAATAATTATATAATGATATCTTACTGCTCGAGCAATACTACATAATATATCTTATCTATAATGTTAAATATAGTCAGGGGCGCCGTAACCGGGCGTGCAAGGCGTGCGGCGCACGCGGGCGGCACCCTTAGGGGGGCGGCAAATTCAGGGCAAATGGACCCCGGCGGGGCGACATAATCATGTATATGAGATTCTCAACCAGGGGGGGGAGGGGGTGCAAATCGGGTTCGCACGCGGGCGCCGACACACCTTACGGCGCCCCTGAATATAGTACATAAGTATAATAAAAATGTAGGGAGTTATATTTGTAGCATACAAGAGTTAGAGATACCAACTCGAACTTGAGAAACAAAAATTATGGAGGGCCTTCATTGCGTTCATCAGAAACCAAAAATAATATTTTTTAAACATTTGCCTGTCTCTCTGTTAGTTTGTCCGTGCATCACGCATCAAGTACTAAATGAAATTTGGCTAGGGTTTCGTAATTGTATTAGGTGTAGACCTAACTTAAAAAATGTACCTTTCAATTTAATACACCGCTTAGAATCTAAAGAAGATAAATACCTATTTATAATGAAATACTTATAATAATATAATGTGCCGCAGGACAGCATTTGTCAATCAGCTAGTTCTAAATAAAAAAAGAAGCGAGAATGTGAAAATCTTAAGACTTGTGACGAATGGGTGAACACCTTGTCCACAGAGATGTAGGTAGTCGCGTCGTATTCGTCGCTCACGTAGGACATCCCGTAGTGACATCTTTGGGTGCATGACCAGGGCTACATCTACACTCATATTTTAAATGCCAAAGTCTGTCTGTCTATGTCGCTTTCACGGCTAAACCACCGCCACCGTCCCGATTTGGACTCTAAATGGTTGAAATAGGGGGCAAGTTTGTTTGAAAGCTTTAAACCGCTTGACCGATTTCGTTAAAATTGTTAGGAAGATAACGCAAGGTTAAATATAGCTACCGATTTTTTCAAACATTAAGGGGCTGAAATAGTGTATGAAAATGACAAATCTATTCCACCATAATTAAGTCATCTTTTCTTACCACGTACAAAGTTCAAAGGCTGGTTTCCATACGAACTACATCTTGCTCTGTTCTCTTGCTTTCCTCGACCCGAGGCTAATACCATAAGAAGCTCGAAACCGAGGCATGTGCCAAAAAGTGGGAAATAATCTCCTTGGTCGTTAAGTTGCTGTGCTATCTCATATATGTGCTGCCCAGCATCTGCATAGCCATTGGAATTTTGGAATTTTGCTCCACCTCCGGGGAACAGGATTCTAAAATAGATAAAGTGGTTCAGTCAGTGTCTAATAGTTTGTAGGTATATAGATATAAGAAGGTATATAGTTTGTAGGTATATACCTAGATATTGCCTTATATTGTGTTAATCCCAAATAAAAATGGAAAACGGACAGGAACATAAATTGTAGGTAGCATGTGTAATTGTATATGAAGTGATGTACCAAAGTAAACTGTTAAATTCGAAAACGTAAGTTAAATGTTATCAATTTTTTTAATTAGTACCTACTTACTTATTATATCATGCAACTGATTTTATTTTCATCCCAATTTTTTACAATAAATTGTAATTTGTAACTAATTAGTTGTGCCCCATTTACAGAATAATTAGCGTGATAAATTATATGGACATTGCCTAATAGTAATTCAATTGTTATAGAACCACATATTTAACCTTTTACTATTTAATGTTTCTTACGTAACCTTTTTTCAAGAAAAACTCAAGATAGGTACCTACCTACTCGTGTAACATTTTTGGATTTTAAGCATTTTCGGAATTATATCGGACTACTTCAAGCAGCTTTCAATTACATTATCTATCCCAGTGTTATAGATAATGGGCTGTTTACTTAATCCTCCAAAGACTAAGTAGGCTCGAGCCCCACTTTGCGCCTAGGTAACAGTAGCTGCAGCATAGGACCTGTCCTGGGGGAACGGTTGTGCCCCCGCCAAGACGAGCTTTAATAATAGGTAGATTGTATAACAAGGGGGCAAAGTAATATTTTTACTACTTTGAATCCCTCGCTACGTTCAGGATTCTACTAAAGAATCCCTCACTTCCCTGTTCCCCCTGGATTCAAAAAAGCACCCTGCTCCCTAGTGATACAATGAGAAAATAAAAGGCGCCTCATATTCAGGAATACTTTCACTGCCACTTAAAGAATTCCTTTTTTAAAACAAAACCATGAATTTCTAATTTTCTAACAATCCGAACACTAGGACGTTAAAAAGTTTAAAATAAAGAGCAAAATTAAAAAAAGGAAAAATATTGGTTGCCTGTAAAGTCGGTATACGGGCGAAAGTTTTACGTGACAACGACTTTGAGTGGTAAAATAATTTTAATGTGAATATTCATTCGTATAGTAGGAAGAAGGATGAAATAATAGTAACAATTTAAAACATTTATTTATACAAAGAATTATATTTAAAACATTGTAACACCATCCGCCATCTAGCGCTGCTAACCGTTAGACCATTAACCATTAGTCACAACTAAGTGAGATTACTCTACTTCTCCAGAGATGGCGCTGTACCATTTTCTGAAACACGCCAACGTGTGTACGCCGTAGCTACCATAAGTAACGTGAGCGGAGCTACTAACGCAGTTTCTTGAAGTGCCACCCGGCAAACCAATTTATAAGACGTTGTCACGTCAAAATTCAAAAATTGCGCGTAATTAGTAAATTGTGTAACAAGGGCCACATGTTTGCCAGTATTATGTAAGTATTTCCATTTGTTTCATATTGCCATGTTGTTCTTCTATGAATTGTATATTGTTGGAATTGATAACACTGGAATACAACAGTATAACACAAAACTCACCCATTAATTTTCTTCATAATATTTTTATAGTAGTAGCGATCTTTGCCAATCCTAAAACGAAAAAAAAAATTAGGTAAATATCAGAAGTATCAAACATTCATCTTTAATCCGACCATCGAAATTAATAGAATTTTTAACTTTGTTAGATACTGCTAAACTAATGATTACAATAAAGATTTGAGTGTGTTTCAAACAAAGATACGTTTAAGAGCCCTGCTTAGTTGATTTTTTTAACTTACATTATCGGTACCACCCTGGCGCCCGACGCCTGAATATCTTTAACGTAAGAAGCAGCAATAAAACTTGTATAATTCTTCTCTGGATACTTGGAGTGAAGATGTGAAGACTGTTCCTGGGATAGGATGCCGATAATCGGGCGATTATTGACAACTTCCGGCTTATCTCTTGGACCTACCGCAGCGCCTTCGCAGTACAAGAGATACGTCAGCGTCAACAGTAAGGTGTTCATTGTAATCAACTTAACCCAAACAGCTACAATACCGGCTAGCCACCTAGAATATATGAATAATTATTACATTCAATTAGGTATCAAGATTCCAGACCGAAAAATAAACCGTGACTAAAAGTCATTACAATACGTCTTTACCTTAAGATATGACTATTTGTAATGCACTAACTGAAGTAACTACACTGAAAGTCGTTGGAAATGCATATTATGTAAGTATCAGTATCAGTATTGCCTCAGGGTAAAGCGATATATTTATCTATTTGAGGATCGTATCACACAAAGCTGTCTAAAAACGTAAGGTCAGCGCACATCAAAGGAACCTGCCATTTGTACTGAGAATTCTGGAAACGAATTTGCGTAGAGCCGTACTTTATGTTGTACGGCGTAAAGCATTAAGTATGCAAATGTCTACATCTTCATGGCGGGTGATTTTGTGACGAACTGTGCTGCCCAGACATATAAAAAGAAGTGTAACCTCTTTGTACTTGAGCTTCTCCAGTATGTAGATATAGTTTTCCCGTGTGCAATTATCTTTATACAGCGCATGTGTACTTCACATTATAGAGCAGGCCCGTCGAAAGCGAGCGTGCAAGGCGTGCACCGCACGGGGTGGCACGTACGGGGGCAGCAAATGAAACACGGAGGGGGTGGCAAATGGACCACGAGGAAGAGGCATATAAGTAAAACTGTGATGTAACAGTGAAGCGACAAGGGGGGGGGGGGGTGGTCATACAGCTAAAAACGGGTTTGTTGTGGATATAAACAATTTTGTTTAAGGTGACTTCCAAGTATGCGACTTCTGCAGTGGGTAATTGCGACGCAATCGCAGAGGACAATGGAACCGGATCTCCGTTCGGTCTCCCTAGGTTTTCCTGTAGTTCAGCTTTGTAGCGTGTACAGGTTGGGATCTCTGTGAATTTCTACCCAGCGCTCCTTTGTAGTACTTAGCTATATTGAATCTGATGTGCCTATAATCCGTTGCTTCTGCACTGACGTGACAATTGCCGATACGTTCTAGCATTTTGACCGTAGGTAGGTACATATGGTGACATCCATCATTTCCTGTCTATTAGCTGTGATACAAGTTGGCATGTTTGAATTGTTTCCTGTTTGGAGGTTGCTGGATACTAAGAATTCATATTATGGTGATCGTAGGTCCTACTGTATCAGTTCCCAAAAACTCCAACGACTTCGCCGGCTTGCTTTAGTCTGAAAATTAGCGTAGAGCCATCTATCGATGGTTCTTTACACGTTGCGGATGGAAGAACCGTCGGTGAAGCTGCTTCTCTTACCGAGGGACTCGCTGACCAACGAAAGCTTTGTTTCCCTAGCAATATGACACCTCGCCCATGAAAATACCAATTGTTGCTACGCTGGCAATGCGAAATGTACCTACTAATTAAATAAAATTCTTAGTTAAGTATTTTAGTTTCATTTTTATTACATACTAGCTTCCGCCCACGGCTTCGCCCGCGTGGAATTCGTTTAAACTTCACCCCCCTATTTCACCCCCTTAGGGGATGAATTTTGAAAAATCCTTTCATAGCAGATGCCTACGTCATAACATCTACCTGCATGCCAAATTTCAGCCCGATTCGTCCAGTGGTTTGGACTGTGCGTTGATAGATCAAACACACCATTGAAAAACGCCATTAATGATTGTATGGCAGATTGTATGGAGAAAGGTACCCAAACGTTCAAATTTACCCGGATTATCGGGTATATAAGAATGTACATTCGACAGCTAAATGCATGGTGTGTATGGTAACGGCATATTTGCTTTTTTTATTTAAGGATAAAAAAAATCACCATAATTATGACATGGAATGCTCATGGAACTATGGAACTATTTTTTTTACTGGCAACGTTTACTTTCTAAACGTCACTCGTAAATTGCTTGTCATTGAGTTGAATGTCATGTCATTATTTTTTTACTTTGAGTCGTAGTCGTATAGTCGTAATAGTCGTGAAAGAAAAGTGGTTTTACTTGTGCTAAAATAACATTTCCTTTAAAATAAGCATTTATTCCCTTCAATAACATTTCCGACTTTGTTGTCGAAATCATAATTATGAGCATTAGGTACTATAACTACAGGTTGCCATAAAAAAGGAAAATTTAGCGCCCTCTTCTATTTCTGCTCAAGCAATTTAAACTTTGCTTGTGAATATTTGAACATAGAGATAGGAATATACTTAGTAGATCCACAAAGTTGATCAATGTATTTGAATAATCTATTTGACTTAGTGGTTATACACTCTGTGGAATCTCGTTTTATATTTATACTAGTATGGCAACACTAAAAGCCCTCGTCAAAAAAGAAAAATGCCGCTGCAGGAAAGAAACTTAATGTTAAAGGTATTTTGATAATAATTACTCTTCTCATTATCAAACCGATGAATATTGTAAGTGTTGTAATACTGAAGATAGTGTGTTGAAATCAATCCTTTATTAAGTGCCAACCGTAAACCAATACATTGTGTTCTAGGTTGGTTTCCTGCGTTGACAGTGGAATTCGCGTATTTTCTTTTACGAGTGAAGTTTGTTGATATAAAATGTTCGAAATGGTAAGCATATAATGATATTGATTATAAAGGCACCTTAAATAAACAAAAGTATATAAATGGACGTGAAAATTTTAACGTTGTCGTACTTTTCTTGTAGGGTAACGCTGAACCTATGCAAGTGGATGTTCCACTTGAAGACAATGAAAACAATGAAACTGAGTGTTACGTGGTCGAAAACCCTACTCTAGATTTGGAAACATATGCTGCGTCTTACACAGGATTTGCAAAGCTGTACAGATTAATGTTTGTATCAGACCATTGTCCTTCACTTAGATTAGAAGCTCTTAAAATGGCTATATCTTATGTCATGACCACCTATAATGTAAGTTTATACCATACTTTACACAAGAAGCTTGCTGAAGCGATTGCATCAGCTGGCCTGCCAGATGTTGCTGTGCAAATGGGTTCACAGGATATCCCAGTACTGGACAGCATTTGGATAGAATCTAAGACCAAAAAAGCTGCAATTAAATTAGAAAAACTAGATACAGACTTAAAAAATTATAAAACAAATTCCATCAAAGAGAGCATTCGGAGAGGACATGATGATCTTGGTGACCATTATCTCGACTGTGGGGATTTAACCAGTGCATTGAAGTGCTATTCAAGAGCAAGAGACTACTGCACTAGTGGCAAACATATAATAATGATGTGCTTGAATGTGGTGAAGGTGTCAGTATACCTGCAAAATTGGGCTCATGTCCTCAATTATGTGTCTAAAGCCGAGGGCACTCCTGATTTCAATGAAGCTCCAGGCAAAGACTCAAATCAATCCATATTGACTCGTTTAAAATGTGCAGCAGGCTTAGCAGAGCTAGCAACAAAGAAGTATAAATCTGCTGCAAAACACTTCTTAGCGGCCAGCATCGATCATTGCGATTATCCAGAACTGCTGAGCAGCAATAATGTAGCTGTATATGGAGGGCTTTGTGCCCTTGCCACATTTGATCGCTCTGAACTACAAAAACAAGTCATAGTTAGCAGTTCTTTTAAATTATTCTTAGAACTAGAGCCACAGTTGCGAGATATTATCTTTAAATTTTATGAATCTAAGTATGCATCGTGTTTAAGGCTATTGGACGAGATACGGGACAATCTTCTCCTAGATATGTATTTAGCACCTCATTTAAATTCCCTGTACATGCAAATACGAAACAGAGCACTAATCCAATATTTTAGTCCATACCTGTCAGCTGATATGCGACTGATGGCTGCATCATTCAATCGTACAGTAAATGCTCTTGAAGATGAGCTGATGCAGTTAATACTTGATGGTCAGATTCAAGCTCGTATTGATTCACACAATAAGATTTTATATGCTAAGGATGTGGACCAAAGAAGCACCACATTTGAGAGAAGTTTGGCGATGGGAAAAGAATATCAGAGACGAACATCCATGTTAATTTTACGTGCTGCTATGCTCAAGAATCAAATTCATGTAAAGGTATGTAAGTCATAATACTTCTCTTCTTTATTGTACTTTGCTTTAAAAATTAAAGAATATAAAAAGATGAGTGATTGATAGTAGATAAGTCATTGATAGTCAAGTAAATCTATCTTAATAGACAAATTATGCTTTATTTACCCTTAAACTAATTTTAATGAGATTTGGCATGGAGATAGTCAGGTAACCTATGATTAGAATGGTCTTATTATCTCTTAAGTAATAAATGAAACTTGATATTTATAGGTGCACAAAATGTAAAAATTAGGATAACTGTATGGCAACTTGCGAATTAATTTACTGTTTCTATTTTATAAGCGATAACCGTTCATTAGAAACATTATTTAATTTGTTTTGTTAGCTGAACTAAAGCTACAGTAGTTGCTGCAGTATTCTACATTTTATTTCCACTTCTCATTAAGTATTTACAATGATATTTCATATATTTTACTTTTTCTCTATAAAAAAACGAATATGAGAAGAGCACATAATGATCTTCAGGACAAAGTATACAGGGTGTTCTGTAATGAATGGATAATACGGCACCTACGTGTAGAGGGCACCATGCCGGTTCAGATAAATAAATGTTATGTTCAGTTAAAGTCCTTCCGTTTCCGAGATATTCGACATTTTCAAAATTTTTAAAATTGTTCCACCCTTCGCCATTCTTTTTGACGCCAGGACTACAAATGAAGACATTTTTTGTATCTCTTTTTTGGATAGTAGGTACTCCTGGATAGATGTGCTATCGAATGTCATCAATTATTTTTATAAAAAAAGCACAGCTTCTTTTTAAATTAAGATTTAATACCAACTTAACGTTTTTTCATATTTCATTCTTCACTTTTACTCTGCCGTGGTTAAAAAAAAATGTATGGTGGCTTGAATGCCAATTTAAAAAAAAACTAGCCCATTTCACCCAGATTCTGAAATGGTATGTTACAGGGTATTATACTTCATTGTAGGGCGACGCTCAATCTACGTATTTATAATATCGTTGCCTCTACACTTAGGTGCCGTATTATCCATTCATTACGGAACAAACTGTATGTATTTCAATTAAATACTGGTCTGTAAACTAGACTGATTGTATTTTATTTATAACTAGTTGTGCTCGCGCTTCGTTCGTGCATAGAAGTTTTGCCCGCGTGAATCCCGATCCCGCGGGAATTCCGGGATAAAAAGTAGCTTATATGTTGCTCCATTATCTCCTCTATCACCCAGTGAAAGTCCAATTAAAATCCTTTCAGCCGTTTCTGAGTTCAGCGTGCACAAATATATGGTCAGTTACAATTTTGTTATATGTATAGAATAGATAGATCTTAAAATTATTTTGTTTAAAGGTCAATAACATGTTACTGATAAGTGACTAAAATAATATATATAATACATACTAACAAGGTGCATTGTGTACATAAAATTGTAGTTAATATTGTAGCTCTGCCTTAGCTACTAAAGATATAAATCTTAAGTTTACACATTTTTTTAACTGACTCAAAAAAGGAGGAGGTTCTCAATTTGTCTGTATGATTTTTTTCTTATGTGTATTACCGCAGAACTTCGTACTGAGTGAACCGATTTCGAAAATTCTGTCACCATTCAAAAAGCAATGACTGCCTTCTAAGTGCCTTTGAGCGACATCTGACGGTCATTTTTTTAATTTCTCTCAATAATGTAAATTTAATTTATGCTCAATATCTTATATGTTTTGATTGGGGGTTCCGATTTTGATGATTCTTTTTTTGTTCCCAAGGTATTGCTTTTCATGTGGTCCCTTATAAATTTGAACGACATTTAGCGTGTGGTTTTTGAGTTATCTCGACTTTGAAGTCGGTTCGCTGTTTTAAAGTTATGTGTTCATCGGCTTTTTAAGTTCCCTCCATATTTTTAGGGCTCGCGTTATAAACGGTTAATATACTAAGATCCCGTGACATTTATTACATGCATCGAGTATTTGATTAAAATCATTTTTTTATGTACAATTTAGGCAACGAACAATATGGTTTGCCTGGTGTGACTATCTAAAAATGGCCGCTAGTATGTTTAATTAACGAAAAAAAATGACTTTCTGGGGAGAACTTACATGCATCTGTTATTTATATAAAATATACTCCAAGCTCAAGATAAACACCTAGAGGTCCTAAAAAGTCGGGTGTGCCACTAGGCTAATGGCCGCAACTTGTTGGCAGCCAGGCACAAAGAGGTGCTATTCTGGTGATAGTTTACACCCAACTTTTATTTGCATCATTTATAGCTCAAATTGAAGCTATTTTTTTCTGTACATGAAAACTAGGTGTGCCTATACAAAATGGCCGAAAATTAGATGTGCCAGCAGTTTATTGTAAAACTTATATTAATACAGGTGGCGTAATGTATGGATAATACGGTACCTACGTGTAGAGGGCATCATGCCGGTTCAGATAAATACATGTTATGTTCAGTAAAAGTCCTTCCGTTACCGAGATATTCGACGTTTTCAAAGTTTTTAAAAAATTTCACCCTTCCCCATTGTTTTTGGCGCCAGGACTACAAATGAAGACATTTTTTGTATCTGTTTTTTGGAAAGTATTCGTGGATAAATGTGCTATCGAATGTCACCAATTATTTTTATAACAAAAGCACAGGTTCTTTTTAAATTAAGATTCAACATCAACTTTACGCTTTTTCAAATTTCATCCCTGACTTTTACTTGGACGTGGTTAAAAAAAAGTATAGTGGCTTGAATGCCAAAATAATAAAAAACTAGCCCATTTCACCCAGATTCTGAAATGGCATATTACAGGGTATGGTCCACTTTTAGATTTTAAATTATTTTCTTTTAAAATGAGCTAGACCCCATTTTTATGATACTACAAGTTTATTCCAAAATTTGGTTTCTTACCTTTTTTTTTTGTCGAGGGGGTACCCAGTGCCGTGGGAGCGACGAAGGGTTATGTAGGATTTTTACCCACTAAAACCCCCCCGGTGGCCTTCCTCGGTGCTTGTTGGAGAACTCCGGGATCTCCAAACGGAACACAACCGGAGCTCTCCAAGCGCGGTGCCCTTGTCTTCGGGCTCTGCCCGCGAGGGACAAGAAGCCCCATCGCTTGCCATCTCCATACGACGGTATGCGGCCACACATACCCTCATCCTTCCCGGGGCTGGTGATGGACGGTTCAAGCTCCCACTCTAACCGCCCCCAACCCCGAAAACCCCTTTTAGTCGCCTCTTACGACAGGCAGGAGATACCGAAGCTCGTATTCTGGTCCCGAGCCACAGGGACCTACATCAGCTCCAAAACCATCCAAATCCACATGACTGTCCCTTATTTGTCAAGAGAGCAAAATATGTGCTCCCCTAATTTAAGAGATTTGACCTTATATTTCTTCATTACTAATAATTATACTTAAATCCCATAAAAATGTTAGTTTCAGCAAGCAAATAAAACAATGGAATGATATCTAATTTCCGTTGAGTATTTTTAACAGACTTCAAAAAAGGAGGAGATTTTCAATTCGTATATCACGTTTTTTTTTCTTATGTGTGTTACCTCAGAACTTCGTACTGGGTGAACCAATTTCGATAATTCTTTCGCCATTCGAAAGCTAGAGACTTCTGTCTGGTCTCATAAAGGTACCTAGTGCTTGTCGAGTGGTCCTTTATAAATTAGAGTACCATCTGGCGAGTGATTTTGAGTTATCTCGATTTTGCAGTCGATTATTTTTGGTCGTTGTTGTTTTTGTTAAGAGTTATTTATTTTTAATAAGTGTTCAAAGTTGCTAACAGGTTGCGGCCATGTTCCTAATGGCACACCCGACTTTTTAGGACCTCTAGGTGTATATCTTGAGCTTGGAGTATATTTTATATAAATAACAGATGCATGTAAGTTCTCCCCAGAAAGTCATTTTTTTCGTTAATTAAACATACTATTGTCTCCGTCAACATCCCGATTCCTTTTCTGAGTGTATAGAGTATTGTGAGTATCTTTTTAACATGTTTTATATCTGCTTTACAGAATATTGGTCGCGAAACTGGTCCTCAAAGTGGAGAAGCTCCTGGCTCAAGCACCAGCCTCGCGGTGCCCTTGTGATTAAAGTACCTTCTAAGATAATCAGTCACCTTGCTTTTACATGACAACTTAAATGACAGCAATGAAATATTGCTATAGCACTTAATGTAACAGTTTCTAGATAACTAATAAGCATTTACTTTGTCATGTGAAGATTCAGCTTCATTGGATTTTTTTGTGTATAATAAACATTATCCGCTTCCGTATTTTGTGTACCTACTTTGAATTCAGGAGTAGAACTGCATGATTTCAGCATTTTTTCAATGTTGTTATCAGATGAATTTTCTATCAGCAATTACACACAATGAAAGCTGATGCAAGCATTAATCGCGACATTGTTTATACAGAATAATTCTATGTAACCACAAAATTTATGTCTACGTAATTTTTAATAATATTAAAAAGTAAATGCAGCGCATTGTTTTCTTCGATTTTCGATTAATGATAACAACCTTTATTCTTACATCAGCTACATAATTTTTTCTCAAAGAGTGACAGAGTGAGTGGGGGAGGGGATAAAATAAAGCGATAACAGGTTATCTAATCTTAAAAAGCGAAATATTTGTACCTATACTTAGAACATGAACATCTTATTCAGTGCCATATTTGAATTAATTTAATAATCGGGTTGTGGGGAGTTACAATAAAAAAGTAACAGTACCTAATAAAAAAGTTACAATAAGTGTAACAGTAAGGGCATTCTAGCTTGGCCGGATTAAATATTATGTAAAGTAGCTGTCGTGGCCTCATCGTAGATTTGCTCACATCATGAAATGATCGACCATATCAAGAAATGGTCGCATTTCATGAAATGGTCAATTGTCTATTGGCCACATCATGATGTGGTTTGAGCAGAACAATGATAAGAAATCTTTTCTCGACATCGGCAACTAAACGCGCAGCTTTTTCATGAAATGGTCAAGATTATTTGATCATATCGTAAAGTAGTTACATTAATTACCGGTAGAGGCGCTGCAAGCGCTTTGTTTATGTGTAAAGATGGCGGCCGTTGGGGTAAATGTTGTTTCTCTTGTCAATTCAGCCTAGAGTAAAAGAGTAGCAACAAAAATTGCTAATTGCAGAATACAATTCACGTCAATTGTTAAAAACGAGTAACATTTAACATTGAACGGAAGCATAAAAATTGAATTGTTTTTGGATATAAAACAAAGAATACTCATTTCCATTACTACTCAGTCAAATTCTTCAAGGTGTACTTAGGTAGGTCTAATTGGTTACAGAACCGAATTAGCCTACCCCTACTCTACGTAGTCTTGTATGCCCTACCCCTAGTGTTTTTTAGAACCTGTGCTTTGTTACGCAAAGGCGAAGGGGCTGCACCTCCCGCAGCGCCGGAGACGTCACGGTTCGAAATGATGCCCAATATTCCGCGTTTTTACGATTCGGCCAAACATGGATGACCAAATCGTGAAACGTAGACGATTTTACGATCTGGCCAAACTGAGTTGGCCATTTCATGATAATATTATGGTCGATCATTTCATGAAGTGAGCAAATCTACGATTTGGCCACGACATAGCTACGAGTTGTACGATATAAACTTTATTTACGAAGAGTAGTTACGCTATAAATTTTATTTGGTATTTCTTGTGGTTTTAGGTTAAACGGACTAAAGGACTCTTTTTTGTTGGAAACTAGATATTCCAAGAGTGGTCCCCTGATAGGAACACCAAGATCTGATGATGGCACCTCAGAGAAATCGAGGGGAACTTTAAAATTGTAGGCGCAACTAGTGCGTTTGTTAATGTTTCAGTAAGTTTATTAAAGCACTACAATTTAGTAAAGGTCTGAAGTCGATCTGATGGAGTCGAAAGACAGTCAAGGGAACTCCTCAACGATTTACAGCAGTTACTTATCTTGTGTTTGGGCTTGATTAATTTGTAGTGACGAGAACTTCACAAATGGATGGGTTGAATTGAGCGTTATCTTGTGAGCAGTTTTGAGTCATCTACTCTGCTTGTCCATGTTAAAGTCTGTTATTTTTTTCTAAAAAGCAATTATTTTCTATGGCATGTGAAGACGAATTAGAGAATCTCTATAAAAACCTTGTAAAACACTCATAGCCGCCGTGTTTTGATTGATAAATGCGTTTATTGTGCTATGTATGTATTAAGAATTTCCAAAACCGAATAAAGGCCAACACAAGACTAGGTCACATTTTGCCTATGGAGGCCAGTGATCGGAAAACCCATTTAAAAGGATAACCGATATAAACGGTTAACCTGTTAATCTGTTAACCTGTTAGAACGGTTAACCTGTTAATCTGTTAACCTATTAAAACGGTAACATAATGATTCTGTTAACAGGTTTAAAATGTTACTGAAACGTATGGGTTAACCTTTACCAGTATTTACTGTTAACCCCGGATTTTCGGTTATTAATCAGAATGAATATGTCATGTAACTAAGTTCTTTATTTGACATAATTTTTATCCGACTTCAAAAAAGGAGTTCTCAGTTCGACCGTATATATTATTATATGCTTTTTATGTTTGTTCATAAATTTTTTCGTCGTTTATGGGCTGATTTTGATAATTCTTTTTTGTTGTAAAGTAGAATGCGCAGTAGGGTACGCTGATAAGGACATTAGGATCTGACGTTGGCATCTCAGAGAAATCGAGAGGAACTTTCGAAAATTGTATGGACGACTAGTGTGTTTGTTCATGTTATCATAAGTACCTACATTAAAGCGCTACCATTTCATGAAGATCTGGAGTCGATCTGATGAAGCCGAAAGACAGTCGAGGGAACTCCTCAACGATTTACTGCAGTTATCTAGTGTTTGGGTTTCATTAATTTGTAGTGACAAGAACTTTACTCTTACATGTTGAATTGAGCGCCATCTGGCGAGTAGTTTTTGAGTTATCTCTACTTATCAAGATTGAAGTCGGTTATTTTTTTTGTAAAAAGCAATTATTTTGTGTTAAAGTTAGAAGTAAATGGAGCGGTCCCCCAACGCGACGTATTATTTTTAAGAGATATTATTTTTTACTTTTTAAATGTTTGTGTCGGGGGTTTTTTTTAATTTTTAATTTAATTTTTATTTTATACTTTTTATAGGTAAGAATATTCTCGATTAAGTCATAAATATTCTCTTACTGTGCCCTTTCATTTGAGACCCCACACGAGTATATTTGCATACATTCGGCTATTCGCTTCCCCGCTTTTACCCCCCACAACTTGTAACGCCTCAACCGATTTTCATCAAACATATCTAAAAACACCCGCCCGTAAGTCCCTTTTAATACAAAAATAAAAACAAATTGAAATCGCTTCATCCGTTCGGGAGCTACGATGCCACAAGACACACAAACACACACACACACACACACACACAGACACTTCAAACTTATAACACCTCTATTTGCGTCGGGGGTTAAAAAAGAAGACTATCATGTTATCGACACGGAGTAAACCCGAAAAATTTATAAGACAACAGAAGAATATTTTGCCAAATAGGTACATGTCCCAAATACACTGTATTTTTATTGAAAATATTTTTATTTATACCCTTATTTAAATTGAATTTCGAAAAAGCACCCTAATTTTCAACAGAAAATTCTTATGTCAAAATATTTGCTTTTTCAAAAACCTCGGTGTGCGTTTTCACCAAATTTCGTGAAAATAAAATTTAACATGTATTGATGAAAAACTAAAAACTCAGTTATTTGAATTTTTCGCATAAATTTGAGGTTGTGTGAAAAAAATGTCAATACAAAAGTTGTAGGTCTTTTTATTACCTACAACCTACAACTTTGCCATTATAACTTTTTTCATGCACTTGTAGTTTTTCCGAAAATTGCGATAAACAAATTTTTACCTTTAAAAACCAACCCTCAACCCCTTCCCGACCTCAGATCACCCGTAAATTATTTTTCCTTGTATTTTTGGCATATCCTCTTCTTTTTCCAATGGGTTTGATCCAGTTACTTTTTTTTTCGTTTAAAACCTAAAAGCTAAAGCTAAAACTTATGTTTGTATGTATGTTACGGTCAAATCTTGAGTCTCTACATCCATGTTTTAAACAATAATAACTGAAGAAATATTGTTTGCCACCAAATAATCTTTCATTTCTTTTTATCCAATACGTAGCTCTTAATTGTAATTGCTTTTTACAAAAAAAATAACCGACTTCAACCTCGACAAGTAGAGATAACTCAAAAACTACTCGCCAGATGGCGCTCAATTCAACATGTAGGTGTAAAGTTCTCGTCACTACAAATTGATCAAGCCCAAACACTAGATAACTGCAATAAGTCGTTGAGGAGTTCCCTTGACTGCGCTTTCATGTACTTATGAAAACATTAACAAACACACTAGTCGTCCCTACAATTTTCAAAAGTTGCCCTCGATTTCTCCAAGATGCCATCTTCAGATCCTGGTGATCCTTTTAAAAGGACCCCACTGCGCATATCTACTTTACAACAAAAAAAGAATTATCAAAATCGGCCCATAAACGACGAAAAAATCGCTGAACAAACATAAAAAAAGCATATATACGGTCGATTTGAGAACCTCCTTTTTTGAAGTCGGATGAAAGACACAGTTGCATGGCTCGCGCGATCGGGCGAATGTCGGTAACCGTCGTCGTTGCTCGGACGACCGCTCGACTCCCGCCTTGTCAATTCTTGTCATCGAGAGAAGATACGCGCAATTTTGCACCGTATATGCAGAAACCCTTTTCAATTTACTTAAGGTTAACCGAAAGGAGTATCGTAACATATTGTTTCGGTTAACATATTTCATTCTGTTAGAGGTTATTTAGGTTAACCGATTGATGAAAAAACAGAATTATTCTGTAACCCTTTTAAACTGTTAACCCTTTTTAAGGGGGGTTAATAACCGATAGATTTCGATTATTAACCTAACCGAATAGAACACTGATGGAGGCATTCACATCTGGCGAGTAGTTTTTGAGTATAATTTACTTGTCGTCGTTGAAGTTATTTTTTGTAAATAGTTGATAACTCAATAATGTAAGTTCAGGGCAATTAATAAACTTAACGCGTTAATTACTAATACATTAAAATATGAGGGGGTAATATTATTGACAATTTTAAAAAGTCCAATTTCTTCTTAATTCACTAATTTGGCCCTTAATTAACGCGTTAAGGCGCAAGTACTGCAAGTAGGTACAGCCGTAGGGTCATTAATACAAAATATAGTCAAATAAAATGTATTTTATAAATAATTTATTTTAAAGGAACTTAGCTAACATTTCTGTTATATACGACGACAAAAATAGTTCATACATCAGTCATGATTATTCTACTAAAAGGCTGACCAGTGTTCCATCACATTTCCCTTATTACATTCTCATTAAGGTCGTTATTACACGCTGTTATTAAGCTTATTGTAACATGTCCCTTTCACTAAACTGTATGTACTCGGAGCAATTAGGGCATTTACCAACTGTGAATTTTGGCATACGACCTCCCTCACAAGCTACTAGCCACTGAAACAGATAATTGAAAATTAGTTTTAAACATAAATTTATCAAACACTATCAATCCTTTTGGAATTTAATAAATTTATTGACCGTGCTTACTATGGACCTTTTATAAGGGTGCGTACAGATTATGTAACATGTTATATAACTTCTGTTTTATAACACGTCCACACTATCTAACGTTGTTGTCTAACAATGAAACATATAACAAGACACAATGTGTTTTTAATGACATATCGTCCACATTTATAAAACATGTTATACAACTGTGTTTTATAACATGTTTTGTTATATAGTCTGTACGCACCATAATATACCTAGTCACAACTCAAAAGGTACAATTAGATTGTAAAGGATACTTTATTACTACTTGAGACAAAGAAACGGCGGGTCCTGGCCATCCTATCTAGTTGTTACAATCGGTCCAAATCAAACCAAAATCATAAACTATCAGATTTTTACAAACAACTTTGTATTAAATCAATAATACCCTAGGTTATTTACAATACATGAGTGAAAACCACATCTAAATCGCAATAGTACATTATGATACAAGTGCGCGAAGTTGGTCATTACAGTCGAGGCGGTATTGCACAGCCCGAGCCGCAAGGCGAGGGCTGTAATTTTAGAGCCAAGACTGTAATGAACAAAGCACACGCGTATCATACGACGTTTTTCAACACACTTGCGAGGAAAAAAACAATTAGGTAGGTATAAAATACATTCGACATTTTTCAGTCACAAATCAGCAAATTATAAACGAACAAATGTTTGCACAAAATGGCGCGGAGGTTTATATTTTTTCGCGCGCCGTATCTTTGGTTGAATAACTATGCGCGCGCAGGTTAAGTCCAGAGGCACTGAACACACCGCTATTCAGCCACAATATATTAAACTAAATAATTATGTATTTCTAATAAGAATTTACGGTAATTAATGATTTAAAATATTGTATTTTTTAAATGCTTTAATAGATAATTAGATGAAGTATAATCTTATCTTATCAGATTTTGACTAAGTACAACAAGTTTATTTATTTACAAAATAATAAATCTTTTGGTAACAACCTCTTTACGGATATTAAAAAAAAAGTGGAATAAGAAAAACACTAGTGCGGCAATGAAAAGTAAAACGCACTAGTGTGTAATAAACCGCATTCCGGGCGTAAGACTAAAGAAAAAATAGCAACTTTACGAGCAAGTGTGTTGAAAAAACTGTTCCTGACTTTAGAGGTAACAACCCAAATCATAATTACCCCTAATGATAAAATTTTCTTAAATATCTCTACTCATGTACAGACATTGCAAAATTATTTTATAAGCATTTACCTCATATAAACAGCTTGTATGATAATAAGTTCCACATCGAGGGTTATTGCACAAAGGTTGTGGAACTCTCCTGTCTCCTGGTAACTCAACACAATAACATATAGCGCATTCAGGAACATTTACTTCAGAGTGCTTACCGCTGTCCAGAGAAGCTGTAAACATAATATACATAATAATTGACGAGCATGAAGTCCTACTTTCATAAAATTGAAGAGAGCAAGATTAATAGTGAGATTTTAAATTGCCTTAAGGAAATTTTACTTTCAAGCTAAATTAAATTGTGAGCACTATAATTAATACATTTATTTTTAATAGGGGAGCAGCAACAAAATACCCATACATAGATCATAGATCGAGGATGTAATTACTAGAGATGAAACGGATAGCAGTTTGGCCGGATACCGGATATTCGGCCAACCATGTGGCCGGATAGCCGGATATTCGGCCGCCGGATATCTGGCGGAACTTAGCCGTTTGGTGCATCGGACATACACACACTTGCGTAGGCGGCGCGCGAACGACCGGGTGGACTCGGTTCGATTCAGGTTTGCCAAATCTTTCAGCACCTTGCAGCAGTGTGTACAGCGAAAGACTTTTCTGAAGCTGGCCTTATTTATATTATATATTAATTATATTTATAGAAGCGAAACCGCTTGCTTCCTCTCAATGCAGAGATATTAGTTTTTATTCACCATAATTTGCCCTTAGTGCAGTATGAGTACTAATTAATTCATTATTGGGCATGTGACGATGCACAGCATCTGTGAGAGTGCGTCAACTACTTCCCTTTTACTTACAACCAATCAGAGCTCCTTCCGGTCAATCTCGGCCAATCAGCGCAGAGTACAGTCACGTGGTCTCAGGTGATCGCTACCTGCGATAGTAACTTACAGATTTGCCTCATAGCGTCGTTACTTCTCGAACAGTGAACACCTATTTTAAGGAGTCACTTAAAATTTGTTCTACAAAGTTAACCTCAGTGTTTTAAGTTCGTGAAAATATTAAGTGAGTTCGAGTGAGCTCGCCATTTATTTGCAATGGCCGACGATGAAATAAACGGATTACCAGGTGATTTGTTGGGTTCACCATGTGAATTACCGGAATCACCAGACCGAGGGGCAGCCGCTCGTAAGCGCTGCCGACAATCATCGTCGTCAAGCGACTCGAGCTCCGCTGAATCGGACGACTCTCAACCCCAGGTAAAAAGGGGCAAACAGGGTAAGTCTAACATAGATAAATTAACTTATCAAGTAAGCGCATTGACAAATTTGTTATGGCATAAATATTTTACCTCGCCTACTGACCCTGCCTTATCGCAGCTACCTGGCGGACCCTTGCCGTCCCCGGGGGAGCCCGTATCCGGTGTAGAACCGATGCCTGGCCCTAGCTCGCAGTCTTTTGACTTCTCCTTGACTCGACCGGCTGCTGCCACATGTTCAAGCGAGCCGCCCAGCTTACATCTAAGCAATATAAATACGGCGGTGAAGGATCCGAAAATACCTCATGCGGATCCGGAGCGCGTCAAGAAGCTCGAGGCTCTCCAGCGCTTTAATGAGCCATATTGGAAGGATGTAAGATATACTGAGACTTTAAAATCGTATCACGCAACCCCAGGATTTGTGGAATTGGAGGTCAATGATGAACTTCGCCAGTTCATAAAAGGCAAGGATTATGTGGCTAGTTCGGAACATATGGTGGCCGCGTTGAGTAATGCTTTACTACAGCAACGTGAATTGCTAACTCGTAACCTACAACAGTTTGTCGATTGGGCAGCGTCACCGGATACTCGTTTATCGGCATCTAGTGTTTTTGATAAAATATCGAGCTTATTTCAGTCTAACTCAAAGTTCCACAAAACTAGTGAGGACATAATGCAGCTTGTTTGCGGAAAGCGAGCTGAATACGTGGAAACTCGCCGGGAGCGTATCCTGGGCGAGATCCCCAACAAGAACTTGCGAGAGGGTCTGCGTAAGATACCTCCAAGTTCGAAAAGCCTGTTTAACGAGGTCGAGCTTCGTTCATATATCCAAAACACCGGTGGCATTGATAAGTGGGTTCATCCCTGGTTTAAGTCGGACAAGGAACCACCAAAGCAAAGCGTGAAGGCTAAGAATATTACAAACAGGACCAATACTGGCGATCGTTCCTTTCGTTCGCGTGAACAGGAAGTGTTTAACAGAAAAGGTAAGCCTAACTCCTCCTTTAAACAACCGACAAAGTCCAAGGCGCCTTTCAAGAAAGACTCCAATGGTTTTAAAAAGCAGTCTCATAAATGACTCACCGCCGGCCACGAACAGCTTTTATGGAGGCTGCCTCCGAGCGTATCGGAGGCAGTGGCAGATGCTTGGAGCTCCGAAGGCTCTCCTCGAAATGATTACGGGGATGCGTCTGCCATTTACCTCCAAACCAATCCTAGTATATCCTTCACCGAAAGCCCTTCGTCGGTTCGAAACAGCACAATCGGCCAAGATGACGGAGCAAATCAACCTTCTATTAGACCAGGGCGTATTAGAAGTGCCGGATCAGAAATTTCTGGGACCAAGTTTTTTGTCAACCATGTTCCTAACAAAGAAAGGAGACGGGAGCGACCGACCCATATTCAACCTGAAACGGTTAAATCAACATATCATCCCAAAGCCGTTCAAGTTGATATCTCACTTTCAAATTCCTCAGTTTCTTCAGGAACAGGACTGGATGGTAAAAATCGACTTGTCCTCGGCTTACTTCCACGTAAACATAACGAAGTGCCATCGACGGTTTCTGAGATTAGTTTACAGAGGTCAAGTACTTCAGATGTCCTGCCTACCATTCGGCCTCTCATGTGCACCCAAGAATTTCTCAGCATTGACAAATTGGGTGGCCCAATTTCTTCGATCTCGAGGCTTGAGGGTCCTTGTTTACCTGGACGACTACTTAATAGCCAACCAGTCGAAAACCCTTCTACAAACACAGGTGAAATTGGCCTTAAAGACTCTCGAGACGTTAGGCTGGACTATAAATTACAGAAAGTCTATAACTATTCCCACACAGGAAATAGAGTATCTCGGGTTGATCTGGAACACAAATCGAAATTTCAAAAGTCTCCCACTAAGGAAAATACATACGACAACAACATTGGTAAGACAAATTCTCTTCAAGAAAAAGATGTGTTTGAAGGAGGTTCAGATCCTCTTGGGCACTCTCAATTTTGCAAATTTTGTTGTACCGAGAGGACGACTACATTGCCGGCATCTTCAGAGGTTTTGCAGGATCGAGGGCTCTCGGGCTGCCAAGAAACCAACTCAAATACCGCTTGCGTGCCTGAACGACTTGAAGTGGTGGATTGGAACATTGGAGATGACCAAAATAAAAAGCAGCTTGCACCCGAGATTACCTCAACATTTTCTAACCACAGATGCCTCAGACTACGGGTGGGGGGCCCAACTGGACGAGCAAACGACATCAGGGAGATGGAAACCCCATCAACAGCGTTGGCATTGCAATCGCAAGGAAATGCATGCGGTCATAGCAGCAGTATCCCGCTTCAAACATCGTCTGCAAGGATGCCAATTGATATTTCAATCGGACAATCGCACAGTTATATCCTACGTGCAAAAAGAAGGAGGCACACAATCCATGGCGCTACTCAACATGACTCATCGCCTTTTAAAGATTTTAGACCAATGGAATATTTCAATTTCGGCAGAATACCTTCCAGGGAAATACAACGATATAGCGGACAAATTGTCAAGGGGAAAGATGGCTCCCGAATGGCATCTCTTACAGCCAGCCGTCAGGACTATATTCCATCACTTCGGCACTCCCCAGATAGACTTATTTGCCAGCAGAGAAACAAGGGTAGTCAGAAGGTATGTAACGAAGGACAGCCGGGATCGCGGAGCCCAGTTTTGCAATGCTTTCAGTCGCGAGTGGAACTTCCGATTAGCCTGGGTATTTCCGCCTCCGAGCCTTCTACCGCGCGTTTTACATCACCTGAACTCTGCTCAGGGAATATTCCTCTTAGTAGCACCGATGTGGAAGAGGGCATTTTGGCTGCCGGACCTTCGTCGCAGAGCACTCAGCAGACCGATGAAAATCAAGAATTTAGATCGAATGCTGGTAGATCGGAGCACCGGTCTACCTCCGCCTCGAGTACAGGACATGGAGCTCTATGTTTGGAAAATTGGGGCTGGAGCGAGATTACCGATGGTTGGTCTCAAGCCGAAAAGTCATTACTCACATCTAGCTGGAGAGAATCTACATTGAAGACATATCAACCGGCATGGTGCCGATGGGTTAAGTGGTGTCATGCAAATAACTTTAACTTTAAATATCCAAATGGTGTCAGTTTATCAAAATTTTTAGCATACTTGTACCTTGAAGAGGGATTGGCTTATCCTACGATTTTGTTGCATAAATCTGTTGTTTTAACCTTTGGGAAGCCTATTAATAACGAAAATTTAAGTTCAAATTTTTTGGTTAAACACATTTTGAAAGCTATCTCCCTTAAAAAACCAAAGCCAGAGAAACCTCCTATCTGGGATCCCAGCGATCTTGTGGCCTGGTTGCAAGCAAATCCCCTTACTAATAAAACATTGTTTGAAGCATCGCGTAGATTAGCTTCCATCCTCTTGCTTGCGTCAGGAAGACGTGTCCATGACCTTACCTTGCTAAAAGTTTCTTCGGATCTTTACATCGATAAAGGTGATTTTTGTATCCTATACCCAACGTTCGGCTCTAAAACGGACAGTTCTACCTACCGGCAATCAGGATGGAAGCTGCTACAACATAATGATAAAAGTATATGTCCTTTATATTGGCTAAGACAGGTTATTCTTTTGGGTGCCGAAAGACGCACTGCCGAGTGTCATAATAACTTATTTATTACAATACGAGGTCCTAATAAGCCTGCTTCGCGGACGGTCATAGGAAACTGGGTAAAATCAATACTTAGGGATGCAGGCATATTTGCTACGCCCGGCAGCATGCGCTCGGCTGTAGCATCCTTAAATTGGTACGAAAACTATTCAACAGAAGAGATCCTCGCACGGGGCAACTGGCGCAGGCAAAATACTTTCGCAAAATATTATCACAAACAGATTATAGGAAAATCCAATCCCTCACAATTTAACCTTGCGGCAAATTTTGAGCCAATATGATTTAATTTTTAATTTAATACTCATTAAGCGTATAGCTAATTGTTTTATTATTATAAATGATTTTGGATCACCTGTGTGATATTTAATTATTCCTTCGTTTTTGAAAATATAATATTGTTTTTCATTAAGGTACTTCATTTTTACCTTTTTTTTAGAGATTATCACATAGCGTCGTTCGTGGTCACCAGGAGATATAAACACGTCTCTCACAGATGCTGTGCATCGTCACATGCCCAATAATGATGCAAGTTTTACATAACAATAAAACTTGTATTATTGGCAGAGACGATGCACAGCATCCATTTAAGGCCTCCTGGTGAGAGACTTCTATGAGGCAAATCTGTAAGTTACTATCGCAGGTAGCGATCACCTGAGACCACGTGACTGTACTCTGCGCTGATTGGCCGAGATTGACCGGAAGGAGCTCTGATTGGTTGTAAGTAAAAGGGAAGTAGTTGACGCACTCTCACAGATGCTGTGCATCGTCTCTGCCAATAATACAAGTTTTATTGTTATGTAAAACTTGCATCATTTTCTATTACATTCATTTACTTTTGTGATATTAAAAATTTAAACTAAAACTAGATAATTATATTTATTAAGTGATACTAAGACTAAATAAAGCAAATAATTGCTTAAAAATATGGTTTTTTTTGTACAGTTTTTTTTGAGCGTCAGAATGGCCGGTGAACAGTCGTATTTAGCTCTCAAACAGTCTCGAAACGTTGCTTCCCATTGCTTCCAACGTCGAGAGAGTTGCTTCCTTCATAATTTAGAATAAAAACAACATTTTAGGTTCACCAGCCATTCTGACGTCAGGATGGCCGGTGAACAGAGCGTATTTTAATAACTATGCAGAATAGCTAAACTTATACTATACATACATTTAGGAAACAAAGATACGGTAAAAATTTAATAAGGAAGTCAAACGCGCCTATTTAAAATATAAGATCAAATTGTGGGTTAAACAAATATTGCTAACTACGTTCACTATAATGACGGTAGATTGATTATTTTTGTATTAGTATATTTCATGACAGACATTATTTTGTGGTGTGGTTATTTTACTTGTGCTGATAATAAATGCACTTTGATGGTGAAATATATTTGAATGAAACAAGGAAGGAAGTTTGTGGTTTCCTTGGAGGAACAAAAAAAGGCATTTTCATTTGTTATAAACATTTATTTCCATCTGTCAACAACATACCTGTTGCAAGTGATCCTGTGTTTACAGAAATCAAGAGTTTGTTACCAAGACTTATTACTGAAAAAGGACTGTATCTTTCTGTTAAAAAGAATTTTAATTATTTTTTACGACATGAGACCCAGAATTATGAGAAGTGCAAACAAAAAAGTGATTCCACATTGCATTATTTACGTTGGAAATAAATGTACATACATGCTTATACATAAATAAAAAATGTTAATTTGAATGTAATAGCATTTTATTTGCAATATTATTAAGCTTACTTAAACAGATAATAGCGACAAATCTTCGGGGATCTCAGGGAGGCAGTTACGTTACTTGCCACTTTTGGCAGTGAAATGATAATGATGGATCAACATTTTAACCCACAATTTGCTCTTATATTTTAAATAGGCGCGTTTGACTTCCTTTTACCGTATCTTTGTTTCCTAAATGTATGTATAGTAAGGTCAGGTGGGGTAAGAGGGACGCTGGGGGAAGAGTAACAGTAACTCGTAAAAAGAAAACTATAATGCCCAGCTCTATGGTCACTACGTCGATAAAACAATATTAGGCGTAGTTCAAATATTCTTGGATAGATTGCGCTGGAACACAGCAAGTAAGCGAGCAAAAGAGAAAAAAAATATCAGTTGTCAAGCTAAAGAAACCAAGACCTAGCGGCGTTCCTTGTTTAAGTTAATTTTAGTATTAAAAACATCAGTGTTGCGGTTTATTGCTATGGTAAGTGTATATATTATGTTTAATCTTTATTTTCTACGTATTACATTGTTTGTAACGTGTGTTTTTAGTGCTTTTTCGATGTCAATAATAACATAACCTTCAAAATGGCAAGGTGGGAAAGAGGAACGGCTATACCAGGTTAAGAGAAACATATGTTTCTCTTTTCCTGTTTCAGGGGTAACAAACATATTTAAAATCCGCTAAAATATAACACGTTCTGAAAATAGCCATGACTTGCTTTACTATTTATTTGTTACAGAAAAAAGCAAAATGCCTCGAGCTTACGTAAGAAAGACCGATAAAAGTTCTTACCCGAAAGAAAAACTATTAGAAGCAGTTAGGGCCGTTAAAAGTGGCGCCATTCATTTCTATTTTTAACCGACTTCAAAAAATAGGAGGTTCTGAGTTTGATCTGTATGTATGTATGTGTATGATTTTGATGCAGTTTTCAGCATAGTATTTTTCAGACTTAGGAGAAGGTTTTAGGTATATTAGACGACTTAAAAAATGGAGTTTTGCACTTTAAAACGTGTTTTAAGTATTGTCCGCCGTAAGTTCGCATTTGGCTGAACCGATCTTAAAGTGGATTTCAGTACAGTAATTTTTAGAATTAGGAAAAGGTTTTTGGTAGCTTTACCGACTTAAAAAAATGGCGGTTCTTCTTTTTATTAATACAATTATTTAATAGCACAAAGAGTTTAGTACCTCTGACCATACCTATATGTTCGTCTTACCCCAAATTTCGTTTTTGTTTGCTGTCATCCTAAAGAAGACCTTATTTAAAACGAGGCGAGGTTTAATTCCTTTTACTCAAAAAAATGTTTAAAACATGCTATGTTATACACTTAAAAACATAAGTTATTACTTAAAAATATCGAGTGTTCCTCTTACTCCAAATCTCGGGAAAGAGGAACATTTATAAGACCTAGCTTTGTTGCTAAATTGTGCCGTAATTACACGAAGAATTTAGTTCTGTGTCAAAAAAAATGTAAGTATATTTCAAAACAGAAGATTTGTTTCTATTATTATCAAAGTAAATGTATAATTTTGATAGCTGAAGGCCAAAATATGAAAATACCAGTAAAGTATGTTTCTCTTACCCCACTTGACCTTATAAGTTTACGTATAACGTAGGAAGCAACTGAGAAGCAATCTTTGGTATTTGAAAATTTCAGCTATTCTGCATAGTTATTACACTACGCTCTGTTATCCGGCCATCCTGACGTCAGAATGGCCGGTGAACCTAAAATGTTGTTTTTATTCTAAATTGTGAAGGAAGCAACTCTCTCGACGTTGGAAGCAATGGGAAGCAACTTGGAAGTTGGAAGCATCGTTTCGACACTGTTTGAGAGCTAAATACGACTGTTTGAAAGCTAAAATACGACTGTTCACCGGCCATTCTGACGCTCACTGTAGGAAAGTGTGGCTGCTCCTATATTATATTGTAGGTTTTTAATAAATATAATACAGAAACGATCTTTCAGTTAAGACATTATACTTATTTTAAACTCAAACTATATTCTATTTACTTATTTCTTTTTGCAATGTATGTCATATTACTATGTAGATATACAATCTCCAACACGCGCCCTTAATCTGATATACATGTTTTAAAAACCTAAGTCCAGCACCCTTAAGTTTAAAACAGAAACAAGTATCAAAATGTATAACTACGTCTGTCTACACATAACATAAAACAAAACATAAACACATAGGGAAAAACAAACCTAAAATAAAATAAACAAAACAGAGATTACACCATTACAAACTAAACATGCCTATTAAAAATGCCTAACATAAACTTAAGTTACACCGAATATATTACCCGCCCTCTTAATGGGTAATCTCGCTAATTTTAATTTGGGGCCTGACAAAGATTTTGTCAACATATCTGCCACGATTTCGTTTGAGGAAACATATCGTAACTCAATTGCCTCATTCAATATAGCTTCGCGAACAAAGTGATACCTAATGTCGATATGCTTATAGTCCGTTTTTTTCGCTACGGACTAAATTGACACATGCAATTTAGTAGAATCCCGAACGTAGCGAGGGATTCAAAGTACGTCGCCCGAGCCAAAAATATACTTGCACCCGAGTGATACACTCTACTTTTCATCACCCACTATGAGAAAATAATAGGCGCCTCATATTTTATAGTAATATTTTTATTGAAATTTAATAGTATTTAATAACAAATACAACTACTTAAATAGAAATATTTATATTTGAGACATATAATGTCCGAAACTGGCTTATTTTGCGAAAAATGTAACGGTGTATCTCGTTGTTTAGATGTAGATGGTTGCGGCGACAGTGGTATAGATGTAGTAACTAAAGACTGCAATTGAATGTTTTCAACGATGCGTTCACATGTTTTCGCCTTGTTCTCAATGGAATCTTCTATATACCCCTCTGCTACAGCACTCGATTTCCATCCTCCATGTCGCTTGAGAACAGTTAAGTCCGCTCCAGAATCTGCCAAAAGCGTAGCAGAAGTACGACGAAAACAATGTCCTGTGTACCTATAGCTTGATATCTGGTAACTTTAAATAAGTAGCGATTTCTTTAAATATTTTTCCCGGGATTTCGCAGGTAATAAACTATTCATCACATTACTCGCTTCAGTTTTTATACTATCAGGAGTTAATTCTATACTTTCACTATCGTTGGAAGAACTCATTTTTTCAAAACAAAACAAAATTTCTAACAATACGTAAAAATGCACGAAAACGCGGGAAATAGTTCGAGCGATCTTAATTTGATTTCTTTTTTTATTATTCAGCTGGCGGGGCCCTCGCGTCGTACCAGACATTCTTTATTCAAACAATATTTGCGTTCGATTTCTTTAGCGCAAAATACTAAAATGTTCTAAATTCAAAATAGGACGGAAAAGATCTAGCCGGCAGGAAAAGTTGTATGAAAATTCATTCCGGCCCGCTGAATAGAAAACAGCAACTTTGGAACCCCTTATGTCCGAACCAAGTCGTCTTTTTCGAATAGGGGTGATGAAAAAGATTTTCTGTCATACGACCCACCCCAATCCGCTTCAACGTAGCCAAATAAATCTAACTTTCCCGTTTTTGTAAAAGTCAGAGCAAAATCAGATGTTCCTTTTAAATATCTTAGCACTCGTTTAGCACTCTTGTAATGAATTTCATCATAACAAGAATTAAACTGTGATAAAACACTAACAGTGTGCGCGATATCTGGACGACTATTTTGTGCTAAATAGTTTAAACATCCTATCAAATTTTGATATGGCAACCGACAACCGGAATCTGAAGCTTTCTCTAACTTAAGACCAGCTTCCATCGGGGTATTGACAGATTTACAGTCAGTAATATTAAATTCATTTAAAACATTATTTATATACTGTTCTTGATCGATATAAATACTGTTTTTATCTCGTCTCAATCGCATGCCTAAAACGTGTCTAGCAGTCCCTAGGTCCCTAACTTTACTTTTTTAATAAACCGTTTTTTAATTTAAGTTTCTCATTTTCATGTTTGCTATTGCAAAATATAAAAATATCATCTACGTAAATTACAACGACAATTCTATCCCTATCTGCTAATAATTTTTGATATAAGCAGGGTTCTATCTTAGATTGTACAAAACCTAAAGTTAACATCTCCTTATCAAGCTCATGAAACCAAGCATTTGATGCTTGTTTAAGTCCATACAATGACCTATGTAGTTTGCATACCTTGGCTTCCTGATTTTTGACGACAGCGCCCTCTGGTTGGAGCATGTAGATGTCCTCCTTCAATTTTCCGTACAGGAAAGCTGTCGTGACATCCCACTGGTCAATCTGCCAATCATACTCTACAGCTAATGCGAACAAAAGTCGCAATGTCGAGCTTCTTACTACAGGAGAATAAGTTTCGTCATAATCTATGCCACGTACCTGTGTAAAACCTTTCGCAACCAGTCTGGCTTTGTACTTTGAGATCTTACCATCACTGTCTCGCTTAATCTTGAAGACCCATTTGCATTGAATCGGCTTCTTATCACGAGGTAAGTCCACCAACGTCCAAGTTTGGTTCTCCTTGAGTGACTGTAATTCGTCATTCATCGCTTTTCGCCATAACTCACGATCAGTACGTCTATTATGAGTTTTTAAAACTGTACTCGCTAGCGACTATCGTTTAGAATTTGTATCAGAATCCGTACAGCGCCTCTAGCGGTTACGATGTTGAACTACAATTCTCATACAAATTCTAAACGATAGTCGCTAGCGAGTATAGTATTAAAAACTCATAATAGACGTACAGGTCTAGATAAAGCCTCTTTCATCGTGATTGGATCACCATCAATTGCTGCGAGAGCATTAACATAGGTACAGGTGTAGTCGACAGGTTTACGAGGACGCAAATTATACCTCTGCTCTGTACTTGGTTCTTGACACGTAACGATCTCCGTATCTGATGCATCCTGAAAATCATTTTCACAGGTTGAATGAGCATCAGAAGTGACATCCTGAACCACAGGTTCAATTCGTTCCTCCTCTATTGACAAAGGAACGACTGTGTTCTTCATTTCTTTAACATCGTCACCAGGAAAAACATTCTCTAAAAATTTTACATCCCTTGCCACTGTTATCTTACCAGTCTGTGGGTGTATTAATCGAATAACCTTTCGTCGACTGACAATATCCAACAAAAATCAAAGATTCTGCCTTTGAATCGAGTTTGTGCCTTTTTTGCTTAGGCTTCAGGGCATAAGCTAAACATCCAAAAACTCTCAAATGACTCAAATCTACTTTTTTATTCGACCAAAGTTCTTAAGGTACTTTATTTGTAATAGCTTTCGTTGGACTCCGATTTTTCAAATAAACAACAGTATTAACTGCTTTAGCCCAAAACTTTTTGCTTAAATTTGCCTCACAAAGCAACGTTCTTGCTTTTTCGATAATTGTCCTATTCGCCCTTTCTGCCACGCCATTCTGTTCTGGCGTATAAGGTACAGTCTTTTGGTGCTTTATACCAGACGACTTCAAAAAATTATCAAATAAACGGTTACAAAACTCTTTACCATTATCAGATCTAAGGCATTTTATCAATTTACCGGTTTCTCTTTCTACTTCAGCTTTATATTCACAAAATTTGTCAAAAGTTTCATTTTTGTTCTTTAAAAAATAAACATGCGTCTTACGAGAAAAATCATCTATAAATAAAAGCATATAAAATGATCCGGCAAATGATGCTACCTCTATTGGGCCACATATGTCCGTATGAACAATCTCCAAGACTTGTTCAGCCCTTGTCCCTTTATTTTTAAATGGACTTCTACTCATTTTTCCATTAATACAATATGGAATACATGGTTCGATATTCTGTTTCGATTCAAATTTCATACCCGTTACCAAATTTTCTAATTTTGTCATGTATTTTTGTCCCAAATGTCTTCTATGCCATAAATTTAGAGGTTCACTTGACATTGCTAAATTGATAGAATTATTACTCTCTTTCAATTTAAAAATTCCGTGAACTTCATGACATGTCGCAACTTCAGCTAGGTTCACATTATTGTGTCGGGTCAGTGTTTCCACATTGAGGGGAACTTCCCCTTTTGAGGGGAAATCAGGGTCCAGAGGGGAAGAAAAAGGGGAAATACTATAAAAGGGGAAATTGACTGATATGGATTAAGTGGGAAAATAAAAATAAAAGTGTATGATTGGAATCATTAAAATGTTATGTAATTTAGTGACCATTATTCATTTTTGTATTTTGAGAGTCCTTAATATGACAAATTCAAATATCTAGATGAACATTGAACTGTCTTTACAAACATTAATTAAAAATATTGAAAACATTGTTGGGAATAACAGGTAATGATATAACGTCGACGACTTGGTTGACCTTATTTTTTTTTCTGTACAGTGAGGGGAAAAAAAGTCCTGAGAAGGGGAAATCGGAATTGAGGTATGGGGAAACGAAATCATTATAGTGGAATTACTACTAATACTGAATTATTAGTGGAAACACTGGTCGGGGTGTGTCGTGGCGCATCAGAAGGCAATTGCTTACGTACCTACATTTACTTTGACTAATCATGATAACACTTTGTCCATCTCTGGCTGGAAACAAATTCCTAATGAAGAGTAAAAATTAATGTAAATGTTACTAACATGATATTGCTATAATATTTGTGGCAATATCCTTGTCATGATCCCAAGCTTGCAGTAACTCTTGCATTTCTCGTTGATCAAATTGCCCCAACACATTAAGATTTTTTGCAGAACCATCTGGAGTCACCTCAACATGTAACCATATTTTATCGGCTGTAATATATAGAATGTTTTATTACATTTTAGACATGTACTATGATATTTTGTTTATCTATGCACAATTATCTAGTGCAAATTCTATTACATACTACCTATTACTCACAAATTAATTATTTTTGCTTAAGTACAATATTTACCATAGTCTATACTAATAATATAAAGCGGAGGAGTCTGTTTGTTTGTTTGAACGTGCTAATCTCAAGAACTACTGGTCAATTTTTGAAAAATTATTTTTAATAGTCAATATATTGAGGAAGGTTGTAGGCTATATACTATCAACCTAAGACCAAAAGGAGCGGAGCAACAAGTTTCCAGAAGCAAAGCAACGGCTTCTACTTAATAACATATTTGCAGAATGACGTATACTGGGTTTGTTAGTAATTTATATAATAAATCCATTGAACTCATGCTCATATGTAATAATTTTGTAAGTTTATATCTATACCTATTTTTCTAAGTATAATAATTACACATCAAATAAGGAATTATTATAATTATCATACCTAACTTAATTTTTCTGTAGTTCTCCTTCCATGTTGGTCTCACAGGCTCCATTACAGTGCAATACATATCTATTCGAGATAATTCATTAAAATAGTTGGAAAGTTCACCTACATGTTTTTTGAAGATACTAACTACTTCATATATTGATCTATAAACCTGGTCTTGAATGTGAGATTTTGGTAAATCCATTTCTTTTAATCGTAAATTTCTAGGGCCTATGTATTGTATCCACAACACATGCTCTCCGATGTTCTCGTCTGATATCACACACTTTAGATCCCTCAATGTTTTACCAAAATGCAAAGAAACGCCAGTTTCACGAAAATTTTGTACTTCCTTTAGAAAATCTTTATCAAACAAATCACTAGAAACCTCCCTGCTTCTAACCCCAACTGAAATTTCATTTGTAAACAAAAAGTCTAAACGATCTAGAAAACATTGTAAAGAGTTATAGGTGTTCGAATATATTAAATCATTAATTATATTAACTGTCGCTTTATCCATATTTAGAAATTGAGAAACAAACTCTGTTTTCGTTCAAAGTTCTCGTGATTTTAAAAATAAAATAAGTAAAATAAAAGGAAAAGAAAATCGTTAAATCGTTCGCTCTAGCAGCTCTAGCTTGACACATGTCAATATGACAATTGACAGTGCTGAAGACACTGAAGAGTGATGCGGCTCGAGTCCTGTTTTTAATCGAGTCACTCGTATCAAACTATCATTCGAATCGCCAAGTCAACTCGGCGCGCTAATATATTATGTTCTGTGATTATGTTGTCGCCTTTGACACTAGAGTCATTATTCCGTTTTATTTGTATATGCCGCGTCGCTACAAATTCAGATCAACACAAAAAAACTTGCATCTAGTTACTATAAATAGTACCAAATTATTATCACTATATAAGGTAAGTGTCCCGTATTTCGGTATGTTAAGCCTCTGCCGACTTTAAGATTTTTTTTTAAATTTTACTACATAAGTGAAACGAAGAAAATAGTATGGATTGCAGTACGTGGTGCATCATGAGTTCTTGCCAAAGGGTAGAACTGTCAATAGAAATATTATCTGCAAAGTTATGCGCAATTACCGCGAAGCAATCCGCCCGGCTTTGAGGAAGAACAAAAATTGGTTTTTGCATCACGATAACGGCCCTACTCACACATCGTTACTTGTGCGTGATTTTTAGCCAAAATAACCACTCTAATGATACGACAGCCACCGTATTTTCCAGATTGGCTCCCTGTGACTCTTTCTTGTTCTCGAAACTGAAAAGGCCCATAAAAAGACGACACTATACTACCTTTGACGAGATAAAGACGGCATCGCAGGAAGAGCTGAACTAGATCACAAAAAACGACTTTTTAAAGTGTTTCGAGGAGTAAAAGAAACGTTGGCACAAGTGTATAATATCTAGCGGGGATTTCTTTAAAGGACACAAAATAAAGATTGATGAAAAAATAAATAATTTTCGAAAAAACATAAAAGTCGCGATATTTTTTGAACAGACCTTGTACATACTTGTAAGATGACAACCTTGTAGCTTAATTGGAATGTTCCAGCAAGTGAGTACGTAGTTTATTCTTAAACGTTGGCTTACTACCGTCTCTTCTGATCTCCTCAGCAAGTTCCAGGCTCGAGCCGCCTGGACAGTAAAAGTGCGAGACGAAGCCAGATCGGTGCACCGGGATACAGAGAACGAAGGACTCCTTGGAGCGAAGCTGCCGATCATGGGAAGAACATAAATACTGGAAATTGGATTTTAAATAATCCGGCGAATGGGAATCAAAGAGAATTGAGAACAGAGAACTTAGCATCCGAAGCCGCCGTCGCTCGCGAATAGGAAGCCATTTAAGCTTGGAGCGAAAAGCCCAGATGTGGTCATATTTACGCAGACAGAAAACAAAGCGAACGGCGTTATTTATAAGACGATCCAGCTTGTTCAGAAGAGCCTCACTTAAATCCAAATAGCATACATCACTATAATCAATAATCGGAAAGATGAGCGCTTGAACTAAGTATGCCTTTGTGTCGGTAGGGAGGAAGTGCCTGAGCCAATTTAGAACAGTTAGAGACGCGGTCACAGTACGGCAGACGTCAGCAACTTGCGTATTCCAAATGAGGTTGCAATCGATGGAAATACCGAGGTCCTTGACACTGGAGCGATAATAGATGACTGTATCTTCAAACTTGACCGGTGCCAGCGAGTCCTACCTCACTTTGGCCAATTGCCGAGGGCAACCAATAACTATCGCCTGGCATTTACTCGGGTTGATGTTGATACCGAAATTACGGGACCAGGTGCTGATGTTATTCAGGTCGGCATTGATTTTGCATATAGCATTGTTAATATCAGCTATATCGGTGTGCGTGTATATTTGCAGATCGTCGGCATAAAGATGGTAAGAGCAGCCGAGAAGTGGAGTGATAGTATTAAGTACCTGGTTGACCGAGCTTTGCTCGGTTGAAAATTATATTTAGTATGAATCGCAAGAAATACGAGGAATTCCGCCATCTATTCAGGAGTCAAATCATACAACTGTTCACTGAGCACAAAATTCATTTTACTTATGTTACGGCCAAAGGATCTCAACAGCGTGTTTCACAAAGTTGTACAGCGCCATCTAGTTTCATACTACTGAAATTTCAACACGTTACAAACAGTACCTCATAGAAGTTAACTGTGTGAGCGAATTAATTGCATTTTAAATAGGTACATACTTAATTAGATAAATTCATTGAACTTTCCTTCGTACTTTTCGCAGGCTTAGGCAGTCCCCGACTGAAATTTTTATTTGCGATAAAATGTATTGAATGTTTATGATAATTAAACAACATAAATAAATATACTTTTAGTTTAATGAGCAAGTTGTTAGGCGTACTTAAAATTTTATTGATTCTATTTACAACAATAGTAATTTCATCGATCTGACCATTATTTATTTAAAATAAATCGATAATAACAAAACTAACATTTATTTACAAATATTCTCGTAAATATCACAAACGCACGGTAAACTATCACTACGCGTCCTGCGAGGTCAAGCGAGATAATCGCACTGATTTTTAATTTTATTCAAACAGAAAATAGGTAGGTATAACGCAAAAATAGCGCTTCAACGTAAGAATGAATATTCGAGCGCCATCTAGTTTCATACTACTGAAACAAACAAACCGTATCTCATAGAAGTTATCCTAATGTTTCATAGATGGCGTCAGTTCAACACGTTACAAACAGTACCTCATAGAAGTTATCCTAATGTTTCATAGATGACGTCAGTATGATGTTTTTAAAATCTCTTTATCTCGGGAACCGAGCTTTTCTCGAACCTGGGACCTTGATAAATCGATTCCTTGAGCCGAAAACCCCCTAATCTGTAACTTTCATGAAAATCTTTGCAGCCGTTTCCGAGATCGTGATTATATATATAGGTATAAATAAATAAATAAATAAATAAATATACAAGAATTGCTCGTTTAAAGATATTAGATAAAAATAGAGAAAAGTAACGGCGACAAAATTCCACCTTGCGGGACGCCAGAGATGAGATCACACCAATTTGACTGACATCCATCTAACTTAACAGCCTGTTGACGGCCGCGAAGATAAGTGAAGAACCATACCATAACTGTAGACGAGAACCGCAGTCCTGCGAGAAGAGCAAGGAGGATATCATGGTCAACCATGTTAAACGCGTTAGAGAAGTCCAATAAAACTAAGACGTTACCACTCTATCCTCCATACTCGCACGAATATCTTCAGTTACTTTACGAAGGACAACAATTAATTCAATGTTCCTCCATTTTAATTGCTTGATCCTTTCTTATGGCGCCAGGGGCTTCGCCCTCCAAGCCCCCCCCCCCTTATGGGGGGCCTGGGCCCCCCCTTTCCACCCGCTTCATTGTAAGACAGCAAGCAGCATTTTAATCACAGTAAAGAAATTAAAACCAACAAAATTATCAATTGTATTATATTCCTTCGCCACAAATTCTCCACTACCACATCAGCCAAATTTGGTATGGTGTCGTAATTTTGTTTTTTAAAAACCTCGTGATCACTCTATGACTCATAATGAATCATTCAATCCTCTGCGTATGAGTCCCATCCACTGCCACAAAAGGATTGACTCGGTCAAAAAAAAACAAGAGAGAGCACCTTCACGTTATAACGATATTAACGGAACGACATTAATAATTTTTGTGCTAGAGTCTGGCCAAACGAAAGTAGAACCTCTAAAAGCCCGCGAAATTTAAAAAAAATGTATAAGGCAACCCAGTAAATGTAGCGTCAACTCATTTTGATACTTGAAAAAGAAAAACAATTTTCACGGTCGTTTTAACAAATTATTCTTATATAATATAATTACTGTATAGAAAAAAATAAACAGTTTGCGTGCGAGTTTTTTTTAATTTAAATTCATAATTGATAACCATTGATGTATAAGTATCTAGATGGATAATCGAATCCGCGAAGACCTGTCAAAAAAGCTGCGCCAACTATTGGCGCAGAAGTACTTTCCCGCCAATTAGTGCCGATCGCGCCGCTTTCGTGTCACTACGTATTACGCGCGCAATTTAAATAAACAAATAAGAGGGATAACATGACGAAATGTGCTATTAAACTGTGCCGGAATTATAAAGGAAGGGTAAAAAGCTCAAAAAACATCACATATCATAGGCAAGTAACCAATAAACATATTTTTAATTAAATTTCAATTTTGATTTTTATTGTAACCAAATTATGTCATTTTTTTGTCAGTGTTGCTAGTTTCTATTTTTATGCTCCCGACTTAACATCATTTTTGTGGGTATATAAATTGGTTTATGGTTACGTGTATATTATTTAGTTCATGTACTTTTATAAATCGATTAAAGAAAGGTGGTGTTTACCAATACGTTTGTGTTTATTTATAATAATATAACATTAATATTCGTATGTTTATGAGCCCATTTTAATGATTATTTTTGCATTGGGTCGAATAAACCACTTTTAAAGGTACAAGAGTAATGTGAAAAGGAGACGATCCAAAATTGTATGTAGTCTGGGCCTGGTTTTGTACCAGTGATAAAATAAGATAAAAAAGAAAAATAAACCATTTTTGACTAATCAAATCCACGAACTCATCTTTATTTCATTGCAAAAAATATTTATTAACTCCACGTGACGAAATTATTCTACATAATGGCGGGCAGCAGACCAGAGGATTCATAATTTTTGACGTATGACGTTAGCTGTCAATATGCCTTCTCTATGCTTGAACAATGGCTCGAACTCAGAGTGAAGGACGCCATCTTGCAAGTGTTGCAAGTAGTACCTACCGAATAACTCGAAATTAATTTTATTTTAGCAAGTCATTTATTGCGATTTGTGAATTTATTATATTTTTAATGAACTTTCTGTATTTTTTGGCTTTTCATGGTTTAGTGTACAAGATCAGGCCCAAAATGGACCATCTCCTTTATTTATTGAAGTTTTTTTTAATGATATGCATGTAATTAACTTTCCAAGTAATTTTTTTATTAAATTAGATAGGTAACGTAAATAATTGGCTCTTCTTTAATTAAGTTACCACCTCAAATTAAGCTAAAAATTTGAGGGGGGGAGGGGGCTGACGCTCACATCTTCCCCCCACCATTTTTAAATCTAGGAAATGCATACTTTTTTTATTATAAAAAAATCAAGTTTCCAAAAATTATAAAGTGACTACCTCAAATTAAGCTGAAATTTTTTGGAGGAGAGGTTGGTGACTCCCCCAACTTTCCCCCCAAATTACTTTTTCGCTATTGTTAGTCCTGTTTGCCTGTTTGGCTGCATCTTCCGCAGCGCCGGAGATGTCACGATTCAAAATTAGGCCCAAAAATCAAATTAGATCTACTTAAGTTATTTATTTTTTATAATGTAGTTTAAAACACACACACACACACACACACACACACGTCCACACACACATATACATACACTTAAGACTTCGAACGCTTACACATTAACCAATGAGACCACATAACCTTAAAATTTTTAGAGATTTAGAAAAATAATTTTAAAAAAGTAAGTACTTTATGAGAGCAATATTTAGTTTGGGGGGACGAATGAGAGTGTAGAACCCGTCCTCCCTTCAAATTTTCACCTTAATCTGAGACGGTAACTTTACAATTTTAGAAAAGGAGATGGTCCATTTTGGGCCTGATCTTGTACACTAAACCATGAAAAACCAAAAAATACAGAAAGTTCATTAAAAATATAATAAATTCACAAATCGCAATAAATGACTTGCTAAAATAAAATTAATTTCGAGTTATTCGGTAGGTACTACTTGCAACACTTGCAAGATGGCGTCCTTCACTCTGAGTTCGAGCCATTGTTCAAGCATAGAGAAGGCATATTGACAGCTAACGTCATACGTCAAAAATTATGAATCCTCTGGTCTGCTGCCCGCCATTATGTAGAATAATTGCGTCACGTGGAGTTAATAAATAATTTTTGCACTGAAATATAGATGAGTTCGTGGATTTGATTAGTCAAAAATGGTTTATTTTTCTTTTTTATTTTATTTTATCACTGGTACAAAACCAGGCCCAGACTCCATACAATTTTGGACCGTCTCCTTTCCAACTACAAACTGCGTAAAAAATATTAATTTAATTAACTTAGCTGGTTTATTACAACATTAACATAAACAACTGTAATTAAATTAAGTAGGGTTTTTTATTTATTCATGAAAATAACCACTCCATAAATTAAGTTTAATGTGTGATTTATGGGAAAATTTTAGTAACTGGTATCATTGATCACGCAACATAGACACTAGACGAACGTGAAAAACATCGCCTGCACGCACACATGCTTGATATTGTTGCCGTGTTTTTTTTGTCTTCATTGTAGGGCGACGCTCAATCTACCTATTTATTGCATCATTGTTGATAACATACTATCTACAGTAAGCAAGGTAATTAAAATAAACAAACAAAATACACAATTTATTATTATGAATCCATATCTGATTTCAAATATTCTATATCAATTCAAATTCAAATAACTTTATTATCAGGCAACTAAGGCCCATAGTAAAATATGGCCTTACAAACAAAGCATCAGAATCCCTTGAATGTGAATCACAATTATTCCAGCATTAATTATTAAATTATCTAACTCTTCGATTCTATATAACTCAAACTCTGTCTGTCGCGTTCCTTCTATTTTCTAAGTTTATAATATGGTCAGTCATTTTTCAAATCCAAATCTGTAAGCTTGCTGACTTCTGTAAACAATACATAAAAAGTTAGTTGAAATCATTATGAATATTACAATTTATTTATTGAAATAATATTTCTAGCGGTTAATAGAAATAAAACTATCAAACACAACTAGTCCGACTCACCTGTAAACGTCGAGATGGCACGACATGACAAGTAAACAATCAACATTTTTCACATAAACCTCGCAATTGTTGTTTTTCCTTCTTCATACTCGGTTATCATGGTAAAATATAGCTTCCTTGACCCACTTTTATCGTTTTATTCCTTTTGAGTAAGTAATTTGCGGATACGACATATAATATTGACTTGGAAAGTAATCATGGCGGTCGGTCACTGACAGTACGTCAGAAAGTTTGACATTGTTTTGACGTAATTTTGCTGTTGCCATCTAAAATTTCTTTAAAAATACGAGGTTCTACTTTCATTTGCCAGACTCTACCTTCCATGTTTTAGATAATCTACTCTTATTCTAGACCAAATCGACAACAATTATTGTCTACGGTAGTAATTAATAAATTCATGTAATATAATTAATTTAATGTAAACTAGGATACATAGATTACATAATTAAATGAGTTGTTAAAAATTTGCATGCTTCGACGAGCTAAATGTGCGAATAGACTGTAAATACATTTACCACCTCTGTAACACCACATTTATGGCAAATAAATGAATTATGAATTAATAATAATTACAGTAATACGTTATTTTTGTAGATTCAGGTAGAATTAGTTTTGTGCTACCTTCCATTTCTCTCATTTTTGACAAGTACCCTCTTACTCGACATCACATTGACAAGAAATGTCAATCGTAATACGCAATTTTTGTGGAATTTATTTTCGTCGTTATTAATTTAAAACGCGTCACCTGGATTTCAAAATGGTTTCAAACGTTCACACTAAACCCTGGCTATGTCTCCCAACTCATACCAATATCAAATTCAGGTACCTTAGATCTATAGCACACCCGTAGAAAGATTGCAAGATTGAATTTAGTCTCACAATAATAAAATCTTATTGTCACCCTATCACAAAGTGACACACTCTCCCGGTTGTAACTATCTCGCTCGGCTTGCTTTTCAGCTGCGAGTGCTCAGTCCTGTTACAGTGCGCCCAGCTTATCTCTGAAATGGCAAAAATTGGAACTAACGCCGCCAAGTTAAAAAGTCATTCATAAGTACGTTGTGGTCATTCATCTGTCAGTTACTAGTGTGTAATGGTGCGTACAGATTATGCAACATGTTATATAACTTCTGTTTTATAACACGTCCACACTATCTAACATTGTTGTCTAACAATGAAACATGTTACAAGACCGTACACATTAAAACAACATTGTTGTACCTATAACAATGTTATATAACAATTCAATGCGTGTCATTTCTTAAAATATAGCATATAACATTGTTGCAAAAACTAATAACATGTTGTATAACTTGTTTTTGTAACACATAGCGTCCACATTTGTAAAACATGTTATTTAACTATGTTTTATAACATGTTTCGTTACATAGTCTGTACGCACCATAATGATTGGTTCAATGCATCCGTCAGCGCCCCCCTTCGTTTCAATTTAAGTCCATTGCTCAAACCCGTGGCTCAAACAGTGAGGTGCTCAGAGTAAGTATTTTCCTTCCTACAAAAATAATCGATTACTGATCGACTTTATGTACAATGTCACATCCCTACTCTATCGTGATTCGTGTCGAACCATTCTATCTCTATGGTCGCACTCGCACCTCACCTCAGAGTAATGATAATAGATGTGTAAATATTTAAAAATAATAGATTTTTAACTGACTAAAAAAAGATGGTTCCCAATTATTAGACTTTATATCTGCTTTATTTGTGTGTGTTCCACTGTTCACCGATAAGTTAGTTAGTTGTTCCACTTGTTACTAGTTGTAGTTGGTGCAATACCGGTCGTTGTACTCGTAATATAGGTACATACTTAGTCCTTATTGTCCATAAGGAGCCCCTAAAACTTCGCCGAACCTATAAATGATGTCCCTAATTTTATGCTTGCTTTATTGGCCCTTAAATAAAAGCAGTACGAAAGTCAGACTTAATGCAAAGTAGCAATCTCTTCCAGTCAAAGGGATGTACACGTGCAAATTGAACTTTAGGTACCATTAGCTGGGGAGCCGAAGAGGGGAATCTGGGATTTACTCGAGCGCGTCAGATTAAGGTACAGGGGATACCTTGTACCCAGTTTAATACCTCCACCAAATATGGGCCCCATATATAAGTTCGAATTTTTTTTGCACATTAAAATAATTGTAGCGAGTTTGCGTCACATCGAAATCGTCAGATTATTGAATGAGAGCTTTTTTAGGTTCACTTAACACCCCCTTAAAAAATTTGACGTGCTCGATTAGATTTTTTCTCTCTCATTTTCAACCCTTACGTACGGTCACCCCCATCAAACAAACGATCAGATTAACATAGTACATTATTAAAAATACGTGTGTAGAACATTGATGCTATCAATATCTGAAGTGCTCGAGTATTTCCACATGGACATTATTTTTTACATATTTAAAAGTCTATAGTCGCTTCCGCCACCGATGAAAAGGTATACTTTAGATAACATTTTTTTCTTCTAATCATGTAAGCTTTGCAACCCAATAGGTCTCTATGACGCTCGAGTAAATCCACATTTAGTATCGTCGGCTCCCGTACCACATTCAGTGCAGGTAGGTAGGTAGGTAAGTATACATAAAAATAATAATTCAGAAAAAAATACAAAATTTATTAAAACTTTTATTATTCCCCTTTGGGTACAGCTTAAGGTTCTGATTGAGCTTGTGATCTTAATCTAACTAAACAAATAACAAACTATATACCTGTAAACTTTGTACAACCTGCGCATGTTAGTGGCTTGAACTGTTGCGTCGTCAAAGTAATTATTCCATTAGTATCTTACTTAATTATTTTAATTCGTGCAGTTTTACCTAAATAAATTGTCAATAGCAATCTATAGGGTATTTCATTAAGGACGCGTAGATTTTAAAATTGAATAAAACAAGTTGTACATGAGATATCAATAAGGTTTTATGTTTATTTGAGAGCCTCAACAATGCCATTTTGGGTGAAATAAAATATGATATGATATGGACAGCGAAGACGCCACACAGCTCAAGACACAATCGACATTCTGCACGAGCGGTTTCATGGCTTGGTTATCTCGTGCCGAGGCGACGTGAATTGGCCACCAAGATCGTGTGATTTGACCCCTTTAGACGTTTTTTTGTGGGGCTTTCTAAGTCACAGGTCTATGCGAATAAGTCGCAAACTACCGCGGCCCTCAAAGACAACTTAATCGATGCCATCGGTCAAATTCAGCCTGATTTATGCGCCAATCATCGAAAACTGGACCTTTCGAATGCGCGTCACCCAGCGAAGCCGCGGCGGCTATTTGAACGATGTTATATCTCACCCAAAATGGCATTGATGAGGCTCTCAAATAAACATAAAATCTTATTGATATCTCATGTACAACTTGTTTTATTCAATTTTAAAATCTACCCGTCCTTAATGGAAAACCCTATATAATGTCAGCTAATAAAAAACTACACAGTAATAAAATATATTAGGTAGGACTAAATTCCTGCGCTAAATATAGGTATGGATGTTATTTTCAATAAATAATAGTGTTCGAATCATTATTATAATATTATAACCACTGTTATTTAATTTTATTGTAAATTGATTAACTGTAGTAGGTATACTTCGATTTCACTTTATTAAATTTCAAAATGTAAATTAATTTACCTTATTTTTTACTTCTTATGCAACCCATTAAGACTAGAATTTTAAAAATCAGTCGCGCATAAATGTGACGGTTATTCCCTTCTTGTACAATATGATCTTCATAAAATGTTAACAAAAATAAGTAAAATTGTGGAAGTAAATTTAGTACGCACTATAACTATCAATTCATATATATATAGAGAGGTGCAGTCCTATAGTTAGGTATATTCTACGTGATACTAATTAACGTGAGAAAAGTGAGTCGAGACGAATATTACTAACAGATAGGTACAAACAATTTCGCAATATAGAAGGATTGTTTAACACGTTCGCTGCGTTACGGGCAGAGTTTTGCCGTATTTGACTTCCGAACTGTGCGGCGGTCAATTGTCTGTGTCTTACGCCCGGTGCGGGGGTGGGTTTTATATGTTCCCGTGCACGCAGAAAAGAGATAAATATATATCCAAGTTTCTTTCTTCAAATGTATTCCATTTTTCGAAAAAATAAGTACGGCATATAATGGTGCCGTAACGCACCAGAACTTAATTATTTATCTATGGTGCGATGCGGCATGTATGTTGCCGTAACTTAGACGCCGTACCGCACTGTAGGGAACTCGCGCGCAGCTTCAGTGTGCCGTAGTGATGTGCGCAAGGATCATCGTTTGCACGTATCGACACTGGATTGCGCTTTATCAGCGCTCGAAAATTAATATGAAGCGTTCTCGTAAGAAACTTGATATAAATAAAGTAATTAAGACGGAAGGTGGTGAGGTATAAATGTTATTAAAATAATAGTCTTTATCTATTTTACATTTTTTCCCAATCAAAACTTAACCACACGATTAAGAATTGATCCCATTTCTTTGATCTCAAATTGCAATGATTATGTTTCTTGTTACTTATATACATATATATTTAATTTTGCATGACAAATCAATGATAATAAAATAGCAGTTTTCAACCTATTTTGCAATTTTTTCACAATTAAATCTTAACTATACGATAAGAAATTGATCCGATACATTTGTTCTCAAATAATTTTAATGCTTATGTTCCTAATTACTTATATTTTTGTTTAATTTTGCATGACTTTAATAAATGTAAATAAAATAACAATCTTCAACTATCTTACAAATGTTTCCCAACACTAGTTTTAAATTCGGTCTATCGATCTACATGCGGCACGGCATGTATATTGCCGTGAAATCGTTGATTTTCAAAATTATGCATAACTTCTAAAATATCAGGTCGAGACCCTGGCGACGTTAGCCATGTGTCAATAGATAAACAATCTATCGATTCGTTTATTTTTTTAAAGTAAAACATGGGTTTCCATGTCTGTAAGAGCCTTCAAAGTCAGGTCCGTACAGCAAAATACAAGCCGTAACGCACAGCAGGCAATACTGAAACGGCAAGATTATGACTCGTAACGCATGGGCAGTAAGTTTCATTTTTGTGCAGACGCAGTGAACGTGTTAACCTACTATTAACATCTACATTTTAATACATAATATGTATTCATTAAGTTAATCAAGCCCCAACTTTGTAATTATCTTTCAATTAAAATTTCCAAATGGTAATAAAATTCACTTGATTTTATTATCCTTCTTTTAAGCAAATATGCAGTTCTAAAAATATAATGAACCATGTTAAGTTACACATTCAATAAATAATCTACAATAAAAACAGCGTAAACGCGAGACCATTTCATTATTACACGTAAAGTGATTCCTATTTTCATACACACTCGTATCTTTGCCATCAAATCAAACTCATAGGTATCGCATTCAATAATATTCTCTGAAGAGACATCAGGACTCTCAATGCGTAGGTATATGAATGAAATTAATATTTTTTCTCGAGGAAAATTTCAAAATGTTATATAAAAATTATTAATACAGATAGGATGATAACATCAAACACTGTAATTCACTCAATCAATATAATGGACGAGCATTTTAAATAAGTACTTCCTAATACAATATCTACGTATCACAACGATGGTACTACAATACAACACAATGAGGGTCGCCGTTTTTGTGCTCACCAGTTGGCGCCACCGGCGAGGTGAGGTCTTGCTGTCAAAGCCCGCCCATACATAATAAACAGTGACAAATGACATTCAGACAAGCGAAAAGTGACAGACAGACCTCACTTTTCACTAGCGCCTCTAGCGGAAAATTCACACGCGGTTACCCTCATTGAACTTTTCATAAATATTTGAATTATGAAGTTTTAAGAAGAGTAAAGTAATATAAGAATTATGAAGTAATACAAGTTTTAGATTCGAATACATTAATAAGTCAACGATATATTAATTAAAACATTTAAAGGTTTTAGAAGAGTTATGATTATTGAACAGCAGTGAGTATGAGCAGCCTAAACATTATTTCATACCGGCAATTCACCCCATTTAATGGATTACTACTAGTTACAGTAATTCCTCCAAATTGTCTGCGTGGTTAAACCCAACTGTAAACTTATAATGTCATCTAAGGACAATAAAACCCGAACCCCGTAACGTGGAAGCATGCAAGAAATGTTGCCAATAGCGGCCATCTATCCAACTACCGATAATCGTCAGAAGTTAACTCATTCAGCCAGACGCAAGAGGGCTTTTTATATTTTGCTATAGATATTGACTAATACTGAAAGTTTCCTAATGTCTTTTCAGAATGCTCACCAGAGAAAATTATTCAGGCCAAATTTTCTACAAAATATACATAAATATAAATGTACATGTTTTCCCATTTTTTTGCAATAAAATGCATTCATAGTTTCATTTGAAATTTAATTTAATCTAAAAACCTATAATAATTACTATAATAATAACAACAGAGACTTTCACCACCTAGACTTCATAAAACAAACACATAAGTCCGTGGCTTATAATTATAACTCAATAATAATCAATATAATCGCCCACTACTGAGCACGGGTCTCTCCTCATTATTGAGGAGGCCAAGAGCATACTCCTCCACCACGCTGCTCTAATGCGGATTGGTGGAGGGGTTAGTGGCCAACCCACTGTCGAATGTTTTCAAGCCGCCCGAAGATTCAAAGGTCAACATAGCTGTCGCTGTCCGCTACACACCTTAGTCCGATTTTACAAACACGACATTTCGTTTTATAATTAAATGTATTATTTTGGTGTCTAGACTCAACGTGTTGTATTTAGTCAAGACGCTAATACAGTAGGCAATTTCAAAGTAAAATAATATAATTATGTATAACGCTACACACTCATAGCCCCACACTAGGATTCCATGTCGTGAATACCATAGACAATACACAAAGACATAAAGATCTAGACCGAGAATAGAAAACCAAAATACTCATTCATATTTTCGTCTCGCTGGCAACAGAACCCAGGACTCTTCGAGCGGCAGTCAGGCATGGTAACCATTGTGCCATATGGTTTGTTGAATACATGTTTGTCATTTATTATGTATGTCCAAACCAACGACAAAAAAATGATTAACGCTACACTCTCATAGGATTCCATGCGTCGTAGGAGGCATGACATGTCCATGGCAGGACAACAAACAAGACAAGCACACATACGAAGACCGAGATCAGGACCCTTGGAACCATTGCACCATTCGGGTTGTCTACTACACACATAGACTACGAAAATGTATGCGTCTATTAATTAACGTTTAACAATAATTATATACTTGTAATCTAACCTCCTTGGTCGATGTGTACCTTGCTGAACAACGGATGAGATGGCGGTTCCCATTTTTCAGAAGTCACTGGGCTTCGTACTGTCCAGTTTATCACGAAGATACGACTTTAGTCTTGGTGGTCTGGTTAAAGCTCGGATGGCTAGGTCAATTGTCGTGTTTCGGGGATTTGCAGAAGAGGAAAGAAAGAACATAAAGAACTTTTCTTTCCCTCCTCTTCCTTCGTTATTGTGTGACAACGCATCGGGGACGCCTTTTTGTTTTTTATAGACAACGGTGACTAATTAATACTATCAGGTGCCTCGTCTGCTATTTACTGGCTATTAAAATGAAAAAAATAAAATAAGACCATTAAATCCTTACGCCACCTGTTAAAGGAATCGCAATTTTTTGCCATTCATACAATTTTAGCCTTCCAACTCCACATATTCCACATACTTGGCAATCAATTCTGCCCATTATAATTAAGTTTTGAATTTTCATTAATGGAAAAACAAATATTCAATTATTTACATTAACTATGAAAATCTGCTTAGGCTTGGGTCAAATTATAATAAGGATTATACAAACGGATTATGAATAAGGAATTATGCATTTTTATGTACAGTCACGTCCAATGATAAGTATACACGGGCAGATTTTCAAATAAATGTACACTCTGAAAATTTCAAAACAAATAGCCACTCATAAATATATAACCACCAGAGTTAGTCACAATAATGTATACACAATCACATGTATCAATTATGACACATATTTTTGACTGACAGACGCTGACAGACTGTAATCATGTATACAATGATGCCTGTGATTTTTCCTTAAATATGTATACAATTTAGAAACTGTAGCAGTTTCATTATTTTGGCAATTGGATGATCATTTCAATAACATGTACACAATGTAATTTTCCATTTAATGTAAACATTCATTTTTATGTTTTAAAAATTATAACAATTATAACTTTTTACCAAAAATTACCTACTTCGAAATCGATATGTAGAGATAACTCAATAATTAATCGTAAGTTGTCGCTCAAATTTATATAGTCGAGTAATAATACCTTTAGAATACGAAAACTACTGAACCGATTTTGATGAAACTTACACTAATACCTAAGATAGATAAAACATAAACAACTAAAAAAAATCATTTCAATCCGACTTATAGTTTTTGAGTTCTGCGTGGTCAAACATACATACAAACATAATATAGGTTGACCAGGAATATAAAAATACTCACTTTTTTGTGGTAAGCAAGGTAATGGATTCAATTTGTTAAATTGACACGCTTCTTTCTAAACGGCACTCGTCAATTGCTTGTCAGCGAGTTGAATGTCATGTCACTGTTTTGTTACTTTGAGTGCTTATTTTGTGCTATTAGCCAAAAATTATTCATAGTAGGGAAAGAAAAGTTGTTTTCTGTGTGCTAAAACAACACATCCTTTGAAATAACATTTATTCCCTTACATAATATTTCCGACTTTGTAGCGCCCTCATGAAAGGTTTTTATATACATAAGTACCTAGTCAAGCTATACATACATACAATTATGAAATTTAGCACACGTTTTTAGAAGCTGTTAAAGACTAACATATCCAAAAACTGCAATTATGACAATATTACATACATAGTCGGTTTAAAATTTAACACCATATCAACCATATTAAAAGTTCAGTCGAATTGAGAACCTCTTCCTTTTTTGAAGTCAATATTTTTTCATAAACATTAAAAATAAATAGAAACAGAGCAGTTAAGTCCGTCAACTCTGACAACTGTCAGACGCCATCATACCGTGTTACTTCAAACGGATGTAATGTTATGTCATTGTATACATTATTGTGACTAACTCTGGTGGTTATTTATTTATGAGTGGCTATTTGTTTTGAAATTTTCAGAGTGTACATTTATTTGAAAATCTGCCCGTGTATACTTATCATTGGACGTGACCGTACCTTATGTGGTGTTTGAACCAAGGCATTGTATTTTTTTTTTATGGAATTAAGGAAGCAAACGAGCATGCAGCACCACCCTTCCGCTGCCGCCCATGGCAATTGTGACCGACATAGAACAAGACCCAATTTAGGGACTAGGGTGGTTAGTCCAGTTAGTAGATGGTGTTAGAATGTTAGTTGGTTAGTTTGTTAATAAGTGTGAGGACAGGGACTGTTAGGGATAGGTTAGTCCTGTTAGTAAATATTAGTATTGTCCAGTTAGTAATGATTAGTGTGAGTCTTGTTCCAATTCGGTCACAGATGCGTTGCTACCCCTGAGGATAGATGGTCGCCTCTAAAAAAGTGAACCGGCTCCACACCTTCCTATCCGGAACACAATTGCTCTTAAAAACAATTATTATGACGGTAGGAATGGTACAGAGTACCTTGCCGGGCGGTGGTACTACCCCGGGCGAACTCTAGCCTAGCTCTTAATCCTAACGCAATTTTTACCATAGGGGTAACTAACTGAATATAATTTTCTGTTTAGAAGAATTAGGCTCCTATTTACGTAGGTATATAGTTTCGCAACTATTCTCTGTTTTCGTGCAAATTTTTCCAAAAGCAAATTATACTATTGTAGGTATAATCATTGTCACTAAACTGTGTTCTGTCTAAAATTATATTATCTATTGTAACCTACAATTTTAAAATAGGTATCCTACGACAGTTACCCCAACCTACTCAATTTCTACAATAACATTTAAGCCACTGTCACATCAAAATTAACTAAGTACTGATCCAACAACATGTTATACTTATACAAAAATACAGTAAATTATTGTGGCCGAACGAGCCGCATGCCCACTTTCGACATTTCGTCTCGATACATTTCCACTTTAACTACAGAGAAAACTTCGATTACTTGTACGACAGACGGAAGGTCCTTCGTAGCACTCCAGGTCACTTGCATTTTTGCGAGTCGACTCCCAGCTTCGCTCTTTATTCGTTCGAATTTACCAGGAAAATCCTGTAAAAAGATTAACGTTTGATATAATTCATTATTTTAAGAGAGTAAATTAATTAGTTCATATCCGAAATAGATCAAATCAAAATCAGATAAAAACATTATTATAAAAACAAAAAACCCGACTGCTTACAAAATAACTCAAAAGAAAAAAAACAACAGCTGTCACAATATCAACATAAAATACTTCATGGTGCTGCAGGCGGTAGGGTTGACCGCTTCGCCCGCGTAGATTCGTTTATATCGCAAATTGGGAAAGGGGGTACGTCATCATTTATCTTCCTGAGTAAAATTAATTGAAATCGGTCAAAATCTAAAAAACTTTTCATATAAACTTTCATTCGCTATTTCAATCCTTTAGTGGTTGATTTTTGATAAAATAGTAGCCTATATTAAGAGACCTTAGATCTTCAACTCCATTCCGAATTTCCAGCTGGAAGTCAAACCCTTCGGACGACGGTCCGCATGGTAACCGTTGCGCTATATGGGGCATCAATGAAGTCTATAATACAATACAATAGGGAGGACAAACCAATTGAAGTTTTGCTACTTCAAAGGAGAACTGCCATTTTTGACCCAGACCCGACACGAAAGAAACATATCACAGTTTTTTTGTTATGTTCGAAATTAGTGGCTAACAACAAAATATTTCACTTTAAACTTTTGAATTTTTTCATACTAAAAAGAAATGTTTGATATTTATTTGCACAAAAAACTTGTAAAATAAAATAATGATTGGATTTTCCAGATGACCTAAAGTTCTAGTAAATAATAATACGTAACTATTACTACGGTAAGAACTCACGATGCGGAATTTTTCCCCGTCTGCCGCGGAAACGCAATTGCGCTACGGCGCACGTCGCGGAGCTAAAACGCGTCGTAGGTTTTTAGTTCGCTTTTATTTTATAATTATATTTTTAAACTTCAAGTTAGTTATATTAATCGAGTTAAGGTTCATTTAATCTTCGAAGGTAAAGAATAAAGGTACCATTAAAAATCTGGGAGCTTGATAGTGGAATATAATACTGATTGCTCTTATGGAGACAAAAGTTTGGAGACTGTGTATATTTCCTATTTTTATTAACTTTGGGTCATTCTAAATGGATACAATTGCTATTAAATGAAAAATAAATGACTTTCAAATATTTCGCCTGAGTAAATAGTTGTTAGCCATTGTTATTTAAAATAATGTTACTATATTTTTGTTATATGTAATATAACAAAAAGACTGAGGCACTTTTCATTACTGTCGGGCCTGGGTAAATTTTCTATGGGCCATGGCAGTTCTCCTTTGTATTAATAAATTATAGTTTAAAAAAACTAAAAAACACGCTTTTTATAGTTAACTGAACTAAAAAAATTGAAAATAAGTTTAAATAAATTTAAATTAAGAATAGTGTTAAAAATTTCAATAAATATGAATTAATAATAGTGTAAATAAAGAAAATATTTTATTAAAAAAAAGCGTGGGGTGCTTTTTAAGATATTATCAAAATGACACCATGCACCCCACGCTTTTTTTTAAATAAAATATTTTCTTTATTTACACTATTATTAATTCATATTTATTGAAATTTTTAACACTATTCTTAATTTAAATTTATTTAAACTTATTTTCAATTTTTTTAGTTCAGTTAACTATAAAAAGCGTGTTTTTTAGTTTTTTTAAACTATAATTTATTTTCTCCTTTTTAGTTTTGTTCATTTATAATAGCTTGTTTTTATAATTTTAAACTATTATTTGGTCTCTATCGATCTATCGACTATTACTCCCGTAATAAATTAGAATTCAAATAAACAGAAGAACAACGCCATCTAGTAAAACGTAATGTACGCAGTCAATCTGAATACGGAGTTATAGCTAGTTGCCCGTAAATATGGGTAGATGGCAGTAGCAAATGGGTAGATGGCATTAGTGTGAGAGTAAAAAAAATTAAATTCTTATTTTGCATATTGAAAATTGGAATAATTTTATCAAAATAGTATAATGTCATCGGAACTCGATAAATCTACAAAGTTTGAACGAAATCTGGCCGTTTAAAGTGGGTCAAAATCGCGCCCAAAGAAGTCGGTTACAAATAAAATTAACTTGTACGAGATCTACCACTATGACTCGGTTTTCACTTTTTTCGTCGGATTGGCTTGAAAAGCGGTGGGATCGACGCAGGGCAGTTGTACAAGCACAACGAAGTCGGTTTGGAAGAAATCGGATGATAAACTTGGAAGTTATAGGCTAGGGAAGGTGGAAATTAAAGAAGTTAGGAAAAACGCCTATTTTTAGGAAAATCCGCGATAGATTTGCGTGGAAAGGGTCTAGAAAATTAGGGATCAACTGTTTATAGGTGAGTTATGAATTTGAAGCAAAACGCCTGAGGGGCACGGAAGATATTAACAGAAATGTTACATACAAACATACATACAAACATACAGGTGAAGTTAATAAAAGCGTGTTAAAAAATACAAATCAGTTTTACCCAAAAAATCGTGAATTTCAGTTATCTTTGTTAGTAACTAATGTTAGGTACATTTTTCAGATTGCTGTCAGCTAGCCTCAAGTATAGGGAGGTACCTGAATGGAAAATTGATTATGTTAAACAAGTAGCAGCTCAATGTAACAAGCAAAAGTTTAATGCTAAAAAAGCTGGTGAATTGTCAATTGAATTGTTTATTTTGAAATATATTGAGCTACGGTCACCCATGATAACAGAGGCTGCGGTTGTGGAAAAATTATTGTGACAGTTGTTTTTTTTCTTTTGAGTTATTTTGTAAGCAGTCGGTTTTTTTTGTTTTTATAATAATACTAGCGGCCCGCCCGCGGTTTCACCCGCGTGGATCCCGTTCTCGTGGGAATATATGCATGTATTATACATAAAAACCTTCCTCTTGAATCACTCTACCTATTACAAAAAACCGCATCAAAATCCGTTGCGTAATTTTAAAGATTTAAGCATACAGACAAACAGACAAACAAACAAACAAACAGACGGACAAAAATAGCGACTTTGTTTTATACTATGTAGTGAAGTGATTTTTATTTCAGACTTTTTAGTGTTTTCGCCGAAAAATTCTTCTTTTGGAGATGGTTTTTGACAATTTGTGTTAAAAACACGTTTTAAACGTTAGTACCTGGTTGACCGAGCTTTGCTCGGTTGAAAATTATATTTAGTATGAATCGCAAGAAATACGAGGAATTCCGCCATCTATTCAGGAGTCAAATCATACAACTGTTCACTGAGCACAAAATTCATTTTACTTATGTTACGGCCAAAGGATCTCAACAGCGTGTTTCACAAAGTTGTACAGCGCCATCTAGTTTCATACTACTGAAATTTCAACACGTTACAAACAGTACCTCATAGAAGTTAACTGTGTGAGCGAATTAATTGCATTTTAAATAGGTACATACTTAATTAGATAAATTCATTGAACTTTCCTTCGTACTTTTCGCAGGCTTAGGCAGTCCCCGACTGAAATTTTTATTTGCGATAAAATGTATTGAATGTTTATGATAATTAAACAACATAAATAAATATACTTTTAGTTTAATGAGCAAGTTGTTAGGCGTACTTAAAATTTTATTGATTCTATTTACAACAATAGTAATTTCATCGATCTGACCATTATTTATTTAAAACTTTATTAAAATATATTATTAAATCGATAATAACAAAACTAACATTTATTTACAAATATTCTCGTAAATATCACAAACGCACGTTAAACTATCACTACGCGTCCTGCGAGGTCAAGCGAGATAATCGCACTGATTTTTAATTTTATTCAAACAGAAAATAGGTAGGTATAACGCAAAAATAGCGCTTCAATTAGTATTAGCCGAACAAAAATATATTCGAGCGCCATCTAGTTTCATACTACTGAAACAAACAAACCGTATCTCATAGAAGTTATCCTAATGTTTCATAGATGGCGTCAGTTCAACACGTTACAAACAGTACCTCATAGAAGTTATCCTAATGTTTCATAGATGACGTCAGTATGATGTTTTTAAAATCTCTTTATCTCGGGAACCGAGCTTTTCTCGAACCTGGGACCTTGATAAATCGATTCCTTGAGCCGAAAACCCCCTAATCTGTAACTTTCATGAAAATCTTTGCAGCCGTTTCCGAGATCGTGATTATATATATAGGTATAAATAAATAAATAAATAAATAAATAAATATACAAGAATTGCTCGTTTAAAGATATTAGATATGATTAACGTTATATTTTTGAAAAGGTCTTTTCAAGATCTTTGATTTGATACCCATATTGCTAAGATTAGAAAAAAACTCAAGATTATCCCCTCTTTTTCTTCCACTTTCGGGCGCCATTTTGAAAATTCATATAGCCAATGACACTAACACAGTTCTGACGAATTCAACGATACCTCATATGTCGAAATCCATTCAACCGTTTGGGTTGTGGGGCCCGACAAATAAATGGACATACATACAAACATACATACATACATACACACACTCGAAAAACATAATCCTCCTTCTGACGCAGTCGGGTAAAAAGTAAAACGATCAAATATCGTAAAATTTATTCCACGGGAAAGTTCAACCGGGATACACTATGCCCTTTCTAGATTTTCAAACCACTTACCATATTTCTACCAGACTGAATCTGTGGATTAGGCAATAGCCGGGTCCACACAGAGCGAGCAGCCTCGCGAGGCATTTGCCGCGCGAGGAATCTAATAGCCGCGTCCACACAGCGAGCAGCCTCGCGAGGAATCTGTCCCCGAACGAGCGCGGCAGCCTCGGTGTCATCGCGAAGCTGCCGCGCGCGGCAAGTCCCGAGCCATGATTATTACGCTCGAACGAAGCACGAACTAAAATATACGCGCGTCCAGACTGCGCGCGGCATTCGACCGAGGCACCTTTGAGCAAAACAAAAAACCGACACTCGGTGGCTCGGCCGCTCGGTGCCTCGCCCGCGGCTGCTCATGCGTTTTGCTCGGCCGAGGCACGTCCACATAGACCGAGCAGCGAGCACCAGCCTCGCGAGGCAATTGCCTCGTGAGGCTGCTCGCTCTGTGTGGGCGCGGCTTATCACTTCCCAATACCTTTAATATTAGTATGGATAAGAATTAATAATATACAGGGTGTTCCGTTATGAATGGATAATACAGCACCTGCGTGTAGAGGGCATCATGCCGGTTCAGATAAATAGATGTTATGTTCAGTAAAAGTCCTTCCGTTTCCGAGATATTCGACATTTTCAAAATTCTTAAAATTGTTCCACCCTTCGCCATTCTTTTTGGCACCAGGACTACGAATGAAGACATTTTTTGTATCTGTTTTTTGGATAGTACTCCTGGATAGATGTACTATCGAATGCCATCAATTATTTTTATAACAAAAGCACGGATTCTTTTTAAATTAAGATTTAATACCAACTTAACGTTTTTTCATATTTCATTCTTGACTTTTACTCTGCCGTGGTTAAAAAAATGTATGGTAGCTTGAATGCCAATTTCAAAAAAAACTTGCCCATTTCACCCAGATTCTGAAATGGTATGTTACAGGGTATAATCCACCTTTAGATTTTAAATTATTTTCTTTTAAAACGAGATAGACCCCATTTTTATGATACTACAAATTAATTCCAAAATTTGGTTTGTTACCTTAATTAGCTTCAAAACCATCAAAATTCACTTGACTGCCCCTTATTTGTCAAGAGAACAAAACATGTGCTCTAATTTAAGAGATTTGAGCTTAATTTACTTCATTACCTACTTAATACTTAAACCCTTTAAAAATGTTAGTTTCAGCCACCAAACAAAGCAATCAAATGATCATTTGCGTTGATAAGTATTTTTAACTAACTTCAAAAAAAGGAGGAGGTTTTCAATTCGTATCATGTGTTTTTTCTTGTGTGTTGTTACCTCAGAACTTCATACTGGGAGAACCTATTTCGATAATTCTTTCGCCATTCGAAAAATAGAGACTGCTGTCTGATACCTGGTACCTAGTGCCTGTCATGTGGTCCGTTATAAATTTGAGCGCCACCTGGCGAGTGGTTTTTGAGTTATCTCGATTTTGAATTATTTCAGTTATTTTTTAGTTAATAGTTAGTTATTTTTAATGAGTGTTCAAAGGTTATTTGCTCTCTTCGCTATTAGAGGATAAGAGGCTATTTGCTCTCTTTATTCTGGTACTACCTGAGTAACCAGACTTAGTCATATTCTAGTGGTATAAGGCTTCAAAATTATTGTTTTGACCAATAATGGTGAATCAAGAGAATTGGGATGGTTTTGAAGCTTATTAAGCTAACAAACCAAATTTTGGTATTTACTTGTAGTATCATAAAAATGGGATCTATCTCGTTTTAAAAGAAAATAATTTAAAATCTAAAGGTGGATTATACCCTGTAACATACCATTTCAGAATCTAGGTGAAATGGGCAAGTTTTTTTTGAAATTGGCATTCAAGCCACCATACATTTTTTTTTAACCACGGCAGAGTAAAAGTCAAGAATGAAATATGAAAAAACCTTAAGTTGGTATTAAATCTTAATTTGAAAAGAATCCGTGCTTTTGTTATAAAAATAATTGATAACATTCGATAGCACATCTATCAAGGAATACTATCCAAAAAACAGATACAAAAAATGTCTTCATTTGTTGTCCTGGCGTCAAAAAGAATGGCGAAGGGTGGAATAATTTTAAAATTTCGAAAATGTCGAATATCTCGGAAACGGAAAGACTTTTACTGAACATAACATTTATTTATCTGAACCGGCATGATGCCCTCTACACGCAGGTGCTGTATTATCCATTCATAACGGAACACCCTGTATATAAAAATACGAATTTACTCACATTGTTGAAAAACATCCTTCTATTCAGGCCCATCGCCACAATTATGAAATCAATATATTTCTCCCGGACTTCCACAACCGCAGCCTCTGTTATCATGGGTGACCGTAGCTCAATATATTTCAAAATAAACAATTCAATTGACAATTCACCAGCTTTTTTAGCATTAAACTTTTGCTTGTTACATTGAGCTGCTACTTGTTTAACATAATCAATTTTCCATTCAGGTACCTCCCTATACTTGAGGCTAGCTGACAGCAATCTGAAAAATGTAACATTAGTTACTGACAAAGATAACTGAAATTCACGATTTTTTGCGTAAAACTGATTTGTATTTTTAATACAAATTTGAAGTAGCAAAACTTCAATTGGTTTGTCCTCCCTATTGTATTGTATTATAGACTTCATTGATGCCCCATATAGCGCAACGGTTACCATGCGGACCGTCGTCCGAAGGGTTTGACTTCCAGCTGGAAATTCGGAATGGAGTTGAAGATCTAAGGTCTCTTAATATAGGCTACTTTTTTATCAAAAATCAACCACTAAAGGATTGAAATAGCGAATGAAAGTTTATATGAAAAATTGTTTAGATTTTGACCGATTTCAATTAATTTTCTCAGGAAGATAAATGATGACGTACCCCCTTCCCCAATTTGCGATATAAACGAATCTACACGGGCGAAGCCGCGGGCAGAAACTAGTGTCGTTATAAATTCTCTAAATAGATCTTTCTGTCTTTATAAACCTTAGAAAAATCCTATTGTAATTTCAAATGAAAAACATTGTGCAATAATAGATAGCTATAAATGGTATGCAATGTATGTATAATGACTCATTTTTTATTAAAGCACATTTAGATTTGCCATACATTATTACTTGTCTACCCAAATTCTATTATGCTGCCTATTAAGTGCAATTACACTAAAGACTTATCTAGATACATGGTAGTGTCCACCTTCACACAAGGTTTTCTACATACTACAGATTCTGCAACGAGACAAAGGAAACTAGCATCCTTAATATCCATATGCAACCAAATCTAAACTGACCTACACTCATTAATTGGTTTGCCTTCTAAAGATCAACAATGGTTGCAGTGGCCTTTTACTACCATATACAGGGTGTTCCGTTATGAATGGATAATACAGCACCTGCGTGTAGAGGGCATCATTCCGATTCAGATAAATAAATGTTATGTTCAGTAAAAGTCTTTCCGTTTCTGAGATATTCGACATTTTCGAAATTTTTAAATTATTCCACCCTTCGCCATTCTTTTTGAAGCCAGGACTACAAATGAAGACATTTTTTGTATCTGTTTTTTGGATAGTATTCCTTGATAGATGTGCTATCGAATGTTATCAATTATTTTTATAACAAAAGCACGGATTCTTTTCAAATTAAGATTTAATACCAACTTAAGGTTTTTTCATATTTCATTCTTGACTTTTACTCTGCCGTGGTTAAAAAAAAATGTATGGTGGCTTGA